>JASERS010000001.1:32565848-35065848 GCA_036711965.1 Onthophagus sagittarius | reverse complement strand
GGATTAGCGGTGTAATTGCCATCCAAGTCATTTAGGATTCCTATGGTTCCCTATGAGTCCTTTTATTTTATTATTTTTGCTAGCCTAGCTGCCGACGGTGTGTCCTCCATATCTTCACAAAATATTTGCTAAGGTAATCTCTTCCTCTGCCTTAAAGTTTTTTCTAATTGAATCAATGTAGTTTATAAACTTCTCAGTCTTCTTCTATTCTCGATTTTTTTGCTTTGTTTAATTCTACCTGCCATTTAATCTGTACTACGTCAGTATTATACCACAATTACGCTAAAAACACATTTATCCACGACTGGGAACTTTTCGACAAAGCAGTCAAAACTCTTCATTTCCTCTCCAGCAGTATTCTTAGACTCTAAATTAAATTGGTGTATATCCCTTTGGAGAATTTGAAGTTATGCATCCACCATGAAAACTTAAAGAAGAGATGCTAAAAACTTTTACATACTGGGAGGTGTAGTATGCATTGAGATGCATAGTCGTCAGTAAGGTTAACTGAATTGATGAAAGTTGAATTTATTTGCTATAAGTATCAATATTTTTGCAATGTAACATTCTGCATGAATCAATAAAAGATTCCGAAAGGTATGATTCAAATCTATGCCTATCTGGTACGACTAATTCTTAAATCGCCAGAACTTTGCTTATTACTATAGATGTACGCTTAAATTGTATCTACCCCCAACAGTACCATAGCCGTTTATGAGCCTTCCCTACAATTGCGTTTTTTCTTATCAAAATAACCAAATAATTGAAGAATAATAAATGTGATAAAACAAAAATTCGAAGGTAATACTAATATCGTAATCAGTAACTCCTTAACTTATTACTTATAAAAGTCTTGAAAAGTGAAATGTAACAATGTGAAATGCAACACATCTTTCATGTATTGTAGAGCGAAGATTTGTCCATATAATACGCTGGGCGATTATTTAGTAACAATACCAATTCACTAAATATTCGTTTAACATTACTAAAACTGTTATTAATCATTTTAAACAACTTTTATAACGTAATGGATTTATAAAATAGTAAAAGTAATAAAAGAGTTAATAAAACAGTAAAAGTTAATAACTCTAAAATACTTTTAAAACAAGACTTTTAATATCAACCAGAACAGTTGTTTCATACTACCATAAATATCATTGGAAATTGATAAGCAATTTTTTAAAAACATTTTTTCTTAATTTCTCATCTTTCCTAAATACTAAATAAAGGTAAACATTCCTATTATGTTAAAAAAATGATTATTTTTGTAAAGAATTGCAACATTGTAAATGCAAGGTTGTGCAAAATTGTAAAAATTATAGATAACACATAGTGTTTTTATAATTCTGGAAAGTGCTATAAAACTATAAAAAAGATTTATATGATTATTAATACTTGATTGCACGATCCGATTTACTATCTTGAATTACCATGATATAATTCAAGATAGTTAAATTGTAAAAGGGTGACACTGTAACTAAATGTCTTTTTTATATATTTAGAGGTGAAATCACACTTCCAATTCGAATACAAAAACCTTGGTATTTATTTGATTATCTCTACAAGTTTACATCAATAGCTCAAGCTGAATTGTCTCAAAAGACTAAATTACATGATTACACGAGAAAGGTAAATATTTTCTTTTGTATTAATGGCGTTAAGATTGATTTTTTTAAATCTAAATGTTTTCATATAATATTAATTATTTTTATCTTTTTTAGATGATCGAATTAAATAAATCCTTTAAAAATGATAGTAACCACAGTTTGTTGCGAATTTTGCTCGACATATCAGAAAATAATCCACAGTTTACCGAGGATGACGTTGTTAACGAGATTTGCACATTTATGTTAGCTGTACGTATTACGTATATTGAAATTAATAAATACAACTTCCTGGTATATAGTTCTAATCTTATTAATTTTCGTATATTATTTTATAATATAATTGTATCCACGTGTAAATTTATTTTTAAATCTTAAAATAATTTCTAGTTTTCTTTCTAATAATTAATTTTTAATTTTTTTTGTCTAATAGGGGCAAGATTCGGTTGCAGCAGCTGTAGCTTTCTCACTTCATTGTCTGGCTTATAATCAAGAAGCTCAAGCAAAAGTGTGTCAAGAACTTGATGAGATTTTCAACGGAAGCGATCGACCTGCAGATGCAAGCGATTTAAGGAAAATGAGATATTTGGAACAATGCATTAAAGAGACTTTAAGGTTATATCCCAGTGTTCCAATTGTCGCTAGAAAATTATCTGAAGATGTTACAATAGGTAAACGTTTTCTTTTTTATTAAGATGAAATTTGGGTTTATAGGAGTAGGGTAAATAAATTGAGCAAAATATGTTCTTTTTGCTTACAGTTTTTCTGCAAATCTAAAATAGAGCCAAAGTAACATTAAAATTAATTAACAATTTTTATCAATATCCTACTTATCATTTAAAATGTTCACAAAATAATTTTCTACGTAAGGTAATTAATATATACACCTTAATTACATTTTATTTTACATATTTTATGAACGCAATTCAAAAATGGTCGAAAGGTGCCAAATATTGTTCAGATCTGTTCATGATCTGCGTAGCTCTTTTACAGTGTGAGTAGTATAAAAAATATTAATCGGACTACAATTATCGTTCTTTGTATAATCTTTCAGCTAATTGATAATAATATTGTTTTGAGATAAGGGTTTTGATATGATATGCAACAAACACTCATTTGGAATATTAACCATAGCTGTTGTTCTTTAATCATCAGTACTCCTAACTAATAACTGCTAAACTTCAAAGGTTCCTTCGTATTCTGTCTATCTTTACAATATGATGTGAAGAAAGAATATTAAAACTCGCGTCATTTCTTCTTTTGACGCATCAAATTTCTGAAAACAATTGCTTAAATGTGGTAATTTAAGTCAACCCAGGTTTTCGACAAACCAAGTTAACCGAATTTAAAATTTGCATAAATCGAGTTCAAAGCGAGTTAACTAATCTGAGCCAAAGCGTTGTGTTGATCAACATTGTGTTCTTTGACTCATATTAGGTAAGTTGTAGTAGAATTGGACATCTCGATGGTTTCTGATATTTTTTTTGTTTATAATACCTCAAATATCATATTCAGTAGTAGAACTAGAGGCAACTCCAAAAATGTAGAAGTTTTATCGGTTTAGTAGAAGATTTGACAAGTAGTCATTGACATTATTAACCACGTTAGCGCATTATTTTCTGTATCTATCTTTTGTCGGATCAAGAAAAGTAGCTTTTGATGTTGTTCTGTTAATCTTAAGTCGAGTCTTTATTGTAATGGCAAGACTTTTTCTTGTAAGTTCTGGCTTGACTGTGTCATTGCAATTGTGCTTTTTATGTATGCAAACGCAACTCGTATTAGTAATTGTTTAAATTAAATTGACTTGAAATAACTTCAACTCGAGGTAACCCGGTTTCATAACGAGTAGTTCCATCTCTATTTGTGTTTTAGTATACAGTGTTTTAATAATTGTAGTGTTTTAATACACAATATTCATATATTTTAATATATTTGAAAGAGTAATAATATCTCTAAAAAAATTCTAAAAAAGGATGTCCCGTTTAAAAAAAAAGGTATCTCTAAAACTATAAACTTGGCAATAGTGCTGATAGAAAATTTGAGTTCACAAGGTTATGTAACCTATGAACACAACTTTTTGCTTTCAAGAGGGAATTAAAAAAGATTTTTTATGCTTCCATACTTTACGCGCGCACGGTATACATTCGTGCACGCGTATTACATTTCAATCGGAAGCTGATAAAATGTGTTTTGTGTCGATATACAGGTTGATTCATGATACATGTTGCAAAATTGTTGTTTGTGAAGTATTGTTCATACAAATAAGCTTACCAAGTTTACAAAACCACAGTTTACCAAATTAGCAGGGGCGTAGAAAATTAAAAAACAGTCGTTTTTATTAAAGATAATGTTTAATTTTAAAGAAACTTTGACGCCCTATATCTCGATAAGGAGGTATTTGCGAACCAATATATATTAAGACTATTCACCTTAGCTTTTCAAATATTACTTGCACTAGAAGTCAGCGATTTTTTGAATCATCCTGTATATTGATTTGTCAGAAGTTATACTTCTCCACTCCAAGATCTCTCTACCCAAGTTTGAAAACCCTACATATTAATATATCCGGTGATGACGTGTACATACAACTGTAGACCATAAGTAGCTTAACCAAAAATATGATGATTTAACTTAACTTATCTACAGTATGTCTCCGGATGGAGTTACAAAGAAAGAAAATTTGTTTATTACTGATTCTTCTGTAACTTCCACTTATCTAAACATAAATAATGCGTCGGATATGTTCAAATCACAAAATTGCCCGATATTTAGAATTTAGAAGAAACGCCCAATTTTTACATAAGAATGGGAATAATTAATTAACTTTTATAGTTAAAATATAAAAATTGGGCGATTTGGTAATTTGAACATGCCCGACGCATTATTTATACCGACAATGAGATAGGTTTGAAAAATCAGCAATAATTTTTTTTCTTTGTAACTCAATGCGGGGATATAGTATATCTAAATTACAAAACGGCTTAGCTTACTCGCTAGACTTTTAAAAAATATATCTTATTATTTTTTTAAATAAGTCAAAAAAATCACAAATCAATTTTTGTCCATGTGTCTTTCTGTTCTTTGTGAAAAAACTATAATTTTGCAAAATTACAGGGTGTTTAGAATCTTTGTTACAATAAATTGTACATGCTTATTTCTGTAACCTCTGTTTTTTTAACAACCATTTTGTTTTAAACATTTATTTTAATTGTGTATATAATTATATACAATTATATTAATTAATTAACTATTACAACTATATAATTGTATATAAGTGTACGATTAATTTAAAAAACAAAAATAGTTTGTGTCATTTAAATTTGGTAGAAATATTGAAGGTAGACCACATAACCACGTTAAGTGAAATCATCATTTTTTCATCATTTTTCATCATTTTTTGTCATTCACATCATGGGTTTTAAAATGTCATAATTCAACTACAATAGTAAAATAGTTATAACCTAGAAGGTGCTAGGATGATATTATAGCGAACATTTAACACAGATTTATATTTGTCAGTTGTGTTGTATCGTCAGTGCCGTCTTAAGATATTTGGTGCCTCAGGGTTGGGTTGGAGGAACGAGACAAGTACGCCCCTTTTCATACAAAATTTAAAAAAAATCTACTTCTAGGTTTAGTGTTAGTTTTAGGTTTACTTAAATTCAAATATGCAGGATTACCAAATCAGTTTACCTAACCCTGTGTATTTAAACCGCCGTTTACGTATTCAAAGCCGTTCTAACATATTGTTTGTGAGAGGAGAGAGCATATTGGATTCATTCATTGAATAGAAAAAAGAGGCTAGAGGCGAATTTCACTTCCTGGTTAAAGAACTTGATAGCGATGCTGAAAAATATCAATAAGGAGCAGATGTTGAACGGTTCCTTCCAATTCAGAAAGAAGAGACGAGTCATAAAACAGGTCTAAACTTATCTGATCTATCTTTTTGCGTCCCTTTCCACTATACTCCTCTGACGGACATGGGGATCATTGCTGATACAATATAGCACAAGGCACCACAACGAGTCAGCCAAATATAAATCCGGCTTTACCTTCAACATAAGTATAAAAAAGTTCAGTCTCCACTTTCCAATGGAATATGACGTACTATTATTTGACACGTTTTTATTATTGCATCCATTGCGATTATCTCTTTAGGGTTACTCTTTCTACACACATTGTTCCCTATTAGGAACATTGTACACCCCCCTTTTTGCATATTTATAGATTCTACATTAAATTATGAATAGTTTTCGTGTATGTTGATTAGCTTACGTCAGTTTAGTTGTCTAATAAAAGGTATCTCTAAAACTATAAACTTGGCAATAGTGCTGATAGAAAATTTGAGTTCACAAGGTTATGTAACCTATGAACACAACTTTTTGCTTTCAAGAGGGAATTAAAAAAGATTTTTTATGCTTCCATACTTTACGCGCGCACGGTATACATTGGTGCACGCGTATTACATTTCAATCGGAAGCTGATAAAATGTGTTTTGTGTCGATATACAGGTTGATTCATGATACATGTTGCAAAATTGTTGTCTGTGTATTTAAACCGCCGTTTACGTATTCAAAGCCGTTCTAACATATTGTTTGTGAGAGGAGAGAGCATATTGGATTCATTCATTGAATAGAAAAAAGAGGCTAGAGGCGAATTTCACTTCCTGGTTAAAGAACTTGATAGCGATGCTGAAAAATATCAATAAGGAGCAGATGTTGAACGGTTCCTTCCAATTCAGAAAGAAGAGACGAGTCATAAAACAGGTCTAAACTTATCTGATCTATCTTTTTGCGTCCCTTTCCACTATACTCCTCTGACGGACATGGGGATCATTGCTGATACAATATAGCACAAGGCACCACAACGAGTCAGCCAAATATAAATCCGGCTTTACCTTCAACATAAGTATAAAAAAGTTCAGTCTCCACTTTCCAATGGAATATGACGTACTATTATTTAACACGTTTTTATTATTGCATCCATTGCGATTATCTCTTTAGGGTTACTCTTTCTACACACATTGTTCCCTATTAGGAACATTGTACACCCCCCTTTTTGCATATTTATAGATTCTACATTAAATTATGAATAGTTTTCGTGTATGTTGATTAGCTTACGTCAGTTTAGTTGTCTAATAAAAAATACGTGATTATAATACTGATAGGACTAGATTTTGTACATTGTTTTATTTGTTTCTATAGTAACTTTAATTTGATTTATTTAATAAAAAACATTCCAATAATATTAAAAAGAACACAGGTACACAAAGCCATTTCTTTGATAACATTTGAATATTGAAATGCTCAGCTGAAAAATACTCAGGATTTAACGTAGACTCCATAAATGCAAGAAAAATGGAAGTTCTTATTTAAAAATGTCAACTTAGTGATGGTTTTTCAATTTTGGGACGCTATACATTTCAATTTTTACTCAAACAAACGTATTTTAGAAACTATAACATAGATCTCTAGGCATTGTTTTTCTAAGAACATCTCCCATCAATTGAGTTAAATCACCATATTTTTAGTGAAGGTACTTGGTGTTCCGATGTCGACGTCATTTCTGGATATTATAACAACGTCGCAAATTATTGGCTCATTTATATCTACTATAACTTGTTTGGTGTGGTTAGCAAAAATTAGAAACATGAGAATTAATGTTGATATTTTAGATATGTGGACCTGATAAGTAGAGTTTGTCGGTTTTTCCAATAATAAGTCAGATAGATCTGATGACGATTCTGCGAAGCATGTGCACTTACGCGTTTATTTGCCTTTTACTAGCCTGGAGTTATGTGTTTTACAGTTATACTTCTGGTTGTTTTAATTCTGTGACTTTGAACGTGAATTTTGCTAAAAATACGAAGAATAGTATTTAGGCAACTTTCTTAAGTAAATACCCTCCGCTGAAAATTGGGAATTGACTTGTTGGTGCAGACTCGTGATGTTCATGGCTGTAGACTAACAGAGTTAGTAATTCAATAATTATAAACTAAAGCCTGCCTTGTCTGCTGAAGTAGCAGTAGCCAACCAGTCAATACATGAAGATTTTATTAGCGACGACCTTTTAGTTAGGTATTTAGGTGCTTTTTATCAACACAACAATGAAAGCTTAAGTAATATTATTTGGAAGTTTGCACTTACATTATCATTTAGCAGAATAGTAATTGTCAAAATTGCAGCAACTCTCGGCACAATATTATTTAATAATGGTAATGTCATTCTGCTGGGTTTCTAGACTAACTGGGAATTGAGATGATAACAAACACGAATGCTCCTGAATGGAAACTCACGAAGCTCGTATGTCTGATCGTTATGGCGATGAAAGTATAATTATGGACGATGAGGAACTATATGGTCGAGGGGTTGCTGAATGGATGAATGAACCAAGTTTTTATTACAAATCATACATTATCCAAAATTGAAACTTTTAATATGCTTTTCTTTAAATGCCTTTTTTCGACATCGTTAACAGTGAATCAAAAAATGTGAACCATTAAATGAATTTGAGCAATGCTTCATTTTGTAGAGAAATCATATGTTTTCAACTGTAGATAACTGATCCATACTTATTTATTCTTTTGTATTCGAAATGTTACACAATAACTGATTTGTAAATAATTTCTTTATTTTTAACCATTTTTGAACATTCCTATTCATCTTCTTGTAGTACCTTTAAATTTGTATACAACTCGACAGTGTGTTAAGACAGCAAATTAAATTTATTTATTTGATGTTATAGAAATACTGATATTATGTATATATGTAGGAAAGCGGAGGGTACGCAAAAGCATACAGCACCTAGGCCCCAACGGGCCCCTTGTACATCCTCCTACACTCTCTCCGGCTACATCAACCAGCCTAAGGAATTTCCGAAGGCTAGGATACAGCTCAGAGGTGTGTTCCTGATGCCATCTGTGCTCGGCCATTCCTCTCCAAAGTCTCTGATTCTGAGGTCTTGTAGAGTGGGGCATTCACACAAGATGCGTCGAACAGTCTCCTCGCTCTCTTGACAAAAGCGACAGAGGGGATTAGTAGCAAGCTTAAGGTTGTAGAGATGCTTGTTTACCTTACAGTGACCCGTGATGAGTCCCGTTAAAATACGTAGGGCGCTTCTACCGAGTCTTACGAAAGACAAGGCTGTCTTTGTTGAAGGATAACACAACAGTTCTTTAAACAGATAGCAGCCCTTTGTCCTATCCCACCAGTCTGTGAATTTCCTGTGAGTGAAACCTTTAATAAGCTCAATTTGAGTTGATACGGATGGAGCGAGTTAATACCTGAACAGATCGTCCTTTTATCCATTGAAGTGAAACACAGTTATGTACTGTGGCCTTCTCCAATGTTAGGTGACAGTCTATGACAAGTCCTGAGGTAATAGTTATTCTAGTCAGGGCTGAAATGAATTTTCTACTGTCAGTATAAATTGTGAAAGTCTTACCTTGTAAGTTGGATCTGATAATAAAGTCAGCGGCAAGTAGAATGGCGATTAATTCTGACGGTGGTAGCTTTACCTAATGGAGTAGATATGTGGAATTGGAGATCGTAGGAGAAAACTCCAGCCTCAGCTCCTTCCCGACTAACCGAACCATCAGTGTAGATTTTGTTACTTTTATATACTTCTACTTCTGTGGAACTTGGATAGGTGATATAACTCTTAGTAAAAATATGTTGTAAGGGTATGAAGTCCGTCTTACGTTCCAGAATTGGTGAGTAACCGACCATTTCATTCCAGAGTACGGCATTTTTACTGTTCCTCTCACCCATAAAGATTCCTGCTGTACGCAGTCGAAACATGGTCACTAGTGCCACTTCTTGAATGAATAAATGAAGTGGCGGTAGATTCAACATGTTTTCTATGGCTGCGGTGGGGGTAGATCGCAGCGCACAATACTGATATTATTAATACTCCTAATTTGTTCGTCATTTAATTTGTTCCAAGCTTATCTTTAAACTACCTTATTTCGTCGTATTTGCCATTTTTGTAGGCTGTTAAATGAGTACTCCTAATTTATTTATATCGTATTCTATGCCCCATTTGCTATATTTTGCGTTTTGTTTGCCAATTTGGGTTACCATAAAATTTGAAGAGGTAAAGAAATTAACGGTTATTTAGGTTGCCTACAATTTAGGGGAGAAAATCATTATTAAAAACATTTGTACCTGATAATCCCAACATTTTAATTAACGATCATATGAAGTTGTTCTTTGAAAAAGATCAAGATGGTTTAAAGAAAAAGATCGGATTCAAAAATGATACAATTTTTATGTAATATGTAAATACAGTTTACAACACAATTTCTTTAAATTGAAATATTACAGTATTTCCTAAAATAAATTTTCATAATCCTTCTTTTTTTATTTTTAGATAAATATACACTTCCCGAAGGTTGTAGTGTATTAATTTGCCCATATGCAACGCATAGATTAGCACATATTTATGAAAATCCAAAGAAATTCGATCCGGACAGATTTTCGCCAGAAAACTTGGAAAAACTCCACCCATACGCTTTTATTCCATTTAGTGCAGGACCAAGAAATTGTATCGGATATAAATTTGCTTATTTAGAAATGAAAGTTATTTTGTCTTCAATACTAAGATCGTATAAATTATTCCCATCACACACGAAGTTCTCAATTTTATACCGAATAACTTTAAGAGCTAAAGGAGGAATTTGGGTTAGATTCGAACCGAGAGAAACAATCAAAAATAATAATAATAATTAAGAAATATTTTGTTATTCATATTTATGTTATTAATAAAGAATGGGTTTTTAAAAAATATATTTTGATTTTTTTAATTTAAACATTATTTCTTGTCATTCGTTTGAAGATTAATCAATCAAAATAAAATGTTTGTCAAAGTCATTTAACAATAAATATAGGCTTCGGCCGAAAAAAATTCTTCAAAAAAATTCCAGTTTTATAAAACAATAAGAAAAAAATAACATTTTATTAATTAAAAATGAGCCATTAATCCGGAATATGATAAACCCTTTTCGAAATGGTTTCAAACAAATATCCAAACGTCTTCAAACGTATAGATGCAGATTAAATCCCCTGCAACAATTGAAACCATCGCTTACGGGATCCTTAAAAGTTGCTGCTTATACATCAAGCGCATTTTTAGCTGGAATTATAGCCAAAAAAATTTTAGATGATCCCGATAATTTTTTGGCTATCAAAAAAGTCGAGGCTTTGGGTAATAGTTCACTCCGAAATCAATTCAACTTTATAGGTAAAATTATTTTTTATTGCAAATCAAAAATGATAACGTATCCTTTTAGGTCATGTTGTTAAGAAATGTGCACCTGGAGTTGTTTACATCGAAATCCAGGATCCGAAACGGATTGATCCGGAAACGAACGATTCTTTGATTATTTCGAACGGTTCCGGATTTGTAATCAGATCGGACGGATGGATTTTGACCAACGCTCACGTGGTCATCAACAAACCAAAGTCGTTAATAACCGTGAAAATGCACAACGGCTCAGTTTTTCAAGCGACTGTTGAAGATGCCGATATGAATATTGATTTGGCTTTAATCAAAGTTAATAGTCCCGAACCTTTACCAACGTTGCAATTTGCGAAACCCGACGATCTTACCGTTGGTGAATGGGTTGTCGCTTTAGGGAGTCCATTATCGTTAAGTCACAGCGTTACAGCAGGAATTGTAAGAAAATAGTTATTAAGTAGTTACAAAAAACGATAAATTGTAGTAAAATCATTGTTCGTTGGACGCTCGTCGTAATTATTACGTAACGTTACCTCCCTTTGTTCTTTGATTCTTTACAACTCCTCGAACTAATTAAAGAGACCTTATGAAGGTTCTTACGACGAGTTCCTAGTAAAGGTCTTCGAAAGTTACCTTGTTGCTATATTGTTATAACCGAGTCACATTATAACCGATTTATATTATCACAGTAACTTTTGAGACAAGATTTTAACTCGAATAATATGAAGTGTGTGTTGAAATGGGTACATTGCGGAGAACTGGTAATAATTGAAATTGTAATTTACTGTAGGGCCAATTAGGTTATTACTAAAGGTATCCAACTAAATCAATCATTATTCTGGAACCTATTTGTCATTGAATCGAGTATATTGTGTAACTTAAAACGTAAAGTTAATTTCGAATTAAATTAGTTGCAGGTTTATAATTCTAATGTAATTGAAAAGGTGTGGTTCGAAAAAGCGTGTTTTAAAGCACGTTGAAATACTAAATATGAACCACATGAACCGAAAGGTAATAAGACAATTTTAATATCACAGTAAGGCTCTTGATAAGTTTTGACTAGCAAACATTAATACCGCCAGGAACTGAAATGTAGAGGAAAGTGCAATAAATTATGGTTAGAACCATTGATTTTATGTTTCTCGTTAAGAACGAATTTAAAATATTTAAAATCAGAAATGCTGAAATCAATCCATGCAACAGGTTAAATTATATCAATACATTGTTTGATGAAATGTCACCAATAATTATACTGCGGACCATGTTGATTGTGAAAGTACTAAACTAGTACAGTAAAACCTCCAAAGCATTTGGCGTTCTCAGGGAATTTTTTTTTATGAGTTAATACATTTTTTGTTTGATGTTTGTTTACTTAGTTTTTCAGTTATAACTTATAACTCAAGAACCATTCATAATTTGACATTTCATTCTTCAGATTCAAATTCTAGGAATTCTAGTTACATTGAATTCGGTTTTACGCGAACTATACGTTTCCAACTAATTCGCGTCAAAGAAGACCACACAACAAAAGATATGTTTTATGAAAACATTATTAATGTATAAAAATATTATATACATTTATTAATATTATAGGATAAGTTCCGACATTTGAAGAATCGATCAAAATGTTATGTTTAGTGATTCCAGTCACACGTTCTGTTATTGGTCGTTGTGTTCCAAGTAGATTTCTCATCGATAGGATCGTGCTTCTGAAAATGATGTAGCCTGATTTAGTAGTCAGTTGTAGTTCTTATTTGATTCCATCCACAGTAAGGCAAGGAATCTCTTCGTTATTTTCACTGCATTCTTTAATATCTTCCCGATTCTCAAGCGCTGGACTAATGAATATCATAATGTGCATCAAACCAACATTTTTGATGCACTCATGTATTGAACTCATGACTTATTCGACGCATCAGTCTACGTTAAACTTTTCAACAATACATCTTTTTAATAATCATTTAACTTTGCAGCACTTTTATTTACTTGGACATATGTGAAATTTTGTAGCAAATATTAGTCCAGATTAATTTTTGCTTGTATCGTGTTAAATTAAATTAAATCGCATTGAAAAGAAATGAAATATCCTTTTTAAATTGCGTTAATCAAATTAAAAATAACAAAAACAAGTTTTTTATTAAAAAGTAAAGTTTTGATCTTTGGAAGGTAATATCAGGGAGATGATGTCCCATTCCTGCAATGCATCTCTTCATCAGCTTTTCGAGCATGCCGATGTCTATTTCCATCACTTGATCTATGACAGCTTCTTTCAACACTTAAATTTTTAGGTTTATTAACGTAGACCTTCGCCTTTGGGTGTCCCAAAAAAAAATTGTCAATGCATCAATCAGTATGTGCTGTGCCATCTTGTAAGAACAAAATTTAAATTAATAGTAAAAGCTCGCATATTCATATGGGTAATACTTCCTTTAAAGTTTTAAAGATCTATTAACCTCAACTATTTTGTTGCTGAGATAGTTACTAAAAATCAGGAAAACAACATACATTTTATAGGGATCTTATATATTATAGTCATAAATAAAAAGTTTGGAGTTGAAAATACCAAACCCTTTGGAAGTTTTACTATGCTGGTTTAGCACTTTCACCCCAACTTGGAATTTCTTACCCCCTACACTGGGTGGTACACATAGCTGTAGCACTGTGTTATTTGTACAAAATATGAAATCAAAGGCCAATATAAGATTTATGTTAACTTGTTTATACATTTTATTATGAAAACGAAGTGCATGTTCGATAAATCAGCACTCGACCTTGGTTTTATTAAAACTATCCTATTGCTATTAAAAGGTCTTTAAGATTGATTTTTTTTTCTGAAGAAGATTGTAACGTGGTTTCTAAAACTGATACTTTTTAAAAGATGCACTTAACCAGAAAGTTTCTGATCTTAGATCTAGCGATAGTGCTAGAATTAGTTCTAGTTTTAGTTGAAATCTTGAATGCTTATAGAAACTATCTAATTTTAATCGTTTATTATTCTGAAATTCTGCTCTTTTAATAATTTCGCTCTGGTTACTCGACTTGCACCTGAAATGTTCATACATGACATCATATTATTCTCATCGGTGTTATTATTATTACCTATGCAATGTTGGGGACAAAAAAGTACTTTTACCAATTCCAAATTGGATAGGGTTTTTCTTAAACAATATTTTGAGAACGACTTAGCCGATTTCGATGATAATATTTTATTCGAATCTTTTATTTAATATACAATTCTTGTAAAATAAGACTTAATTTAAAATTTCTTTCGAATTCGAATAAAACCCAAAAGCAATGTGAAACTACATATAAAAATAAATATATAAATATTATTCATGGACAATGTTTAAATTGGCAGAAATTGCCAATTTAAACATTGTCCATGATATCAAATTTATTTAGACAACTTCAAAAAAAATTCTAATTTTTTGTGTCAATTTATGGCATTATCTATATCAGACGCATTTAGATAACATTAAGAAAATTTGTCTGATCTAAATTTTTGGCATTATATATAAGATAAAGAGTGATTAGACAATTTCAGTATAATTTATAATTTATAGTATAATGTTTAAGGCGCCTTAAACACGTGCGTTTCATCCACTTTACAAAACATTGTCTATTAAAAAATAAATAAATACTTAAGTAGTGTTAATGTTGTCGACGTTTTAAATAAATTTTTTTGCCAGTTTCATAGACTTAGTTAGATATGTTTAAGAATTATTTTATCTTATATTTTTTTTAATTGTTTGATGTGACACGATACATGTTGTAGAAACACGCCCTGAGGAAGATTAAAAATTTAATCGAAATATTGGCATGTTGAAGTAGTTTGTTTTAATTTTGTCCAAGATCCTACTCCTGAAAATTATTGTTTCTCTTCGCATTATCTATGACATCAAATGTATTTAGACAATTTCAAAAAAAATTTTCTTGGTCAATTTTAGATATTACTTATGACACCAGATGCATTTAGACAACTTTAAAAGAATTTTTCTAATTTCTATTAATTTTTAACATTGTCTACGACACCTTTTTTTAGAATAATTTTTTATTTTTCTCTTCGTTCAGTAACACACCCAGATTTAATTTCAGGGATGGATGCGTCGTATTATAATTACATATTACATGTTACGAACAAGGTGTGTTTCTGCCTTCGTTATATAAACATTATGCAAGAGTAACTAATTTGTGTAAGTTCAAACAAAAAGGTAATTATTCCTTATAAAATACAGGGGAAGTCCAAAGTTCAAATAATTTGTTCGTAAATAATCATCAGTTTTAATAACTAACAATAAGATGAATATATACGAAGGGTTTCACGGTCGGTGTTGATTGAGCTAAAATCAGAATTAGCACTAGAACTGTTACTAGGTCTAAAACAAGAGACCTTCGGGGTTTTACCGTGCGTTGTATAACTGCTCTTGTCGACCTTTGCTCTTGTCACCGATACTTGTTAGTCTTAGCCAGTACCTTTGTTTTGTTCCTTGATACACCATTCGATGTTACGTCCTACAAATTGTATGATAGCCGATGAATTCCCGCTCCTTTTAATAATTGAATTATCTAAACAATATATTATTTATATTAATTAATAATTATATATATTAATTATTTATTAGAGTTAGCTTGTCTTTGGCTGGTTTTGTACTTACAGCATCTCCCCCCTGCTTTCACTGCTTGGTAATACGGTTGATATCTCTCAAAGTATATCCGTGTTTCTGCAGTATGTCCCGTCTCAGTTACAGAATTTCTCCTGTTTTCAGTGAAGGTTATAGCTGCTGTGTGATGAACTATCGGCCAACAGCCATTATAATTAACTTCGCGAAGTTATTTGAACAAATCGTAGCATACATGTTGGAATTCGACACCAAAGCGCGAATGTTTGAACATCAACATGGTTCTACAAAGGTAACCACTACCCTTTTGAGTTTTACTGAATACGTATCTATTTACATGGATTTCTCACAGGCCTTCGATTGTTTAGACCTCTTTTTATTAACAGAAAAGTTAGAGAAGTTTGGGTGTGATGGTTCTCTTACGCGGCTTCTGTCATCTCATGTGTCGAATCGAAAACAATACCTCAAGTAGGCTGGTATCGAGAAAAATAAGCGTTACCAATGGCGTACCACAAGGATCCATATTTGGCCCTCTACTGTTCAATATTTTTGTTAATGACTTACCAATGAGTTTTAACACGAATTCCCTATTGTACAGATAATCTGAAGTTATTTACTACTATTGGTAGTGAACAGGATTGCCTCTCACATCAATTGGATTTAAACAGACTCTATTCGTGGTGTACTACGAATGGATCGAGTCTAAGTACTTCCAAATGTTAGGTTATGACATATAGCCACAAACGTAACACGTGTTGACACTTGGAATTATAACAAGAAATAGTTTGGAATTTGTTCACATATACCCAATAATAAATCTCTACTTTATACTCGTAAGAAACAAACTTGAATACTGCTGCATTGTTTGGTCATCATCTTATTTAAGGTACATCGCTACCATTCAGAGGGTACAACATACACTTAGCAGCAGAAGTCTGCGTACAAAAAACTTCTAACACTTTAACTGAAAAAATAAGGGTCATGATCTAATGTGATAAACTTTAATTTTTTTTTATTTTGTGTATTAACTACATATAATTCTATTAACAAAATATGCATCAATAAAACAGAAATATTAGTTACAAAAAAATATACATTAAAAATTCTCCACATAATGCGTATGCAAAAATCTGCATACAAATAAAGACGCCTTCTCCAAAATATACTTATTTACTTAAATACGTAGTTGGCGATGTACGCTTTCCGATTTAAATAAAAGATAATCGGTGTCAATTATATTAGCAGAGGCTTAGAAGCTAAAAGTTAGAATGGACACGAAAGGAAAGGAAATTGAATTGGGAGAGAGAAAAATTATTGTAAAGTTATGGAAAGAGGGAAAAACTTTTCGAAAAATAGGAGAAACTGTCGGCAGGTCACACTCTTCCATTCAAAGAGTAATTAATAATTATAAAGACACTGAAGATTACCTCTCACGTCCGCGATCTGACCGAGAGAAGCGACCCCTTTTAACAAACCGAGAGAAGCGAAAAATTGTACAGCAGGTTAGAAAAGAACCTAGGCTGACGGCAAAAAAAATAGTAGAAAATGTACAAGAAAAATTTCATAAAACTATCAGCAAAGATACGGTGAGAAGGACGTTAAAAAAAGCTAACTATCACAGTCGCGTTGCACGAAAAAAGCCATTTGTGTCAGAGGTCAATCGTCAGAAGCGGATCGCCTTTGCAAAAAAAAACTCTTAGACAAGCCCATTGAATTCTGGTAGAAAGTTCTCTTTACAGATGAGAGCAAATTTTGCATTTTCGGCATTAAGGGTAAACAACTTGTATGGAGAAAACCTAATACTGCCCTTAATCCCGAAAATTTGAAAGCGACTGTAAAACACGGAGGTGGTGGAGTTATGGTTTGGGGGTGTATGTGCACCAAAGGAGTGGGAAGGTTGGTTTTCATAACATCGACAATGGACCATAAAATGTATATAGACATTTTAAAAGAAAATTTGAAGCCTAGCATCGAAAACTTGGGCTTGGGGCCCGAATACTTTTTTCAACAAGATAATGACCCCAAACATTGCGCCCACAACACTAAGCTTTGGCTACTATACAATACCCCAAAGCAACTTAAAACACCTCCACAATCGCCGGACTTGAATCCGATCGAACACCTCTGGGATTTACTGGAACGTAGGATTCGGCAACACAACATAACGTCGAAGGAAATGTTAAAAAATGTTATGATTGAGGAATGGGCCAAAATCAGTTCGGACGAAACGAAGAAATTAGTGTACTCCATGCCTAAACGTTTAAGGGAGGTCATTAAACGTAAAGGTTATCCGACCTCATATTAATATAGAAACAATGATCTCATTTATGAATTTTTTATAAATACTGTCCTGACTTGTACGCAGATTTTTGCATACCCGTTATTTGTAGAATTTTTAGTTTTGATTTTTTTCTGTAACTACAGTTTCTGTTTTGTTGAAGCATATTTTGTTAATAGAATTATATGTAGTTAATATACAAAATAAAAAAAAATCAAGTTTATCACATTAGATTGTGACTCTTATTTTTTCAATTAAAGTATTACAAGTTTTTTGTACGCAGACTTCTGCTGCTGAGTGTAGATTCATCCGCCTCCTGGTGAATCGAGCTGTCAATGCTCGATTCACAGAATTCACAGAAGGAAGTGTATGTCAGGTAGATTTGTTCGGGATGTAATGTCGGGTATGGTGTTTTTACTACGAATCGCGGTTACACAAACATTGGACTAACTCTATTGAACAAATTAATGCAAGCTGCTAACACTACCGAATGTGTACCATTTGTCGATGCTTAACTTAACAGTTTGTTGAATTGCTGTTATTTGATTTTTCATTGATTACTTTTTTCTCCCTTTTATTTTTGTTGGTATATATTTACTTCTTGTTATATCAATTAATGTACGTTCATATGTTTAATTATGCTGTTTATAATTATATGTATCTTTTTTTTAGAAAACAAATTTCTGTTGACATAATAAAGTTATTATTATTACATCGAAGCCATAGTTTTGGTTTTCACTGGCTCTTCTTTAGAGCATCTTCTTCGAATAATTCCATGTAGAAATTAGCTACAACCGGCGCCAACTAAAACACGTCGATGATAAACAGCACTCCACTCAGCATCAAGTGATTTTATTGCTAAGTCAATAAATTTGATAGTTAAATTATTGTATAATGTTTAAGAAGCTCCACTGATAACATAATCAAAAACCAATAACAAAATATTTTTCACAACTAAAAATGTGATGTAATATCTTCTTTAGTTTCAATAGCTGTCTTACTAACCCATTTTTAACAATAAAATACATTAAAGTCCAAAAACTCTAATATATTCTTTACTTAATTTTATCGAAAAATATCATGAATGAAATGACTATAATAAAGTTCCCAGAATAGATTTAGAAAATGTAGAAACATTTAGAAAAGATCTTAATAAATTTAGTGTTACATCAGCTATTTCTAACTCCAAAAAAACGACCAACTTTTAACCAACACTAAACATAGATTTAATGAAAAGGAGGTAAGTGGAATATACAAAATCAAATGTAACGGGTGTGAGTGCTGCTATGTACAGGTCAAACAGGTCATCAAAACCTCATATAAGAAACACATAGAAACACATATTAAAGGATAATTCGGCTTTTTACAAACATCTTACTTTTAACAACCACTCTCAACATTTAAATAACATCAATATTATCAAAAATATTTAAAAAAAATGAATTAACGGACTTTTATGAGGAGATGTTCATCAACCTTTACAATAAACCTTTTTCAAACTTAATTTTAAACGATACTTTAATTCAAATAGATTTTTCTTAAATTTCATTTATTTTTAATTTGAAACTGTTATTCGACCTGCCATCCAACATATATACTGAACTGTTATTTTAGATTTAGTTATTTACATTTTATTACGTTTCTCTATATGGTAATTTTTATTTTATGAGCTTGATTTTCGCAAACAATCTTTCTCTCCGCCACATGCCGTCGTGACGAATATACTTATTTTACTATAATATAATTTTTAAACCTATTTCAGTTTTATCTTTGTAGTTTTCAAGAATTAAATTTTTCTTTTTCATTTCACTTATATTATATTATTAGAATTTACTAAACAAATTTTAAGTTTAATTAAATTCGTAATTGATAATTGATGGTTACATTTTTCAAGTTTTTTAATTTAATTAATCGTTCATTAATTATATTTTAACTAATTGTATCCATTAATTGCAGTCGTGTCTAAAGACGATCTAATTATAGATCGAAAGATATCTAGCACCGAATTCATATTAATAAATTTTTCATCATAACCAATCCTTGGTATGTTTCTCACTACTCTCTTTTTATATCAGATGTAGTTTTACTGAAATGCTCTAATAATCCAACTTTTAGCAGTTACACTTATATGATGTTGCTTATTAAACGTACCGTTTATGCATAACTTTGGACTAGGGATATGTATATTCAAAAGCAGAAAAATGTTGAATTAAATTACAGGCATTTCCACATACGTTTTAGGAATGGTGTATACAAATAACATAGAGAAACAAAATCATATGCATATAGAACATATAATGTATTTGTATATATTTTTACTCTATACAGAATAAAAGACTTCTGAAAGATGACTAGAACATCTCATGATTACATTAATGAAATTTATCGCAGCTATTAAGAGAATTCGCTCGTTGTTCCTGAAGACTCTACTTTAATACTAAATCGAGTCCGTAATCCGGGTTCTAGAATCGAACTAACAGTAGCATTTTAGGAGGAAGCATGTAATCCCTATAAATGACCCTACGGACAACAGAAATTATCGATCTCATTGAAATAGTATAAGGTTTAAGTACATTTAGTGGGTAGTACGCCCTTGGTCGAAATAAATTATCGGTTAAATGTTTGAACTCAAAGTCAGTGATTATATTTCAGATAAATCTGAAAGAAATCTTTTTATAGTTTTAGGGTTCATGTAAAAAGTTAACACTTTTTTGAAGCGAATAATAGCAAAGTAATAATTTAATTCTCCAAATACACATTATGCTCCCGGATTGAGTTACAAAGGGGGAAAATGTATAACTGATTTTTCAATCTTAATAATTACTAAGATGCAAATTATAATTTGCATAAATTAACATAATTTAGCATAATTTTATACTTTAAATGTAGAAATTAACTGATTATTCTCGTTTTTATGCAAAGGTTGAACTATTTTTTACAAATTAAAAATGTTTCTAGTGATATGTAAAAATGGCAGTCATTAACGATCTGAAGTAACGTGCAGCTCGTTCTGGCATTGTTCTGAAGCTGGCTTGTAGGTCTAGTATTAGTTAATGGAGCATATTATTTATGTTCAGATAATATTGAAAAATCAGTAATAATTTTTTCCCGTTTTTTAAGTTGATTCGGGACACACTGTAGATAAGCACATACTTTTCGTTACAGATTTTAGCTAAGCAGTATAGACTAATTATATTAAAGAATACATCAATTTAGGAAGTGATTATTTTATTTCATTCTATTCCATTATTAGTACAATTTGAATAATTAAATCTGATAGTTGCTGTTATAATATAAACGGAACATTAAGAAATTAATTTATCTTAATCTTATATAATTTTTTAAAATCTTTTCACCAGATAAGTTCAGTAAACAGAGCGGCTAGTGAATTGGGATTAAGGAACCATTCGATGCAATATATACAAACAGATGCTTCGATTACTTTTGGAAATTCCGGTGGACCCCTTGTGAATTTAGATGGGGACGTTATCGGTATTAATAATTTAAGGATAACAGCCGGGATTTCGTTCGCAATTCCAATTGGTTACAATAACTTTATATTAAGTTATATCGAAATGCTTTAATCAATATTTTGCAGCATACGCTAGGAAATTTTTGGACAATGGCAAACATCCATTAAGTAAAAATGGTGGAGCTAAAACGATCGATTTGAAAAAAAATCTTGGAATGACCACTCTACCGATAACAGCTTCAATTTTAGACGATGTTTTCGAAATGCAGAAATATGAGGGTAAAAAATGTGAGATTCAAGGTGTTTTAATTTACAAAGTTGTCGATGATTCACTTGCCCACAAGTAAGTTTATTATTTTTTATTTTATATTATATATGATAAATTGAAATCAAAAACAGGAGTGGTTTATTAGCTGGAGATATTATAACTCGAGTTGATGGAATTAAAGTCCAAACAGCCGGTGATATTTATTCGAAAATAGACGGAAACCGAAAAATAACATTAGAACTTCTTAGAAATGGACAACCTATCGAAGTTACTATGGATGTTGGTTGTATAAAGGATTTACCTATATTATGAAACAAACATTTTCGATCTTATGTTCAATATTAATAAACAACTCAAATCCTTTTAAGTATTCTCCTTTTAAAACCTACTAGAACACGTACATATTAATGAACTGTCAACAACACACCTTCGCCAGTTTTAATGAATAACGTCAAAAGATATGCTCGGACGGTGAGATAAACGCAGCCTAGGTTTACGCTTAGCACAAAGGGAAGGTTCCGTTTCAATGCCGACGTGCTTCACGTGTATACTACGTCGTTGTGGTCGGGTCTATAATTAAAACGAATATATGAAAATTCCCTACCGCAACAAAACTTCATTGTATGATATAGTCGGATACAAAGTATCCACATACTTAACCGCAACAAAGTTCACGGAAAACGAAAACTCTCAACCGAAACGAAACAACTTTCCGTCGAGCTACACAGCATGACCGTTTGATATGTAAAAAGAAATGATGCAGTAGTTCTTTGTAGTTTTATAATGGTTTTCGTCTTTCTCTGGATTTGGTTCAGATTTGCGACTGTGTATTTGTGGATGCGAAGTGTGTGTGTAATGGTTTATTATAGAAGCAACCACTTCAATCGATGTTCAATAACAAATCCATTTTCTCGAACCGGCGCGTTTTATAACATCCGTTACAGGATTAACGTTGAGTTTCAATAATAGTTTTCGTGTAACAAATCAAAAAGTTTGTATTTTTAGAATTTTCAATTTAAATTAACGTTGGTTTTAGTTTAGATTTTATAACGAATCAGGACCGGATTAACAGAAATATATTTCAAGTGTAAAACCAAATTATTGCGATATACTATGAATTTAAATTCCAATAAGGATTAAATTGGATTAAAGTAAACTGTGGATTTTAAACATTTTATAACATTTTTACTGTAATGTGGGGCAATTTGTCTGACTAACCCTGTTCAATGTACCCTTTGTTCGTTAATGACGTTTTTTATTTAACAAATAAATATTCGAATTTAAATGTATATAATCTCAAAATATAATCCTGAATCATCCACAGTATTAAAAACGATTAAAACACTCCAACTTTGTCGTTTTTCAGACCGACTTCGTTATCGATTATTTGTGTTCTAACACCTTCATTACTTATGATCGGGAAATATAATACTGCCATTTCTTTGAGGCAGGTGTTCTCTTTGGATTTCCCACTGCCAAAAGCAATTGGAGTGGTATTGATGAAGTGAATGCAAAGTGTATCGCTTCGCTTTGATATTAAAGAAATACTCAGCATTTGGAAAAAGTTTGCATCTCCAAAAGTAATTTTTAATTTTAGAAATTTTGCTATAATGAATAAATTTATATTGCTTATGTTGCCATTTTTAAGATAAGCTAGAAAATGTAATCCCTTTTATGGTTTAAATGTTATAAATTTTCGAAATTGTTAGTTTTAATTCTTTTATTTTGATTGAAGACGTTTGAACTAAAACACGATGATCATTACTGAGCTATATGAAAAGTGAATTGATAAATTTTGAACGCGGGATTCGGTAAAACGTGACAATGTTATTGCGAGTATTTTATTTATTTGTACATCACAGGTACATATAAATACATCACAGGTAATTAACCTAGAACATTGTACCGCACAATTGCTACTTATAACTAACTTATAACAATAATAAACTGAATAATTCAAAAATAAATTATACTAGGATGAATATGGCATGAGATTAAGCAAGAGAGAGAAAACGAGAAAAAATAGAGAGAAAAGAGAAAAAGCTAAAAGAAATCAAAAGAATTTACCCGATATGAGTTACCAACAAGTGAGAGCAGTTGAAGAGAGAAAAAGGAGAAAGACAGAGAACAAAGAATTAGCAAGCAGACAATTAAAGGGAAAGTAAGTGGCTTTTTAAAACATGTCTAAAATTAGCAATGTTACAAATATTACGAATTTCAGAAGACAATCCATTCCCCATCGCAATCGACTGTACTGTAAATGGTGTGTGATAAATTTCAGTTTTATAAACGGGAAATGTAAGAATAGCATCAGAACGCGAACGAGTAGCAAACTCCTGAGATGATAACTGCTGGAACCTATCTGATAAGTATTTTGGGTCGTCTCCCACTGGTTAATATCAGAATATAATTGCGATAAGGCGTTACATGCACAAATTTATTTAGGTCAAATATGAACCGAATGCAATTATTTTGTAGCCGCTGAAATTTATTCAGAAGATTGACTGCGAGATCGTGATATACAACGTTCGCATAGTCGAAGTGAGGAAATGTAAGTGAATACCAAAGATTACGATGGACCATGGGAGGAAGAGAGCAGCGAAGTCTTTTTAAAGAGTGGAACCAAGCATAAACTTTTCTACAAACATGTTGAATTTGCGGTTTTTAAGACAGTATAGTATCCATAAGGGTTTCGAGATTTTTAATTGTGTCAGAAAACCGTATGACTGTACCATCCATTGTCAAATAGCTGCAAGTAGATGGATTAATCTTACCAAGTAATTGACGAGATCCAAACACAATCGCTTGCGTTTTAACTGAATTCAACTTAAGTCCGTATCTCTGAGACCAGTACAAACCGTTAGATAGATCGTTATTAAGTAAGTTACAATAGATTCCGGAAATTCAGTTGTAGTTGTATATGTTTGGAGGTCGTCATCATGCAAATGATAATTACACGAGATATAGTTAGTAACACTATTAACGAATAAATAAAAAGGTCAGGGTCCCATTAAGTAAAAATGGTGGAGCTAAAACGATCAATTTGAAAAAATCTTGAAATTACCACTCTACCGATAACGGCTTCAATTTTAGACGATGTTTGCGAAATGCAGTCTGCGACAGACCACAGGAGGAAGAGAGCAGCGAAGTCTTTTTAAAGAGTGGAAGCAAGCATAAACTTTTCTACAAACATGTTGAATTTGCGGTTTCTAAGTCAGCATAGTATCCATAAGGGTTTCGAGATTTTTAATTGTCAGAAAACTGTATGACATTACCATCCAGTATAAAATAACTGCAAGTAGATGGAATAATCTTACCAAGTAATTGACGAGATCCAAAGACAATCGCTTGCGTTTTAACTGAATTCAACTTAAGTCCGAATCTCTGAGACTAGTACAAAACGTTAGATAGATCGTTAGTAAGTTACGATGGCTAGTTGTAGTTGTATATGTTTGGAGGTCGTCATCATACAAATGATAATTACACGAGATATAGTTAGTAACACTATTAACGAATAAATAAAAAAGTCGGGGTCCCAATACACCCTGAGGAATACCACATTTAATTACACAAGCAGAAGAAATTGAAGAATCAGCGCGTATGCAAAGAAGCGATGGGAAAGGTAAGGTTGAAACCAAGAAAGAGAGTAGACAGAAAGAGTCGCTAAAAGAAAGTTGTGGTCAACAGAAACAAAAATCTTCCTCCTGATATCGAGCAGTACTAACATAGTAACATATCTGTTATCGCAAGTATACTTAATATCATCAACAACTTTAATGAGACCAATAGTTGTAGTCTACCCACTGCATTTAGGTATGGGAACGACATAAGCAACCATCCACACAGAGAGAAATAGAGATCGCTCAAAGGAAAAGTTGAAGATATGAGTTAAATAAAGCTGATACCATTAGTCCCCGTAAGGAAACTTCGAATAAGTCAAAGAATCGCCTACTTCACCTTGTGTACAGGGGAGGCTCTATAAACAAGTTTGCCAGCGATTTACTATTAAGGTCCATCTGAACACATGGATAGTTAATAATAAGTCTTCCAAAATGTTCTTGGCGCGATTCCAGACAGCCTCTGGTAGAAACAAGATCTCTTAGCGAACTTGCATTTATGATTACGGCGATTGCGTCAAATTCGTTAGTTTTCCTGATTAGTATTGGAATGTGTATGTTTAAATACCAACTTTGCACGGTTACACGGTCGCATAAGAGATCTTATCTCAGCACTCAGTCAAGATGCAGGCCGGTGCCTCATACTTGCCTAAGCGGGGCATGTTTATCATAAAGATTAATAATTTTAGAATTAAAGTAGTCCACTACCACTCGATACAGTGGAAACCAATTAATCTTTAGTGTATCTGACAAGACCAAATCAATTTTAACTCGCCCTAGATCACGGTAAGTCAGAACACGCTGGGTGACTAAGATGTTACACCTGTACAATGGATTAAATCATGGTTAAAAATTAGAAAGCGGGTAGCTGACCAAGATTCAAACTACGAATGGCTGTTTTTCAAAAGTAGTTTTCGATAGGTCTGAATTGGGAAAAAATAATTCAAAATACGTACATATGGATACTTTCCAAAAACGAAGAATTCTTCGGAGCAGGTGCTGCACCCAAGTATTCAGTGTCTATGCATATAGGTCCTTTGCATAATTTAAAATCTATGTATGGAGATATTCAGCAGCCATGTATCCGGCTATGATCTTCATAAAGCTGATGATATAGTAAAACTTATGTCATTCGATTCGCTCAAGCGGTTCAATACCATGTCAAACCAAAATATGATAATGATCACTTTAAAGCGACGAAGAAGTGCGTACTTTTTGAAATCACAGTTCAAAAATAAAGAGTTCTGTTTGGACAGGATGTAATAATAAGATCAAAAAGGGAATGTGAGGTAAGAGATGACGAGCAACAGACAGATATCAAAATTCTCCAATAGTAGGACTATCCCATAGATAAGTAAATACGTTTTCTAAAATCTTCTCCAACTGATCAAAATAGTTCATAGAAGGGGGGGCACTAAAAAACACCAAGTAATAATTTATTATAATCAGTTTTGAGCTGTACAAGCAAAAACTCCGTTTTCGGCAACGTTAAAGTTTTAATAAGTAAAGTTTCGAATAAACAAGACCACTCCCTCTCCACGTCAGAACATACGATCATTTCTTAACAAGTAGTAATTAATTAGGAAGAGTGTATAAAGTAGAAGGTAAGGAAGGCTTGAGCCACGTTTCGGTAATTACGATAACATCAGGGTCAGTTTCGCTAATCAGTAATGATAATAGTGTAATGAATGTTAATAGTGATAGATGATATTGATATGATAATAGTGTAATGTAATGAAGTATGATCATAAAGAAATAAAAAAATCAATAGTTAATGCTTTCCAAGGTATGGACTGCTGAGAAGACCAACCTCGTGAACCTTTTATAGGAGTGGCAAGAACGTCCATATCAATACAGTTGGACGTTCGTACCATACGATAAGTTGGTGACCCTATATTCTGCTGAACTTAACCATCATCATTCATTGTATGGAGGAATAAAGAGAAAGATTCCATAAGTAACTCTGAAATTCTCGCTAAGCTCAAAATAACAATCCGTGAAGTTACAGTAAACATTGATGTTTCAATAGTTAAGCAAATAGTGAAGAATTTTGTTTCGGTTCAAGGTTCTTTATTATGAATATTCACTATAATTTCTGTCTCCAAGGTTTTCCTCAGCCCCACTCGGGAAATACAGTCTAAAAGTAAGTCCTGTTTTGCAACACCAATTATGTATATCAACAATCCTACAGCTTCATTAAAATTTTTAAAAGTCAATTCTTTGCCGTTCATCAGGAAGCTTTATCGAAGAAGGTAATTTCTTCAAAAAACTACTTCACATGTCGCTAGCACTTTTTACGACAGTTTTTTTTAAGTCTGATAGCGATTGCAGCCAGTTTTTGTTGTAATTCAATTAAAATATTTTTAAGAAAATGGGTGAAACGGTTAAGTTACGAGAGCGATATAATCCTTTATTGGCTACCGACCGTGGACTCGTTAAGCCCTGGGCGGTCCGCCTTTACAAAAGTTTCTACAGTGACATTTGTTCAAACATTTGTTGGCTTATGTTCGAAAATAAGTTTTCTAGAAAGCAGCTATTAAAGATAAACAACTCAACGTAAAGTTTTAGTTTCGGGTTTATAAACAAGTAACACTGAAGAAGTGAGTTTATCAATATTATCATGTTGACTATTTTTTGGTATTGATTACATAAAAGTAAAACAATCCTGACGTTCAACAAGAACAGAAGCTCAGTAAAATTCTCGATCATCTTCACCATAGGCACGGGTTTCTGAAAATACGTATGGATGCTGGATCCTCCCGAAATAAGTGAATTAGAAAAAGATTCAAACTACGAATGGCTGATTTTCAAAAGTAGTTTTCAAAAGGTCTGAATTGGGAAAAAATAATTCAAATACTTACATATGGATACTTTCTAAAAAAGAAGAACTCTTCCGAGAAGGTGCTGCACCCAAGTACTCGGTGTCTATGCATCATTTAAAATCTGTGTATGGAGATGTTCAGCACCCACGTATCCGGCTATGATCTTCACAAAGCTGATGATACAGTAAAATTTATGTCATTCGATTTCGCTCAAGCGGTTCAATACCATGTCAAACCACAATATGGTAATGATAACTTTAAAGCGACGAAGAAGTGCGTACTTTTTTATAATAATGCTGCATCGGTTGAAAATGTTGTTTGGTATAAATGGGTCACTAATCTTAAAACCTTTTGTAAGTCATTTGTTGACATGGAATAATTCGGTTAAATTATCAGTTCACATATAATAACATTTGTTAATAATAAATAAAAATATTTATCTATGTAGATGTTATTAATATTTCACTCATCTTCATCTTCATCTTGAAATACATTTTGTCCAATATTTCCGAGTTGTATTTCAGTCAGGGTCAATAAATCTCCTTCACCTTGGATAACAGATACGATAAAGCTAATGCAGCCCTGCCAGGTGGAGTTATTATAATTCTTTAAGGGATCTAGTTACGTCTTCAGTTCAAAGAAAAAAACAAGGCATATCTCTAATTTCAACTAGCGAATTCAAATAACGCATAGCAAGCTTTGACGAAGTGTGAGATGTTTCAGATGCCCTTACGTCTTCGGCATCCTAATCTCATAAAGTCTTATATTATTGGATTGGGTTGGAACTAACTAGAATTTGCAAAATTTATATAACTTCGGTAGACACTCCAATACGTGTTTTAGTTTTCGTCTGGTGCATGACTTTGAAATTATGGAGACACAATTATTAATAAATTAATAATTATGGAGACATTATTAATGACTAAGCAAGGTTGTCGTGATGGGCTTAATCTTGGAGTTATGGTATTAAAATGCGTTGCTCCTATGTTGTGCCTCAAATTAGGGACATAGCTAACTGCTACTTTACATCGGGGAAATATCCTGCACTATGGAAGGAATCAGTGGCCGCATCGGTTGTTTTAAAAGATAAATCATCAGATCGTTAGATGACCGATTCAGCCGATTTATTAAAATTTCTGAGTACATAAGATTTTGTTTACATAAGTGGTTAAGCAAGAAAAAAAAAGGAATTTTTGAGCGTTTCCAAGCCTTATTTACGTCATTTCAACTTCAAAATCTCAACATAGTTATTATAAGTATGAAATTAAATACTAGGGAAATTTTTCTTTGTAATTCCACTTCATTATCTACTGTAAATGTAAGGACTTTTAACTTTAATGCCCCCAGACAAATTAATGCCAACTATGGTATGATCTTGTAATTACTGCTTGCATTGCGGCTTGCAGAAAAACAAAAATTCCTTTTGTTCTGGCTTAACGACTTATGCAATCAAAATCTTAGAAGAGACAAAAAAGTTTCAGAACTAGCTATTCAGAAATTTTAATTATGTAATTGCTGCCTGGTCAGAAATTTGCTTTCGAAATTATGTAATTGCGTTTCGATCATTTGTGTCTTCAAAATTTTATCCAAAATATTTAAATATTTTTAAATCTTTATTGATAGTTTTATAAAAAAATATGTTTATAATTATTATATCTGTTACCATTACTTTCTGATATACTCTTGTTTTAAAAAATTTTATTCATTTATTATCGGAATTCGTGTTGTATTTATATAGCTTTCAGATGTTTTCTTCAAAGTAAAATTCTTTTCTATATCGCCTATGATTAGCATGATATCTTTATGTAATTTCTTTTTATTATTATTAACATCACAATAAATCTCCCACCTCAGGCATTTTTATATAAACTATTTTTAATGGATATTTCGAATTTGTCCTATACTTTTGGGAAATCTTGTATAATTTAAGAGTTGAATAAACGGTTGGATACTCTTCTGATCATAATAATGGTGCCAGGAGACTTCTTTAAAGACACAATAGCGAGTAACAAACAATTCAACTTGATATACTTTATTGTAAAATATCTACCTTCAAAAGTTCGGGAGCAGCTGTAACAGTGACGTGGTGTAGTGCCAGTCTTTAAATTATTCCAGCCATTGACATCAATTTTCGTCATTGTTGCAAAGTTCTTTAAGAGAAAATGTATTCTTTCATAATTTGGAAAAATTTAGACAATGGTGACATTACATTATTCGTCATTAGTTTATTAGTCATCATTTAATGGGCAATGAACATTATTAATCATAGTTATATTAAAATAATCTTCCCTACACGAGGTATAAAATTCGATCTTTCTCTTAATTTGTCGCTCTTTCTGAGTACTTCTATTGCTTAAATTACACTTTCAAAGCTGAAGTTTAAAGCTTTGTTAACATTTTTCCGTAGTTGCCTTTCATCAAAAATGTGATATTGTAATTGAATACTTTTTTAATCCAATATATGTATAATTTAATAATTAAAAGATGCTATTAGTTACAATGAAGAAATTTGATATATGCTTGTTACACCCAAATACGGTTACCAAGTTTTAAGCAATCTGCTAACCGGAAGTAGCAGTTTAGATGAATCCATTTCAAAGTTAAATAGAGATAAATGATTAATATGGTTTGTGTGTCTTTAGAAAGTTTACTTTAGTAATTTATCTCAATATGTATCAGATTGAATCTCCATAAATATTTCAATGAAATTTCATTGAAATCACGTAACTTGAAGTTTTCAAATTAGTATAAATGTTATTACTCTATCACTTAATATAAAGATGCGATAAAATTTGATGTTCCTCACAGTTAATTTTTTAGAGGCGGTTTTATTTTCTCTTTATTCCCTGCTATAGAAATCCTTGGAGAATGTCGGCTGCCGAGATACCCGGAGGCAAGGGAAAACCTTCCCTTGATAAAAAAGTTGCGCTCGACTTTTATTTAAATCAGAACATAGTGGTTTCAACTGTTCGGGTTACTTGTTGAGATCTTTTAGGAAAAAAAATTTGAAAGGACTTCGCAGGTTATCCTTTAAAAATGCTGTTGGCGATACTTTAAATATAGTAAGTTAGTGGTCGATAATTTATGTACTGCTTTCACAATTTTAAATATCATACCGAGAGTAGCATCTTTACTCTTTTTTTAATACGTGTCGTTTTTTAATACTGGTAAACTGGAAATAGTGGAAACTTGAGAATTTGGAACTCGACAGAATTATAGAGTTAATCAAATGTTGAAAGTTATTATCAATTATCAATTTTAACACATACAATAATATATGTGGTTATTAACTTTATGAATTAATTACAAATTTAAATAACTCATATTGATTTTGAAGTAATTATTTTGTATAATACGCAAGACACGACATACTCCTTTTAAATGTTCTTGGTTCTGTTCTTTTTATTTCATCCGGGTAAAAAATATAATGGGATGCAGCGTTGTATGAAAGGAATATTATTATTTTATGAGCGTTGGAGAAGGTACAAATATTACTCTATTGATTAAACATACAAAAATAATATTTGAGCCTATTCCTGATGTTAAACCAATTAACTTCGATAAAATCGTGTGAAACTCGTTCTATTTTGCCAATACCAAAAATGAATCTGAAACAACTATTTTGTACGCGCTGGATATGGCTCATATCATACTGCGTCAGGTATGGGTTATACACAGTGGCTCCAAGCAAATAAAGCTCCAAGTTGACGCACATAGGTTTTTACAGTATAATCTAACATGTGTTGATGTTGGTATGTGCATATAAGACTACTGTCACATGTTTAGCAAATCACAAACCCGAATCGACCACTAATCCAAGATTTCTAGCTTCTGAAAAAACTTCTATTTTCTTCATTATTTAAAAGAACATTTACATCCATTTCAATTAAATTACCGAAACATATTATTCTAGATTTTGCAAGATTTTAATGGTATGCCATTAATAAAAATAATGAAGTTATAATTTCAGATTCTCATTTACAAGCGAGCAGGTGGAAACAAGATCCCATTTTGGAAAATAAATATACAATTGAGTGTCATCAGCATACATGCGAACATTTAAGTGTTTAAGACATAATGGTAATTGAGAAGAGTAAATTGAAAACAATAAAGGACCCAAAGTGGACCCCTGTGACACACCAGAATTAATAGGTAAGGAGGTAGAGCACTCATTATTTAGTCTAACAACTTGGCTACGCCTGGACAAGAAACTTAACATTAATCTGATCGCCGAATCAGATACTCCAAGGTAATGTAATTGGACTATGAGCGTCTGAAGGTTTACTTTATCAAAGCATTTATTTATTTATCAATCAAAAAAAAGCAATCTAAGAGTATTAGAAAGTTTTTGTCTCTAGCGCTTATATCACCGGTTATATTTAACAGTACAGTGTACAATTTTGATTACGATTTGTGCGTTTTACAACGCTCCAACACTGTAAATAGATGGTCATGGGACACAAATCCTCAAATCCTAAGGAAATTGTTGTTTAGACAAAGGCGTCACAAGAACAATCTTCCAGGAGTCGGGAAAAAATAATTAATCTATAAAACAGTTAACTATATGAGTAATGTATTCTAGAATATCAGACCCACACTTGTTAATATCTATAAAATTATATTTAAATTTATCACAATGCTCGAGAAAGTGCTCATTAGAATTATAGAATTGTAATAAATTATTACATGGGACCGAATTATACACGAGATTGTACAAAATAGTCGTTAAACTTATTTATTTATTAAGGTAGAGAAAATGGAGGGTTTAGGTTTATTACCAACATTAATCTTTATTAGAATTCTTCAGCTGGTTTTCTCATTACAATGCCATAGGCCCACTTTTACTGTTCCTATTCCTCTCACGCATAAAAAGCAGATATTAACTAATTTTAGTTATTCTGTCGAAGATTTGAAATAAATCAAAATATTAGTTTGTGTTTAAAAGAAATTATATTTCTTACAAAGAGAGGAATAGTTAATTAAAAAGGAACCAAAAAACATAATTTTACTGTGTAGTCTTTTATGACATAGTAAGCCGAAATTTCCTAATAGGTTGCACATAATGTTTTATGATATTCGATGAAAACCTTTCTTATATTTTAAATTTTAAGTTCCTTAATTTCATTTTTCACTTTTGTTAGGAAAAATGAACTTTTTCACACTCAAAATTTCAATTTTAATCTAGTTTGGCAATATTGAACATTTCCGCATGATATTTCATGACCGCATGGTTTTGTTTATATAGAAATCACTATGGTCTTAAAAATTGCCCGCGACAAAAGGGTTGAATACTTTTGGACAAATGTAACATATTGATGTAAGTAGTCCAATAATTAAAGACTCAATATTGCTGGCAGAAGACATTTTTATTGCTAAAAGCAAGCAATTGCATTATTAAAATTGATTTTGCTTCCAAAATACCGAACGATTCTCAGAATACCTAATCTTCATGACAGAAGATCAAAAACTGTTAAGATTTGAAATTTCCAGAAGACTTGATACTACTTATACAAGACTTGATATTGCTTCTAAAAGACTTGATACCACTTTTACTTATAACTGAATTTAGCAAATAATAGAAGTCATGCGATTTCATATGAAAAGTAAATTTTGTGAATATGTGGATATAACCGATTTTACACGAAAGCTCCACAAATACTGCTGGAAAGATACTATTAAAAATAAACTGCCAATTAAACACTGGATACTGCTTGTAAAACTGTAAGCACTGCTGGCAAAACACGTTTCTATTGTAAACCAATCATAGACGAGGGACAAATGGGCGTTTATTTGCCCATATGTCCCTTTTAATACATTTATTGGCGGTTTTTTGAGAATCATAATTCCCATACGTGCTTTTAAAAACCGACATCTATGGTCAATATTAAATAATATTTGGAATTTTGATACGTGTTTGTAACATATACAGATGTTACAAACAAGCAAATAATAAAAAACAAATCCATCTAAAAAACATAGTTTTATTTAAATTCAATTAATATACAGATGTCCCAGATTGTTGTAGCAGGACTTTAACAGTCGATAGATCTTTTAAAATTAACACAAAAACTTCATATAAATATATGTTTAAATTTTATAATATGTTTAAATTTAAATTTTCTTCTGCAGCTTCGGGAGTTGGCCATACGTATTTTCAGACACCGGCGCCTATGCACAAAATCTCGTTTAACTTTCTAAGTTTTCCATTCAGCTGTTTTAGATGGTTTATTACGACAACGTTTAATTTTTGACATTTAAAACAGTTGGTTGCCATGATAGTATGAAAAATTATGATATTTTAAGATAATCGAAACTTTTTTTATGTTACCAATACTAATATTACCTGTAATATATTCAGAAAAAAGTCATCTATAATATTTTGTAGATGGGGAACTTGGTTAAGTATGGCGGAAAAAAAATGGAAATCTACTCTAAAGAGTTGCAAAAAAGACTCCTTCCAGGGATTTTTTCCATAAATCGTTTATAATAATTTATACATTTCGGACACATTATATATTTAGATGCATATATACATATTACGAGAGATGGATACATATTATCACATTTATATTTGTTAGTTTGTAATTTATAACATGTTCAGTTAAAAAGTTCAGTCGGTGTTATGCATAACGCAAAGTAATACCTTTCAAACCATAACATCTGCTGATCAAAAATATCTATCTCCACTTTTAATACTTTCAAAAGAAACCTCTAGCACTTTTCTCGACAGTATGTGAAATAAAATAAATATCCACGGTTTTTAAACTTTCAAGATAAGAAACGTAAACATTATAGTTCATTTAATCAAAGTAACATTTTTCGCCAAATTCGAAGCGTGACGACAGGAATAAAATTAATTTTAAAAGGTGTAGTTAACCCTAGTACCCTTAAATGTGGTATATGCCCTACTATACACTAACTATTAACATCTCTCACTAAACATGACTACCTTACATTATTATTACAAGTATATTTAACGTTAACAAAATCGATCAGATGGTTTTTAACTAAACCCAAAAGGGGTGTATCAGGGTGTATCGGAATAACTGCAACAAACTTCAAAGGGTGATTCTTTAGTAAATTTCAAGGGTACTTTAATATATGAACTAGGGCGACTTCGGCTCCCCTAAGGAGATACTGCCCCACACCTGTATACCTTGATGAATTACTCAAAATACTCAAACTCATGGTAAGACACTCAAAAATATTCACAGTTAAATGTCAAAAAACTTTGACTTCCCAAGCATACTAATTGTAAAAATGTTCATAAAAAATCATTTCAACTTTCAATCGTCAACCTATTGTTTAACGGGTGGTGTTTGCTTTATTATTTTTTTCTCAAAAATTAATCGCCTTTGGAAAAATTTCAGGAACCCAAAAAAGTTTTAGGGTGTTTAAATCTACTTACCTAAAATGTTTCTAATGTATTTATTATCGCCTTAAAACTACTTTTAGCAAAGATATAAAAGAGGTAGTTACGACTGGTAGTTTGGAAGGGCTAGTATTAGTTAAATATATTCCCTAAATTTCATTTTCTTAGCCTTTACGGTTTTTGAGAAAAACAATAAAACCAAACTTTTTCACTATTTTTGGAGACCTGTAGATTTTTAGTGGATCCGAAGTAGCAAATAGCTCATATATTAAAGTACCCTTAAAATTAACTAAAAAATCACCTCTTAAAGTTTGTTGCACTCATTTAGATACACCCTGTGAAATGTGAACCTTATTTTGGTCCATTTTATGACAGTACCAAATTATATCAAAATTGGTATACCACGGTTGTGTTATTTCCCTTGTAAGGATTTTCTGTATAAAAACGTGATATTCATAGCAAGCAGAACCAATAGGAAAGCAGTGGGAATGTCTTGCCACTATATGCTACCCTTATCTGAATTTTGGTGTCAAACGTATTATCATCAAGCGGTTAAGGAGCCTTAAGAGAGGTGTTCAGGTTATAACATATTTTGCAGAATAGAGTCTAGACGTTTGTATTAGTAGTAGATGCAATTTTTTGTGTATGTACATATATTAAATACACCATAGATTAAAATCAATCCTTCTAATAGAATCATCTAAAATATAGCGTAGAATTTGAAACAAGTTATAATGTGTTTACTTTAATATAGTAATATTGGTTTAAATGCGTAGGCAAAAGTTAGCATCACTTTAGCCTACGCATTTTTTTCTTCTCTCAAATGTTCCGCAATACTTCTCTTAAAAAAATTCTCTCAAAAGAAGTATAATAATACATAATCAGAGCTTATGTTTTTAGGAATATCGTTGGCTTTAATAACAGAATATATTCTTATGTGTGTAATACCCAATCTAGTCGATTAATGTACTTGTCGTATTAGTAACCTGAGTAGGCGAGATAATTACTTGTCTGCGTTCCATCTCGTCTAGAAGTGCACTTAACCTATATTACCATCGCCAACGCAATGTAAATCATCTGAAAAACGCTGCATATGATAGAATGTAGATTCTAGGCTATCCAGGAAAGCATGCTGAACTTGATGGTGGGTATATATATATATATATATATATATATATATATATCAAAAGATATGTCTCGAATAACATTGCAATCTGTCCAAAACTTTAATTATCATTAAAATTGATTTGATGAACTAAACGAACATTTTGTGGAAATTAATTAAATTATTTGATACAGTTCATACAAATTTTTCTTACACATGTAACAAATTATTGTAAGAACAATGATTCAAACCAGAGGTTCCCAAACTATTTTGTGTTGTAGACCCCTTAGCTTGTTTTTCGGTTTTCGGTAGACCCCCTACTTACCTAATGTTAATTTTTTGTAAATTTCTAACTGTGGTGAAGTGTAGTGTTAACAACTTAAAACAAAAATACATGTTCAGTTTTATACATTTATTAAATATACAGGTAACACAAAACCATTTTAGTGAGAGGATGAACCTGATGCTTTAATAATGAATTATCTACATTTTGAGATTGGTAACATCGCTAAACCCCCTTTCCACTAGGTATGACGATGGAAAGGAAATAAAAAATTTCCTCGCTATATTCCATAATATGGGATAAGTGACTAGTATGTTGTGTTGCAGTCAGAATTGCCGTTTTTTTTACTGAACCTTAAGTTTTTTGTTTGTACTTAGTATAGCCAGTTTCTTTTGTATTATTACATTCGTTTCTTCTATATCGCCATAGTCAAAACATCCTCAAATCTAGTTTCAAAATCTGAATAGAGAGCTTTTAAATGTTGAACGTTGGTTGAAATGTCGTCTTCCTGGCAGTTTGTGACAAATTGAGGAACTGGAAATATTCGCCGTGTCCAATATTTTGCTTCATTAGTTTATCTTTTGCATGTGACACTGATAAGATGGCTTTGCTTTAATCAAATTTAGACTGTCGCCTTGTAACTGCAAATAAACTAAATTAAATTTTGTAAAGAAATCTGTTAAATAGACGATGCCTGTTTTAAACTTCATTACATTGTCTTTCATAATTTCATCTTTAGAATTTCTAAAATAGTCTCAAAAACTGCAAAAAATCTTGTCAAACATAACCCTTTCGACAGCCAGCGTGCTTCAGTGTAAAGGAGTAATTGATGAAAGTCTTCTCATAACTGCGCAAATAACCACGTATTCAACGCTAACTGACTAATGGAAGATTCGTGCAATCTTACACTCAACTTTTTAGCAACTAAATATTGTCGATGGATAACGCAATGCTAACATCCCTCACATATTTTGTTTTAAATAGCTTATAAATCCACGATAACGTCCAACCTTGGTAGGTGATCCATCTGTAGCTACTGATGTTATATTTGATAAAGGGATTGCTTTTTAAAGAAGTAATCCTACAAAACATGTAATATTCTATTCACCTTTAGTGTTAGTTGTCAAAATTCTTGCGAAGAGCAGTTCTTCGTAGATTTCTTGATTCATAATAATGAACATATGCCAATAATAATGCTGCATTATCAGATAAAGTTGACTCGTTCAGTTGTATAAAGAAATGGATCGTTTGCAAATAATTACACAAAATGCTTTCAATATCAGAACTCTTTCAAATATTTATCTGTTTTATCGGTGACATCTTCCCAGATGATCTTGCAGCTTAAATGGTTTCATAGCGTCATTGCCCAAAATTCCGACAATGATGGAATGAAGCCAAGCTTCAAATAATCAACGGTGTGTTGTCTACATTTCGTTTTAGATTCGGACGTGAAATGAGTCATCTGTGGGCAACATGGATCTTTAAGGGAATTTGAAGGTAACATGACAAAAAATGTTGAAATAAAATATTATACAACGACTGATAATAACAAATTATTATGCGATTTATCTCTACTTACACTCGACTGTTTTGTGAAATTCACTGGTTCCACTTTAACAATAATACAAAATTTAAATCTTAATATACATATTGTCTAAAAAACAAAACGAAAGTATGTACAGTGCAACATCTATAATCTGATCTTCCGTTCAAGTGTCCAAATTTGCACATTGACGCGATTGTGAAAAACATTCATAGTTTATACGTATATGTTCCTTACATTGGGGAATTGTGTAAATTGGAGGTATCTAAGTATTTTCTATTATTCTTTTGTACAATCGATACTTAGCTATCGATTGTTGATTTGGGGCAATGCTGCCAAAAAAATCTTCAACGAAAATTCTAAAGATATCGTTGTTTAAATGTGAAATGTTTCCCAATGATGCTCTTTTGTGGAATCAAAAATATTTTCAATTAGACATTTATATGTTTTTGCTATTTGTAGACCTAGTTGCAAAAATATTACTCCTGACCAGATCGGGGAAAAGATGGAATGTACCTGTGAGAAGGAAGGCTGTGGGTAGAGGTAATTTTTGTTTTATTGTGTATAAGGTGTACAATTACCTTTTAATTAGCAGTAACTTGCAAATGAATTTATTTATTCCATTACAGGCATTTATGAAAGAAGTAAAATATTTGTTTTCTTCTCTCACAAAGGTAGAGCTAGAGCAGATTATTGTATAGTTTATGGATATTATCGCTAATTCCTTGTACTGTATTTACTCCTCATTTTATTTTCGATGCAGATGCTGGTGGATCGACAAGTGCTTTGTACTTAGATCTACCTGAAAATTATTGTGGTTTTCGGTCTCGATCTTACATTTATATTTATTTAATCTATTTTATTTAACCCTTTGGTATGCACTGTATATTATTTTGATGGTTTTAAAGTGGATAAATAAATAAAATAAATAAATATATAAGGGAAGAAAGTAAAAAGAATAGAAAAAAATTGATACTGGTATACCATTATGTGCAGGTTTTTGCAAGTTCAAAATGTATTGCGACCACAAAGCGAATGCCTATATCCTACAACTTACACAATTTTATAAATATATATAATAAATTTTATACTTCATAGGTTGTTTTATAAATAATGTATATGCCTTTATTTTATAAGATAGTATAATGTAAGTAAATAGGTACTATTGGTGTATGTTGAGATCCACTATTGTAGGCCTCCATTTTCATTTCATGGATCACCAAATTTTTATTTCACTGACGTAGAATCATTTATTTAACAGAATAGATTTTTATGTGTGTAATACCTAATATAGTCGATTTAATGTACTTATTGTATTAGTAACCCGAGTGGGTGGATTAATTACTTGTCTGCGTTCCATCTCGTCTAGAAGCGCAATTAACCTATCTTAACCTATATTGCCATCGCCAACGCAATATAAATCATCCGAAAAACCCTGCATATGACAGAATGTAGATTCTAGGCTATCCAGGAAAGCACTTGATTGAAGCCGAACTTGATGGCCGGTATATATATCCAAAGACATATGTCTTGGATAGCACTGCAATCTGAACCTAAACTTTCCCTAAACTTCATACAAATTTTTGTTATACATTTTACAAATTATTGCAATAACAATGATTCATGTAAACAATGAACTTTCATATTTAAACTGAAATGTTTCATATTCTTGGAAACATTAATTTCATATTCTGTAGATTTAAATGTATCTTTTAAATAAATTAAGAATAATTTATAGCTTTGTACAAGTATTTGGATTTATTTTGTTTTATATAATTTCTTTTTTATTGAAAAGTTAAACAATTTAATATCAACACTTTTCTTAATCCGCCAAAAATGAAAGAAATTCAAATAATCCTTAAGTACAATTTCAATGCTACCGATGAGATGTATACGCTACTGTAAGCATCGTCGTCGTCGTCGTTCTCTCCCTCGACGCCTCTCTCTAGACGAAACCGACGCTCAGCGTCGAGCGCCAGTCGTAACCATGACGGACGAGTATACGCACGTAACCCCTTGTCGAACTCCGCGCGGTACCAAGGGACGCTCGGCGTCGATTTGCGCGACTGGAGGATGTGGTGTTGCCGTTGGCGGTGGCGCCTCTTCGAGCATGGAAGCTTTGCCACCGCTTAGCGGTGGTGGTACCCCTGAATCTTCAGGTGGAACTCCAGTAACTCAACGAAGAAGACGTCCTGCCGCACGTTCTCAAAGTGCAAGGATAACGGGAGGAAGGAGCGTGAGGAGGAAGGCCGCGCTTGCTGCTGCTGCAGCCAACGGTACTGAGGTCAGAGGTCATTGTAACAGTGAACCGAAATTGGAACAAATCGACGGTGTCGATGCTGCTTCTTCACCATCCAGTGTTCGCAGAAAAGGATCAACCAGAAGGGGTACTTCTGTTTATCACAGGAAGAGTACTGCATTTCTAGACGTTCCTGATCAAAGAAATGTGGCGGTTAATCAGGGCCAAGGAATTGGAAATGAAGAAGACGAGGATTCATATCGTTTGAGATCATTCAGTTTTAATTCGAAAGGAAAAGGTAAGGATAGGCTGCGTTTATTTTTAGGAGAATCACCTGCAATTAAAAATATACGAGGTCTATTAAAAAGTGTTTAGTAAGAACAGACTAAAAAAAGTGTTAAGGATTTTAGTAAACACGGGACGTTTGCCAAAACTTCGGGCGTAACCTCGAGAATAATGACGATATAACAATTATTCCGGAAATTTCCGGAAGAAAATATTCACAGTGCTGCCAAATATTCTAAGTACGAACAAATAGACGTAATAATAATCCTTCTGTCTGCATTAAAATTTCAGTTTAGTACCTATTAATTTAAAAATAGCAATAATTTTTTTTACATTAGTTTTTCCGTTATCCGTTTTGCACACAAAGCAAACATTATGTTGAAGATGTCTTAGAATGTCTTGTTCGATACCAAAGCAAACTAACTCTGAGAACTAAATCCACATCAGTAAACCGCTTATGTCTACACAACCTTGTATCCTCAAACACTCGATGTGCATTACGTATTTATGCATCAATTGCAACAGAGTGCCTTCCAGGTGAATATTGCAATAATACCCTGATTTATTAAAAGCGAAAAATTACAAACTGGAAAAGCGGATTGAAAATTAAATTCGTAAATGAACTTTCAAAATTGAGCGGCACTTGATTCAGTAATTTAACCTACACAGCTGGAGCGATCAGTAAATTTAGCTTGAACACCTGCAGTGGGACATAATGCCTCAATCAAGCATTTAATAATTATCTGCCAATTACATTAGGCGTGCCATGATGCTATTTATGAACTTAAACACAAGAAATTGGAAGTGTTAAGAACACTTTTCTTGTTGTTGTTTTTCTTCTTTCTGTAAAGTGATATTGAAAACTTATTTTTGAACAGATTTACGGTTTGGAAACGACTACAAAATCGAACGGTGAAAAAATAAGCCGGAAAAATTACGCTTTCAAACAAAGTGCAAAAGGCTTCGACTGTAAACTCGCCGAAGCGTTATACTTCATCCGTTCAGTCGTTTCGCATAGACCCTGTTATTTCTGTCCTTTACGATCATTTTGGTTTGTTGTTTTACAAAGGATCATCGAGTCAAACGTAATAACCTTTTAGTGTTACAATTGTAAACCAATAATTGTGACGCAGTTTAAAATTCTTTTTTAAGATTACTCATCTGTAATAGAAACTTTGATTATATGTGTCTACAGGCTTTCCCATGTAAGCGGCAAGGCACATATAGATAAAAGTTGTAGGAAATTTACCATATTATAAAATACGTAAAAACAAATTTTATTTTAAATGGAATGATATGGTTTTTAATGCATATTATTATTCTACACACGAAAATATGTTGACTCTGATAAGATATGTTAATACTTAATGCTTTTGATTTGTGAGTTATTTTAGTTAGAAACTTTTTTTAGGAAATAATAGTGTACTTTAAATCTGAATTTCTTAGAGGCTGATCGTGTTAGAAAGTAAAATTTGGAGCTGTCGTCCTGTTTGGATGCTTTTAAAAAAAGTGCCATTTGCATCATTGGTCTGTCTTATACAGACCAATGTCAGGGTGTTAAAAAAATAATTACTATTTTACCGTATTCAATTACAAACAAGGTCGAAAATGTTAAATGGAACACCCCATATTTGATTGACTTATCAGATAGAGAATTTAACTCTTCGTAAATTTTGTACGTGTTCCTAGACTTATCTGTTGCAATAGTTGAGGTATAGCGGAAATGAAATTTTTTTATGAACATGGGTTTTCTTTTGGTAAATTATCGCTGCTCAAAGGGTAGAACTTGGAAGATAACTAAACGACCGACTTCCGAGTAAGCGATGTTTCGATAATGTATTAACTAGATTTGAAGTGTCGACGTACCTAAAACTAGTTAGAGCAGCCGATTTGAGTAAATTCTCAAATCGTATTACTCTCGCTTACACAGGAAATACACCAACCAATAAGAATTAGACTACAATTTTGAAACTTTAGTAAAATAATTGGTATCAAGTAAGAAGCGATGAAAGTTTAGTCGAAAAAAAAAAACAAGACAAAAATTTACATTTTTCAATAATTGCATTGGATTGCATCTCCATGCGTAGCCATGCAGCTATGCGCAGCAGTGCGCAGCTATGCATTAAGTGGTCGATGATTTCCTGGATTATCTCATTCCATGTAATCTTTAGATGATGTCGAAGTTTATTCAGATTTTCAGGAGGCCTGGGTACTTGTTTTAGTCACCGACCCATCATATGCCAGACATGTTCAATCAGTTCCAGTTCCCATGATTGTTCCAGATTCATCGTTAAATTAAAAATCAATATAAAAAACCAAATATGTTTTAACGATTCAATTTATTAAAAGTTAAAGTAACATTAAAATATTTCAGTTATGTATTATAAATTTAAAAAATTACCGTCAATAGTATTTCAATCATAAATTTAAAAAAAAAAAATGAAGAACACTGGATTTTAACATTTCTGGAACTTGCTTTTCTTTGGAAGATTGTTCACTTTAACAATCACATGGATTGACATTTTATGGACAGCAATTCATTAATTGTTTGGAAGAAGATATTGAAACTTAATTGTAGATTGAATTTTAGTGGGTGTTGGATTTTATATGAAAATGAACATATAAGGCTTCACAACAAGAACTTCATGGAGATGATTTTGTTAACGCAGTAGATTTCTTCTGTACGAAAACTTTAGACTAATTAAGTGGAAAAGATATTATCAATTCTATTTAGTGTTGAAACTACTTTTAAAAGTAACCGATAAAGCGACATAACATGCATTTTTATGGTAGCTATAATCTTCTATGGCTACAATCCATAAATATTCAAAATATAATCATTTTTTTCGATGGAACTCTACTGACGGGAAAAATTTACAAAATATTTTTAGAAGAATCTGCATCCTCTAGTAAGGATGTAGATTTAGAAACTAGACAAAGAATAATATTGCAACAAGACAAGACATTATTCCTAGGACGTTCATCATGGAAGACGAATATCGTCGTCAACAAGATCGTCCGATTTACACCCGCGACTTTTTCCTTTGGAGATACATCAAAGGAAGATTCAACGTCTTTAGAAATATATCGTAAATCGGTTTCGTCTATGCATAGAGCACATACAGCAAATATTTGAATAATTATAAAAAAAAGATTAGTTGAGAATTACTTATTATTATTTTTTGAAATGATTATTAATGTTTAATCATGTATATCCATTATCTTATTTCATGGCCTACTAATGAAAAAATGAACAAGTTCTGTCGTTCATTGCATGATTTTGATTAATTCTGATATAGCACTACAATTGCAACAAGTAGGTATAGGTATTTAGTACAGATAGATACATGTAAGAATTAAAGAATTGTAGAGAACTAAATTTTATACCTAATAAAAAAATCATATATAAGGTGTTCCATTTGAAATTAATGAATATAGTGAAACAGCCCATGATGCCAATGGCATTCTATTTAAGGACATCCAAGCAGCAACTGTCACAAACTTTGTACCACGATCAGTTTGTAAGAAATTAAGATTTCTTTTTTAGACTTATGCAGACTCAAAAACCAAACGCACTACTAATATGCAATAAAAACTATATCATGTTAATTAAAATAATAATAACTATTTATTGACATTGAATTAAAAATTTAAATTAACGTAATCAAAGAATCAATTTAATTTTCAAGAAGTAAACGCAATCAAAACAATAAAAAAGAAACAGAAAGTTAATAGGTAATACAAAAAATGAAAAGCAAATGAATATGAAAAGGGCCACCACAGCAAGCTGATTTTATAGGCACCTCTTAAAAATGTTCTTTTCATTTTTCACCCCTTAAAAATATATGTGTAATAATATATATATATATATAATATATATATATATATAATATATATATAATATATATATAATATATGTAAATAAGTTTTCGAGAAAACAGCTACTATGTATAAACTCCTCGTCTCATCAGTTTCTCGTTAGTTATTCTGCATATTGGTCGGTGTTAAAGGATATCAAAGTCTTGTTTCAACTCAGGATATTATCGTAGTTAATCGGGTTATTAGTTATTAAATTTGGATTTTTATACGAATAACACTGACAAAATGAGCTTATGAATATTATCATGTTAGTCTTCTTTTGTAATTAATGACAGCTCATGTAATTGTTGGCCTTTCGCAATATAAAAATAATAAAAACTGAGTGTTGATGAGGAGTTTACTGCCGCCTTTAAATAATATTTTGGTGAAAACTGACAAAAGCCAGGACACTGACACATGAGATGTAGATGATGATGGGCTACATATTTCTGCGGCAGAAGATAATATGAAATTGCTTCTGGAAGACATGGAATGCTTCCAAAAAATTTGATACTGTTTCTAGAATATTTGATATACTTCCAGAACACTCTGTACTGCGCCTGAAAGACTTAATACTGCTTCCAGAAAACTTGATATTGATCCAAGAAGACTTACAATGCTTCCAGAAAACTTGATGCTGTTTCTAGAAGATTTGAAATGCTCCCAGAAGACTTGATATTGATTCTGGAAGACTTGAAATGCTTGCACAAAATTTGGTACTGTTTGTACAAGATTTGAAATGCTTATAGAGTACTTTATACTGCCTCTGGAATACTAAGAACAGGACAATGATACATCAGACGGAGATGATGATGGGCTACATATTTATGAGGCACAAGACAATATGAAGTTTAGTCATTCGATTCCGTCAACCCGCAACAACCAGTGCAGCTTACTTTAAAGCAAGGAAGAAGTGTGTACTCTTGGTAATTACAGATGAAAAGCAAAAAGTTCATGTCAAGTTTTCCAAGTTGTATTATAACTAAGGCTCGGATTTTTCGGTACCTAAGTCCAGTCGACTAGTTCACTTATGTTACGTTATTATCAAGCGACGCGTAACTAAGGTCCCGTGTTCACTGGACTGCAGTATTGTCATGGAAATCCAAAGGTGCGCGTTGGAAAGGGTCGGTGTTAACGCTCAATCATAATTTTTCTTTACTCTCAGTTCCTATTTGGTGCAATGATGGAATAAAAATGATTTTAAAAACTTAAACAATAGGGTAATTCAATAAAAATCGGAAAATTGTCAGTTCAGTGCCCTCTATTGTTGAGTAGAAAAGGTAACATTTTTACCAACATAGTAATGTCAGTTTATTTAAATCGCATTCGTTCATGGGATAATTTTTGAAGGAAAAGAGAACGAATTATTTTCAATACGTAATGAGAAAGACCTGTGATTCGAATACTGAAGATCATAGCAGGAATGATTGGATGAAGGGTGAACCTTAACTAAAAAGAGGAATCTTGCCTGGAACACCGATGCTTCAAAGACAGCTGGATCTAGTGTAGCTATGGACATTAGCGAATGTATAATCGAGAATGTATCAGCAATAGAACTAGGAGAAATGATGTTACCATACGGTAGGTTCTAGGCCAAAAGAGCCATACAGGACCGGTAATCAACAGATGAAAGCCTTCAAAGACTGCCTCATATAGACAGATACATAGATCCTTCGCAAAATAAAACCCAAGAGGTTTTATACCTCACCAAAAGGGATCTCAGGATGCTCTCAGTCTTCATATACGGCCATGCATTTCTCAAATACCATCATTTCTACATTGCACATGCCGAAGATCAAACTGGTCATCTTCGCTTCCCTCAGCCTGGCAATAGTAAACCAAGTCCTTAGACATAAATAACATTTGAAAAAATAACAATAATAAATAAGCATAAAACAGCTTAAGAGGAATAGTTCCGTATTATCTGCATTCTTCGCCCCAACATTTTATAGATTTTGGTAAAATGTTCAACAAAACATTCAACATTATGACGGATGAAACATCCTGTATAGCTAAAAATAATTTTAATCAACGCAGCTTTTATGGTAATATATGATACAAAAACTTTGTTTGTTATTTTCGAAAATTTGATCTTTAGTAAACGCAACTCGTTTGACATTTTTTTGGTATTTTGTTTTATTTGGTTTCGTTACAGCTATACCAAAAGTAGAAAATTTTCTAGCAATGACAGTATCTTTGATAGCAGTCCATTATTATGGTAATAGACATATTACATCCCAATTTGACTTAAATAGTAAAACCACGCTCGCCGTATTGCTATAGCAGTCGACTGCTTCGTGTAAAGCTGATTTAAGTAATCACAGTAACGGTGGCCCCCACCATGAATATTCAATTTTGAGCCGTCGATTGCTACGTGTAACATCGGCTTTAGCTGTTGAAAGTAAAACTAAAAGTAACTGTAACTAATAATAAAATAATAACTAATACGAGACCGGCAACCCAACTTCAGAAGTAACTCTAGACCTAGAACTAGAAACATTAGGGTTCAGCCGTCTTAAGAGACGTACGACTAAACCTAAATGTTTTTAGTTTTAGGTCTAGTATTAGCTTTAGTGTTGGTATTAGCTTTAATTTAGCAGTTATTCGGCTTTAGATTATTTATATATCTGCATCAAACTAAAACTAGAACTTACACTAGACCTAGAACTAGACAGTTTTGGTTTAGCCACGGCTAAATCTGAATTAGTTAGTACTAGTTTTAATTCTTATTTAACTCTAGATTGTTTTAAATTCTTCTGAAACTAGAAATAAAATAAGTAGTTAATTTCTACATTTAGAGTATAAAATTCCTGGGGTTTAGTGGTTTGAACATATTCGACGCGTTATTTATACTGGGGTAAGTTTGAAAGTTTTTTTTTCCTCTTTGTAACTCGATCCGGGGACATACTATATATATAACTAAAGATAGTAATAATAATTTTCAAACCGAAATAAAGTATACGATTGGAACTTTTGGCAAATTAAATAAATCAAAACACATTTTGAAATTAAAACTTTACATTATTTATTACTAAACTGGCGTTGATATATTCATTGTTGATGGAATTTCATACATTTTGTGGGTTTCAAGTGTGGTAAAATCAATAAAAGGTTGGGACATCCCGAAAATCTAGTTGAGTTGAACCAGTTTCAGAGACACTACATGAATCTTTTATGAGGGTTTTGGATGCGTAATACTAAACCATCGTGGGTTTGTTATCAATTCTGTGAGGTTTTCGTACAAGGTCCGTTACTTCCGGGTACTAAATTTCATTTAAACCGACCTGCCGTAATTTATAGTGAAGCTTACAACTTTTTTTAAACCAAAAAGGGCTTCATTTTCATCATTTCAATATTTTAGAATGTAAATTTTGCACGTTCAAGTTTATAACCCCTAGATTCATAATGTTATAATGTTCGTTAGATGTAACGGAGTTAACAGTTCACTTGAGTAACGTTTCGAATGTATTTATAATGAGTCAACTCTCGATGTCACCCCATCCGAAAACTTATTTCGGTTGATTTAAATTCATCGTCAATTATAATCAATTATGATTATTATTATTGAAATTGAATTTCAATGTCAAATTAACTTTAAAATTTAATCCCATTGAATGACATGGAAATTTCTTTTCAATGGAACGAAATTTAAAAATAAAGATTAATCTAATTATGTTTGTCAAATTTTGTTTTAATCTTTACCTAATTGGATTTATTGTTCTTCATAGTATATCTCTAAGAAAGTTTTTGTTGCCAAAAGTAAATAATGCTTTTTCGGAGTCTTGGAATTGTATTTCAGGAGGGTTTATGTATTTATCTTCGTCACATTCTGCTTTAATTTCTCCTTTTTCGACCCTTAAATTAATATCATTTTCAGCAAACGGACTTTAGCTTTTCTAAATAGTTTCTTTCTTACAAGTATTAATTGGAACTTGAATAAATTTACTACAGTTTTTGAAAATTAAAAGTTTCGTTTTTATTTATAAGTAAGCAAGAAATAACTCTCCAAGATAATTTCGTAACAAATTGCTGATTACTCTAGCTTCATCGGTCGTTGAATATTTTGTAAAGTTTCCGCATGATAATTTTTGACACAAATTGATTAATTACTGAAACGGGGTGTTACGGTTGAGCGCTTTTACGCAGTCTTTGATAGAATTACTAAAATATTTCTAGGGATGCAATAGGGATGCAGCAGATATGTTTCTCGGAACTGGAAACTGTAAACTTCAACTCGGATCAACGTTAAATCTAATTGTAAGCACTGGATTTGGAAAGATTAGCGTTTAAGGGAGGGTTTCCGCAAGTGACGCGAAATTGTGTGGCACTGACTCTTATGCAAAATTAATTAGGGCAAAGGTACTATATAAAAATCTTGCCAAAAGCGGGAACTAGTTTAAGTATATTACAACTACAATTTTAAAAAATGTGTATAGAATGAGGCTTACACAGAGAAAATCTCTTTGAGAAAAACCCGTCGACTAAATTGTATATGTTAACGAAGTAATACCGTGGTTTAAGCAATTTAAATGCAACATAAACACTGAATCACATTTCCTCTTTACCCGTTTTGATTGCTTACCAAACATTTTTGTTTCTTTTCTGACATTTTTACTTACATTTCACTGATATATATGTAAATAAATTACTTTTGTCCACGACTACCATGTAATGTGTATCTTTTAAATGAGTTTTCTAAACTAAATCGGTACTAAATTCACGAGGTGAATATAGCGGTGAATAATCATTATTCACGAGTTGATGAATAATCATTGACAGAGAATAACCTGAGTGAATCAGCTACTGATTATATGCGAATACAATGCTATAGTTTGTCCACAACTATTATTGAATTTAATAATTTAAAAAGAATTAAAAAAGAATTTCAATAATCTTTGACATTTGTGTATTGACGGTAATTTTTTTACTCCCAATCACGAAAAAATTATTAGTAACAATTGAAGTAATTCATTGAATTATTTTATGTTTTTAATTAATATTTGAAAATTCACGTAAATATTTGAAATGAGAAAATTGAATATGATATATATATTATTAAAATTGATTTTAAATTCAAAAATTTTAGTCTCACCTTTTGAAATGTCACTAAATCTTTAAATATAATAAAATATTGGAATGAAAGAATGAATGAAGGAAAAAATTTTAAGATGTAACCGATTATATACGATTATATTTTGAACTAAAAAAGTTGTTAAATACATATTAGTGATTTTTAATACTAATTTTTAGGATGCGGATTTTTTGAAAAAGTTACATACTAAAATCCTCCTATTTCATTACTCCTATCTATCTATATATATCTATATATCTATCTATCTATATATCTATATATATATATATATATATATATATATAGATAGATAGATAGATATATTGGTAATATATATAATATATAGATAGTAATATATAGATAGATAGATAAATATATTAATATATTGGTAATTCGTAATGTTTAACGGATGGAGAAGTATGTGTTTTGGTTGATCCGAGGTATCATCCGTTCATCTTCTTGGTTGTTCCCTGTGGACAGGGGCAGACGTTTCGCCAAGATCTCACTTATAAGACAGTCTGTCAACAGGAAACTACGACAAAGCACTGAAGATGCCACGTGAGATCTTGGCGAAACGTCTGCCCCTGTCCACAGGGAACAACCAAGAAGATGAACGGATGATACCTCGGATCAACCAAAACATACACACACACATATATATATATAACAGAACTTAACAGTTAAAGTAATTGATATTCGTAATCTTCACAGTTTTTAAAGACCTTCTAATATGTTGCTTAAACAATGTAAATCAATTAAAATAAAAAAAAAAAATGGGATGTTTTTCAGAAAATCAAAACTTTTTGATTATGAAATATATTGATTGGTCTTCACTAAAATGGTTGTAATGCACTTCCGAGATACTTAACCAACGTTGAAAAACTTAAAATAGTTCATTGAGATTTATGAAAGAGTTTTTAAGCTGTTAAAAGCTAGAAAAGCCAGAATAGCTTCTTGGAGTTTGTTAAAATGATAGCAATTAGTAGAAGCTTGAAAAATTTTGAATTTTTTCTTAATAGCTTTAACTAAATTTCCTTGCATACTGATTTCATTTAAGCAGTTGGTACTCTAACACCTTTTGCTGAAATGTTTTCTTTGCCTTAAAGTCTACATCTGTCTCTTATATTTTTTGGGTGCGTGGCAGGTTGTTGTAAATCGTTTACGAAGTTTCTCAGTTTCTTTTGGATGCCCTTTCATACTAAACATGGCGATTGCAGTGTGTCCTCTTGCAGTTGACTTTTCAGACTCCGGATGAACTACTCTACATTGCCGTATTATTGGGAACATAGGCTGATTCATCTGGAGAAAAGATATAACAAAAGATATTGTATAAGAATTGATGCAGCTGTTGGTTTTCTACTTTTGTTCATCAACTTGTGTGAAGAACATTTTCTCAGCGATAAAGCACTCAAGGCGGCCTCCTTTTTTTTTGTTTGGCCTACATCATAGGGGCTAGAACTAGATGCAGGCGCTTACCGTTGGTTAATCTTATGTTGTATCTTGTATTTTGCTTTTGTTGTTTCTGTTATTACATTTAATTTTGTAATGGCATCTTTTGTATTCTTGTACTCTACTTGTAGATTTTCTTTTAGTATCTTGAGAAATAATATCAGCAAATTTCATCTCGCATACAGTTAATGGTTTTCTAGAAAACAATTCAGGAATTTCATCAGGGGAACAAAACCACCTCTATCTATGTCAATGTCAGGGATTTTTACATGAACTATCAATGAAGCTTTTGCGTCTTTTCTATTAGTACTATAACCTATCGTTTTATACAGAGGTTGCATTTTTAATTTCTGTTTTTATTACATAGTTCATTATATGTTCTTTTCTTTGCTACTTCTTCTGTAGACTCTTCTTCATTCCGATATTTGCCACTGTTTCGGTTTCAACATCATTTCCGTCTTCCTCTGATATCTAAAGAATTTGTTTCAAGTCTTCCTCGTTTTCTATATTCTATTGTCTCAGTTGGAATTGCTAAAGATTTTAAGCCTACTTTTACGTCATAGCCGAACATAGCCGGATCAGGGAACATTTTAGTTCAGTGATGATAGTGTCTATTTTTCATAAGTTATACAAATGTACGTCCTTTTGTCCACTTTGTGTAGTTCTCATCTTTCCACCAAGTCATCAGCATACTTTGAACGTTTTGAAATGTGCTTGATGGGTGTTTGCATATTTGACATTGCAGAGTCGCAGAAGATCTTGCCACATCTTTTATGCTAAGACATGCGAACCACTGTATTTGTGCTATCAGTTGTTGTGCTGTTTTATGATTGTTTCTGACCATGATTATTGCTACGAAGGTTCAATATGCCACTTGTGATTTGAGGCTTCAATTCCGTCCAAGGAGCCTACGGCAGATCAGCTTGGCCATGATGGCCTTTTTCCTTTTATTGTCTAAGCGGGTAATATTTGAAGTTTTCATATGCGGCTGAAGTTGGCCGAGATTATGTTTTCTTTCTGTTTAAAGCAAGCTGCAACAGTTTAAGTGCAAAGTTCCATAAAAATCCTGAGATCTCTATTTAGGTTTGTTTAAGATGCAAGCCAAGTATAAACCTGACCACGGCCGACTTCGAAGATGTCGGTCGCCACCAGGAATCCTAGATGCCTTCTGAAACCCATCATTATGTTTCCACATTCTAATGCCCAGTTTATTCACCTTTAGTTAAATTTAACCATCAGATATTTATCATAGTTACTGGTCAAATAGCCAATCATGGCAAGTGAAATTACAGTAACCATGGAAACTATCTATTAGATAAATATAACCGAAGGTGAATAAACTGGGCCTAAGTCGATCAGGTTTAAATAGTTCTTCTGTATCAAGCATGATACAACATTTTATGTTGGTTTTTTTCAAAAATCCAAGTGTTTAGTTCAGAGTAAGATGTAAACAATGTTTAAACGGACTTAATTTGCACCAAATTAACATAAAGTTTAAAGAGTTGGTTTGGTATTTGAAGTTCTAGGAGGCGTACGGTAAACAATAATTTTTGATTGGATATATTGATTGGTGGTGATCCAACTCGTTATAATGTAATATAAATATCCGTTGTCAAAAAATTTAAATTAATTGATTTTGGTGTTTTTGTAAAAGTGTCAAAAATGTCAAAAGCTAGAAAAGATTGTTAAGGTGTGTTAGAACAGTACTAATTGGTTAAAAACATCTTCAGGTTGGTTAATGTACGCAAAATAACTATAATTACTAAATGGTAAGTTTTTTAGAAAATATAATAATTTTTGATTATGAAATATATTGAACAAAACGGTTCTAGTGCACCAAAAACAGTTTTCAGATGCATAGCTAAATCCGGCTTCTAGTTTTGTGTCTAGTGCTAATTCTAGTGGTAGAGCTTCCATACGATTTAAAAACAATTATTTTTTAATGTGCACCATTTTGATTGTGTTTAAGTAATCAAAATTTCACCAATAATACAATATAGTCGATAATAACACAATCTACCCTGCTTCACCACCTCCTTTATCCATCGTTTACCCCTCTCAAAAATCGGTTTTCTTTGTTGTCATTGTTTTGTTGTCCATTGCTTCCTTTGTCAGCACACTACACTCTCTCAGCATGTGCTCCAGGGATTCCCGGTTCTCTTTACACAGCCTATAGCATCTGTTTACATCGTCGCAATATCTTTTCCCTTTTTCCTCATATCTATAAAGAAATTTGGCGACTATTCTCCATCCTTATTTTCACCATACCTCACATTGTATCTCTTCTCGTCTTGAGTATGTCGTATCTGTGACATTCTCTCCTGCGTCTTTTTCCTCCCGTTTGTTTTCGATCGTAGTTAGTGAACACCCCACTCTCCTGTAATATCCTACTTTATCTCCGTATATCCTCCGTATATTAATTAACCGTGATTCTTCACTCTTTGATTTCCTCCATCACTTTCCCAAAATCCTGAAATACGATCTTCTTTCTACCCTTTCCTCATACTTATCTTACTGTCTCCACTTTAACCTCTTCCTTCACACGTTAACTCCAGTATCCATTTTCAGTACCTTGTTTGTACATTTTAGCAGTCCTAATTCTCTATCTTTGTTATCTTCTTATTTATTGCTTCGTTTGTGCATTTGTTTTTATAATGCTTTTTGGACACCAAAAAGCATTATAAAGTGTTGCGAGTATTTCACGATTGCTCACAACGTGTTGTGGTTGTTCAATGTTTAACCTCTACTAACTGTTGTAACGGAAGAAGTTCATGTAAATATGTTTGCTCTTGCATCTAATAATAGTACGCTGAATAAGTTGTATTGACGAATTGAGTTTCCACTAGCTCTTAATAAGATTATAAATGTCCTAATGTCTAATATATTTTCAGGAACTAATTGTAGGTAAACATTGAATGCTACAACACATTATGAGCAGTCACGAAATACTCACAACGCACTGTGTATACTTTGTGATGCCCACAACGAGTTTCGACTAAACGTTAAATGCTCACAACATATTCTAGGCAGTTTTTGGAGTTCACAGTGCGTATAATTGATTGATTTCGCTTAATAAGTACGCGTTGTAATCATTTGAGCTTACCCACCACGCGTTATGAATAACAATTTCGAACAATGTCCGATTTCGGGTATTGAGAGTAACATATCCACTACGATATATTATCATTATTATGATATACTACGCGTCGCATTTATCCTAATTTTTATTAATTAATATAATAAAAACTAAATAACCAGAATTATTATTGGATTAATATTTTTTAGCACTCTTAGAATGTGATAAAGTATTCTATTAAAAAAAATGGTAATCAATTTTCCGGAAAAACTAAAAGTGATAACCATTTTTGTAAGCTAAATTAATAAGTTTAATTAAAACATCAATGTGCTTTGGCTCAAGACGATACCTTTAACCATGTTCAGATTAAACTGAGAACTTACAGAATGTTTTTGTAACTCGTGGCACAATTTTAATTACTAGAGTAACAAATGGCTAAGATAAGGAGAAAGTTATTTTCTTAAAACTTTTTTATTATGTCTTAAACCTTAAAGTATTTAACTGATTTTAAAAACCGATTTCTTTTTAAAATTATTTTTACTCTTAGATTTTTTACGATTTTCCAACAATTATTTTGAACATTATATACATTTTTATAAACTGGTACAAATTTGGGGTATTTTCATAAATTTATGTCTCAAGAAGAAGTTGTGATAACCAAGCATGATTTTGCTTTCAAAAAAGAGCACACATAAATCACAAAAAGATATGTTAAGAATTTCATTATTTATGATTAGTTAGACACAAATTAAGATATACAAATATGGTTAAGTATATATTTTCCTTTATAAATAACAAGAATATTGTTTTAACACAATATCTTAAGAATTCAAAATGATTCAGGAAATTGTTTTTTTTTGAAATGGTTCAAATTTAAGTTGAGTTCAACAGTTGATATCTTAAAAAAGGAAGTGATATGCACAAGTCTGGTTTTGTTCTTAGGAAGGTATACCAAGATTTGATATCTTGAATTTAAATTAAATTTTCTTCGAGTTTTCTAAAATTATTAAAGATATTGCTTATCTTCTGAAATGCTACAAATTTAGGTAAAATTCAAAATTAGATGTCTTAAAACCAACTTTAGATATTCCATTATAGTTTTATTTTCGATTTTATTCTTGATTTCATCAAGATATTTTAAGAATTTGATTATTTTTATGAAATGTTTTTATAAATTTGAAAATTTCGACTGAGAAGAAAATGTCATAAAAATGGGTTGCCTTCTTAATTACTTTTTATAAAATTGGTTAAGAGTATTTTTTTGATTTGTTTTCAGTTCATCAGTTAAATTATTTCGAAAGAGCGTTTGAATATTTTAGGAATAACTCAGATACGATGCGTCAATCCAAAATTTCAATCAATAAAAATAATTTTAGAAAGAAATGGGCTTTTAGAGTCAGGTGGAAATTTTGGAGGTTTACGACGTAATAAAAAATATTACGATTTTGGGAGAAAATTAAGAGCTAAGGGACAAAAAATGCGTATTGAATCTCTATTTAAGTCGAGCTTTTTAAATGAAAAATATGGACATATTAAAAAGTTCTGCTAGAAAGTATTATGGGGTGAATTTTTATATCCGTGTAATAACATTTTATTGATATAGAAATCGTAAAAAATGTTTTAACAATTTTAACTCTTACTTATAATAGTCATCTGCCAAATTTTATTCTTCAAAATTCTTCGACAGTGGATTTGTTATATAAAAACCATTTTTCCCTAACTTTATAAGAATGTAACTTGGAGGAGAAGGGATTTTGAACAAAAAGTTATGCGAAAGACACCCCTTAATTTCGCTGAAAAGTCACCCCTTAAAATCTTTCACATAACTTTGGAAACATCCTGTGTAACTGTTTAATCTTTACATCAAGGGGAAAGGATATCACCCTTTATTTTGGCTGCTTTTTGAAAACTGTACAACTTAATCTGAAATGAAATCTAAAATCACAAAGAGAAATTATGTGAGTCAATGATTTGATGGACTAGATGATGTTGTTAGATACGAACTCGATTGCTAAATAAGCCCAAAAAGTAAGTCCAAAAAGGTTTTCTTTATCCTGCTTAGGATGGATGGTGTAAAGCCATTGATTGTCTACAGTAGCTGATTGCAATGTATGACTATTTAAAATATTTAGTATTGAAGTGTTTATTAAGATTAACAAGATAGAAGCATATCATCAGGTTTCCTTACAAAAACTTTAAAATTAAATACTTGTCTACGTGCGCTATGGCGGTTTCGAATCGAGCTTTGAATTTTAGATAGCATTTAAGTAAAATAGGTTAAAATGTGAAATGAAGATGTTTTTAGATTAGATTATTATTTAACTATATTTATAATACAATTATAAATGATTACGTAGAAAATTATCAAATAAAGATTACAACGTTTTAAGCATTTAAAATGTGTCCCTAAGCAGAGGAGGATGTCATGGATGAACAAAATTGGATTAATTGTTCACAAAGCTATTGATCGGTTTTTAAAACCGGGTTTTAAAACTTTCCAACTTCACATAGAATATAAGATTAATTGGTTACTGTTTGTTAAATGAAGCAAATAGCATGCGGTATCCAACTTTTAATGAAGTTCATTGAATACTCCACATTTTCACTCAACTTGAAAAATAAAAAAATGTTGTAAAACTCAATAAATCTAAGTTTTTAAAAATAAAAGCCGCGCAAACTTTTTAATTTATCAACCAGATCCTAATTCACCATCCAATTTAGATACCTCTATCAATAATTTATGAAAGTGGAAAGCTTTTTAACAACTTTTTATTTAGAAGTTTCGCACGACTCTAATTATTTTTAAGTTGAATTGGTTAGGAAACGTTTTATGTGGTAATAAAAAAAATAAAAATCCGTAAATTAACAACATTAAAATAACAAAAGGATGCCGTGTTAAGTATCTAAAACATGACATCAAAAGAAAATAAAATAATAAATTCTCTGTTTTTCTAAAAATAATCTTAATTAAAAAGTTGGGGAGAAATTGGAGAAGGAAAATAACCTGCTTTTTGTAAGCGTGCCTAAATTAAAGAGATGAGCACATAGAAATTTCTTGTGAAAAATGGAGCAGGAGCCTAACGTCTTGGTCCAGTTCAATTTTTGTTCCACGTACTATATTTATCTATGTATTTATGGAAATTAAAAAATATCGTATTGACTTTATTTTTTCAAGAAACTATTTATATTACATTTTGAATATAAAAGATGATATTAAAAAGATAAAAAAGGTCTTTAAACGGATAAGGGGGTATACCAATGTGAAATTTAATAAAAATTTTATTCTTTTGTTTCCTTTTTCGATAGTTTATACTTGCAAGAACATAATATTAAAATTACAAAGTTGAATTCTAAATAGTTTTAGAATAATAACCATCTACATACAACCAACGTATTGCAAATCAAAAACACATACTGTATAATCTACTCATTCTTTTATTATTAGTGTGGCAAATCGATATTCGTATCTATATTCCTTATCTAGACTTTATCTTTTGCATTTTAATGATGATTTTCAATCTATTTTGAAAATGTTTGAAGTAATGCAAATCGCTATTGGTCCAAATATAAATTAAATATAAATGATTTTCAATATTAAAAATTTAGTAATAATTTTCAAAATTGCTGCAGTTATTATCCAAAGATTGTCCGATTGACTTCAAATAGTAAACATGTTTTATTGTATCATGATCTGGGATATTTTTGATTAAATAAATACTTTTGATTTTAAGTCCCTGAATGTGAACAATTTTAAAAAATCATAACTATTTATATCATAATATAATTTAAGGAAAAAAGGTAAATCAATAGTAATGGCTCACAAAAATTTAAATGTACGTAATGTTTAAACAAAAACTTGAAATTATTAAATTAATTATTGTCAAATATAAAAGTCCTTTTAACATAGAAAGAATAAGATTTTGTTACACTGACTGGTATTTCATCTCAAGCTTTGTTTAGCGCATATTTTCAGGATTGCTTATTTTTCATACTGTATTTTTGGAGCCGCTCGTCTATCTAATCCCAAATGTGATCAGTAGGGTTGACATCGGGTAATTGGGGCGGTGAATGCAGTTGCTTTGACACGTTATAATCGTTCCTTTGTTGAAGGACCCACCAATTTTCAAGCCCCAAGCACGATTTTTCAAATCCCCTTGCAATATTTCCAAATATCGTTAATTTTTTGCTTTCATTTCTTAGTTATATTTCGTAAAATTCTTCAAAAACTGGAATCTAGTTGTTGGGATCAAGGCTTCCTAATTATTAAATATTCAATTAAATAACTTAAGTTATGCTGCGTATCAGCTTGAATATCTTTACTCAAAGAGAGGAATAGCCGCAAATTTGAATTCAAAGATCAACTATTGTCAATAAATTGATTAATAAAATAGAGCTGAAAGATCCAGTTACTCCATGGAAAGGGGTAACAAGTACTTCCTTTTATACTTTTCATATATCGCAATGTATTGTGTGTTGGGGTAACTACATCAATTCTTGCATTTGAATGAAGAAAAATATAGAATATTGTTCAATAATTTTTAGCAATCTAAAATGAAGATGTACAACCTTATATCTAAAATTAAGGAAATAAATGGCATCAGTATATAAATGTATTGATAAAACCAGCTTGTTTTAGTATATGGTTGAGCGTTGTCATGAAGCGATATCTTATCATCACTGACACTCTTCTTCTGATTTCTCGGGTTTCGTTTTTAATTTCTTTAGATTCTTTTCTCTTAGAACTGTTGGTTTGACTTTCGCTTTGAACCAATGATGTAGATTACCAGAGCAAAAACTTAGACGCTGCAACTGGACTCCTCCGAAGCCCAGTTACTCAACCCCAACCCAACTCATCCTCTTACTGTTTGAATGTAACTGGGGGTAACTGAGATTCATTAAATGATTTCCATGGCTTCAATTACACAACCCTGTAAATCATTTACATGCATATTTGTTGTGAAGCATGCAAAAATAAGAATACTATCGAGAACTAATCTACAAGTTACCAAATCTCAACATTCCATTTACCTCCTTCACACAATCCTCCAGTCTTTATCAAACCGAATATCACAGGTGAAAGTTCAAAATTTCTTTGATCTTTGTCACCTTCCCTTTACAATATTTTCCGCCACCACATATACATGATCCTATATATTTTCACAACGATTTCTACAATCTCCAATATGCTGATGACACTGCCATATAGCACATACCAAAAACAAGACAGATACGATTAACAAGACGCAAAATATGTTCCAGCGAATAAGAATGTGGTTTCAAACTTGGAGAATACAGATAAATTCAATCAAAACCCAGTTATTTGTTCCGTTTCACCGAATCAACGAAAAATCTTCAACAAAAAATGTTTTGGGCCTCAACGTTCCTCCATCATCAATTGCTTAATTTACCGCCTTTAAGTATATAGTAACAAAGGTATTTCACTCAACGTAGCAACCTAAATTTACTAATCATCTGCAGCCCTTTGGTCGAATACGTAATAATATCTACAAAGTTTTCTATTCCAAGGATAAAACAACATCTAGAAGTAGCAAAATGTACTGCGCTAAGAAAGATTAGAAAAATTATATATACAAACGATCCCTTGCATAACCCTTTCAACCAAGTTTTGATTGAAACTACTATAATCACACCAATTCAGGAACGAGAAGTACGATTAACAGAGAAGATTAGCAAGAAATTTTCAAAGTCAGTGCTTGAAAGATTGATGAGGACAAGTACAGTCAACGTTTCAACATTTCTCACACTTTTCCACAATATTTCAAGACTAAAAAACACTGAATAAGAAATAGCCAAATTGTACATTATTTATCTCAAGCTGAAAGACCCCGGGCGATAGCTTATTTAAGAGCTAGTTTAAATTTGGTTTATATCCTTTCACATTGGTTATATTATTCTATTTTATTGTTTTATCTAGAAGATTAGGACCTCATAATCTTTATCTAAGGATATATTTCATATATATATGAGAATATGCATATGAATATAGATATACACATATGAGAATACTACTTGCCCAAATTAACGAATTTGCATTTAACTAACGGTCTTTCGCATTTCGTAACACAAAAAATCGAATACAATTTTGAGTCGCAGTTAGATCGCTGTCAAATCCAATCTTGTAGGTTATTTTTGCTGTTTTTGATGCTTTACTTCATGCTTCAATGCATTCAATTATTCAAGTGGAGAAATTACGCATTACCCGAGAAATACAAACCTGGGGCCTAATTACCCCGCGACACAGTTACCCCACCTCACCTTGTACTTTCTTTTATCAATAAACAGAATATTTTTCTAAAATCCTTTTCTGTCTGTTTTGTTGAAAAATCAAAAATATCTCAAAAAATCCATTAGATCTTAACTCACAAGGTTCGTTTGCTCAATTTCCATTTAAATACATATTTTTTTTAATTGTTTGGTTTGTTGCTTGATATTTTCCAACAATTTTTAGCAATTCAAACCTATGACTTTTCTTCAATCGATATTTATTTTCATTCCACAATATTGTAAATTTTAAATAATATAATATTCAGTATTAAGGTAAGTAGTAATAAGCACACGTAGTTTTAAATGTAATATAAACATGAAATTAACGGTCCTTATAGTCGGTATTATTTCTTGGACTTAAGAAATATTTAAATCGTATATAGCAGATTAAAGATGCAATATACATACAGTGTGCGGCAAAATAATGAAATAAATTCATTAAAACGCTCATAAGCATTACTTCGAAAGAACGGCTTAACAGATCTATTTTGGTGGTTCAAAATATCGATTTTGACTCAACACATTTACTTCCCCATAGTCATTTATTTTTTAAGTTGTCGTCATTAACAATTGGCATAATTAAAATTTCTATCCATTGTGTTTCACTTTATTAAATAGTCATAACTATTGTAAACAATAAAATTGTTACATTATTGCTATTGTTATTATGGAATACATAGTTTCATAATATGAGTTTTTAATAACTAAATTGTTTTACATCGAAATATAAATATTTACATAGATTCATCAAACAATTTACCAACAACGGTGTTTGTGGTACCGCCACAGATATTTTGGCTCTCAGAAAATAATCAGAGGTAATCAGAGGTAAAACTTTGAAAATCAAAGATTGAGATGTCAATTTAATTTTTTAACACTTTGTTTATTAACGTTTGATAAATGTATCGTTTTATTTAAAACAAACATAGTCGAATACATTGAAGGCGATTAATGCTGACTGTTAAGTTTTGACTGTTTCGAAAAATGATAAAATGTTTATTGTATTTTTTGATTACTTTAAATGACCCTTTAAATTGAAGGAACAATGTCCAATAATAATTATACACAACCAATTTGTGTTGTGGTTTGTGTATAATTATCTATGGTTCGGGAAAGAAACCCAATGGCTGCCATTAACCACTGAAGCATAATTTGATGAAGGTAAAGAATGGAACAGTTTACAAACAATTAAAATTTTTTAAAAAATTGGGCAAAAATGGTGATAAAAATCTATCACACCTAAAAATCTTTGTAAATCTTTAAGAGTTGTTGATCTTGAGAAATCGTTGATTGCTTTTATTTTATTTGCAGAAGGACGAATTATTTCTGTTGAAATGTTATAACTAAGAAAGTCAATTGATTGTACATTAAAAATGAATTTCGACGTTTTGATATTTATATCAAAACTTTTCAAAAAGTTGTTCTAGATATCTCATATATGTCTATCTTCATTTCTACACGTAATAAGTATGTCATCTAAGCACTCAAATATAAAATCTAAATCGCTACTAACTTTTACTTCTGAATTCGAAAAGTACAAATGCAGTTGTGATAGCGGTCTTCAAAATATCTTCTTCTGCTACAGGAATCTGATGGTATTAACTATTCTAGAAATGACGAATTGTGCCTCGACTTGAGCGAATCAAATGTCTGGTTTGTTGACCCAAAAAGGAGGTTATTTCACGTGTGAAATGTTTTCTATTGAATTGTCGCCATTAGGCTGATCGTCTTGCTCCATTTTAAATAAATAAACGTGAAAAATATTAAATTAAATATAATTTTGCAAAATATTGATTTTTGAAATAATAATTCGACGCTGACTATTCTATGAGAGAAAAAAGTAACGTGACAGTTTTTACACAATAATAAATAGAACGGTAAAATATTGAGCAATTTCTTCAAACAAATATCTATTCTGTCTATTCAGAACAAGATAGAACTTGTTTTGAAACCGGAGAATTTCTGTTGAAATTTTTGAAAATTTTAGTTGTGATATTTTTTTCTTTTTTGTTGTATTGCCAATTAATTCAATGAGTTGCTTTTTAGTGCTAATTTTTGCAGATATCAGAACAGGAAATTATTTAAAATAACTTTGTGTGAGTTGTGGTCACAAATTTATGAAATACATAGTTCCGTAATATGAGTTTTTAATAACAAAATTGTTTTACGTCATAATATAAATATTTACATAGATACATCAAACATTTTACAAATATCGGTGGCCGTGGTACCGCCACAGTTATTAAGAACAAATAACATCAATAAGCACAAAAAAAATTTGAATAATCGCAAATGTTTCGATTACTAATTTTTCAGTTTTTTTTTTGGTTTTTGACACAAATTTGCAATTCCTTCTATCCAGATAAAATAAAAGTGTATACTTTTAAAGTAATTTATCTCAAGATTTTGCAAAGGTACCATATTAATAGTTACGTCATTGTACGAAGGACGAAAAAATGCTTCTTTAAATTTCGCAGTAAACTTAATATGATGATATAAAAAAATTGTTGTTGACTTTAAAACTTGATAAAAAACCGATAGTTATTTGCTTGACTGTCGGTAAGCGAATATGGTTAAGGCCCATGTGTGATTTGAAAAACCAAAGTTGATTTGTTTCACCGTTTGAAATAATAATAAAACTCTCTAGAATAGTAATGCTAAAAGAATTGAGAAAATCTCATATAAAAAATTATGTTGGGTTTGATTACGATTGAAAACATCCAAATTTAAGAAAAATGGTATTAGCTTTAGTGTCAAGTTAAGAAACGATTTTAATCCCAAATTAAACGTAAAACGTGATATTTGGTATATGATATAAAAATCGAATTGAAAATATGTATAAAAAATTTTTTAATGCTAACTAAAAAATATTATATTAACTTGATTTTTATCGTAATACTGGTAACGATAAAAATTTATTGAAAATTTTTTTAAAGAAAATTCTGTTCGGTTAGGTAAAAAAAGGTTTTATTTCCCTATAACATGTATAATAAATTTTTATGCATATCTTAAAATGTGATCTTTTAACATGAACTTTAATCGCCGCATAAAACCCCGTGTTAACTCCTATCAATAGCTGCAATTTTTTTAAACTATACCGTTCTTGATTTTTAAGGTAATCTAACTAGGTTATTCTAAATATTTATAATAAACTAAAATATCAAATTTAAAAAAAATAGACGTAATTTAAAATTTAATTTCAATCCAAAATATAAATTATTTATAAAGCTGATTGATTACAAATAAATCCTTAACGTGTAAATGTTTTTTAATCAAAAATAAATTGAGATTATTGCATTAATACTGAAAACTTTGAAATTGAATCGGTCTGAGTGACAGAAAAATACTTTTTACCAAACGGGAGTTAAAAAGAAAAAGATCAATCTCGTTATTTTCTTATTTCATTTTTTAAGTTTATTTTTTTGGGTTTATCTTTATCTTCCTGTGGGGCTTTTATAAAAAAGTTCAAAGTAAAAAAAAAGCTTGAGTCTTCCTTTAATTTAAAATTAAAAGAAAACTTTAAAAACTTTTAGATTTTAAATGAAATGATTTCACCGTCTAAGAATTTTGACTCTTTACAAATTCCAGAACACATAATAAAGCATTGGAAAGTTTATTATTGCCGGTCTAACATGTATAAAGTTATTCCGGGTTTATCTAGCAACGATAAATAAACGCTAATAACTCAAAATTTCAAGAAAGATCAAACCATAAAAAAATTATTTACGTTACATTTTTTTTGAAATTGATAAATTAGGTAGAGGTTATTCACTTTTCACGGATACAAAAAGTTCTCTTTTTCCTTGACACGCTATGAATGTATTGGTTGGCTCTCATCCACTGTTCTAAATTTACCTTGCCATTTAGGCTTACAAATGGTTTCCGAAGAAAGGTGCTATTGCAGAAAGAGAAATTAATGTTTCTTATTCACGGTTTTCTCAAAACTCTTTGTGAATCTTTCAAAAGAACATAATTAAAAATAGATGTGATGGAAATAAAATGGTTTCATCATTTTTTGTTCTTCTTAGAAATTAAAAATAACCCTGAGTCATCTTTGTAAAAATTTTCGTTTTTTATTAAAATTTAATATTTGCTTCGGTGAGATTGTTTACCTTCGTGAGAGTTTGGAAAAATAAACTTGATGGAGAATTATTGAAAAAACAATCCGAAATAGATTTTTTGTGGTTCTGTGTAAAGTGGTTCATGGCTAAAGATCCCTATAAAGCCTTTATTCTTGATAATCTATTCGGTTTTCACTTAAAGACCCAACTATACATTAGGATAGGACGTGTTAAATTTAATTTAATAACCGGAAGTAATGGACCATATACGGAAACCTTTTGGAATGGAGAACAAACCGAAGTGGGTTTAACGTTAGGCATCCAAAACCCTCATAAAAGATTCATGGACTGTCTCTAAAACTAGTTCAACTTGAGTAGCTTTTGGAGATGTCCCCATTGTAATTGGTTTTACCTAAAAGGTCATAGAATGAACAAAAAATTAAAGAAGCCAGTTCGCTAAAAACTATTATAACTTTGAAGAAAAATTGATTAAGAAAATGTGATTCATTTCTTTTTTTGTGTTAATTTAAGTTTAAAACTACAACCGAAATTAAAATTAAGTAAAAGTACGAAATAGATTTTAAATTGCAATCACTTGATGTTTAAACATTAACTTTCATTACGTTCGTGTGGTAATTGGAAACAAACTTTTGAAACTGCTAAAATTTTAATATAATTTTAGTTCAGTGTGTAAACACACATTCCCTGGTAATGGGTAAAGTGGCAACACGATTTGTTTCTGAGACAACATGTCAACCTAAGATTATGTTGTTAATAATCTTTAAGGAGTATTTTCTTTTTAGGGAGTATTTTTATACTCCCTATGCCCTGGGTATTTACCCAAGATGGGTATTTTGAGGTATTTATAACATTCAAAGAAAGTACAACAAAGACGAAGGCCAGTAAAAAAGTAACCAAGTTTAACGTTCATGTAGTAACTTTTTTTTAAATTATTTAAAAAATTTTTATCAAATAGTAAAATTAAGACTTAAAGTGAATGGGGTGCAAGAGTAGACTGACAATCAAGACGAACGTTCGTCAAAATTGAGAAGAGTGAAATGGTGAGGGTAGGAGTGGGAGTACATTTTTCAAATACATTTAAATTCATTTAAAATACCAGTTTATATAAATTTTAAGAAATTCATTTAAATACAGTCATTAAGTAGCAAATTATTGTTATTGTGACAATGGATGAAAACTTCTTGGTATAAATCGAGTACCTTTGATTATTTAATGATCTTCAATTCTAAACTATTTTGATTATATTTTTTTATTATTTCTTCACTATTTTTTATGGTGGTCTTATGGTTTTGCTCATGGATATATTTGTAGACAGTAGAAGGGTCCCTATTTAAATGTTTCTTGAATCTTGTGGCAATGTTTCTGCCTATCTGTCCTATTGTCTTTTCACAATCATTACACTTAATTTGGTAAACTCCATTATGTTCATTTTTCACTCAGCGGAAATAACATCAAGACTATTTAAATTTTGTTTAAAATTGTGTTGAAGGGTGAGATTATATGGCAGAGAGATAAATTTATATCTTTTTTTTAAATGAAGGTAGATTATATTATTTAAACGTGAAACTAAACTTTGTTGTATATTCTTTATAAATCTTGTATAGTAAATCGTTATTTAAAGCAATTTTATTATTCTCTTTAATTTGTTTATTATTTTCTTTAGTATTATTTTCCAAGCCTGTTTTTGAATGAGTTGCGGCAACCCAACCCTCGAGCGCCAAATATCTTAGGACGGCTCTGGTTCAAGTATATAGGTTCCATATTACCTGCTGGTCCTTCATGATTAGCACAACATTCTTCTGTCTCTAAATATATGTTACTCTTCAAGTTCTGCTGAATTTAGTCTATTGAAGTTTATACGAAACCATCCTAAAAAAATTAAGCTGCAAATAAAGTTGTAGTCTTGGCACCAGAATGCTTGAATTTGAAATACATAGTCTATTTGTTTTTTTGAGTACCTGCTCTAGGCATCTTTACAATAAAGTGTATAACTTCAAGAAGTATAATTTTTATTGCCAATTTGTCATGATGAAATATGTTAATGTAAAAGTAATCAAACACAAAAGTTTTGTTTATTACAAATTCACCAAGTTTTATGATGATATACTTTTTCTAAACATGTCCAATGCCGATATTACGCTTTAATACTATTCTGTTATTGGCATCGTATACTATAATGCACGATCTTCCACTTTGAACTCTATTGTAGCTTTCCTACCATTATAACGCACAGACATAAGTGTACAGTTTCTAAGTCGTAAAAAGATCGAGAACTTAGCGCACCCATTAAATAGACAATAAAACTTCTATATTTCTGAATTCTCGAAATGTAAAATGTTAATTAATTATTCGTTTATTCTTGGTCGTTTTATGTACTATCTAGCACAAGTGTGGTGATCGATAGACGGATGCTCTTGTTAAAATCGCTGACATCGAAGAAACGGTAACCTGCAGGCGGAGTCGAGTCTCGAACAAATTTGTTCCTGTCCATAGGTTACAAGTGTTACATTTTAATTTATATTGACCGTGAAACCTTTACATTTAATACATCTTCCCTTTAAAGCCCTTGTAACGACATTTATTGAATTCATTATCATGTTCTACATAGCAATCGAGGCATGATCTGGAATACATTAATTAGCTTTAATTAACGCTTTGAGTTAGATATCTCAAACCAAATTGTTACAAATGAGGTTTTAATACTTCTATCTTGCTCTGATTTTACTCTCTACACTACTATATTTAAAATTTCGTTTGACTCATTGCATTATTTTTGTGTTATGACACAAATATCAAAATAATGTCCCGAAATAAAATGAAGTAATCCGCTGACGGAACAACTACCGCTTTTCGTTCGGCTCAATTGAAATGCAATAATTGTTAATATTATGTACAAAAAAAAGTAGTGTTAAGTAGTAGGATATAATACAAATAATCGTATTAAATGTAAGTATTCATACAGAACTATTGGCAAACTTCTGCTAGGAGATGTTTGACTGAAAAATTTTAGAAAGTGGATTTCGAATCAGCGAACTTAGTTTACGTACCACAGTAAAACATCCGCTTTGGAGTCGTTGGCTTGGTTATTTAGTCTATTACTGTTACACTGTTTATTTTTAATTGTTGTTGTGTGAATTGATTTTGTTAAGTCTTCTTTCTTTTGATTTTTTCCCATTGATGATGCTTACAATACCACGCAGGGTCGTGTCAATGTGCGATTAGCTGAATCTTTTACACTTGTTTGAATGATCTTAAATAGCACCTATCCTCACAGCACCTTGAATTACTGCATTTATTTGTATTATAATTAAATAATTGTAATTAAATTATTAAATATGAATGTATTTCAAAAATATACCAAATAATTTGATAAGCAATAATTGTGTGGCATAAAAAATATAGTATTTATGAAATCATTTTATTTAACCCCTGGATAATCCAAATCGGAGTATATATGATAGAGTTGCAGCTTGGGGCTTCTTTCATATAAAAAATATGATACTTTTTGATTCTATGCGCAACTTTTTGTTTCTCAACATTTTCTCCAGGAATCGAACTTTTTGAAAGCTCCTTAATTGTAACTCTCCTTTAATTTTCGCAAACAATCACCCCTTGAAACCTTTCGCATCAATTTAGAAGCACCTGTATAGAGAATAAGTTTTATTTTATAGTATTATTGAAGAAGATATTTTGCTGAATTAGTAGTTTCTAACGTTTTGATAATGATGAATTTTCCTGGAAAACACATTACTCAAAGAATTACCGAATATGAGCAAAAGAATTAATGCCAGAAAGCATTATTTACACACCCTGTCTTCATACATGTACTAAAAGGCTAAAACATAAATTTACTTGATATAGATTTCCTAATTATTTTGATTTGTTTATATTCCACACACACAAAACAACACAAAAGCAAAACAATACCTAACCGTTAATTAACTCTTTAAGGAAAATTGTGTAAATAATTTATTCGTCTTCATGTGAGGATGTTATTGTAACGATCGCTGTATAGGAAAACAGTGATTGGTTTTCCAGTGCGATTCCTTTGTATAAAATAAAAGCACATTCTTATATTTAGAATTGCTCTTGATTCAAATGAAAAGCAATTTTGTGACCAAAAGATTTGTAAATTAAACGTGTTAACTTAGCATTACTCGTCATTATAGCCAAATGTTCTCAATTGCTAATATCAAAATCTAAATCACAAAAATACACAATATCTACTTCGCTTAAAATTTCTCTGGAAATGCTCATAACTTAATCTCAGCTTGATAATTTGCCAAGTGTTTAATTGCGCAAGTGTTTTGGAAGAAAAAATGGAAAAGTATTCCTAGATGTTGCACATTTATTTGGCAATACTTGGCTGAAAGGCTTAATGCATAAATTTAAAAATCAACGTTGTGTATTTCCGACAGGCTCTTCATAATCAATCCTGAAGATGATGACTCGGACACAAAAAGCTATCATTTGTAGATGACACAACTCTATTTCCAGTGGGGAAAGAACACGAATAACAGTAAATATTATAAACAGTCAGCAATGCAATACTCAACTTGATGTAAAAAGGTAAAGATAAAAGAGGTGAATCCGTTAATGTCAATTTCTCAGTTTATTTGTTAGAAGATACACCGTTTGTAAATACAAAAAGTATCTTCCTTTTATATGAAAATAATGCACAATAAGGCATGATTTTGAGACGAGGCATAGAGAACGAAGATGATTTAACACAATTTATCACTACACTAAGTTGTACCTCTAAGTAGTTATAGCCCTTCAAAGTTGAATCTTCAATTTCTAAAACATACTATTTTCCAAATTTGGAAAAGATTCGGAGCAAGTTTTGATCAATACAAGCATTTCAAAGGGTTCATTTAGGGTGATAGTACCCTAAATTTTAGATTTTTTTCTCTTAAATTTGAGAGTCTTTTGACGAATTTGATACCTAATTAATGTTTTATTTCATGTAGAATTTAATTCTAAAACATTTTTAATGATTTTAAGTAACTTAATGAAATATACGTTTTTACTTATTCCCTTTTTTTAACAAAACGTTTAATAAATAATAAGAGTATAAACAGTTTTAGAATTAAATTTCATGTGAAATAAGGTAATAATGTATCAAATTCGCCAAAAAACGAAAAAATCTATCCAAATTTATGGTATCAACACCAATAATCAACAATTTGAAATGCCGCAATGGATTTCAACTTGCTACTAATTCATACTTTTGGTACATTTATAATGTATGCCAAAGACAACAGCTCACTTTTTCTCAAGGTTTAGAAAAACGTCCTTTGGTTAGCCATAAGTTTCCTCACGGGACACTGTAAGATGAAAAGCACCTTAATAATTTGAAGCTCACTACCGTACCTCTTTATCGAGTTTGTGAATAGACAAATTCTTAGGCTGGTTGTTGTGAGCGGATGTTGTATTGGGAATATGTACAAGGGATACGCTAAATTTGTTTTTTCGGAGATGCCGAATCGTTAAAACATTTATAAATCAACTTTGAAAGGCTATAGCTCCTCAAGGGTACAACTTGATATAAAGATACGTTGCGTTAAATCATCTTAAATTGTTGTCCTCTACATACATCTGCTTTTTGTCGGTTATTATGTGAATCATCCTGTATGGCAAAATTGTTAATGTCCCTTGATATATGTAGGATGTACAACATACGGAGGAGACTAAAAGATTATTTACTGTGGGCCAGTTTGAAGATATTTTTAATAACGATTTGGCCACAATTCAGTAATCACAAAGATGTGAAACGTTAAGATTGAATTCATGGCCGAGCATTATTTGCCATATACGGTAATACACTGACTTTGAATTCAAACTACAAATATTTCGGAGTTACCTACATAACGCATAATTCACAAAAATTATAAAATTTTTGTAATATGGCAGATATGGCTATTTAAAAACCTGTTTCAACACTCAAAAACTTGTGTTTATTGTATGTAAATTGTCTAATTTTACAGTTCCTTCAAAAATGAAGGTAGCCTATACAAATGTTTTAATTGTTATTTATTAAAAATCGGCGGTTCTGAAAAGTGAACGTTAACTTATTTAAAAAAAAATAATTTGTAATATCCATATAACGATTAAGTTTGTAACAAAACTTTATTAAGAAAATCTTCTCGGGGTTCCGTATGTTGTAAATCATTGTGTATATTATGAAAAATTTGGATATACTCACTCCGTATATTCATAAAATTTTACCAAAAAAATACAAATAAAATTTTAGTGTCTTCATCTTAGTGTTATACAAGATTTAAAATATAAATTGTTAGTACAGAACTCTTGTAACTAATATACAACTGCAACTGTAAAAGCGATTCCATTGTAGTAAATTCTGGCATAATGACTAATAGGTTTGCGTGTAAGCGATTTTTTAAATAATTCACAATTGGACCGTTTGTTTTGAAAGTGGTGTAAGTCCATTTTCGCTTGTTTCGGGAAAATTAAAAATTAACACATCCTTTTTATAAAAAAAATTAGTCAAATTATATGATGTCTGGCAATATTTCTACTCTTTTATCAATGTAAAATTGGTTATATACATTTATTTGAGGCGTATTCTATTACTCTGATGTAAATGGACTTTCAATTAGACAATTTTAAAAATCGCTTAATTTCAGTTTCGGAAAATCAGTTATCACTTAAAATATATTTCACTTATATTTAACATATTTCAAGTAGTATTTTTAATTTTAGATCCTAATTGTTAAATTACAAGATATTGATTAAATGTATTTATGCTTTGCATGTGGCAGTGTTTCAAAATATGCATGATACATTTTTCATAAGTAATAAAAAGGCACCAGATCGATTTTTTGAAATCTTGGGGTTCTTCCAGGACGTGTAGGTAACAATTTATCGTTTTAAATTCTTTGTCCTTCATCTATGTTTTACATAAAATAAACCCGGTGGATAGGTATTTATAAATTGAGTGTTCATCCGGGTATACATGAATATATTTTTTAATACAAATGTATTAATTTATTCACAAAGAAATAAAAATATCAGTTTGTGCAGTTAATTAAGAAAAGTATAAAAATGCCAAAAGTTCCTAGGTTTAGTATTAACTATACTTTTAGTTCTAGAAGAATTTACAACATTCAAGCACTGAATGGCAGTTAAAACTAGAACTAACACTAAACCTAGTACTAATAAGTTTCGGTTTAGCCTGAATCTTTCTAGTTCTAGGTCTAGAGTTAGTTCTAGTTTTACTTCGATACAAGTATACAATAATCTAAAACCGAATAACAGTAGAGCTAATACCAATACTAAAGAAAATACTAGACCTGGAACTCAAACGAAGAAACTCAAACGTTTTTAGTTTCAAGTCTAAGTTAATAATAACAACTAAAAATAGAGCGAACACTAACGCTAGAGTTAATACTAGATCTAGAACGAAAAACATTTATGTTCAGCTGTACGTCCCTTAATCCTTTGTCTACTAGAGTTACTTAGAAGTCTTCCAAATTTTGAATATAATTGTTATTAAAAGTTATATAAAAGCTTATAAATTATGTACTAATTTTTTGAGTATTCTTTGGATACCGTACCTAGTAGTAACACTTAATGTAAACAAACAAAATAGTGATAGTCATTAGAATTTAAATGAGGACTTAAAGGTACTACTAGGTTACAAATGATGTTTAATAAATTTATTACCTTCTGTAGGAAATGGTTTCTCGCCTTTGTAAATAACAGTGAAAGTTTTCCCATCGTATCTCAATTATCATATCTCAACCCTATGGTTCTCTTTTCACTCATCATTTTTCCACTTCTGGACGAAGGCTTCTTTAATATTTTTTCATGTGATTTTCTCCAGGGCCTCTTCAAAACAACTGCTTCTCGTAATTCTCTCTATGTTTTCAATGCATCTTCTTGTTCTAAGGATTGTTCGCACTAGGCTTTGTTATTCTTCTTAGCCAGCAGGTCACATCCAACGTAGTCTTGTTTGGGTAGGAATAGGTGGTCAACCATTATAAATTTTGCTGGTTCTTGTGCTTTCTGTATTACCTTCGATTGGTTTGTGCCTTTTTTCGTCATCACCATAGTTTCCAGCCTGTGCGTCGTCACTGGTGGTATTCGCGAATTATCGTGGATGAAGGTAAGTTGGGTTGAATTAGGCTGCTTTAAACAAATATATGGGTACAGTTTTGTTTGTATAGTTTGACAATATCTCTTGACGTTTATTTACGGTACCAAGACCGAAATATTTCACGTTTCCAAGTCTATTTTCTCATCTTTGTAAGTAATAATGAAAGATTTCGTATCTCAACTCTATCTTCATATCTCATCATGATTCTGCAACATGTTTCTTCCATGTTTTTCTTTCCTGGGCCACCTCAACCCATCTGCTTCTAGCAATTCTCTTTATAATTTTAAGAAGAATCCATTTTTCCACCAATTGTTTTTTGACTTTACCTTACTTAATTTTGACTTTACCTAATTCGCTTTATGTCAGCTATCCATCATCTGAGAGGTCTGTCTGTATAGGGCTTTGTTGTTCCTAGCAGCCAGCATATCACATCTAACGCAGGCATTGTCTAAGAAATGGATCCAGTACAGTAGCCATCCATTAGAAATGTATCCTTTAATTTTGCTTTCTGTATGATCTTCACTGGTTACTAGTATGGTACCAGATGTAAAATAGTAAATTTTAGTAGGGAAAGGGTTAAGACGGAACCGAATCCAACCCAATCCAATCTAGCTTCAGAACTAACACTAGACTTCGAACTAGAAACATTAGGGTTTGGCGAGTTTAAGAGACGTATGGAATGTTATCCAATTTTTCAAGAAAGTTAGCAATTACCAAAAAAAATAACCAAAATAATTTTTGAGTTTATGTGTAATTAGGCTATACTCCCTTGATAATAAATACTGGGATATTTAACAACACTGCTTATGAGGAACCTCACCCAACATGTATACAACCAATTTACCTGTTCTCCATTAATGTTTCTGTCTGTTTCTTAATGTCAATTTGAAGATTTCTTATTGAAAAAAATTTTCTTGTTTCATTTCATGTAAAGTGAATTTATCATGTTTTCTACTTTGTGTTATTACATCATACTAATCCTCGGGTGTGCAGAGGTGGTTCAAATTCGAAGTACGAATAGGCTATCTCGAAAACTATAAGAGTTAGATAAAAAGTAGCTTACATGTCATGATCTCTTCTTTAAAAAAAAACAATGCCGTAAACCTCAAACCGCTATCTTCTTTTGTTTTTCCCCTAGACGAAAAAGTAAAATTATCGTAAAATTAATAACTGCAATTATCTTGGTTATAATTATTGGTAGAGTATTATAACTAAGACATTATATGGACACTTTTTTACGCAGAATTTGATGACGTTTTTAAAAATATTTCGTCGAGTATGATAATTTTCTTTATTATTTTTTTATTTCAAAAATATAAGGCTCAACAGGTATATTCCTTAAATCTTTCAGAATAAAACTAAAAATTACCTTTTTTATAAAGTTTTCAAATACCACCATCTACTGTTATTAAGTGTAAACATTTTATTATATATAATAAAATATAGACCTAACAATCACAACATTTTTGAAATCAGAAAAAAATAACGAATTTAATAAGCTAAAATCAAGGATTGTTTCTATTTAAAAAACCAAATGTTATAATATCTTAAAATTTAAAAGCGAATAATTTTTAACTATATCATCAAGTTCTCCGTAAAGAAGTGTTCATATAATGTCTGAGTTATAATACTCTACCAATAATAATTGCAGCTATTAGCTTTACGATATTTTCACTTTTTCGTCTAGGGGAAAAACAAAAGAAGATAGCGCTTTGAAGTGTTCAGCATTAAGTTACTTTATAAGTTACTTTATCTAACTCATAGTTTTCGAGATAGCCTATTCGGACATCGAATTTGAACCACCTGTACATAAACTTCTGTTTTCGCAATGCTATTTCTATAATGTCAAAACCTTCATCGTTTGGAAGGTATGGATGCTCTGAGAGTCAAAATTTGTGATCAATTATATCAATGTTATATTCCAAAGACTAGAAAATCTTCAGCCACATAATTGAAAATTGTAAATTTCACATTTTCTAAGTGCCTCAAACCGCAAGAAAACCACACATACATATTGACTATATATTAAAAAGAATATACAAAGAAAAAGTACATGTTATTAACTTTATTGTCGTGAAAATTGTGAAAACTTCATTTAAATCATACATATTCCGCTTTTAATGTGCGATTACGACTGATGATTTGGAGTAACCTAACGCTTTTTGTAAGTCAAAAGAGAAGGCTAAGTATTTACAAATATTTTTGATGCCAGAATTCAAACGCTATTCTAGCTAATTGAATATATTGCAAATGAACATGATGTCTTTATATAAGAATTGATTTTCATGTTTAAAAAATCGCATTTAACACAGGTATCATTACGTGGCAAATATTTTAGTATTAATTATTCATTAACTGTACTCAAGTTATTTTCCTTACATTTTTGTAAGTATAAATTACACATTTTTCTTATATTTAGTTCGGGGCTTTAAAACATCCGTTCTGGATTTTGAGATCAAGTATTACCTATTTAAATAATTACTAATTACTTCAATTATCCATCAAAATTGATGTCGTTAATACAAAAATAAATATCTTCTCAGATAACTCTAAAAAAGGAGACTTAATGACATTAGGTATTATATTTTGGGGTCCAATTTGATTTAACATTTTATCATGAACGATAAAAACAAAATGTATAATAAAGGTAAAATGTAAAATCATACACAAACCTGTAATTATAGTAATAAAATAATCGAAAAAAGTTTATTTTTTAAACAATAAAAATTCAATTTCAACGTATACGAAGAAACCACGATTTTTATACAATTTCAATTGATCGCGTTTCACGAAATATTTCCTAGTATTACAATTGCGCTTTTACCGATGTTTCTGAACAAAACCAATTTTAAATTAAAAAATTACACCGTTAAAATAACACCGTTGTTAAAGACCGTGGATGAAACAGGAAGTTTAATTACAACGGTCTTTTTTTACACTATAAATAAACGAACGTAAAATTTGTTTTGCCGGTTTCCGATCGTTATTATAAATTCATTGTGACGAAAGAGTGAGAGCGCGAAATAGAGTGATTGTGTTTGGGAAAGCTATTTTTTTTGTGGGGCAGGGTCGCGTACATGGCGAAAACGTGCCCCATTTCTTTCCGCGGTCCCATTTATTTTTGAACAAGTCGAGTTTGCGAATAAATATTTACGCGACACATGAAATGTAGGTGTGTTTGTTATTACATCGGTCCAATTTCATATTCGTCCACTGAATCTGAAAATTTATTTAAACGTTCCCTTAATATTTTCTTACATATTTAAAATTAAAATCATAAAGTATAATATATGATAACGCGTCATTAAAATTAAAATTTAATTTGATTAATCTGATTTGTTAAATATATATCAAATAAAGTAATTACATGATCGAATAGCTGAAAATTGCATTTCATGAAATCGATTTGGCATAATCCAGATATCAATCAAATGGATAATTTGATGGATGATAATCGGATTAACTAAAACGTCACTCGTCAAAATTCTTTTATAGGAAGCGTCCAACACGTGTCCTTACCCTGTCATGTGCAGTTCATAATACTTTCGTGTGTGATCACCGAAATGAATTTTAACCACTGAAGTCCTATTTAGTTTCAAACTAGGTTATGATCCTCTTTTTTGCTTTCGCTGCAAAGTTAACTCATAAAATAAACCGCGTTAGGTGGGTTTTATTTAAATTAAACTAATCCATTCACTGTAGGTACAGGTAGATAATAATTAAATGTGAATATTTTAGGTTTCTTTTTACTCAAAAATATCACGTTACATTTAATATTCATAACGGAACTTAGTTTTACGTAGTTTCATGTTTCTTTTGATAGAAATACAATATTTTTTCATAAATTCATGGTTTGAAATCTTATGGGTTAAAATTATATGGAATTAAAACCCAAATTAAGTTCAACTTTATCTTGTATGCAACTTTGTGGAAGGTAAATCGCTATAAATCACGCAAGGTTAATCCCGAAATAGTTACCTAAAGTTAGAACACAAAAAACCTGTTGAATGATTAATAACCTGGAATTTATCAAGATAATAATCTAAATAAATGAGGCGAAAAAGAAAATTGTATTGTATCCGATACAAGTGAAATAATTTAATAAAAACAAATTTTATTGTTTTGTTTTAGCATAGAAACGAGAAAGGAATAAATTTATTTTTTTTAATATAAAATTCAATAAGTGATATTTACGATCTGAACATATTTTCCCATAAATCTCGAAAGAAATCTCCAATAAACTCAAATCCGTAAACTCTTCAAACTCAAATCTCTGCGAATTCAAATCAGCAAATGGAACCTTTCCGCGGTCTAACGAAAAATATAAACCCCTTTTCGTAGAGGTTACGAAACCATTTTTCAACCCTATTGTAGTGAAATATTATTCTGTTGATGACATAAAATTACATACAGTAAAACCTTAGTATAAGGGGTATTCGTAATACGGTGAATGGAGTGCGATATAACTAAAAGTCCGTTATATAAAATTAATTTGCGCAGTAATCCACATCTTACGTTCTTTGTTAGTTTTAGTTTAACTAACATTAGAGCTAATACTAAACTCAGAACTAACATTTGGGTTTGTCTCTTAAGACGGGTAAATACAAACATTTCTAGTTATAAGTTTAGTGTTAGTTCTGGTTTTAGTTCAATAGAAATACATAACAATTTGGCGTTGAATAACAGTTGGAGAAAGTTTTGACATATAACAGCCGTATCAAATTGGTTACTAGTATGATGTACTTGTATTCAGTTTTATTTCTAGCACAAAGATTGAAGAGAGAAAATTATTAAAATATAAATAATTTTGAATCAAGTTACACCGGGGTTAATTTCATTGAAACAACCAGTCCAATTTTTTAAAAGTACTAGAAAACCTTTTTGTCTCTTCGAACTGAAATGAAGTGATCATTTCAATTTAAAAATTCAATTTTTGTGATTGAATATACTGTTACAATAGAGAAAGTTTTCACATGAATAAGTAACAACAAAATACAAATTGGCGAGAAAAATACAATTATTAAATGTTTAACAGTGTATGTCCCTAAAAAGATATTTGACGTGTTCAAAAGTTCCTGAAGATGATCTGATCCAAACCGAAACCAGTAGAACAAAAACTAACTAATTTCATCTTTTAATAAAAAGTGCAATTAAATTCAAAACATTTCATTTTAACGATAAAGATGAAAAGAAAAAACAACTGAAACAATATCTCAAAAGAAGATTATTAACATAAAAATGTTTTAACAAAAGATCTATAATAACAGAGTTATTACTATTAAGAAGTTGTTGAAGTCCTATTTTTTTATTTTTAACCATATTAACCTTTATCTTACTGAATTTATTTGAGTGGGCATGCGCCGGCGGCCTGAATTAAATTTGTATCAGGTGCGATCATTGTAGACATTAGCAAAAAATGATATAATTTTCGTTCTATTTGCACTAGGATTATGAAATAAAAAAGAAATAAAAGAAAAATGATTGTTTTAAATTTCTATTTAATAACAAAAATAAAATTTTTTTTTTAATTTTTGGCTGAACGTAAACTAAAACTTCACTCGCGTATGCCACTTCGCGAAGCAGTCTACCACGCACAACCCAACATCGCACTTTTTACAATAATAATTTGTTCGTGAACGTTTATTATTTGCAGAACACACACGACATCGTTTTTGATTTTCGCACTTAGACGGCCAATGCTTTGAGTGCTTTACCTCAAGGCGAGTCAATTGCGTTGTAGCAGAGCTTGGTCTTCCTACAGATTTTCCTCTATTCGCAACATTTGTATGATGTGTCTGAAAAATTAAATCGCGCACTAATTGTTCCCGAAATTGTTTATGATTTAGTTTTCCTTCAACAGACTTATGTAGAAGAAAAGCATTTAAAATGGAAATATCAAGTAAATGAAAGAATAATTTGTTTGTCCATTTCCATGATCTTCTACTTATCCCATAGCTATTAGCCATTCTATCCGACTTGTCAACATATCCCATGTGCTTGTTGTAATCTTCTACAATGAGGGGTTTGATGGCATTACCATTTTCATCTTGGAAGTTTCCTTCCACAGGAGGTACGTGCATGTTTGTAAGAAGAAAAACATCGCGCTTATCTTTCCACCGAAGAACGCTTAAATTTCCCTTCACCCTCGTAACAATGTCCCCTCTTTTTGTTTTTAAGTTCTTCGGTGCAATATCTTGGGGAATACCTCTACGATTATGTCGTACTGTTTCGCAAGCATTTATATTTCGTCTGAATAAGTCGGCGTACAGCAATGGGGATGAAAAATAATTATCCATAAATAATTTATGGCCTACACCTTTCACCCTCCTAACTAATTGTAGCACTGTTCCGTGCGTTGCTGTTATATCGCCATGTGCTTGTTTATTTTGTTTGCCTAAATAAACGGCCATATCATACGTATATCCCAACGAATCACACAGCTTGTACATTTTTATTCCAAATCTTTTATGTTTTTTAGGAATATATTGTCTGAATACAACCCTTCCCTTGAACGATATAATAACTTCATCGACGGCAATATGTTCAGTCGGAAAATAAAATTCATCAAATTTATGGTTCAGCTTATCAAACACTTCCCTGATTTTCCACAGTCTGTCATAATTTTCGTCTTCTCTATTCGGAGGATTAGCGTTGTCGGAAAAATGTAGAAACCGCAGAATAAACATGAAACGATCACGCGACATCGTGTTTTGATAAAAAGGTGTGTGGTATTGTTCGTCTTTCGACCAATAATCCTTGAAAGAGTCTCTTAGGTCATGACCCATTTGAATGACTACAGCGATAAACTTATGAATTTCTTCCATTGTTACCTCAGAAGGTTCTACGGATGGTCCTGGAACGTCTCGATTGGCATAATATTGTTGGCAATATTTGTTACTTTCCACCACTAACAGGGAAAATATTTCCTCAAAAAAAAGTGATAAAATTGAAAATGGCGACGAATCGGCATTTATATTAGGGGCAGCTGTTTTATTGATACCGACATGCGGTGCGGTAAACGGAAAAACACCACTAGAATCCCCGTCTCTTCTACACCGAAATCCAATCGGAACATCTTCTTCTTCTTCACTTTCTTCGGAAGAAGACAACGCTCTAACATTTTCGTCTTGTAACTCTTCCTCAGAATCATCATCCATTATGATGTTTTGAAATTCATTTTGTACGTTTTCCATGGTACACAGTATAAATTTATGCAATTTAAAAATTGTCGATAAACAATAAAAAAATTAATATTCAACTAAAACTAACAAATATAAGAAACTAACATTTAAGAAACTAACACTAAGAAACTAACAAATATTCACAATAAATTTATTTTAGACTTGGTTGGTAACGTACGAATGCCTAATATGCAACTAATTTTAAGATTTTACGCTTCAGTTTTAAGGGTATAACATTTCAAACAAACAAGTTAGGGGAGTATTTCTTATAACTGCATTTATGGCTCTGTTTATTTACTTACCGACCCTTTTAGTCGGTCAATACGTTTGTTGTGCCGAAGTAAACGACAAAAAAAGGTCGACCTAAACCGAAACCTATAGATAGGCCGCTCGGCCGTCCGACAATACAAGCCGCGGCTTATATATAGGCCTTTAGTAAGATAAAGGTTAAGTGAAACGGTTTTTTTTGTTATTCACTAATTGTCCAAAGTTTACTTTGTGTTGTGGTGAAGAAATTGCATTTGTTGATGCACTTTCAAAGGAACGTCTTTCAATCTCTTTGCCAACACAAAGCTACCAATAAGTTGTACAAGATTTTGGATTATTGTTCGATAGGAACAATAATCCAAAACCTGCGTTGAAAATGATTACAACTAACAGCATTTGCATTTTCGAGTGCTTGGCTAATACATGTAGAGACAAGTTTGGAATTTTAGTATTTTTGCTAAAACCATTGGCGAAGTAATTGTAATGGTACCCACATACGGTGATGTAAAACTGAGGCATGTTTGCATACGATCAAATTTGAAACGAAACTATGGTGTCATGTCTGCACAGCGTCTTCACTTTTGAGTTATAGGTAATTACATTTGCTCGTATGTATTAGCTCTGCGTGCAAATATGATAGTGTTAGATCACAGTGTATAGGGACCTATACATGCTGAAGCAACCAAAACTGAAGCAACCAAATATTAACCGATCTTATCGTGCTATGTGTCATAACGTGTCATATCTCGGAGACTACTTATTGTAGAAACTTACAGTAAAAAATTGTATAACGCATATGCTTTTGTGTTATGTCAGTACAACAGAATTCCGAGATAACATTTTTAAATTCATGATGGCGTTTGCGCTCCCTAGCGGTCATCTTCAAAACCTGACCATTTCCAGCATTTTTTCTTAGTCACGTTAGTCATAAAATTTGCGGTAAAAAATTAAAATATTACACTATAATTTTTTTTACCGCAAGTTTCTATAATGAGTAATATCCAAGATATGGCACTTTACACGCTTATTTGACCACCCTATACAATACTTCACCAGCATATTCTCTGTTCGATAATAGACAAAAACGTTTAATAAGTACAGGTTCATAAATGGTCCTTTATCGAGATATTAAAAGTTTTAATTTGATAAGCTCACCTACTGTTAACGTCATTATTTATAAGAATATGGATGCAGGATGATTACCATGGTTCACAAAAACATAAACAATAAATTAAGATTAAGATGATTAATACAGTTGTAATTTAACAAAAGAAGTGGAAAGATTGTTGAAGAAAATCCTTCAACCAAGAGAAAAAATAACAAATATGATGACATATAACGATGTCATAATAAAATGCACTAGTCATATCAACTAGTCTACCAAATGTGTTAGTAATTTTATTTTTCAAATAATGTACATTTTAAATTTGTTCAAAATGAACTATTTGTTTTAGAAAAAGCCATAAATCTACCTCTTTGGCCAATTGACTTATTGCCAAATCCGTTATTCAAGTATGCTCTAATGGCTGGTTTAGGATGTCAAACGTAACCGTAGTCGTAAGCGTAAACGCAAGGAACTTAACGCTTGCAACACACCCGTTTAGGGAACAACTTTAAGATTTTAAAATTAGAACTATTCCTTTATTGTTCGACAATGACCGCGCGATCATGGATCGGAAAAAAAATTGTTCTAGCTGCAACAACGGCATATCCAGCTGCAGCTACCGTTATCATGTGAAAAAATTAAAAATTCGTCAACGATTTTTACGAAGGTCTATTAATGAAAATCGTGAAATGGAATGGTCATTTTGCAACATTAATAGCAGGTATGCTAAGAATAGAAAAACATGAAGCACAATTTTTTAAATACTTCAGAATGTTCTTCATGGAATTTAAATATTACTAGAATTAGTAAGTCCTCCTTTGATAAAAAAAACAAAAAGAAAAGCTTTGTCTCCAGCTCACGGTCTGATAATTACTTTACAGTACGTATGCGTGATTAAAATGTGTACTCCTAACTTATACATAATTGTATGTTTCATCTATTTATTTTGTTTGGTTTGTAGTTATTTAGTTGAAGGTTGTTCAATGCAAGAAATAGCATGGAAGTATCAATTAGCAAAATTATTTTGTTTTTGTGGTCTGCTGTATATTTTTTACAGCAAAATAAATGACGACTGTAACACCCGCCCGTGATGTCAACATGTAAATAGAAAACAGGTGTACGTTGGCATGTTTAACATTGACCGTTCGCAAGAGTGCGCATGCTCAAATTTTGTCTTAAACGTAAGAAGTTAAAAGTTGGTCAACTTTAGGTTTTATGTTTTATACTTAAGTTGTTGTAGGCGGTTGCCTAAATGGAACAACTGAACGAATATGATCTAACTTTTTTTACTGCTACAACTATTGCAACGGTTTCGATTACAACCTTTACGTATGACATCCTCAACCCACCATAAGTATCCGTCATTTAAATAGCGCCTGCTTCATATGTTGGTGTTCCATCCTGCATAAAGTAGCAGTGTTGTAGTGTTTGCAGAAGTAATTCATCACCTCATTTAAGCTCATTTTGTCTGTGGCTTACACTTCTCGTTTCTTTAATCGGAAAAACAGTGGACATACTCAAGAGTTTTATTAAACTAAATAATAAAGTTTGACAACTTATAATAACGACTTAAGCCATAGTGCCCAATTTTTAATGTATTACAAAAATAAATTACACTAGTTTACAGGAAAAATCTTAAAGACTGTGCTGATTCTGAAACTGTCTTCAGTTCTTCACCATCACGTCTAGTTTTCGACATATACAAAACAATGTTGAAAATCATAAATTAAAAAACACAATAACAGTTCATGTTCATTATATTTGTTATCTTGCATAGTGCACTTCTGTAGTTATATACTTTTGTACTTATATACTCTCCATTATTTTGCTACAGCCTAAAACAACTCAACAAAATCAATTTCTTTGACATTTTTCCCATTTTTTTTCACTTAATCATACCCTAACGAAAAATAGTTATATATGAACAAAAAAAGTTAGCTATTCTGTAGAACATTTAATTCTCTAAATTTCCAAGCATTGGACATCATGGTGGAATATATTTTACCAGAGATATCGTCAATTTACGACAATCGTGCAAATTTTCATTTTTTGCTATTTTCACTGTATTGTTGAAACATTACTACCAACAGTTTTTTTTTAAATAAAGAGGTAATTTAACTGTTCCAGGGACTAAGTATAAACATTAAATTTATTGGAATCAATATTATTATTATTTTGACACAAATTCAGTATAACGCATTTAAACACAATGAAAAATAAGAAATATACTGAACATGAACCGTTCCACGTTTTTGGGTATATCACGAAACATGGACGTCATGGAGAAAAACTGAAGACAGCTTCAGAATCAGCACAATATTCTACGTTATAAAAAAATATCGCAGACTTTGAGGAAACATTTGGTTAAAGTTTGTAAAGTAGTGTTATTTGAACTTGTTTGACTAACAACAATAAAAAGAAGAAAACTGTGTGTATTACACATTATTATAATTATCTTGTGCGTATACGAAGGCGTTATATTCTTCACTTATGAAACTAAAAGTTAAAGTATCTCAATAATGGACCATTTTCGAACCTAAGTTTATTTGGCTTTACTGTCTATTTTCGATCAGAGAATACGCTGGTAAAATATTGTATAATTGCTGTGGGACATCTGTATTTACTAAGATATACAAGGAACGATTTCGCCTCAAATCGCCGAGATCGCTTGCAAGCGAGGCGCTACAACTCATTTCGGTAAATTGTAGCGTCTCGTCCGTAATCGATAGGCAGAGTGAGAATAAAATCGTCTTACAAGAGACTATATATATCAACTAATTGTAAGATATACAAGGAACGATTTCGCCTCAAATCGCCGAGGTCAACCAAAATTGTGAACTATCAGTAGATCAGTTAATACAATCAGCATTATTTCATTTATATTACTCGTTATTAACCGTACCTATTTAAAATTTTCTATGAATAAAATCGAAATAATTGAATGAAGAATTAGTCTGTCCCGTTAATTTCGAAAAAGTACTAGACAAAAATCGATGCGTACTAAAGCACTAAATAGCATTAAATAGTACTGGATGCGCATGCGTTCAGTTACGACTGAAATTTCAGCTTTAAGAAGTTAAGTTAAGCAACTATTTTGATTAGGACAAAAACCATTTTAGTCGTTAGGTGTTTTATGAACAGTTCTGCTATAACATACCTTAACTTTTACTCTTGCGACTACTAACACATCTTGAGATTCCAGTTTAGATCTAGTTTTAGATCAGTGCAAAATTTTTTACAACTAAACATAAATTTGTGCATTATCGCATTTTATTAGTACATTTTGAATGCCATTCTTCACTGTTTAATTGGAGAGCTAAAGTATCAATTAGTTAGAAAGAATATACAATCGCTTTGTTCATGTTAAAAGCATTTAGTAATAATGTAGATGCCGCTTGAATCTTGGAAAGGATCGATCGATAGAAAAAACTACACACTTCTTGAATTTTCTTTCTAAGAAGGGAAAATCCCTTTTAGATAAAGTTTTTATTTTGTTCAACATATTATCAATCACCTCCTTTATTTGGTGCTAGCACAATATGCCAAACAGACATTTATTAACAGTACTACCTACACCCAGTTAACCGTTTAACCATCTAACTGTTTGTTGTTTCATCGTTTCATTGCTTCTAGTTGTTTTGTTTTTTATTTTTTTTCTGTTGTTAAAATTGTTGAATTTAGTTTAATGAAATTATTAGTGTCCTGAAATATGTAATTAGAGGTGACTCTGTTTATTTCAAATAATTGAATAAAACTGTATAATATTTTTAAACAACTAAAACACTAAACCTAAAATTACAGACATTTGGGTTTAGCTGTTTTAAAAGGTCAGGTTTTACAGCTTATTTACGGTTGAAACTGAATATTTCTAATTCTTGGTGTAGTGGAAGTTCTGTAATAACTTTGGTCATTACTGTTTTTTTGCGAAATTGTGGTAAAGATAACTTAATAATTAATGATTGTACTTACTGTAACTTTATGACGTCGTTACAAAATCGTATCGTAGTTTTGTCTTCTTTTATTAACTTTTCTTGTTACAATAAGTTGCCAAAGATTAAAGAGTTAACGACTTTACTCTTTAATCTTTGATTACACTGTACTTATACTAAACTTAATGTTAATATAGTAACAGTAATAACAAATTTTTGTTTCTTTTTTATCAACCTCAATTAGCGAGACCGCAAACTGCTTTTCATTGGCTCTCGACAATCATAAATGAAATTATATCCAAGCCTATCCCGATATCAACCCTAAGTGTAACGCTAATGATTTGCTTAATAATGATGATTTTCTGCCTTCTCGTGCTATCTCCGCAGTTCAATTTTTAATTTTTAATTAAAACCATGTATGTTCTCCAGCTTTATACAAAGGGGGATATAGTTATAAATGTTAGGCACATAGTAGGAAATCAATGACTTGAACAGTTCAAACCGGTGTTTCGAAACTGTTAACGTGTAACGGTACCTAACATTAATATTAAGAATATCTGTACGATAGCTAATTTTGTTGTACAGATATGGAGGAAATATGGAGGTATATACTTACAATATGAATTTTGTGATATAGACAAGCGCAGTGTAGTATTCTACGTCTTGACATATTCAGCTAATCTAGCGTATGTGAAATTCTCTCACGCTCTCTGATACTAAAGATGAAACGAAGATAAGGATGAATATGAGATCCATTCGTGGATCATTGCGAAAGTGGTAAAAAGTATCCCCATAACTAAAGATGTATAAGACAAGTGATTCGCATAAATGAATTCTTAATTGTTGAGGTAAAATATTTTTGAATACAATAGCTTGAGGGTAGAAGTGTCCATGTTCCTTGAATGTCCCGCGAATAGCGTCTATTGCAATACCCATGGATGTATATCATCGTTCTGTTATGTATGACGTTATCAACCCGTAATTTGAAATTATCGTTAGTTGAAGATTGCGATACACCAAAGCCATCTGCATTAAAGCTAAAGTACTCTTATGTATTGTCAGCATACATATGGCTATCCATTCCACGCAAGACATCGTCGATAACCAACCACTACTGACTAATATGATATGATTAAATGTATTAAGACAATCCGAAATTCTCGCCGCCACAATCCTCTCTAGAACCTTCGAGGTAACATTTAAAATAATATGCCATAAATCAACCAAAGCATTCGGATTCCTTTTTTATATTAATTTGACACAACAAAATATTTTTACGCTATTACCAGTCCTGGTGTGAAGACTTTCTCTTCAGAGGCGAGTGAAAATTACAACCGACTGGAGTCTTAAGGAAATATGTTACTATTATTAAATGGTGCAAGATATGCGCCACCAGGACTGTTATTTCGAGAGGATAAGAAAAAATTATTGATAGAATCAACGTTGCCAATATCAGCAGGAATGGCACCAGTCTTATTGCTACAGACTCCTAAAAACATGAAGGCACTCCATAGTTATTATTATAATTATTCTGCGTGAATATATAAGAAGTTACGTAGTTGCAGTTATTTGTAGTAAGTAAAATCAAATGGTAAGTTAGTGAATTTAAGCCTCTTATAAGTTGTATCTCTCACTTCCATAAGAAGTTTAATGCGAAGAAGTTTAACGATCTCTTGATGGTTGCATAAAGGCTAAAGATTGATAATATGATAATTAAAAAACATGAACTTTTTCGATAATTCGACAGGACCAGAATTTTCTGCCAAGGAGGTGCCCTCAGCTCATCCAGAAACATTTCGGTGTTAAAAGTAACGAAGTAACTGCAAGTATGGCTTTTAACTGTAGAACTAGGCAAGTCAAGGTAAAACGACGACAAGTAATTAGCAATGTTATGATAGTTCTCATACCCGACTAAAGAATTGGAGCATCTATATTTAAAATCACAAAGCCAATCAAAGTCTCGGAGGAGACAGTAACACGAGTCGGGTCTGAGATAATTTGTTGAAGGCTAAACTGTTCAATATTAAAGTTAAAATCACCCAAGGCAAGTTTCTCCGGAGTTGGAGCAAGCGAAGAAAGAACATTTTCAAAATGAGATAGAAAATTACCAAAGCCATTGTGAGGTCGGTAAACAACGCCAATAACGTAACAAGAGCAATAACAATTTTAAACCAAAGGTGCTCGATAACAGGAGATATCTCTTGAAGTAAAACATTGCATTTTAAAATCGACCTAATGTAAAAGCCGACTTCACCAGGTCGACTAGCAAAGAGGCATCGATATCCGTTGACTAAATATGATAAAACATCTGTATAAATCCAAGTTTCAGTAATAGTAAATATATCGAAAACTTCATCAACAATCTGATTTTTAATAGCTGGAAAATGAGCGGGCAATGAACAAACGTTTAAATAACCGAATTTGATGTGAAAATGTAGATCTAAAGGAGCACATGATAGCAAGAGTGAGTAAGATAACAATTAATTAAATTAAAAAATGACTATGCAAAATAAAAGTAATTATGATAAAGTAAAGAATTATTCGACCGTTATTGTTGAGAATAAAATTTACTACAACTTTTGTTCTAAAAGGTTTTCTGAAATATGCTCCAATTTCCAAGTGTTACCATAATTAAAAATTCCCTTAATTATTTTTGAAAAATCGTAAAAAATCGTAATAAATAAAGGTATTTTAATGAAAATGTTTGTGATTTATAAAACAAAGTAACTGCTTTTCTGAAAATAAAACCATCCGTGAGTACCTCAATTCGTTTTTGAGATATCAACAATTTGAATTTAACCTAAATTCGTAGCATTTCATAAAATTCCCTTAATCATTTTTGAAAAATCGTAAAAATCGAATTTTTAATTTTATTTTTAACTCGATAGCCCTTTTAGGCCAATTATTCATTATGTATTATATGTATTTATTTTATTTATTTATTTTTTTTTTTTTCTGTTGTATTGTTCTGTTTGGCTTGAATAAATTTTGTTTTCTCTCTCTCTCTCTCGAATTTTTAAGATATCTTGATGAAGTTTTTATGATTTATAGAGGAAAGTATGCGCTTTTCCGAGAACAAATCCATCCGTGAGTATCTCAATTCATTCTTGAGATATCAAGTTTTGAACTCATCCTATATTTGCGGCTCATTATAAAATTAAAAATTCGCCTAATCATTTTTGAAAAGTAAAAATCGAATTGATGAAAATTTTTATGATTTCTAAAGGAAAGTGAGCGTTTTTCCGAGAATATCTCCATCCGTGGTTATCTCAATTCGTTTTTGAGATATGAAGTTTCGAGCTCAACCAAGATTTGTCATTTCATAAACTTTAAAAGTTCCATTAATGATATTTGAAAATCGTAAAAAATTCTTAAGATATTTTGATGATTTTATTAGTGCTTTATAAAGGAAAATGTGCACTTTTCTGAAAGCAAAACTATGCTTGAGTATCTCAATTCGGTGTTGAGATATCAAATTTTGAAACCAACAAAAATTTCTGACATTTCATACAATTAAAAAGTTCCTTAATCATTTTAGAAAAAGCGTAATCAATCAGATTCTTAAGACATCTTGGTGAATTTTACAAAAGAAAGTATGCACTTTTCCGAGAAAAAACTATGTATATCTCAATTCGTTTTTTAGATATCAAGTTTTGAACTGAACAATTTGTCATAATATTGTAAATTTCTGTAAGATATGAATGATTTTTTTTATAATTTATTAAAGAAATAATATTAAAATATATATATATATATTAAACGGAATATTAAACTATTCTTTTTTTCGATTTGATCGACCTAAATTTGTAGCATATGATAAAATTAGCCATACTTGTACGATAAATAATTTTTTTTCTAACTCATTCGCAAAAATAGGCTGTATTGACTAAATTAAGAACAGAATAGCAATATTGTTAAGAGTAAAATTTACTACAGCCTTTTTGTGTCATGCTCCAATTTCCTAGTATTACCATTATGATCTTGTTGGGCAACGAAAATCATCAAATTTTCATAATTTTGTTTCTTTTTTCGATTTTGACGATTCTGCTAATATTCAGCAACTATTCGGTATTCAGCCGGATTTTAAAAACTTGCCGAATATCCGTTCCACCCCTAATATGGTGTCAACATATCCACATTATGTATTCTCCTATGATGAGTTTATTGTGTAGATAAATAAATAAAATTTGAAATTGAATAAACATAAAACATTTTGTCTATCAACGTGAATATAAATTTTAATCTTTTATTTATACAATTAATATACAGTTAGAAATAAACAAATTCTACACATATACGACCAAACGCGAACGTTCCCATTTCTATCGACTTTTGTACTTTCTAAAACATTTTAAGTTTTAGATTCACTTATTACACATAAGAATCAAATTTAATTATGATATTTATAAGTCATTATGATATGAATCACTATATCGATATAATTAACAGCCCATTAATTAACTGGCATTGAACATGATGGCCCTTCGATTGGATCAGAGGTTTTAAGTTTCAATGTGATCGAGAATCATATTACAAAACCCTTTGTGTTCAACATTATCTATCTTGAAATTAATATTAGAGAATTTTCATTTTTACGCGTTATTAAACAGGAGCGACATTATTTATTTTTCATTTAGAATTTGACCTTTTTCTCATTATCATTGTCGTCGTAAAATTCAGTTAAGGTTACAACGACTAATTAAGTCAAAGGAAAAAAAATGAAATTATTGCAATCTTTTCGGTTTACACAACTTTATGAGGATCGTAAAAATTGTTATCTCGAGGTTACGTTTTTTTGAACGAGTCCGTTTTGTCAAAGTTAATGAAAAATGTTCGAGATGCCGCGCGGATATTAAATTTTTGAAAATTAAACCGGTAACTTTACGAGGTATTAATTGATTTTCTTGTAATTTATTTAAAACTAAAAATATTACGATCGAAAAGCTCTTTCGGAAATATTGGAAACGTTTTCCAACTCGGTTTATGTACTTAACGGATTTTTGGTATCAGTTAGCTTTAGCTGACAAGAGAAGAGATAAGTTAATCCTTTTCAATCAAAATGGAAAAGGTTGCCGAAAAAATTAAACGAGTAAATACTTTTAGCATTAAATTTATATTTAATAAATTCATCATAATAAATGTATTTATTGGATTTGATAAAACCGTTTTTCTTTGTATATTGATGAATATCCCAAAGCTATATTTCGTAATAACTTATTATTATTTGAAACATTTTATTTTATTTTCCACGAATACCAGAAATTTGGTTGGTTTTTAATGAAATAAATAATTCATTCCGGGATTAATATGTTGAATATATTCAAACAATTCAACTTTTTTTTCTAACTTGAGTTGTTTTGCTTGCAATTATATGGGATCACAATAAAAAAAACTTTAATACTATAAAGAGTTAGAATTAAGTTTGGGGGTAACTAAAGGACACACAAAATATATGTGTACAATCAGAAATAGATTTTAAAAAATGTATGTTACTATTAAATAGTTCCGATATTGTAGGAAATAACTAATTATTTCATTAAATACTTCCTAGTTATACTGTAAAATAACGACGTTATGCAAAGTTATATATTATCGAAGAAATTGAATAAAAAATGGCTTAAAAATAATTTTTGTTTTAATTCCTAAAACAGAGATGGTTGTGCTATTATATAAGCACATTTTTTAAATTATTGTTCTATATCAGTTGACATGACAGTTGCATTATACAGTTGCTCGGAAAGATATTACAGGAGTTATGTTTTCTATAACCACTTCCATCATAAACTGTATCCATCATAAACTGTATTAGAACAATTATTTAAATTATTATAGATCTAGGATTTTCTCTTCAGCGATCTATCTCAGGAACTTTTACTCGAACGGTTAAACCAATAACAGCTGAGGGCTTGTTTGTATCTAAAGTAATCGATATCTTTTTTATTTGACGACATAAACCCATCGCCGATTTTGATTTTCTCCACCGGCGTTTTCATTAAATGTTGCACAACTAAAAGTAATCGGTTTTTCAAATTACATATTCAATTCCTCCTTGATTATAATTACCACATTCTTCATCATTTTGTTTATCGTTCTCTTCTTTTTTATGTTTAACTCCTTAAATACATTTCCAATGTTTTCAATGTTTCTTCCAAAGGTTTCTTTAGATCATCTTCATCCCGTAGTTACCCTTTCACTTCTTTTGGAAAAGAAGAGGTTACTAAACTAACTTTTGGATCTACAACCTAACATCGGCTTATAAGGGACACAATTGAGGATTGATAGGCTCGATGAACTATAAGCCTTTACTCCATAAGTTTGTGTTTTTTTGTTGCTCCTAAGTGATTTTCAACATGACTTTCACATCTTGATTAATTTTTTTAACGCTACTTTAGCTTTGGTTGTGCCTCACCTTTCCAGGCACAATTTTTATTTCTGCCACATATCTTGTACATTTTCTATCATGTTATTGGAAAACTCGCGACCATTGTCTAATTGGAGAATATTAGGATCTCCAAGAAATAAAAATATTTGTATAATATGATAGATTTTAACATAAAAAATTTCGTAGTGGTTTTGATAAACCAAGATGAATTTATGATTAAAATTTGGGTGAGATTGAAACTCAATAAAACCTTTTCTAACTTATTGGCATAGTTTACAGTTACCCAGAAAACATTTGATCTCTTTCTCCATGTGCAATTGTAAGGTGGGTATGATAGAGTATGTTAAATAAATCATTAAAGTTACATATTTTTAATTTACTAGAATAGTAGTGTTCTATTTCGTTTTTTGTTAATTTATCGAGACTATAAATTTCCATTGATTTTCCTTCATATTTCACTTCTTTCCATTGTTATACCACTCAATAACTGCGTGTTAAACAATATGCTAACACGGTGTAGTGATTAGTTAAATACAAATTAATATGATTCTTGAAATAATAAATATATGATGATGATTCATTATATACTTTAAATTTAATTTAAAGTACCAAATAAAGAGCTATCCCACATTTTAACTGCCTTCGTTCGGAATTTTATGAAATAACTAACTGTTTCATGGAATATCGTATTATACACTTAAACGATAACATATACATTTTTTATTTGGAGAATGTTGATGGTCACAGCCTAAGGAATACTAATTTTAAGGTCAAAAATCTAGATACCAAAACATATTATTTTGCTTAGTACCCTTACAATTTAACTTGCAATACCTCAACCTTTTTAATTCAAAATAAAAAAAATATTGTTTTAAAGACAATATTATTATTTATTTAGAATCAATAACGTAAATACAATACATCATATTATTGGATGCTACATTCCCATGCCCAATTGTAGATTATTATTATTATTGTCGGGCTGAGGGAAGCGACTCCTCCCGTTACCGCGACCTAAGAGATATATTTTAACTTTAGCCTTTCAGAGGTTTGGGGGAAGTGTAAATCCTTGATGAACTAATTGCTCCAAGGTCTTGTTCCTTTATGTCGGTAGGTGTTATAAACGTACATGTCTACTAGCAACAAAATTGCGACACTAGTTTCAAAAATAACTTCCAAACTTTCTAACTCTATGTAAAGCTCTGTAAAGTTATGTTTTCAAAGTGGTTTCGAAAGTTATTGCTTGTAAAGTGTATTATGTTATTATTATATTATATGTACCTATTAATAGCGTAAAGTAGCAGTTTTTGTTTATTAAGACAAAAGAAAAAAAAAGAAAAAGTGGACGAGGAATTGGATATTACAAAAACGTGATTTTGGAATTTATGACACGCTATTGTGAGAATTAAATACAGAAATTTGCATGTTAACTTCATAATTTATTGCTAATGAAACACCACAACTTCTCATTTCTTTCACTTAAAGTTTCCATATCGTTTGGAAACATTTAAAATGTGTCATCAACAACGGTACTACCCTTCTACACTAAGTCTACATTAGGTAGTCACAAACGCTCTCTGAGAATAAATTGCTCAACTAAGTTTGCTTGCAGATTCACTCTCGGATGTGCGTACACAACAGTCAGCATTTGGTCTAGAAATAGATGTCGCAATTTATCGAATACTTGTTTCTTAGGCGACCTCAAGAAACGCAATTACAAAGTACATGTTCAGCTGTTTCTGACTAGTCTTTACAAAGTCGTCAACTTTGGTCCTCAGTTTGTCTAATATGGATAATGGTGTTTGAGGGATGCGTGGCACGAAATCCGAGAGCGTCCTTAGTTCTCCTTTGCTAAGGTATAAAACCTCTTGGGTTTTGTTTTGCGTACAGGTTATCATTCTTTTCGCTTGTCTGCGACCTGGAAGTTCTTTATAGCGTTTTCGAGTTAAGTGGCAATTTAATATGACTGTTTAGTATACTAATGCCAATGCTTACTCGAAATCCAATTGTTCTTGAAGCATCGGTATATCAAGCAAGTGCACCTATTTTTAATTGAGGCTCACCTTCGTCTGTTCATCCCTGCTTCTAAATATGACGTGATAAGGCTGATCGAAATTGTATTCTGTTGGAATAAAATCCGTCTTTATTTCAATTAAGTGATTTAGTCATGAATCCCCGAGTGTTTCGTGGTGTCCTCTGAAGTTGCCATGAATCCACATGAGTGAAGCATATTCTCAGTGATAACACATTCAATGGAGTACTGTGAGACTGAGTAGGGGTTCAAAAGCAGTCGTTTGCGTAAGCGTTGAACATTGTGCTGTTTAATGATTTGTTTTTGGTTACCAAACTAGTGAGGCATAGGTATCCATAGATCTGATTATTGCTATGTAGAGTCAATGAGCCATTTGTTTAATACCCCAGTTTCTTCCAAGGAATCTGCAATTGTTCTGATTGGCCATAGCGATCTTTTTCCTCACCTTGTCTATATGGGAGTTAAGTAAACTACCTAACCTCTGTTTTAAGATTTATGATTTTGCATTCAATGGAGGGGTGGGTTGGGTTGGGTTAGGATTGAAGTTGAGCCCATCATTTTCAACCAAGTGCTGGCAAGTAGAAGGACTTCTGCATTAGTTGAGTTATGATTGTATCATGTTGTCTCGGATTGTGATTACCAAGTTATCAGCACACTTCTCAATCCTCCCAAATTGAAAAGAAATGCATTACAGATTGATACAGTTGATATTAATATTTTAAATAAGCCATTAATATGAGTAACTTCTGTTAAAAGTCTAGGTGTGATGCTTGATGAGCAGTCTTTTTCTGGTCATGTGGCTATGCTTTGTAGCAGGGAATTTCGATCGTTGAAGACGTTTTATGGTAACAGAAATATTCTTCCTTGTGAACTGAAGCGAATTTTATGAGATTCACTAGTTCTTTCAAATTTTAATTATTGTAGTGCTGTGTTCAGTCCGTACTTATCGTATGACTGTGCTCGTAGGTTGCAAGTAGTTTAAAACTTTTGTTTACATATTTCGGATAAGCTATTGCTCTGTAGGTGGCTAAATATGGGGCAGAGATTCACTACTCACTATCTATGGCTGGTCTATTCAGTGTTATTTTATGGGAACCCTCCTTATTTGATTAATAAAATAAAGTTCAGGACTGATGTTCACATGTTTCTGATTTTTAAAGAAAAATAATTCTATTAAAGAATATAATTCTATTAAAGAATAGATCGGAGTGCTTTCTGTTCACTAACTGTCAAGTTGGATTTCGCTGCTTCCACTTCGCAAAATATTTCTTCGTTCGGAAGAAGGTCTTCTTTGAGACTATTGCGTAATTCAGTCCTTTGGCCAATGCCGTGGTTTCTTCTTTCGTTAATGGGACACTAGATCTGTTGATGACGATCCTTTCTACTGGTAGACTATTTTATTTCTTCTTCTGTATCCGGCGTTTCAATGATTCATACTTTTGATATGTATGTTACAGGTCTTCTGGAATTCACGAACAGCTTTCTCCATTGTTAGATTATCTGCTGTATCCCAGTCTTCTGAGGACACACTATTGGAAAGTGAGAGGTGGAGTCGTAGTAACTTCTTACCTACTTTCTTATAATAACAACGTTACTATGCACAAGTTATAGTGCATTAGAGAAATGTGTTAACCTGTGTGATCTGAAACAACTGCTTGATGAATTCCAAAAACATATTTTTAATTGGTTTTCGTTTTTGAGAAATTTTAATTTAATTTTTTTTTCATATTTCACCATACTCTCTAACACATCATTTCTCAGTATTCATTAAACAAGCTCTCTATTAGCACGATAACCATGCTAAAGATATCAAATAGATCGATTCATTCGTCATTTGTTGTATCAGAGTATATCACAGAAGGTAATTTAATTTTAACGGTTGTCGTTCACCTTACTTTTTAATTAATTACTATTGATAATTTTTTGGATTATTGATCATACAAAAATCCAAAAAGTTCTAACGAAAAGGTTACTTGAGATACCTTACAAAGACACACAAGATAATAACAATTTATAAAAAGTAGTCTTACAATTTATGTTAAATGGATAAAAAGGGGCGAAAGTCGAAAACAATTTTGTTCACGTATTATTAATAAATTAACGTTTTAGTGATCAACATTCTTGGAATATTTTTCCATGAGTTATTCGACATAATTTCAATTTTGTTTATTTTATTCTGTTTATTTATGTATAGTATTGATAATTCTCATATTTTAGGTTTTTTAAATTTTTCATTCAACACTTGCAATATTTAACAAAAAAAATTACAAATTACATTTCAACACGACCTTTTCAATTTTTGATCCAACAAAACATTTAACTAAATGGAATTTTTTTCATACAAATAATGATGAAATTGTATCTAATTAAAAATAACCACAAACATTTGCAATCCTTTTCATTCAATTCATAATAAAAAATTATTTCTTTTTATGAATGGAGTATAAGTTCGTATTTTAAGATAAGTATGCTACTCGTTATGAATAGAATCCCTTAATTAACCAAACTTTCAATAAGGGAAAATTTAGAGTTTCGTTTAAGATCCTTTACTAGCGATCCTCCACTTAATTTTAAAGTTTCGATAATTACCTTCATCTAAAACTAAATAAAACTTGAGACTCTTAGAGGACCTTTAAATATTTAAGAACGTTTTTATATCGGATTCTTTTATATTCTATTTTTTTTTAAATTTCCAGGTATAATTAATAGAGGAGATTCTTTTAGAAGAAGACGTTCAAGAAGTAACAGTTTGTGTCCTCCGCAATGTGGTATTCCACAGATGGAAGAAATTGATCAAACTCCTATAACAAGTTACGATGTGGCTCTAATTGGTGCTCAAGGTGTTGGAAAATCTGCGTTAATCAGTCAATTCATGACCTCCGAATGTATAAATGCATATGAAAGACAAAAAGGTAAGTAAATTCTTTTAATTAATTTTATTAATTATGGTAACCAAGATCTCTTAGAATTTTTTATGATATTTAGAAAATAAACCAATCGCGTGTTATAGATAAATTGGCTATCGAAACGTTTATTGCCCTCAGCTATAATAATAATGTTTTTTTTCTTCGCCGTTTCTTTTAATTTCGGTTTTCCTTCGCTTTCTATCGCAATCAATTCGTATATCCACGAGTGGTTTGCCGATAATTTACAAGCCCATAAAGTGCAGAACATGTTTTTGGCGCCAGTTCAATATTTGTTACTATGTATTCTAGGATTCTAAAGCGATCCTCATTCGATCGTCCTTGAAACACCAAAAATCCATTCCGATCTTCCAAATAGAATACTACGTTTATGTATAATAGAAATTTATAAAATTTATTTCGTGGAATAATCAATTCTATTTTGAGATTCGTTAGTAATAAATGAATCCCACCTGGCTACTATTTGCAAGAAACATTAAATTATTCGTTTCGATTCATTAATTATTTTGGCAAAAGGAAATAAAGAAACAGATATTTTTAAATATTAATCCGCCATTTTTTTCTTAACGTTTGTTTCTTTTGAATGTTAGTCTCGAGAGATTAACTTAAAAGAAAAACAGTCCGAAAGTCCTGATAAACTACTCACAGTCGGACTACATGAAGTAAAAAATCGGGGGAGAAGTAAAAGTTACTTGAAAAGAAACAGAAGAGTTATTGTTAAAATGTTAGGAAATAATAAAAATGTCCTGCAATGGATATTAAAAAAGTTACTGTTAGCTTAGCAAGATTGTTTTATTTCGAATATTTTTTACATTTACCCAGTTGAGATTTAATATTATTTTCTTTATGTTGTATTGAATATGTGGAATCTATTTCAATAAAATTTAATTCTCGCCATTTACCTCTTTACCATAAAATAAATTATTTGAAACGGCATTTTTAGAAGGCGATTAAGTAAAAATTCGTAACCGTAACGGAAAACTTGTGAAATAAAAATTTGTTGGCACGTTGACTATTCATACAAATATCTTGTTGACCTTTATCTGTTATATTTACTTTAACATATGTTGTAACGAGAAAAAGTTCCAAATTAGCACATTGTGACATTGTGTTACTCTTCATTAAATCGAAAGATTTATCAAAGCTTAAATACTCTCCACAAATTTGCCATGAAATTGAAATCAACAGTTGCCGTGAAATATAGATATGGTCCAAAAGGAACGTATTTTTCCATAATTTTTCGGATTCTTAATTAAAAACGAAACACAGCAGAATTAATACTTATTTGTTATTCTGCACTAACTGTTTCGACTTTTTTCTTCAATCTCATTCTTATCTTCCTGTTAAATTAATAGGATTGTAGGTTTATTTTAAATTTATGACAAAGTTAACATGTTTATAATACAAATTGGTGAAATTATAATTTTTATTACCTTTTTACTTTATCCGTTGTTATAATTGTGGAAAAACAATCGTAATGTTGTAATAAACAATTAATAATACTGTATTCACAGAAAATTAACTTTTACTTCGCTTAAAATCAATTATATTTTAATTCGAGTTTATTATCTTTTTACTTCATTACTTATTATCATTGCAGACACAAATTAAAAAAAAGTTTATCCTGATTAACTTGATACCAACCTCGGCGCAATTTTATCAAAAATCGCAATGTTGTAATAAAAAATTAATAATGTAGTAATAATCTGCCATCTTTGACAATAACTCAATTAAAATAATTATTATCTCGGAAAATAAGGGAGGTAAAATCATTGAGTATTAACTGTATAAGTAAATTAACTTTTGCTTCGCTTAAAGTTAATTTTATTTTAATCCGAGTTTTTATTATTATTATTACAGTTTTGAAGATATTTTAAAATAAAAAATATTTCTAGTTATACAGACTAATTCGATTTAGTACCAAACTATTCGCGATTTTGTATAAATTTTAATTATTGTTACTAAAATTATTAATTTTATTACATTTTTGCCCCATTACCTATTACCATTGAGGATGTAAATTAAAAAAATCCTGAATAATTTGGCACATTTTGATCAAAGATCATGTTGTAATGGAAAATAAAGTAATAATCCACCATCATTGATAATAACTTAATTCAAATAATTGTTCAAATAATTGTTTAAATTCATCAAGATATCTTAAGAATTTGATTTTTCAAAGTAATTAAGGAAATCCCTAATTTTGTGAAATGCCACAAATTTAGGTTGAGCTAAACATTTGATATCCCACAAATGGATTGAGAATGCTGTAATACCCTTATTCACGACGTGGTATGGATTTAAAATGCTCTCATTTATAATTTATTTATTTTTAAGTTCTGCTATTGAGCGCTCTGAGCATTGTAGTATTCTAAATACACAATCACAATCATAATAAGAAGTGTAATTAGGTGAAATAACTCGGTATGAGAGATAAGAAGTTTTCGTTAAACTTTGCTATCATTAAGGATCGATCTACACCAAAAAGCTTCCAATATACCATCTTTTGCGATTTCGATTTGAATTCTTTTGTGGTTTTAATAACTCTATTTTATAATGCCGTTCTACTTGATCGTCCGCCAGCTTGAAACTAATTGCAGAATTCGATGTTCCAAGCAGTTTCCACGACATGTCGGTTGTGCATCCACCACTTTTTCTACCTTGTCGGCCAACAAACATCTCGGATCAACAAATCGACCGAATTTATCCTTACGATAACGTACCTTTAGAGGAACATTGACGAATGCATTTCCAACAAGATGGAGTTCCCCCCCATCAACTTCGTGAAGTCAGTGTGTTATTAGAAAGGATTTTTCAAGATAGGTGGATAGAAAATAATGATAAAATACGTTAACCTATAAGAGCACCTGTTATAACTCCACTTTTTTTAAAAAAATGAATTATTTCACAGTCATTTACAATAGAGTTAGCTCAATATAGCCTGGTTAATTTAGTTAGTGGATTAAGCTAAAATGAAAAAAGCTGGTAATTCGGTTATTTTCAATTTTAGGCCGATAAAGGTTGCACCCTTTTTTGTTTTAAAAATGTGGTACATTTGACTTTGCAAAAAAATTACAGAGAGGTCCATTTAAGGCAATTACATTTTGCAATTTTTTTTTTGAACGGCAAATTCAATCACTTTTTTGTTTTCACCATTGTACTTGGCAAAAAGAACGCTATTAGGTTGCTTATTTAACCGACATTGAATTTATTTTAGAAGAAGCTGTATATACAGGTAGACCTCGAGTTACATCTTACGACTATTCGCACTTAGGACGATCAACAAAATCGTGTTGTATATAGATATAGGTAGTTCAAGTTCAATGTTTGAATAATAGGCTATCTCGGAAACTACATATAATTGTTAGAAAAAAAGTAGCTTAGAGGTGATTTCTTTTTTTAATAAGGTTCACTGTTGAAATCCGTTCGTTTCCCCCTGGAAGCTAAAATTGAAAATATGATAAAACCAACACGTGCAATTATCTCTCTATATCATGACGAAATCAATTTTTTTAATGGAAACAGTACTTGATTTTTTGCTTATTAAGTTTGCTATTTTTTCTTATAGGACTTATCCATAGGCGCGTGTTGGAATACATGGGTTCTCTGGGTGTTCAAACACCCATAATTATTAATAATTTTATCTGGATTGAAGTCGCCATTTTCAATTAATTTTTTAATGTACCATTAAGGTTTTTCTTTTAATTCAGTCTCAGATAGCTGCTGCTATAATTTTTTTGGAGTACTTGTATTTTGAATTACTTACTGCTTCCATAAGATTTGACGCTGTTTCCAGAAGACTCGATACTAACTCTACAAGTTTTAAAATGCTTCCTAAAGATTTTATACTAAGTCTTACAGGGCGTAAGACTTAATAAACAGTATTAAGTAGAGATTTGAATTGCTACTACAAAAATTGATGCTGGTTCTGAAAGATTTGATATTCCTTTCAGAAGCCTTGAAATGCCTCCAGAGGACTTGATTCTGCTTCTAAAAGATTAAAAATGCTTTTAATGGAACGAGCCTATATACCTATCTAGAAGACCTCACACTGTTGCCAAAGAGCTTGAAGTGCTTTGAAAGGATTTACTACCACCAGAGGAAGACTTATAATGCTTTCAGAAAATGACGGAGGTGATGGAAGATTTACAATGGTTCCAGAAAAATTTATACTGCATCTAGAAGATATTTTTTCCAGAAGACTTGATACTTCTAGATTATTTAAAATGCTTGCAAAAGTCTTGATATTGCCTTTGGAAAACTTAAAATGCTTCCAGAAAACTTATTTCTATGATACTAAGCGTATTTTCATTGCAAATCAACAGACGGTAGAAAAATTGTTCTGTATATTTTGATATACCATTCGGAAATTTATATACCTTTCCTAAATTGACATTCTTAAATAGGAACCCCCATTTTTTGTTATAAACTACTGTCTACAATATGTACATATCTTCATTAATGTTTTTTAAGATTTGTTAAATATTTCAGGGATGTATAGAGATGTAAAACTATTTCATAATATTTATACCACTTGCTTTCTTTGAAATTAATAATTTAAAAAAATCATAAATTCTCGAGTTACAACAAAACCAACATACGACGAAGTAATTGGAACATAACATCGTCATAAGTCGAGTGCAATCTTCAATCAAACTTTAAAAAGTATAAAGTTTGATTGAAGATTGTACTCGACGGACTCGGTTTGTTTATGATCTTTCTTTGGAATGTATTACTTGAATATTACTTTAATATTAACTTGTGGCAAACCAACAAGTAAGGGAATTTTAATATTTATTGCCAGTTAGTATTATATGAAGCTAAAGCTAATAAGTGTTTGTGTTTGCTAGGAGACAATAAATATTATGTCAAATTCCTCTAAATGTCCACACTTATTTTCAGGAATAATAGTCCATAAAAGGATCTACATCGATCAGTACCATTCATATCAATAATTCAAAAATGATTTTAATTCTGGTTGTATGTAATATTTTGCCACTCATTTGCTGTAGGTAATCTAGATCACCAGGTCTGTTGTTTTTGGTAAGATTTATTTTTAAAATATCTTATGAAATGTTGACTACCACCTATTTACTACGTTGTCTTGTTCCGTAACCTGTTATTTGCAAATTTTATGCCAAAAGTTTTTGGGGTGTTTTCCCCATCTCACAATGGTCTTCATTGACTTCTGATATATGAACTTTTAATTGTTGTGGCTTCGTCCAATCTAGAGCACTTCGCTTCTACTACTGTTAACATGTTGTTCATGACAAATTCTGTTAGGTTTGCTTCTATTTTCACATATTTCCACGCTTTAAGTCATTATTGTAGTTTTGCCAATGTAGCATATTATACGGAATTTCTGTTAGCTATTGCTAACACTTTATTGTTTAGTTTCTCTAAATTCTTCAAAACTAGGGTTTGATTTTTAATTACGTTGATGTTAACTCTTCTCATAATGATGACTTTCTTTGCAGCTTCGTGACTACTTTTTTGAACAGCCTGCTGTAAACTTTATTTGCAAAAATCGTTGACTTAACTATTCAACCGAAAAATCGGTTCTATTTATATATTTACTTTAAAGATTGACAATTATCTGATTAGAGCACCCTTAAGCTCACTTTTACCAGCTTCCCGATAGATTGTTTAGGCAATAATTACTATACATATGGCGGTTTTAAGTACTTCCATGGGCTAATTTTCAAAAAATTATTCGTACTTAACGATAAAAAGGATTTTTATTTTTCGGTTTCTACTAGTTTCGGCGTCTTGCCATCATCAGGAAACCACGTAATTTTGATTTTTCGAAACAGAACTTAACCTAAAAAGAACAAGATTTTACACCTTCACAAGGTAAGAATAAATTTTATAAAGCTAATTAATTACACGAAATACAATAACAGATAAAAACCCGAAACAAATTGGAAAGAGATAATGTTAAAAATGTGATCTTCTGATGATGGCGAGATGCCGAAACCGGTAGAAACCGAAAAATAGAAATAAAAATCTTTTTCATCGTTGAGTTCGAATACTTTTTTGAAACTCCTACCTTAACATACACGATGATAACAAAATGTCAAAAGGTGGTAAAATTAAGCCTTAATGTGTGGTTTCAAGTTTATAGAGATAGAAAAGTGAAGTAAAGTTTATTGCTTATCCTCATCGTAGTTCATGAAAAGTGTTAAAATTGATATATCAACAATAATACCTAATTGTTCAATTTATTTTGTGTACATTTAATAAAATATTGAACCTGATTAATCGCTAATTCGTGACGCGGAAATATATTGATAGTACTAGCGCTTTTGTTTGTTGACACAACTATATTAACATCGAAATTTATTATTCTTTCCCCATTCAAAATTAATTTCCATTTTGTAGTATAATATATTAATTTATTAATTAAAACCTTTTAATAATATTGTTGGTTTATTTTAAATTAGTTTTTCAATATAGTTTTGTTTATGACATTATTATTACATTTCCCAATTATTCATTTTCTGCTACCTATTACAGTTTGCTGATTACACTTTGGAATAATCATATTCTTTGTAGCAGATGTTTCGATGAGGAAAATAATATTATGCATCAAATTGAAATAATTAAATAAAATTAACTAAAATTGATTACAATAAAAAAAAAATTGTGTATAAAATATTCAGCATAATCATCAAAATTTTCATCGAATTCATTTAGAAATGGTCATAAAATGGAAATTATTTATGATGTGTAAAATGTTATCTCAAAGCGTGGAAACGTTTAAAATTTAGGATGTCGTAAAACTTGTGGTTTCCTTCGGTCAACTTTTTGAAGGCAAGAAGGAAACCGATAACCTTCTTTTGCCCTTTGGGCCCTTACTGTATAAGTACACAAGAAACGACATAAAGCGCTTGATAAAATAAACGCCTTCATCACGGCGTGAAACAATAAAGTTTTTTCAGGGACCGCTCCAGGCTTAGATATTTATGAAATTTTCAGATTTAGTCATGCACAATAATAATCCTAACATTTCTCCTATTTTAAACATAACATGTTTCAGAGAGTTAATTACTCATAAACCTTTTATGCGTAAACAGGGTTATTTGAGTTAATTAACGAGTTTTAATGTCTTGTTTGAATTTGGTTTGTATTTATTTGACTGGGTTTAAATTTGTTTGATGAAATTTTTGTTTTATTTTATTATATTTTTTCATTTGTTTTTTGTAAACCAAAAGTTATTGTCACGTATAGTTTATTTTAACATTTTCTTTTTTAAGCCCTTTGATGTTAAAAGTGTCTTTTTTAAAATGCTTTTTCGTTCGGTAATAAAACAAAGTGGCGAGTAATTTTGAACGCTATGAGGTGGCACTGATACAAATTCAAATGGATATTGATCGGGGTCTCAACCCGAAAAGCACCCAGAGTGTGTCGTCGTTTGGAACGAAATTTCAGGGTGCAATGACCAGTTGAACCAATTTTCCATCTTTGTTGCACAACGAAACGCTCTGTTCTATTATCTATATCAAAATAAACCGGCAATAAATACCACCGTTTCTTTGTAAAGAAATATAAATATTTCAAGGAAAACTATAATAAAATTTAAAAAATTATGGTAACCCATCATTTGAATACTTACAAAAAAAGTTTAATAAACACAAAGAGGTATTGTTTATTTAAAAATGTGTTTTATATTTCCTTTATAATAAAACGATTTCTTATAAATACAAAGAAGAGTAATCGTCTTAACTCAAAGTAGTAACTTTTTATACTATATGTACTAATATAATCTGTGTTTTGTACGATTCTAATATCAAAGCATATAAATAAAACAATAAATAATCAAATGATGAATTTTCATATCAAACTTTTCCGAATATAAATGAACTCATGTATGGATGTTAATTTTTTTAATGTTTTACAAAATATCATGTTAAAAGCAACTGAAAATTACAATATTTTTTAACACTTTGAGGTGCATGTTTCAATCACACATTAAATTGCATAGCCATATGTGTTGATGTGAAAACTCTATCAATAAAAACGATTTTGTATAAATAGATACGATTGAAATGGATTAAAATAGAGTAAAATTAAAATAACGTACAAAATTCTGATGTTTCAATAATTGGAAAACTATATTAACAGAAAGTGATTTATATTTAGCACATTCGAATTTTCTAAATATATTTCTACAGCTTTGTGGTATATTCTGGATAGATATTGAATTATGCAGTAAGTTTGATGTCATTTAATTTTGTATGAACATAACAAACTCGCTTTAAATAACAACCAGCGGATTTTATCACTGTTAAATAACTTAGAATAAAGTTGTTGCTATAAAGCTATTCTATTTTGGGGACAAGGTTAGCTAACTTAAGACAAACATACGCACAAAATACGAAGAATATTACTCTTAGATCTAAATTGAAGAGGGTTAACCTTGAGAGAGATTGTTTGATTACTGATTTCCAAAATTGACGCATATTGACGTCAGTGATCGATTTTTTAATCCTTGAATGAAAGATCAAATTTTTTATTTAAGTTGAGCACTATTTCATCCATTATTATGATTGAATCTAAATCTCTCATAAAGAATTGCTATTTTAGAAAGATTTCATCAAACGTTAAAAACGTCAATTATCGCCTCGAGGCCATAACAACAAATGGAATAACGAGGCACCAATAATTCTTTTGGCACTTATGGTTTCTAATAATGAAGATATTGTTCTTCCAGGAAATTTGCATGAACTATTACAGTTACTAAGTGAATTATTCATTAAATTACATCCATTCTATCGGTGTAAGCCAGTATAAGCCGTTGATAATCACTTTGCGTCAATCGTTGTCGAATTTCAAACCATCAATTGAGTTGCAAATCCTATTTACTATTTACTAAATTCAATGCATAAAAAATATATTTGTCACAAATATAGAAAGGTATATTCTAAAGATGTTTGTTTCCATTTATTCTGACATACAAAATATTATTTACTTAGTTATTTGTTGTTATTGTGCGAGGATAAGGTTTTGATTGTCGAATACATAATAACTTGAATATAGGTGTCATAACATATTACTTTCTTTGAAATTTGATGTGAATTCACAACAAAAATAAAATTAATGAGAAATGCGCAAACTAAAAATATAACTTGTAAAAACTGTACGCGAGATCACTTAAAAAATTGTGAATAATAATAAATTGGTGTATCTCGTAGACTTAGAGGCAGGTAAACTTGGAAAATTGATACGTGTATTATAGGATGGTGTATAAAGACGAATATATTCATGGAATAAAGGAAGCTATTCAAATCCGAATAAGAACATCATATGGAATATACAGTGGTGACCCTTCAATGAAGTTACTCCAAAACAGAAATAGCGTTGGGCTTACCAGCAGTAAGGGAGATGAAACTGTGTTAAATATTTCAAAAACCTCCTCTGCAAAGCTTCAATTCGTGCATATATAGCGTACAAAGGATTTCAAGTAAATGAAGCAAAATTCAAAACACTATCGATGTTCGCCGCATACACGTAAACGATAGTTTGCATATTGGTAAACGAACGAGAGCTACGAATAATAAAAATGTTTCTTTTTGCATCAAGCTATCTGATGTTGAATTAATACCGGAAAACATTTTTTAGTTATCAGTAAATAATATTGCAAAAATTGCATACTTAGAAATTATTTTCTCATTAACTAGAGATTTCTGGGACTAGTGTAGATCATTCGATTAGGCCCTCCAGAATCCTGCACCTCCAGATTTGCAAAAGGGGCTGAAGGGTTAATTTTTGAATATTCGTCGGTTTCAGTAGCATACTTAGAACTATTTTCTCCATAACTAGTGGCTGCAGCACTCTTAGGCTTGTCTAGATTATTGGATTATATCCTCTGGTATCCTTCTGAAAAAATAATAAAAATAACATCAGATTTCTTTATAAGAAGTTATGCAACCTTGACGTCATTATTAAATACCTACATCGATTACTCCAGGATCAACTTCACTACTTAGAATATGAAGAACTTATTAAAAGATTCAACGAAGAAGTAACAATTAAGACCGAAGAAAGTAAGAACAGAAAAAGATATAAATTGGAGAGACTAAAAAAGAAAAAGAATAACAATACCCAACAAAATACACAACTTACAGTTAAGATTGGTAACAAAAACATAAAGAACAATAAAAAAGGTAATAACCACAACATTCACTTAAAGAAACTAGACAACCGATCTGATTCAACCTTCTTTTTGATCAAATTTAACGCCCTTGTTAGCATAAAATTTGCTCCGACATACACAAACTGAAGCTAAATATCAGTAACAAATTCAGCTTACTCTCATGAAGCATATCTTTGGACTTAGCAGTGAAACTCGAATCGCAGTTATACAATAAAAAAGTGTACCGTTAAAATGCTAAACCGGAACATCCAAGAGATATCTTACATAACATCAATAAATTGAAATCCAAAATAAAAGACAACGACCAAAGACAATGATAGAATAGTAATAATTGATAAACAAGATTATATCTCCAAAATCTTGGAATTCTTTCAAGATAATAATATAAAAGAAATTAAAAATATTCTCATCATTAAGTTTAATAACATGCTTAGGAAGTTTAACAGAGACAACCAAACTCTCTTATGAACTTTTAACATAGACACTTTTCACTTACTTTAAATGAACTCTTTCATTTTATCACTCAAGTGCCTCATTAAACTTCATAAAAATGTTGATAAAATTTCTTCCAGTAACATCGTATGAGATATATTAAAAATGAAAAGCTTTGGTGGTTTGGAACATCGTTTCATGGCTTAGACGATGTTCTTTATTTATTTATTAAAATCTCAAAAATGTCACAAGATGAGGGTGACTCAATTTAAGTTTTGGTTGTAATTTTCTTTTTATCTTTAAACATCGTCTCTAAATTCAAAATTTTGTGGTATATTGCTTTGGCATAGCTTTTGGTAACTTAAATTTTAAATTTTCTGGCTTAAATTTTCAAAATTTGTGAGGTGGATTTAACGTGGGTGGTTTAGAAAAAAGTGCAACACAACCAAGTTCAGATTTGTAAGAAAAACAACTTTAATGTATACATTTAGAAGGCCCTTTCCGCAGCTCATCTCTCATTTACAACAACGAGTCCAATGACGTCGTGTCTGTTGATGCCGAAATTGGCGAAACACGTGTCGCACCGAAGATTTTAATAAATAAATAAAGAACATCGTTTAAGTCAAACCAAAGCTTTTCATTATTAATGAACTTATAAAAATGAACAAAGCATCAGACCAATTATCGCAAATTCGAACACTTCAACAAACTGCCTTAAACCAATAAAGTAGCCAAAACTCTACAAGATTTTCTACTTTAACGCTTCCAACACAACTTAAAGCAATACAATAAAAAATTCCAATGAACTCATCAAGAGACTAAATCATGTAAAGCTAGGAAAATATAGCAGTCTGTTGTTATTTGACGTCAAGAACCTATATAGCAATGTACTGATGAAAGAAACTATGAACATCATCAACCAAGTTCACATTGTCTCAAGATCATTGAAATAGGTTGCGTTATAGACCTATGGTGGTAAGTGATAAATGTTATAAAATGTCAAACGGACTTGCAACAGGACCACCCATTTCGGGTATCCTGGCGGACACCCTTATGAACAACTTTGAGAATATTTTTTTGTTACAAAAATATCCCAATATTACAAAGGATATAATCTTTTATGCCAAATATGTTGATGAAATCTTCAAAATTTTATTGGAACAAGAGTCATACGGAACATATTCAACAATATCAACACCTTATCCTTTACACTGGAACAGGAGAAAGATCAAGTACTCACTTTCATGAATCGGTAACTGCCAATACTTTCATCTACCCAAAAGAATCATTCACTTGTCATCGACACAAAATGGCATATTTCAGGTTCGCATTCAACGGATACACCAATGAGTGACACCAATAGCACTGAAGAAATTAAAGCAATTCTAAAAACTGACCGTTTACAACAACTATACTTTTCATAGAAGATTTCATATAGAATAAAACATAAATACATAACTTTGTTTTATCATAACAGCCAAGATATTCAGAACGTTAAAATTAAAAAGTTTTCCCAAAACAATTTTGTGATGTATTTTATTGAAGGTTTTGCTAAAGTCCGTATAAATTTTTGAATCTAGAGACACAATTCAAAAATTTAACTGCGTTTGTTTCTACCGATCGTTCACGTAGGAAATCGTGCTGCTGATGAATGGTTTATGCACTGAATATATTAGTATGATAATTTTAGCTCATCCATCTATAAAAGGATTTCTGTTGTTAACAACTGATGCTTCTAATACTGCCATGGGAGTAGTACTTTCTCAAACAATAGATGATAATACAGTTCCTATAATGTTTTTCTCAAAAAAAATACTACTACTCAAACGGAATACTTATGATCGTAATATTCAGGCAATATTTTCAGCAATCAAATATTCTCTTAATGTTTAATATTTTCTTTATGGTAAACATTTCGGCGAAAATAATAACACCATAAACGTTCAATAAATCCTTTTTATTCATGTTCAGAAAAAAACTCGTCAATCTCGGTATTTAAACTACATTACTCAATTTACATCAGAAATTAACCATATTACATTGATTGAATCTGCCAACCATTATCGCTGATACCTTTCCTGGAATAAATATTGAATCCTTTAATAATTTCTTTCCTTTTACTGATGCTATTCAATATGCCCAGGACAGTAGTGAAGAATTAAATAAAAAAAGAAGATTTCTCACAAAACATCATATCAATTATCTTTTAAAAATGTTTGCAACTCCAAATTTAAAGTTTAGTGCGAAACTTCTTTTAATGAATCTCGAATTTATATACCAATAAAATTAAGACAAATTATATTTGACCAATTTTGCAATATTTCTCATCCTGGTTTTCATTGTTTGACCAACAATTCATTTTGAAATATGAGTTCAATTTCAACGCACAAAAATTCATCAATATACCAAATCTAATCTTAAGAACATTCTTATTCCAAGAGGCAGGTTTGAGCTTATTCAACTGGATATAGTAGGTCTTTTAGTACCATCGGAGAGAAAACTATTTAAATAGAGCTCTCAATGCAGTACACAACGGCATGTTGAATCAATTGTGTCATATTTCTGTCCGCAAACACTGTGCTTGGCTGCAGAGTCAAGCTTAATGAAATCAGGAAAAAGGATTGTAGTCCAAGTTGTGCAGTTAGCAACACAATCTTCGTCCAATACATTAAAAGACCGTGAAGCCCCAAAAAAGCTTTAACTCTTATAGTCAATCTTATGTTGTCAAAAGAGGATTACATAACAACGCGACTTAGAGTAAAAGAAAGAGGGGTTGATATTTATCCTTTATACCATGTAATAGCAGATACAAAGAAGACCCAACAAATATAATGTTTAGTTATGTTTTTATTATGTTTAGTTACATACTACGCAACGTTTAGCACAAGTGCAGGCTGATGTGATACTTCAAAACATTTCGGAAGACTGTGATGCTACCCAAGTTTGTTTTAAATAGAGTTTAGATGACAGTGATGGGCTTAGTATTTACAAGCAAAATTTTGCCAATAATTAAGAATATGTGGATTTCAAAATCATCTTATTGTGCCACTATAAATACATGAATCTAATGGTCGTAAGAAAAAATATATTGTAGGAATACGACCAGTTATTACGACCGTCCAGTTGGATTTAAGATAAAAAAGATAATATCCAAGAAAAATATAACGAAATACAAACATAAATGTTGAAGTTGAAGCTTACGAAAATCGTGTCTTGTATGTACGAGGCTCGATAGAAAGATAGTGAACATTTTAACTGATATTTCAAGTTCCGAAGAAAGTAATGTGTGTAGAGCTACTCCTAAAAATTTAAATAATCTAGATAAACTGAAGAACAGAATCTGTTATGACGACACTGGTATTTCCACACTTCATGCACGTCGTAGATACTACGAATTTTACTGCATATATTATATAAAATAGATTTTAGACAGAAATAGTAAGCAAGGAGTGAAACTGAAGAAGAAAAAGTAAAGAAAAGAATAAGTCAAATAGTCAAAACAAGGTGGGGCAACAGTAAAGACGAAAACACAGCGCGGAAATTTTTTAAGAATCCTTTGGTTGTTGCCCAAATAACAGGAATTGATTAAGAAATAATACAAAAATTTTAAAGACTTTCTATAATTTCTTGTGGACACTACATTAAAGAAGATTTTACATTAAACAGAGAATTTATAAACTATTGCTTTGAAATAGCACAAATCGCTGTTTGACTTCATAGTCGATACAAGATGAGTGCCAGTGTACACAAATTATTAATATATGGCTCTAATATCATAAATTCTTTACCTTTACCAGTGGGTCAATTATCCGCAGATGTAATTGAGACAATCCATAAAGTGTATAAAAAATTAAGATAATATCACTCCCAAAAAACTTCAAGGATCAACACCAGCTCTGCATATTTAACTGGATGCTTGTATCTTCGAATCTGATAATGGTAATCAGGAGTCAGATAATGATGATGAGAATGTGTATATAAAATAATATTTTAACCAAAATGTTACATTACATACTTCAGCTACAACCTATATCTAATTGAATTGAAATTTGATATGTATCAAATTTGAAACAAATACTTATTTCAGAAAATGAAAGAATAAAACGCAAAATTCAAAAATAAATAAGTTTTCCGCCCTGTATACCGAAAATAATGCGTTTGAGACCATATGTATTATTGACGTTTCATTCTTATTTCGTCCAGTACCACCATCTCCTGAAGTATCAGCACATCACTCATTAACACATTAATAAATAATTTGCAATGAAATTCTTTTTTTTTAATAAGAACATACTATAAGAACCTCATATCAAATAACTCTAAATAGGTATTTCTCCGAAAGATAATTATGAAATAAGTTGCACATACAAATTTTTAATCAAAATATCATATAAAATTAACAAAAAAAACTATTAACACCTAGGCACGTATACAGACTGCTCGCGCTCGAGCTGCGGATAGGCTTAACGTAAGTGGGAAAAGAACGGCATAAGGTTTCTATTAGTTAACACAGAACAGATATACTATGTTTACTTCTCAGGCCGATTGGAGTTGATATGTATTTCTTTATCTAACTCATTAAAGTCCTATGCCTTGTCTAACACATTGAAAAGCCCTATCCGCAGGTTGCTGCAACCGCACGAAACTCGTAGTGCGACGGAGACGGACGTAATCAACCGCACCGTTCTAGCCGTGATACTCGTACGGAGGGCGGTACAATGCGATTTTATACAAATTGGGAATTTATCTTTTTAATTTTATTAAAAATGAAATCTTTAGAGGTTCTAAAAAATTGATTTTTATTTTAACAAAAAATCGAAATTTCTGGCATTATTCGTAGGTTTGATAGTACTTCGATAGAAATTCTCTTACTTTTTCGCACAGAGCTATGACATCATTCCTAGACAGGCGTCAAATCATCCCAGAAGAACGATAAAGACTGGTTTTTACTCATTTACTGCATTTGTTTAGCGATTGTGGTTGGGTTAGTGTGCCTAGCGATTTCGCTAAAATTTGTAGTGCACAATTTCTCAAAATGGAGTATTATACGCCCGAAGAAAAGTTGTTTATGATAAAGCAATTTTATGGTGGTAATTCTGCGGAAGTATGTCGCGATTTATTTGCTGTGAACTATCCGGAAAGGCCAATTCCTTCTGCAAATACCATACGAAATACAGTGAAATATTTCGAATCAAATTTCACATTAATAAATAATAAAAACAAAAATGAAGCAGAAGATAACATCAGCACTTTGGAGATTGCAATATGTGCATTAGCAGAATTGAATCCGCACAAATCTTCTCGCGAAATTGCCCGTGAAATTGGTATTGGAGCAACAACAGTGCTAAAAATTTTGCATAAGCATAAATACCGGTAAATTAAATTTAAATAACATAAATTTGTACAACCGGTTGGGTTATTGTTCAGCTCAAGAGGGTGGTTTATTTGAACATTTATTAAATAAATGAGGAGAATTATGTTTCATTTTATTTGTTTTATATTTTTTTTTATTGGTATGAAGTTATGATGAAAATTTGTTGCTGTAATATTTTTGCACTAAAATGATCTGATGCTTCATAACTAAGAAAATTACTAGTACTGTGTACCAGGGATTTATTTCTTTTTAATTTTAACAAATCCTTCTTATTTTACATAATTTTACAAATTGTGGTTAGTAAAAACAATTGATAACTAACTTTAATAAAAACCACCCGTTCTCAAAGCATTAAAGGTTTCGATATCTGAGAGCGCAAGCTCCGCCCACTTACGGTCGCCCAGCTATTGCTAATGCATCTATCCGCAGGTCGGCCGCGTGCAGTCTGTACGTAATAATTTAAAAGACATTCTGTCTTTTCAAATAAAATAATCATTAAAATGACACCCTTTTTTGTTAATTTTTGGTCAATAAAGAATAGGAAGAGCAATGGCAATATACCTCAAGAAAAGTAAAATCTCATGTACACCAAAAATATCGAAAATAAACTTTATAGATCTGAACAATTGTAATGAAATCTATAACATTAACACACATGCTGCGAAAAGAACATACGAATGTATATGGTTAAACTGAAGTACAAAATTACCCGTAAGTACATTATTGTAGAGTGGAATTATTGTAATATACATTTATAACATTATAAATAAAGCAACTGCTCATGATAATTTACAAAACTTAAATATTTACTCTAGACCAGAGGTGAAGTCAGCAGTGGTTTAATCCACATTTAGTTCTTTTATTTAGGGGGCAGACTTTGTGAAATACAATTTGAACAATTTTTAGTACAGATTTAGTTTTAAACGATTTGAAATTGAAATTAAACGGGGTGCTCTAAAAAAAGGACATAATGGAGACAAAACTCAAAATACGTATGCATGAGTGCTCTCCAAAGAAAACAAACGTTCGCTACTTAGTACAACTATTAATAACTGCTAAATACGTATAGCTGCTTTCCCATTAACAGTTTTGTTAGAGCACCCATATCTTCGGCGGTATGTCTGCTATCGACTGCCGAACTATTCGCAATCGGCTGCTCTAGACCTTACATGATTAATTAAACGCTACAAATCATTGATTTCGAAATGTTCTCAATCAAATCGTAGAAATACTAAAACCCCAAAAAATGGTCAAATAAGTTATTCTTTATTCATTAGGAAAACAATATTTTAAAACTTCTCTTTAATTTCAACTTAAGGCGCTCCAATATTTAAAAAAATTATTGATGCAAGCTGTTAAAGAAAAGTTCAGTCAAATTATCTTAAAAATTCCAATATCAACACTCACAGATCAATATATTTGTACCATGTAGCTACTAACATCATGATTCTTGAAATGAGGTCGGATAATTTGAGGTCGTTTTTTTACAAGTCTATAACATTGACTTTAGTGTTGCATTCCAGAAGAATATGTTTGTAAGCACCATCAAGGCAAGAATCTTTCCTTCTCGAGATTTTAAAAAGAATACTTTAACCGATGCTGTAATTTATTACTAAATTTATCTTACAATTAAATAAATAACAGCATCTTTGTGGAAACTGCAAAAACCAAAAGGCAAGATAAGAAATGAAGCAAGGCAAAGGTTTCCTTGTTTCATCTGATCTCATAATGTGTTTTCAATGATTGCTCGTAAAATTGCCATCACGTTAATAAGCGTCATCAGTTTGGTATATTCTGGATATTCTCTGCAGTATATGTTAGTATTTACTTGATGTAAGCTTTTTCTACTCTCACTTTGATCTTGGTAAATTTGCAATTGCTTCTCCAGATGGTTATTCTTCGTATTCTGCCTATTCTGGTGATAAATAATGCCGAAATAGTGAGTTATTGGATGTTTAAACCCCAAATCAGTATCTCGGGTTTACATACTTGTTTTATATTTATTTCTTAGTTTTAATATACACATTTAAACTACTAAGATTTTGAAACGTTGGTTGTTTTCAATATTGTTCAAGTTGCCAAATTTTTAACCACATAATCAAGAATTTCTAGAATCTGCCACGTAATGATATAAAAAATAAAACTGGTCAGATTATGACTAATCAGATTAGATACGATAGATCCTATACGAATGAAACAAAACTTCTACTATTTTAAAACTTAGAACGTTGTCCCAACAAAGATTTTTATCTATAGTTTCTTCCAAAAATCAAAATGGAAAACAATGTTTTAAAACTTCTTGCATTCTTTGACTATAAACGTATGGCATATCAATGAATTTACAGAGTGCAGCGACGAACAACATCATGATTTTCGTAACGCCAATAATAATACTTGTAATTTAGTTATCCTAAATGTAATTATAATGTTTACAATTTTGATGTGTAGAATGAGAATTTAATCAAAAGCCGCAACTATTTATTTATTTTTTTAGTTATTACGGTGTATGAACATTAGTACTCATATTCATGTAGGTGCAGACGCAATACTAAAAATATTTGTAATTGATTCTGATGATGCCATCCAATCAAAATTTTGAGGTCGGATTTTTACAAATCTATAACGTTGTTCCTAGTGTTACATTCTAGAAGAATATGTGTCGGTAAGGATCATTAAGGTAAGGAACTTTCCTTCTCAAACTTTCATAAAGAATACTTTAACCGATGCTGTAATTTATTTTTAAATTTATCTTAAATATCATCTCCTTTTTGGAGACCAATAGACAAGATGAGAAATGAAGCAAGGCAAAGGATTTCCTTGTTCATCTGAACCCATAGTGTATTTTCAATAATTGCCCATAAAATCGCCATCACTTTAATAAACGTCGTCATTTTGGTTTGTTCTGGGTCGTCTCTGCAGTATATGTTAGTGTTTGCTTGACGTAAGCTTTCTGTACTCTCACTTTGATCTCGGTAGATTTGTAATTGTTTCTCCAGATGGTCGTTCTTCGTGTTCCATCTATTCTGGCTAATTTGTTAACCTATTTTATCACGTTGTTCTTGAGTTCTCCGTAAGACGATAAATAACATATAAATAGCGAGTTACTATTTGTTAATATTATTATTTTTTGCAGATTTATTTGCTAGATATAGTAAGTACTTATAAAGTACTAAGTAGAGTTACTTTACGAAGGCAATACTTTTAAACTACTACGATTTTAAAACGTTGGGGTTTTTACTATTGTTTAAGTTGCCAAACTTCATCTATACAACCAAGATTTTCCAGAATCCGTCACGTGATGATATAAAATCTAAAACTCGTAAGATAAATGATAGGATTTACACCAGTGAAATAAACTCATACTATTTTAAAACTTGGAACGTTATCCGAACAAAGATTTTTATCTATAATTTCTTCCAAAAATCGTTTTTACATTTTCATAAACAAGCTTAAAATGAAAAACCTTGACGTGGCATTGTGCAGGATTTGCCAAATCCACTAACCCATATCTCAAAAAAAATAAAAAATATTCAAGGATTCAGTATTTTTTAAAACAGGGTCAAGTACGTTTACTTACGTTCATTATAAATTATTTTTTGACTTGTTAAAAATTACTATTTAATTAATTATTATAACGACCCTAAGTGAATGCACCACAAAACTTTGTAATCCTAAAACCACATTCCCCACCATCTCTTGATATATTGTTATGTTCAATGTCTGAAACCCACTTCATCCAACAAAGCTATTTGCAGAACTTACGACTGTTCCATCTTTCGAAATTTAATGGTCTGAATGAAATTTACTATACCTACTAAAATAAAACCAAAAAGTTATCGAGAATCAAATTCGATGTTGGATTTCTGGTTATCCTTATTTTTTATATTTTTCCTCGTTAGGGATTATCGCCTCGTATATGAATATTGAATCGGCGTTAATCCAACCGAAAATCATTATCGGTCAGAATATGCAAATTAAACCGTAAGCAACGTTGTATTCGTTATATCGAAGTGGGGTAAAATAAAAGTGATGATGAGCGCTCCGAAAATTGATCGATTGACATTTCAGCAGAGACTGGCGCGACGTTACCGATAAACCAGCGGGTAAATTAATGAACGTATCGCATACCAGCTTTTATACAAGCTGAAAATTAATTAAGCCATCCACATTGTATTTATAAACAGGAATGTTGAGTTATTTATGATTTATGTTAGATCTTTTAAGAATCGAAAAGAAAACGATTTGAAATGAAATAAAAAAATTTTATGAATCAATTTTACTCATTCATAATACTTGGAAAGAAATAAGGCTTTAGAGGGTTTTGAAAATGTTTAGGTGTTCTGTTCAGAAGAGGAGTTCGTTGCCACTGACCCACTTCAAGTTCGTTAAGCTGCGATGCACCCGGTTATATTTCGGTTGGTACGTTATTTCCGTAACATCCCGGTCCAGAAATAATCCATGTACGATTTTGAAAGAATGAAGCCGCAACAGCTTCTCGACACCATTCTGTGTGACCGACTGAGCGAGTGCTCTTGGTTGGAGACCAACTGACATTAGTATATTTGGACGTGTGTAACCAGAGATATTCGAATGGATACTATATTTAAAATACGAAACGTTTATCCGAATCTCGTTCCTTTTTAGGAACGTTGGTGCAATTGATTCATCAGAAATGGTTACGATATATTTTCAGATCCCCAACAGTCGCCGACAATTTCAATTTCTTGGCCCGGGATTTTTTACCTTGACATAGATTGAGCTTCGTCGTCGTTTTAAATCCGTTCTTAAATACGTCGATTAATCGACGATGACAGAATTATTACATTTCAAATAAAGGGATTATCTTAAATCATAATTTTTGACACATTTTTTTGTAACGAAATCAAAGACATTGAAAAAAATCCTTTAAATAAACAAACAAAAGTTAAAAATCCTAAATGCCTTTCTTTCCGCTTCAATTCGTTTCAACATTACATTTTCAGGATTTCATTTCCTTTTTACCCGTCGCGTAATGGTTTTGACAGCAAATCCGTTTTCGTCGGAACTACAATAGGTGGAGTTTATGTTTAAGCTGAAACAAAAGGGGGAAAATAGAAGTTCAAATCCTGTTAATTACGTTAAACCTGTGGAAAAAGTTCATGCGTAACCATTTTTATTCTGCTTTTCATGGATTTTTTACAAATGCACTTATAAAATGTTGACGTAATTACGTAGATTCATTTGAAGTGGGTATTTCTTATAGGCACTCTTCCAAGTTAATGTCATGTGTTATTCAAACAACTTTATGTACCAGGAAAATTTATGTTATTTAAAAATCAACAGGTCATTCGGTTTAATAGGAAATGTTTAAACTTTATTTTATTGTTAACAATGTTTTAGTTTCGAATTAATATTTTATTTTTTAATAATATTATATTAATACAAATATTATATCGATTAAGTCTCGTAATTAAGATCATGAGGATAAATAAACCGAGAAAATTTCGGGCTCTCTCTCCAAAACGTTTTCATAGAAAATTCCGTTTTTATTGTTTATTTAACGTAGTTGTTAACGTGGATAATATTACTTACAAAGTGTGTTAATTTAGAAAAATTATAACTTTGAAGAGAGTGTTTTATTTTATAATTGCTTTATCATTCAGAATTTTTAATTTAATAATATAAATAGAAGTATTTTATCGACTAAAATCTCGTGAGTAAGGCAATGATATAAATAAACTTAAAAAATTGGTTTTCCTTCCAAAACGTATTCATTCAAAATTCCATTTTTATTGTTTGTTTAACCTAGTAATTTTTAACGAGTCACAATCTTTCTTACAACTTCTGCTAATAAAAAAAATCGAATTTTTGAGAAGTTCTAATTGCTAATTCAAAAATTATAATTCAGTTCTATTAATACCCCGGAAATAATTGAAAATAACTTTCCAAAGAGCGTTTAAATAAGATGACAATCTTTTTCCTTGAATAATCTTTTATATTCAATGAAATATAAAGGTACGGGATTCCGTTTTAAAATGGATAATTTATCTTTCGCAAATTGATCCTTTAAATCCAGAGCTTTGAAAGATTTGTTCATTCGATTTAGCCACGATTATCAGGATGTGATCTATAATACGTTCTCTTTGGTCTATAATACCTTCTCACGTATTATTTCTATTGTTAGGAAAAATGGGTTGAACGCTCTAGGATGATTTATAACCTACTATGCCTGTTTAATTACATTTTAATTGAAGCATAATAAACGTTTCGTGCTATTAAAATTTGAACACCGCGTAATTTGCACATTTCTCTATCATCATCCGAAATGTTAACGCACACAAACATCTCTATTGCATGTCAACGCCAGTTACACAACTGGTGTTAACAATATACAAAACTATATTTGATATATTGTATTGTGTATTTTTCCTAAAAAATAATATATATGTAACATTAGGGCTCGGTTTCTGGCTAAATTATACAATAATAAGGACACAATTACAATTTTTTTGCATACATTTTACTTTTACATTTGTTGGTTGTTTAATAAAATAAAATTAATGATTGCGTGATTCTTAAATATACACACATACCCTTTAATTTAAAGCACAATACAGGATATTTTTTGATTGAGTATTTGTTTCTTGTTTACAATTCACAGAAATATGCGGGGAATCCCTATTGCTGTTGTGTTTAAGTTTAAAGTTTTAAGTTAAACTGTTTTAACGAACGTTCTCCTTCTCTTAATAGATGGTACAAATTATTCTTTTTGACACCGGACGATAAGTGGAACAAACATATCGTTTGCATTTGTAACAAGTATTTCTTGTCGTTTTATCAGCTTGTCTTGGGCGTATCTTACAACGTTTTGGATAAGCCAATATAGATGGGACTGGAATATGTTAGTTTTGAATATCCTCTACCGCAGCAATTCTCAACCTAACTAGCTAATTAGCATTAAATAATATTAGTTTGGTTGGGTTCATAAACCTCAGGAATGTTGTGTAAATGATTTTCCAATGCTTTCTATAAACATGACAGAGCTTTTCCAAGGTATAGCCATAGCTTCATCCATTAGATCGGGTCCGATATTATGCATCCTGAAGAATGTCAAAAAATATTTTCCATTATCAAGTTGTACGTTATGAAAAAAATTAGAAAAAGATTAAACCATTACTGAGAAAAACGGGAAGTACTCATGTTTTTGCTAATAAAGCTTTTATAATACTATTAAGGACACTTGAACATGATATTGATAAATAAAATCAATAAGAAAGAGGTCAGTAAAAAATGAAGATCACTAAAATATCCATTTTACTGATCAGACTGATTTGACTAAATATGGAATGTTTTAGTTTCACAACAATCACAATTGATGCAACAACCATCTATTTTTGTGTAAAGTAATTAAAAAATATTTCATATGCAATTAATAACAATTTATTTGAAAATCTGATACAAATTTTCTGGTTTATGCAAGATGCTAATCTATTGCATCAACCGAGGTGGATCAGAGGATATCTTTGCATAGTATCAAAAAAACTATTGACTAAAATGAATTAGATTTCATTAAGTGGGCTATAGATTCTGCGAGAAGAATATAGGAACCGTATACTGAGCAGCTTCTCAAAATTCACATTTTCACAACCAAAAATTTAAATACCATAAATTTGGTTGGTTCCAAATACTTTTAATACATTTTTTGCAATATCTCAAAAACTGCTTATGACGGATATTGCAAGTTTTGCAATTACCTTATTTATTTTGCATTGTCCCAACCCGAGTTCTACGAACTGTAAATCATCAGGACGCTTTTGCATTGAAAAGCGATACTAAATGAGAAAATTTCAATTTCAGATAACGCAGGAACTTCAAGTGCAACTTGCAAATCGGATGATAAAAATAGAGTATAAATTAGACGAATCAACACAATTTAATAAAATCCGGCTAATTTATAACATACTTATTAAAAAGTTTATACTAAGACATACAGTGTGCGTAAGGTTATGGTGCACTTTTGATAATTTTCAACATTGCAGGGTATCGAATCTCTCACAATATTGTTCGTAAGACGCAGCATTTAACTTTTAATGTCAGATCTTACTTTAATAGATGTTCTTAATCCTGTGTGGGAATTCTTTGTCAATCATTGAGATGTTTAAGGTAACAAATTATTAGCTATTCGGACCGAAATTTTATTATTTTTACGATGATCATCATTTATTCATTATACACAGTGCTCTCACGTTGAAAGGAACTAATTCAGTAAATATTTGGCAATTGCTCTTTGGCAGAAATAATGCAACTGACAAATGTAAACTTTTGATTTATAATTTATTTAGATACTTTACGTTAACACTAGATATTAGTTGAAGATGATAGCACCATAGGATCATATTAGCATAAAATATTACTTGGGCTGAGCCATCAGCCTTATCTAAACCCAACCCAACTAGTTAGTTAGCGCTAGATATTAAATAGGTTGTGTTAAGTCATTAACTTTAATGACCAACCCTACTAGTTAGGAAGCTTTGAATATTAATTGAGTTGGGTTAAACCATCAACCTTGTTTGAATCCAACCCATTCCAACTAACTACTTAGTGCTAGAAATTAGTTAGGCTGGGTTGAGCCATCAATCTCGACCCAACCCAACTAGCTAGTTAGCACTAAATATTAGTTGGACTAATGAAACATCAAATATTGACTGCGTTGGGTTGAACCACCAACCTGATCTGAACCCAATCCAACCGAAGTAGCTAGTTAGCGCTAGTTATTAGTTGTGCTGACTTGAGTCATTAATCTTAACCCAACCCAACTTAACTAACTTATTAGCACTAGTTATTAATTTTGTTGAGTCATTCTCGATTTAGCACCAGGTGTGTTGGGTTGAGCCATCAAAATTAAAATTGAAATTGGCAGAATTAAAAATCAGGCAAGCATTCAAAATTTTATTGAAATTATTCCTTTCATCATGAACACGACATTGTTCAAAATAATTGACCGGTACACGCAATTTTTGTACAAATTCTACAGGTCAAAAAAGGTTGAGACACGCTGCTCTACAGGAACTAAAATACGGATCGCTTCCAAAATTCTTTTAGACAAATGTTTATTAGACTTTATAAGTTTTTGTCCAAGTTCTAATAAGAAGGTTCTTCTATAGACAATCTTTTTTAGTTCTGGGTGCTTAGTTGTCCACATTATATAAGCACTCATTTGAGTCAATTAAACGAGTGCTGGGGCGTTGAATATATTAGGACGGCTCTGGATCAAATATACAGTATTGCGTTGGGTTGGATTTAGCCGAGCATCTGAAGACATTTTTTAATAAAGGTCTCTACAATGAATAGTTTCTGAAATAGAATACTTTACAAATTGATTTGGCAATCCTGTACATTTGAATCGAAGTAAAACTAAAACTCACACTAGAACTAGAAGTGGAAAGATTCGGGTTTAGCCGTGCGTCTTTGGACGCATGTTTATAACTTTTAAAGTAATACTAGATCTAGAAGAAGAAACACTATGGTTTAGCCGTAAATCTCTCAAGTCGGCTAAGCCCAAATGATTGTAGTTCTAGGTCTAGTGTTAATTCTACTTTTTACTTCAATTCCAATAGACAGGGTTGAGTTAGGATGGGTTTAGCCGTCTATCTGAAGACACTTTTTTAACGAAGGCCTTTATAATTGTTTCTAAAATCAGGTATTTTACAAACTGATTTGGCAGCCTTGTATATTTGAATTGAAGTAAAACTAGAACTAACTGAACTTGAATTTTATACAAAAAAGGGCGCACTTGTTTCATTCGTTCAACCCAGCCTTGGGGCGTCAAATATGTTAGGACGGCACTGGACCAAGTCATGAAACCAAGTCAAGTACAACACGCTTTTCTTGTTGTGTTCCAGGTTAATCATGTAATTTTTCTACGTATACCTGCAAATTCATTGCAAATGTACTTTCCACATCAGAAATCCACATCAGATTTCATATAAACTCGAAATGAGCACCTGCCCCTAAATCCAACAAGTTCATCTACTCTAAGATGAATATTTGTAGCTATCTTTACAACTAGTTAAGAATATTTCCGAAATTTCTCTAATAGCCGCAAGTTTGTCTGTATTTTGTAGTTTATTCTATTTGTAAAATCATCAAACCTCATAAATAATGCTGAATTCTTTCACGTGACATGGCGGCGGTAAATATTATACGAGAATATAAAGGATTCTTGCTCCACAGGAATCAAAGTGGTTCTCGTTTTGCTTTTTGAACCCCATATTGTAATTGGAACACCTATTACAGCATAAACTTCAACTCTATCTGTTTATCTGTTTGTCACTTGCATTTCGAGATTCTTAGTGTTCTATTCGCGGTGAAAATATATAGGTTTTTGATTGGTCTATTTCACTATAATGTTGATAATTTTGTAATTAATAAACAACTTCAAACAATCTACAATGTTTTTAAGGTTTTCGATTTTGCATTCAGACCTGGTTTCGGTATTCACTTCTTTTGTTTTGAGTTAAATGACGACGTGGTTTTAAGGCTTAGAACTCCATTTTGTCCCATCCTTAGCCATGAATATAACATCTTCTGTCTCGTCTTTGTTTTTGTCATCATCACCGCTTTCGCCAAAACTAGATTTACACTAAGTTAAACGCATTTGATTTACTGAATTTTCTTTATAAATTTATAAAAATCGCATTTTAGTTTTAGACTTTACCGTTTCACTTTCAACTTCTAGATTGGGAGAGAGAAAAAACGAAGAAAATGCACTTCATCACATTCCTGCTCTGTTTTCATTTTAGATTCTCTTGAAACATACACTTTTATTCTTCGACATAGTTATATATCACTGTAATACTGTTCATACAAGCACGAACCTGAACAAACCTAATTGCACTGATGTGAGTGAATATATGATGATATATACTTACGCGAGGAAATATAGTGGGGTTATTTGAACAAATTTCTATACAAATCAGATCATTGTGATCACAGATCAAATCTCTGAACAAAATTGAAGAAATAGCATTTTTTTGGAATACTCTCAATCGCACTCCATGCCAGAAAGGTTAAGTTGATATTTGAAAGCACTTACTAGAAAATTTAATAAACTTTGATAACGTCACGCGCTTCGCAGCCAATTGGCATCGAATAAAAATCAATAAAAGTTGCACGAGAATCTTATGTGTTGGAAAGGGATCCAAACGATGCACATTTATGTCATGATCTTACCCAAAAACGTCGTACACGTCAGCAAATTTTCTATATTATTGATTTAGAATTATGTTGTATTATTGCAAATGTTACAAATCCTTCTATTTTCTATCTATTCGTTTTTTGGCACGTTACGTGGTTTAGACCTATAATAACGATCCATGTATATTGAAGTGCCTATTGTTACATTAACTTCAATGCCGCTATTCCACCAGCATGTAACTGTTGAGGTATTGAGACACAACCCAATTCCCTACGAACCCTTTATCTTTATTCAATCATAATACAATGTTAAAAATTGTGCTCCACATTTAGCTTACTTTCGTGTCTTCATATATTTTAACTCTATCGGAAAATATAGTGTACAGATGTTCTATTAAAAAAAAAGTTGATCTGTTTTACGGAAAAACTAAAAGTAATAAACAATTTTTTATGCTAAACTAAATTGACATGCGAAACATGACGAAAGATATCCCCAACCATTTTCAAATTAGACAAGGGTTACATGTGACGTGCCCTATATACTAAAGTGCGTATTATATTTCTTGTGCAATTACACCGAGGGTTTAGGCTATCCTGGTGTTCAGAAACACGGAATATCTAATCATCAGAATGCATATGGATTGGGTGTAATACACCATGGGTCATTGTGTACGTTTTGCATCTATCTAATAAATTAGTGTTGAAAATCAAATGTATTCTTTTTTGGCTTAGAACATGAATTGACGGATTTAATCTTTGATCTTTTGTGTTTGGATATTCAACGTTGCATCTTTAATGTTCTCGCCACGCCATTCTATTTTAGCCAGAAAGAATATTTAAAAATCTTTATTTTGAAATACTCGTTTCGACATTTTCGTCTGTAGAAAAATAAATCCTTTTCAATCACGTTGAAAACCGTTCACCCGTTTTCAAGATAATGTCGACTAAGAAAATCGCAATTCTTTGCGAGGCTTTACGCATTACGCTGTGACCTACAACTTAAAATTTTTATTGGAAATTACAAAAATCGTTTTTATTTATCCGTTTCAACATTTATAGTACATGCTTTGACATATCTATCTCGATATATTTAAAAAAGTTAGCACCATTTTCTTTATTCTATTATACGTTTTTTATTGATTTAAACAGATTAGGTTTTGTTGTAACGAAAATATATAACAACGTGATTATAGTTAGACGTAGAGTACCTTTTCGTTCACTAATTGGATAAGCTATCCGTTGGGCGACAAAAGGGACATTTATCATTGTCAACCGAACATGGGGTAGCTTTCCGACCCAACTAACCGGAAATGATTTAATAATTTTAGGCTAACAGAAAGGAAACAGCATCGAACCCCCGTTACAACGTTTCATTTTTCGAGATACAGTATAATTTTCACTTCGCCTTTACAAAAAAAAGCTAGGAAAAGAAAATTGAACATTGTAAACGGAGTTTCAGTTCATTTTTAGCCCGCGGAAGACATTTCGTTTCAATTTTAGCCAGGTTTTCATAAATGGAAAACCTACTAAGCTGAAGTGGTAGACGTGGTTATTGGAAACTGTTCTTAAAATGAAAGAGTGGTACTTGGAAAATGTATTTCGTATTTTTCCAAGATTTCTTGTAAAGATTTTCATCATAAACTTTGTCGTCTTCTTTTGAAAATTGAAGTATTAGAAAAATCATATACAAAATAAGATATTAATCCTATTAAAATCTTATAATAATACTAATATTAATTTTGTTTTCTACATTTACGTTCTAATTTGGATATTTTTAATTAAATTAAGCTAAAAATTTTCATATTATTATCGGGCAGGTTTATGGAATGTAATTTTAAGTGAACAAAGACTATGGAATGTGAGATTAAGGCAGAAAGTCTTATTTAACGTTTAAATTAGGGAGTGGCCTTACCGGGATATACTGTATTTATTCTTAATATTAGAAATAAATATTTAGTCTTGAATAAACTTAAAATATATATATAAAACAGAATGTAGCTGAATTTTTCTAGCTAAAATTGTACGTCAATTATGTAAATCGTTTATTATGTTCAGGATCTTTTGCAAACATCACTTAAACCCACGATTGGTAAATCCGTAGCAGATCTATATGCAGACAAAACAGAAAATCTACACAAGCAGTATATGGTGCGAATAGTATTTGTATTTAATTCCTGTTGTGTGTTCCAGAAAATATCGTTGTTTTTATGACAATAATTAAATTGACATAATTAAACAATGATAAAATTAAAATATAGTTAACCATGCAAGTAGTTCACATATTATTTCAGATAATCCAGTTTAGTGACAGCATCAGTTTATTTTCTTTACAATAAGGCACTGGCAGCTCTTCGAAAACTTTTTCCAATCACTATTTGTATAGTTAGCTCACCGTTTTTAAGTTAAAAATCCAAACAGCATGAGGTGGTAAATGAAAATATGGGTTGAGTATGCGCATAACTTTGATCGGTTTCTAAATAATCTATGATAGCGTTGTTCACCAGTCCAATCATGCATGTAAACGTAACTGTCAAGTGTATTGAGCCTGGTAATATCTGCCAACTAACCCATTATAAACTACTCCATCCCAAATGCGTCGTTAAATCGCTGTAAATAATGCTATTTGACGTGATTGGGTGGGACTTCCTGACAATCCATAATAATAAATTATTACAAAAATTCAGCAAAACAATCGAAGAAAAAATTTAATCTCTAAGTATTATATCGTTTACTCGTTTCTAATGTCATAAAAGCATTAGTAATTTGATATGATCTCAGTCTAACTGATATATAATAGGTTAATGTTTATTTTTGTCAAAAATATTACATGAAAATCGTTTTTTTTGTTGCCTATTGCATATATGGAAAGGAAAATTTCATGCAAATTGAGTTATTTCTGTTGCGTTTTAAGTAACGAAAATGGTGAATCGCAAATTTTATTGCATCACAGCAATGATCAAAAGGTTTAAAGCTGCACGGTCCAATGTAATATAATTTAGTACTTGACTCGAAAACAGAATAGCGAAGGTAATATAAGCGGACGTAGCTTCAATAACTGTGTACAATTATAAGGTTGATGTTCCCTCCGACTGTCCATTTGGGAACGGTGTACTTTTCACCACATTGTAATAATAAATCACTTGCCAATAACAGATATATCCGCCTACGGCGTTGTCTAGTTATCGTCAGTTTGCTATATTTTAAGAATCATTTAGATAGGAAGTGTTTGACGTGTAAATTAATATATAAGTCAATACATTTATCTCGTGTGATATTTAATTATATTAAAATTTTAGTTTAGTGGGTAGAGAGTCAATCAAGATTTTTTTGGTTTTATCCACTTTACTTAATTTTAGCTTGGTGGCATATTGTGAATGAAAGAGTTAGTTTTTTGAGTTATGGAGTGATTTGTATTCATTTATTTTAGTTTTGTTTTGTTGTTACATCCCAATTTCCACGACAACTGTAGTTATGACCTCTTGTATTAGACTCAATGTTCAAGTTTACTCATCAGAATAAAAATAAAAGAATCGTATCTCCTAAATTAGTTGAGATAGCAAAATGAGATTGCAAGTTTAATCAAGTTTTAGTACGTCTTTAATTATATGTATGTTCATTTTGATATGATTTGTTGTTAGGATACTTTGAATACAATTTGCATATATGTATGATAGCAATTGGGTAATTTTGAAAATAATGAAAGCATAAAAACCAAATCTCTGAAACTAATTTAAATATCACCAAGAATTAAAAAACTTTTTAGTTAGTTTAAGTTTGTTATAGTGTTATTTAAATTGGTTTCCATAAATATGACAGTTATAAAATTTTTGGTAAAACTCTATTAGCGAAAAGGATTAATAATACGTCTGAAAATTTAAGAAATACTTATATTAGTACCTATATTATATGTTGATCAGTATTTTAAAGGATATTTAATTAAAATTTGGAAATTACAGGTAGACCTGGTGTTACGACGAACAGTGCATAAGCGGTAAAATGTAAACAAAAACCGAATTGTTGAACATATTTTTTTCTTTTTTTTTATATTTTGTCTCTAACTTAAGAAGAAATAAAGTATTATGTACTTTCCAGTGCCTACTGTATGCAATATAATAGTACTACAATTTTTGTGTATTAAATAGCATGATACATGTTGATACAGATGAAGAAAATACATTTTGTTTGACTTTTTAAAGGCATTGTGTTGTTACTATCTTGAACAGTATAAAAAGGTCTTCATTTGGCACTTTTCTAATTTTTAAAATATCTTTGCAGAAATACGTAGTAAGCACTGTTTTGAAAAGATAATTAATACCTATTTGTTAGAGTTACAACAAAATGTTTTAACATATATATATTTTAGCATATTTTCTTCGAGATGTGCTCTATATAGCAAGATAACAACATTTTGCTTTAACTTGCTCCTTACCAATATATTAAGATCAAAAAAAAAAAAAGGTCAAAAATGATCAGTCACTGAGTGTGCTTTTCACCCTCATCGTTGACTGCTAATATCTTAGTAAGTTATCATGTTGTATAGAACACAGCTTAAAAAATAAGAATATTCTAGCGGCAAAAATTCTTCTTTTGTCTTCTGCGAAATGTACAGTACGGCTGCAAAATATGGAACCATTAAAAAATTTTTTAAAGGCTTGATCAATTTAGACAAAAATTTATATATCTATATAAATTATGTAACCTTGCATACTCAAGCTTTATATCTGCAATGTTGACAAATTTATAGTTTCTGAGATAAAATTCTAAAACTTTTTTAATGGCCATCCTATATACCTATTTTTATATTTTTACGGGATTTTATTAACCTATTCAGTGATATATTTGTATACCTAGGTTTCAACACGTAATTACTAAGAAATTTCGGTAAAAAAAATTTATTCCCTCAATAAATTAAAACAAGAGGTTTCATTATTTTATTTCAGAAACTTTAAATTTGACAACATTGGCAAGGCTTGAAACATATATAGACTATTCAGAAATTAGCTGATAATCTACACGTAGCGACATTCTTCGTTCGGTTCTAAAGCGAACATGTTAATATTAAAATGTACCATGCTTCACGAGGTTGTCAAAATTCAAATAATTTGTCCATAAATAATTATTAATATTCAATATCTGTCGATGGAAGCGGCTGTAATTTAGTATATAAAAAACCTTAAATTGATTATACGATTATTCAAGTTATTTTATTTAGGTATTAAAGCTTATTTTTATCATTTCATAATTAACATATATTCCCAACAAATACACTTGACAACATCGATTGTCAAGTGTACGACAGATTTATTTTTTATTGTTTTAGAATAAAGCTAAAAATAAACATTTTTTATAAAATTACCAAACATTGCCATCTAGTGTGATCAAATGTAAATATTTTATTAAATATAACAATTTAACAACCAAAACTAATAATGTTGAAGTATTCAATTTGAATATTCTATGTAGCATTATTTTAATAGTGTTTGAGAAACAAAATTATTAGTTTTGGTTGTTAAATTAATTAATATTCTTAGAGTTAATGAAATATTTATACTAGATGTCAATGTTTGGAAATATTAGCAATAAGAAATAGAAATAAAAATCAGTGATTGTTTGTATTAAAAAAAACAAAAACTGTTATATCTCAAAATCTAAAAGCAAACCACATTTTTCCAGTACGTCGTCAAATTCTCTGTAAAAAACGTTCATATGTCTTAATTATAACAATTCACCTATAAAAATAATCAAGATAATTGTATTTGCTAGTTTTATAATATTTTTGTTCTCTAGGGGAAAAATAAAAGACAATAGCAATTTGAGATGTCCTACATTGATTTATTTTTTAAAGGGGATTATGATATGTAAGATAGTTTTTTTCTAACAAACTGGATGTATAGTTTCACACAGCCTACTCGGACATCGAATTTGAACCATTCTGTACATATTCGATACATACGTATCGAACCAATTAGGTATAAGTTCGGCGCATATACTAAGAAACATAAGGCTGGACATTATGTTTTTGATTTTAGAAGAACTACTGAAGGGAAGTATGTCTGGAATATATACATATTTTTATTAAAGTTTTGTAAGTGTTTTTTGAAGGATTTCATTAATGTTAAGACATGTAAAACCAGTGGCGCCGACTAGGAGGGCGGGCTGCGGGACTTGAGCCCCTCGTAATCAGTGGGACGGAGCTTGAGCCCCCCGGAAAATTGTAAAAGTAAATGTTTCTATTATAAATAAATATTATTCAAATGCAGTAATACCCTGATTTGCACAACCCAGGACTGGGTTGGATGAACAAAACGAGTGCGCCCCTTTTCATATAAAATTAAAAAAGATTCTACTTCTAGGTCTAGTGTTAGTTCTAGTTTTACTTCCATTCAAGTATACAAATGTATTCACAACCTTCAAATGCAGGTCTATCGTTCATAAAATCCAAGAGCTTTAAAAAATTTAAAACGGGGTTGTTCGTCTTTTGGAAGTCGTATGTTAAAGCTTGGGTGATAGCTTCCCGTTTTTAGGACTAGCTTGGTCATAACTTCATACATGAGCAAATGACATTTAAAGTGATGCTATTAATCAATAATGCATCATGCCATCCCCCTGTAATTGTAGTTGATTTTGATCAACCTATGAAGATTGTATTTATATCACCGAATACAATCAGTTTGCTTTAACCAATGGACTAGAGAGTCATTAAAACATTTAAAGCTTACTATATGAAACGGCCTAAAACTAAGACTGTAGTAGATAATGAAGCGGAAGAGGTAAATACCTTAGCTTATTTCGAGACCAATCCCAACGCTTCAATTCGACCTGCCCAAGATGATCTGAGAATCAGTAGGTGTTAGTGCAGGGAATTTTGAAGAAACATCATTTCCACGATTACAAGTTCTAGTTAGTTTACGACCTTTCATGAGGATATGATCCCGGCGATCTAGTGAATTTATGTTAAGTTTGTGTAAAATTTTCGCGAGAAGGCATCTTTAACAGGCATAACAACCATATCTGGGCTGCCGTTAACCTGCATACAATCTGAGAAAGAAACCATCAGATTAGGTTTCAACGTTTTTTGCTTTCTGGCAAAATGATTGCAGGTCTTTTTTACGTCCTTTATGATATTGTTTTATAAGCAGAGCGTTACCTGAGTTTGTTACGTACTATGGCACAAGATTTTTTAGACAAACTATCTTTGAACTTAAGAAGAAGTTGTTGGTATCAACTGGATGGAGCTCCGTCTTATTGCACCCAAGAGGCATTCCAAGAACTCACCTCAATGCTCGAAGCCAGGTGGATAAGGTGGTTAGGACCATCGAATTAGCAGGCAAGATCTCCAAATTTGACGCATGTAGACTTCTACCTTTAGGAACGTATAAAACATTAGGACTACCAGGCATTGGAAACACGAGAAAGGAATTGGAAGCACGTGTGCGAGCAGCATTCAACAATCTCTTACCTCAAGGAATACGAAGAGCAACACTTGAGGGTGTTTCTTCGCATATAACGCAGTGCTTGAATGCCACGTCATGCACACAAAATTTTTTGTCAACTGATGTAAATATTGATAGCTTTTGTTGAATATTCTGCAAGCTTTACTAGGAACTTTATCACGATTTCCATGTACAAGAAAAGAAGAGAAAGAATTCCTTTTTTTGCATAACAATTATTTAGGTTATGTGTAACTTCTTTAACTCTTTACTACTAACGTTAATGTATCTAACGTAACAATTAATAGCTCTCAAGTATCTACTGACGAAAAAAGTAAGACACTGACAAGAACTCCTTGTGAGAGCTTATATTTCAGGGCACATTATGTTAATATCGATGTGTAATGTATGCATTTAAAAATATAACAATTATCACCCAAACTATCAATGTTAGGTGTGGATGTATGGGATATAAAAGATGTAAAATAATTCGCCGAAGACAACTGTTATAAATTACATGGCACACCCCTACATCCCACATCACAAAAATACTATCTCAAAAATTATTTGAGTTAGTTGTAATAAATGCCTCCATATAACTTTCAAACACCACTTAGATTCTAATAATGTGTAATAACTTCTCTCTATACAACAAATGTTATTATTTATATTTCATTTCTGTTCCATACGTTTCAAAATACTCGAACTTCGAGTTCTTTAACTTACGTTTACTGAAGCTTGTTTTCAGCATCATTGAACCCTTTAATATCGATATTATTGTCCTCACTTCTTCGACATTGTCGCTATTAGATTTCTAATTTTAGAAACGATCACAATTTTTTTTTTTTAATTAAAGGAGCTTTATAATTTGTCCATCTCCCTACTTTTAGTAGTTTGCATTATTTTTTTATTTTCAGTAAATGTCTGTAAATCTTCTTCCGCATTTCCCCGATTTCTCTTAAGGAATTCATCAACCGTACCAATGCTATTTATTCCGACTCTATAATCAGCTTTTCTTTGTAGCGCCGTTTTATCGTGCGCGTCGATCTCCATGAAGGCGAATCGGAAAGGATTTACTCCTTATTGTTCGTATTCTTGTCCTTTTGTCATTTCGACAACTGGTTCTTGTGATTTAGATATATTTATGTTGCTTTCGGTTTATCTTATAATTAATACATTTAAAGCTAATTTCCTCACTCAAAATTGAATGTCTCAGATGATTTTCTTAATTCTTGATGGGGTCTATTAATTTACATAACAATCAAAAATTCTATTAAGACACTGACGACATAAAGAAGTTATTTGTGGTCTTTTCTTGGACATACGTGCAGTAATAATTAGTTTATAAATAGATTCATTCATGCTCCATACTTAGGCGGTTTCTATTCACATAACATTGTTATAACATTTATATTATTATTTATAGTTTTATATTATGAAGTAGTAATTGCTATACAGTTTGTGACAAAAACACTTCTTGTTTGCTTAGAGCGGTATATAATCCATAATCCCCTCAGCATCTACTTACATTATTAAATTCATTTTCTACTTAACTATTCACGGTTGTGCTCTATCTATTCTCTCGCCAATGCTCTGTTTACATTTACGTGATGCATGACTAAACATTATTAGATTTGTTACCGCGTAATGTATCGAATATTAGTCCAATAATTATGCGGTTTATTAAACACAACAAAGATGAAACGGGCAGCTAATATATCTATTAAACCAATTAAAATTGAATATGAAGTCGTAACTGTGTGTAAACTAGTTAGGCACTGCGAACAGTTGTAATGTTTCCGTTTAATTTCCTTTTGGGAAACGGCGGAATGTTGCGGTTGCTTTTTGGTGAGGATAGTTCAATTTCACATAGAGAGGCCTTCGGAGAGCGCAACAGTTTGTCAACGTTTCAACAGAGGTGGTAACGTGTTTCAATCTAATCGAATATCGATCACTTTGGTACATGTTTAGCTACTATCACTTTAAAAACACTCACATCGAAATGTGGTAAACGTACTTATATAATATAATATCAATGTTTACTGTTTCAACTTGTTGCAATTTTTAAATCTGTGAATAGAAACAACTTCGGTGATTGTGGCATAGTATTAAATGATTGAGTTAAATTCGTTGCTTTTAAAAGATACACTATTTTAGACGATAATAACTTATTATAATTACAATGTAACGTTATCGCAAGCGTCGTGAAACGTAACCCTATACTCGATTAAACACACATGATAGACTTCACTTAATATATGCTCAGGCCGACTCTGTAACCTCATATTAAGAACTGTCACCAGCATCCTTTGATATGGAAATTCGAAAGCCGAACAAACAAAATTTAGCCTAGATCTGAATAAATTGATTAGCTTGAAGCTGATCTAAACTATGAAGTGATGAAAGATGTGAAGAAATAAGTTACGGTATTATGCAAATTAATATTGATGATCAATTTCAAACGCACCTTTTACTATTTAACTTTTTTAACAAATATAATACAATAATTGAATAAACAACATCAGTCTAAATGTTATATATATTTAATGCAAGCTTTGTATCATAATGTTAGGTTCCTTTCAGACTCATTCTTAGTCATAAATTCCAAGTAAAAGTGGGGGTTCATCAAAGCTCGCTCGTAGCCCCTACTGTTTAATCTTGTCATAAACATGATTACGAAGGGTATCCTACAATTACTATTACAAAATTAGCCTATTTCGGGATTAAATTATCATGAATTAAATCCCAGTATTCAATAAACAAAGATGTTGACATAAAAAGATCAACATCTTTGCTGATCATCTTTTCATTATCTCCCAGACATTTTCAATTCGACTCATGTCTAGAATATCCGGGTAATATTCTAGACATGCATACAAATAATAAACGATTAATTGTAAAAAAAACCTAGCGTTATTGATATTTTTACTAAAGACGGGCATTAAACATGCAATTTTACAAGAATCGATGGCGTATCTAATAATTTAACCAGAAATTGTAGTTAAGGGTTAACGATAATAAATATAGGTTCCGAACAAACAATGTGATTATGTGACAGATTATGTTAAATCTAAATCTTTGTTTCATAGAAAATACTGTGCAATGATATCAATGATATAAGCCGATTACTGATTCTCGAAACCGATAAATGTAATACAATATACTTACGCATTCTCCCTCATTAAATATCACAAGTCCACTACTAATTTGGAGACAATCGCCCTATTTTGAATTGAACTTTGAACTTTTATATAAAATGATAATATTAATAAAGGAGAATGAGAAAATGAAAGAACCATATTTTAAAAGTAATTGATAATGTATACGCTGCCCACTCAACTGGAAGTACATTCATTGTCTTAGGGGTCTGGAAAGAAAATGACCTTTTTGATGATAATCGCACTTTAATGTTAACAGTGTGTACATTCACGCGAAAACATATATTGTTGTAAAGTATTACTTGTAAGGTAAGGTGGCTTATAAGGATGAAGGATACGGTGGTAGCGACAGAGTGTAATACCCTCCTTCCTTGCATGTTTAACCATTTCATTTCCTTCAGCTTATCACTTACAGTACAGAACATATACTTTGACAATCACGTTGTTGTAGTATGATTCAAATAATGTCTGTTCAAGTATATGACTTTCAAATTTCTATACGCCCCACAGTGGAGCCAAAGCTGTGAAAAGTTAGAAAAAAGTGTAAATACATAATTTATGATTAGGGCCAAATTTGTATGTCTATCAAATCTGTAATCTGTTCTTCTGTCATACTCATCAATAAAAATAGAAAAGGGATAGCTGTTGATCCTGTAGGTATAACATTAAAAAGCTTGACTTGCAAATTGTTGCGATAAAATTTCAACCTAAATATTAGTGCTTTATCTGTTTATGTTATAATTTCAATTTTAAAAGTTTCAATGTTTAAGAACTTACTAAGAGGTTAGCTTTTGATAATCTTCTGGATAATATTGGGTCAATTTTTTTCTCTACAACACTAAATTACTAATTATTAGTATTAATTGAGTTTTACAATCAATTAATACAGTTTGCGCATATTTGCGCCGTTTTGTACACAAAAATATCTATAAATTTAATTATTGTTATTAAACAACATGTTACAATAGAATTAACGCCGCCATGTTAAACACTGAAATTAATGCTATATTTTTAATATAATATTTGTAACTGTTTTAATATAAAAAATTTTGATGATAAACTTATCAGTGAAACACTTCCTCAAAAGATTAACAAAATATCCTATAGATATGGACATTACTCCAGAGATAAAACGACTCTTTCATCTTTATTATACGCAAAGTGCGTTATAATAAAATACTTCAGAAAGATCAAACAGATCCACTGCGATTACCTTCTTATAACAAAATTCTATTATCACAAAATGAGACCATCCATTAGAAGAATATGGAATAATTTTTAAAACAATAACAGAGGTGAGGTTGCAAGGATTGTTGGATTACACCAGTGGCCATAGACGGCAATTTTTAAAAATGAAATATTTCAGCAGTCTGCTGAAATGAGAAAGGACTCAAATGAAGAAGTGAGACTAAAAAGGTCTGACAAAATTCAAAGTACATGCTCTTAAAAAAGCGTTCGCAGGAGTTAATAAAACCGACTTGGGAAAATAGGTCAATTAGTTAAGTTAATAAAGCTATCTTTTTTCCTAATTTTTCTTTGCTTGGCCCCACTACGCCCTTTATATGTATTTGTTGAACTGATTGGTGAATGTCAAATTTTCATCTAATAATACATCCAAATTTTTTATAGATTTTTGGAACTATCTACAATTTGCAGTCTGTACTGTTTTAGCGGGAAAAGAGTGAAAAAGGCCCAATTGTTTTTTTGTAATTATTCTTTATTTTTTAATGATTAATTTTACCTTAGTAAAACAGACAGGTGAAGTCATCTTATTTAGAACATGAATATTTCAACATTATTCCCACTTCGCTGAATGCAAATCTATGTATTTATTTTCTTATTCTCATTTCATATTTCGAACCTGCAATATGAAATCATGCGAGTCTCTGAATTTTAATAAGTACTGCAGATTTTAGACCCTGTGAGATCTTAGCGAAGGAAATTGCTGCACTGCTCATGAATAGAGGTCGGATTATAGCAGCTTAAATAGATAGAGTGCCTTTAAATACCAAATCCCACGTAGAGTAGACATCGATCATCGATAATGAACGATGTCAACTTGAGTAATTTGCGTCCATTTTGTTAATAGTAATTGAGTTTGGCCAACATTGACGTCTCTCTAGGATTAATGAAGAGATGATATCATTTTTTAATTTATTTCAACTGTTATATTCTACCAAAATAGTTATTTATGAACTCATATTTGACAATGATGGTTTCAATGCTAATATGTTGTATAGTATTTACAGTAATAAGACGTTGAAAGAAGCTATCTATGTGAGATTTAATAAATCGGCTGTTTGATTTACAAAAACAAAATTGCATTAATAATAAAAATAATATATCTGTTTATTATCCAAGACGAAGACCCAGTTACGGAATCCTGTACAACAAACTAATGGTAAAGGAAGAAGTAAAACAAGCATTACAAAATTAATAACAACTTAGGTAAATTCAGAACAAAAATAAAAATAAATTGAAAAAAAAAATAAATTCCACCGATAGCATGATATAGTCAGCACCTCACTGAAGCTGTCATGAATACAATCAGTAGATTTGCAAAATGAGTCTGATATTGAACAGTTGTGGGTGAGACTGACTTTTCGTAATTTTAGGATTGCGTTAGGTTTCTTTTATAGGCCCTACTGTTAGAACACATTGTCGTGATGGGTAACTTTAATGTTAATGTTTTTCTTGATTCGACTGTCAGAACAGCTGTATTAAATTCTTTTCAAAATCTTAACTTGGACCAGATTGTTGTTCAACCTTCTAGGGTTGTTGGCAATTATGTGTCATTGTGTGTTGAAAGTTTTTTTTTAATGTATTTTTTTAATGAAACCTTATTGACACTGTTTGACATTCATTCCCCTCTTGTCGTTCGAGCTGTGAAAGGGAACTCCTTACCATGGCATTGAACATTAAGCAAATGATTAAAGAAAAAAGTTCTGCAGTTAGATATTTTCTAAATCGGAACGAACTCGTAGGCAGGTTAATTTTACTTATTACAGGAGTCTTCGCAATTGGGTTACGAATGCTACTCGTTCTGAGAAACGAGTCTTTCTTAAACAAAACTGTAGCATTCGGGTTTCTCGAAACCTGTGTTAAAAAAAATTATGTTATTAATTCTTCGTGTGTTGCACTTCCGAGTAGCTTGAATGATCACAAGATGATTTACAAATTTTTTGCTGAATTTGTTCAGAACTCTCAGGTTTTTCCAAATCACAATTTTTTAAATTTTTATGGTAGTAATAAGATGCATGGTGTGAATGATGACTTGTTTTTTGCAGCTGTTTCTGTGTATACAATTTTGAATTTATTGTTATCCTTAAAATCAGGTGGTATTCGTTCTAATGGGATTTCTTTATTTATTTATTTACAATAATTGGGCACGGTACAGGACCAACCCAATAAAAACAGTGCCACGGATATCCTAACAGAAATCATAATTAATTGTTATAAATAATGTTATAAAAAGAAAAGAAAATCATACAATACAAAAAAAAAACAGAAAATTAAATTTAAATGCGAAAAAAAAGGACTAGTTTAAATAACTAAAAAATAAAATAAAAATAATCAAACAAGGACCCTAATTTAAATGATACGCCAAAAACTAATGAAAATCCAAAAGAATAAATAAAAGCAAACAATAATTATACTCTTCAAAACGTGAGGGGCACAATCAATCGACGTAACAGAATCCTAAATGAAACAAGAGAGCCAGAAAAATTAAAAATATCGAAATTTACGCGATCCGCAGCTCTAGCCATACGTAGTATAGGGGAATTTTGGAAAGCATTAGTACGTGGTGTAGGAGTGGAAAATAAGTAATCAAAACGCAACAAACGTAGAGGAACATGTACACAGACAAGACTAAGTAAAGAAGGAGAATCGCATAGGTTACGTAGTTTAAAGAAGAAGAGCACATCACTACAAAAACTACGGCGACTAAGGGTCATAATATGAAAATAATTACACCAAGAAACGTAGTCAATGTATTGAATAGAACTTTTATAGCAAGGTATTTTAAAAATTTTGATTATATTTTTTTCAATTTGGGCTAGGTATGTTTGATATTGAGGGCTCGAGACAACACTACAATAATTAAGAATACTATTGACAAAAGCAAAATATAAGGTTTTTATTGCATTGACATTCGTAAATAGGGCAGTAGATCTAATAACGAAACCGAGAATACGCCAAGCTTTTGTAACAATAGAATGTATGAGTCCGCTAAATAAAAGCTTAATGTCAAGAATGACGTCCAAATTTTTTACAGACGAAACACGAGTGAGTGTCTGGTAAGTAAATAGTTATAGTGTAAGGTGCTCAGTTTCTGAAAGAATGGAAACCATTGACAGAAACTATTTGACTTCTATCTTTTCGGTAAGAGGAGAACCACTGAAGCAACCTCCCATGAATACCAAAGATTTGAAGTTTGGATAACAACTTCAAATCTATATATCATAGCAAATATGCTATGATCAACACGATCAAAGGCCATACTAAAGTCAGTATAAATTGAGTCGACTTGACAATGTTGATCAAAGGAGGAGAGAATATAATGTGTGTACTATAATAGATTGCTTTCCACCGATCGACAAGCAAAGAATCCATGGTATCTCGTGTCAATTTTAGATTTTATTGCAAAGAAAAGGCAGGTATATAAAAGTTTTTCAAATGAACAAAAAAAGCAGCAAACCTCTTGTTAAACTACCACCTGTATTTTCTTCTGGACTAATAAAATGTACCGTTATTTCCTTTTTCTCTAGTAACAATAAGTCCTTATTAAAGTTAAATTTTATGTCAATATGATTTGTTTGTTTTGAATTCTCAGCATTTCTTTACAGTTTGGGTTCTTGTACTATTAAATTTTTTTCTTCAGATATAACAGACAGGAGTTAACATATCAGACACAACATCTCTTGTTACTAATATCTTAGAGTCTAAAGAATTCCGTAACCTATAACCACCATTATGATAACCTACAAATTTGCTGGCTTTGCCCTTACATCTAATTTTCCATTTTTAGGTAAAATTGTCATCCAACTTTTACTTCAAAAAATCTTTAATATGTCCAATTCATTTTTATCACGCCATATCTTTGCCGGAGGTATTCCACCATTCGAGAAAGTTAGTGATCGGTTTAATTCGTATGCAGAAGTTCTCACCGCTTCATCCCATAAATGCTTAGATAACCAGATTCTATAAATTTCGTTCTAGCTTTATTTAATAAGGTACGATTAATGCGCTCAGATATACCGTTTTATTGCGGTGTACCGCATTGTATATTGTGACCCTATACCTTTATCACTACAGAAATTTTGCAATTTTCTAGATTAGATCTAAACTCACCTCCATTATAACATCTTACTCTTTTAGTCTTTACTCCATGTTGTGTTTGTATATATCTAAGAGTATTAATTAATTCCTCATTAGCTTCATCCTTTGTTTTTAATAACAACGGTAAAATGCGAAAAATCGTCGATAATAACTTAAAAATATCGTTCTCCTTCATTTGTTGTTGGTGTAATTGGACCACACACATAGTAGCGTAAAAATTCTCAACTTTCTTTGAATTCTGTCTGTCAAATTTTGAACGTGTGCCTTTTTCTTCAATATATACACCACATTTTTCATCAGTTTACGGTAACCCCAAAAGTTTTAATCCTTTCGTATTTAAATGACCCAATCACTTTCCATACAGTTAAGTACCCCAAAAGAAATTTCCTTTTCCGTATGTGCAACATTTCCCCGATATCCTCGGCCTCTCTGATAGTTTCCACGTCTTTGATAATTTCCTCTACCTCTTCCTCTATCACTCTCTCGGCTTGTTTCTTTTTCAATTATTTCCTTATGTTTCGATGACACATTACAATTTATCGCTATATGACCAGATTTCTTACATCTAAAACATTTTAAAATATATGAATTAAATGTTGCTTTATTAATCGTATCATCCTTGTTGATATCTTTTAATTCTTTGTTTAGTAATCTTGACTTTACAAAATCCATTGTAACGGTAGTGATAATTGTTTCAATGGCAGTTCTAATATGATTATATTTTTCATTTATAATCAATAAAAGATGACAAAGTTTGTCGGTTTCTTCCATTTTTGTCCCTAAGTTTTCCATTCCTCTCATTATAAAATCATACTTATGAAAATGTTCCTACATGTTTGTACTTCCTTGTTTGAATGATAAAAGTTTTCTCATTAAATGTAACTTTGATACTGCACTTTTCCTTTCAAAAACATCATGTAATGATTTCATCATTTCGTTAGCGGTTTTACAATCCTTTATCAGATCAATGTTTTTGTCCAAAATGCAGTGGACGATTATCGATTTAGCTTTTACCTCTTTTCTCTTTACCTCAGCCCTTATCGTCTCATTATTTTCTTCTTCAGGATCAGCAGTGAATTGAAAACCGTTGCAGCTCACGTTAAGATAATATGAAATTAAATCCACGAAAACATTGGTAAATTTAAGACTGCATAGTATAGAAAGAAATATTCTATATTATAGAAAGAAATATGAGTAAATTATGTCAACTTGCCGTTTATCTATGTATTCGTTGACAAATAACGTTACCCCTACTAACTTACTTATAGTTGAACGACTAGTTATAATTCCGTGCTGATGATCAGATGTATATGGGCGAACATAGTAGCTCATTCTGGAGTAAAACATAATTTCGGAAACCTTTGAGCAATTGTTCAAAATGCTAATAGATTGGTAATTTTCAACACTAAATCTGTGTTCCGGTTTAAAAATCGAGTTATACGAGCTTTTCCATATTATAGGAAAAGTTTTAGTTTTTAAACATAAATTAGTTATAAAGGTTAGAGGTTTTCCGAGAAAGAGTGCAGAATCTTTAATAATAAAACTTTGGAGACCATCTACGCTAGCGGTAAAGTCATTTTTTTTTATTATTTGATACAGAATTTAAGCTCCTCTACAAGAAATGGGAAAACGTAGAAATCCGGGATAATTGATTTGTTGCTTACAGTTATTGATACAGTTATTGATTGTAGTTATTGACGAAATACAACTGATAATCAAAATCCACTGTGTCGTTTAGATAAACGACACAATCTAACATATTTATTGTAATATGTTTGTTGTTTACAATTTGTTGTTTAGTTGCAACAGGTTTATATGAACCAGTCATAATTAAATTGACTGGTACAACTCAAGTAATTTCAAGAATCTGCCTTCAATTCCTTTCTTCTCTTATCTCGCATATATTTTAACCTCTTTGATTTTTCCTTAATGATATCTGGCAATCAGCTTTTTCTTTTTCTCACTTCGTTCATCCAACCCAATCCAACCCAACTCAATGCTATGAATTAAGTGAGACTAATCTATTAGATTCTTCCGTAGTAATAGTTATCCTCATTGGTATGCGCATTCCACTATTAAAACTGTAAAAGAAAAGTTGAAATATCATAAAAAGTGGAAGAGATGCGGTAATGGAAATGATTATCTTTCTCGCACGAGATACAACTGACAATCAGAATCAAATGCGACCTTAGATAAACAACGCAATTTGACATATTTGTAGTAATATGATTACGAACCAGTCGTAATCAAATTTAAACAAGAAACGTAATACAATTTAACACAACCCAACTTTACCCAACCAAATAGTACGATTTTAGTGACACTAATTTCTTCTTTAAGTATCTGCCTTCAGTTGCTTTCTTCTCTCAGCACGCATATATTCTAACTTTTTCTAATTCTCTCCGCACAGCTGATCCCACCTCTCTATATCATCCGCCTAGTACCTCTTCGCTTTTTCCTCAATGGTAACTAGTCATCAACTTCTTCCTTTCATTACTTTCCTCACTTTAGTTTCCATATCTTTCTATCTCAACCAACCCCAACTCAGCACAACAGATTCTCCCGTAATAGTTATCCTCATGTTTATACGTTTACCACTATTAAATCTGCAAAAGAATCGTTGAAATATCATAGAAAGTGGAAGAGCGTCCAGCGCAAAGCTTTTAGATAAGCCATCCAGTTTGCGGTCTTTTCTTAAAAGTAAAAGACACGGAGGCGGCGGTATTCCATCTCGAGTGGAGCTGAACAGTGAGGTAACAGATTTTTTTTCAATTTTTTGTTCGGTTTATATCGACGGTTACCTGAACACCTCTCATAAACGAATTACTATTTACCAATCGCAGCCTTGACTCTCTAAACATGATGTTTCTGATCTCACACAACTGTACCATAAATTGGGCCCTAGGCTTGATAGCTTACTGGGATATTTTATCCCTCCATTGAAAATTCTATTTTCCCTCGGAATGGAAGAAAGCCAGTCAAAACCAATCATGTTCTGTCCAACTAGTCCAATTTCCCTATTATCTATTGTATCAAATCCGTCAACATCACGATTATTTGCGTGGGCAATCAGTCAGACGAATCTATTTGCTTTTGTTCAGTATATTCAAAATTCTATGAATTATAACTCTCAGGTGGATGCTATCTATACTGATCTAACAAAAGCTTTTGACACGCTTCTCCATAACATTCTTATGGAAAAGCTGAACAAATTCAACTTATCAAACGGGTTGTTCTATGGATTTCTTCCTATGTATCTAAGCGGCTTCAAGTAGTGAAAGTAAGTAATTTCATATCTAGTTTTACTTCTGTTACATCTGGTGTACCTCCAGGTAGCCGTCTTGGACCTATAAACTAAGCTTATGTTTCTTAATGCTTTCATTATTCGAATTTTTCTCTTTTTCTGATAATTGTAAAATTATTGCTAGTTTCATATCTGTTTCTGACTGCGTTGTATTGCAAGAAGATATTGAAATAATTAAATCCTGTTATCCGCAAAATTACATATTTCTAAATTCTGATAACTGTTGTCAGATCATGTTCAGTAGAAAGAGATGTAATGTTAATTTTAAATGTAAGTTAGGTCCCAATTATCTTCTTGATCGAGTTACTATCGCTATCATATCTCGTTTCTGAAGCTACTAAACGCCTCACATTTTTATTAGGATTTCTTGTCCATTTACTTATCACTCTATTACAGTGATACCCCGACTTACGTAAATTGGAAGTTATGCGATCTTCATCTGATTGCCCACTATACCCACCATAACATATTGTACTTGGTTTAATAAATTTGAACGTGTTTGTGAAGCACAGAGCCGTTAACTACAATTACAGGTGAAGGACTTTATCTTTGTAACTATGTCGTGTAGAACTGATACTGATTAATTTGCATCAAACAAGAAAAGAAGTCTTCGAAGAAGAGTTCGGTGTAATAATAAAATTTTGTGAATTGGCAAATAAATTTTAAGAAGTTCGGAATCAACAGTCTGAATAATTATAAAACAAATGAAAGAAATGTTAATAATATTATATGTTAATCAAGTAAGAGTGAAACATTGCCCTGTTAATCAGAATATAGTGTGCTCTCAAGTTATGTTAATTTTTGAAAGATAGAAGCTGGGAAGGAAACCACAGATGAAATATTATATATATTCTAGGTAATGATAGAACAAAATAGGTATAGTAGGTAAGACATATTCAACATAGATGAAACTGGTTTGTTTAAAAAAATAAGAACGTTTAACGCGAGAAGAGAAGCTTTTCTAGGTTTCCACAAAAACCAAGAGCATTAAAAAACAAATCTAAAACTGAGTTGTCCGTCATTTGCAAATGGAATGCTAAGACTTGGGCGACAGCTTCTCTCTTTCAGAACTAGTATGGACACCTCTATCACTTCATAGCTGTGGTCGAATACTATTCCCTATTAAAGCAAATCCCATATAAAGTAATGTTATTAATCTACAACGCACCAACACTTCTATTGCATCTCTACTTAATTTCGAGCAACGTGTGAAGGTTGTACTTTTTGCCACAGAATGCAAAAAATTTGCTTTAATCAATGGGAGTCATTAAACCATTTCAGTCATGAAGCTAGAGACAAAACATAGTTTAGTGTCTGAACCCAATTGAACATAATTTATTTCGGTATATAATCGGTCCCACCTATCACGTAAATCCGAGGTATTACTGTACTTCCTTATGCGTATATGGATTGCGTTGTTAACATTTTTAGTTTCGTTTCAGTTGTATGAAGTCCTGTCTATAATGTTCACATTAACATTTTTGCGATCCCCCGATAGAAGACTTATTCCGCTATTTTGCTCACAAATTTTATCTCCCGAACTACTCTTATTTCCAAAGATGCCAGGTGTTTGATTTAAGATCTCTTTGTGGCCGTCGACACAGTACGGACTTATTTCTGTACAAACTAGTTATTGGAGATCTAGATGCTCCAGTTATTTTAGAGGAGATTCATTTTATTGTGCATAGTTATATTACTCGTTCTCCATTTTTGTTCAGAGTACCTGAATCCAATACACATGCCTGTTATCTCTTTTGTGATTCAATGATGTCGTTTAAAAAAATCCGCGTAAATAATCAAATATTATATGAACTGATATTGTGTCTGCATTTCTTTTTTCTTCTGCCCCGTGCTTGAGCTTGCTTTGATATTTTCTCTTTCTATCCCGAATATAAATAAATATGCATAGAAATTCATTGGCGTATTCCTAAAAGAAAACATGGCGCATGTATAACAACAAACGTCTTGTAGAGTAAAAGGTGCTTCATATTGGATGAGTAAAAAATTTTAAACTAATAACGGCATTAATACCAATATCTCGATTTTAAAGTAACAGGAATACTAAAAACTGGTATTAAGATTTTGGTCCGATAGTAAAAGCACTTGTTAATGTTAATACCATTGTTCTATATGAAGTAGTGACTTTATTATGTTTGAAAAGAAAATATTTGAATATTCGCGAGTTATTTGCAAATAATCGGGACGAAAATAACTCTACGTACTAGAAACGACCAACAATAAGACAAATCGATATTAAGAAATGATAATCAAAACAAACAGAACAATAAAATATACAAAAAATTATACGCACTTATCCAAGCACAATATTATCTTCGATTTTGAGGTCACGTAGCTGCCAGAACCTTATTGACATACCGTATTTAAGTTCATTGTGTATAATAGAATCAGTTGTAAACACTCGAAATTGAAGCGTGTAGTAGTCTTGGTTTGTTTATGTTTGTACTATATAGAGATTGTGTTAAGATCGAGCCACCAAAGTGTGCCAAAACATCTCTGATCTTTAATGATGAGCGCGGAACGATTTTAACATATTTCTGGTTTACATAAGAAATATAGGCCACCAATAAATGATATATATGATTGCATCATATATAAAGATGATATGTTGAATTATATTAATATCGCTAAAATTCTTCCTAAATTTAATAGAAATTTTAACTATTTTATTATCGTTTTAAGGAAGGTTAATGATAAATTATAATCAAAAATTAAATACACATAATTAAATATAGTGTAAACTTAAATTCATTTTCTCTAACATTAACGTGGAAATCAAGGATCTAATTGAGTTTAAAGGATTTATAGCACTAAAACTGAAAGAGATTGGAAAAGCTTTAATGAAAGTATTACAGTCACCGAAAGATGGAAAATTAATCGCTGTGTACACTAAATTACTTTTACGAAAATGACTTAAATTTAATTCCTTCATCACGAAAGTTTAGAAAATTTAAACAAGTTTTTACTTAACCAACTCTCCAAACATGTTACTTTAGGTTATTTTGATATTCCAAACATATTACAAAAAATATAATAATATATTAAGTTGCATCGTAATAAAATTTATACTTGTTATGACAAGCTGATCAAAGTAACCCCAACATTTTTGATGATAATAATAATTTACAAATCATGATCTATGTATTGGCATAGATACTATAAACATTCTCGTGTATACCAAAATGCATTCAAACTTATAGATGTATTTCAGAAAATATATGAATTAGAAAATTCGATTTTAATATCGCTGGTTCGTATTTTATCAGATGTGACTAACTAAAATAAATACTTTGTTGATTCAATTTATAACTAAACCTACGTCATCGTTATTTATATTAATTACTCAATATATTCGATAACGTAAATGCATTAAGCACCAAAAATATTTGCGGAAGATATTGAATATTGAAAATAATTTTTACTTAATTCTAAAAAAATTTTGAATGGGAACCTAACGAGTTATAATTCTTTTCTTATTTAGATAAACATAAACATCATAACTATTAAATAATAAAGTGTTAAGAACAATTTCCATATCACGATAAAAAATACCCATTATATCTAAAAATTTGATAATAACCACGCGATATTAATCAGTGTGGTGGTCGGTAAATTGTTTTCTTTAACGCCTGTATACAGAGAACCCCAGCTGTATTTTATCATTTTATAAACAGGCGGAGTAACAGATTGTTTGACGTTTCGTCATGTGTGTATACAATCTCAAAAAAAAGCCGATAGAAAAAATAAACGCCGAAATGAAAAAAGGAAGGAAAAGTTAAAACGTTACATACGATTTTTCTTTTGAAACAAATCGAAGAAATCACATCGTTAACGACGTTGTGAAATGGTTTCGTTTTGAAATTTCGCAAAATCAAAATGGTAAACAGGTTTCAGGACGTGACTAAACATCTAAACATTTCCAAATTTAACTTTTTATACCACGAAACAACGACAACGTCGATGACGATCTTAAATAACCCGGTAAAGACTTCTTTCTTTTTAATTTTTTTTATTCCTTTGAAGAATTTATTACAAAATCAGCACGTTTTCATCGCGCAGTTTGATTTAATCAATTTTCTAATTTCAATTTGCCGTGAGAGGAAAAAATGATTCGCCGCATTTTGGTTCTCTATAAATAAATTAGCGTCGGTCAAAAATAGTTTATAGAGTTGTAAAATGGATTAAGTAATGTGTTTACAGGTTTACGTAATGTTTCGAGTGTGCTTTCAAACTCGGTATGTTTCTACGTCAGGTAGGACGTTTTATTTGGTTTCAAAAGTCGTTTAATTCGACGTTTTATATGGTTGCGAGACGTATGGGGTCCCAATTTATTGCTTTCTTTTTTTTGTGTTTTTGTATTCGAAAAATTTCGATTTTTTTCACTTTGTTTTGGACAAAATTCAAAATATTTGTTGGAGATAACAAACGGTATGTTGATGGTATGTAATGTTGCAAAAAAATGTTTATTTATATTTAGTTTTGGAATTAAGATTTCGTCGTAAAAATTCAAAAATTATTTCATGATTCATTTTAGAAGTTGAGAAGCAGTTCACATCTAAAATTAATGATAAAAGCTTTTATTTTCAGGCAAGATAAAAATAAACGGGTTATAAAGAGAGCTTTATTATGATTGCCTATCTGTGACAAGCAGATATTTCTGGTTCTTACATGCAAAATGATATTAGGTTAAATAATGGCCAATTATATACAATTCATTTTTTATGCAACTTGCTAGTATTTGTCAAATAATAAAAAAAGGTAATAAATAAATAATTCAATGTACTACTTGTTATTACAATGTTTTTACTCTATCTGTTACAATAATAATTATCACCTCATTTTCGAATCTGATTACAACCAAATATTAACTCAATTTATATAAGAAATTACGATAACTTATATTTTACAATACGATATATTTTTATTAAAAAATAAATAAGTAAATTTAATATATAAATATTGGAAATAAATAAATAAGATGCCCTATTAAAGAACCTTACCAAGAAGGGAAAGAACTTTACCATATTTCGTAAGAATGCGAAATATTGTAAAGAAATAAATTATAGTAGTTATAATAGTTAATAGACGCCAGTTTTTGAAAATACGTATGGATGGTACTGAAAAAGCTAACGATAAGTTAGGAAAAGACTCCAACGACAGTTGACGGTTCCTAAAAGAAAGATTGAAAAAATGTCCAAGTATCAGGCATCAATGGTTCATTTGCAATGGAAAAGTCTTCTGTTACCAGTAGTTACAGTTTTACAAGCAATATCTAGTTTTGAAATGACAGTCTTCAGATAGTATTTCTAGTCTTTTGGAAGCAGTATCAACTCTCCTAGAAACAGTTCACGCCTTGTGAAAACAACATTAAGTCTTCTAGAAGCAGTATCAAGTCTTGTGGAAACATTTAAAACCTTCTGAAAGGAGTTCAAGTCTTCTCGAAGTATTGCATGTCTTCTGAGAATCTCATGAACTATTTCAAGCCTTCTGGAAGCAATGTCAAGTCTTCTAAAAGCAGTATTCTAGAAAGTGTCCTAGAAGCTAATATTAGGTCTTTTTCAAGCACTTCAAGTCTTCTGAAAGAATTTAAAGTCTTTTCGAAGCGATCTCAAATCTTTTGGAAGCAGTATCAAGTCTTTCGGAAGCAGTATCAAGTCTCCTAAAAGCAGTATTAAGTATTGTGGAAGTATTCTAAGTCTTTTAAAATTAGTATCAACTCTTCCACTGACACTATCGAGCAGTCTGGAAACATTTCAAGCGTTATGAAAGCTATGTAAGTCTTTTGGAAACAGTATCAAGTCTCCTAGAAGCAATATTAAGTCTTGTAGAAGAACTTTAAGTCTTCTATAAGCATTTCAAGTCTTCCACAGACAGTATCTAGTCTTCTGGAAGCAATATCAAGTATTCCAGAAGCAGTATCAAGTCTTGTGGAAGTACTTCAAGTCTTCTGAAAGAATGTCATGTCTTTTGGAAGCAGTGTCAAATCTTTAGGAAGTAGTACCAAGTCTTTTGGAAGCAGTATAAAGTCTCCTAAAAGCAGTATTGAGTATTGAGAAAGTATTTCAAGTCCTTTAAAAGCAATATCAACTGTTCCACAGACACTATCGAGCCGTCTGGAAACATTTCAAGCCTTCTGAAAGCTATACAAATCTTTTGGAAGCAGTATCAAGTCTCCTAGAAACACTATTAAGTCTTTTAGAAGTACTTTATGTCTTCTATAAGCAATGCAAGTCTTTTTGAAGCAGTATCAAGCCTTCTAAAAGTAGTATGAAGTCTCCTAGAAATAGTGTTAAGTCTTTTGGAAGCATTTCAAGTCTTCTGAAAACAATTCATGTCTTTTGAAAACAGTTCAAGTCTTCCACAGACAGTATCGAGTCTTCTGGAAACAGTTCAGATCTTCTGAATCATTTCAAGTCTTCTGGAAGCAATATGTAGTATTCCAGAAGCAGTACTAAGACTTGTGGAAGCATTTGAAGCTTTCTGAAAGCTATTCAAGTCTCTTGGAAGCAGTATCAAGTCTCCTAGAAGCAGTACTATCTATGTCTTGTGGAAGCACTTTAAGTCTTCTATAAGCATTTCAAGTCTTCTGGAAGCAATATTAAGTCTTCTAGAGGTAATATCAAATCTTGTGGAAACATTTCAAGCTTTCTGAAAGTAGTGCCAAGTCTCATAGAAGCACTATTAAGTCTTGTGGAAACATTTGAAGGTTGCTGTATTTCATACTGTCGAACAGGATTTACTTAATGAAGATGATAAACAAGAGAATCTTACTTCTTCCTCGTTTTTACCTTTATGAAAAGCATCACCCACAATCAATACCATGAAGGATCAGCCGAAGGTCCTGGTGCTTGGTGACAGACATGGGCGCATTTCGGGTAAAATTTTTTCTTCCAAGCTAAATAACAAATTTGATATTTTATTGTTTGTCAATACAATAAATAATACATGTTTAGACAATGTTGTGGAAAATATGTTGGCGCTTTTTTCTGATTTTCCTAAAGAGGATTTTGTTGTGTTAATAGCAGGTACCAACAATGAATGGTAAAATGGTAAAGGTACCATGTTTACTAGTGCCATGAGTAGGATTAGATCCGTTGCTAAACATACGATTCTTAATTATTTGTCAATACCGTATTGGTATCAGAAGTGTGAATTTAGCAATGCTATTATAACTTTAATAAGAAAATGTTTTTTTTTATGTTAATTCGGTTAAAGTCGGTTAAACAAGCATCTTATGTTGAATTAAACAATATCATTGATAAGGACTGTAAAATAAGTCTTGGTCTTCTTATGTCAGCACCGTGATCTCTGCCCATATAAATTTTCTGCTAGAACTTAATAAAGGTTGATTCGACTTTTGAAAATTTTTGTTGACCTTAAAATATATCAAATCAAATATAAGCAGCTTTAATCATTGTTCGGTAGAATGCGATGCGGTAGAGGATAACAATCCTGAGGAGTTTTTTATTAAGAGTCTTATAGTATAACATTCAGGACCTAAATACAAAAGATCAGTTTGAAATCTTTCTCAAAGATAATTATTATACTGTTGCTTGTATGAATTAACATTGGTTAAGCAACTTTGAAAACACAGGGTGTTTAAAGCCTTATGATTTTATTTTGAACAAGTGCTAAAACATCTTGAATTAAGATAATTAACATACAATGTCTTAACAAAAGTTGAGATCTCATTATAAGGGAGATGTTACTGTTAAAGTTTGTTAGTTAACATTAACAATTGAATGTTTATTGAATCATATTAATTTGATTCAATAAATATGAAACAATAATATTATTCCAATATTGTTATAATCTGCCTAGGAAAACTTTGGAAATATATTGCAAAGGGTCTTATAACAACCATCTGCAACATATTACATGGTTTGATTAGCAGCAAATTTGATATAGAATGACTTAAATTTTTCTGATTCAACAAATCAACGTAATATCATCAAAATGTCAACGAGTTATTATATTCTTCAGTTATCTTCTGAAGTTAAAGAATTAGAATCCTTATATTTCGTGGCAAAATAATGATATAAATTGTATAATAACAAAAACTAAAATAAAAGCAAAGATTTATAGAGATAAAAGAAACGACTGAAACGATGACGCCCAATTCTTTCAACTACATATTCTACGTGTAAATGTTTTTTTAACTGCACAGTTTAATTTACAACATTACGTTGTGTATACCTATCCTACAGAGATCAAAACAAAAACAGTACATTCCAAGAAATAATTCTGTAAACTTTTATAGGACAACTACTCAATATAAAAATAATCTGTATATAGAGTTCTTTATTTACAAGGTGAATCACAACTAGTTTATTACCTGACAAGTAAATTTATTGCGGGTAATAACTATGTACGTAAAATGTTGGCATCAATTAAAATTTCAACTGTTATTCTATAATTTTCAAAGTTTAATTCAGAAATTAAATATATCATACAATCAGCAGAAAGAAGCGATGGTACCAAATTTTCTTTTCATTTTACAAGAATTTCTTTTATACGATTTTCAATATATAGGTTGTTTCTGTAAGTCAAGACATAATTTTAATCGTAGACACTAGGCTCAAAATGATGATGATTTGTGCCGAAATTTTTGGTCTAAACCTAAAAATATCTAAGTTATTGGTTAAGATCAATGTTTAGGCGCAGTTGGGAAGCACAATGAATCAATTTGTTTAAATCATCATTAATATAAGTCTGAGCAATATGGATGTTAGTAGAATCACAAGAATAATGTAGCAAAGTGTCATCAGCATACATATATTCAATTCTGGATATGGTATATACTTGTGTATACCAAATACAGAATTGAACCGAATATGGATCTTTGGGGAACGTCAAACAACACAACAGTGTCGTTTGACGTTCCTCAAAGTCGTTCATTCATAAAATAATGTTCGAGAAAAGTACAGGCATTGCGCGTCATACCCACATGCCTAAGAATTGCCAAAAGTGTTCTATGGTGGACTGTATTGAAGGCACTGGAAAAATCAAATAGGACAAGAACTGTACTCTACTGGTAAACTGTATTCTACTGGTAAATATAATTTTAAATAGTCAATGACACAACCTATAAAATCCCTAACAAGAAAACATAATACTCTTAGAATTCACCTGCCTAGAGTCACGAGACCAGAATTTAATATCAAACCAACTACTCCATACAAGCCGTGATCTTTTTTTATAAATAAAGAAATGTTGCACACTATTCTAAAAGACACCAATTCTAAAATTACATATACGGGATTATCTTATGTAAGTACATCCATGATTATTGACGATCTGACTCACAGAATTAAAAGCGTTTTTTGGACTTATGTACCTGGCTGTAGCGTTCAAATCCAAACATGAGAATGCATCATCGCTTTGCGCGTCAAGCAGTTTAGAAAGACCAATAATGCAGCAATATTCAGAACAATAATGTCGAAAGCTTGTTTAATGTTTTATCTTATATAAAAATTGATGATAAGGAAACACGGGATACTAAAAAATGTGCAGGTGACAAATTAGTCTCTATATCTGAAATGTTCGATAAATTTATCGGAAACTCAATCTCACACTTTATTTCTGGAAAATTTCTAACCGTTGACGAAACTTTGGTTAGGTTTCGAGGACGATGTTCATTTAGAAAAGGAAATATTCAAAAGTGTGGTCTAAAAGGTATGTTGCTTTACGCCGCTAAGACACATCACTTTTGTAACGGATATATTTATAGTGGAAAAACATATAATCCCAATGTTTGTAAACTAAGTATTACCACGCAATCAGTATTATATTTAATTATACCTGTCATAAATATTAACCGCAACATAACTGCAAAAAGATATAATTTTTAAAATAATTTTTAAAGATAATTTGTTAAAGATACATAATTTCCATATTTACGAAGGCACACGAAGAAAAAGAAAAAGGAAATAGCTAATAAAATTTTATAAAACAGAAAATGTCAATTGTCATACTGAGTTAACTCGAATTGAGATTATTTCTAGTCAATTTGAGTCAGACTGTTACTAACTTGAGTTCGTATACATAATTAATTAGTAAAATTTCAATGACATAGTCAAGCAAGCACTTACAAAAACCACTTGCTGTATGAGAACAACAGCATTTCTTGATTCGCGATATCAGCATTCAGTGCAGAAACCATCATACACAAATATGAATGGAAATAAGCTTTGTCACTCGTTATTAGGAGAGCGTTTTGTGGGACGTTTTGAAGAATATCTTTAGAACATGTTCTTCGATTTTTAGAGTCCCGTTCAGTCAATTCGGCATGTAAAATTCTTCTGACAGAACGATCTGACAAACGTAAAGCAGAGGGACGTATAACACCTGAACGAATAGGAGATCATCCTAGTGCTTCATTTTTATGTTGGTGTCCAAGCACCAACATAAACGGACCCTTACATCCATCATTTGAAACCAGCGAGATTTATTTTTTTGCCATCAACTTTGTTTGGCTAACTCGGTTTAGCGAAAACTCTTTGTTGGTCCATCACTAGGGCATACAATATTTGGTTTCAGTAATAATACACCTATAATCGCGTATGTACCAAAAAAAGTATAAAAGTATTAAGTATAATAAGTAAGTTAAAGAATATTACTCTTGTCATTCTTGCGCCATAATAACAAAGTGGATAATGAAAATGGGAAACCTGAAATGCTATTATTTTACAATAAAACGAAAGGGGTACATGTTGTCTCTGCAGATGCTGCTTTAGATCAGCAGCTAGTGGCTATTAGCAGTATGATATATGTAATAATGCAATAATGGATATTTCAACGATAAATTGCTGTATATTACTGAAAGGCTCAGCTGCGGAGAAAATCTCAGCCTTGGACAAAATCTTCAACATCGAAAGTTACTTCTTTGTTTACCTTGAAATCTAAAGTAACTCATAACCTTTTGTTTAGAAAGGGACAGTTGTTTAGAAAAAACAGCAAAAATTTACCATCAAATAGGCCAGTACACCCTTCAAAACATCAACCATGATTTCATTTAGTTAAAAAATGGGTACTACTAATTATAATAACAGACAATATGAAAATTTTTAGTAGACGAAGAAAGATATCACAATTTTCTCAAAATACGTGTATAATAGTGTTTTCTTCATTTTAGGTGTTCACGTTATTCCTCTTAAGCGCATTTCTCACATGGTAATTGGGAAGTTTCTCAACGAACGTTTTACGGAGTGATAAGAAAAAAAAAACCATATTCTTATACGCCATTTTCGCTCATAACGAATAATTTATTTTTAGTTTTATTTTTTGGATAAAATAAACATTTATTTTATTTAAGAAAACATGTTTTTATTAAAAAATGTTCCAATAACATCGGATAGTAGATTCAAGGTGAATTTCAAATTTAATATCGGGGTCAAATAAGACATCACTATAGTAAATATGTAACTAATATAGCGATAGTGGTTGAGGGTTAAGGATTCGATTTTTACTATTTTACAAAACTGATTAAAAAAATTGTTAAAAGTTGTGCCTCAAAATATTTTTAAAAAATGAGATATTCGCTTATGGTTTTTGTTTTGAGAAAAGTACATACTCTTCTCTATAATTAAAAAAATCATCAATGCTATATTGGATATTAAGAATTCAATTTTTAGGATTTTTCAAAAATGATAGGTTAAAAAAATACATCATAAAAAATTATAAAATGGGTTGCCTTCATAACTGCTTCTTACAAAATTGATTCAGAAAAATTATTTAACTTGTTTTCAATATTCTTGCAATTCACAGAAATTAAGTGAATTCGAACATGAATTTTTTAATATTGTTTCTAAATTGTAATTTGCTTTCTATACGAGTTTTTTTACATGATTTTTTTGGGAACGTATCTATCACGTAGAAAAAGAACTAGGTGTAATGACGTAATACGTAATGACGTATTAACACTATACTATGTGTGAAAAACTGTTAATTTTCAGTATGTAAAAAAAGTTTATAAATTCGCCAAAATATTGACATTGAGAGAATACTAAAAAATATGAAAAGTAAAATCATAAAAATGGGTTGCTTTCGTAACTGCTTCTTACAAAATTGATTCAGACAAATTTTTTAATTTGTTTCCAAATATGTCTGCAATTTACAGAAATTAAGTGAATTCTAACATGGATTTTTAATATTGTTTCTAAGTTGTAATTCGCTTTCTACACGAGTATTTTTACATGATTTTTTTGGGAACGTATCTATCGTGTAAAAAAAGAACTAGATGTAATGACGTAATATGTAATGACGTATTAAAACTATTCTATGTGTGAAAACTATTAATTTTCAGTAAGTAAAAAATGTTTATAAATTCGCAATAATATTGACTTTGAGAGAATACTAAAAAATATGAAAAGTTTAAAATAACATTAATTGCTTTGAATTGATGAACAAGAGTTTAAATATAGCTTTATAAACAGAAAAAATCATAATCTATTTCCACGTTTTAAATACTCTCCGGATTTAAGGCATATGTATAAAATTAGAGAATTAATGCACCACATCAATATTGATGTTGGAATACATAGCTGATGTTGAGAATACAACGATGAATTCAGCTCGCTCGTTAACAAACATTATATTTGAACGTTCAATCTGACATCAAAGTACGATTATATGTATTAATTTTAATTTAAAGCTTGATGGGAAGCATTTATCTTTTTGCAAAATCGATTCGATTTCTTGCATTCCATTAGTTTTAAAATCCTGTGATTATTTGTAAAATGATTCGAAAGAACTATAAATTACATGGAAGCTTGCGGTTGTATATACAAATTTTGTTCTCACATTATAAACATGTAGCATTTTGGGCCGTAAATTAACGAATCTCAATGAGGAGAAGAAACGATAAGTGTAAGAAAATAAGTATTGCAGATTATAAAATATTAAGGAATGAACAATTATCAAGAATTTTAAAATAAATTTTCATGTTTTTGTTTACTTACTATTGATGTTTATTTAAAATTATCTAACATGTTTCGATTTACAAAAACATCATTTTCAGAGGTTCCTCGAATTCTGTGTTAATGAAAAACATTACTAAAAATTTGTATAACTCGTTCTAATGATATGTTATTTGTATTCAAAAATTAAAATTAAACATGAACGTAGCTATACGTAAAGAAATTGAGGAAAAGAGATTGAGAAAAAATTAAGAGAACACAATTATCAAGAAAACGAGATACTGTTTTATCAACTGTAACTAATCATCAACAAATTCAGATATCAAATTTATATACTTCACTTTGTCTTTAGCCCTTATTGACTTTAGTCAAATGCCATATTGCTGACGAATAAATAAATTGAACTTTTACTTAAAAGAAATTTTAAGATTAATGGCTTGTCTTAACGATTTAATTCAAAAACTGGCTTTATCTAAATATAGTTTTTAGAGATACGTACAACGATTTATTAGAATATCTTCTAAGGTGTCATTTACATAAATACTGCAATATTATTGGAAAAAATTACTGTAAAATTCACCATATGAGTCACTGTTTCTTTATGTAAACCAATTTTGATAAATTTTATGTAAAACCAGAAATTAATTTACAAAGCTGAGAAAAAGTAACACTTTCAGTGGTGACAAGTTAAATTACCAAACTCGGGTAGAAAACAATACACACCCCTGTATTGTTTGTTATCTACATAAGTGCTTACATTTTAATTAAACTTCAAATGGAACGTGGAGTTAATATCGTTTGAGATAGAATGAAACAACAATTTTATTAAAAGTCATAAAACACTTTACACTTTATATACGTACACTGTATATATAAAGTATGAATGTAAATTTAAGAGATATTCTAACAAAAAAAGGCTTGAAAATCTATTTATATTATATTTTTAAGGCATCTTTTTTGAGATAAAATTGATATCAAGATGGTTCGAATAGGCTCTCTCGGAAACTGTATGAGTTAGAAAAGAAATAGATCATATCCGGATCTCTATTTTTAAATAACTTCCAATATCGAAAATTTTTATTTCCCCTGGAGACTAAAATTGAAAATATCGTAAAACAAGGAAGTAAAACTATCTTGGTTATTATTATGGACGGAGAATTATATCTCAAACATTAAATGCACAATTTTTGCAGAGAATTCGATAACATTGTAAAAACTGTTGTAAAGGTTTTTCTAAAGACTTTTATATTTCCAGGTATTACAATTACAATTTTGGTTTTTTGGAAACAATTATTGATTCTTAGCGTATTAAACTCGTTACTTGTCTCTGATTTCAAAAATATAAAATTCGACAGGACTGGTTCTATTAATAGTTATTTTTGATTCTAGATAGCGAAATGACTTTTGTTTTGTTTTGTGTCGAGCTACCGTCGCTATCGTATATCAAACAAGATTTTTTCGAAAACTGCGTGTTTTAAGCATTCAAAATTAATAAAATAACCAAATTAATTAATGGCATTTGAAATTGGGTTAATGTTTTGTCAATTTATTTTTGAACGTCAGATATTTATAAATGTCACAAATTTATTATTATAAATTCGCATTTTAACAGGAAAGGTGTGTTTACAATTTGTCCATAACAATAAATCAACCATTAATAGTACCAAATTCTTTAATTTTCGAGCTGGTCGTAAAAGTTTACTTTTACGTCCTGTGAACAAAAAAATATCATTTTGACAGTCGCTGAGTACTACGCAAAACTGAACTTTTAATAGCAGTTTTCGAAAAAACTTCGTTCTCGAATGCAAAAGTGTCATTTCGCTATCTAGAATCAAAACTAACTATTTTGTAAAATTTCTAAATGCTACCATCCAATTTTTGAATCTAGGGGGAAAACAAAAGGCACTGAGATTTTAGCGACTTTTAATTTTATTTAAGAAAAAGAGATCGAGATATGTATGCTACTTTTTTCTAACTCTTTTAGTTTCCGAGATAGGTTATTTGGACATCGAATTTAAAACAATCTGTTCAACTGCCCCAAAATTGAGATACTATAATCTATATTTTTGAACATTTCTCTATACTTTTGAATATCTAAATCGACATTTTTATATGAAAACCTTCATTTATTTTATTGAATTTGTGAATTTATCAATATTCAGACGTATTGAATCAATATTCGAAAAAATACTTCTAAACCAGTAATAAAATTTTGAATTGCGAAATATCATATTCTCATATTTTTAACATCTCCATATTTTTTTATTTGAATAAGATCAAATTTCCGTCCTCCGTGATAATTATGTCTTCTATATCAAACCATTCTTTTAGCTCTATTTGGTCTTTTCTAATTGTTAATAATTAGAAAATTCTAAATCGAAGATAATGTCAAACCAAATCGAAAAAGAAGAGTCGTTTTTATATTTATCGTCATTTTCTCGTCATTTAAATTAGTAAAATTATCAAAATGTACAAGAACAAATAAGTAACAATTTGTATGCTGTGGAAACGGCCCAAAATGTTCTATATTTACAATGTGAAGACAATATTTACAATTTTCTGTATACATATGTACGCAAGCCCGCATGTTATTTACGGTTCTTTTGATCATTTTAAATCAACAGTACTAATTCAATCATATCTCAAAACGGAACTCATCATGAAAAAGTTGATGGATTATTTATTTGTGGTTATGTTTAATATTTAATAAAATATGTTAAATTTCTAAAAATTATCTATTATGTACCGATACTATTATGTGTCTCATATGTTTGTACCAGGATATTAATAGTCGATAGATCTTTCAAAATTAATACAAAAACTTCATATAAATGTAGGACGACAAACGCTTTGTTTCGGAGATACAGGGTTTCTAATTTAAATTTTCGAAATTGATTTTTCTTAATATTACACATGTGCTGTTTTTTTGGCATAAGACAGACGATTATGGAGTCTGTTTTACTACATGCGCTCTATAACGCAATCTTTGTGAAAAAAACATAAACCTTTTTTATTTAAAAATGTACAAAAAGTAACGCTGTGTAATGTGTTCTTTAAAATAATCATAACTTTTCTGACAATATACGTATTGATTTTTTCAATAAAAATTCTTATTCCTTGCACGTTTTTAAATAAAAAAGATACTCTTATCAAAGTGCGCTAAGTTGATCGTTTTCAAGATAATTCGCATTTTAGCAATCCATATAGATCAACGTTCTTAGAGGATAGTTAAAGTTAGGTATAATAATGTGTGCCAAAATATTGGTGTCAAAATACTCAATTTAAATTCGGCGGTAACACAAAAAATACACTATTACTAAAAGTGATCAAATCACTTATATCTCAAAATTTGCATTTTTTGACAATGGATTTATCCTGATTGTTTCAAAACGAGCTATGGTACACTCAATTTAAATTTGGCAACAGAAAAAAATCACAATATTACTAAAAGTGATTTGATCAATTCTAAATTTGCAAATTTGCATTCTTTGACCATTTTTTATCCTAATATGAATTCAAATTTGGCAGTAGCAAAAAAATTGCACTATTACTAAGAGTGATTTGGCAAGTTTAAATTTTTTTTTTATCCTGTTATGTTCAAAATTAGTTAAAGAACGCGATGAGTATGCTCAATTCAAATTTGGCAGTACCAAACAAACTTACACTATTACAAAAAGTGGTTTGATTAGCTCTAAATTTGCATTTTTTTGCAATTCTATTATTGTAATATGTTCAAAATTACCTAAGAAATACGATGAGTGTTTTCAATTCAAATTTGGTAGTAGCAAAAAGAATTACACTGCTGGTAAAGGTGCTTTGATTAGCTCTAAATTTGTAAATTTTCATCTTTTGACAATCTTGTTACCTAAATGTATTCAAAATTACATGAGAAACACGGTGAGTACATTTAATTCAAATTTGGTATTGGCAAAAAAATTACACTGTCAAAAAGTAATTTGATAAGCTCTCAATTGGCAAATTTATATTTTTTGACAATTGTTTTTTTTTATGTTGGTATGTTCAAAATAAGCTCAGGGACATGATGAATGTACTGAATAGAAATTTGGCACGATCAAAAAACTTACACTGTTATAAAAAGTGATTTGGTTAGCTCTAAATTTGTAATTTTGAATTTTTTAATACTTTTTTATCTTAATGTATTCAAAATGACCTGAGGAACATTGTGAGTGTATTCAATTCAACTTTGGAAGTAGCAAAAAAAATTACACTATCACAAAAAGTGATATGATTAGCTCTATATTTACAAATTTGCATTTTTTGACAATTTTTTATGTTCAAAATACACTCAATTCAGATTTGGCATTATCAAAAAATTACTCTATTACTAAAAGTGATTTTATTAGCTGTAAATATATAAAGTTGCATTTTTTGACAAGTTTTCTATTCTAATATGTTCAAAAGGAGCCAAGAAACACGATAAGTACACTCAATTTAGTACCAAAAATATTACACTATTACTAAAAGTGATTTGATTACACAATAATAAGAAGACACTGAATTAAAATGTTATTTTGCATTAGAATTACTTGATACAAAATTGCCTATATCTGTCTAGATCTAAATCTTTATCTGCTCTTGTAAACTTGTATTTATTAAATACAGACTATATATAGAGGGGTCTCAGGTTTTTGTAGCAGAACCACAAACACTTTGTTTGGGAGATACAGGGTGTTCAATTTAAATTTTTGAAATAGATTTTTCTTAATATTACACCTATATTTCAATTAATCTTGTTCAAATTTGGTATGTTTAGGTTTTCTTGCATGAGAAAGACGATTATGGAGTCTGTTTTAATACGTTCTATAACGTATTCTATGTGAAAAAACATAAAATGCGGATTATCTTGAAAACCATCAACTTTAGTGCACTTTGGTAAGAATACCTTTCTTATTTAAAAATGTAGAAAGAGTAAGAATTTTTATTCAAAAAATATACTGACCGAAATTTTATGGTTCAATTTCAGTTCGTAAAGAACACGTTGTGGAGCGCCCTCTACCAGCTATAGTAAAACAGACTTCATAATCATCTTTCTCAAGCCAGAAAACCCAAATATACCAAATTTGAACAAAATTGATTGAAATATACTTGTTAAAAACGGAGGCGTTTGTCGTCCTATAGCGGTTGTTTATTGAAGTTTTTGTGTTATTTTAAAAGATCTATGGACTCTTCAAGTCCTGGTAAAAAAAAACTGAGATACCCAGTATATTTAAACTTTCGGATTTTGATGTGCGTCTTTTGAAAAAACATTTGACGTTTCGACAGAAACTGGTTTGAAGAAGGTTGCAACATGGCATCCAAAACGTCAAATAATTTTTTAAAAGACGCACGGTAAGACCCGAAAGTTTCTAGTTTTAGATCTAGTATTAGTCGTAGTGATAGTTCTAGTGTTAGTTCTAATTTTAGTTCAATTAACAACGGTTGTGAAAGGCTTCGACCTTGGATTTCTATATAATTACTCCGTGTGTTTAAACATTTCAAACATTGCTGTTTAATCATTTTCTTATCAACACTATAAAATCACACAAAGAAAGAATGGAATTAGTGCTCTATGTTTATCTAATACCCTATGTGTTAATAATGCTATGAAGATTCTTTGTTATATTCCTAATTTGCAATATAATGTTGCAAAAAGTTGCCGTTGCGTATATTATTAATTTTTTTAATTTCTAATCTATACTTTCAAATTGAATACACATATTTATTGCATCATTTCTTTCTAGTTACTAACATAAAATAGGATCTATTTTAAACGTTGATGAATCTTTTCGTCGAATTTGCACCTAAATTTCTTTCCACAATAATTTTGCTCGTTTAACATCTAACAGTTTACACACACTCTTATGTAGTCAATAAATTTGCTATGTCTGGATTAAAGTTTATAACGCGGTATTAAATGATGGTCCATTTAAACCTTTGTCGGATCATAAACCAGTTGTGACTCATCTTGTAAATAGACATCTTTCAATAGCTAATTCTTTTTACATTGATTTGTTTTATTATAAAACTTTATATAAACACTTCTTCGAATATACTATTTATGTTTTGATTTCTATAGAATTAATGTACAATTGATATATAAATAGATAATTACACATTGCGCCTCAGTTGTACGTTTATTATCAATTAATTATTAAATTATAATGTTTTACTACTATATTGTTATATAAAAGTATATCAAAGTATGTTTATCAAAGTATTTGTTCAAAGTATGTCAAAGAAATTAAGATCTTTTCATCCGACGAAAATAATTAATATGGTTAAGGTACAGCTTGAATAGCACCAGAACTTTTGGGGTTGCACTCGAATCAAAATTGAGCACTTATCCTTGCAATGTGATAAGTGCTTTAATTAATAAAACTGAGTAGAATAATTGACCAGAAATTTACAAGAATAGTAAATTATGTAAATTTATGTAGAGAATTATTCTACTCATTTAGTTTTAACTTAACAGTTATTTTCAAATCCTATATAATTTCCTCATCTAATGTATCTGTTTCGATAAAGATAGCACAAAATATTGAGAAATAATTAATAAATCTGGATAAATAAAAGTTAAAATAAACACTCTCTTCGTTTTATTACCTAATAATCGCCTTATATTTAAAATTAAGACTATAAAATTGAATTTACGTTAACATATAAAAATAAAATAGAAAACTTTCTCGGAAAAGAAATCGTAAAAAAAGTTACGAACTTAATAACACCTAAAAATATAATCATATTTTAGGATAGGATATAGAATAAGGATTTTATACGAAAATTTCCAGATTAAAGTTGTTTATCAAAAGCAAATATTTACTCTGTATATCATCAGTAATGGCGTTATGTAAATTTTATTTTCTACCAAAATAATTTTAAAATATACTTCTAGACCAATAACAGTTAATCATTTTAACTGAAACAATAAAATAATGATAATTCCAATATTTAAATAACCGGTAATTTGGACTAATGAATCAATCGACAATTAAATGAGGCAAATTTAAAATAGTCAATTAACGATTCAAATTAATTACAAGAGTAAAAATTATTCCGCCCTGTTAAATATGTAAAAATCAATTCTCTTTATTAATTAATTAGTAAACATTTTTTAATTAATTGATTTAATTGGCGTACCTCCAATTTGTGTGAAAATATGAAACTAACAATAGAAACATGAAGACTCAACATGAAATTGAACAATAAAATTAATTGTATAACGAAAATGCTTGGATGAGGTGACTTGACTAGTTTCGATAACGAAGTATCAGTTACGATTATCTGATTTAATCACAGATTACGGCGAACTTGCAATTTCATAAAATCGATAATTCAGGTTGTGATAGTCTTGAATGTTAATAATACTATAAATAATAAATATGATAGAAGCCAATATTATAGACCATCTAACAAATCTATTAGTATTAGAAATGAAAACCAGAATGTTTCGAGGTAAAAATTAAAAATTTAAAACGGTACTTACTTTTAAATTGCGTTAGAAGATATTGGTTTCAAAGTTAATTTTGTACTTTGCATACAATCTTTAGTAGCATAATAATTTCAGATGTAATGAATTTACATGAATCATCCTATTTATCGTTTCGTATTAAGGAGTTAGAAAAATAGATTTTATTACCACAAATCCTACCAGTACCGTTCTTCACTTCTAAAGAGCTTCCTACAGCTCTTTTTTCTTTTCTTTACATTTGGTTATTGGAAGTAGGTAAAGTAAAGTGTCAAAACTTGGATGTAATTTTTTTGTTCCTTGCATAGTGTAATATTATTTTTTTAAGTATTCACAGGAAAAATGTCAAAGCGTTTCAAAATTACAAAGTACCTAAAGAAATATAACGCATATAGAAGAATAGTATTCAGTACGTTATGAACAATATATTTCTGGAACTGAAAAAAACATGGACACAGATAATATAAGAAATAAATAGAATTCCCAAACCTAGCAGAATACCAATGTATATAATAAAAAGACAAATGAAGACTCTTGGTTTTTCTCTTTTCATTGATCGACGTATGATTAATGTAAATTAGTATTTATACTAATATACATGCATTATAATGCATCATATTATAAAATATGCAGAAAAAGTGTTTGGGGTGTTGAGGACTAAATGGAAGCTAAATGTAGCAAAACCAGATGAATTTAGTGCTTTGTTATATTATATTACAATTCCTTTCTTCAAGGCAGCCAAATATATAGGAGTAATTCTAAATAAAACCCTGTCATGGAATGAAGATTTGCATGGAGCTTTACACAAACCTAGACTATTCTTATGGACTTGTCGAAGCCTTTATGGCAAAAATTGGTGGAACTCTAGTAATGGATACTTTACTTGGGTTAACTCCTTAGCATATGCATATAGAGAAAGTGATCAGAGCTACCGTTTACAAATTTAAGGGAAATGGTCAAATTCGATAAGTCTCACCAATGGGCGGATTTGACGAGGCCACTATCAGTGCTCAATTCTCATGATACCAGCTTAAATTACATGAATGGCAGTCCTGGATTAAAAGTAATGATTACTGAATTGGGGCAAGAATACTACCAGACACTTCAGATTAAACAAATTTACACTCTAGGCACTTATTGTACGGTATTGCTGGCAGAAATATTTACTATTGACATGGGTGTTAAAATTCTCCTAGAGAGAGAGGTGAACATATAATATTTCAATACACGATTTTTTCAGACAAACACATAGGATGACAGAGTTTCTCTAATCTGGATTACAGGTCACTCTGGAGTTGCTGACTATGAAGCGGCAACTGAGTTAACATGAGAAGGAAGTGTAAATGTGTTTGTGGAGCCAAAGCAAGTAGTTGGGCTATGACATTGTATGTGAGCTGTAGGAAGACTTCGCCTACTGTGGTTCAGCTCTCTTGCAATGAGACACATGAAGTTACTTAATGACATCGACACTGTCATATCGGGGAATACTACAAGACTTATTCGTAGCAGTGTCAAAGTTCTAGTGGGTGTTCATCACGTCAATCTGTTGGGTCTAGTCGACGAGATTGAATGTCGTCTATGTGCAGAGGATGAGGAGACGGTGAGCATGTTTTGTGCTCTACTGACAATAGTGTCAGACCGATGTGAGGAAAAACATAAATCTCTCATATTAGTGGAATAAAAATTGGGGATTATACATTCAATAAGTTTTGGCATTCTACGTTTCAAAGATTGGAAACAACCCATACAAAATTACAATCGCTTCATTCAGTACCAGCCGCATGATTTATTAGTTTATTTCCAATCATTAATTGACCAGTTTTCGCTAAAAAATACTCTTCAATATCTTCTGTGGAGGTCTGTGGAGTTTGTTTCTTGATTTTATCTTCTTCGACTCTATAATAAACTACTATTTCTCGGTCAACCCCTATGTCATAGTTATTCTTTTATATTCTATTACGTTAACTATTTCAATACTTAGACTCCATGTAAAACTGCACTCACCAAGATTTTTTAGTTGTAATTAGACTTTAACATTTGAATCGATACACCTAGAACTAGAATCAATTGGGTTTAATCATTTTAAAATGATTAAACCCAATGAATGCAATTGGGCACAATACCCCACAAAAATCCCCTTTCTCCTCTTCTACTACATTCGTAGAGTTTCTGCAAACTTAGAACTATATTCTTCTGTGCTCTTATCCTCTTTCTTCCTGTTTCTTTCCACGTTCTATAGTTTGTCTACTCATAGTAGGGTTATGGCAGCAGTAAGGATTTTTAATTTCATACCGTGCCTGCGTGGTAGGGGAGTTAAAATACAAGAAACTCTCTTCCTTCTGTTCACTTTCTTATTTCTGTTTATTGTTCATTTCATTCTTTGCTACACTTATCGCTAGTTTCCTATTTACTGCGTTGAGCATCTTCTTATAGAACTTGTGTTTTAATGCTCTACTCCAGGTGGTCAGCAGTTTCCTTTTATTGCTTAATGGTTTCCTCACGTTTGGATAATAACCTTAAATAATAAGATTAATCCTCTTAAGGAATTTGCTTAAGTATGTTAGTCATCATCAAAGCTATTTCCTGACATACATCATCATGCTAATGTCCTCATCGTGATAAACGCCGAGATATTTTACCATTGGCGAAGTTTCCATTGTTTGGCCCTTAACAATTACCTGCATTTTGACACCTTTGGTCTTTCTTGTTGGATCACCACTCTTGTCCTTTTAGCCGCCACCCAGATTCCCATCTCATTTAGTTTTCCAGTTTTCTTATGACTCTCTCGTTAGCGTAACAAGCCTTGTTGTCCACCTCTTCCTTGGATTTTCCATTTATGATGAGGGACAGATCGTCGGCACTGAAACTATTTTTATCACACGCTCCAAATCCATTCGCAGTATCACATCATAAAATAGGTTCCACAGCGTAAAGTCTAGTATCAAACCTTATCAAACCTCGCTATGTGGTAAACGCTAAAGAAAAAAATATTAAAATAAGGTGCTCACCATGCCTTTTCACCGACAGGTAGGCTTTAATCTATCAATCCATTGAGCAGAACCAAACACATTTTCAACGTTTAATGATTAACCTGATGGGACATAAGTTATGCTTCTTAAGCGCGTTCTTTTTAATATCTTCCATCACTCGCTGCACCCCAATAATTTGTTCTCATTCTATCGTTTTTTGTCGTCTATTTCCTCATTCTGCCTATCCCGAATTAAGACTGCCAGAAGTTTGGCCGTAACATTTTCTCAGCATATCGCAAGATGCAGAAAGTGTTGTTACCAGACTTACTCTTATTAAATTGTTATTTGGCCTTATGTGTTTGTAAAATAAAAAATGGAATAAAAAGCTAAAAAACGGTTTCTTACTAACTAAATTATTTTACGATTACTTCTTAGATTACATAAATGCCCTAAATCATAGGTATTCAAGTTTCTAAGATTCTGGGCCAAATTTAATATTTATTAACTTTTGCGGGCCGGACGTAAAAACTAGGCAATATAAGTTATAATTAAAAATGACAAGTACATTATGTTTAAAAAAGCAAAATACTTTATGTCGGGTTAAAAAGAGAATATACAATAATCTAAAACCGAACAACAGCTAAATTACAGCAAATGCCAACATTGAAGCTAACACTAAACCTGGAACTAGAAACATTACAGGGCCGCTTTTAGCCGCTTTAAGAGACGTGCGACCAAAGCCTAATGTTTCCAGCTCTAGTATTAAATATACTTTTAGTTCCAGAAAAATTTAAAACAATTGAGAGTTGAGCAAAAATTAAAACTAACACTAGACCTAGAACTAGTAAGATTCATGTTTAGCCGTCCATCTGAAGACGAATTTAGAGCTAAACAAAAACTGAAACTTTAGTTCGACACAAGTATACAATAATTTGAAACTAAATATCAGCTAAAAGTAAAGTTAATGCTAACACTAAAGCTAATACAACTAAAAACATTTGAGTTTAGCTGCACGTCTCTTAGGATCACTGTTGCCATATTTTAAAACAGGTGGTACCGTGCTTTTAAAACAAAATTTACCGTGTTTAATTCAAAAAGCGTTATAAAAGCTTCCAATGGACAGGAGAATTTTTTTCAGATAATATATAAAATCGCATATGTTTACAAAATGTATCTAATAAAATCTATTTGTATGATCTACATATAAACAAAACATACGTTGAAACACACAAATATTGTGCATAAATATTGTTCGAATGGAATTGAAAACTCTACATTTTCGTCTATCTTTAGATACATATTTGAATTTACTTTACTAATCATCTCTGTTGTTGGTTTAAAATTAAATTAAATTGTGATTTAAAATATCTTCCGTCTTCTTTCTTAATCATCTGACTGACTAATAAGCACCACATTAAATTTGTTACTATTTTATTCCTGCTTTTCATTTTTATTAAATTGACTTTGCTGAATATTCTTTCATACGCAACATTCGAGTCTCACTCGAGAGAGAACTCAACGAGAGAATTATTAATAAAATCCTTGAAACGTCTCTGAAGAGAAAAACTTCAGACTGTATGTAATTAACAAAATGTAACCAAAGTTGTGCTATTGTAAGCGTATCTAAATTTACCTCATCAAAAACATAGGAGCTTAATTAATAGACGCCATTCGTCACCAATAGCTTAATGATCATCTTCAGAAAGTTTCTTACTATTATTTTAAAGTAATTTAACAATGCAATCAATTGCAGCCCTCGTTGCAGTATGCATTGCATGCTTAAGTTTAAATCTATATAATTTTAATAGATTAAATTGATTGAGTATCAAAATCAAACCTTTTTTTAAGTTCAAAGCATAACATTGATAAAAAAATTTAACTTTTTCAAAAATGTATGTAAATTAAATCTTGTCTAGTCTGAATATGTTTGTTAGTTTGGAGTTCATTTAAAACCTTAAACTATAAATAGATACAGTCATTATTCAAGAAATAATCGGGATTTTTGAGACAACATCAGTAAGAGATATTTTTGTTACATAATCATTTTTCATATAACATAAAAGTAATTCTTTGTATGTTTTACTTATTTTATAATATAAATCTAAATTATCTAAGTTAGTGCTTTAATCTAAATGTTTCTGGTTCCAAGTCATTAGAAGTCTAATGTATGGAAAGATTGAACATGAAGAAATTTTCAATTTAGAAAAATGTTCAATTTTTACTTAAAAATGGGAATAATTAATGTGTGATTTAATGATTGGAATATATCCGACTTATTATTTATACTGAGATGTAATATAAAAATATTGTAGTAAAAACAGCATTGAGATGATTATGTGCTCCAGTTTCTTTTTAATTATTAAATTATTTTCATATGTAAAAGGCTGGTTCACATATTTATGTCGCCTCAAATAATGTTGCGAGTTTCATAGCGTTATCTTTAATAAAAGAAATATCATTTGAAAGATCTTTAAAAAACTGCACTAAATTATCCTAATAGGATAAATATTTAAAGGTGAAGGTCAATAATTTCTAGTTGCATAGCAGCACCATAATTGACAGGTGTTGTACTGAATGTCAAATTCTTTAATTTACTGGTGCACTACATTACTGTAATGGATCGTGGAAAAATTTTCATGTAGTTCTTGGAAAATGATTAAAGCCTTGATAATTGTCAAGTTAATAGTTTTCAATTTAATTTTTAAATGTGATGAATTTCTATTTGTTAAAATATCGTTGTAAAAAATTTTTTTTGCTTAGTCATCTTACATCACTATAGAGATTTAAGTCTCCATATTCGGACTCAATTTCTAAAAGTAAGTCTTGAATCTCTTATAAAAGTATCTCTTATAAAGTTACCCGTTGTGTTATGTGCGCCATCAGTTGTCACTCCAATTTAACATTTAAGATATAAATAAGATAGGATTAAAACTTTTCAATAGTTCTTCGGCAGTTGTGTAAGTTTTGCAAACTAATGTAAACTTTCCAAATCGACAAATTCTTCAATAACATGGACATTTTCATTGACTTTCAGGACACTTTCCGAATACATAATTATGTTTTCAACATTATTATTGTCCTAAATAAACTGATATCTTCCATAAAAGCTAATTTCTTCGGGCACAGTCCGACCGAACACAACTTCAAAATTATCGTCAAAACCACTCATTGTATCATTTTCTCCTTCACAATATCTATATAAATTGTTGGTTAAACCATTACTATATTTTGGGTATTTTATTTTACATTTACAGGAAGATATTCTCGTGGATCTGTAATGCAGAGGCTATGCGAATTAGTTTTGCCAAATATTGGAAGAAATATCACAACAGATAACTGCTTTACGAGTATAGATTTATGAGTTTACTAAAAAGTAAGCTGAATACAATAATGCAGTATGCAGTACCGTTCAAAAAGTAAGAAAGAATTACCACCCGTGTTTATATCACCACCTAAGTACTTGCCTATCAATTCAAGTATATTTGGTTATCAATGAATGGCTGCTTTGGTATCCTACAAACCTATATAAAATAAAAGTATATGGTTAGGATGAAGTCTTCATAACGATACTAAAGTACCCAATAAACTTACCTTTTCTAAGTTGGTAGCTTACCTTATTTACATTTAAATTAAGCTGTTTACATTTATTTAGCGTATTTTGTTGTTTTTTATTTTTTAACAGTTCCTCATTCACATGTAATAATTAATTGAATCTATGGTATCATTGCCCTAGATGACCACTTTGTTTTCTCTACATATAAGAAGTTGTATTAATGTCTATCATTAGCATTGACACATGGTATAATGTAAAACTATTTTTTTAGGAACTTTTTTGTTTATTCGTCTCGTTCTTCTCAGAAAACACATATTTTGATTGGTAATACATACCCCCGTGGAAGTCTTCAGATAATCGAAAAATTCGATTTCTCTCTATCTCAAATATTTAAGGATTCTTACTTCTAAATTAGCAAAATTTTTTTTTCTCATTTTTTCTTTATATCGTGAACTGCCTCTCGACCTAAATTATTGTTATAAGCTAACTTGATTTAACTGTTCCCCACGTAAAATTCTATTACAATTTTAATTTTATAGCATATCAGTGCTATTTTATCATTACGCGTGTTTTCATTGTCAAACCTAATAGATCGGTTGCAAGATAGAGGCACGACATTAACTGTCCTCATATCATGCAGATTCTATTAGCTACGTACTCAAAAATTGCATCCATTTCAATTTTGTTAATGTTTCGAAATATCCACTGCGGTAGTTGGCCTAAAATATTTAAAAAAATTATTACAACAAACCGTTAGTCTTTCGATTTGGTTGTCATAATAAATAATTCCACATCTCTGAATGTTATCTTTTTGAAAATCATGAGTATTTACAAGATGAGTTAAAAAAATAATAAAGAAGGTGGCAATAATAGCATATTTTCTAAAATGTTGTTTGGAAAATATCTTAAAGGGAAGTTAAGGTATAATTATATTTCCGTTGTAAATCACCTGTTAGCGCTTGAAAATTAAATCAACGGGCGAGAGATAATGAATTTTATGTCCTAAAGCAATCATCCAAAGTACAACCGGCATTTGTAATTATAATCTAATCCTCATCTAATTTGAAAACGGTTCGAATTAGCGTTATGAGCCAAATCAAATCGATTTTAACTTCTTGTTAACCCAAATACTTTAGCATACAATTTGTGTAGCACTTTTTTTCATTTTATCTCATTTCAATTTAAAAAAATCTGAGATATATATATATATATATATATATATGATTTTTACATATAAATACGCACATGTAACACCTAAAGTATATGCATTTCATAATAGTTATGCAATACCTAACACTTCTTCAATGATCCAAGTCTATCAATTGCAAGCTGCTTTATCAATGGTTATCATTATATACTCATTAATTTGCAAGAGAATATTTAAATTTAATTATTCTATTTAACATTTTCGAGGATTAAGCAACGTATAGATTTTAACAAAAATGAATCAGCATAATAGAAATTTTAGATAATGTATAATTGATATATGATAATACATTATTTGATATATGATAATAGAATTGCAGACCGATTTGAATGTAACGATTTTTCATGCAATTGAAAATCATAATGTAGTCAGAAATTCAATTGTATTTCCAAATTAACATGTGGTGTAGTTTAGTCCCACAATATTATTTAGCATTTCCCTCACTGTCGTAGATATTATTATTCAAAGTTGTTAAAAATTATTTCATTTTAAACCCAAAGCAATAGAAAATATTTGTAGATCCATAAAAGTCGAATTTCTGCTTCATTACAACATTTCTCTTTCATACTTCCTGTACACGAAAAAGTATTTTTTTTATTTATATATTTCGTCAAAAGCAAGATAAAATCGGATTTCACAAGAAGCGGCTATTGTTCTTTTTTACTACCGAGCTATAAGAAGTTGAGTGGTATGTCCAAGGCGAACAAAGTTTGACGCCTACCCAACGTTACGATTTTTGAAGTAATTTTGTGCCGTTAATCGATCATTGCTTTATTTTAAACTTTACACAAAAAATCTATTTTAAATTCAATTATATAATTTTCTCCTTTATATTTCGTCCACTATGAAGAACAAATATTTTCGGAAAAGCATCGCATTCAAAACGAAAATCTTAGTAGGAAAATATGTAAAATAAATCCGACGGCTCCAGTTTAATCGCGATTTTCGATAACAGCGTCGACCTCAATCTCAGCAATCCGAGAATTCTTTCAATTTTTTACATTTTTCAACCCATCACGAATATTTTTCAATTCCAACTTTAAATAAAATTTTGAATTGTTGCAGATGTTGGTAATCAATCAGTATCCATTATGCTTAACAACGAGGAGTCCGAATTAAACTTTTTAAACATCTCAAATCATAAAGTGAGTATACTTTATTTCTAGAATGCTCTATCATGAACCGTAAAAGTTGAAAAAATCTTGTTATCTAATCACAAGATTCCTTGTGCACTTTCAATGTCGGCTCGGATGCGAAGGAGGAACACGCGATAATTTCAATTAATCAAGGGGAAAGGAGATCTAATTTCGAAGGGTCTCTTCCTCGTGCGGTTCCCGCTTGCAATCCAAGTAGATTGCCATCTGCAGCAATCCTCCCAATTGTCCCATATTTAAACGCCTTCCCAATTACAGGAGATCGATAAGATCAATCCACCGGACGCCTTCATCGTTCTTTACTCGGTCGTGGACAAAGCTAGTTTTCTTAGAGCGGAGGCCGAATTAAGTAGACTACAAGATGCTGAACTTTTAAGATCGAGAACAGCAATTTTGGTCGCGACGAAAATCGATTTGGCGAGAAGTCGCTCAGTTTCAACACAAGGTAAGAAATTACTTTTATGAAATTGTTGTTGGTGAATTGAACATATGTAAATTTAAATTAGATTTCTAAATAACCATAACAATAAAGAATAGATTAATTTCCTAAAAGGAGGGTATTTCTGCGTTGGAAATACTCCCCTTAAAAAAACATCATATGATGTTCAATTAAACATCATATGTTAAAATGAAAATTTTTACAAAAAGTGAGACTATGATCGAAGTTGATATGTCAAACATTTTTCCCAAACCAACCTGTTCTAAATTCCAGACTAGTCCTGTAGATGAACATACAAGGTGAGTGAACATACGAGGACGGAAGATTGTGGCTGTTGAAAATAAACATCGTATCGATTTCAACTTATTTTTTTAAATGAAACTGTATGTACCTTTTTACATATGCTGATTACCTTAAATGCTGCAACTGTATATTTTGTTTTCAAGTTATGAATGCAAGATGCCCAAGTTATTAATCATTTTGTGAAATTTTTTTAAAGTCATGGTGTTAATAGTATTGGATATTGTATCGATTCTGGTACACAGCTTGTATACTGTGTACCAGAATTGGTTAGTTTCCACAATATTTGGGAAAAAATATCATAATTATTTTTCAGTTTCGTTAATGATATGTTATATCTAACTTTTTAAGATAATTATATTATTTCAAATATATCGGCATAAACCTGATTTTCACACAAAATATAAGTTATAAAAATGACAATCCTAAAAAAAATGCAAATAAGCTTTTTTTCGTAAAAGATGGAAGGTGTACATATTCAGTTCAAAACAGACTCACTTTGCGGAATGGGCAAGATGATAACCGCATATCTGGTTATAGTATTTAAGACAGCTAATCAGCATAAGTATAAACGTGGGGTTACAGTTATACATAGAGTTATTCCTAAAAAAATTAGGTAGAGTACGGTCCTGAACTAGTAAAACAGCCTGTATAGCTAAAAAAAATTTAATCGATGCAGCTTTGATGGTAATATATGATGACATAAAAGCTTTCTTTTATTTTCAACAGTGAAGCCACAATCTTCCGTTCTCGCTCTATTAAATCACACTGTATAATAATATCGTATGACCCTAATTATATAAAAATTACGCGAAATTCATTCCCTCGCGTAATTTAATATAAATTAAATGTTTAGCACATTCATAGAATTTGACGATTTCTCAGAAGTTATTTTGTAATCATCACTGGACTCATGTCAACTGACAAACAAAAGTGCAGAAGATTTTACGATACTAGCTCTAGAAGAAAGTGTAATTGGTGGTGAAGGTGATCAAAATTTTATTGCTGATACTAATAACAACGGTTAAAAAGATTTTTCGAACAATGCAATATAGAAAATTCATCCGACTCAGAATCTGAAGGCAGTTGATAATTATTAGTTTTCATTTTTTTGAGATGAGATATATTAACTACATTCTAAAGTACTATAGATTATTGCATAAACAATGATGAGCTATGAAACATGCTGAATTCCGACGAACTTCTAATAGTTTAAGGCATGATAACATCGGTAGTTACAAATAATAACATAATCAGATTACAAAATAAAAGGAGTTGTACTTTATTACGGAAGTCATGGTTATAAATGCCACAACTAGGTTCTAAACTTTTGTAGCTACAATATTCGTCTGTCATATCGTCATTTTCTATTGATTTCCTCTTATATTACGAAGGGAATATTGCTTTTCATTGCTGATAGTAGGTCGGCTTTACTCAAGTTGCTCTGAATTTGATGATGGTATCCATGGTTTCTGATACCTTACTCATTCCTGTATAGCCATATATCAAAAATATCCAATAATTTAGTTGTGAATTCTGCCAAGATCCTAGGTTCCATGCATTAGTGCCCCATGAAATGGACTGTTATTATGGACTGAATTCCGACGAACATCCAAGAGTTGAAGATATGATAATATTCGTAGTTACAAATAATAACATAATCAGATTACGAAATAAAAAGAGTTGTATATTATTATAGATTGAGAATTTTGTTTGAGTTATGGTTATAAATGCTACAAGTTTCGAAAACGTCAACCATTGTGCTAACATTTTCTCAAACCAGCTTTTAAACTTTTGCAGCATATATACTTCTGCCGAATCATCGTTTTCTATTAAATTCTTCTTACATTATGAAGGGAATATTGCTTTTCATCGCTCATGGCATGCCAGCATTAGTCAAGTTGCTCTGAATTAGATGATGGTATCCATGGTTTCTGATACCTTATTCATGCTTTGTAACACCTGTCCATATGTCAATAACATCCAATAATTTAGTTGTGAATTCAACCAAGATCTAATGTTCGATTCATATGTACCCCATGAAATGGACTGTTATTAGATTCCATAGAAGCGTCCCTCATCACCAGGAGAGTATGGGACAAAATAAATATAATTTCCTAATTGCCAGAAATATTACTGAAAAATAAAAAACCAGCATGAACATATTCAAAGATATTGTCTGGAATATGGTAAAGGAGTTTAGATGCAGCCCGTAGGAACTGGAAAAAAATTCTTTCTCTGCCTGGCACAATCTAAAACTAGTCGTGACATAGGTATTCCAGAAAATGTTAGTACCAGAATAAAGGCTGTATTAATCTCTTATGGAAAAGAAATACGTATGCTATTAACTATCCATAATAAAGGTAAAATTTATGTAGATGAAGAAAAGAAGCCATAAATAATAAAGTGTACGCAGTATGAATCGATTTCTCCGAACATGTATTATCAAAATAGCCAACAACAATTTTTTATAATATGATTTACTTTAATCTTTAGAGGACCGCGGTCACCATTTAAGTATTGATAAACATATCATATAAAGAACATGTTGTCGATTTTCTTCAGACTATATGTTACCTATACCCATGTTACCATATGTTTTTGAGATATGACGTCATCAAAAATTTTAAGTGATTTTTCTAAAAAATTTTCAAATGCATCATTGTCAGTTATATAGCAGTTACATCAATGCACTAAGAAAAAAATACTCTATTATATTCCGTAATAAACTCAATATAATGCTATTAAAAAATTGTTGAAGATGTCATAACTTTAAAACAAATGAAAATCGGGAAATGAATAGGTGCTCAAAAGTTGTTTTGTAAATCCATGTAATGTTTAAAGCAAACAATAAGTAAAATAAAATTTATTGAATTTATTACGTAATTTTGCCGCACCCTGCATGAATAAAAAAGTAATTTTACGCTAGCATACAATAAGAAATTTATCAAATTAAATATCGCGTTGGTCTAAAACAATTGATATCTCTATGATGAACAAATGCCTCTATTATTATATCCCGGGAGGACGCGCGTCTCTGGCTCTGACGTTAAAACGCGCGCCGGGTATTTTTTATCCGATATTTGATTTTTTTAAATATTTTGGGTATAAGTATAGATATTTGAGTCTTCTTTCGGGAAATAAAACAATAGATTGTGTAACTGAACTTATAAACTCTATTTGTGACATATTTAAAATAAATGAACATAAAATTGTACTCAATTAAACCAAATCAACACATGATGAGACTGAACAAAACAAAATAATAAAAAAATGATAAAATGACCTAGACATCCTCTTCTTCCAGTTCTTCATCTTCTTTCAGAACGGGGACAACCTTATTTGCGAAACAGCCTTGGCAAATTGGTATAGAATATTCTCGGCATATGGGTTTATTACACACACTACAGCATGTTTTAGTTTTTCAGTCTTTGCGGCCTGGGCAAACTTGACACCTTCCCGACAATACTTTCTGGCGCTTCGCTGGAAGAAATTCTTGCTGTTCATTTTGTGGAATTAAAAGCATTATCCTTGTTTTTATGTAACTGGGTAGCGAGACAATAGTGGACCTAAACTTTAAATGATCTCTTGCCAGTTCTTTTGCCATGTTTTTCAAGAACACTCTTCGGGAAATTTGTTCCTGCTTGTTGCTTTTATAAACAATGTAAGCATTTATCGCCGCAATATTAAGAAAACCAAAAAATATAGTTAGCGGCCACCTTTGCGATCTCCTGGATACAGAATATAATCCACATAATTCATCGACAGTATCGACTCCACCCTTAGTCAAATTGTAGAACTCTATTATTTCAGGTTTTTGCTTTTCAGATTCACTGTTGATACAGTCATTGTGATGCATAGTTGAACCCACCAAAACTACTTTACCTTTCTTAGGGCGATAACTAAGAAAGGTAAAGTAGTTTATATGAAACTACTGTTTTATTTTTCGAGAACGCAAATAAACTAGAATATTGAGACCGTTTTTTTGGAGTGACAAATGCAGTTGGTACTTCCCTTTTATTTTTTCGGATGGTTCCAACACAGGTGAAGCGATGATTTTTCAAAAGATCATTCATTAGCTTTATACTCATAAACCTTTTTTTTTGTTTTTGGTTTGATGAGACGGCATACGACTGAGTAAGGATCATTTTGTAACTTGTACTCACCTTCCGGTTGCTTACCAGCATATATTTCAAAGTTGTTCGTATAGTATGTACGACTGTCAGTAAAAAAAAAAATTTTTATGCCATATCTTGCTGGCTTACTCTTTATGTACTGCCTAAACGAGCATCTTCCCTTAAAAGGTTCCAATTTTTCGTCTATACTCACTAGTAACATAGGAGCTTTGAATGTTGTTTTTAAATAATTCAGAGAGTTAACGTATGGGAGCCAGTTTGTCACTTTGTCGTTTGGTGTGCCTGTCACGTATGTCGTCAAAACGTAAACAAGTGAGTAAAAATAAAAAGCGTGGTCAAGACATGACGGCTGGAAATATGTCCACACAAGATCCACCTTGTTCCCACAATTCCATCGTATTGAGTCTCCCAAACTTCAGTACCCCAGCGTAGTACAGCAAACCGAAAAGTGTTTTCATCTCTCGTTGGTCTGTAGGAGCGGCATCTCTCTCCCTAACAAATTATCCTCGCGACAAACCTATGTATATGTTGGTACATCTGACAATATGGTTTATCATATTATCAGAAATTATACAATTCCAACTTTCAAAAGGAGTAGTTGCATCCTTTGCTTTTCCTTTCGGTCCCGGTAGATCTTTCCCCAGATAAAAGTGAGAAGATGAAGTACCTGCCGAGCTTGATTTGTAAAAATTGCCTTCATCTTCTGATGGTTCGTCTGCGTCAGTGTCGGTAAGTTGGTCGCTTACTGAAATGTGGTCAACTTCACTATCTGATTCAGTTGGTGGAATTTCATTGTCATCACTCTCCTCCTCCATTATTTTCCTTATTTCCTCTTCTTGATCTTTTTTAGTTAAAGGCCTTCTATCCACCCATTTACTGATATTTGATGGCCCTGGCTGAGAATCCATTATCTACTGAAATACTGATATGCTAATAAACTATAGTTACTTCATTTGTTATAATTTTAACTTACTGGAACTCAAACTGATAAAATGAAATAATGCGACAACTGTTCAATAATAATCACAATTCACCAAAAACTAATACAAGACACAAAACAGAGAAATAAAATGGTAACAATTTAGTCACGTATCGACGCGCGCCGGGTAAAAAATGTCCACTTCGCATAAATCAGACCCTAGCACTGATCGAGAACAGTATAATAATATCGTCTGAGCATAGGTACTTCTGTTACACTCTACTCGAGAGTTATACAGCGGATTCCCCGATTTAATCGACATTTGGAGAATATACACATCATTTAATAAGCGCCGGGTATTTTCTACCCACGCGCGCGTCCTTCCGGGATATAAACGTTTTCTCTGCTAGTTTTTGATAAGGACTGACGGTAGAAATTAGTAAATACTGATAATAGCAAATAAATTTTTAAATGAAGAAAAAAATCAAGAAAAAAATTCATATGAATATTGAAAGTATATTTGAAAGCAAATAGAAATGCTCAAATCGCCTGGGAGATATAGGCTATGAAGTTTCTAGAAAGATCACAACCACATTGGTCAATTTTCAGTATAATTATGAGAAACCAGATTTCTGTAGAGATCTTTGGAAGCTTCAAACAGAAACCAACTTAACAATGCTGATAGACGTGATAATGTTTTACAAAATATTAGAAACTCAATCCAAGTACCACAACTCAAGAACCTAAAGCTCCAAAATCCACTGTTCATAGCACGTTGAAGAAAAAAAAAATACCACCATACGCAAAGATTTGAATTCATCTGTAAAATTCCAATTAATGTTATCATGTTTTCAACATGATATTTTTATGGAATCATTATTTTCCTAATTGCAATAAGTCACACAAATTTTGATGAAAACCGAAAAAAAAAAATTTTGGTAGGATTTTATAGTAATATAAATGTTATTGATTAAAATTGAATATAATAAATTAACTTGTTTTAAGCAATTCATTAACTTAGTGGAAAACTGCAACCTGACAAATTATCCTTCGAGTTAGTCTACAGTGCTTCCGACTGTGAAATGTGAAAGAATTGAACACTAACTTTTAACGATTTCATAAAAGTTTCGCAACCTGATTCTAAACGGGTAAACAAGATACTTTCCACTTCGAAGTTGAACTCTAATTTATCATCTACCCTCAATCACATAGTGTAAAAATAAAAATAAGATAAAAAGATAAAAATAAAGAATAAAATAAAGTAAAGAGGACAGTTTTCTACATCTAGCACAGCCAAATTATTATTAGTTACATAAGAAATTTTTCGAGAAAAATTACTTTGAAGCTCATGATTTATAATAAATGTGGAATAAACATAGTAGTTTTAGGCGTCAAACAATTGGTTAACGTGATTAAGCACGCTACTGTTACTTTTCTAACTTAAATAAATGGAAAATTACGAAACTTTAAGAAAACTTTAGCCAATATTAATATTATTACAAAAAACAAAATTTTTTAATTCCTTTCAGATTATTTTCCATTAACTGTTTTTATTTTTCAAAAAACTTCAATTGTTATTTCAGCTTTTTTAATTGGATGCATATATTTTTTTATAACTGTTATTCCTTATGACAACCTACACTTAGCAGCAGAAGTCTGCGTACAAAAAACTTCTAACACTTTAACTGAAAAAATAAGGGTCATGATCTAATGTGATAAACTTCAATTTTTTTTTATTTTGTGTTTTAACTACATATAATTCTATTAACAAAATATGCATCAATAAAACAGAAATATTAGTTACAAAAAAAATTAAAATTAAAAACTCTCCAAATAATGCGTATGCAAAAATCTGCGTACAAATAAAGACGCCTTCTCCAAAATATACTCATTTACTTAAATACGTAGTTGGCGATGTACGCTTTCCGATTTAAATAAAAGATAATCGGTATCAATTATATTAGCAGAGGCTTAGAAGCTAAAAGTTAGAATGGACACGAAAGGAAAGGAAATTGAATTGGGAGAGAGAAAAATTATTGTAAAGTTATGGAAAGAGGGAAAATCTTTTCGAAAAATAGGAGAAACTGTCGGCAGGTCACACTCTTCCATTCAAAGAGTAATTAATAATTATAAAGACACTGAAGATTACCTCTCACGTCCGCGATCTGGTAGACCACCCCTTTTAACAAACCGAGATAAGCGAAAAATTGTACAGCAGGTTAGAAAAGAACCTAGGCTGACGGCAAAAAAATAGTAGAAAATGTACAAGAAGAATTTCATAAAACTATCAGCAAAGATACGGTGAGAAGGACGTTAAAAAAAGCTAACTATCACAGTCGCGTTGCACGAAAAAAGCCATTTGTGTCAGAGGTCAATCGTCAGAAGCGGATCGCCTTTGCAAAAAAACTCTTAGACAAGCCCATTGAATTCTGGGAGAAAGTTCTCTTTACAGATGAGAGCAAATTTTGCATTTTCGGCATTAAGGGTAAACAACTTGTATGGAGAAAACCTAATACTGCCCTTAATTCCGAAAATTTGAAAGCGAATGTAAAACACGGAGGTGGTGGAGTTATGGTTTGGGGGTGTATGTGCACCAAAGGGGTGGGAAGGTTGGTTTTCATAACATCGACAATGGACCATAAAATGTATATAGACATTTTAAAAGAAAATTTGAAGCCTAGCATCGAAAACTTGGGCTTGGGGCCCGAATACTTTTTTCAACAAGATAATGACCCCAAACATTGCGCCCACAACACTAAGCTTTGGCTGCTATACAATACCCCAAAGCAACTTAAAACACCTCCACAATCGCCGGACTTGAATTCCATCGAACACCTCTGGGATTTACTGGAACGCAGGATTCGGCAACACAACATAACGTCGAAGGAAACGTTAAAAAATGTTGCACTCCATGCCTAAACGTTTAAGGGAGGTCATTAAACGTAAAGGTTATCCGACCTCATATTAATATAGAAACAATGATCTCATTTATGAATTTTTTATAAATACTGTCCTGACTTGTACGCAGATTTTTGCATACCCGTTATTTGTAGAATTTTTAGTTTTGATTTTTTTCTGTAACTACTGTTTCTGTTTTGTTTTAGAATTTATATTTTGTTAATAGAATTATATGTAGTTAATATACAAAATAAAAAAAAACAAGTTTATCACATTAGATTATGACTCTTATTTTTTCAATTAAAGTATTACAAGTTTTTTGTACGCAGACTTCTGCTGCTGAGTGTACATAACTATTGATTGACACATTATTTATTCAACGAATATTACGTATAATATAAATTTAAAGTGCTGCCTAGTAACATAAAAATTAATATGAAGTAGGCTGGACATATCAAGTAGATGTGGTAGTTGCTTTTGTTGAAAGACATGCGAATAATACGAGAAGTAAAATAATTATGCTTTCTAACAAGCGAATTTGCAGCTAATGGGTATTTTGACAGATATGGATACCAAAACAACTGCCATCTATCATGGCCGCTTTAATATTTCCAGCCTACTTGATGTTCATGTCGATGCACCCCAATTGCCCTTTGCGTTGTTAGTTTACATAATATTAATTTTAAACATAAATTCTAATAAATGTTATCTAAATATTTTGTCATGTGAATTGATGTTCAACGAAGAAACGATGAAACAAATATATGTATCCATATAAAACAACTTACTTAATAATTGAAAGATATTTTAAACTTTTTATGAGAATTTCTTGAAAATAACATTATCACAACGCCATTTGCCTTTATGACTTTTCTTAAAAAAATAGATCGAATTTATATTCCAAGAATTACTCCATTCTTTTTCTTTCGAGAAAAATATGTAATCTGTACTAACTACCGCAACAGGTTCTTTGACCCGTGCAAAGATTCTCTATTTTGGTTTGTATTACTTGTGATACGAAACCGTTGCATCGGACATTTTTGTTATTATATGATATATTATGCTGCATTGTGTAATATTTTCTGCTGGCTGATGGATGAAGAACCAATCTCTCAATTTCAATTTTACACGAATTGTGCTTTTCAACAGCACGTATTTTGAATTGAAACTTGACACTGTACCCAGTAGACTTGATCTATTTCCAGAATACATAATATCGCTTCTAGAAGACTCTACCTACTTCCCAAGAACTTGATATTGCTTCTAGAAGACTTAAAATGCTTCCAAAAGACTTAATATTGCTTCCAGGACACTTGATTCTGCTTCTAGAAGACTTGAAATGCTTCCAAAAGGATTCAAATACTTCACGACGCTTGAAATGTTTTTAGAGGACTTGATACTGCTTCCAGAAGACTTGATATTGCTTCTAGACTTAAAATGGTTCCAAAATACTTGATATTATTACTCGATATCTTCATCTATTTTCAAAAGAATATATATTGCTTCCAGAAGACTCTATACTGCCTTTGGAAGACTTCATACTGCTTCCGGAAGACGAAATGCTTCCAGAGGATTTTAAATACTTCCACAAAGCTTGAAATGTTTCTAGAAGGCCCTATACTGCTTCCAGCAGACTTGATTTACTTCTAGAAAATTTGCGAAATGCTTCCAAAAAATTTGAATTGGTTTAAGAATACTTGATACTCCCTCCGTAGGACTTGACACGTTTCTAGAAGACTTAATACTGATCTTAGAACAATTGAAATGCTTTCAGAAGACGTGATATTGCTCCTAGAAGGCCTAATAGTGCTTTCTAAATACTATTTCCGGAGATCTTGAAGTGCTTCCAGAAGATTTTAAATACTTCCAAAAGGTATTAAACACTGTTGGCAAAAGATATTTTCATTACAACAGAACCGTAGGTAACCATAGAACACCCATATATCTGACATATGTGGGTGTTCTGAGTTAGCAAATATAGTGGAGTATCATATATCATGTAGTGGAGTACATATGAAAGTGCACAGAAAAAGAAGCCTGTTGAGTATTGGGAATTCATTGGACTCTTCCTCCTACAAAATAAAGCATTTATGCTCTTCTATATGAACGTAGCGGTTGTCAGATAAACAATTTGAATATTTCATTTCTATGGAGTATCGAGTATTGGGATCTTAATGGTCTCTTCCCCCTACAGAATTAAAACAGTTATTGGTTTCCTATATGAACGCGCTACGTTCAACGTTCTGATAGGTAAACAATTTGAATATTTCGTTTCTATGGAGCTGTAAATGGTGTTCCGCTTCTTATTGCAAAAACCATGTACAGGAGTGATTTTTGTGAAATTATACAGTTTTTCAGGTTTGGTAAAAAGGATAACGAAGTCAATGTTCACGAACAGATAAATTTGCCTAATTTCTAATGTTTGGTGCAAATTCATCAAAAATAGTCAAAATTCTTACAAGCCTGGGGACCATGTAACTATCTATGAACAGGTTTTTCCAACCAAAGTGAAGTATAGATTTACATAAACAAACCAACAACAACAAGACTGGTATCAAGTTTTGATTACCATTTCATTTCAGCACCAATTACATCATAACAGGATTTTCATATTTAGCAAAGAGCTAACTACCCTTTTCACCAAAACCCAATGGAAATATGAACTGTGAAAACCATTCACACTACATATTCATATGTTTAAATTTAATATATTAAACCATTTTTAGCCGTTATTTGAAACAAGTCGTTTAATTTTTGTACCAAATTGGTTTAATTGATATATTTTTCGCTAGACATACATGAGATTATAAACAAGAGTTGTTTGACCCGATTTGGTAGGAATAGAAATACATGAAATATGGGTAGGTTTAGTACTAATATTTAAACAAGATTTTAGATTTACAACAATTAATTTGATATTACATACGAAGAATTTGAAAGGTTCATTCGCATATCTCGTCAATATAACGATATATGAGAGGATGGAAGTTTAGAACAACGGATTACTACAAAGATTTGTTGCAGCAATAAGATGCTGCTACAAATCCATGCGATTCATCCGAATAATTCGATGTTTCATCCATTTTATTGGCGTGTATTTGGGCTTGCTTGCCAATACCAACATTCAATGAATTCATTATTTCTAAAACGGCACTGTATTTTTCATTAAACAGACTAGCTGTAATAAAAGCAGATTCAGAATTCAACTATTCCCTGGAATATAATAGGTTGTTTACTATCAATCGTCAAATGATCGAGTAAGAAACTTTCGTTAACATTCTGAGTGTAACCCCAAATCTTTGGATAAACGTTCATAACGTATCAGTAGATGATTTTGTTCATCGAAATGAGGTGGTTAAAGATGTTTTCCTAAATGATTGTTGAGCCAACGGAATTGGGATCCTAAAATTAAATTAAACACCGTTAGTCTAAAACAAATGTCTCTATTGATAAGGAAAAGTTGAATTAGTCAGAGTGCCATAACATTCTGTACTAGTTATTGATTAGTACTCAATAACCGTTAAGCGTTCAAATTAGTAAGTAATGATAATGGCATATAAATTTTAAAATGAAGAAAAGTTTGATATGTTGAACCTGTTTTTCGTAAGAAATAGTATAATACATAAATACTCAAATTACATAGGACAATTCTCAACAGAATGACCAGAAACCAGATTACTATGGATAACTTTGGAAGCTTGAAATAGAAACGAGCAAATTACAACCTTAACAATGCTGATAGACATGGTAATATTTTATGAAATACAAGAAACAATCCAATATCCAATATTAATTGCTTAATTACTTGGGTATGTTGAATATATATTTGTAAAATAACATGAACAGTGAAAACAAATCACATTTAAAGAGATTCTACATCACTTTAAATGTGATTTGTTAAGAAATGATTTGGTAAAAACTACTAGAAGGTTTTGTTTTATAAAATAAATTAAACTGTTATTTGAAAATTGGACACATGTAAACTGAAATGAGATTTCTAGGTAAATTACAAAAAAAGCCAAAGATCTTGGATGGCTTCCAGGTTCAATTTTCCCGCTCGTTTAATTTGTATTCTCTTTCCGAGTATTCCAAACGAGTCGTAACACTTCTTATTCCTGTTATTAAAACGACAAATTTCGATCATAAATCTTGCTAAAGACCCCGAAAACATATCACCCCATAAATTTTACTTCTCGTTAAGAATTTAAGAACCCTATCGTAAAATTAAAATCATTAAAAAAGAATACGGTTTTCTTAAAATAACTTCTTACAAATTGTTTCATGTCATAAAAGAAATCGTGATTCATTAGATTGTAATAAAATTCTTTTTTTTTATTTCAGATGGGAAATGTTTGGCTTGTACTTACAGAGCGAAGTTTATTGAAATTTCCGTTGGAATTAATCATAACGTGGACGAATTGCTGGTTGGAATCTTAACACAAATTAGATTAAAAAGTTTTCAAAATGAAGAAAAGGATCATACTCAACAACAATGGTACAAGAGTAGAGGAATGCTTAGAGCAAGCATGAAAGCTAGACAAATGATTACTTGGTTATTTGGAAAAGAAGATTCAAAGTTCAAAAATTGCGAAAATCTTCATATACTGTAGCAAAAAAAATAAAAATATTCATCTTGATTCATTTAGTTTAGAAATAGGAAAAAATATTTAAGGGAATAAATCTAAAAAAAGGTTTTATACTAAAAATAAAAAAGAAATTCGTTTTTATGATTATTTAAAATATAATTTATTTTTAGTATAAAGTTCTTTAAAGTATTGACTGATAATGTGGAGTTTTTAATCCTTTTTAGCAAGAAAAACGATTTAAATCAATTTCTTTTTGGTAGGCTAAATAAGTGGACCAACCAATTTGAACAAAAGAAAATAAATAAAATTGTAAAAAAAGACTATTTTTGTAGCATTTTACACTTAAAAAACCAAAACAGGTAAAAAAAATCGATAAAAGGGTACAATTTTGAACGATTCCATCGTTTTTCTTGCAAAACAAAACATTTGTTGCGTTATAGCTTTTTTTCTATTTAGATACATTAATTTTATAAAGAAATCTTCGTTATAAGGCCTAACTTTAGTGATTAGTCAAATTTTCGGTATCAACCCAAAAGTGTTTAAATTAACAAATAAAATCAAAAGATTCTTGTCCGTGTTAAATGTTAACGTAATAAGCAATTACATTGGAAAATATTGTACAAGGATTAAAATAGGAAGTAAATTTAAAACATTATGATATACGTATATACATCTTTTAGTCCCTATTATTGAAAAATAAAAAAAATACTTTAAAGTGCTGTAGTTAGTATTAAAAAAGAACCAAAAAGAAGAAACGTCGGGATTGTATTAATAATAAATGTTTTCTAAACTTCTACATGAACCTTATTATACTATACATTTTACCGAAGAACGTTAGAGAGTAGATAATATTCGCCGTAAGTTAAATATAATATTTAAAAAAATACAATAAGCAACAAAAAAATGTAATTTATCAATGAACGTTGTTTTTCAGACAATAATTGTATGTAATTTATAAATAAATTTAGATATTAGTACAAAATAATCTTACTTTTATTTACGTTAGCCTCAATTATTAAAAATAACGTACAGTGTTCGCCAAAAATAACAAACCCTGTTTTTTATTCCGTTTTATTAACCCGTTTTTTAAAGTGGCACAATTGATGATGATAACACTATATAAATACAGTTTAAATAACACATTGGTAACTCATGACATCAATACAGTTTCCTCCAATTTGTTAAGTACGTCATCAAGTTAATACACATTGTTATGACAATACTGAATTCTCAAAAAAAAATGGAAGAAAACAATTTTCAGGATAAAGTGCCAAAGACTTGTCTTACATCAATTTATGGTTTATTAATTATAATATGTCTGGTCAATCAAACGCATTGCAACATTTATATATCAATTATTCAAAAGGATGAATTTTGAAGTGTTTTCGAATGCCAAGCCAAATTGTAGCGAAAAATGATGTCTGGTATGGATCTTGGAAATAAAAAGAGTAACATTTTAGAATGTTTGGGATAATTTCTTTCTTTCTTTATCTTTATTGTGTTACGCATAAAATATAATATGTTCACACTTGTCAAATTATTACACACAAATTACAATAAACCACTTTAAGTGCTAAAGGTGGAAATCATCTCAAGACTGTCACTCATATATTCGGAGGTCGAGTAGTATACCTTCGTAACAAGAATTTGTTTAATATACTCTTTAAAGCCTTTCAAAGGCAACTAACTGACCTGTATGGAAATTTATAAGAAAATTTCACCGCTAACGCGTTCATACTCTGGCACTCTGTCAATCATGTAAATTTGGCTATGAGATCGCTAGTCTTCGTAGTATCATAATTATGCATTTGCTTATATGTGTCAAATAAATTTAACACGAAGAAGAATACGTTGAATGTTCTTTTTAACGTATGTTACACATTTAAGAATGTAGAGAGACGGTGGTTATTATTTGCAAATTAATAAAGGAATGTCTACAGTAATCTTTATAATTTAAATTTGTTAATACCCGTCCTCTGCATTCTAAGTACGCGTTCAAAACCAGCAGTAGAGCTCTAGACCAACAATGCATAAATCATTGACTACTGACATAGCGCAAAGTATGCTGTACGCAAAAGTGGTGGATACGTTTGAACGCAGGTTTTGTAACAAATAGATGCCGCCACTCAATTTATTACATATTGTCAAAATATGTTACACCCAGCACAGCTTGGAATCAAGATAAACGCCCAAAAACTCTGCAGCAGAAGGGAACTGTATGTGAAGGCACCGTCTCACAGTGGTCCGAATAGCAAGAAAACCTGATCAAAAATATTATTTTGCTGTTAACAATTAGCTATCTTTATGAAACTTAGCATATGATTAAAAGACCCAAAGGACTTCAAAGGTTGTGTCAAAATTTGAATTAAATTTGTCAATCGGAAGTAGTACTACGAATGTAATATTTTACTAAAATATATATTAATTTTCTTTTGATATAAATTAAACTTTCAAAGAAGAATACTACTATTGAATATTGTACAAATCAATAGAAACATATTATTCCACATTTTCCGTTTCTAAACACATATCTATATTGTTTTACAGAAAAGCTATATGGTAAGAAAAAATCGGTACAAATTTGACAAATCGATATAAGGTAACAAAGAAGCCTGTATTTTGAGTGTAGTAGCATTATATTTCTTTCGCTTATACCTGTAATGACTGCTTTAGTAGTTAGATACATTAATTCTATGGAAGTTTGATGCAGCAAGTCTGCTGTAGCGTTTAGAATTTGAAGAAAGTAGTAAGCAGTAAGTATTAGAAAAAAAAATGAAATGTCGAATCTACTTCTGTATGATATACCGAGATGCTTCCTTTCACCTTCTTCATCATCATCTTCTTACCATTTTCTTCTGGAGATTCGTCCAATATAATTAAATTGTTCGTATCTTCATTATACTTTCTTTTACTTTTTCCCTTTGTTTATGAAAGTTACTAATCAATGGATCGGAACTGAGTCTCGTATGTTTTCGCCACTTGAGTCTCTTCAGGCAACTTAACCACTGTAGGGTACCCTGTACTCAAAAACAGGGTATTTGTTTCACTTAACTCACGATAAAAGAAAAATCATGGACATGGAATTTTCAAATTAACATACGATACGTAGAATAACTTGCTGAAAGCACCCATCATGTAGTGTCCATCATTTTTTCTTTTCTCAAACTATTTTATGTTTTAAAACCTTTTCATAAATTTTAAATAAAACGGGTAGAAGAGAAATTGACCGAAAATTTCAATCTTATCATGGTCACCTCTTTAAAACACAGGTATCATAAGAGGTATTTTTAACAAATATAGGAAGGAACGAATAGGAAGGACCATTTCCATTAATAATTAATTTAGTAATTTGCATAGTGGAAGTATAATTAAATTTTTGATTTGCTTTATTAAGTTAACATTAAAACCGTATATATCACTAATTGACTTTGACGAAAGATATTTTCATGAAAGAGAAATAGCATCCGCCAACGTTTATTTTATTTAAATAATTATCGAATGTTTCAGTAGTTACTTTATTATTTTCAATTAATGCTAATATTTTGTACAGAACATCAACAAAAAAGTTTTTTAAGTCATCTGGTGGAAAATTTGCATTTCCTCTACTACTTTTTTGCCTCTACTCTTATTAATCAACTTCCACATAGCTTTTCCAGAGTAACCAGAATCAGCAAATCCTTGATCATTATAATTAATTTTTGATTGTATGAGTTTATTATATGTTTGAAGGAGTTTATGTTTTTGCAGCTTTTTATTATCATTTTTTGTGACTTCATATATTTTAAGATGATACTAATAATTCATAAATTTTAGTCAATACATCCAAATTTGCACGAATTTTTTGTAATTCTGCATTTAACCATCCCTGCGATAGACGTACAAGCCCCTCACGAACACCCCTCTCGGGAAAAAATACTACTATAATTAGCATCCGTCAGTATCTCCAAAAACATATCAACTTTTTTAGTGGCTTGCAATTGTGCATCTGAAACAAAATTCCAATCAACATTAGAAACACTCTCAAAAAGCTTAACTTTACTATTTAGGGTAAATGACTTAATTGTAACAAAAGTATCGCAAAAGTACCGCAAAAGTACCGCTTATTTCGAAATGGATTTTTTTGTAAAACTATTGGTTGACTCCATATTTTTAATGTAACATTAATACACCCCCATGGACATGAATCTCTCTACAAAAACGCGCAAGGAACAAAATTTAATAATTTAGTAACGCTTGCTTTTTACGATTTTAACCACGTTTCAGTGAATGATAGAACATCATAGTTTTTATCAATCAAAAACGTCTCCAAAGCATTTATCTTACCACTCAACCCCCGAACATTGGTATATAGCAAATGACAGTCATTCGACTCACCGAAAGTTATGTTGCTTTTACTATCTTACAATTTGATAAAAATTTAGTGATTAAACCTGATCATTGTTACAATCAATTACAAGTTTTGAAAACTCATGTTTAGTTATATCTGAAGTATACAAAAGACAATTTACATCGATAAACGAACAATTAAATCTATCCAGTTTAATCAAGAAGTAAAAAACCATACAATTAATTTTATAAGTGCTATCGTTTACATCAATTTTATTTTTCCAGTAGGGAATCGACAAATACAAAGGATTACATCGATTGTGCATTAGTTTTAGCTTATCATAGACAACGCGCCATGACTCCCGCCATGATCAAAACAAAGTCACTTTTGTGAAATTTGTCGTAAGTTGATCAACATTTTCCGATACTGAGACAAATCTCGCATTTGATTTAAAAATAGTAAACATTTCATAGGTCTAAAAATCTTTCTAAAAATTAACCCACATTGCGACAATGACTATCCCCCAAAACTAATACTTTCCTTTTACTACCTCTAACTTTGGACTTTCTATTTACACTTATGATAAAGCCCTGAGTCCTTTGATACTTTCCTATAATTATTACTATATTCTTTGCTTTCCTAATCATCAATACAAATCGTTTCAAGAAATAAGCACCCTTCCAACCTTCTGTTCATACTTGAAAGGTTGTATAATCTAATGATATAATCAAAATTAAGCACAATCCTAGTGTTTAATATCTTCATAACCATCGTTAATAGTATTATGAAAGACGTCATCTTGTACATTATGGAACCTGCAATGTCTAATACGAATGCAAAAAAAAATATTTTATAAAATTCAATTTTATAAAACGAAGAAATTAGTCGCTGGCAAAAAGGGCCAGGCACCCCGTAATGTATAAACACAGCCAATGAAGATTAACTAATAGAGATGATTTCACATTCAAATTTAGATATGTTGAGAATGTCTATAAATGATTTGTGAAGAATTAAATGCAATTTAAATCGATAGGTAATTCGAGTTTTGACCATTGTGTATAGGATACAACAAATAACACGAACAATACTTGTGATCTTGTATTTTAGATCGAATATTTCGGATGATTAACCCCTACAATGATACTAAATAGGTATTCTCAGAAATCCTAATGATACATATTATTTTAACATCGTTTAATTTTTCAAATTGAATTATATTTTAATAAAAAAACAAAGTAGTAAAAGAATTGCACTGAAAACCATATAGTATACCTTGTATTAAATAATAAAACAACAATCTTATTTTACGACAAGATTGTTATGAATATGCTCTGACGCAGACTTTCAGTAGACGAGTGACTACTCTGTATAACTCCACAGATAAAAGTAACAAGAATTTAAATTGAGTGTCCTGCCTGAAGGTAACCAACTTTTTAAATTGAATATACGATGAGAGCGAGAATGTGTTCAATTTCAAATGTTGCGTAAATTTTAAGAAAATATGGTATATCTAAAAAAAGAATACATTGACATAACTAAGCTATTATAACTCTAAATGACTACGATAAAACTGAAAAGCAACGAAAACGAATTTATTTAAAAAAAACAAACTGGGGAAAGCAAAAACCGATCTTTAAATTGGCTAGTTAAGAACAGAAGTGACCAAAGCAACATTTTTACAAAAACTGAGTTATGCAACCTTTTGAACTTCTCTATCATTATATTATTTAATGCATATATGGATTGTAAAGGAGAAACTGTATTACTATTCGTTACTGTTAAAATAATCTTATGAAACGAAAAACACATTCCTAGAGGACCTAGTCATAACAAACATACCAGAAGTTTCTTTTTACGTGAGGATAAGGTTTATAAGTTCTTTTTTCTTAAAGTTCTCCACATGTCTAATAAAAGATTAAATTATGTTCCTACAAAGCAGAGAGAACCAGAAACAAACATGCCCATATTAGATCAAATAAGTAGACAAGTGTTTAGGAATAAAATCGCACATGATATTAAGGAACACATTTGTAAAGCAACACATTGAGAGTATTCCTCATTATGTGGGCGGCCACTATGCTGAGCGATCGTCGAACCATCAATATCTAGAAGTAAGTTTAAAACTGCAAAAACTTTATTTATTTTGTGTTGAAAAATGTTAAACTGCTGGTTAAGATTCTGTTAAATAAAATACTACTGCAGAACCATTTTTAATATCTATAATTTACATTTTTTACATTCCAAAGAAAGCCATATGCAAAACATGTGATATTTTGAATAGACAATAAACCTGAACAAGATTTATTACGTAATAATACGTAATACATACGTATTTAAATTTGTTGGTTAGCTTTATAACAATCTAAAATTTGTCCTCTGAGGAAGGTTCAATATAGAATCGAAATATTAGGATCTATGAATTGATTGTCGTTTAATTATAATCCTCTATCCTATCCTGGAACAATTGATTATTTTATTACCAGATAGGATAAAGCGCAGTTGCTTCTCTAAAATTCTTTCAAAAATTTTGGAAAGTGCTGACAATGACACTTATTGGCCTTATATCCGAAAAAGCGGTTGGTGATTTTACTTTAGGAATAGGGACAACATTAGCTTCCTTCCAGGAGGATAGAAATGTATTGGTCTCGAGACAATTATTGATAATATGTGTTAAGAATTGAATATGTGGATAACATAACACTAACATATACTGTGAAATACCATCAGCACCAGCTGACGTGTTTTTCATTGAAAGAAAGACTTCCTCGACATCTTCCTGGGAGGCGAGTTTAAATTCGGAAACATAAACTCCAGTTTTATATGTATTGTATACAAATATATGTTTTGGTTGATCCGAGGTATCATCCGCTCATCTTCCTGTGGACAGGAAGATGACGTTTCGCCAAGATCTCACTTGGCATCTTCAGTGCTTTGTCATAGTCTCCTGTTGACAGACTGAGGTACTGCGGTGCTCTGGCTCATTTTTATAGTAGGTCATCTTGGTCGTAGGTGATAGCGATTGGTCGGAGGTGAGGTGGTGGGGGTGTTTATGTCCGACGTGACGTGAGTCGTGGGTGGTGGGGGAGGTCATTGACCTGTCGTATGGCGATTAACGGTCCTGGGGATTTTCCACCGGATATGGCTTTGGTGACGTCATCCATGGGCGAGAAGAGGCCTGACCGTCCTCCACGCTGCTGACAAGTGTAGGGCATCCTCCCTCTTGTTGAGGGTGCCGTTCTTCGCTATTTCAATGGATTCCCGGATCAATCTGGTTCTCCAATGCGGAACGTTGGCTACCTGCTTGCAACCCTCGAAATTGATGGTATGGCTTGTGTCCAGATGGTGGCGGAAGAGAGCAGAGGTGAGCTGTTTGTTATATATATGTATATATTTTATATGTATTTTATTAAGTTGATACTTCAATTGGAAATAGTCCAAACGGTACTTTATGAAACCTATGAAATCAATAAATTTAAAAACAATGAACAAAACCTGCAAAACCTTAACAACCATGTAATTCTTTCCAAACCACCACTTGACGAAATACTCGATTGTCCTTGCAAAATTTCATTCATTTTATTTAAAAAATAATAATAACATAATATAATTACAAAGTTAAAATTGTAGATACCTTCAGTTCATGTCAAAAACACTTTGATGCATATGCATTAAACAAACACAGCTGCATAGCGCTGGGCAAAGTATCGTTACTTGTCGGTAGTATCAACACCTACCTCGGTATCGATACTCGATAAATGCAAAGTATCGTATCGAAGTATCGAACTATCGAAAGTATTGAATGTGTCGAAATTTCGACTATTGTGTTTTATATACAGGAATCTGAGTTTATAGTATATTTAAAGAAATGATTCTACATAACAAAATATTGAAAACATAAAAAAATATACAGGGTGTGTTATTAGGAACCCGGCGGACGAAACAGTATATGATTTTTTTAAATTTAACACCCAATATATTTTATCATATTATGATTACTACTAAATTTGATAATACAACCGTATACGTTACTGCGTTCGTTTGCAAAGGAAATATCTTCTACCAGCAGTGTTTAGAGTTTTAAAAGCAGTATCTAGTCTTGAATTGGCTATTCTTGAACCTCTGAGATGAACCTCTGATTTTGCATCCAAAATACCAAATACTGTTATAAATTTTATTAACATCTTCTTATTTTATGTTACAAAAATGTCTCCTGCCAAGAGTATTTAGTGATCAATTTTTGGACTACTTACGTTAAAATATTGCATTTGAACAATAGTATTTAAAATTTTCAAAACAAACTCAAATGATTTATTGACAGTAGGTATCTTCTTTTTTGCATTTAAATGTTTTCTGCTAGCAATTTTACAAGCAGTTTCAACTCTTCTGGAAATATTTCAAGTCTTCTTGAACTAATAACAAGTCTTTTAGAAGTAGTATCAAGTCATCTGGAAGTATTTCAAGTCTTCCAGAGACAAGATTAAGTGTTCTCGAAGCATTTCAAATCCACCCAGCGCCAAGATCAAGTGTTCTGGAAGTATTTCAAATCACCCAGCGGCAAGATCAAGTGTTCTGGAAGCATTTCAAAGTTACCACAGGCAATATCTAATCTTCCAGAAGCATTTCAAGCCTTATAGAATCAAATATTCTGAAAGAATTGCAAGTAAAGTACTGAAAGTATTTTTATGGAAACATTTTAAGTCCTCTAAAAGCAGTATCAAGTCTTCCAGAAGGAATATTAAGTGATCTGGAAGCATTTCAAGTCTTCCAGAAATAATACCAAGTCTTTTTGAAGTATGTATTACAAGTCAGCCAAGTATTCGGCGGCTACGTGTATAGGTGCTCTACACCCATTGAAGATTTTGTATGGATACGCAAGCACTCGCGTATCCGGCTTGTATGATAAGGGTGGGTAATTTATTTCTTTTTCTTTTTATAATTGTAAAAATAATAAATACAGTAAAACTCCTCTTGTATTTTATTGAATATTAATTTATAACGTTTCCAACTACTTTCAGTTCATCATCAGACAAATGTCCCTAAAAATAACTAAATCAACATCGACAAAACTCCATTTTGTAAGACATTACACTAAATTGAACAAAATACATACAATTTTAACAAAAAAAAACAAAACACATACCCTTATCGAGTAACTTTAAAATTAAGTTTGTCATTTTCATTAAAAGTATTGTTATCCATAAAACTCCAAACAGAATTTCCTCAAAAAACTTAAATAACGAATGAATTTAAATGCGCATAAACGAATTTTTGCAATTAACAACACATTAACTGCAATAAATTATACAGGGTGTCTCACGTAACTGGTTCATTAGAACTTTTTTAGGTTCCTCTATTCGTAGAGGCTTGAAATTTTGGTAACATGGGTTGTTCATTCCGATCTATTAATCTAAAATATTTTCAAGATGGCCACCACTTCCGGTCTACCAGAAGTAGACCTCAATTTCGTTATTTTAAATGGAATGCTATAGTTTTTATTACACCATTCAATTATACGTAACAAAATTACGTACAAACCTAGCGTTTTTTGTTTTCGAGTTATTTTGATTTTAAGTGTTTTTTGGCAAATATCACCACTTTATTTATTAACGGTGCTTTTTTGGAAAATATTCATCTAAATCGATCGAAGCACATTTTACCGAAGAATTTGGTAAAGCTACAAAATATGATAAAACATTTATTCTATTATGTTAATCTGCTGGTGATAGAAATTTATGGTTTCTTTTTATTTTGATCTTTCCAAAACTACGAAACAGATCCTATCCAAATCTTTATTACATCCGCCATGAATATAAAACGAATTTAAAATGTTGTCGTTGGAATAATTCGCCATGATATTCAAAGACATTAATAAAAGTAAGTGATGACACAACCAAGTAATGACAACAATAATATAAATATGGTTGAAAAGCTATCGAAACTCCATGCTTTTTCTAACATAAAACCAGAAGCTTTCCAGCATTACATGCGTCCATTAATTTCCAGATATGAGGGCTACAATAAATAGGCACAGGCAAATTTCTAGATAGTTTGTAGAGAATTAAATTCCCTTAATTTATTTTTATAACTTTAAGTTTTTGATTCTTTTATGTCATTGATTTTAATTTTTGTCATTAAATTGTTGTTTTCATTTTTTGTTTCATTTATTCCGTTTTTCAATCTAATGTTTATTCAATCGCAGTTCATTGTAGAAATAATACTAATAATGATTTAAACAAATTAAACAAAAAACTGTCAAAATGTCATGGCCTTCTAACAAAAACACAAACGGCTTTTATCGTTTTACCTATGATTTTGATAAATTCCTCAATAGCAAGAAAACTATAATAAATAGGTATAGGAATGTTTGTAGATAATTTGTAGATAATTAAATTCCCTTTCTGATAGGGCATGAAAACATGGGGCGTTCCATTTAAAATTTTTAACATTCACGCAGTTGAATACAGGGAAACAGTAATTCAATTTTTGACCAGCCTGTATAAGATATACTGATACAATAAGTGACAATCTATTTAATAGCATATGAAGAGTTATCGTACTAATGCAAAACGTTTTTGAATTAACGTTGGCTGAGATATGTGCTTTTAAAGAGCAATAACTATTATCAAAGTCAACATATTTTCTTACGTATAATTGAATGGTGTAATAAAAACTATAGCATTCCATTTAAAATAACGAAGTTGAGGTCTACTTCCAGTAAACCGGAAGTGGTGGCCATCTTGAAGATATTTTAAATTAAAAGATCAGAATAAACAACCCATGATACCAAAATTTCAAGTCTTTCCGAATAGTGGAACCTAAAAAAGTTCTAATGAACCAGTTACGTGAGACACCCTGTATATAGGAGAAAGTAAATAACAACTACATAAGCGTATAAAACAACACAAATAATAATGAAGTTTTTATGCTGGCATAATTAACAAATTAGATATATGATTGAATAAGGGTAAATATAAAATATAAAAAATAAATAAATATATTAGAATAAAATTATATTGATGAATTACAGATAATAAATTCGTAACAAAATTGAAATGGTTTGGCCTTGTAGTCTTAGGTCACAAAGTATTGAAAAACTTTTTCTTTTCTGTTATGTCCTGCCAAAAATTCGTTTATGTGCATCTAAATTCATTCGTTATTTAAGGTCTTTGAGGAAATTCTTTTTGGAGTTTTATGGATAACAATACTTTTAATGAAAATGACAAACTTAATTTTAAAGTAACTCTATAAAGGTATGTGTTTTGTTTTTTTTTGTTAAAATTGTATGTATTTTGTTCAATTTGGTGTAATGTCTTACAAAATGGAGTTTTGTCGATGTTGATTTAGTTATTTTTAGGGACATTTGTCTGATGATGAACTGAAAGTAGTTGGAAACGTTATAAATTAATATTCAATAAAATACAAAAGGAATTTTACTGTATTTATTATTTTTACAATTATAATAAACAATATCTTCTCTTTTTAAAAAATTATACATATATAGGGTGAGTCGGCAGGATCGCACCAAACCCTATGAGTGTATTACACACGTGAAAATAATGTAAAAAAAAATCGTATGTTCTTATTTCAAGTTACAGCATAGTAACAAATAAAAAAATTTCACACATTAACATTTTATCAATCATAGCGTTCTTTTAATAAATGTTCAAAAATACCGCCATTTTTGTCGTAATTAAAGTATGCCATGTTCGAGGCTCATAGACATTTAATAACTCTAATGTTTTGATGAGGTGTTAGTGTACAGTGACAGTAATTGAAGGTTTACTTTCGAATTTATGTGATTATTAGCGTTGCAAAGTGTCAGACACTTATTCAAATTTAGAATATGCCAATATGGTGTTCATTTATGGTTTCTGTAATGGAAATGCTACAGCTGCTGTTGAAGAATATCGTCAACGTTTTCCACATCAAAGACATCCTGATAAAAACATCTTCATCAGAATTTTCAACAAATTGTACGAAACTGGTAAGCTTCCCAGTGCTAACATAACATCTGAACGCGCAACTCGACAAGGTTTAGAAGAAGTACAGAATATTCCGGTTCTAGTAGAAGAAGATGTAACTACCAGTTCCCGAAGAATTACTACTCAATTGGGAATTCCACAAAAGAAAGTTATAAAAACACTTCACGAGCAAGGCTTATATCCTTACCACATACAAATAGTACAGCACCTACAACCAGAAGTTTTTTCAAACCGTATGGAGTTTTGACGGTGGATAAATCGTATTGTATCGCGTATACTTTTTATGGATGAGGCTACATTTACCCGTGATGGTATTAATAATATTCGTAACAGTCATGTATGGTGCGACGAAAATCTTCACGCATCGGTCGAAAGCAATTCAAACAAGTTTTCTGTAAACGTGTGGTGTGGTATGGTCGATTCTTACTTAATTGGTCCTTTCATTTTGGAGAATCGCCTCACAGGAGACAACTACTTCAATTTTTTACAAAATGAATTAAATGGCCTGCTAGCGGATGTTCCTTTGGATACAACATTGGATACAACATTTGGACGAACGTTTTCCATGGCATTGGATTGGTCGTGAAGGTCCTATTAATTGACCAGGCAAGATCTCCAGACCTCACACCATTACATTATTGTTTATGGGGCTGGATGCATTAATTCGACGAATTTGGAATACTGCAGCTAATATTAAAGAAGAAAGAAATGAATCAATTCGGAGAGCAATAAGCGCTCTTCGTAAACGAAGCAGAAAATGTTTAGAGGTCAATGGCAGTATTTTTGAACATTTATTAAAAGAACGCTATGATTAATGAAATGTTAATATGTGAAATTTGTTTATTTGTTACTCTGCTGTAACTTGAAAACAAATGAGAATCGGATAAGAACATATGATTTTTTTACATTATTTTCACGTGTGTAATCCACTCATAGAGTTTGGTGCGATCCTGCCGACTCACCCTGTATATTATTAAATTTTTTCTTTTTAGTTTTATTTATTCTACCTTTTAAACCCCAAAATTAAATCCACGAAGAAAAATACATAAAAAATGTACTTATTATGTACTTACTATATTATCAAAACATTAGTTTCAATAATTCGATACTTTCGATTTTTTCGAAACTTCAATACCTCGACACTTTGAATAGTATCGATACCACAAATCGATTTGAAACTGAACTTAGTCTGTACCTAAACATAAATGTCACCTACCAAGTATAGTTTGTAATTATGAATGTTTTAATTAGTTTTTTATGTTGTCAAATGTTGTCAAATGTGTTAAAAAAAATATTAAAAAATATCGATTGTGAAGTTGTGTCGTTTTTTTCTAACTTGTCAATCTTGGATTTGTCGCCAAGGGAATTTTATTACTTTAATTTATGGCATGATTAAGCTTTGATCGTTTGAATATAATGTTGAAATAGATTTAAATCAACATAAGTTCTAAGAGAGTTAGGTAGCACCCTTTAGGAAGCCGCAAGAGTAAACATATTCAGTTAAATATGCGGTTTCAGTCACTAACCCAAAAAGCCAAAACATAAGGTTGAAATATTTTTTATTTTATAGGAATGTTTTTTCGTCTTGAATAAATTAAAATATTTATTTAATTATTTTTGCACTTTTATTAAGACGACAGTTATTGCATATAATGTTTCTACGGTTTCGGCCTTGTTTAAGGCATCTTCAGGAAATCCATTTTTAAAAAATTGTTGATCTTATTTAAAATTTGTTGTTTTAAAATTAATAATAATAAGGTAATAATAATAATAATTAATAATAAGGTTGAAAGTTCATTTAATTCTATCTACTTAACGTATGGTAGATAGAATACACTTTCCCATACTTAACTATTACTTCAAAAATCAGCAACTCTTTAAATTCATCCATACTCAGAGAAATTTCCGTCATTACTATTGGAAATGCAATCACCTACAATGAATACAGGAAACCACTCTACGCCCAAATTGATTGACCGAGCTAATGGATGCTCAACTTAAATAGCCCAACCGGTAGTGGTACATTATTAGAATACATATCCACTTCTTTTTAGGCAAACTGTAAATTTATACGGAAATATACAGGGTGAGTTATTAGTATCCCAGCGGACGATAGTTACTAAATCATTTGAGAAGAAAAAGTTTTATACAAAAGTTGTTTGAGTCACCACTTTAAATCACCTAAAGTTATTTTCATTTATACAGAATGTTCTATTTAAGCGCAACAGAGTATGTCATTTATTTTAAATAGAACACCTGTATATTTTAGGGTGTATGGATTCCTTTTGATGAAATTGCATAATTTTTGAGATATTGAAGCTTCTATTTGAAAAAAAAAATTATATAGTCTTAACCAAAATAGCATCATTATTAAAGACCGGATTAAAAGGCACAAAAAAGATGGAAAAAGGCACTTAAAAAGGCATAATATTTTGGCAACAAAAGCATTAAAAAGGCATAAAAATTAGAAATCGAAAAAATTACTATACCTAATTAATAATGTATTTTAATAACGTTTTCATTAAAAAATACGTCGTTAAACTAAACATTCATATATAATTATTAAAGCACTAATCACGAAAACAACTAATTATTAAATGCTGTTCTAAATGTTCCATTGTGAAGTTGTGTCTTCTCTCACTTAACGTATTCTTGTAAGCCGAAAAACTTCCCTCCACGTCCACACTTGTAATTGGTGCAACAATTTCACCACTTAAAATTGATGCAATTTTTTGTAATGTGGCAAATCCTTCATTTTTACACAGAACGTCATTAAATTTATTCGTAATTATTTGACCAATATGTCCTGGTACGCTATACGTGCTGTCTTGAAACTTTTTAATCATTTCTACTGCAGTCACTAAAGGTAAATCCTGTTTTCCAAATTATTTTATAGATTCACTTATATAACTGCAATTGCTTTTTATAAATGCCAAATTATTTTGTAGCTCCACTTCTTTTAGGACGGCCTGGCAATCTTGTATTGCTTTACTACTTGTAGCCGGAAATTCATTTATTAATTGTTTAGAATGATCTAAGGCGTTTGTGTAGTATATAGCAGCATCTAGCCATGTTCCCCATCTTGTTAGAACTGGTTGTGGTGGGAATGGGGTATTTGGTAACCTCTCTCTAAACAATTCTACCCTTAAAGGGGCTTTAACAAATATATGTTTACCGCTTTTTATTAATTTATTAACTAATGGGAACTGTAACCTTATAGTTTCTGCTACTCGATTAAGCCCGTGTGCTAAGCAAGTACAATGAATTAAATTAGGGTAAAAAATGTTTATATTAGACGCAGCTTTTACCATGTATGCCGCTGCGTCTGACACCATCAGTAAAATTGTATCATTCGGTACCGGCTCCGATAAGAAAAAATGCGTTAATTCGTCGAGAATAAATCTTGTTACCGTATTATTATTTGTTTTACTTAATTTTTTGGTACTTATTAGAAAACATTTTGACGAATTTTCATCACTTAATACTCCAAGTATTAAATTTGCCACGTATCGTCCACATACATCAGTTGTTTCGTCTACACTTATCCAAATATAATTATTTCCACTAATATTTTTTATTTCTTGAATAACTTCTTTGTAGACTGAAGTAATATAATTTTTACGGAGATGGCTTTCATCGGGAATATGCATTGTACAATATGTTTGTAAAAAAGTTTTGAAATATTTATTTGTCACTTTATGGATTGGTATGTTTGCTTTTATCAAAGCTTTGCAAAGATCAAAATTGTATTTTGATTGTTCAGTGTAGCCGGATGTTGATACCACAGATTGTATAGCTGTACCTATAGTTTGTTGTTTTTTGGATTGACTTTTAGTCAGTTTTAATTTTTCCTGATGCAATGATGTTTTGACATGCTGAATTATGTAGTATTTCTTGTCACAATTAAACTGTTAACAGTAATTTAATAACATCAGTATTTTATAATATCTTCCATAATTATTAAACAATCAATATATTGTTCTATTAATTTTAGTGATCGAAGTACTACATTGAATCAATAGTGAATTTTATTTCTAGTGAATTTTGGGACATGCTATTCTTTATAATTTCCAATTTTTACCGTTAAAAGATTTAAATTTCGGTTTTAAATATTTAAAAATCTTTGGTATTATACATAATTTAATCATTATTTAAAAATATAATTAATTGTTTTTAATCGATTAACTCCATCAATACTTACGAAATATGAACAGGCTCGGCAAAATAAACGATAGCGTTCATATTTCAATTCCTTGTAATCTTTAATCCATTCTTCTACGGTTGGCTTTTGTTTCGGCATTGTACTACGCAAGAACTTCACACTGTAGTAACTTTAACTCGAGTAACTTTACTACAACTAAATGAATTGAAGACTCGACGCAAGTTAAACCACATACGGGGAATCCCGTGTAAGACGACACGGCACAACGGGGAATTCCTAAGCTTAAATTCGGATCGACGAAAAACGCGGATCTTACGTCAGACGGCACAACGAGGAAATGTACAGAGGCGCAGCGAAATATTTTTTTATAATTCACCCAATTTTTGGGGAAAAGACGCCAAAAAGTTGGAAAAAGGCTTTAAATAGGCATAAAAAAAATAATAGGCATGAAAAAAATAATAGGCATGAAAATTCAAAAAAGGCAAAAAAGGCATAACTAACCTGGTCTTATGTCACTTATTTTTAACTGATTCGTAAAAATATTTAAATATATTTGTAATGCCTTTAATTTTGAGCATAAGCATATTTTCTATAAATCCGGGCTTTTATCATTATATTTTTGTATACCCTATATGTGTTAGATAATATATAAAAAATGTGATCGTTATTAATTTTTTTTTATTGCATTTTATAATTTTGCTAGGCACTATATATCTTTGATTTGTGATTAATTGAATTGAGATTACTATGCTTTAATTAGTTCTTTAATCAAAACAGAAAATTTTATTAACTTTACGCATTTTTATTGATAATTGAAGACATAAGTGGATAAAGGTGTCGTCTCATTTTTTCAAAAAATGACTTTATGCATTTGTGGGCACCCCCTGATATTGATCTAACCTTTAATAAACAGGGATTCCTTATTTCCGATATTTTCTGGTAGTTTTCAGATGATAAAGGTGTCATGTCGCACATGCTACATATATTATCTAGTGGAGAAAGGTGTTATGTTACGTTTTTGTTACATGACACCTTTATCAGCTCAAAATTTGAAGGGTTCAGGTTAGCTGTGAAGTATCATGTCATATTTTGAGGTTATGCTCCTCTTGCGTAACATTATTTTTAGACAGTGTTTATAGAGTGTTTCATTTAAAAAGCGATTTTTATTAGCAAATATAAGTAAACCATTATGGGATCTAGGGGTAAACGGATGCTGGAGTTAGTACAAGCGATAAATAATCAAAATTCGGATGTCAACTTGCAGCAGAATATTAAGAAAAAATTATTAAATACAGAATTGAAACTAAAAGAAATCGAAGCAGAAAAGGAAGATATAGACTCTTCTAACAGACAAGAAACAAGTAATGCTATTCATGATATTGCTGAAGGCCCAGAAGTTAAAAAATTGAAGATATTTGAATTGCAGCCTAAGGTTTCCAAAAAAAGAACCCGTAATCCAGAAAAATGGAAACGGAAAAAAGCTGCTCTATTAAGGCAAAAGGGTCAAGAATATGTATCACAAACTGGAAGAGTTATGGAAAAAAAGACAATAAAGGAAGGAGTACTCTGCAAACAGAAATGTCGCATGAATTGTTCTGATAAATTCAACATTGAAGACAGAAAAGCAATTTTGAAGAAATTTTACAGCTTAGATGTAAATAGTAAGAGTATCCTGATTTTCCAGAGCGTCGAAATTAAGCCAGTTCTTCGTCACCGATTAGGCAGAAAGACATCAAAAAATTACTCATTTAAATATGCAATTACTTATGATAAGCAGCTGATACCAGTGTGTAAAGATGCTTTATGCTCTCTATATAAAATAGGAAGAAAAAAAATTGAAATAACACAAAAACAGTTAAAACTTGGCCAGTCTGCTCCTTCTGCAGATAAGCGAGGGCATCATATAAATCGCCCTCATAAAATAGGTGAGGATGTTATCAACTACATCATTAATCATGTTAATATGTTTCCTGCTGAACAATCACATTACTCCCGTAACAAAAATCATAACAAAAAATATCTGTCCTCTTTACTTAATGTGAATCAACTTTACCAGCTTTATATACAGCATTGCAAGGAGAACAAACTGGATGATAAATACATGGTCAAAATTTCATTCTATAGACATATTTTTGAAACAAAGTTTAATTTGTCTTTTGGTCACCCAAAAAGTGACACTTGCAGCATATGTGATGCTGGAGAAAATTCAGTTGAACACAAAAACAACTGGGAATATGCCTTTTATTCCCAAAAAGTAGACAGGCAAATACCAACAAGTGATAGAACAAAATGTTACATAACCATGGATTTACAACAAACTATGCCATTACCTAAATTATCAACATCAAAGGCTTTCTACTTGAGACAAATGTGGCTTTACAACTTTGGTATTCACTGCATCACTCATTCAGACCACAAGTCATATTTTTTTAATTGGACAGAAGACATTGCCAATAGAGGCAGTAACGAAATTGGAAGTTGTTTATTAAGGTTCTGCAAATTACTCAAAAAAGAACACCCTGATGTCGATCACTTGATAATTTGGTCTGATTCATGTGCAGGGCAAAATAAGAATTTCTCCATCCTTTGTCTTTACCAGTATTTTATTCTAAACAAGATTTTCAGAGTCATAGATCATAAATTTCTTGAGGTTGGCCACAGCTACCTCGACTCAGATCGAGATTTTGGTCGTATTGAGAAAGAACTCAGAAAGCATCAAAATATTTTTATTCCGGACCAATATCGGGAGATTATCAGATCTGCAAGTACTAGACATAGTTTATGTTTAAATATGGAAAATTTTTTTTATAATTTAGAAGAACTTCCAATGAAACTTCATTTATATAAAAAAACTAAGAACACTATTAACGGGAAGATTAATCTACGAGACAGTGTCAAATGGATTAGAGTAGACAGTTTTGGAGTTTATTTATATAAAACAAATTTAGACTCTCATTCACCGTTTCTGCAGGTTGATTTACATAAGAAAGGTGCAAGGAAAATTCAAACTGGGGAAGTTACTCTAAGCGTATTACCTAAATGTGGGGGTTTAACTACCGAAAAAATTGCCAACTTGAAAGAACAAATAAAGTTCGTTGAAGAGGATTACAGATGGTACTATAAAGATGTGTTGGAACAAACTAGTCTAAATCCCAAGCAAAAAAGGAGACCTATTTACTTTAAATTTTTTATTTGTTTCATATTTTAAGTTCATAAGCAGTTTATAAATTTCTATAAATAAAATAGTTTAAACTATAAATTGAAGAGTTTTTCATTCTGTCATCTTGCTTTTTTTCTATATCTTCAAAAATATATAGATTTAGATGTTACATGACACCTTCATTCATGATAAAAGAAATAACATTTCAAGCTGAGAGTTGGTGGATAAAGGTGTTATGTACACTATATCTTAATTTTTCCAGAAAAGGATGTTTTTCTTTAATAAGAAAGTACGTGATAGGAAATATTCTATTTATTACTATTTTTTGAGGTTACAATAAATTGAATCCAGAACTTCACAAGAAAGTTCCAGTTTAAGATGTGTTATGCTAGTTTACTCAAAAGTTTAAAAATGTGACATGACACCTTTATCCACTTATGTCTTCAATTTATAATGAAAGTATTTTATTTATACACTTCAAAGCATTTAAAAATAATTTAAATTTACGCTGCCATCTATTTGTCGTTTACTACAATTAATTCGGTATTGCTTTGTCACAATTTGACAACTGTAATACTTCTAGGTTATGTTTTTAAATATCAAACAATGATCTAACCTTAAAAAATTCAACAATAACAATGTTTGATTCAAAATTAATCACTTTATTAGTTTCTGTTATTACCATAGCTCCGATTATAGCGATTTTAATTGAAAAGTGGAAGTTTAAAAACAACAACCTTCTAAAGAAGGACAAAAGTTATTATTATAAATGTATATTTATAACTTACGAAAATTATTCTTGCCTTCAACATGTTTATAATTCAACATCTTGTGGAGAAAGGTGTTCTTATGCTTACCTAACGGAAATATTAAACTTATTAGAATCCGCGAAGACTTCAATTTCAATGTGCATGTATCATCTATCTTTGCAACAAATTTCCCAGGAGATAATTAATGCAAAATTAAGAGGAGTTTCAATTCGGATCATAACAGATAGAGAAATGGAATTTAATAGTGGATCTAAAATATCACGATTAAGACAAGAAGGTATTTGATTTGTAGTTATAAAATCAGTTAATAATATTTAACAATTAATTTTAGGGATTCAAATTAAAACTCAAAGTAATGCTGAATTAACAGGGTATTTACATCACAAATTTTGTTTAATTGACACAAATTGTGAATCTCAAATTATGTGGTTTGGATCTTTAAACCTTACATTACAAGGAATTTGTTCCAATTGGGACAATATTGTTATTACCAATAATAATGATATAATATTAAGATTTTCAAATGCTTTTGAAAATTTATGGACTGATATGTAAATAAATACATGTATATTTTTTATTTTTTTAAATAAAATAGTTAACTCAACCTCTCGATGCTTTATTATTTCTGTCGAAATCAATTGAACCCAAATCAAACGGCTTGCCATTTATTTATTAAACAAGAGACACAAACTAAAACTCGTATCAAAGTAGTTAAACGATGATCAACACAATTCTGTTAAGCTTTTATTAACAACTCTATGACGCTCGAAGTTTATAAATGACTTTAAGAGTTCTTAAAAAATCTGAACTGTATCAGTTTGATATTGAATGCGAAAGTGTTGGGTCTCATCAAGTTAATTTAGAGTTTTTAAAAAGTGATCAGTTCGAATGAAAAATGAAGAGGAAATTTACGTTAAAACATGACTTCTCTTCTGTTGAAAGCTTTAAAAGCAATGGTATAATTGAGTAAGTAAAAGAATTAGTGTAAAATATTTTATGACATACTTTATTGCATAATTGGATTATAACAAAAAGTTATAAAACAATTACTCATATTTAACAACAAAAAAAAATAGTTATCTTTATTATTCATTTAAATATAATAATCCAAATACAGCCTAATTAGTAGTTAATGAATAATTTCGTGAGATGAATAGATTATGTGAAAGTTTCAAAAATGAAAATAACTCGTTTTAGATCGTTTCAAGAACCTGTTGAAGAAGAACCAAAAGAAGAAAAAAATATCTCAATTTTTCAATTGGTAACAAAACATTTAGTTATTTAGTATTTAATTAAAAAATGATTGATGTTTATAGTATAGATACGCAACATGTTTGGATTTAATTTTTATTTTTCTTGGAATAATCGGTGCAGGTGTAAGTGGAGCTTGCATCCCTGTTATGATGATGTTATTCAGTGATGTAACGGGCGGAATTATTACTTACGCCACTAATATTATCCTCGATGTCAACAACACCCAAATTTATAACGAAGCGTTAACAGAAACTATAAGAACTTTTACAATAAATTCTTGTATATTAGCCGCTGTTTCGTTAGTTTGCGTTTACTCGTCGGTTGCATTATTTTCTTATTCAGCATTAAGACAAGTAAGATATAAAAAAAAAATATATTTCACTCTCAGTTTTTTAATCAATTTAAAAATATTTGTTTTAAACAGACTGAAGCTATTCGATGTTTATATATGAAACATGTTTTAAATCAAGACATTTCTTGGTACGACACCCACAGTACAGGAGATTTTGCAAGCAGAATTGCTGAGTAAGTTGAATATTTTATGAAATTTTATGTAGTTACATATGAATAAGCAATGAAAAATCTTTTAAATTGAATCTAAAAGACGACAGATAAAAAATGTCAATCCGGGTTTTAAATTATGAATCGTACAAGTATGAAAGGTATACGCATACACTTAATTTTCTTTTTACACGAATTTTTTCTACGGAATTTGATATAACGCGCGTTAAATAGAAAAAGATATCTCTTTTGAATTGTTTTATTTTATATTAATAACATTCATAAAACATAATTTTAGTCATAAACACTAATTCAAAAACAATATTTTGTTATCATATTTTCTTTTGTTAATCTCTTTTTAAAATAAGTTTTACTCTTCGATTTTCTACGATTCCTCGTTTAATTTTATGAAATACTACAATTTTAGGTTGAGTTGATCTCAACCCAAGAAAGTATGGTTTTCTTCTCAGGGAAGTACATATTTTCCTATATGGATCACAAAAAATTTCATTAAAATATCTCAAAAAGTTGATATTCTTACGATTGTTCAAAAATGATTATGGTAATTGTTATGTTTATATAAAGATACAAATTTAGATTGTGATAAAAACGTGATATTTCAAAACCGAATTGAGATATTCAAATATCGTTTGGATCTGAACAAAATACATCGTTTATCATTTCATGAAGATATCTTAAGAATTCGATTTTTCAAATTCAAATTTAGGTTAAGTTCAAAAATTGATATCTCGAAAACTAATTGAGGTATTCAAGTACGGATTTATTTGTGTGGTTAAGTGGTGCCTACTTTCCAAGAAGCCCTGGAATTTTAAAAATCTCAAAATTAAGAAAATATTAAAATATCCGAAATGGTATTAAGAAATTGATTGAAATGATTTGAAAATAAGCATTTCAAATCTTCTGCAAACAATATCATAATATAATATATAAGTTTTCTAGAAGCAGTACTAAAGCCTTCTGAAAGCAATTTTTAGTCTTCTGCAAACAGTATCAAGTCTTCTGGAAACATTTCAAGTTTTCTGGAGGCAATATCAAATCTTCTGAAAGCAATTCAAATCTTCTAGAAGCAGTATCAAGTATTCTAAAAGTATTAAAAATTTTGAATGAGTGGTTGCACACCCAGAGTACCCACGTATTAGACGTCTATTGATAAGTCCTACAGTAACACCAAACTGAAAAAACTTCCTATGTACGTTTTTAAACAGTTTTTTGCAAATGAGTTTTGAATACGGGCTATTTACGAGAATTTTGGAATCCTTAGCCTATATACCGGGATTTTGATTATAGTCCTGAATTCTGAAAAAATTTTGTTCCCGGGAATTGTTCACCCTATCAAGAAGGTTATTATTTTTATGAAAAACCGCCAATTTTGGCTAAAGAAATAAATCATAAAACATCATAAATCATAAAAATTGGTATTCTTCTTAATAGCTTCTTACAAAATTGCTTCAGAAATGTTTTTGATTCATTATTATGAAAAAACATTCTGTATAAACACGAAATAATTGTTAAGAGAACTAACACGATACATTTTTAATATTGTTTTCACCTCATTCTGTTTTTATACGATCCTTTTGGAAACATATGCCGTATTCAATAACGAGAATTTAATTAATTGCGTTATTTAACTATAGTATCTAGATACACACCTTAAACACATCTTCATCATAGACAACACGTTATAAAACCCAATCGATACCATAAAATTCTTTTAGTTCTTCATATTGAAATTATCTAATTCTAATCTTTCATTAAGTATTTGAACACATATAACAGGAAGAAATATGTAACTTTTATATTCAAATTCAGTTCATATTAGAGCCTCTACCATAGAGAAAACAAGCATATTTTCACTGAATTTAGATGGCTTAACTCATTGTCCTCGTATTAATCAATAATAAGCTTTGCAACATGGCAGCTTGCTAACGTCTTGAATGTAACATACCTTCACTATGTAAAACTACCATAAATTATTAAGCACAACATCAAGTACAATACATTAACTAAAGTAGACGAATGCTTAGAAAATCAATGCGTAAGAAACAAATAGAAAAAACACACTATCACATCTATCAGAAGACATTATTATAATACTAACACCGACAAGTGGATATCTTTTGTATTACTCTATGAGTCTATACGAAGAAACTAAGCTAGATAAACATAAAGGAAAGAGAAGATACAAATTTGTAAACCTTAGATGAATGACTAAGAATCTGTTTGAATTTATCCGCACATAATCCAATTAGCTCTTATTATAGAGACTAGGTTGCAGTAAGTAGTTATTCCAGCCATAAATAAATTTGATATATTTAAAAGGTTTCAAATATTTTCTTAAATTTGTAAGGTTTCCTCGTTTCTTTATTAATTTTACTTCACCGTGGCATTGAATATATATTGCTCGAAATAATTCACGAACGTATACTACACAGTACATATGGAAGTAGTACTAAAGTAGTATAACTTACCCTTGCATGGAGAGCAGTACAACCTTGCTAGAAGGGAATGTAGCAATGGTGAAAGTATCTTCCGTGACTGGCGGATACCATCGCTACAGGATATGATATGGAGTTGATGGTCTGAGTCCCATCGAACATGTTTAGGATATGATGGGAACTTCAACGTTATCTAGATCCTCCGGCTAATTTTGAGGAGCTATGGAGGCGAGGTGATTCGGCATTGTCGGCATGGTTGGTATGCGTCATTTATGGAGGGTACTTTCGTCATTGTTGCGTCCTATTCCAGCAGGGTTACACCGCTCTCCATGCGAGAGTAAATTATACATTAGTACTATTTCAATACCACTTTTCATTGCGCTAGACACACACGTTCAGTTTATACAAGATATGTTCGTGAATTATTTCAAAGAGTGTAGATTGTATACTACGCAATGGTAGATAATATTGATATTTACAAATAGTGCGTTAAAATTACTTAGTTCCGATTGAAAGAGTGCGTAAATCTGCGATTATTAATATAGGAACCGATAGACTTAATTTTGTACACGAGTGTTTGAATTTGGGTCGTTTGCTGGATACTACATTTAGATTTTGTTCCTTTACAGTAACGATGCTATCTAAAGTACGATTAATAACTCAATTTTTAACAGTTTCTATTCAACTTTGGTAATACCTTTTATGATTCTTGTATTGGTTCGGTTACTTTCAATCATATTCAGTGTGTACAGAGCACCTGCTTCCGTTCAATATATAGGGAAGAAAGCGATGTGAATGTATCTCATATACACTCACTCGGCTGGGTAACGGCCTTAATATGGAACAACGAAAGTTTTTAAACTCGACATGCCTGCTTCATAGAATAATTTTGAATAAGTTTCCTCCATATTTATGGAATAAAATTCGTTTCCGGTGTGATATATAGAATCTACACATAAGATACACGTTTCACTCATACGATACCTATTGCTAATTCTTTCTCCAGCTACATCATAAGGTCAATTTGAGGGAAATAAAACCAATGTCGGCTTAATGATGTATATTAAGTGTATAAATTATATATGAGAAGAAAGCTGGTGAAGAAGTTGAAACAGTAATTTGTTACTAAAACAATAACAACAAATTACTGTTTCAACTTCTTCACCAGCTTTCTTCTCAAACAATGTACCGGAAAAATCAACACTCTCTTGTTGTCTTTTGTTAGTTTAACGGTAATTAAAAATGTTTTTATATATTTTTTATATTTTTATATTTTATATCATGAGCTCTGTAAAAACTCTCATTATGTTATTTTCTAGTCGTGCCTGTTGATGCCATCAAAGGCGAAACACGTGTAGCACCGAAAATTTACACACTTAATATACATCATTAAGCCGACATTGGTTTTATTTCCCTCATACGATACCTGTATATCATTCTCAGCTTTTTAAGCCTTTTTTTAATATAACATGTGTAAGATTTAGAGATAAGCGATCTATAATTTCACGTACTCTTGGGGATTGTGTATATTGATTCGTTATAATATTGTAGTTAATATATATAACTACGAAGGCCTTCACGACTGGTATTAATTAAACTAAGCTTAGAACTAACACTAAAACTACCACTAGAACTATCACTAGAACTAATACTTGATCTAAAACTAGAAACTTTCGGGTTTTACCGTACGTTTTTTGAAAAAGTATTTGACGGTTTGGATGCCATGTTGCAACCTTCTTCAGAAACAGGTTCGAAATCACTTCGCACGGCAAAACCCGAAAGTGTCAAGTTTTAGATGTAGTATTCGTCCTAGTGATGGTTCTAGTGATAGTTCTAGTGTTAGTGCTAGTGTTAGTTCTAATTTTAGTAAAATTAGTATATATATAGTCAATCGAAAAAGCATCAGGCATCAATGCGTCGATGTTCAATCACAAATGCGCGGTAAATCAAGTCATGGTTGATGAAATGAGTCGCTGGAATCTGATCGTAGGAAAGTATCTTGACAGAATGTTATTATAAGGTCCAACATCGACTGAGATGTTGGTAAATGTAGAATGGATCGGTAAAATAGAAAGATTGAGAGAAGAGGTGATGAATTTAAATTTTTCATATCGTAAGTCGCCCATGAGAAGCAACCTCCAACTGATCAAAATATGTAATACAAGTTTGGTGGCGGCAGCTTGCCAACGTCACCTCAGTGAGCAAATAGACGAAATAGATGAAGTAATAACATTGATGTTGGTATGATCGCGGACAAACAACGTCACTTCCCCGCATTGCGAGAACTTCCGATCATTTCTCAGTAGGCAATAATTTGGAAAGAATTCTAACGCCGAGGGAGCAAGGATGATTGTTCAAGCCTCCCTCTTCAGCCATGTCTCGCCAATCATAATGGTATCACAAGTCTGTGATTCACGCAAGTGTGACCACGCAATCATCTAAATGGGCCCAGAGACTTTGTGAGTTTTTGTGGCAAACCGAAGCGAAATTACACACCTCACGAAAGAGTTTACCCATGTTATCTCGATGTGAATTAAAAGAAATTGAATTACATAAAGTTACAAATACAGGAATTTATCTTCTTTTTCCAGTTAATTCTTTAGTGTGTAGATGATATCTGATACCTTCTTTACTCCTTTCCTTGAACGTCTCCATTGGATTTGTAATTTATCCGTTCTAGCTAGTTGACATATTATCACTGAAAGGACACCACCTTCTTTATAAATAACATCGTTTGCTCTTTTATCATAATATTTCCCTGATGTGGTCTGTGCTTCTTTCATACTAGTTTCTACTTATATGTATTTCGGTCGTTCTAGGAATCTCCAAACATAATATTCTAGTTCATTAGTATCTCTGCCATTCCGTAAATCTGTTAACACACTTAACGGAGACACTCTTTTCACGTTCGCAACTCGAAGCTCTGATCTCTTAAACAAATCTCTGGATTATTTTAATATAACTTTGTTCTAAAAATTCCACAGTTAGGTTACTAACAAACACTAGAAGTTCCCAGATCTGTGTATCTCTGAAAGAAAATCGACTTTAGAAAATATGTTCAATAACCCTTTTACCACTGATTCTGAGTCAGTTATTTGCAATGGCGTTTTTGTTATACATCTGTTCAAAATGTGGACACTATATATATATGTAAAAGGTAAACGATGATCACTGTCACTACTTCAAATCATGGTGATTGTGAAAGAATTTGCTTTCGTGTTTTGCTTTTTCACCCTCTCCGGTTTGTTGCTGCTATTAATGTTATTTTCGTTATTATTTTGTCATCTTTAGTTTCTATTTTTTTTCGATGAAAAACAGTTATTACCTTTGGAAAATTGTTAAAATTAAGTTTCAAGTCATTCCTTCCTTTGCTATATCGATGATTGCCAATAATAATTATTATTTGCCATGAGACATTGTTCTTGTACCTCAATTGCATTTCCCAAGTTTTTGTCAATCTAAATTATAATCATAAATCTAAAAATATAAGATATGGCATAATATTCTTCTCAACTTCACAATATTCACATTATTCTCACAAGTTTTAATTCATTTTAAAAGATTTTATCATTTAAACCACAAAATTATATCAAATATATTCATTTTTCGTACATTTAAAGATTATGTTAATTATATTTATCATATCAATTTTAATTTCCAGAGACCTGGCTAAAATTGAAGAAGGTTTAGGCGATAAAAGCTCAACATTAATCTTTTATATGGCAGCATTTATATCAGGAATCATAATGGCTTTTACTAAAGGCTGGGAATTATCGTTAATTTGCCTAATTTATTTTCCCGTTTCTTTGGTTGGAATGCAAATAGTATCGTGGTTAACAACAAAATTCGTTCGTAACGAAATGGAAGCTTATGCTTCAGCTGGATGTATTGCTGAAGAAGTTTTATCGGCGATAAGAACCGTTGTAGCTTTTGGGGGCCAAACCAAAGAATGTGAACGTTACCGAGAACAACTCGTCATAGCAAAAGATAATAACATTAAAAAAGGCTTATTAACGGCGATTAATAACGGAATAATGTGGTTTTTGGTTTTCGGTTCATATTCGTTATCATTTTATTATGGAGTCGATTTAATTATCGACGAAAGACATCTACCTGAAGATGAAAGAGTTTACACTTCTGCGAATATGTTAACAGTTTTCTTTAGTATTTTATTAGCAACATGGAATTTTGGACAATGTGCACCATATTTTCAAATTTTTAGCGTCGCTTGTGGAGCTGCCACTAAAATTTATTCCGTAATAGACGAAGAACCTATCATTAACGCTTCTAAAGGACACGGAAGACGATTACCAAATTTAAAAGGAAATATTGTTTTCAAAGATGTTAAATTTAATTATCCATCAAGAAAAGATGTTCAAATTTTAAGGGATACTAATTTTAAAATAAACGCTGGTGAAACAGTTGCGTTAGTTGGAAGTTCTGGTTGCGGAAAATCTACTTGCATTCAATTAATTCAAAGATTTTATGATCCCATTTTTGGAAATGTAAATTTTAGTTTACATTCTACAGCCACCTTTGTGATTTTCTGTGATATGTCATATTTTTTTTAGATTACAATTGATGGTGTTGACTTAAGAGATTTTGATTTGCGATGGCTGAGATCTCATATTGGTGTTGTAGGACAAGAACCGGCTTTATTCGCAACCACCATAGCTGAAAATATAAAATTGGGTAATCCGAAAGCTACGGAAAACGACATTGAAAGAGCCGCGATGAAAGCAAACGCTCATTCCTTTATAATGAAATTACCTCAAGGTTATGATACATTGGTCGGAGAAAGAGGGGCACAATTATCAGGGGGGCAAAAACAAAGAATAGCAATTGCTAGAGCTTTAATAAGAGATCCATCGATTTTACTTTTAGACGAAGCTACTTCCGCTTTGGATACCCATAGCGAATATCAAGTCCAAAAGACAATTGATTCAGTAAATTAATTTAAAATGAGTCACAAAAATTTGTTTAATTATATTTTTTAGGCAAGTAAGGAATGTACAACGATCATTGTAGCTCATCGTTTGTCAACGGTAAGAAACGCAAATCGAATTTTGGTTTTTTCAAATGGTAAAGTGGTCGAAGAAGGTAATCATCAAGAATTAATGGCAAAAGAGGGTGTTTATTATGAATTGGTTAATGCTCAAACATCCGACAGTTGCGAATTGGATGAACATCCTTCTGAAAAATCAGGAAACGAAGACGATAAAGAAGAAATTGACGAAGAAGAAGATGATATTGCAGAAACAGTAGAAGATGAAGAAGATTCTGATGAAAAACAATTTTATTCGCCAATTTGGATGATTTTAAAGTTAAACAGCCCAGAAGCTATTCATATTATTTTAGGTTGTATTTGTGCGATGGTTTTTGGTGCATCACTTCCGGCCTATTCTTTCGTCTTTGGAGATATCGTTGGGGTATTGTCCGATCCTAACGATGATTACGTAAAAACTGAAGGGAATAAATTTTCGTTGTATTTTCTGATTATTGGGATTATTTCTGGTTTTACATCATTTTTGCAGGTAAAAATACATTGATACATTTTGATCCTTTAAATTAAAAACTGAAATTTGCCAAAAAATTAAATATGTGTACTTCCTTCTATTTAAAATTTATTGGTGTGAAGGTTTGAAAAGGAATACACAACGTGAATAAAACCGGATATTTTATCTGTATCGAATATACCACATTTTGCACGATGTTAATATGTATAACTTGGTTCAAAAATAGGAAAAGTATCCCCGAACAAGTTATAAAGCTGTCTACTATAATCTATTTTTTATTCTGCACTTCACCTGAAAAAACCATAAATAGTCCAGACATAGATGCTTAGCTTACCTACTGCTTCTTTGCAATGGGACACAGTTTCTATACCATCATTACCATTTCCATACCATGGTTACAAAATACTGTATTTGACTCAAATTTCCTGTTTAATAAATCAATTTATTGTTCGCAATATAACTAAAATTTTTTATTTCTTTTTTATAATGTAGGTATAGACACAAAATTTGGTTTTACACAGTTGTCGTGCAATAGTAGTTATACACTGAGTAAAGCAATTTCTGATGTTTGTCATGACACTACCAGTATAGATGGGTTGTGTAGGCACTTTCTTCCTGCATGTTGGTCTTGACATCTTGTAGAGTCCTTGGGCGGATCACATTAATAGGGGATTTCAAAAACTCCCATACAAAAAAATCACAAGGGGCTAAATCAGAAGATCGGGCCAGCCATTTCAAATCGCTCTTAGAATTAGTTAAGATAAGGTATTTTGGGAAGTGTTTCTTCAATGTAGACATCTATGCTCTTAAAGTTCTAATTGTAAATGTTCTCTATGTCTAACTTCATAACCGTGGATAAAAAAATTCCTGTAACATGTTTACATATCCGTGACTGTTACTGCGACTTCATTTCCTGAAAGAACAAGGAATCAACTTTGTTGAAACAAAATCCAATATTGTTATTATTAGCATTAACCCACTTGTCTACTATGTCAGATTTAAGCCATGATTGAACAAATTTTATTTAACTTTGGTCCAATTGCAGTTATGGCATTTGATGAAGGAAATCTCATAAAACTATTGTAAATTTTGTGCGAACGGCAGATGAAAAATCTCTCAGAATGCGACTTATTATGTTTGACAGCTAGCTAAAACATTAAATACATTTTTGGTGAGGTATCCGTGTTCAGGAAACACCAGTACTATTGTATTGCTGATAATATATTTGGTAATTTCCATAGTGTATAACTATCTGCTTTACGTTAAACACCTCAGCAGGAGCAAACAGAGAATCATTCGAGAAATCACATGTCTTATTCGTCATAATTTTAAGTATAACCGTTTAAGCTATTGTTAGCTTACTAACAAGACAATCTGAGGTACCACCCCAGATAAGTATGCCATATGTCATCAAGGCAAAGTAAATCATTTTAAGGTAATTAAAGGGTAGAATTTCTCGGATTCCATTAAACAATTATCGTAGTCTAGTACATAAATCGTATGATAATCCTAACTAAAACATCAATCGATGATAATACCAAGATATTTGAACGATATAACGCGAGGGTTCTGCATTTATCTGAGTAGAAAGATATTTCGTTTATGTTTTGCAAATTACTTGAATACAACGACAAAATGTAACGAAATTTGATTTTTTCATATTAAGATGCAGTTTATTATTAGTGAACCAAGCTTTGTTGTTTTGCAAATCACAATACATATTTTTAATTACCTGATACCACGACTTGCCCTCAGCAAAAAGGTACCATATTGTGTCTGCATAAGCAACTGGTTTAGAGTTAAGAGGAATATCAAATATATCATTTATATAAATTAAAAAAGTAAGGGGTAAAAGCACCTTTCCCTGTGGGACATAAATCTTAAGTCTTTGACAGCTAGCAGCATCATCGATGATAACCTGCTGATATCTCTCACTTACATAATTTCGAAGCAATTCAAAAGTGTTGCCCCCGCATACACATGCCTCTAGTTTCCTTAACAAAATGTTGTGGTGAACTATATTAAAAGCCTAAAAGATCCAGAAAAGTAGCCAAACACGGTTTAGATCTATCCAAAGAATCAATAATAAGTAAAGATAAGTTAGATATAGCGTGACTTGCAGAACAGCCAACCCAAAATCAGTACTGATTTTCGTTTAAAAAATTGCTTTGATTAAGATAAGAAATGAGCCTAGTTTTAATCAGCCTTTCCAAGACCTTTGACAAGCTACTAAGTTCGATAATTGGTCGGATTGTGTGTATCACCACTCTTGTATATCGAAACAATTGATGCCTTTTTAAAGCATATGGGAAGCACCTTTCGGAAAAACATATATTAAAAATATTACATAACAGACCGGTTCCGACATCCGCGAAAAAATCATTGAAAATGTTAGCAATTTCAACAAAATCATCATTTGTTACATTATTTTTCATGATTTGTGTTATTGGACTGTTTTTTCCACATTTATTAATATACTAATATGTGGTATTCCAGATGTGTTTTGTATCATTGTCTTTATTCAGAAAATCAGCGAAGTATGAAGATTTTGTAAACTTTATGAGCTTATGTATTAGTTTCCTATAGTAATTGTATGTGTCCTGTAATTCAGCGTTCTCTCGTTCCAATTACAATTGTAAGTTTAACCCAGTTTAAGAATTGCATTAGTGATCCAAGGGATACGTTTTTAGTTTTGTTATTAGTTTTTTTCAAAAATAGAACACTGTTTAATCAACGACGTCATGTATTTCAAGAAATATTCCAAACACGTATTAATATAAAAATTAAATATTAACGTATTAAATTATAATAGTATGCAATAATATTATCCTAAACAGTCGACTCAAGAATTGTGTTTAATTTTTTTTTAATTAAGTTGAGAATAATTTTTTTTTAGTCTCTTTAGGACTCACACTTGATGTCTCAGTGAAAGTAATGTTCGAAATGAAAAAATCGAAGTTCGTCTCTTTTTCTTTAATACCTGTCAAGTTAAATTTTTTTGTGTTTCTGTTAGTATAAGCTAGAATGCCTATAAAATTTATGTTGTTTTCTTGATTTTTAATAACTATTTCAGTAAGTAAATAGTTGCGGTTAAAATACAAATACTAACGTTCATCCACCAATCATGATATCTTCAGAATTCTTTTTTACGATTTTTTCAAAATGATTAAACAAATCATTAATTTTGTGAAAAGCCACAAATTTAGGTTGAGTACAAAATTTGATATTTCAAAAAAGAATTGAGATATTCTAGATATATTGAAATATGATTTTGTTCCTGAATAAAGTTCCTAAATTATTAAAGTAAACGGAGGTACTTTATTGATTTAGGGACTTTATTCCTGAAAAAGTAATACTTCCATCGATAAATTACAAACAATTTTAGCAAGATATTTTAAGAATTCGTTATTTTTACAATCTTTCAAAACGCTTTAAATAAATGTTTAATTTTATGGAATGCTACAAATATAGGTTAAGCATGGTTTTATTCGCGGAAAACTACATACTTTCCTGTATAAATTACTAAAAATTTCATTAAGATATTTTAAGAATTCAATTTTTTACGATTTTTTTCTATAAGTACCCACCCAAATATAGGGTTTCGTGATCGATTGCATCTTTTAATTCACAAACAAACCTTATTCTTATTGATCGACAATATCAGTGGTAAGCTTGTATTTCCATCAAACTCAGTTTCAATTTAAAATCTGTCTGAATTGACTCTGATGGGATCCATCACAGCTCTACTTGGATACCAAGTTTAAATTAGATTGATCTTCTTCATTACATATTTCAATAATTTCATACACTTCAACACATGTGGATGTCATATGAAATGCCTCGGATTTGAGATAACATTGTTTTTTGCATCTTTTATTATGGAACAACATGGAAGGTGATTCTTGTCTGCATTTCTCACCAGATTGTATTGTCCTCTTATCAAGTCTCCCTCCACAAACAGTGGTAGTGCTTTTGTAGCAGACAGTTGTCCGATGTTATATGCCGGTCAGACTACAAATAAAAAGGGAGCAGAAAAAAGTATTATTTCGTATTATTGTCGTATCCCTTTCCCTATAATATACACTAACTCGTATATAGTCTCGATCTTCGTGGTAGATACATTTACCAAGACAATAATATAATTGCACTTACTTATATATTCCCCTTATGTAAAATCCTGCTCATCTTCTTGTAATATAGCTAGCTGCTTACTAAACCATTTAAAACTGTAATACTCTTTTTCACATGACATACACCACCCATTAAGATTTACACATTCTCATTATAACGACGTGCGTGTAATTTGGCTATGATGAACGGAAAAGGTGATCTTCGTCCAGCACATATCTCCTCCCAACTCATAACCCCAGGTGTTAAAGTTGTGGATCGTCTTTGAACGAACACCAAATTCCGCCTTTCCCTTTGATATCACCACACCCTACAATGACCTTCATTCACCCATAAAACAAACCTTGGTTCATCACTGAAAACGATATTATTACATTGATGAACCCACCCTTACTGTTTTTGACACCTAGCAAGGTTGATTACCTTTTTGGGGAGGCGTTAATGGAAGCCGAAGATAAGGACAGTTTGATTAAAGCTCAAAAAAAATTCTTCTGTGAACAGTTGTCATCGACAAGTGCCTGTTCAAAGTTGCCGTCCAATCCACAGTAATCGACCTTGTTTGAAATCGATCCTTGGTAGCCTTCTTCATGCGGCTGTTCCAGCAGGGCCCTAATTATTTATCTATCGATAAATAATTAAGGGGGTAAATAGGTGTGCCTAAATATTAGCAAGCTTCAATAGGATAACTTTCTTATTTTCATACCTAAAACCATTTATTATACTTCAACCCTGTGTACTTACCTTCATTTCTATATTTTCAAAAGATAATATATTTTAAAGTATGTATTTTTAGTGGTACTTATTTGGAATTGCTGGTGAAAAATTAACAAATCGTGTTCGGGGACTATTATTTGAAAAAATTCTTAATCAAGAAATGGGATGGTTCGATCGAAAAGAAAACGGAGTTGGTGCAATATGTGCTAAATTATCAAGCGATGCATCAAGCGTACAAGGAGTTAATAATAATCTCAAATCTGAATTCTTAACAGTTTTTTGATTAAATAATTTTTAGGCTGCTGGTCAACCAATTGGAACTGTTTTAAACTCATTATCAACAATGAGTATCGCCGTCGGTGTATCATTTTATTATGAATGGAGATTAACTTTAGTAACGTTAGCAGTTGTTCCGTTAATATTCTTTGGAATTTATTTAGAACAAAAAGTGTTAAGAAAAGGTTCCGGATCAAGCGATCCATTAATTCAATCGACCAAAGTTGCCGTTGAAGCAATCGGAAATATTCGTACGGTTTGTTCTTTAGGATGCGAACACATTTTATATAAACGTTACAGAAGTATTTTGGAACCCCATTATAAAAAAGCTAGAATTCATCTTCACAGTACTGCAATGATTTTTGCTTTCGCCAGAGCATTAATGTTCATATGTTATTCAATTTCAATTTATTATGGGGGTATTTTGATCACACAGCATGATTTACCCTACGAAAATTTGTTTAAGTACGAAAAAATTTAATAAAAATTAAATTATTATCCAATAATATTTTTAATAATTTTTAAGAATATCGGAAGCTTTAATTTCTGGTGCTTGGTCAGTTGGAAACGCAGTAGCTTTTACCCCTAATCTTCAAAAAGGAATTTCTGCGGCTGCTAGTATTACAAAGATTTTGAGACGGGTTCCAAACATTTTAGATCACGAAAAATCAAGTTCTTATGGATGGGTAATCAGTTAATTAATAATTAAAATAATTTTTATAAACAATTTTTCGTTATCCTTAATCATTTAATAACCTTTTTAGGGTAACGGAAATATAAGATATTCAAAAGTTTCATTTAAATATCCCACAAGAAAAAATGTAACCGTTCTATCAGATTTAGATTTAATGATTTTCCAAGGAAAAACCGTCGGATTGGTTGGACCAAGTGGTTGTGGAAAATCAACGATCATTCAAATGATTCAACGATTTTACGATCCCATTTCCGGTGCGATTAATGTGGATCGGACAAATATTCTGAACTTAAAATTGTCATCTTTACGATCTCATTTGGGAATAGTTTCACAAGAACCTAATCTATTTGATAGAACTATCGCCGAAAACATTGCCTACGGCGACAATCAAAGAAATGTAACCAAACAAGAAATTATAGAAGCTGCCAAAAAGGCTAACATACATAATTTTATAACATCGTTACCTTTGGTAAAAATATTTATACAAATTATAAAATTTTTAATTGTTTCTTATAATTTTAATAGGGATATGATACAAGGGTTGGTGAAAAAGGTACTCAAATGTCGGGTGGTCAAAAACAACGAATCGCTATTGCTAGGGCTTTAATAAGAAATCCTCAAGTTTTAGTTTTGGATGAAGCTACTTCTGCTTTAGATTCAGAAAGTGAAAAAGTATGAATTATGTTTATGCACTTTATTTTTTTTTTTATTTTAATTTATTTACATTCTAAAATTTTGTAGGTTGTTCAAGAAGCATTGGAAAATGCCCGTCAGGGTCGCACGTGTATAACCATAGCTCACAGACTGACGACGTTGCAAAATGCTGACCTAATCTGTGTGCTAAACAAGGGTCAAGTGGAAGAGATGGGAACACATAATGATTTGATCAATTGTAAAGGAATCTATTATAAATTGTATACGATGCAAGTTCATGGATAAAATTTAAGTGAAAGGGAAATCAATAAATAAATTTGGAGTGAATGGATTAGCGACGATATATTTTTTAAAGATGAATGTTATTATTTAGAATCTAAATATATGTAGATTGTATATAAATAATAAATATATGAAAGTAATAACTTTTGTATAAAAATTTTTGTGAAACTTATATTTTTCAAAAAAAATATCGCTTATTGTACTAGGTGGGTTCAATTTAAAACTTACGTTTAAGGAATTATGTCCTACATATTTAAAAAGACATATTCGCATTCTTATAATTCTTATTGATAAAAACATTAACCAGATGAGTATTTATTTTCAAACTCTTCCATAACTTCACTCCGGGTCCACGTGTGCCCAAGGTTAAGTTAAATACTTTAATGAAATTACCGACGACATCAAATTCCAAATTGACAAGCTGAAAATAATTGAGCCATTTTCAACACGAGAGAATTTTAAAAAATATTTGTGCGTGTGTATTAGGGTGTACTATGTAATCTACTTTGAAAGCGAGCCGAGAGATGAATTACTTCCTGACAACGGAGAAGAGTCTATATTTGTGTTAAAAATTTTATGGTGTGTTAACACTGCGACTTGGCAGCCGTTGATAATAACTTAAATGTTTTACAAGTGAATAAGCAGGCCAGTTTTATTTCCTTTGCGGCCAAGATGTTCTAAAAATCTCTTTTGAAGTCTCTCCTTTCTTCTGTTATAAATTTGGTATAGTACATTCCAATTGATGCTACCTATACCGAACTAAAATAGCTACAATAATAATAAATAACTCACCCTCAATACATTTTTTTGCTTGAAATAATATTGTATCTTGACTTCAAACTTTAATTAATAACAATTTTCTAAAAACGTCTAACGTTTTTTAATAACCACACAGAATATCTTTTGTAGATGACTTCATCATGTTTACACAAAAAAAATATTTACGAATATCTTTTATTTTAGCTGAAGCTGTTATTTGTGGTGATGGTCCCGTATTCCTCCGTGTGTGATAGAGCAGCGTTTCTCAACCTTTTTTGATCTACGGACCTGTAGAATTGAGATAGACCGGTCAATCATTTGAACAATGCCGTGTTAACTATGAATTATGTAAAATGAAATGATATTAATTTTTGACCAATAATAAAAGTATACTGTTGGAAATAATTCACGAGCACACCCTGTCTAATCTAAACGCGTGTTTCTAGTGCAATGAAAATAGGTATGGGAGTAGTACTAAAGTGGTATAACATAAAGATAAAAACAAAAATACTTCTTGCTTGCATATTTTTATTAAATAATTATCGATACCGGGTTCGAATTAATAAATTCATCATCAGCCGACTCTAACTTAAACATGAAAATCACATATTATAAAAACTATAAAAATATTAAAGAGATTTCTTTTATTAAAAACTTACTCTCACAAAGGTGCTATTATAATAAAATTATATGTACACTCAAACAAATTACAACACATTAAAAATTTTTTACATAACAAACTAAAATATTCTTTAAAACTCATCAATACAAGAACCAGAACGACAAGAATTTATATACAAAATAACCAGACAGAACAATTTAAAAAGAGAAGGGTCCATTTTAAGTAGATCAGGTTTTTAAAATTTTTATTTAAATCTTATTTAGATACTTAAATAAGGGTTTGTAAAAATAAGAAGTTTGGTTGTAATTTAAGGTCATGTTATTATATTTTTCTATTTCTCACATTTCTAAAAGATCTAATTTATATCCTTTTGGTTGTTTGTGGAAAAGTTTCACACTATCATACTCAATTCTATATATATATATATATAATTATATTATAGAATTATCTATATATATAATTCTACCTATCGCTATGTTGTGTCTATAAATGTTAGATTTATTGTCGATTTTGTGTTCTTTAAGTCTTAACATAAAATATAGGTGGTTCCATTTAAAAAAACCTAAGTTGTATTTATAACTTAAAAACCGTAATAACTACAAAACTTATACGTACACCATTGAAATCTACATGAAAAAAACTATTAGAATCCGTCTCTACTTTTTTGCTAAGATTCCAGATAGCCGAGATACAGGGGGTGTCTAAAAGTCGCATATTTTGAGAGACTCCCTGTATATCAAAAACGAAGAGGGCTATGAAAATTTGGTTTGCGACATTATAAGTTTCACAAAAAAGTAGCCCAGGTTCGTGAAAACCGCAACTTTCTATCTTTCATAATTACCAAGATATCCTTCATACCCATCGAAATTTGGACACCCTGTACAGTGTATCTATTATCTTTAGATACCGTCATAGACCTACCGGCTTTGATTATTATCTGACACAGTTTCAAGGCAAAATCGGATAAAATGTCGTTTTTACAACGTTCTTAAGAAGTCTGAAGGTCCTGTAATAGGCACATTTTGGAGAAACAATTGAATATCTCAGAAACTATAAGTTAGTGACATATGCGGTTGTAATAACTAATTTAGTAGTATTCATATGATAAAATGTACAGGTGTTCCATGTAAAATGATTGAAAATAACAAAAACACATCTTGTCATAAATCGATCTCAGATTGAGCTCCTTCTGTGAGGTATAACCAACCACAGATGACGTCAGGAACATAAGATAAATCAATGGTCCCAATTGCGCTTTAAAGTCTTTACATTACTACTCCATCTTATTTTTTTGTCACCCAATCCGTTAATGAAAACAGTTGCGGTGTTCACTTTTGTCAAACAAGAATTACCAACAAAGATATAGAAAAAGCGAAGGAACTTTGAAGAAAAAAATATTAAAATTATAGATCAAGAATAACAACAATTTTTTACAAAATCCTTAAATCATATTATATTATTATATCACGTTATAGCTTAAATAAACGAGTAATGTGATACTCGCGTTTATATTCCATCTTGAGCAGTTCTCAAATGAGAGTATTTTTGTATTCATTATGATTAAAAACTAAATGATTTCATCAAATAGCGGATCAATATTTTTCGTTTTTAATTAACTTATTAACTGTTTTGAAATATTTGATAACATTAATCCATTGATAATTTGGATTTAAGTCAGAATGTACTTAAAAAGTTAAGTGTTGTCATCCGTTAACCAATAAAAATAAATTATCATTTGAAAACAGTATTACATGTTAGATCATATATTTTCTAAAAAATGTTTGTTATCAAGTAATATCTCACTATCAGTAAACAATTGTTGATTGAATATTTAAATGCGCTAGAGCTATATAAAACGACAGCGAACAGTTCTAACTTCAAACTACTACGTACCATTAACACAAAATGAGAGGTAAGGAGATTTCATTCTTGATTAAAGCTTTAGTTACATTTTTTTGTGTATTTATAGGATTGGTTCTTTCTGTTCTTTTCTTGGCATTCATTTCTTATGCTTTAGCTGGTAAGATTTACTTATTACCAATATTTTGCTACCAAATGACTCGTCATTCTGAAATTTTACCATATTTTCTGTATGTCTAGTTGAATTCTTTCCATACCCAGAAGATTGTTCGAAATATTATACATGCGAGGAACCATCGATTGGGTCATGCCCGGAAGGATTACATTTTAATCCTACTTTGAAAGTTTGCGATTTTCCAGAGTCCGCTGGTTGTGTTTAAACTTGTAAAAATGTTGACTACTAATTTTTTATATAGTCTATTAAATACTTTGTATCATTCTATAATAAATTAATTTGTTTTACTTTCTATTTTGATTAGATTTATGTTGCTAGCACGTTCTAAAAATTATTGCGGTAAGGCTCATATGCATATAATATATTACTATAGTTCTATAACATCTCCAACAGTTTTCAAATTAGATAGGAGGTCACATATGACGAGCCCTGCAGGTATATACACTACATCCATTTTTCAGCGCGATATACCCAGATTTAGCTAATAAAAAAGATTAACGTAAGAAAAATGAAGTGCTTCTAGAAGACTTGAAATATTTTCAGAAGACTGTATACTGCCTCTGGAAGACTTAATACTCTTTGAATTACCTCCAGAACGCTAGAACTGCTGCCAGATAGCTTGAACTGCTTCCATAAGACATGATACTGCCCCTGGAAGACTTGATACTGCTTCTAGGAGATTTGACACTGTTCCAAGACTTAAAATGACGATTTGATATTGCCTCTGCAAGCTGATTTTACTTCCAAAAGCTTTAAAATATTTCCAGAAGACCTGATACTGCTTCTTGAACAGTTGATATTGCCGCTGGAGCAGTTGAAATGCTGCCAAAAACTTGTTACTGCTTGTAGAAACATTTTCAACTCAAAGAAACAAGATACTGTTTTGTCTTAAAATATGAAATACTAATTTACATAATGCAAAATCTTGACGTAAGTAGTCCAAAGACTGTTGATTAAAGATTTGATAGTGGTGGCAGAAATATAAAATTTAATTTTGCTTCCAAAATACCAAACATTGTTGTCAAAATGTAATATCTTCATGTCAGAAGTTCAAAAACTGGCAGTTAAAGACTAAATGGTGCTCTTGCAATTTTTTTTTATAGTGACTAAGATAAATAGTATTTCGTTTCGATTTTTACAAGTCATACCGACGATTATCATGTGATGTGAAAAAATTTGCTATTTTGCAAATTAACCACCTATTACAATAACACCTGCTTGCAAGATCAAAATTGGAATGTATAAATGTGTTATTTGACGCTATATCAATCTGACATATAATGTACGGATTAAGGATTTTTGTTTTTCCAAATTCTAAATAAGAATTATGGCAGAAACAACAATGGAAATGTAAAATAAACAAAAATTCATTCACGGAGCCAAAATATTTAGTCAATTCGATCGTAAATAACAAAAATATCATCAAATAATTCTCAAAATGGTGCCAATTTCATACACAGTTCGGATGAGGTTTATAACAGACCATTATGTAACGGAATGTAGTTATTTTAATAAAAAATATAATGAAGAATAGACTGTGATCTGTGTCACAATTTTAAACACTACATCCGGCATTAGCTGAATAATTGCTTTACGAAAACATTTAATTTTTATTAAATACTACCGGATTAAAATCCAATTAAATATTTCCTAATATATGTAACTATTGATAACTGGAATTTTTTCGGTAGTTATCGTTTTATTAATTAAATTAAACTTTCTAGTAAATAAAATTTTTGATAACGTGATAAAAATTAATATTTTTTGGAAGCCGAATGTAAACACTGATTCTTATCAAGCTAATGCAGTAATTATTTTTACAATTTATATACAAATTATAAAAACTTAGGCGCCATAATAACTAAACCAAACGTCAAGAATTTAATTTATTTTTATTTCGTCATTTTTAGAGATTGATTAGAAAATAAAAAAAAAACAATTAAAATGTATGTATCGGTTAATCAAGACTATACCGCCAAAACTCCCATATTGATTGTAATCTATAGGCTAAAGGCCAATTTCGATCCAGAATGATGATAAGATTGATTATATTCTATTGTTATCATTTCAGTTGATAGTTCATTCTTCCGCTGTTACATTTTTCGGAAATTTGTTCTTATATAGAATAATATTCTTCGAGTATGTCATTTTTATCTAGTAAAGGTCATCATAACTATTTTTAAATAACTTTCTGCTACCTTTACGTCTAGTTCTGTTAAAAAATATGCAACATATTAAAAGATTTAATGGTTAATGGCATGGCCCAAAACAAAAATAGCTCTTCATAAACATAAGTCTGCATATAAATGGTTTCGGAAAAAGCATCTTCGACTAAAAGATAATCGATTTCTCATTGGCTACAATTTGTTGACATTGTTAATTAATTCAAGGTATTAACACTGTAACCAGAGACTAATGTCTTCAAACATACCTAAGAATTAGTCTAAAGGATTGAAATCCGGCGATTTTGTAGGATGTAGTACAAGTAAGCCTCTTTCTATCTATCTACATACAAAAATTTGATTTAAACGTTCTCTAAAGCTGCCTTTTTGTGAGGGAGATCCGGAGATTTCGGCGCGAAAGTACTAGCGTCAGGAGACCGCCATAAACAAATTCCAAATAATCAAATCTTCAAATGGGACTAGTAGAAAATAACTGTTATATATATTAGCAAACTCAAAAATGATTCAGATAAAGAGAAAATTATGCACCTAACTGTCCGTTCACTCGAAGCTCATTTTGATAGTGTACGTCACATTATCCTGGAAAATAACTTTCCATTTTTGTTTTATCTGAAAGTTGGCTCTCAAAAAATATCTCTAGTAATCTAGTGGTTAAGAACCCCGGTTATCGTCTCTATACACAGAATCGTGTTGGTAGTTGGTTGCAATATACGTGCAGGATGGATTGCAATCTACTTTTATTTGAGGAATCTTGTGAATAATTCTATTGAAAATGAAAAGCATGCCTATATGACTCAGGAATTTCTGGTAATCTGTGGAAAAAGAAGTAATTATTAATTTAAATTCGGTGGTTAAAGAAGTAATTCTCTAAAATTTCAGGATCATTCTTTGCCAAATAACTTAAAAAATGTTCTGAATTAAATAATCATTTTTTGAAGTCTCATTGCTTTGGTGATTATAGAGTTAAGAATCTGATAAACGCTTTTAATAACGCTAAGTTTGGCCCTAACATCTTTAAATTTAGCTCCATCTCCGAAAGCCCTATTATGAAAGTATTACAGAGCGTAAGGTCGATTGCTATTGGTTAAGATGGTATAATTTTATCTCATATAGTAAACATAATTAAAATTAATACTTGTTTACTGAAAGGTGTTTTTCCTTCATTATGGAAAAAGTCAATTGTCATTCTGGTACCTAAAGTGCCTAATTCCAGTGATTATTCTTCCTTGCGGCCCATACGAATATTATGCTCCTTGTCCAAGGTCTTAGAAAAGATTGTTAATAACCAGCTAATAGACTTCATCTGGCTTCAAGGAGGAACATGTATGTGATTCTGCTCATGCCCTGTTCACTCTTATACAATATTACCTGCTCTTTTTAAATAGTTAAGGTGCCAATCACCTGTAGCGCTTTCAATAGTTTGATGTTTGACGAAATGTCAATAGAACCATCATTGTCATACTATCAAAAAAACAGATCGCATAATATACTCGGGTTTGAGGATTGTGGTGATGGTAGAACAAAATAGTTTGCTGATCATGCAACGGTGTTTATGGCCCGGGGATTGCGGAAAAATTTAGTATTAATTGTACAGCAATAAAAATGTTGATTGATGAGACAAACCGAAAATTTGCGGAAAAAGAAGTTGAAAACAGATACACTCAGCAGCAGAAGTCTGCGTACAAAAAATTTGTAATACTTTAATTGAAAAAATAAGAGTCACAACCTAATGTGATAAACTTGATTTTTTTTTATTTTGTATATTAACTACATATAATTCTATTAATAAAATATGCTTCAACAAAACAGAAACAGTAGTTACAGAAAAAAATCAAAACTAAAAATTCTACAAATAACGGGTATGCAAAAATCTGCGTACAAATCGGGACAGTATTTATAAAAAATTCATAAATGAGATCATTGTTTCTATATTAATATGAGGTCGGATAAACTTTACGTTTAATGACCTCCCTTAAACGTTTAGGCATGGAGTGCACTAATTTCTTCGTTTCGTCCGAACTGATTTTGGCCCATTCCTCAATCATAACATTTTTTAACGTTTCCTTCGACGTTATGTTGTGTTGCCGAATCCTGCGTTCCAGTAAATCCCAGAGGTGTTCGATGGGATTCAAGTCCGGCGATTGTCGAGGTGTTTTAAGTTGCTTTGGGGTATTGTATAGTAGCCAAAGCTTAGTGTTATGGGCGCAATGTTTGGGGTCATTATCTTGTTGAAAAAAGTATTCGGGCCCCAAGCCCAAGTTTTCGATGCTAGGCTTCAAATATTCTTTTAAAATGTCTATATACATTTTATGATCCATTGTCGATGTTATGAAAACCAACCTTCCCACCCCTTTGGTGCACATACACCCCCGAACCATAACTCCACTACCTCCGTGTTTTACAGTCGCTTTCAAATTTTCGGGATTAAGGGCAGTATTAGGTTTTCTCCATACAAGTTGTTTACCCTTAATGCCGAAAATGCAAAATTTGCTCTCATCTGTAAAGAGAACTTTCTCCCAGAATTCAATGGGCTTGTCTAAGAGTTTTTTTGCAAAGGCGATCCGCTTCTGACGATTGACCTCTGACACAAATGGCTTTTTTCGTGCAACGCGACTGTGATAGTTAGCTTTTTTTAACGTCCTTCTCACCGTATCTTTGTTGATAGTTTTATGAAATTCTTCTTGTACATTTTCTACTATTTTTTTTTGCCGTCAGCCTAGGTTCTTTTCTAACCTGCTGTACAATTTTTCGCTTCTCTCGGTTTGTTAAAAGGGGTGGTCTACCAGATCGCGGACGTGAGAGGTAATCTTCAGTGTCTTTATAATTATTAATTACTCTTTGAATGGAAGAGTGTGACCTGCCGACAGTTTCTCCTATTTTTCGAAAAGATTTTCCCTCTTTCCATAACTTTACAATAATTTTTCTCTCTCCCAATTCAATTTCCTTTCCTTTCATGTCCATTCTAACTTTTAGCTTCTAAGCCTCTGCTAATATAATTGACACCGATTATCTTTTATTTAAATCGGAAAGCGTACATCGTCAACTATGTATTTAAGTAAATAAGTATATTTTGGAGAAGGCGTCTTTATTTGTACGCAGATTTTTGCATACGCATTATTTGGAGAATTTTTAATTTTAATTTTTTTTGTAACTAATATTTCTGTTTTATTGATGCATATTTTGTTAATAGAATTATATGTAGTTAATACACAAAATAAAAAAAATTGAAGTTTATCACATTAGATCATGACCCTTATTTTTTCAGTTAAAGTGTTAGAAGTTTTTTGTACGCAGACTTCTGCTGCTAAGTGTAGTTCAGTTTTGATGTTGATGGTTTGTGGAGGAGGTCCCATTGTTTGATGGCCCTGTTCTGCTTAAAGATTTGAGAAATAATTTACTAGAATACGACATTAAGTTTCAATGGAGAATGCGACAACAAACAGCTTCTTGGTAGGACATTGTTAAGTTATATAATTTAGATGATGGCGACTATGACAGTAGGATGCTGTACAAATTAACAGAGGCACATGTCCTAAAACCAAAGATAAAAAAAAAACTAAAGTCAAACTGAGTGTTCCAAGTGATCTCACATAGGGTTTCATCCACAATGAGAGGACTGGTCAAGTTTGGTAAGTTTTTAATTAATCATTATATTAATTTAATGTTGTTTCAAGTATTGTTTTCTATTAATATTAGAAAAAACTGTATATAACTTTTTATACATATTTCTATCATATTTAAAGGTAATTTCTGTACTTGTCTGCCAGATACTGCATTAGACACTGCGGATTTCTTACTACCCTACATGCCGAAGAGGGAAAACCTTTAAAGGGTGCAGTCATAAAGTCGTCGCCCCATTTCGTGTTTTGCGAGGAGAGGCTATCAAGGTCTTAAACTCCATGAAAATTATAAAACCCATGGACAAACATCTGTCTCCCCTACAATAAAAAATTGGACAGCAACCTTGAAAGGTTTAAAATATATTTGGGTACAAATGAACAAAAAATGGGTTTAAATATCTTCTGAGGAAGTTAAACCAAGATCCTGTTGAAAATTTTTTTTCTGCATACGAAGCCACGGGGTCAGGAACATAAATCCGACAGTGGATGCTTTTATAAGAACCAAGACACGAGAGAAGAAACATGTGTATCAGAAGAGGAAGATGAAGAAGAGGCAAAGATCCACGAAAATACGTATAATTTCAACACTTCTCACCTTATTATTCAACACCACTTTTATATGGCAGGCTATTTTGCTGAAGCCATCTTAAAAATTGTTAGAGGCTACAAAATTTGCAAACAAGAACTTATTTCGACATGTCATAATAATTTTAAAAAGAAAAAGTCATGGTTACTGACTCCAATAAATTGACTCTGTTAGGATTGCTGGATTTCTCGAAAGTATTCGATACACTTAATCATAATTTATTACTGTCCATTCTTAAACATATTGGTCTCGACCCTGTTGCGCTGGACTTTCTCTACATTCTACCTTAAAGGTAGAATTTAATCTGGCAGTGTTCACAGTAACGTTTCGGGACATTTGGGATGCCGTAAGGTTCGATATTAGGGCCTCCTTTGTTTAAAATTTATGCTATAAATTTTAACAATTTTATTGCTTTTGTAAAATACATTATTAGGCTGATGACCCTCAGATCTACCTGTCCTTCCCTAAAAACAATTTTCAGTGGGGCTTGGGAATACTGTCTAAGAATTAATGAAAGGAAAACTTAAATCCTATTTGGTCCTATTGGGCCCTACTAAATTGAACAAAATCTTCACCGACTGATTCTATCACATTTCGCTGGGAAAAGTGCCTCTTCCTCTAAGTGGGTCTGTTAGGAACCTTGGCCTGGTTAATGATGAGTCACTAAACTATAATTCTTGTGTCCGGCTAATCTTTGGTTTTAGAAAGTGTAGTCATGTCCTTTTTGCATTTAAGAAACTTAGATGGATGAATATGACGTAGCGTCGATATAAGACTCCATTGTTGTGCCAGAACTCAGAAACATTTTCAGTAATGAACAATGAGAAGCCCAATGTCAGATGATACTTACTTGGGATCCATCGATGATATTGTCGTCGTCATCACCGCTAGAAAGCTGCCTGAGATCCATATAAAAAAACATAGAGTAACGAGGCAAATACTTTCGAAGACAACTGATGGCGTTGACAGCTGTGAAGATCAAAATCATGGTTTTAACGAGACGAGAAGTACCTTGGGTGTACTATTAAAAATAGAAAAGTTAGTGCAATATAGAAATTCGTGATTGTCCCTGGACAGAGGCGAAATGCTTCGATGTAGTCGTAAATAGTAAAGTATCTTTAGAAAATGATATACAAACGGTGTGTTATAAAACTGCTCGAACCGTGAGATCCTTACCTAAGATTATGGCGAACATTGGGGTTGCACAGCACTAATGCGAAAGCTGTTCATAATTGCTCAACATGTTGAAAATTATCAAAACTGGTAAGTGGGGAAGAACGCTGAGCGCCACACTTAATAACAGGCGTCAACGCATGGCTGAAATCGTGGTGAAGTAAACATCTGCACGACTCAGTTTCTTATTGGACTCGGATATTTTGGTAAGTACCTCTATATTGAGAATCTATCGAGAATGAATCACATTGCTCAGCGATAAAATCAAGTAGGAAAACATGCTGCTTAAAATAACTTGTAAATATTAAAAATTGTAATAACTAACAACACCTATTGACAAAAAGAGAAGTTGAGACTGTAAAGACGTGCAATTTTGTGTGTATTATCAGCAGAAAAGTAAAGTACCCCTTATTAGGATAAGAAACACCAAAATATGTTACAAAATATGTTATTTTCCGAATTGTGAGAAATACGAAGATCGACGATAAAAACTATGAAGGAAATTATTGGAAACTTTGGTAATCCAACAAGACTTATAACAGATAAAGGAACTGCTTATTCGTCGCAAAATATTAAGAATTTCTGCAAAGAAAATAGTGTCGAAAAAGTAAAACGAACACAGAATGATAGAAATGGTAACAAGTATCAAAAACTTGGAATACCAAGAAGGAAATTTAGTTTTGATTAGACGAGATAAGGCCGATGGCGGATTTACCTTATCTCGTAAACACCATTCTGCGAAATACACAACCAACTCAGCGAAACTCTAGACTACTTTAGTTCGATTTTTGCTCCAAACCTCGTGATATCATGCTACTAAATACCGGATGACGTTAATGATGGAATCGAGGATGTTCATCAGGTAGTGAAGCCGAAAGAATCCAACATTCAACTAACAACAACTAATGACAGCTGTTGGATATTTTATAGTTATAAGAACAGTATTAATATAGTTAGTAGTACAGTAGATTTGTGTGTATTACCAGCAGAGTAAGCTTATTTTTAATGAATGTTAAAATAATAGATAATTAAGTAGTTTTGCACTATAGGAAGTAACCGTTTAAAATAAAACGTAGATAAATGTGTATTTGATAATTATCATTCCTTTATTTTTGACAAACATCAAATTATGCATATCTCAAAACAGCAGCTATGTTACATTAAAATTCAATAATAACTACTATAGATAACAAATTCTTTTGTAAATACTTTAACTTTTCTTTTCTATTTAATATCACATAAAAGCGCAACACCCCTCAAGGTCCAATGCCTAGGATTATGATCGGTTTCAAAATCAATCGATCCAACATATTTCAAATCGGTACGTTGGGGTTTTCTATAAATCGGGCACTCATATAACTTAGGATCTTTTCCAGCGGTTGTATTAATAGCAAAAATATAAATAACAGGCATTTGTTCATATAATACTTTAGGTTTACTTTCAATTAATTTTCCCGATTTTCTATCCAAACTAGCACCTTCCAAAAACAATCCGTGGACATAAACCCCTTCTGCAGGACCATCTCGTAAATCTTCCTTATTATATTTTGTAATTAAATTTTGTAAAACTACAGAATCTAAAGCCCATCCTTTATGGGCTCGAGTAACATCTTGACGCATTGCCGTTAAAAATCCTTGTGGATTAAAAAAGCCGGTCATCCAGAATACGTTTGGTTTTCCGTTGTTTAACCAAGTTCGAAATTGGTGATCTCTTTCAAGAAGTTCTGTATACCAGAAACCCAACGTAGCCGATTCCCAGGAAATTTTTAACCATCTTTCTGGAATTCTCGCATCATACATTGAATCTAACGATGTTCTTAAACCTTGACTCATAACTATTGTGCCATCTATAGCAAGTTTTAAATCACATAAAGTTGACTTAACCTCCATTATAACTCTTTGTATTCGATCAATTTCTTGTCTAAGAAATATATTCATTGGAAGTAAAGGACCCATTCTTTGTAAAGCTTCTCTAACTTCAAATCCTACGTAAGGTGTGGGTAATTTTTCCAACATATCCTCAGCTAAACTATAAACAACACTTTCACGAGTTTCCCCGCCGGCGCTTCCGCCTTCTTTTGGTTGAACATTTAAGATTGTGTCTAAGATACCTTTAGCTGTGTTTATTTGATAAGTAATATCCGCGTTTCCATGAAGGCCGAAAACTTCAGGTGAATCAGCGCTTGGTAAAGCGTTTATGTAATCGATATAACCTTGCAAATTTCTTGTTTGTGGAACTTTATAATTTTTATAAAATTCAAAACCTTGTCTTAATAAAACGTCACAAAACCAAACTTGAGTAAATGTTGTTAATAATCTTTTATCAAAATCATCGGTAACTCTTCCACCATATTGAACTTCACCTAACATATAACAAACCGTTGGCCACGAAACGCCTTTCTTCGGGTCCATATCATCAAGATGATTTTGAATAAATTGAACGGAAGCGGCAAAATCAGCTTGATTAAATTCGTAAGGAATATTCCAACCTAATGGACCAAACTTTCTTCTTTCTTGAACAACTGTGTGGAGAAAAGCTACCGCGTAAAGAAGTGGTGGCCATTGAGGTTGTGCAGAATAATCTAAATAATCTTGTGTAATACTTTGATACGTTCTTTTCATACTAGCTCGAATTCCTTGCGGGGGCTCGTTCGTATATTTTATAGCCATTTGTAATAAACCTATCGGGAATTGTTCGTGAACTTCCGTTGTTAACCAACATCGATATGTTTCGTGTTTATTTTCATTTTCCAACATCATACTCATTATTTCCGTTGCAAAAGGTAATGATAAATGAATGTTTTGAAGTAAAACCCAACCTCCATTTGCCATGGAAGTTTCCAACATATCTCTTGCAACAACTTCTTGACCTTGACCCATTGAAACAGCTTTCAATGCTGAAAAGTATAACCAATAATATAACTCATAAAATAAAATAATTCATAAATAAGGTTTAAATGTAGTTACAAAAATTATTAGATTAAAAATAAAATATTATCAGAAAATACTTACGAATATCTTTCATTTTAGCTAAAGCTGTTATTTGTGGTGATGGATCAGAACCGATTGATAAAATACAAATTAATGGTGCATCCGGTTCAGATTCCACCCAGGTTTCTTCTAAATCTAAAATACAAGCTTCCCCATATTCATTTCCCAAAGAATCTGAAAATTAAAGTAGATTATTTTGTTACCCTAAACTAGGGTTGGAACGGATATCCGGAAACTCTCTATTTTATCGCCTTCAAAAAACGTAATTTAGCTGCAAATATGATCCACCATACTTTGTGATAATCGTATGCAATTTAGATTCGGAACTTTAAGAACATCAAATCTATGTGTATCCAAATGCATGGTATCTTACGTGAGCCTATTTTGCTTGAGATTGACGGCAGAAATAACCTCGGTCGACTTTGAAGACGTCGACTGCCTCCAAGAAATCTGATTTATTTATAAATATGATCTAGCATAAATTGATAAATAGCATGCAATTCAGAATGTTGAGTAGACTATGGGGACTTTTTTTATGCAAATACACGGGATCTTACGTGAGTCTAAGAATATTTTGCTTAAGATTGACGACAGAAATAATCGTCGTCTCGTTTCGACTTCGAAGACGTCGACCAAATATTATCCAGCATACTTTGCGATAAACATATGCGAACTAGAATGTGAGTAGACTTTGAAAATATCAAATTTTCGTCAATCCAAATACGTACATGACATTTTAAGTGATTCTAAGTCTATTTGTTCGAGATAGACGGAAGAAATAACCCCGGTCTACTTCGAACATCGACCGTGCCTCCAAGAAATCTGATTTACTTATAAATATCAACCAGCACACATTATAAAAATCGTGGTTTCCGAAGAAGCATTTTGTCGCTTCATATGGCATTCTGTCCAGCTTTTCAAAAAAATTTTCAATGTTCAATGGGTTGGGCTTCCTTATACACTTTCCTTCAAAACTGTTGAGAAAAATCATTTTTCGTTTTTTTGCAACAAATTTTGGAGCAAGTACTCTCATTGTTCATCAATGAAACTTGAACTACTATTATATCTTCTTTGTTTCAACAATAATGGCGTTTGGCAAGTCACTGCCAAACGACAAATTGCCAATTTCTTATTTCTTGAATAAGTCACATCGTAGTTTTCAAAAGACGATTGTGCGTTAGACACGTTTATCCAAAGTGAAAGAAAAATCACGGCATGGAACAGCTGAAAATAAAACTAGAAGATGAGTTTGGCAGAAGAAAGTACACAAAAAGGTGGCATGGTGACGAAGTAGAAACTGTTTGTTACGTAGTGGAAAACAATTGTGAATTTTAAGAGAAACTGGAGATTTACGGCAGGATAAGGAAGCAAAAGCAAACAAGAACATACAAGCCGAGGCAAAACGGACATAAAGATGACGAGATCAAATCAAGAGAGAAACCAAAATGTTATTATAACTGTATTGGAAAATGTCATTTTGCAGAAAAATGTAATTTCAAGGAGAAGGGCCTTAAATGCTTGAATTGTAAACAATTTGTAAACAAATAAATGAATGTTCAAAAAAATCAGTTACATCGACGAATGTGAAACAACTATCAGTAAAGAAAGTAGTACAAAGGCGTTATTGATAGAAAGAATACATTAGTATTCATCGACCTTGGAAGTGACGTTGTTACAATAAGAGAAGAGACAGCTATTAAAATGAACATACAATATGTACCACACCAGATTAAACTGAGAGGTTTTGCACAAGGAATGTACGAAACTGTAGAAAAGAGAATATTACTATTAGAGATAGATAGAGTCAAAAGATGTCCTAATTATACCAAATGAATGCAAAGTGTATTGGATCAGCCAGAGATAAGGGTAACGAAATAAAATAATATGCTTACCATCAAAAATATTTCCAGAGTAGAAAAAATAAAATGCCATAACGAAAATGTGAACACAAACCCGGATATATGTAATGATGAAGTTGAAAGCGTTCGAGAGTTGGTAAGTCATTTTGATTTTCTTGTGATTTGGCACCACTAACCTGGTAACTATGAACATTGAACTTACAAGTCAAGTTCAGGGATTCCCATAGATCAATGTACTACGACTCCGTGACTTATGGCCGTTCTCTTTTTATGGCTCCTTTAGTGCAATTATTAAAGTGGATTCTGATTTATCAGATGAGAGGTTAGTTTAGATTATAAATTACTGCTCCTATAAAGATTACATATAAATTTTCCTTCTTTTACAGCGATCGTCTTTACACAACAAAACAAAATATAGAAAATTAATCAAAGAGAAGGAATGTTCTAGATAAAGGGAAGCAATACATTTTGCGATACACTTATCATTCTGCTGCTATTGTTGCAAGTAATGGGAGTTCAGAGCTTCCAGAACTTCAGAAAAATTTGTTCGGAGTCTAGCAAGCTATTTTTCGCATTCATGCAACAAGAGAATTGCAGAACTTAACTGATATGTAAGAAGTATTCCATGGAGAGCAAGAAAAAGTGGTTACATTTGCTATTACAAGATGGCTAATGTAAGTATGTAACATGCCTTTAAAAGTGTGTTTGACATCTGGAATATTATGCAGGTCTTTCCAAGTAGAAAAATTAGAAGGGAATTCTAAAGTTGTAGATTATTTATACGATGATTTTGATGTCTGAGTGCTTAAATAATTATGACATTGATTATATAGTTCTGGAAATTTTAATGTATTAGAATCAATAGATCAATTTTTCTGGGAACGACGAAATGGAGGATTTGTTGAAGATGGACGATACAGAGTTTTGAAACATTTTAGGAAAAGACTGTAGTTTTCAAGATGAATTGGAGTATGCTGTAATAAAATTAGCAAAAATATGTCTGGCCTGACCAAACAGTAATGCTGAAACAGAAAGAGTTAATCCGCATCGTACAACAACAGATCGAGGGACATCGAGGAAATAGAAAATTTCTGCAACAAGAACCAAATTCAGCATTTTCGAAATGTTACAGCAGGTCAGGTCGCGACCAAACCCTTTTGACTGCATTAACAACCATGTACGACGACGAAGACAGAGGAGATTGGGTCAAGCGAATTCAGCAAATCCAATTTGCCCTGATTGACGCCGAGAATAAACACTCCACCAAGTGTTATTTGGATATCATCCAAGAAATGCTTCTTAGAAAATCAGATAACATTAGCTATAAGTAAGCTTGAGTATCCTTAAGACATTAACAACTTGTAAATGGACGCATTGCAGCGGATTGGAGACCAGCAGAAGGATAAGAAGTATTTCAACCTAATGCAACAACCACAAATATATAATGTTGATGACCTTGTGTTAGTGAAATGCAAATTAACAGCAACGGGACATTTACAAAACCGAAAACAAAATATTTTACCGCAAATAAAGGAGCTTGTATAGTGAGGCAAGCGCTTGGGAATGATAGATATGTGATAAATGACATTTTGGCATTGTTGTTTTCTGTTCAGTGTTAATAAAGCCGTCGAGTATTCTTACCGAAGAAGACATGGATGATAGTGACTATGATGATAAGAGCTGTGAGGCAGAAGGTACACCGCCAAGTTAGGAAGGCCAATTTAGGTTGAGTGATATCTCACTTATTGTTTCTTCAACATTCATCATACTTATTGAAATCTCAAAAATGAATTGAAATATTCAAATGCCGTTCCGATCCAAAGAATAAACATACTTTTCTCTATAAATCACAAAAACTTTATCAAGACATCTTAAGACTTTGATTTTATATTCGAATTATCAAAAATGATTAAAAAAATTGTTATTTTTTTGAAATACTAGAAATTTTGCTTTAGTTCTTAAACTGGTTATCTCAAAAACAGATTGAGTTACTTATGCATGGTTTCGTACTAAGGAAAGTTCATACTTTCCTTTATAAATCACCAAAAATTTCATCAAGATATATTCTACATCTAGATTTGAAAGATACCTGATATAGTTGAAACTCAAACTCGCCGGATAAATATGCCGAATTAGCCGATATCCAACTGAAGATGATACCAAGGATACCAAGTATACAGCTTTTCATAATGTCACTATCCGTTTCATGACTACTCCAAACTAAAGTAGCTACAATAATAAATTACTCACCCATAATATATTTTTTTGCTTGCGATAATGTTCTATCTTGACTCCAAGATCTAATCAATAACAATTTTCTAAAAACATCTAAAGATTTTTGATAACCACATGGAATATCTTCTTCCTCCGGTTTTTCCTTTTCGTACCAAATCCTCCATTCGCGTTCATTCCGTTCAATTTTTTGTAAAATATCCGTAAATATTGCTAATTTATGAATTGCCACTAAATTTAACCAGGTTATGTCTAAAATCCATCTGAAAGGTTTCGGTTGAACGGCATTTAAGTCTAAAGAAGCACCACCTTTAATAAAGGTCATAAATTCATCGTGGCTAATATGGCCTTTTTGTAGATCAATTTTTATAGCCATCATCAAAGTAAATAACGATTTATGCCTTTCATATAAACTTCTTTGTGTAAACTTCCACACTTCGTAAGTTAAATATTTTAAGATTATATCGATTCTTTCTTGAGTATCAGTACTTTTTGTTGATTTTGTGATAGAGTTATCGAAGATTGATAAAAATTGTTTTAACGAGTTTTGATACATCACATTAACCATACTCATTTCGACGATTAAAAAGTAAAGAATTGATCCGCGAGCTGCAACTGGTCTAAATTCTTCTCTTGCTATGTTGATTTTTCTTTCAGTATGAACTGAAACCGATAATTTTTGAGTAACTTCTTCTGCGGTAACTTTAGTTACTTGAAGAACATTTATTAATTCTTCATCATCAACTAATGATCCTTTAGTTGAATTTAAACGATACAATAAATTGGCTTCTAATTCTTTCATACTTCTTTGGTTTTGCATCACAGATTCAAATAATGCAACTCTTTCCGCTTCAAGATCAGTTTTTTCCATTAAAATGACTCTGCCTAAAAGTTGGTCTTCAAGACCTCTTCGGGTTACGGTAAAATCAATTATTGATGTTTTTGCGCTAACTTCTGGGGAATAAGGAGGGTTTGGTAATTTTGTTGTAATATAGAGCATAAATCCTTTTAATACATCACATTCTTTATCACCAACAATGACTTTTTCAATTGATCCTGATTTAATAAAATTTTTTTCTAACACGTTGTCTAATACTGGATCTAATTCAACATCGATATCTTCAATAAGTAAAGGTCTTCCTAACGATAAACAATCTTCAAGGTGAGTTCTAAAATATTTATGATTCAACGAAGTTATTTGAAGATTATTGTTTTGTTCTTTATTCTTAATCCACATTTTTCCTTGTGTTTGTGGGTCAATTAAGAGGGGGTAAGATCTAGATTTTGTAACAATTAAAGCATTTTGCACTGAAAGTTCATCATTTGGGAGCCCTTGTAATGTCCACTCAGAAATTGTTGAACTGTCAACTAACATATTTGTAATATTTATTTTTTTCGTATAAGGTACCTGACGTGTTTCTAAAATCTCCATCCAAGTGTTCACCAAATTTAATCGAAATTCTTGATTATAAGGGCCACAATAAGACAAAAATCCAGTTGCTAATAAAACATCGCCAACCAATCGTCCCAATTGCGCTTTAAATTCTTTACTTTGACTAGTCCATCTAATCTTTTCCCCACCTAATCCATTAATTAAAGCAGTTGCGGTGTTCATTTTTCTTAAACAAGAATTAGCAGCGTCTGTTAACCTTTGTTTTTCATCGACTGCAGTATCATATTGATCTTTAACAGCCTTTAAAGACATTTCTTTTTCTTCTAATTGTCGTTCGGCGTTCGCTAAGTCTTCCATTGCTACTTTCAAACGAGCTTCTTGTAATGTTAAATTAGCTTTCAATGGAAGCACTTCTCTATTAACACTATGAAAGAAAGCCATTGCTTTAGTCCAAGATAAAAGACCGGCTACATCACCGCAAACTCGTTTTGCTGTATCCATATTGTAATCCTCCATTTCAAAGTAAGGTTCCATTAATTCAACCATTTCGTTGTTAATCATATCTTTCGGATAGTTTTGAAGTTGAAGAAGGAATGTAGCAGATGCCATTAACTTTAGCGATTCAGGCCAAGATGGTTTTGGACAAGGAGCTGCGTTGTCTGGAACGACTGGATGTAATTTCTTTTGGAACAGGATTAATACACAATCCATGATTCGCATTATGAGATGTGGAGGTCTTCCTAATTTTCTAACAGTTGCTAAGTAAAGAGATTAGTGGTAAATATTAATCTTAATTTTTGTAGATAATCCAGAAATTAATGAGAATTTATTAACATAAAGAAATGTTCAAAATACTGTATTAAGGTTGCCAAAAAAATTGTTGGTGTTTCGACAATATTATTTAATTGTTTTTTAATGAAATTATTAATTTCATATATAATTTAGCGTTACGTTATAATTTGGATCTTAATCAGAAAGTACTTAAAAAGTTAAGTGTTGTTATCCGGTAAACGACGAAATACTTATGTTTGCATTTTTTTGGTTATTAATATATTTTTTAAAAATTTTTGTTATCATCCAATATCTTAGTAATTAATTGTTGATTACATATTGAAAGGCGGTATAGAACTATATAAAACGGCAGCCAACAGTTGTAACATCATACTACTAGCACGAAACTTTAACATAAAATGAGAGGTAAGTAAATTTTATTCTTGAGCTTTATTTATAATTCTTTGTATACGTACAGGATTGGTTCTTTCCGTTCTTTTCTTGGCATTGATTGCCTATGCTGCAGCTGGTAAGTTTTACTTTTTACTAATTTTTTTTACTACTAACTAATTCGTTATTTTTAAATTTTAATCAATTTTTTATATTTCTAGTTAAATATTTTCCGTATCCGGAAGATTGTTCGAAATTCTACGCATGTGAAGAACCGTTGATTATGTCCTGCCCGGAAGGATTACATTTTAATCCGATTTTGAATATTTGCGATTATCCAGAATTAGCTGGTTGCAGCGCTTAATCCTGTGTAAATGGTCATTGCTTATTTTTTCTATGGTATATTGGTCACTTGCTATTACAATAAATACATTTTATAGTAAATTATTTTGTTTTAATTTTGATTAGATATGTGCTGTTATTACATTTAAAAAGTTACAAGTACAACTATTTACAAAAACTTCATTAATTATTCAATATTTGTCATTTATACAAAGAATTAGAAATTTATTTATTTATTATTTAAATAAACATTTCTTTAAATATTTTCAATATGGCTTGACTTAGAAAGGTAAAATTTTACAAATAGTGTAATGTTATCATGAGTAATCGTTAAATACTAATTCTTAAAATATGCAACCATGGTGTCAGTGCTGTATCGAATGTTTATTATGGTTATTTCCTCAAAACTCAAATTTTCATTGACTGTTTATATGATCACTTGTTAAAATTTTTGATTGAGTTTTTCGCAAAAAGATGCAATCTTCAGTTTATAATGTTTTTATTGGTCATAGATAATAATAATATTTATTGAGCTTTCAAATGTTTTACAAGTAATAAAAGAAAGTAGTAAAACAGATATAGCACATTATAGAATGCGCCAGCCATCAGAATACGCCGTATAATTTTTTCGAAGCAACAATTAGATATATTTTTAGTTGGCGAAGGGTATTTGCTATATAATTTCACGGCTAAGTGATTAGTGTTGGTTTGTGAGGTATTTATACGATGATAGGGAATCTGATAATGTGATTTATAACGGGTTTCGTACATATGAATATCTAAACTTTTTGGAATGAAGTTTTGGCGGAATGCACGTAGAAAAGACTCCTTAGGATAAAGATAGAGGATAAGGTAAGTTGTTGGAAAAGTGGTTTGCAGCTTGCAGTACTATTTACAGATGCTAAAACCCGTACTACTTTCTTTTGTTGTATGAAAATATCTTTTGCCGCCGGAGAATTCCCACAAATCAGTATTCCATACGACTCCGTACTATGAAAGTTGGTAAAGTAAATTGCTCTTGCAGCCTCTATCCAGCTATAGCCCCTATGCGTCTCACCGTAAAAATCGTTATCCTACAGGCACCTTTGAAGATGTACAAGAGTTCCAGCTTAGATTTGACATAACATATATCCTCAGGAATTGTAGTGGGTGATTGGCCGAGCGGCTTTAATAATAAACGCTATAACTTTGCGTTACTATTTATTTACTTATTAAACATGTTTGTGATCTTACAATGGCGGTGGTTCGGATACGACTCCCCCTACCACCAAGGTGTGAGAATTGGAGTGTATTCAAGTGTTTTAGTGTCCGAAACTCGACATTTGGAGAATTGGAACTAATTTAAATGTTAATTTAGATGTTTCAAAACATAATTTCTACAATTCAATTACTTCATTTTAAAAATTTGAATTAATTCCCGCAATTTTCCTCTTGTGACGTAATGCGCAGTACGGTTACGTATAAACCTAGACAAGCTTTAATATATAAACCTTACCCTACCACGCTCCTTTAGTCCGGTACAACCATGTGTATCACGCCTACTCATGTTTATACATGCGCGCACCCTACATCTCCCTTTCTAAAATTATTAATTTATCTCTGTTTTTCCTCTCGGTATCTGTAAGGACGGCGCGATACTCTTCCAGACCTGGTAATGATTTCTTCCTTTGAGACATTTTTAAAGTTTTTATCATTCTCGCGGTTTTCACATACTCTGCTCTCGCAATTGCAACACACTTCACCTTCCCGGTTTTCACGCACTTCACGTTCCCGGTTCTTACGCACTTCCTCATTGACATCTCTCCTGTTCCGTCTGATGTCCTGTCCGTCGGTGTTTATCCAGTATGATCTTGGGGTATCTGCTTTCTTGTCCATTGTTCCGTACTGTTTAGTATCCAAAATGTGGACTCTCTGATTTGGTTGTAGTTCTTCCATTTCCCTAGCCCTATGTCTTCGGTCATGTTTCTTCTTCTGTTTCTCTCTCTCTCTCTTTCGAATTTCTGATATACGTAGTCATAATCAGATATATTCGGCGATAACGATTTTTCACTTCTGGGCAACGTATCACGCAAATTTCGAGTAAAAAATAATTGCACCGGCGATACACCGCATTTTAATGGTGTATTTCTGAATGCCAACAAACCCAAATAGATGTTTTTCTTTAATATCTTCTTTTAGGTTTGGACTGCTCTTTCAGCCAGTCCGTTATTTTTTGGATATTTCGGGCTACTGGGAATATGTTTAAACCCATATGTTTCGGTAAAGTCTGCAAAATGATGGTTCTTATATTGTGGTCCGTTATCAGATTTCACCACCATTGGTATACCAAATCTTGCAAATATCTTTTTCATTTCTTCTATTATGTTCTCCGCTTTGGTTTTATTCAGTTCTGCAACTTCTATAAATTTATTGTAATAATCTTCCACAATTAAAAATATGTTTCCTTTATATTCACAGAGATCTGTAGTGATTTCCTGCCACGGGAATCTTTTCAGTGGATTTATTATCATCGGTTCTATTCTAATAAGCGTGTTCTGAGCACAAATGTCAAAGTTATTTATCAAATCTTCGACTTGCTTTGAAACATATGGCCACCATACTATTGCTTTCGATCCACCTACCCCTCTTCTTATTCCAAAATGACGCTCGTGTATCTTTTCCAAGATGTTTCTTCTTAAATTATTCGGTATCAATAATCTATCTTTGTAATAAATTTTCCCTTGATATACTGCTTCAAACGCGAATTTCTCGGGCGGCGCAACCCGAGTAATTAATGCAATTGTTCGTCCTATCTCTTTTTCTGCAGAATTGAACCCTTAACTTTTTGTTTCTTTTTTGTTTTCACCTCTTGTTGGAGTTCTTTATCTTCAGGTTTGTTTTACCCGAGACCTGACACCATGTAGTGGGTGATTGGTCGAGCGGTTTTAATAATAAACACTATAATTTTACGTAACTATTTATTTACTTATTAAACACGTTTGTGATCTTACAATGGCGATGGTTCGGACACGACTCCCCCTACCACGCTCCTTTAGTCCGGTACACATGGTTCGCCTATTCATGTTTATACATGCGCGCACCGTACAGGAATTTGATAGATTCTTATTCCTGACCCTTAATTTTGGTTATTAATAAAAGTTTCAGTGTTTCTTCGACATTATGTTTCAAAGTGTTAGCCAACACATAAGCCATAACAACTTCTGTCTTATTGTTAAGTTCAACTGTCGACGTTAGCACAAAAGATGTATCATCGGCATATATAAAAATGCCATCAGCAGAGATGTTAATAGGAAGATCGTTAATGTAAATAATGAAGAGCTTTGTGCTTTGTGTTGTAGGTTTAAAGAAAAACGATTGTCCACTTCTGTTCAACATTCTCGAAACAAGCACACTGGGATCAGGGTCCAGATTTGAGTATAATTTCGGCTGTTCTTAGTGCAATCCCCGTAAGATATCTATTAAAATTTTGAACATCCAAGCTGGAAGAGCAATTATTGTTTTCTTTCTTTCTCTTTAGCTCTCTGTTTATTAACTGCCATATTGCCTTTTATTTATTGCTCGTAGTATTGGTGATTTCGATAACATGTTTTTGTGTTTCAGTCATCACCGCCGAACTATATTCTCTTTTGGTTTTATTGTAAAGTTTTATCGTTACTGTATTAATAGTATATAACACGTCGAAACGTTTTTTAATGGGGGTAATCTAAACTGGGATGATAGAAGTCGAGTCAAAAGATTTCATGAAGTGGTCATGAAAGAACGAATATTGCCGGCGTGGAGGCAGCAATGACATTTTAAAATTTATTTGTATGTTAAGAATTAATAAAAAATTGATCAATAAAACTACTTGTTGATTCCGTGATTCTTGTAGGTTCTGTAAAAACATAACTTAAATCAAACGAAAGCATATCTGTACATATTGCACGTTTTCCAGAATTGTCAGAAACAAAATCGACATTCCAATCCCCAGATACCACGATACGGTGTTATTCATAACTAGTAGTAATGTACGTTAGGACATCGTGGAGTACCTGACGAAATTCGTTTAACCTCCCCTGGGACTGACCATAAACCGAAATAACTATCAGATTTACTTCAATATGTAGAATACCAGCAACTTCTATCAGTTTGTCGACAGTAAAATGCTTAATGTTCAATTCCCTACACTATATAATAAATTTATCCCTTTTTCTCTAAACTATATATAAATTTATGTTACTTCACATCACCAATTGGCGCTTGTAGGGATCGATTATCCACAAATATTTATTTGTAGATAATTAGTACACATAATTGAAATTTTGTTAGCGAAAAAATAGTTTCTAGATTAAAACAACTATTGAAATAAAAATGGCAGAATGAATAATTGTCATTCTAAAAGGTAATAATTAACTTAATAATTTAATTTCTATACATTTTTCGATCACACAAGATTTTTCCTTTTCACAGAAAAATAAAAAATATGTATGTATAATTTACTGCGACAAAGTTTTTAACCACTCTGTAATTTAAAAAATTACGGGATGTTTTTTGAAGATGAGCTAAATCATCATTTTTGTGAACAAAAGTAATAGTTATTAAATTCTCATTTATATTTTAAAAAATTTTTAAAAATTGTTGTAATAAATTATTTCATTTTTATTACTTACCAATATGAGCTGGTTTTATTGTATTCAAAGCAGCTTCGGCCTCTTCCAAAGCTGGCTTTGCATCTTCCAATTTTTCCTCCGCCTTTGCCTTTTCAACAGCAATCTGCTGTACTAATAATTCGGCTTTATCTTTCACAATTAAAACTTGATTTTTCACTTCTTCAGCTTGCAGCGCTTTTTCGGTCACTTCGGTCAAAACCCGTTCGGCTTTTCGCGAAGCTTCAACTAATTCGTTTTCCATCACAGCCAAATCTTTTTTTAAAATCTCCACAGATCCTGAAGCTTCGGCTAACTTTTCCAACCCAGTATCCATTCTTAACGCCCCATCGTTCAATTCTTGTTGTTTTAATTTATAAATACTCTTATAACCGGCGATAAAATTTAAATAGGATTTAGGTGTAACATGAGTAGCACGCCGAAATCTTTGAAAATATTCAACGGATGTTATCGAAACGATGTCTTGAATTGAACCTAAAGCTTGAACGAGCTCCTTTTTGATTTCATCGGTGCATTCGATTGCAAATTCTGATAAGAAGTGATCAGCTACGGATATTAAAGCATCTTTTGGCCATGGTTGATACCAATCGATGGTGCATCCGCTGATTAAAGCTGGAAATCTTAATGCTCGGCTTCTGAATTTTTCGCCAACGGGTGAAAAGCAAAAAACGACGTGTAAATTTTGACATGTTCTGTTCATAAAGAATTCCATTGCAAGTTCTGGGTTTATCGTTCTTTTAGGATTTTCTCTTCTCATAAACGGTGTTATTTCTTGGATAATTTCAGCTTGCTCATCTTTGGTAAATAAGTTTGAAATGCTTCCTGATGATAATATGTTATTTAGATATTCTAAGAATGCTTCTTCTTTTATGTCTAAATCGGTAAAAATAAATGTTGTTCCTTTGCCTTGGCCTCCACATGATCTGTATAAAGCTTTAAGGTCTTCTAAGAAATTGGTAAGGTTGTAAGATCTTGTTAAAGTTATTTGGAAAGTTTTGTACCCAGCAATAAAAGAAGATAATTTTGTTAATGATTGTTTTCCACTCCCGCCGACTCCTACTAACATCACATTTCCTCTTGGGTGCCGGATAACTCGAGATATTTTTACTAAGTGCCACATTGCATCGGGAAAGAAGACTAAATCCATTCCAGATCCTCGCACCATCTCATTAAATTGTGCCAAAAACATATCTAAGCGTTCCCTTAACTCGTCATTGTTGATGACTGGTTCGTAAACTTTTGGTAATTCCATGTCGGCGTCTTCTCCTTCATCTCCAGTTGGTTCTGGAGCATCTCTCATAAAATCGACGAATACGGGAGTTGGTTCCGTTTTAGTTCTCATTTCTGCACCTAATTCAGTTTCAACTATGTTTAATAATTCATTATCGAACCAATTTTTATCATCCATAACCGTTAAACGATCCGCAAAAACTCTAGTACTTTCATGTTTCCAAAGAACCATCATACATCCTTCTGATTCAATAACTGTTGATAACGTACCAACCATTCCTTGCCAAATCCTTGAGAGATCACGCAACGAAAAAATATAGTGGAATTTAGCTGGTGTTGGAAGTAAATTAGATCGGGTTGTTTTCCAAAGAACTCGTGTTAATGGTATTAACTTTTTGACTAAATTTCGTACTTCAGTGGTAAATCCCCTTTTTACGTTATAATATCCAGTTCCGATTACGGTGAAAATTTTATCGATTGAAGCATCTGATGGTATTGGGCAATTAAGAATACAAAACTGTCGTTTTAATCTGGCTGGGATATCGTTTCTACCACCACCGGGATGTCCCATCGCACCCAAGAAAAGCACGTCTATTATCGTGGTGAATTCACCAGGCTTTTCTAAGCTATAAAAACCATTTGTATCCATTGTTTGCCGGACAATTTCGTTGGTGATTTGATCACCCCAACAATTTATTTCGGGTAAATTAATATCGTCGATAAAAACCATCATTTTTTTCCCACTTGGTGGGCCAAAAGTATTCCCCATACGTTTTTCTATAAAACTCTCGATCGTTTTTTGAAATTGAAACGGCGTTGTTGCGCTTGAAAAATTAACATTTCTCATGAGATAAAGTTCGGGGTTTGATTTTTTCATATAATTTTTCATCATAACGGTTTTGGCCGTTCCTCCTTCGCCTATTAACAAAACAGCTTTTTGTTGTTTTACGATTGTGTTGATTAAGAAGTCGATTCGAACATTATCCGGGATTGGAATTAATATTGATGCGTATTCGGGGGTTGTATTTTCCGGATAAACGTAATTAGTAACTCGATTACTCCACAATTCCCAATCACCGGTTTTTGAGACTACATAATCAAATAAAGTAGCATCGCGATTTTTTGAGTTGTTGATGGGAAGATCTAATTCATCTTTTAAATTTTCTTTTAAATAAGAATCGAATTTAAGTCGATCTTCGGTTTCTAGAAAACCGCCGAATCCCCATGCTAAAGCAAAAACGTATAATTTCGCGAGGTGCTCATCGGTGAAAAGCTTAAATTCTTCTTCTTTTGTCTCATCTTCGGTGAAGTCGTCATCTTCGCCGTTTTCTGATAAGGCTTGTTCTTTTTCTGGGAGTATTTGAATGGGGACTAAGCCCTCCAAAAGATTTAATATTTGCAAAGTTACATTTGCTTGGAGCACTTCCATGACGAAAAATAAATTTTGCGAGGTCCAAGTGTATAAAGATGGGTAAGATATTTCGAATAAATTGTCGAAGATTTCTTGTTCTTTTGGGCTACGTGTTTTTAACCAGCCACACACGACTGGTTTCCAAGTTAAACCGGATGCACTCATATAAACCATTCCGTTTCTCGAAACAGTTGCGGGGGATGCGTTATCAATATTGTGGGGTTCAAAAATTATTTTGCAAGTTGGTGACATTGTTAATCTATCCCCGTTTGCTAAAGTTAATGTTTTATTATCATCTAACACTGAATTTAAATTCTCAATCCAAATGCTATCAACTGGGCCATCTAAAACTAACCAAATATATTCGTTTGATTTCATTTTTAAAGTTTTTCTCCATAAAGCCGAAAATATCCCATCCGTCCAATCGTTTGTTGCAACATCTAATCTTCCAAACATTTGGGATGCTGTTATTGCTTTAGGATTCATGCGCATTTCACGATGGACATTTCCCATTTGAGTTAATGATCTCATTAAAGTTTGAATGCAAGTTGTTTTTCCTGCGCCACTAGGACCTAGGGTCATTATACCATGTCGAACGCATTGGGTTTCGTATAATTGGATAAGCTTCAAAGTCCATGATGGGTGATTGATTAAGTTAGCTTCTTCAACTTGTGCATTAATTGCTTCTTCTAATTCGGGGTAACACGTTTTTTCTAACGACTGATTTGGAAATAAATCAGCCACTAAAGAAATAAACAATGGCTCATCTTCATCGATCAATTTCGAGAGATTCATGTCCCTTAAAACCCTCATAACAATCGTACTTTCCGTATCTTTTTGATTGACCCTTTTCGCCGCGCCCAAACTTCTTAAAACGGATAAAATATTTCTTAGCCCAAAGTCGTAATGAACTTGCTTTGTTAATTGTTCTTCGCAAAGCTTATAAAGGGTGTAAAATTTTCTTGCTAAAGTTATATTTTCTAAAAACCCACAACTAGCTAATTTTACCCTTATGATGATTTGACGATCCGGAACCATCATAGCAACGGTTCTAAATTGGATTTTAAGGTTTTCTGGGAGTTCTTTTCTTCCTGCGTAACCCGGATTCATTGTGATAAAGATACCGAATTCTGGACACATCTCAACAATGTCCCCATCGGTAAATGTAAACGATCTTTTCTTCTCTTTTTTCGCTGAAAGCACAACCGCGACTTGTTGAGCGGCTACGGATAAAACGGGAAGTTCGATTCGATTGAATTCATCGAAACAACCCCAAGTTCCCGATTGGGCCAATCCTTTATAAATCCTCCCTAAACCGCGATAATCCATCTGATCAGAACAATTAAAGACGACTACGTATTTAGCTAAAGTTTTTCCCATATCCTTAACAGTTTCTGTTTTTCCAGTTCCAGCAGGACCACAAGGTGCTCCACCCATACTCATCGCTAAAGCTTGCGCTAACGTGATATAACACCGGTCAGTTAATGGAGTAATAACCAATCGATCAGTACATCCTAAATATTCGTTTTGATAAGAAAAAATTACATCTGTTATAACAATCAACGTTTTATCTTGATCTTCTTTAAAATAAAATCGGCATTGTTTTAACCACTCAAAATCATTAACATGTCTTACATTTAATCTGCAAAGAATGTCAAAAATATCTCTTTGATGTACATGAATAGTAATTAAAGTTTCGAATTTAGTGCGCTCAATTTTTGTTAAATCCCTCGTGGTTTGATCGATCAGCGTATTTAAAAGTTCAAGAAACTTATTATTCGTTTCTGCCATAATCTTTTTATCATGCCTAGCTTGCATTAATGCCAACTCAGCATCCCTCGTCCAAATTATTTGTAAACCCAACAATCCAATTTGCGCAGGCATCTTATCCAAAAAATTTAAAAGATTAAAATTTGGGTCCATCAACATAACATAACCCTGCCTTATAATTGAATGTAAAGACATTTGTGCCATAACCAATAATTGTTGTAACCAAATTTCGACGCTTCCTTCGGCTCTAACAGCTTTCTCTAATTGGATTAATTCACCTTCAGATGAAATAATCGCCGTCATTTTGTTATATTCGATGTCGTGGAATTTGACGAATTTCGTGTTATCAAAAATTGATAATAAATGATTTTGGATTGTGTGCGAGTCGGAGGCTTGCCCCAAAATTTCTAAAAGGGCTGGATCCGAAACGAAAAAGAATCGGGGAAACATCATTCGTTTTTTCTCTAGATAACCACTTAATGATCTTTGGCAAATTTCTAATTGTTCTTGAAGATGCGGAAGGAGATTTTTTAGTAAATCATCACCAACACAACATGAAACAACTCCAGGAGTTTCGTGAGCTCGTTGCATAATTTTCTGCCAAGATTTATCAATTTTCGAAAATCTTTTAGCTTCTTTAGGAAGTTGTTTAGCGATATCACCACCAACAAAAACAGCCTCCAAATAAACCCACATATTTTGCACCAACAGCCATCGTTCCAAAATTTCATTAGTATTCGACAAATCATGCACCCATTGCGAAATTTGTTTCTTAAAAGGTGCGTTGTATCTATTTGACAATAAAGACCCCAAAATCATTAAACTATCCTCTAATTGTCCAATAGTTTCAGCAGTTGTATCTCCCCTCAATAATAATTCACCACGGTTATTAAAAACTTGAAATGTTAACTCTTGAAGTGACCATTCGTTCGTTACTTGGCGCAATTTCGCTTCAATATCGCGTTCTTTCATAGCAGAGATACAAATATCCTCAATATCTTCTTTATGTTGTAATAAAGGTGCTTCTAAAATGTGTTTTAAACAAAATCCTTCATTATCAAATTCAAATATATGATTTAACGCGTCCATAATTCTTTGCCAATGACGCTGTTTCATCGCTTTATTTGCCATTAATTCTAATAATGGGCACATATCATTAAAATCATCGACAGTCTTTTTCAAAGCAAAAAATGCCGGCCATTCTTTTAAACCTTTCGGCAATTTTCTACATCGATTTTGAAATTCCATTAATTCATTATTAATTTCCTCTATGTTAACATCACCCCATGGAATATCATAATATGAGCTAACACGATCGATTACATCGTTATAAAGCTTATAAAGTTTTTGAAGCAAATTTAATTCTTTTCTTATTTGAGCAAATTCTGGATAATCGGTTTGTGGAAGTCCGAAAAGTTCTTCTCCACTTTGATATGTCTGCAATTTCCTCCACATCCCCTCAAAACGATTTTGAAAAAGAATTAACCGATCCGAAGCTTCTCTTGGTGCCAAACCAGTTTCCATTGGACCAGCATTTTTATATTCGTTGCAATAATCGATCTTATCTCTTTTAAATTGTTCCAAATTCTGTTTAAGATCAGCTTGAAATTGGGGTTGCATGTCTAAAAGTTTGCACTGTGCTTTTTGGGCTTTATTGAGAAGTTTTGACCAAGTGTAAGGAAGATTATCGACGTGTTCTAAAGTTTCTCTTTCAATTGCTACGTCGTAACGTGTTAAAACGTTGAAAGCTTCTTCGATGGGTTCGATTTTTAAGTCCATATCGACTTCTTGTTCTCTTATTTTTTTAAGAGTATCCATTATCATTCTGACATCATCTAAATCACGGAGTGGTTTATCTAATTTTCTACCCATCTCATTTATAACAGCGTAAACGTAATCCATTTCACGTTTGTACTTTTTCTTCATGGCTTGACCAATTCTAAAAATAATGATTCGATTTTAATACTTAGTTGGTAATGCTAAATGGATAAAATTATATACAGTTCGCTTCGGTTAATTGGGACACTTTACGTTCGATGCAACTTGTTCTAATTAGACTCTTTCTCGAAAAAAAAGTTTTTGATATTTAATCGAAAATTATTCAAAATAAAATTAAAATTAGTTATATCCCTTCTTCACTATGATTTATAATGGACCACTGGAAGGCATCGGCATTGCGTAGAAGGATAATACTATGAATTGGCCATAAGTGATGGATAATGGTGATTGTAAGGACAAAGCAGCTAATTGCTCAGTGGCACGTCCACATAGTATTCAAAGTTGCTTAACCACTTCGGTCGTCAACACCACCTGTTGACCAAACTAAATGGAATTGTCCATTAGGTGAACAGCCTAGAGTCTATCACTGTGTGGAGTACACATGCTAACTATCATCAATGGTAGCCATCATGCCGATTATTCTAGTGTTCCATCATGAGTTATCGTGACGAGACTCTATAATATTGCGTTTCAGCCAGGATAACGTTAAGATAATAAAAATAGAACAATTAAAAAATGGCCATGGTTAAAATAATAAAAATAATGGGATGATTTATGGGTTAAATTGAAGATGAAAATGCTCTCATCTCATATATTGTCTCTCTTTAAGACAATATATGATAACTGACGTTTAATGAGAAATTGTTGACATAAAAAATTAAAATATGTAAGATTGTATTTCAAAATATTTAATTTTGAAAAACATGGCTACAGGTTTAATAATGGTGATATCATGGCTTAAATTTAGATTACATCTTCTTTAAAATGATGTATGACAACTACTATTTTCGTCAGAATTTATTGAAATTAAAAGTGAAATATGTAAAATTGCGTTTCAACTTAGATAACACTATAATAAACAAAAAATGAGAGATTTGATAAAAATCGCAGACTAAAATAATGGAGATAATGAGATAATTCATGGGTCAAAATGAAGACAAGAATCCAGAATGAAGCCAGAAATTATTGAGATAAAAATGAAAATGTTTAAGATTGCGTTTCAAAATAATTAATCTTCAAAAAATCGCCTTGGCTTTAAGAATGGAGATTAAGGAATGAATCATGGCTTAATCAAGTTAGACTTAACAAGTAAATATAAAACACGCATAAAAGTTTCGGTCTTATACCTATTGTCTCGATTAAGTGGATGTTCCCATTAACCCATGAACCTATTAACCGAAATGTACTATACTACGCTTATAATAAATAACCAACAACGGTATGTTGGCTTTAAATTATACAAAATAATTCAATTAAGTAGTCAAACAAAGTAGTTATTTTCAAAGCGCGTTTTTATTAATAATAATAACTTTGTTGCCCAGCTTTGTAGAACTTATAAATATTGCAAGACAGCTTCTCATAAGCTAACTTATAAGAAATTCAACAACAATTTTGAAGAAACAATTTTGTACTTTTTTAATTCTATTTGACTTAAAAGCAGTTAAAACTAGAATGCAAACTGGTACCACATAATAAAACTAAGACAAAATGAGAGCACCGCATAAATTTCTTTAAGCCATTGATAAACAACTTCTATGAGGAAAAGCACTCTCAATGCGAAATATGGATTTTCAGTATATTTAGATATCTGATCTGAAAATCTAAGGCAGGTATTAATTTCCAGTCCAAGACTGGTATATTTAACAACCACTAGAAGCCTTGTATTGTTGGTAAATATGGCAGCGGATTTAGGTAGTGCTCAAATGATTAACCTCTTTCCAAAGAATATGACAGCAGATAGTATATATATGACAGTATATATACAGGGTGTGGCACTTAAGATGCCTCGGACCATAACTCCTTTACAATAAAAGCTAATTGAGGATTATTTTAAGGTATACGAGGTCTTAACCTGTCCCTCAATTCAAAATTTAGGCGCCGGCGTCAATTAGTTTCTCTACAAAAAAATGTCAAAAATGGGGCGCAATTATGAAAGAAGGGGTTATAACTGCGAAATCGCTAAAGTTAAGGGTATAACATGTTAGATAAAAAAGAAGTACTCTTCGAACACTTTCCAAATCTGCAATAAAAAATAGGGCATTCCATTTTAAAAAAGATAAGTTTGGTACGCCACTGGAATACGGCACGCTACTGATGATTACAACTATTTTTGAAACATAGCAACGGTAATTATGCACCACTTTACGCTTAGATTTTTTTCGATAGCTTTTATCGTAAAGGAATTATGGTCCGAGGCGTTTTTAGTGCCACACCCTATATAGGAGGCATATAGAGGAAATACATAGGAAATAAAATTGGCCCCAAAATTGAACTATGTGGCACCTCATAAGAAACGAAACGACGCGCCATCAATCACAACCGATTGAAATCTCTTACTTAAATAGTCAATAGTTAAATTTAAAGCAATCATATCAAATCCCAAAGAAGATAAAATATATAAACAGATACTATGATTCACAGTGTCGGAAGCTTGATCTAAATCTTACAGAGAATGTAGCCCAACATTACTCTGGTCCACCGAAGAATCATCAGTGAGTCATTACAGTTATAGTGCTGATTGTTTTACGAAAACCCAACTGAATTGAAGGAAGCAATTCAAATTTCCAGGAACTATTACTTCAATCTTCTTCAAGGATTTTCGCAAACACACTGAGAGAACTGATTGGTCTAAAATGTTTAAAACTTGACGGACTTTGAATCTTTGGAATCGTTTTAATTAAAGGATGCTTCTAACTAAAGGAAGACGACTTAAAATCATGTACAAGTTTCTTTACTAAACAGGGTTGCACACTATAACATTTGAATACCATGCCATTATTAAATAAATTTGAATAAAAATCCAAAATCGAAGAATCAAATGGTATGGTGTTTAGAATATCTGAAATGCTTGTAAGAAAAAAGTCGTTTAAAGAATGTAGAGGAACATTCCTTAAGTCATCCGGAATATCGCAATTTGATTTTCTCTTCAAATGGAGCAACTTTAGGGAAGACCACATAAGCTTTCTGTCGTTTTTCCAACCTGACGAATTCAACAAAAGCTAGTTTTTGACAAAACGTTTTTAACAAAACGTACGTAATGTAATCAAGACCAAGCGCGTCGAATTATGGTCTAGCCATATATTTTGTAGCTCGTGTGCAGCAATGGGTGACATCATAAAATGCAAAGGAAGATACTAAATCATACTAAAAAGAATGCTATTCCACACAAATAGTGGCATTAAGGATTTCAAGAAAAGTTATAGTTTATATTAGCTAATCAAAGAAGATCTGTTGCTACAAGACCAAAAAAATGTTCATACGTTTTTCTATATCTCCCCTGAAGGAGTTAGTCTATTGAACCTTGTGGCTTATGCGGATGACTTGGCTTGATTGTAGTGAGAGCTAAGGAGTGATAGCAGATAGGTTATCTGCAAACTGCGGGACATGAAATGAAGGGTAGCGATTGCTAAGACCAAAATGGTACTTTTGCATGGACAAGTAAAATTAGGAAAATCCGGCTTAACATAGACGGCGGTGAGGTATGCAGCGCAGAATACGCAAAGTATTTAGGGATATACTTGAATAAGGACATGTCTATGACTAGGCATGTAGTGGATATTGCAAATAAAGCTACAAAGATGACAAATTTACTTGTGAGACTGATGCCCACTATAGGAGGCCTAAGGACCAGGAAAAGAAAAGTAATTGCAATTGCGATAATATTGGTCATATAGTACGCTACGTCAATGTGGAAGAGAGCGTTAATGTACCAGCACTATAATCAGATACTACAAGCGGTAATAGACGACTCTGTATTGGTATTGTACCAGCTTATTGTATATTATATTGTATCACTGCAAGAACGAGGAAAGCGTTCGAGAAAGGATATAAGGGCTGAAATGATGTAGGAGTAGCGAAGCAGGTGGTCAAAGTATGAAGGTTGGACGAAGATTATGATCCCTGATTTGGTGGCATGGCTGACCAGAACATGGGGAGAAGTAATTTCCCAAGCGAGGATTATTGTTTCTGTGGAGAAGTTGATACTGCGGAACACACATTATTCCAATATAAAGAGTTTGAAGAGACGAGATGCCGGTACCAAATGGAATGCGGTGCAACACCGAACATAGAAAATGTAGGAAAGCTACTAGTAAAATCTGAAGAAAGTTAAAGTTGAATATGAAAGAGAGGTGGATAGCGTAAAACTGGGAGTCGGAACACCCCTCAACCAGGTGTGATAGTATCTAAGGTCATGATATCTAACTATGATATTAACCATATTACCAAAAATTAAAGAATTCCTTTGAATCATTGCATGCTAATCACTGGAGGAGCCACCGACGAGTTCGGAAGAATAACGTAGAATAACCAACGACATAAAGGTAACGGCCAGGTGTGAATAAAAAAAAGATGAGTAACAGAATGACTAAAAATAAAAAGATTACTGTTATATGATTTCATGGCGATACGATAGCCCCGAATGGTAGATGAAGAAAAAAGAAATTTCAAAGAGCACAGTCCGAGATGTAAGGTTTGAAGAAGTGCAGAAATGCTTAACGGCGGTTTCGAAGCAGAAAAGGGGGGATTTCCCACACTCCTAGCTGAAAAAACGAAGTTTCCAATTTATCCCCATGCGCCTAAGAGTTTTGTGCACCCCATGCGCCCACGGTGCATAAAGCATCCCCTTTCCCCTGCGCAAAAAAATAGTTTGAGTTGGGTTGGGTATTGAATTAGATATTGAGTTAGTCAATTCGGTTGCATTCATCCGAACCTGATGTCTATGTTCTGTTATGTACTAATAATTTTGAGGTTTTTGCCTCTTCAGGTTGTTTTTTAAGTTCATCACTTTTATCGGTTAATAATTTTATAATTGCAATATTATTATTAGAACAAAATAGTTTATACGCAAGTTAATAAAATCATATAATAGTATTAATTTCAAATTTTGAAACCACAAAATTTGGAATTGGTCTCTAGACTCCTTAAATGTATCACTTTGTTTATTAATTTTAAAATAAATTAATAATTACTTGTGTGTACAACATTTAATTTCTGTCATCAACCCATATTTTAATTTTTCTGTAGAAATTGCTAAACTGTTTCCAATAAGAAAAACATCTGATTCAGTTGATAACCGGGAGTCTAATTCGCTGTGTCTTCTTAAAGATGATTCAAATTCATTCAGAGTATTATTTAAAAGTTCTCTTTGTGACTTCTCATTTCTCCATAAAACACTGTAAGGTTTCCATCCAGCCAAAAAATTTGTTACATCCTTTACAAAAAAGAAAGACATTATAAGTCAGATAATAAATTCAATTTTACGTTGAATTTACCTGCTTCATATCTTGAGTACAAGTAGATAATAACGATAAAGTTTTTACAACTTCTTTATTTTCCATGACGAAACTGTAAAAGTTTTTACATTGGAACGGAAAGCTTGGTTTTTCTTCCGTGGCCAATCGATAAAACTTTCTTCTCCTAGCCCTGAAATCTTCTTCCTTCATTTTCGGGATGTTTATCCCACCAAAATTCTGACGAGAACGAGACACTATGTCCTTTAAGGCGTTTGAAGGACCAACCAGTCGTTTCCAAACAGAAGCCTTTTGTGGTGTCTTTTTTATTTTTGAGCAAGTGTATGTACAATAAAAGCGGGTTTATTGGTGCGATTTGTATTTTATGTGTTAAGTTTATATACAAAGTGTATTAGGTTAGTGTAGGTATATTTATATTTTGTGTACGGTGTAAAAAGGGAAAATTATAAATTAATTATATGAATCAGTTCTAAGATAAAGTAACCCTTTAATACACTTAAATTACATATTAGACTATGAAATTGTTTTAATTATTACATATTGAACAATGTTAGTGCAGAAGTGGTTCTAACAATTGAATTTAGTTAGGATAGAGTACATAGAAGAATACTAATGGTAAGAAAGAAAGCAGATCTTTGTGGTTACAATATAGAATATATATTCAGATTAAACGGAGCCAACTTTTTCAAATTGAAACAAAACTGTTGTATGAGACAGTTCATAATAAAATTAATAAATATGAACATTAATTAGTGCATTAAAGGGTTAACTTAATATAAATCTAAGTTACTAAAACTGTTCTAACCTTTGGCTTACCACCTGTCCATTGAGCAACGCCTTTCGAAACTGAAGTTATGTGTTTACCGGCCAATATAAGAACTTCTTGCACGTCATCTAATGGTGGTTGTATAGCTACTTTTGGTATCATTAAAACAGCGTTTAATATGAAAACTGGACCATCTTCAGATTGTTCTAAAACAAGGCTTTTCATATATTCACTTTTAAACGACATATAATGTCGTTAGTTGAACAAAATATAAAAACCACATTCAGAATAAATAGAAGGTTTCGTACAAATTCAAGGATTTTTAAAACTTGAATTTATTAAATGAAAACTTAGGTGATTCATCATGTTTGCAGTCATCCCATTTAGGTTTACAAATAAACAAATTGAAAATTATAGACGTCACCATCATCAAAGGGCTATAATTTAGTATAGAAAATTGAAGTTTAATTAATTTAATAAATTATAAGTTAATTTAATAAGTTAAATTTAATAAATTAGACATTAATTTATTTTCTGACTTCATCAAACCTTGAGTGTAACATATTGTTGAACATATATTAATAGAAAGATTGGGATAGAATGGGGAAATCCCAAACTTGTTAAATGCTGTTACTTATTTAAGAGGTATTTTCAAACTTTTGCAAATCTTTACAACACTCTGTATACAGGTGTTTCATATAACTACTTCAATAGAGAGATTTTAGGCTCCACCGTTTGTACAATTTTAAATTTTTGCTAACATTAGTTAATGATTGTAAACTTTTGATCTAAATTACTTTTAAAGTGATCGTCAGTTACGATTTACTTGACTGTTCATAACTTGGTTATTTTCAATAGAATCAATCTATAGTTTTTATTACACATTTTAATTGTATTAATCACATATTAATTATACTAACCACATTTTAATTATATGCAAAAAAATAATTCGAGTTATTTAGAATTTAAAGTTTTTTAAGATAACTTTATCATGTATTCAAGTAAGCTTCATTCATTCGGTTACTCGTCAAATTATCTGGGAGTTTCTGCGCATATTTTTGTAAATTTTACAATATCAGGGACACTACAACAAATAAAAAAACACTAAAATGTAAAGAGCGTTCCGTCTATTTTTTTCATTTATTTTCCGGCAATGTCTATTTTTCTTGAAAATAAGGCCTATATATAGAAAGTTATCCTAATAACAAAGGCATGTAACCATCAAATGTTGTTTTCAATGACTGATCTGAGCACGAGCTACAATAAGCTAAAAAAGTGTGCTCTTTCAATTTACAAATTTATAAAGTCAAAATTTTGGCATTGGTCTTTAATTGGCTAAGGCAAAGAAGACTTGCCTTTATTAGCCTTTGATTGAACAAATTTTCAATTCTGATGAAACAACTTTATAGTGGAAAAACTCTGCCATCTCGAACTTTTGTTTCAATAAATCAAATTTTATACTCTGATGAGACTGCTTCATAATGGAAACTCTGCCGTTTCGTACTTTTGTTTCGAAAAGTCAGCAACAAGTTTGAAGTTATAAACTTCAAAAGCATCATGTTACTCTTCACATGTATCGGGAAATTTTGTAGTGAAACCAATCTTAATCACTCATTCCTTGAATCTTAGAGCAAATCCACCAATTTTCAAGTAGAACGACGTTTATAACGAAAAGAAATTGAACTTTAATATTATATTGCTCATTGATAACACAGGTTGTCATATCAGAAAGTTAAATCATCTTAATCTAAACATTGTGTTTTTCCTACAAATTGTACATCTCTAATTCAACCAACCGAAGGATCATTTAAGATCAATTACATACAAATACCATTCCAAAAAATATTTGAGAGACTCGATAAAAATTTAACACTTACTCAAGCTTAGAAAGAGTTTCCTATTGATTGTTTGATTGTATTACAATTATAGACTAGGCTTGCAAAAAGTTAAAACAATCCACACTTCATTTGTGTTGGATGTTATTACCCGTAGTGGTATAGAAAAAATATCGGTTACTTCTAATTTAAAAGGTGACGGATGATCAGATATGAACATTTATGATGTTTACTATAATTGCATCGGTTACGGTTTTGTATAAACGCTACTAAAATTTTAAATTCTCTTCCTAAAAAATTAGAAAAAGTTGTGATGGAAAAGATCCTTCAGTATCAGAAAATTTAAGAGAGTATTACAAAATTCTTCAGCTCCTTGTAAGGAAATTCTGAAAGAATTGCAAGACCAAAATAGAAAGCAACAATTCCTGATGAGAGTGATAATGAAAATTAATTTCCTATTTCAAGAAAGAATTTCCTATTTATTTAATAATAATAAATTCATTGCCAACTCAAACTAATATATCGAATTAACGTTACATATGTAACATCATCTCCTCTGAACACAAATCTACAATGCAGATGCGGAGTGGAACTCCAGATTAGAATTTTATACATAAAATCAATATAATATAACTGATCGACGATTTTCCAAATTTAGCCAACCACAGTCCGACAGGTATGGGTGCCGAATTCTGCATCTTCTGTAATTTATCTTTATCCCTTTTGCACAGAAACACACCATAGACCGTGTCCAAGTAGTTTAAGTTACTAAGCACTAAAGATTCACATAGCATTTTACAAGTCCTGGAGAGAATATGACGCTGATGAAATATGGACTTGATGCCGCAGTATGATCTACTTATTAAGTAAAAGGCATTCTCAACAAAACGTAGACTCCTGCCAAAAATAGACCGGGATTTTTAACATAATTAGAAAACGGAATAGGCACAGACTTCACGGTTAACTTGAGTTGCGGATCCCCGCACCAGCATCCACGTGTCGGTCGGAACAGAATAGCTTCGTTGAGACTTTGTTGGATGCACAAGACAGTGTCGTTTAGTATACTTAACCAAAGCATCCAGTAAAATTGATACTACTCTCAGCACCCGCGATATCTTGTGAATAAGAAGATCTCTTTATCTGAGTGGCATTGGCAGATAGGTGGCAGTTGTACCCCCGAAGATGGATCGGTAGGCCATGGGTGTATAAAGCGAACAGAATAGAACAGAGGATAGCATCCTGGGAAACTTCGCAATTGATATCCAGAGAATTCGATTGGTCAAATAAGAGCAAATTAGCCACCGCTCCCTCATCCAAACTCATTGACACAAGTATAACCAGGAGTACTCCATGGGATACCATATCGAAGACTCGCGTGAAATCCAATAGTAACCCTGCCTAAAACTTGATTGGTAGTAAGGCAACAAGTTAAGAAGGTATAATAATATGATGCCACAGCTAAGTTTGCAGCAATTTCTCAAACATAAGGAAGGCGAAGGCTAGCGAAGGCTAAAGTAGGCAGAGTTCGGATCGACCTCAAATCATTTACATCAAAGAAACCCAGTGTAGGGTTTCTTTTCGGTATGGGTATCACAAGTAACTCCTTCCATGATTCAGGAAATGTAATGTACAAGTATCTATGCACACATTAACCCTCGCCGTCCCAAAATAATAAACTTACATGAAATCCCTAAACCGGGTCAATGCTGACCCACTTAATAATTAAGGTTATATGATTTGTAAATATTCAGTACACTTTAATTTTATTTAAAAACTGTTAATGTCAGAATAAAATATCAAAATTTGTGATATTTACTGAATATTTACATTATAGTATAGATAAATTTTGAAACGTTAAATACATTTTATATCTATTGATTATTAAAAAATTACAAACTTAGTGTAACATACTTAGCAGTGGCAAGCTTCCTGTATTGAAGCTAGCCCACTGTTTGAATGTGATCTCCAAAAAAAAGTCAACTTGACCTCTTATTGTCGAAGGATAAAAAATCTTAAATTCAAACTCAAACAGAAAGTAACAATGGAGGTCAAATTTACTCGTAAACAGTGGCCTAACTTAGAAAGCGGTCTAATATATGCTATTGACGTTCAACATCAAAAAATTTATGGTTCACCATCTTCGTCAATATCTGTAGATCTTCGTCGACAACTATTACAATTTGTTCTTTTGACAGTTTGAGTCGTTTTGCTGTGCTTCGAGCACACAAACCGTCCACAACCTTTGCATTTGGTACTGTACTTATTGTCGTTGCCGCGACAGGTATGACATCTGCCACGTTTGGTGCCCGATACAGGATTTTCCTGCCTTTTACGAACAGCCACACCTGAAGCTTCGATGGCCGCGCACACTGTATTTGAAAATCCTCGACCATCGTCTATAATTTGATTAGACCTTTTAGAGATATGGGGTTTGCTAAGCTCCATTCCTAGTTCTTCTAGAAAAAGTTTTCTTCGAAATTTTATTGATGAATTTGAGTTCCATTCAGGATTTTTCAAAAGCCATATCACCAAACTGTTGTAACACGCAATGTTAATAAAATTGAAAAACAATCGTAAGGGCCACCTTCTCCTGCTTCTCTTACATGAGCATTCTCTCACTAGTTTATCTAAAACGTCATCACCACTTTTTGTTTTATTGTATGTCAAAATCATTTCTGGCTTGAATTTATTTTCTGCAGTGGATATATCATGCTGATGATGTAAAGATGACAGCAGTACGACAAATTTTCTGGGTTTTGTAATGTAGGACACTAAAGTCATTTCTTTGGTAAACAAAAAATCAGACGAATACAGCGCTCGTTTTTTCACGTCCAATAATTGCTTTGGAATATCTTTACGAGTCTTTCTCAAGGTGCCAACCAACGTGAGCTTTTTTCTGAGTAATTCTTGTGCTAAAGGAATGCTTGTAAAGAAGTTGTCAGTCGTAATATTACGCCCGCTTTCATGCCAGTGATGTGCTAAGGTCTTGACAACTCTTGAACCTTGATTTTTTTCACTTATATCTCTTACTTTTCCCAAATACACTTCGAAGTTGCAACAAAAAAATGTCTTTGCGTCACAAAGTGCCCAAATTTTTATCCCGTACTTGCCGGGTTTGCTAGGTATCGCCGTCTAAAGGATACTAACTGTTCATCAATGGTTCCCCAAGGTGAAGGATAGTAACTATCTCTACAATTTTGAGCAAAAATATCAGACATCTCACGAATAGGAGCTAATTTATTTATATTTTTTTCTTTCTTTCAGGTCTGGTATTAAGATCGTCGAACCTAATATGTCTCATAATAGATAAAAATCTGTTTCTACTCATTATTGCCTCATAGATAGGTCTGTTGAATGTTTTGTTGGTAACTGACCACAAGCTATGAGGATTTTCTTTATTTTCTCTAAAACGACCAGCCAGAACAAGAATACCTATGAATTCAAACATTTCAGTGACATCGACGTCATTCCACGTCATCCTATTCGGATTTTCTGCATTTTGTTGTTCTTCATTGTAGACATCCACAAATTCTCTGGTTCGTTTATTTGTATGTTTCACAATAAGATCTATGATATTGTCTGATATAAAAAGTCTGAATGTATCCAATATAGAAGAAACATTCTTGCTTCTTGCGGTAAGACATTTAACTTTACGAATGAATTCGGTGATTCTCATTCTTCCCAATTTCGGCGCTATGTATCTCCAATTACATACGGACTCATCTTGAACTTCATCGTCGCTAGATTCACTAGTTCTTTGCGAGTCGTTGTCAACTTCGATTTCGTCAGTTTTTTCGGTACACACTTCAATGGCGTCCTCAGTTTCCGACACGTTACTAAAAGCTTCGTCTAGCGGTAACTCTCGCGATAATTTTCATCATCTGAATCATTCAAAGGAGCGTCGAAAAGCTCTACATCCGTGAGAGTTTCCTTATTAGAAGACATAATGAGAACTTGTCCACAAGAAAACGAGACCACACAAGACAATAATGTTTTTGCATCAACTTTGCTCTACACAGATGCGTGCGCAGCGAAAAAGTACAAGTTTTTAGTCAGTATCTTGTAGGTAATAACCATAACACCAACACCGAGAATCGGGTCAACAGTGACCTAATGTAAAGTAATTGCAAATTGCACTTTTGTTAATTTTTAATTTGATGTGAAATATAGGAAAAACTGTGAATACTAAATAGTAGAATTCACAACAGGAAATCGCAAGGAAAATAATTATGAGAAAATGCTAGCCTGAAAACATGTTTTCGGGTCACGAATGACCATCTTTCGGGACGGCGAGGGTTAAAGATGTGACTGACACATTCAACGACCGCCGAGTAAACACACCTAGACATCTCGAGTTCAGGTCATCAGCATAGCCGTGCTTCTGATAAAAGAAAATACGCATCGGATATATGTTCGAACCGCAACCTCCGTTCACGTGGAATCAAGGGATCAGATCGGTAACGCTTAATGATTGTATCGTCCGGAAATTGAAACGGAGGCATGACGAACTTAGAGTAAAAGGGGTTCGGATGTCTCAGCGTAGGAGGCAACGTTTAATTTTCACTGTTTGAAATATTAAGTTTTTTATTTTATTATTTCCGACCATAAGCACTTTTTATTATTACGATATCTGTCACATTGGTACTTAAAATAGGCCTTCTTCCCCTATTGACAGCTCTGTTCATTTCATTCCTTAATGACTTATAGTAATCGTTATGAGAAACTCTTTCAGATTTTTGATAACATTTCAAAGCTGCGTTTCTGAGTCTCATTATGCATTTGATATTACAGCTGATCCAGGGTGCTATTTTATAATAATTACTAGTGTTTGTTGAATGTAAAAGTAGGTGTAATGTAGTCTATGCGAGCTTCAAGGAAGGGTTGTTTACGAACAAGCTCGTTACAGAACTCACTTCGGACTATTCTCATTTTAACAGCCTGCTTCTCTTCCTGTTTCTTTTAGGTTTTGTATTTAGGTTTTTGATTAAAACTTGTAGTTACCATACTTTATCAGTTGTATGTTTTATTGGAATAAAAGTTTGGAATATGTTTCAAAAAAATTTTGGGTTTCGAAATAGCACTGTACGAATTAATAATAACAACAAATAACAATCTGTTTGATATTATCTACAAGGTGCCTATGTAGATCTTTTATGGAAGCATATTGGCTAAGAAATGGGGATTTAAAGAGCGAGATTGAGAAATGCCAATAACTTTTATCAAAATCAATATATTTTTCGCATATAATTAAAGGGTGTAATAAAAACTGTAGCATATCATTTAAAATGGTACGAAATGGCACTCTACTTCAGGTAAGAAGTAGTAATGATCATGAAAGTATTTTAGATGCAATGAATAAGGATTAATTTTTTTAGCCTTTATTACCAAAACTAGTTGTTTGAGATACCCTGAGTTCTTTTTTTATAGTCAAAGTGATAATATCCCCATTAATTTAAAATTTTGTGAAATGGAAATGGGAAAAGAATTATAAAAATCTTAGATAATTAATTAGCGATTCTGCTCCAAAACAGATCATATTACAAAAAACATAAAATAAAAAATTTGGTTGAGGAAATAGTTAGAAAACCCATTTTCACGACCTATACACTATAGGAAGAAACTTTACGTTCATATTATTGTATAAAAATACATTCTAATCAATATTCTCTAAGAAGTTTTCACAATTTTCTTTTAACCAACCATCAATCTTATTGAAACTATAAAAAATATTTACCACTTAAACAAAATCGTTTCCTAATGGCTTCCAAGCTCTGTCGAGTTACCTTAATTAAAACATCAATAACTTTCCGACTATAGTATTTTCGCATTTCAGAAACAGCTCCCTTAACCATATCTTGCATAGCTTTCGAAAGACCTCCACCTAGCAAAATGTGAGGCTTTTCAAAACATTCGTAAACTAAACTCCAATCAGACTGTTGTTGACTTGAATTACTATCTGCATCATTTTGTCCATCGATCGAATCATCTTCAGGAAACAATTCATTTTCTTCTGAAGGATCACTTCCATCAATTCTAGTTCTTTTTACTAAAGAAAGAATTTCTTCGACTGCTTCTTCTACCATTAAACTTTTACGGTGTAATTCTAAAGCACCCGTTCTGCAAATATTTTCTATACCGTCACAAAATGTTTCAACTGACCAGGTGGTTTTCCTTTTTCCGGTAAGGCATGAAGAGTAACATTTTGCATACTTTTTAAAACTTCTAAAACTCGATTTGTGTAAACATCGTGTACTCTTGTCACTAACACTTTAAAATTTTCGGTTGTTTCGGTAACTTTGTCAACAAATTCTTTCCAATTTTGTGAAACCCAAGTAATTTCTTTCATACCAGGTTCGATTATACGGGTTAATATCGAAAGGTGTGGTAAAAATAGTGGACGAACTTCTAATTTTACACTTTTAACAATCTCAATAAAATTATTTATTAAGAATTGTAAAGAATCTTTAATTAAATTGAAATGGTCTTGTTTAACATATAATGTTAAAGCAACCATAGGAACTGGTAAATCCATTTTAATCATTAAATCAGATTCTCTAATTAATAACGGTATTGTTGGGTGCAAATTAACAACTAATCTTTGTACTTCTGGACAAATCATTAAAAGCTTTCTTGTTAGACAATGATCAACATCCCAAACGTGTTGATTCATCCAGATTGCAACCATATCATTTTCGTAAGTTTTTAGCATCGTGTTTGCAGACTTGTGTCTTTTTGATAGTTCAACTGTTGCTGAAAGAGATTTTAAGATGTGATGAGTTGTAACACTTTCTAATAATTCATCTAAGTGGTGTACTAAACATCTCGCCCATTTAATTCTGCCAGCGATTGGTGGAAACATTCTGGGAACTGGGGGATCATCTTTTTGTTTGCGATAAAGTTTAATTATCCTATCGACTTCTTTCTCGCAATATTTTAGTATTCGATCGTGTTTTTCGTCCATTTTAGTTAAAGGAATTTTTTCACTAACCATTTCAAACCGAGTTAAAAACGTAATACCTTGAGGTGTTTCCCAAACATTTTCAAAATTATTTTCGATCGTTTCGGCAATATTTTCTTTTAATTGATCGAGTTTCCAAGTAAAAGTTTCGTAATCAGCGTCGTATTCAGAATTCCTTTGGTCTAAGTAATCATACGTTTTATTCATAACTGTTCCTTTAATTTCTTCAAATTTTTTCATTGCTTCTTCAAGAGCTTCGCCCATTAATAAACCTTCCATCCTTCTTTTAAATAAATGCGTGTAATCATCGATTAAATCAAACATTGAAATTATTTTTCCTAATCTCCCGCAGAACGCGTTAAATTTACCGAAAATATAATTTTCTGAAAAATTAAATCCATTCCTATTTTCTGTCATTTCTTGATTTCTAACTGATGCATAAGTTTTTTGATAAACCCGATTTAAAACTGTACAATTCGTCAATTTTTGTTTTATTTCTTCGCGGTTTTGACTCCAAATTGTTTCGTTTCCTCGACAGTTTACGTAATCTTTGCAAGTTTCGATCATTTGATTCGTTATTTTAACCATAAGCGCTGAAGTTCTTTCGGAAGTGTTATAAAATTGCGAAACTGTGTGTATTAAACGAACCGTTTGGAGTAAACCTAAAAGAGAATCTTTCATCTTAACCGGATCGTCCAAATATAAAGAGTGGCAATTTTTTTCCATCGCTTGTATAAATTTTGCATTATCTTTAGCTTCGTTGTAGCAATAAGTTATTTTATGATCAGTTTCTTTCCATTCTTTTAATACTTTTGAATGTGCCAATTGCAAACAATTTATAGACATTTGAACTTCTCTTTCTTGAACTTGACTTACTATTTGTGAAAATTGCGCACCACGCTTTTTCCAATATTCTAATTCATCTTGAGGACCTTAAAATGAGATAAAATGAGTAATTTGAATTCAACAATCTCAAATAAAATTAGAATCAACCTGAACTATCATTTTCTCTTCGAATTTGATCGCTTTCCTTTAAAATTTCAGACAATTTTTTAATCCATTGCTTAATCCTTTCTTCTAACCTTATTATAAGCTCCGGTTTTTTTGTGATATCTTTTAAATCTTCTACTGTAAGAGTGCTTGCAATTATTTCTCCGTCATCAAAAAGATTGGGTTGATCACAGACTTCCTCACAAACTTAAAAAAAATATTATATAAAGACAAATTAGAAATTTAATTTTAAACCAACCTCTTAATGCGCTGCAAAAAGATCTTAATCCTGGTAATAATTGATTCTTTACCATTGGGCAATTAACGGCGTCATCTTCGGAATCTGTGTTGGGATGTGCTAAAGCTTCCATGAAGACGTGTTCTATTATTCTTTCTATTGTTGTTACTAATCCTATTTTTTCTGCATCAATAATACCACAAAATAAATCCTAAAAATATTAACTCTATACGAAGAAGAAACGAATTAGCTTATTTAGCCAACTTTTTGAAAGCCTTCTTCTGGTAATTGTTTAGTAGTATTCGTTCGAAAAATGTAAATGCACAACCCAGTTAAAGGAACTTCCCATCCATCGGTTAAAAAAAGCTTCTTCTTTGTAACTGGCGCTGCAACAGCTTGTGGTCTTGAAATTGCCCCAGCAATTTGTCTGCTTGGACCTGGTTTTGACTCGCTTAATGTTTGAGGTTCAGTTTCCTCAACATCTTGATAAAACCACATTAATTTTGAACGCATGTTAGGTAGAAAGATTTGATTTATCTCATCTAACTATAATAAAAAGTAAAAACGAATTAGTTATTGCTCAACATATCATTTTTGCTATAATACTCAATTCAAATTATTTCACATTTAAAGCTTTCTTTTGATTTAAAAGCTAGGGATACCCTTAGTTCTAATCGCTCTTCTATTGTTAAAAAAATTTAACGTTTTGGGAACTTTAATCTAGATATGCATTCCGTATTACACAACTGCGTACTAATGTAGGAAAAAGATACAAGCTTTAACCCTTAATCACTGACGTGAGCATTTTATTCAATAATACTGATGTGGAGTTTCAGAGGCTTCAACGTAGATCTATCAACATAGAAGATAATTTACTCATATACCGATAATAATCTACCAACTATTATAAATTTCGTTTATAAACGATGCATATGAGAACAAAAGCGAAAGAAACAATATTGTTTATAATAAATTTTACTACAATATTCAGTCTTACAATTTCTGTATAATATACTCCGTTTTCCGAGTGATATTTCTAAGAATATAAAGAAAGCATATCACTATGTTGCATATCGTGCAACATATTTCGTATTTTTCTCGATTTTGACAAATCTAAGTGCTAAAATCGATATTATTTATTTGATTTTAACATATTATTATATTATTTCATTTCAATGTATGTCATCTTAAAGTATAAAGCTTGGGCTTTAATACGTTATAAAAATCATTTCTTGATTCTTAAAAATAAACCCACAATGATTTTTCGAAAATCACCATTCGTTTTAAATATTCCATTTAGTTCCTTTTTAGGGTTGTGGTAATAAATCAAAAATGAAAAAGGCAGGAGTGAAGTTTTTAGTTTCAAGGCATGTCATCTTAATGTATAATGCTAGGAATTTAAACTGGTATCAAAATCGTTTCTTCAATCCCAAAAATAAGCCCACAATGATTTTTTGAAAATTACCAACTTTTCTTAATGTTTCAATTTTTTTTCTTTTTCATGATTGTGGTAATAAATCAAAAATGAATAAGATAGTAGTGAAGTTTTTCATTTCAAAGTATGTCTTTTAAAGTATAAAGCTAGGGCTTTAATCTGGTATCAAAAACATTTCTTCAATCGCAAAAATAAACACACAATAATTTTTCGAAAATCACCATTTTTTTACTATTCCAATTTGTTCCTTTTTATGGTTGTGGCAATAAATCAAGACCAAACAGGCAGAAATCAATTTTTATTTCAAAGTGTGTTATCCTAAAATATACTGGCTTGGATTTTAATTTAGTATTAAAATCGTTTCTTCAATCCCAAAAATAAGCCCCCAATGATTTTTTTGAAAATTACCAATCTTTTATGTTTCAATTTGTTCTTTTTTATGGTTGTGATAATAAATCAAAAAAGATAGTAGTGAAGTTATTTATGTCAAAGTATGTCATCTTAAAGGAAGGGCTTCTAGGGCTTTAATTTGGTATATAAATCATTTCTTAAATCCCGAAAATAAGCCCACAGTGATTTTTTGAAAATTATCAATTTTTCTTAATATTCCAATTTGTTCCTATTTTATGGTATTGGTAATAAATCAAAAATGAAAGAGATGAGAATGAAGTTTTTGCTTTTAATACTATAAGCATTATAAAGTAATTTTACATATTCCGATTTGCAAATGTCACTATTAAGATCCGTTAGGATTATGACAAAATACTACCGGAAATTGATAAACGGGAGTCTATGAAATACAAAGGCAGTTAAATATTGAACTTACTTGGAGACTTTATGATGAAAATATCATATCTATATCTTATATGTCAAAAACAACTATTAACATAAAGATTACATTTGAATCAGAATCTTACGGAGAAAATAAAGATCGCACAGGTATAAGAAAAAATGGAAAAGAATTAACTTTGTAATATCCAAATAAAAGAATCTGAGAAATTTTGAAACTTCGGTAAAATAATGTTCTTCTATCCATGTTTTCTATTAAGTGGTCGATGCCCTCCTATTGATGCAACCTCTACATGGCCTTCCCTACATTCTCCTATGTTTATTCTTCCGGGCTATCGTCTGCTGAGAAATGATCGTGTGTTTTCTAAGGGGGAGGTGTGGCTGCATATGTTAAAGATCACCTACAGGTTGACTCGATTGAGATGTCCGACGGATCCTCGCAGGTAATGGAATTCCTTTTGATTGAGGTTAAGTGTTTTAATACTAAACTACTATTGGATGTTTTTATTGTCCCCCAATGATTAATTACTTCGAGCAACTTGAGAAATCTCCTTGAAAGACACAGTATGTGCTATGACACAATAGTATTAATGGGCGATTTCAATACGTGTACATTAAAAGATAAACTACGTAGTGAAAAACTTCGATTGTTACTTCTTCCGCAAATCTATCTATCATCCCTTCTAAGCCAGCCCATCACCTTCGTTCGTCTGACTCTCTGCTTGACTTGATCATCTCGTCTTGCACCGATAAGATTCTTGTTCACGATCAGCTACCAGCTCTGCAATTTTCCAACCAGGATCTTATTTATTGCGCTGTCGAAATCCGAAATGTAGTTTGCCCTCAGTGTAATCTATCTTACCGGGATTTCAAACATGTTATCCTTCAAGAACTCAACTCTGATGCGCTGAGGATAGACTGGAAACCGTTATATCTTATGACGGACATTGATGCGAAAGTTAATTATTTTAATAACAAAGAAACATGTTTGTATGACAAACATGCTCCGATAAAGCAACGGCGAGTGAAAGATTTTCCCGCCCCCTGGTTAGCTAATGATATTAGTGGTCTCATAAGCGAACGTAATAAAGCAAAAGCGTTGTATAAACGTAACCCGTCAGTTGATAATAACAGTCAGTTGATCGCTGCGTAACAGGTGCAATCACAAATGCAAAAATGCTAAAAAAACATATCTTTACTGTAAATTATCTTTGTCGACGCCAACTACTTTCTGAAAGACCTTGCGATCTCTTGGCGTTACTGACTGCAAACTCATGCAATCCACGCCGGATCCTAACTTGTTGGCCAGCTATTTTGCCGAATCGCCGGTAACGCTTGACACTATTCAGAAAGCTACCTTAACTGATATCATTCGTGCATCAGGAAATGTGAGCATGGATGATACCCGTGGTTTTTCATTGACTATGGTTGACTTAGTGGTTGTTCGTGAGACTCTCACTCAAATCCGCTCTACTTGCTGTAGTGCTGACCTTATTTGTCTAAAACAAATTTTGCCATTCCCAAATTGAGGATTCCAATTTTGACTAGCGACTATCGTCCTATTTCAATCCTTCCTATTTTGTCAAAGGTTCTGGAACGTATTGTATACACACAGGTTTATGATTTTCTTCAGGAGCATCGATTGATCAGTGACAGGCAGTCTGGTTTCCGACGGGGTCATAGTACTACTACTTCCTCCATCAAGATTATGGATGATATAAGACTCGCCTGTGATAATCGTCGTCTCACTATTTTAGTTCTACTTGATTTAAGCAAAGCCATTAACTCTATCGTTTACTTTCTTCTTCTTTCTATACTTTCATGTATTGGTTTTTCTTCCTCGAGTCTTTCATGGTTTCAATCACCTTTCGAATCGCACATTGTGTGTCTGTGCCAATTCAACCTTTGTCAATCGCTTTGAGCTTTCTTGTGGTGTGCCCCAGGGCAGTGTTCCCGGTCCGTAGCTGTTTTGTATCTTCATTGATAATTCAGTTTAAATAAATAAAATACAACTTCTTTTCTTGCAATTGTTTTTAATTTTAACGGTACCGGTTTCAAATGGAGTTTGAAAGTATAAAACTTATCCACAAGTGTAAAAAAGGTTTTCAATGGGATCTGTTAGAAGCATTAGAAATCGAAAAGCATAATAAAAATAAAAACTACATCATGTTGAATGATCAGCTAGAGATGAAATTTATACCGTTATTCAAATTTCTGAAGGATATTTAATCTGTATTTATGGTGTTTTTTTGGATTGGCTGTTTTTAAGTAGCTTGTTCTACAAAGACATCGTCTCTTTTCATACAGGTTTATGTTCAACCATTTTTATTGTAAGCGTTCATATACACATTTGCATGTCTTTAGTGTTTAAATTTTAATCTTTTATTATAAATTATTTAACCGTTTTACATCTAAACATAATTTAAAGTAATTTTAACATGTTAAATGTGTTGTTTCTTTGTGACATCAATTTTATTTAAATGACCGTAAGTTCTTTTAGAATTTAAAATTTTTATAATTAAGTGCAATAATTTCTAATAAAAATTGTATACCCTTAAAATTAAAAACAATTTCAAGAAAAGAAGTTGTATTTTACTTATTTAAACTGAATTTTAACACACTTGCAAACATGGAAAACAATAATTATAATTCATTGATAGTGTCACCAAGGTTATTTCTTCAAATTTTCATCTTTACGCCGATGATCTGCAAATTTTTACTAATACATCAGTTGATGACTTTCCTCAAGCTGTTGACCGAATTAATAATGATCTTGCTGAAGTATCTGGGTGGTCTAAACTATATGGTTTGAAACTCAATGTTAATAAGACTCAAGCCATAATATTTGCTACAAATCCTTTGCGGAGCAGGGTGGTTACCTTTGCTAGCTCGCAACTTCTACTTGGTGACACCGTCATCAAATTTTCGGATGTAGTTAAGAATCTTGGAGTTATGATGGACTCTGCACTGTCTTGGCGCTCTCAGCTTCAGGCTATTTGTAAGAGGGTTTACTCCTGTTTTTCACTCCCTTCGTAAATTTAAGTGTTTTCTTCCTTCTTACGTTCGACGCAACCTTTGTTACTGCTCATTTTTCCACATCTTGATTATGCGGATATGGTTTGTACTGACCTGTCGATATTCTTGTGTAATAAACTCCAGAGACTACAAAATAATTGCATACGTTTTATATTCGATCTTGGAAAATATTGTTATATTACTCCTTACCGCAATAACCTACATTTGCTTACATACGTAAACCGTCGGTCCTTCCGAGTGTTAACAAGTCTATATAAGATTATTCATACCCAAAGTCCACAATACTTATTTAATAATTTTAAATTCCCAATACATCATACGAATATATACCATGGGTCGTTTACGTTGTGCGCCATATCCCTCTGGAATGGTCTCCCCATGGATATTAGAAACGCTCCAACCCTCTCATCTTTCAAAACTTGACTTGATACACATTTCCTCTTCTCCCATCAAATTGCGATACTATAACAATTTACTTGATTTTCTTCTGAGCTTCTTCTTTTCTGCTTTCTTTCCTATATTCCTTATTCACCTTCTTTCTCTTCTGCTTTGTTACTGTGTGAATTTCTTATAGTTTTTTTTTCCTTTTTTTTGTCCTGTCGGTTATTGTTTTGCCCTATTAGTTAATTACTATTCTGTACATCTGGTGGTATCATTGTAATTTAATTTAGACTGGGTCGATGGATATCGTCTGTGGCGATAAATCGTTGCGTTTGTCAAAATTGTAAATTGAATTTATAAGTAATGATAATATTTTTTACTATTATTAGTTATTTCACTGATAATTATAACAATGTACATTTTTCTCCTTTGTATTTTTTTTTTCACTTTTTTGACAATAAAGATTTTTTAATTATTTATTATTATTAAATTATAAAATTACAATAAATTAAATCTAAATAAAACTGTTACTTATTGAGCAATATGTTAAATTAATAATCTATACATTTAAAAAGGCTTATTTATAATCTTGAATTAACATTAAAACTACAATTGCAATGGGTAGATTTCCTGATATAAACTTATACATATAGGAGTGGTTCATTTAAAACTAAAATTCTAAAATACACATGTAGATTAAATTTAAACCGTCTGAAAACGCCGTTATTGAAACAAGAGGTGAAAAAGGTGACCATTAATATGTAGTTATTTTTACTTCTAGATAACGAAATGACACGAGAATGTAAAGGAATTTCGCTGTCGTGTATCAAACAAGCATTTTTCGAAAACGTTGGACAAACATTAGAATTTGGTTAATATTTCATCGATCCATTGTAGTTCGTTTCTTTTCTATATACCTAGGACACATCAAATTTATGTTATTTGCCTGATTTTTAATAACCATTTCAGCAACTAAATAGTTGACGTTACAACCAATGTTACAACAATTTGGCAAGTATTATTAAAAAGAAATGAACTATACTTATTTTTGAATAATTTTTAATATAATATAATATATTTTTGATTTAAAAATATCAGAAATTTTTATTATAAATTTGCAATTAAACACGAAATGAACTGATAATACAATTAATTGTTAGTTATGTTGTGTTTGCATTTGTTCGTAAGATGCAATTGCATTCATCTTTACATATATCGTAAGTTGGACATATTGTTTATTTATTTTGTTCAATTCACCTTTGAAATTGCCAGTTTCTAGCGTAGATACGAGTGTTGAAATTTGTTATTTTCACGATTCATAGCAACGGGTGAGTGAAAATATTTTTCACCCACTCTAATTTTCTTCATCCATTATTAGCGAAATGTAAACCTTTAAAGCTACAACTCATTGTTTAAACGTAACGGATGTGAACTAAAAGACGGTAGAGAGCACACAAGGAAAATTAAATGAAGTATTTCACTTGTATAAATTATTAATCTTAATTAAATTAGCGTAATGATGACAATTAACAATTTGACACAATTGGTTGTTTATCAATCAATTAAGAGTATGACATCAAAAAGTCTCACAATTTGACACAACTGGTTGTTTATTAATCAATTACTTGTATGTCTTTCCACACTCGCCTACGGCTCGTGTGTAAATCTGACATACGCGTGAGTGAAAAACCTTAGTTTCCTCACTTGTACTGTAATATACTAATAACTAAAGACTGGATTTATAGAAAACATGCTTATGCTCAAAATTAAAGGCATTACAAATATATTTAAATATCTTTACGAATCAGTTAAAAATAAGTGAAATAAGATCAGGTTAGTTATGCCTTTTTTGCCTTTTTTGAATTTTCATGCCTATTATTTTTTTTATGCCTATTTAAAGCCTTTATCCCACTCTTTGCCGTCTTTTCCCCAAATATTGGTTGAATTATGGAAAAATATTTCGCTGCGCCTCTGTACATTTCCTCGTTGTGCCGTCTGACGTAAGATCCGCGTTTTTCATCGATCCGAATTTAAGCTTTGGGATTCCCCGTTGTGCCGTGTCGTCTTACACGGGATTCCCCGTATGTGGTTTGACTTGCGTCGAGTCTTCAATTCATTTAGTTGTATAAAAGTTACTCGAGTGACAGTGTGAAGTTCTTGCGTAGTACAATGCCGAAACAAAAGCCAACCGTAGAAGAATGGATTAAAGATTAGAAGGAATTGAAATATGAACGCTATCGTTTATTTTGCCAAGCCTGTTCAAAAATCGTAAGTATTGATGGAGTTAATCGAGTAAAAACAATTAATTATATTAATTATATTTTTAAATAATGATTAAATTATGTATAATACCAAAGATTTTTAAATATTTAAAACCGAAATTTAAATCTTTTTACGGTAAAAATTGGAAATTATAAAGAATAGCATGTCCCAAAATTCACTAGAAATAAAATTCACTATTGATTCAATGTAGTACTTCGATCACTAAAATTAATAGAACAATATATTGATTGTTTAATAATTATGGAAGATATTATAAAATACTGACATTATTAAATTACTGTTAACAGATTAATTGTGACAAGAAATACTACATAATTCAGCATGTCAAAACATCATTGCATTAGGAAAAATTAAAACTGACTAAAAGTCAATCCAAAAAACAACAAACTATAGGTACAGCTATACAATCTGTGGCATCAACATCCGGCTACACTGAACAATCAAAATTCAATTTTGATCTTTGCAAAGCTTTGATAAAAACAAACATACCAATCCATAAAGTGACAAATAAATATTTCAAAACTTTTTTACAAACATTGTACAATGCATATTCCCGATGAAAGCCATTTCCGCAAAAATTATATTACTTCAGTGTACAAAGAAGTTATTCAAGAAATAAAAAATATTATTGAAAATAATTATATTTGGATAAGTGCAGACGAAACAACTGATGTATGTGGACGATACGTGGCAAATTTAATACTTGGAGTATTAAGTGATGAAAATTCGTCAAAAAGTTTTCTAATAAGTACCAAAGAATTAAGTAAAACAAATAATACGGTAACAAGATTTATTCACGACGAATTAACGCATTTTTTCTTACCGGAGCCGGTACCGAATGATAAAATTTTACTGATGGTGTCAGACGCAGCGGCATACATGGTAAAAGCTGCGTCTAATATGAAGATTTTTTACCCTAATTTAATTCATTGTACTTGCTTAGCACACGGGCTTAATCAAGTAGCAGAAACCATAAGGTTACAGTTCTCATTAGTTAATAAATTAATAAAAAGCGATAAACAAATATATGTTAAAACCCTTTAAGGGTAAAATTGTTTAGAGAGAGGTTACCAAATAACCCATTACCACCACAACCAGTTCTAACAAGATGGGGAACATGGCTAGATGCCGCTATATACTATACAAAATCCTTAGATCATTTTAAACAATTAATAAATGAATTTCCGGCTACAAATTGTAAAGCAATACAAGATTGCCATGCCGTCCTAAAAGAAGTGGAGCTACAAAATAATTTGGCATTTATAAAAAGCAATTACAGTTATATAAGTGAATCTATAAAATCACTTGAAAAACAGGATTTACCTTTAGTGACTGCAGTAGAAATTATTAAAAAGTTTCAAGACAGCACGTATAGCGTACCAGGACATATTGGTCAAATAATTACGAATAAATTTAATGACGTTATGTGTAAAAATGAAAGATTTGCCACATTACAAAAAATTGCATCAATTTTAAGTGGTGACATTGTTACTGGATTTATTATGGATCCCGCATTAATTACAAAGTTCAAGTATGCACCAATTACAAGTGTGGACGTGGAGAAAAGTTTTTCGGCTTACAAGAATACGTTAAGTGAGAGAAGACACAACTTCACAATGGAACATAGCATTTAATAATTAGTTATTTCGTGATTAGTGGTTTAATAATTATATATGAATGTTTAGTTTAACGATGTATTTTTTAATGAACGATGCCTTTTTAAGTGCCTTTTTCCATCTTTTTTGTGCCTTTTAATCCGGTCTTTACTAATAACTTCCCTTGACGTCAAAACTAGATAGGCAGCTCTCAACGTTTGGTTGAAATGCGTAATTAGTTTTGGATACTGTCACCTACGGCGTTGAACACAGTGACAGGCGGAAAATAAAACTTAAATTTGTAATTTCTAGTTTTATCGAGGTTTTTTTACAAAACATTGTACATTAAATTTTGTCGTTTGCAATGTTTTACAAAGAAACATCGGCAAAATGTAACATGTTACCAATTTTATAATTTAAATACCATGTTAAAAAAAATTAATTAAAATTAAAAAAATTAATTAGTTAAAATACCAACTTTAAAGAGTTGTTACCAATTTTATAATTTAAATACCAACTCTTTAAAGGAATAACAAAAACTTTATTTTCTAATTAATATTATTTAATATCATATGTACCACATCATTTCCTCTTAATTTTATTGCATTTATCCAATATTGCTTTTTGAAGCCTTATTATATTAGGCTAATGTTGACTCAATGTTTAACATATAATACTATTATGCAACAACCTAATGATTTCGCCCAATAACAGGCAATAAACACAATCTTGTGGTTTCTTCTTATACGTCGCATAACACAACACAATCAAAAATGTTGCAAAGTCAAACCTGTCAAACTGACAATTACAACATCAAAAACAAGGGGGATCTCTAATGTATGAAAATTATAACCATCGTCAGTGCCATCCGATGTCAGCGTAGACTAATTCGGCGACATCTTTTCAAAATAATTCCAAAAATGTAAATTAAGATAAATAAATAAGTCAATATAAATAAATCCATTTTGAAATATATTTACGACAGCACCCAGAAAGATATTACGATAATTCTTTTTTTTTTCTTATGTAAAATAGGTTATATAATATAAATATTGTTATTAACGTATTTTACAGGTATTTTACCCTAAAAGGAGATTAATACAGCCTGCCATCGCGTGCTACGGATGTAAAATAACCCAAAAAACAAGTTACAAATAAAAAAAGTACGGCGAAGCATCAAACTTGACGAAAAATCACTTTAAAATGTTAATGTGACGTCACGTAATTTGAAGTCACGTAATTTGACATCTCAAAGCTTGCTAACAACGTATTTTTTCCAGAAAATCTGAGTCCTAACCTTTTTTTCAACGGACCCAAACCTAGCCAAACCCAACCCGGAAGTTGGAACCCAACGTCTGCTACGGAGTCCATAGCAGTTTTAATGTATAACTTCCGGGTTGGGTCCGTAAACAGACCCAAACCGGAAGTTAAAACCCATCCCATTCTACGGAGTCTAAAACAGTTAACAACGATTTTATGTTTTTGAGTGAAATATCCTTGTTTCTTATCTTCTTATTCGTGTCGATCTGAGTCTTAGGCTGGCTTTAGTGGTTTACTGACGATCTGCGCTGACGTCGGTACAAACGAAACGCATTCACCGTCGGTTGTGTTTGTTTCAGTGCTTTAGCTGCACCTCAGTTATTAACTGTTCAGCTATACATGCGCTGATCATCGGTTAAGTACTGAACATTTTAATATAACACCATAGGTCGTCAGCTGACCGATGTGCGCTGACGGACGCGTTCAACCGACAGTCTCCATCAGTGCGACGTAGTCGTATCAGCGAGCTGATTATCAATGTAGCATTGAATTGCTATATTTACTTAAATTGATATATCTACGCACGACCGACATCAGCGCAGATCGTCGGTGAAGCACTGAAGCCAGCCTTACCCTTTTTTCAACGAACCCAAACCTAACCAAACCCAACCCGGAAGTTGGAACCCAGCGCCTGCTACGAAATCCAAAATATTTAAGTCAACTGAACTATTTGATTGTCAAAATTAAATTTTTTTGGTCTTCATTGTCGAAGCAATATTTGTGAGTTTCAACTTCCGGATTGGGTCCGTAGCACGCGATGAGTTTCAACTTGCGGGTTGAGTATCCGTTGCAGGCTATTTGAATCACCCTTTAGGGTAAAATACATTGTTAGCAAGCTCCGTGACGTCCCTTCACAAGACGTCACATCGGAAGTTTAAAACGATTTTTCGGCAAGTTTAACGCTTTTCCGCACTTTTTTTTATTTTTAATGTCTTTTTTAAGTTATTTTACATCAGATAAAAAAGAATTGTCGCAATATCTTTCTGGGTGCTGTCGTAAATATTTGTCCGTTTTTGCAGTGATAAGGACAACAAAAGGTAAACTAAAAAAATATAAAACCAAACGGAGTACCGGTTGTAATCTATACAAAGATTAAAAATCTTGGGAATAGCAACCAATGGATAAGAAAACAACTTCCTTTTTCGCTATCCGAGCTTTCACAATTATTTTATTGCTTCATCAGGGAAATACTACAATATTAAAATAGATTGGCAACGTTACAAAAAATCTTAAAATTAAATTCGACTTACAATGGAAGTAAGAAGGTTGACTTCAAAATTAGATAAAAAATTTTAAAAACTTATTTTTATAAAATTAAAAAGAAAATTTTCTTGACACATTAATTAATGTAGAGGACAATGACAAGGTTAAAAATAGAATGATTTTTTGTTTTTTAAAAAACCAAATTTTTTGTAAAACACATCACCTCCTAATCCAATTAATTCATTTATTACGAAAACTTTAAAAAAGACTATTTCCTTCATCAAGGAAAAAATGATCCCTTGTTATTGCTTAAAGCTGATAAAGGTCAAATTACAGTCGCTATGAACAAATCAGAAATAAATCTAATAAATCTAAATCACTAAATCTTGACTACTTTTAAACGATCAATCAACTTATAAAATAATTAACAAAGATCCAACAACGAAAATTCAAACAAAAATGAATAAGCTTATAAAAGTACTATTAGATAAAGAATACATCGATAGGAATACTTATTAACAACTGATTTGTTACAATGATACAATTCCAAAATACTATGGATTGCCTAAGGTGCATAAGTTGGACTGCCCATTACGTCCGATTATTTCTTTTGTGGGATCACCTACTTATAAACTATCTAAATTTCTAGCTAATTACTAACGTCGACGTTCGCGGAAAGGACTGAATATAATATTAAAGATTCTTAAACTTTTGCTGAAAGAATGAAGAACCTTCTTCTACCTCCCACCTACGTGCTTATATCTCTTGATGTTGTTTCCTTATTTACAAACATATCCTTAGAATTGGCAAAACAGACCATAGTTGATAACTGGAACTATCTTGAAGATAACACAAGTTTAGACATTACTACCTTTATTGATTTAATTACTTTCCTTTTTGATACGTCGTCGTTTACATTTAATGGTGTATTCTACAATCAAATTTTTGGTACGCCTATGGGTAGTCCTCTCAGTCCAATTTTGGCCACTATGATGATGGATAGTTTACTGGATTATTGTATTCCTAAGTTACTGTTTGAATTACCTTTCATTTTCAAATATGTTGATGACATAATTTGTTCGGTACCAAGTGATCATCTTAACACTATATTAGATGTTTTCAATAGTTACAGTATTAATATTCGATTTACAATAGAGACGGAGACGGATGGTTCAGTACCTTTCTTGGATACCCGAGTAATGAGAAGTGAGGATCAAATGATCCTCCTGGATTGGTATACTAAACCAACATACACGGGTCGATACATTAACTTCTTTTCTAATCATCCAATGAACCAAAAAATTAATACTGTTGTGGGGATGAAGCATAGAGTTCTGAAACTATCTCATCCTTCCTTTCATAAATATAATCCAGAAAAACTGATGAATGTTTTTGTTAATAACGGTTATCCTCCGCGTCTTTTGAAAGGAATTCTCAATCATTCTTTAGTAACTTCCATAAGTCCTTTTGATGGTGACCAAAGGTCTGATATTGTTGAAGAAACAACACAGTTTAAATATGTAAAAATACCCTTCATCAAAGGCTTTACATTTAGGTTCATATCCTTTTTCGATCAGTTCAATATTAAATTTGCTAAATATAATTACTTACCACTTAATAGAGTTTTTTCAAAAACCAAGGACAACGTTCCTATTTTACAACAATCTAACATCATTTACTCTATTCCTTGCGTTAATTGTGAAGGAACGTACATTGGTACAACAGCGCAGTATTTCGGGAATAGACTTAAACAGCATCGGAATGATTGTAGGGGTAGAAATGAGAATAGAAGTGCTCTTATTTACCATCATGTTAAGGAAGGTCACCATTTTGATTTTAACAACGCTAAGATTTTAGACAGAGAGTCGGTTTATAATAAACGTCTTTTTCTTGAAATGGTTTACATTAATAAAGACACAAATTCAGTGAATTTTAGAACGGATACAGAAGGGATAAGTTCAATCTACAGTTTTATAATTAACGACTTTACGCGACGAGACTTACGTCCTTAACTTTTTGAACCGCTTTTTTCCTTTTTGCCCTCCAGTGTTCCTGTCTAACAAAATTCAAAATTTACCAGATTTGTTCTTGTTTTTTAAAAAACAAAAAAACATTCTATTTTTAACCTTGTCATTGTCCTCTACATTGATTAATGTGTCAAGAAAATTTTCTTTTTCATTTTATAAAAATAAGTTTTTAAAATTTTTTATCTAATTTTGAAGTCAACCTTCTTACTTCCATTGTAAGTCGACTTTAATTTTAAGATTTTTTGTAACGTTACCAATCTATTTTAATATTGTAGTGTTTCCCTGATGAAGCAATAAAATAATTGCGAAAGCTCGGATAGCGAAAAAGGAAGTTGTTTTTTTATCCATTGGTTGCTATTCCCAAGATTTTTTAATCTTTAAAAAAATATAGTAATAATAACGGCGCAATCATTTTTATTTTTATATTTCTAGATATTATTTTCCTATTGACCGTATTATTCGAAAGGCTTGGCTCTCGCGAATAAAAATCCTAAACTATATGAGCTAATTAATGAAAAACATCTACGTAATTATTGTGTTTGTGCCAAACATTTTGCACCAATGTGCAAATATGTAGATGACAAATTGAAGAAACGTGCTTTACTTACATTACTCTTACTAGGTAAATGAAGTTTTACAGAAAAAAGAAACAGTTAATGATTGTTTTTTGTCTGAATCAAATCATCCAGTTCCAGATACTTCAGGTATGTTGCAAACAGCAGCAATTGCAACACGGCTGTAGTAAAAAGGGCATTGTGGCAAGCTAAGAAAAATACTAAAACGACAAGACAAAAGCTAATAGAATTGAGGAAAAATTCTCAGCTGTTAGTGAATGTCAAAAATTTAAACCAAGCCATTATAAATTTCTTTAGCAGCCAGTGCAGAATTTTTCAGAACATTGGACAATAAAATGCTGGCTCTTTCGATTTACAAGCAAGGTGGTAAAGGATACCGTTTCTTATCAAATTTCTTTTCTTTACCATCCAGGAAGACTCTACAGAAGCTTTTAGTATATTTTCCTTTTAAGTCTGGATTTAATGAGTCTCTTTTCATGTAGATAAAAATTGCATTTTAATGTTTGAGGAAGTGTCATTAAGTAATGGCTTGCAGTATACTATCTTACAATTAGATTGGTATTGATGGTTTTGTAGACATGGGTGGGTCAAATACAAACCTAAATTTGCCAATCATACATTATTAATCATGGTAAAAGGAATTCATAAAAAATGGAAGCAAGTAGTTTGCGTTTAATTGGTAGAAAATTGCACCGGTATCCCAAATCTAATACGTGTAATGAAAGATGTTATTAGAAGTATTAGAGAAACAGGACTGCGTGTAGTGTGTAACTAATAAAATTTTATTACTTCTAATAGTAACATAGAAGACAGGTATCAAGGATATCTTATAGATGACGAGGAAATCATTCATTTATATGATGGTTCTCATTTTCTAAAAGCTACCCGGAATAATCTGCTTACGAAAAATTTACACTTTACCGAACATAATGTTCAAGAAATAACATCTTAGTAATATATTGTAGACTTTTACTATTTGGATAAAAGACTTGGTCTTCATTACAATCGATGTATTAAATTAACAGATGAACACGTTATGGCTAAAAAATTAATAAAATGAAAGTAAGTGTGCTCAAGTTTTTAGCCATACAGTTGCACCTGCATTAAGAAGCAGAGAAAATTATATTGTTTGCCAGGAAAACATTAGATACGTAGTATCAAAAAAATCGCGTCATGTGGCGATGTGGCAATCTGCAAAACCAATTTCACAAACTATGTGTTTCACGTTACCGCAATCTGAAAAACATGTACTAATTCTGTCTTTGAAAAACTGGACTTTTACACTCGATGGTTTCTTATACTTGTGCAAAATATTATCAAGGATAGGATTTCAACATATGGCCCATATAAATCCACGGTCATTTAATCAAGATTCCGTTGAAATTTTCTTTTCAAGTATGAGAAGCCATGGAGTAAGAAACATTAATCCCATGTGTTCATCAAACATTTCTTCTGCTAAATCTTTAACAATAAATAATTACGTTTCTCCACATTCCATCGCCGCCAACTATGAGAGAGATCAAGCAGTTGGTGCGCTTTGTGATTTAAAATCTTTTCTGCTTGGTACTCATTCTCCGATTATAATAAAAGAAACAGAATTATCCGTGTCTCATCAGACTTCAGATGCGTTAGAAGACACTGAAATGCAATATGACTTTGCAAAAAGCTTACGTTGCTGAAACTGTTGCGACAAAACTTTTCAGACGAATTATTAGCCACACTTGTAAAGAGAAAATACAAGCTTCATATACAGCAAAATTTATGCATTCAGCTAAAACAATATTCAAACAGCAAACTTTTTCAACCGATCAGCAAATTCATAGAGATATTTGCAAATCTCAATGAAAAGGTGTATTTTTTAAATGTGAAACATATTTAAAAAATTAAAACTATGAAAATAATTCATTAATAGTTAATTCTTATCTTATTATTAATTATCATTTACTTAGTATAAGTTATTATTACAATCATGTTTTATAGGTTAATAATTATGTTGATTTATTGACAAAAATATATTTATTTTCTATTTTCAAAACAATATTTGAATTGGCGGGTAAAATTAGTGTAGTTTTACACCATTGTTCTAACAAAAATTGGTTTTTAACTGAGATTAGTACTCTGCGCTCAAGGTTTATACAGGGTATCTCACGTAACTGGTTCAATAGAACTTTTCTAGGTTCCACTACTCGTAGGGGCTTGAAGTTGGGTTGTTCGTTCCAATCTATTAAACTAAAATATTTTCAAGATGGCCACTACTTCCGGTGTACCGGAAGTAGACCTCAACTTCGTTATTTTAAATGGAATGCTATAGTTTTTATTACACCATTCAATTATACGTAAGAAAATATATTGACTTTGATAATAGTTATTGGTACCTAGCGTTTTTTGTTTTCGAGTTATTATATATTTTGATTTGAAGTGTTTTTTGACAAATATCACCATGCTCTTTAAAAGCACATATCTCAGCCAATGTTAATTCAAATACGTTTTGCATTGGTGCGATAACTCTTCATATGCTGTCAAATAGATTGTCACTTGTTATATCAGTGTACCTTATACAGCGTGGTCAAAAATTGAATTACCGTTTCGCTGTATTTAATTTCGAGAAAGTCGAAAATTTTAAATGGAACGCCCCATATCTTCTTAGCCTATCACAACGGGTATTTAATTCTCTACAAATTATCTATAAACATTGCATACCTATTTATTATAGTTTTCTTCATATTAGCATAATAGCATTTTATCAAAATCGTACACAAAATGCTGGTAGCCGTTCAGTTTTTATCAGAAGGCTATGACATTTTGATAGTTTATCGTTTAATTTATTTAAATTATCATTGATATTATTTCTAGAATGATCTGCTATAGAATAAACTTTAGTTTGTTAGCTTTTATTTACCAAAAATAACCAGCAGGGGTATGAAAGTATGGGGCGTTCCATTTAAAATTTTCGACTTTCACGCAATTGAATACAGAGAAACGGTAACTCAATTTTTGACCACGCTGTATAAGATATACTGATACAACAAGTGACAATCTTTTTAACAGCATATGAAGAGTTGTCGTAACAATGCAAAACGTATTTGAATTTACGTTGGCTGAGATATGTGCTTTAAAAGAGCATGGTGATATTTGCCAAAAAACACTTCAAATCAAAATAACTCGAATACAAAAAACGCTAGGTACCTATAACTATTATCAAAGTCAACATATTTTCTTACTTATAATTGAATGGTGTAATAAAAACTATAGTATTCCATTTAAAATAACGAAGTTGGGATCTACTTCCGGTAGACCGGAAGTGGTGGCCATCTTGAAAATATTTTATATTAAAAGACCAGAATGAACAACCTATGATACCAAAATTTCAAGTCTCTACAAATAGTGGAACCTAAAAAAGTTCTAATGAACCAGTTACGTGAGACACCCTGTATATTAAACGCTGTCTAGGTTTGTACCGCGCATTACGTCACAAGAGGAAAATTGCGGGAATCAATTGATTTTTTTAAAATGAAGTAATTGAGTTGTAAAAATTATATTTTGAAACATCTAAATCATCATTTAAACTGGTTCCAATTCTCCAAATGTCGAGTTTTGGACAGTAATAAACTTGAATACACTTCAACTCTCGCAAAATTTAAAAACGCTTTCTACGAATTCGTAGTTGCGCAGGCTCAATCTAGCTCGATCCTCTTATTACATCACGAAATACGCCCGCTCTTGCCCCTCGCCCACATAAAAAAAATCAAACTATTGCAACATAGGAACTTGGACAACCTTTAATATATAAACCTTGCTCTGCGCTGACTTCGGATGGCGCTGTACGCATGGTACATTTTAATCAGACAGAGTTGGCCATCTTTATCCTTCCTTGTCTCTGATCAAAAGCAGTTCTGTTACAGGAATCTGCCAAAATGGATTTTATAATGGAAAGCAACGCTTTAGGTGACAGTATCCAGAATTAAATGCGGGTTCGCCCACTTCAATTAAGGAGTGAATGGAGCATGTTATTGTCCAAGGAAAATAATAAAAATGGTCCAAATTTTGTCAACTTTCATCATTTCTTCAAATGAAATCAATGTTTGAAATAAGTGTATACACCTTCAGAACGCTTTAGATACTTGGAGGCTAATAAATTTTCACAAACAGTTTGCATAATCTCGTCAATTTTATTTTTCTTTTCATTGTAAAACACTACACTTAACAAGTTATGACAAATTTTATTTGTTTGACAACAAATGTCACTGTAGACATGACAACTTACGATTTCTCAATTATTTGAGTTTCCGAACTAATATCTGGTAGGTAAATTTGAATATTTTGTAGGGTATTGACTTCTGCTAGTGGGAAAAAGGTAATAAGCCATGTGACACGTAAGAACTAACATTCCTCGGAAGAACCACTGGCCTCGGTTCCCTCCGCCCGTAGAATTCTTTTTCGTTCGTCATAGTGTCCTTACGTGCCTCATAACTTAAATAACAATTACGTTGTAGAGCAGGGGGACAAACTCAGTAGTGACTTGATCGATATTATTTTTGTAATGTATATGTGATCGACTTTACAATGTCTTTCAAAGAAATTCGCTACTTGTATCCATTCATAACTGCAAAAATCCGTAGTTCGAATAGAACTAGATGATCTACTACCGAACTCTTCACGATTGACTTTTGGCGCATAGCGGAGGAAAAGAAAAAGTTAAATACTTTAAAAATGTTTGAAAGTTTTGATCGTTTTAGATAATATTGCAGATGATTCAATTAGTCTAAATCAGTATACAATTTTGGTACTTTTAAACTATTTTATACAATTTTTCAGATCTGCACAAGTTTAAACAATTTTCACATTCAATAACTATGAGCAAATATACAAGTTTTTATTATATTGGCCACATTTTGATCACTTTAGCTCAGTGATTCCCGAAGTGGTTCGTATGCACCCCTTGGGGTTTCAGTCCAAAACAAAATTCTAACCAAATTTAAATTTTTGATTCAATTTTAAAATTCCTAATTCTTTTAAAAATAGATTTTAGTCAAATTTTGCATTTAATAATTTTGTACAAATTTACATAAATTCACTAATATTTTGGTTTTGACGATTTAGTGAAATTTTGATAAAATTAAATACGTTTTAAATATTTTAGACAGTTTTGTAAAAGCTTAGTCAAGTTTAGATAATACAAATAACTTTTAGAATCTTTTTTTTTCACCAATTATTGATTAGAGGTTTAAAAAATTTACTTTTGGTAATATTAGTTATATTTATTTATTCCAAACCAGTTTCGAGCCGTGCTCTTCTTCGGTAGAAACCTACAAGTTTACAACATACGAAACATAAATGATACATATTAATACAAACATAAAATAGTGAAATCTTACGTAATTAATTGGTTATAATTCAATTTTTAAAGAATTAGAAAAATTAATTGAGTTTTCAATCAAAATTAATTGAGTATAATCATAGAAATTTAATTTTTGATTATTTTCAGTCTCGATATTGATTTAATATTGGGGTGTAAACTGTTAATGTATTTATGAAGATTGTCAATATGTTGGTCGTCTTTAATCAGTACTAAAATGTCATCCACGTATCTTGTCCAAAAGATAATATCATCTCTATAAAGGTGATAAGGATTTTTGTCATTAATAATTTGATTTTTCTCTATGTTGTCACATAATAACGTTGGACGTACAATTTGGAAACTCAATTAATTTTTCTAATTCTTTAAAAATTGAATTATAACCAAATAATTACGTAAGATTTCACTACTTTATATTTATTTAATATGTATTATTTATGTTTCGTATTTTGTAAATTTGTAGGTTTCTACTGAAGAAGAACAAGGCTCGAAACTAGTTTGGACTCAATTTGGAAACTTTAGACAAGCTTGAATAAATATAAATTGTGTCTTAAATTCAACTTAACATTACTTTATTGATTTATTGCTGATTTTCTTTAGATTTGTGAGATGCACATTGATTGATCATGCACATTGATCATGTGTTGCATTCATATAGATATCTCTACACCTTCAACAAATTCTGCTATTTTATTTCTCATGAATATCAACTCTACTTGCATAAAATATACTTAAATATATTGATAAAATGTGAGCTAGTTATGAATATAAAATATGCTAAAGGTAAAAAACACGGTAAAATATACTTTACCGTGTTTTTGCAAAGAAAGCGATCCCCCAAACTGTATGAATCAATTCATAACGGTTTGAACCCAAGCTGAAAACAAAACTGCAAATCCAAAATATTCTAGCGCAATTCAAGTATTAATTTATATAATTAATTTTTGAAAAACTTATGTTTGATTTAACTTAATCGTCCCTACTGTAAAAATACAGCTGGGACTCCCAAAAATTGGTTATAGACTCATTTGAGTTGTTCCACCCCACGGAAATCTTTAGTAAAAGGCGAAAGATTTATTCGCATTGAGGTGAAACCAGAGTGAAGAATACAGTTTTGAGGTCGCCACTAGATTTACTATTTCAAATCACCGATGGTAAGAAGTACCAAACGCCATCTATTTCAGAGTAGCTTGGTATATTATACTTGTTATGAATGTTATGGGGTTCTTATAGTGCCCGCCAGGTACATTCAACAAACAATCTTATTACATTAGATTGTTTTGAATGCGCCATTCAATGAAAATAGAATTAAAATGATTGAAGATATCTCCGTTACGTGTAACATATTGATATTTATTCATTAATCCAAATAAGTTAACAGAAAATTGTTTATCATGTCTAGTGTTTCCGATAAAATAGATCAACTAGGTTCTTTAACTGAATTACTATTATAACTTACTATATTTTCTAATAGAGTTAAAAGATGAGAATCCAAAGATGCCTTTTTATGATATTAATTAATAAAAAAGTATTAATGTATCTAAATAAATTTATAGAGAAGCCAATAACATTATTGTTTGTTTGAATCCATGTTGCAAGTTTATTAAATGTTAAATATGTAAAGTATGAATAAACAACTTCTTTACTCCTTTTATTTTATTTGTTCGGTACCGGTTTCGAGTTTTTTTATAAACTCGTCATCAGGCGAATCTACAATTTAAAATTGGAAATCAAATTTAAAGATCGACATTTTGATCATTCAACAATATGTAAAAAGAATTAAACACAATGTTTTTCAAAACTATTTCTTTAACAGTTAATAAATTATAAGATTAAAATTAAAAATTAAAAACACTTACGTCAAAATATTAAAATACTTGAAATAGACAAGTTTATTGTATGTTACGCTTATATATCCATAAGTCTTCTTTGAACAAAGTAAGAGTTAGAGATTGAGTTAGAGAAGAAGAGATGATATAAAATTAATTCTTTGGATTTTATAATATTTTGAGAAAGGTAAATAAAGGAGTATAGACGTGGGTTATTTGATCATTTAATAAATTGAAATATTTGTCTGTTTTTTGTGTTTGTGGATTTCATACATTTCTAATGAATCCATTTTAAAACCTTTGTTGCAATGGTGTATCATTTTAGCATTTTTATAGTTTATTTTGTGTCCTGTTTCAACGTCGCCTATACACAGTAAAATTTCCTTTGTTTGATTTTCATATATTCTAGTTTCTAGTTTTCGACCCGTTTGTCCTACGTATATAAAACCACAATTTGTACACTCAATAGAATACTCCACTCTTTTGAAAATAATTAGTTTTGTTATGACAATTACTTAAAAGTTTCAAAATTGAATTTTGATTTGAAAATGCTAGTGTGATGTTGTTGTTAGAAATATTTTCTTAGATTTGAAACTTAACGCATTAAAGGATATAAATTGTTATTTGTGTTCTTTGTATATATTGGGTCTTGTTGTTTTTGTAATTTTGGATATAGTTTATTAATTAATTTATGTGGGTATTTATTTTGATGTGCGATTTTAAATATATATTTTAATTTTTAATTTTTGTTATTGTCCAATAGAGGATATTTAAGGACTCTATTTATCAGATAGTGAAATCCTGCCATTTTGTGTGAAAATGTATGTGCGGAGTCATAAGGAATAATAGTAGGGACTGCTGTAGGTTTTCGATATATATCATACTCAATGTACTTGTTACATCTTGTTAAGGTTAGATCTAGAAAATTCAAATTATTGTTTTTCTCTGTTTCTAAGGTAAAGTTTAAATTATTGTGTATTTTATTCAGATATTCAAAAAAATTATTTAAAGTTTCGACATCCCCCTCCCAAATACGAAAGATCTACATAAAAATTAAAACATTAACTTTATCAACAAATGCTTAAGATACAATATATTTCCGAACTTTGTAAGGATTAATTGTAAAAAGTCAGGAACAGCACACAAATATGCATTTCTTCAAAACGGCTTCGCGATGAAAAAAGACTTTTCTATAAGAATCTGTACTACGAAAAGCTCGCAAAAATACATAGAGGATTAAGAGACCAACTGCACTTCCTAAAAATAGATGAAATAATCAATAACATAAAAACACAGGCTTTTCTCCATAAACAAGAAGATTTGAGAAAAAAGAACAGGAAATTTGAAAATCTTTTAAATAACAAACCAACAACATCTAATTCAACCAACAATGAAAATGTTTACATCCAATACAGAAATTATACCAATATCGTTTTTAACAAAGAAGTAATAAATCTTCTAAATAAAGGTTAGAAATTCGCGTTATTCTCAAAGATTAATCTTCCTCCTATTGACTTCGACGTAGCAATAAAAAATGTTGCTGAACACGAAAATATAAAAAGTGATCTAATACCTTTCATAAAACAGACAGACAAAACCTCTTAACGTATTGGAAAACAATAAAATCAATTCGCAAAACCTTAAAAAAGTAAACGCCGTCTTTGTAACAGCAGATAAGGGAGCTGGTTAAAACTAAAGGATAAAACTAAAGAGTATATGACTACACAAAAATCCATTAGATACAATCATTAGAAAAACAAAAATTTAATCAATCAATATAAAGAGACACTAATCGAATTTTCCCCAAATCTAAATCAATCACATGGCAATAGTATTTTTTTCAGCAACAAGTTTATACACATGAACTCAACAATTCCCAAACTCTCCTGAAAAAATATTCCTATACGACCCATTACAACCTTCCAAAACTCTCCTGCTTCTAAACTAACTAACGTTATGCCGAATGTTTTACTCATAGTAAATTTTAAACCATCATTAACCATATTAAACTCCATTTTATAAAAGCAACAAATAATATTGAACTAAAAAACAATCCTTTACTGCTATCTTTTTATGTAACTAATTTATATTCAAACATACCAACAGACATAAGACTCAATTTAATATCATGAATGTTCAAGAAGACATTCAGGAATAGAAACAACAACATAATTGAAGGCCTTAATAAAATAACTAAACATATTATTGAACAAAATAGCTGTACATTTTACGATGAATATTATAAAATTACTCAAGGACTACCTATAGGAATGCCTTTATCCGGTATCATGTCAAACATATATCTAGATAATATAGAAACACAATTCATAATCAATAATATAAATCCTTATAGAAAATACATTGTAAAAAGGATACGATACGTTATGATGTATTTGGGAGGGGGATGTCAAAACTTTAAATATTTTCTTGAATATCTAAATAAAATACATAATAATTTAAACTTTACCTTAGAAACAGATAAGAACAATAATTTGAATTTTCTAGATCTAACCTTAACAAGACATAACAAATACATTGAGTATGATATATATCGAAAACCTACAGTAGTCTCTACATACTATTATTCCTCATGACTACACACATACATTTTCACACAAAATGGCAGGACTTCACTATCTGATAAATAGAGTCCTTAAACATCCTTTATCGGACAATAACAAAAATAAAGAATTAAAATATATATTTAAAATCACAGATCAAAATAAATATCCACACAAATTAATTAATAAATTGTATCAAAAATTACAAAAACAATAAGAAATAACAATTTATATAAACCGATATTATTATATTTATTATTATTATTTATTTTTATATTTGATTTCCAATTTTAGATTGTAGATTCCGCTGATGACGAGTTTATAAAAACTCGAAACCGGTACCGAACAAATAAAATAAAAAGCAAGTAAAGAAGTTGTCTTTTATATTTTACATATTTAAAAAATAACATTATTTTTAACAATAAATTATCAAATGTGTTTGGGATTCAATAAACATTTTTTAGGAAATTCTAAAAAATAAATTATTTTTTCTGGAATAACTTCTGGAATTTTTATGCTAACAAATTCCTGAGAAAACAAGAATAAAGACAAAAATTATTTCGGGGATTTATTATATTTATTTTTACCTGCGAAGATGTAATATAGTATAACAATGCAACAACTACCCAGTTCACATAATGATTTTAGATATAGTTTTAATACTGTATTGTATTTTAAAGAAAAATAAATAGATATTTTGAAGACTGGGTTTACAAAAATATAACTGCATCTTTCTATTGTCTAAGGATATTCTATTATCTATTCTTTCTGCATCGGTCTGCGAGAAGCTTGACTTTGCAATTTTCTTTTTCTCAAAAACTGTTTGGGGAAAAAATTTCAAATTTGAATAGGTAGTAACCTGATGTGTTTTTGATGAGGTGTATATCTTATTTTATGAATATTTATCAACGTGGTTTTAACCAAAATATGTCAAATAATTTCCGTTATCAGATTCCGGTATTAGATTTTCAAAAATATATGTTCCTAATTTTTTATGACTGATTTAATATATATACAATTATAAATTAAACAGAAATAATGATGAATAGCTCATAACAAATTAGCGACACATAATTTTGAAAATCTAATACCAGAATTCGCTAACCGAAATTATTTGACATATTTTGGTTAAAACCGCGTTGAAATCCGCCTCGTCGTTTTTAAAATAATCACAACCTATTAAATCGGGGTTTTCTGCGGAACTATATGACATATTCATAAAATAAAATATGCCCTTCATTAAGAACACATCTGGTTACCACTAGTTCAAATTTAATTTTTTTTCACCAAACAGTTTTTGAGAAAAAAAGCGTAAAGTCAAGCTCTTTCTCAGATCGATCAAAATCAGGTACATTTTTTCATTATACCTACGATAATTACTACACGAGTGTGCGACAAAAAATGAAATTACTACACATTATAAAGAATTAAATTACGCATCAAACAAAGCAATTCCCGCTCTTTTTAAAGTAGTTTCTTTGTTATTCGCCTTCAAAGTGAGAGGTTAAGATTCAGATCTTAGGAGTAACTAGGTGTAGCGTTAGTTCTAGTTTTAGTTTGATACAAGTATACAATAATTAAAAATGACTATTAAAATATTATCTGACTAGTTTCGGCTAATCGCCATCTTCAGACATAAAGTCAATATAAGAAATTAACTCGAAACATATAAGTCAGACCTTATCTCTGAAGATGGCGATTAGCCGAAACTAGTCAGATAATATTTTAAACTAAAGGACCAGTTAAAGTACAAAATAAAGTTTTTTTTATGTTTGACACGTTACTGGTAAAAAAGATATTCAAACTAATTTTAATCAATAAAACTGAATAACAATTAAAAAATAGCGCCAACACTAACGCTAGAGTTAATACTAGACCTAGAACGAAAAATATTTAGCTTTAGCCGTACCTCTCTTAAGACGGAAGCCAATTTACCCCAACCCAACCTAGCTTCCGAACTAACATTACACTTAGAACTAGAAACATTCTATTGTTTGAGCATATATATTTGGAGTCCGTCTTTCATTCTAAAGAACTCGCCGTCAAAGATAAAAAAGTTTGTTCATAGATAATCTTCAAGGTTTCTTATAAAAGTAATAATATCTTGTACCTCTGTATTATTTATTGAGTTGATAGGAACAGTTTCTTATAGATTCTTTACGTATATAATGACAAGGCGTGATTTGTTCGAAAGTTTAATATTTTCAGATTTTTCTATTAGGTCTGAAGAGTTATTTATATTATAGATAAGCGTTTTTATTTTTTTATGGAGTTTTATGAAGCATATTTAGCGGTGATTATCTTTAGAGAATTTTCTTAATTCATTATTAAAACTTATGGTTGGATTAGATCTAAATTTTGATATTTTATTTTCTAAGAGAAAATCATCTATCTTTTGTAAGTATTGTTCCTTTTTCAAAATAATTAAGTCCAGAATTTTTGACTCCAAACGTTATTATTAATTTCTCCTTTTTGATAGTGTTTTTGAGATTTGTAATTTATTTAGGAGTAGGGAGGAGTTATGACAAGATCAATGATCAAAGATCAAGTTTAGAGGGAACGGAAAATTTATTTCCCAGTTTAAATATATTTTCTTCTTCTTCCGAAAATTTGTAATTAAATAAATTGGTATATCTTGATCCAGAATGAATATTATCAAGTAGCTCAAGTTAAATATTGACCTTCAGGACCGGGATGTACACATCAAGCCTCTCAATTGCTAAGCACGCGTTGAAAATAATTTGATATTTTTAAGAAGAAAAATGTACACTGACGTAACGATCTCAAAATTCTCTTTTAACTGTTTAAGTCATAAACATGCCAATTGCAGATTCATGTTTACCAGAATGTTAATAGGTCTAAACAATGATTTTAATTTGATTACTTCGTTACAATTTGTGCATTCTTGGAGTTGTGCTTGAAAGTTTTGCATAACTCTATGCAGCATAACAAGAGATATTGCTGCATTCACATCACCAATCCGTTGTTTGACGGATTGGGATTGTCCTTGATGGATCAATTCAAATTGGAAAAAAAGTGAGTAGTCATTCATCGACGCATTAAAAATTTCTTCCCTCGTCTTCTATGGAAATACCCTTCTGGACTCTCTTCAGAGCCTCCATCTCAATTGACACTACGCTGCCATCTCTGGCCTGTCTTTCGTTATCACATCCTCTCATCCAGGTTCTCATCCAGCATCATTCAAGGTTGATAGAAGAAGCTACAATTGCCTCCCTCCTCATCGATTTTATTTTCCCTGTTCCTTCCATCTTCACCCATCCGCTCTTTTTAGCTCTCGTTTCGTGTGCTGATCCCATGATTATAATTAGGGCATTTTACGTGCCTTTCATTTTACGTTTTTTCCAATCATTACATCTAAATATATTTGCGAATTTTTTGATTCGAGTACAAGATCTTTAAAAAGATTTTCCTCAATTTTTCACCTTGAGTAATAATAAATTGGAATGAAAGACGTAAGTCCAATGGTGAATAAAAAAATTTCAGCATTTATTTATTTTTTTATATTATGCATAGCACAATTGTATAACATCTAGTAAGTATATACTAATTAGTTATTTGTTTTTGACATTAAAGCTTAAAGAACTAATGTTTTTTTGCAACTTTTCCCACTGGTCTAGTCTGCTTCACAAATAACGTGGATAAATATTGTGATATTTACAAAGTTTTAAAATCATAACACAAAAACGCACGGACAGCGACGGTTACTATTATTTTTATTCTAAATCCGCACTATTTCTCGCGTTTGAATCGATGAGAATACTAGGTTACTAAAGCGAACGGCTTTGCCTTCTGAAGGCAACGCAGGACATCATTGTAAAGAAGCTGGACGGCCTCGATGTTGGAATGATCATACATTGTCTTCTCACATTAAGATGCGAATGATGCAATTTCTGTTGACAACGATATTACTTCCAAGTCGCGATGAACGTCAATGTTTCTTATATACCAAGATGGATACACTATATACCTTAGTACTTTGTTTTGGAATCTTTGGATCATACTTGCATTTGTCTTGCAGGTACGTACTTGGTTTAAGTTGCTTTTGATAAAATCGACGTGCATACTATAACGTTTTTATTGTTTCTTGTTGAATTACTTTTTCTAGTGTTAGGCCTAATTTACTATCAGTTTTTATCGGCTAATGTACTTACAGTTTTCGCCGCAGTTTCATCATTCACTTTTTCGGTATACGGAACACCTGGCTTTCCTTTATTTGCATTTACTTTTTTCTTATTTCTAATGTCTTGTATTTCTTTAATGACAATGTAACCCCGGCAGTTCGCTGGATGATTTTCTCCACAATTGAAACATTTAGCTGTTTTTTTTAGTTCTTCTTTTAATTCTTTTTTAGTTAGTTATGTTTTGTTTTTGTGCTAATGATGTTTATGAAAAGTTGAAGTGGGTTTGATGATATGCTCTTTATCTGGTAGAAAGGTTACGTCCTTTCTAAGCAATATAGAACAGTCTCAATCGCCATATTTTAATTTGTATATTCCAACCTTTTCTAAAGAATCAACGTTATGGCACAGTATTATTCAGAAATTGGCCAATCTTTATGTTAGTGAAAAAGGTGGGTTTGGGGTTAATTTTTTGAACGTTTTCTTTAAACTCAAATTGTGCTGTGTACAAAAAAGATTATTATGAAATGTTGCTTTATATGGAATGTATTAAATTAATTATGTTGTTAGAGTGTTGCAGTTTTAAATCCTATTTTAACATTTTTTGATTTCGTTGATGTATTCATTATTATTGAGGGGGACGTTATTTAACCTTTTAATTAAATGTTTATTACTATTATAAGAGGTTTTAGAGATAATGTTGTCAGTGATGGTTAATTTTCTAAATATATCAAAAATTAGTTTGAGGTTGGGTGAGATAAATCCATGGAGTTGTTTGTTTCCATCTCGTTGGTAAATTCTAAATGTGTGATGTTGTAATATAATGAGGTTTTGTATAGCAATCAGTTTAGCTGAATTACCAGTATAGATTGTTAGAATGTCATCAACCTTAAAAAGCAACATTACTAATAAAAGAAGAATTGGTCTCCTTGAAGACGATTCGTTCGATGGAACTAACATAAATATCGGCAATGATACCTGATACTGGTGATCCCACAGAAAGACCGTCTTTCATATAGTAAAATTTTAAAGTTAAGGTTTTTTTTTATTTTTGTGAAATTTATTTGACGAAGTAAGTCTATATTATAACGTAACTGGTTCATTAGAGCTTTTTTAGGTTCCACTATTCGTAGAGGCTAGAAATTTTGGTAACATGGGTTGTTTATTCCGATCTATTAATCTAAAATATTTTCAAGATGGCCGCCACTTCCGGTCTACCGGAAGTAGACCTCAACTTCGTTATTTTAAATGGAATGCTATAGTTTTTATTACACCATTCAATTATACATAAGAAAATATGTTGACTTTGATAACAGTTGCTGGTACCTACCGTTTTTTGTTTTCGAGTTATTTTGATTTTTGGTTTTTTTGGCAAATATCATCATGCTCTTTACAAGCCCATATCTCAGCCAACGTTAACTCAAAAACGTTTTGCATTGGTACGAAACTCTTCGTATGCTGCTAAATAGATTGTCATTTGTTATATCAGTATATCTTTTAAATGGAACGCCCTATATTTTCATACCCTATCAGAAAGGGAATTTAATTTTCTACAAATTATCTATAAATATTCCTATACCTATTTATTATAGTTTTCTTGCTATTGAGGAATTTATCAAAATCATAGGTAAAATGCTAGAAACCGTCTGTGTTTTTGTTAGAAGGCCATGACATTTTTACAGTTTTTTGTTTAATTTATTTAAATTATTATTATCCTTAATTATTATCTAAAGTTTATATTGAATAACCTTTAGATTGCCAGCTGTAATTTACCGAAAATAACCAAAAGAAAACCGAATAAATGAAACAATGAAAAACAACAATTTAATGACAAAAATTAAAATCAATAACATAAAAGAATGAAAAACTTAAAATTACAAAAATGAATTATGAGAATATAATTCTCTACAAACTATTTAGATACTTTCCTGTGTCTATTTGTTGTAGTTGCCCTCATATTTGCCCTCAAATTAATGGACGCATGCAATGCTAGAAAGCTTCTTGTTTTTATGTTAGAAAGCCATGAAGTGTTGATAGCTTTTCAACCATATTTATGTTATTGTTTACTTGTGTCATCACTTACTCCTGTTAATGTGTTGAATATCATGGCGAATTATTTCCACGCCAACATTTTAATTTCGTCTTATATTTATGGCGGGTATAATAAAGTTTTGGATAGGATAAGAGACGTATCTCTTAGTTTTGGAAAGATCAAAATAACAAGAAACAATAAATTTCTATCACCAGCAGCTTAAGATAATACAATAAATATTTTGTCACATTTTATTGCTTTACCAAATTCTTCGGTAAGAGGTACTTCGGTCGATTTAGATGAATAATATTTTCCAAGAAAGCACCGTAAATAAATAAACTGAACTCTCTAGGAATATCTCGCCCATCATTACGTCGAATATTACGCCATATTATTGTTTTTCATTGTTTCATTTATGCGTTCTTCTGCTGGTTATTTTTGGCAAATAAAAGCTAACAAACTAAAGTTTATTCAATCGCAGATCATTCTAGAAATAATACCAATGATAATTTAAATAAATTAAACGATAAACTGTCAAAATTAACTCAGAAAATTTCTTGTAATAAAAACACGAACGGCTTCCAGCATTTTGTGTAGGATTTTGATAAAATACTCAATATGAAGAAAACAATAATAAATAGGTATAGGAATTTGTAGAGAATTAAGTTTCCGTTTAGATAGGCTAAAAAGACATGGGGCGTTCTATTTAAAATTTTCGACTTTCTCGCAATTGAATACAGCGAAACGGTAATTCAATTTTTGACCACGCTGTATAAGGTACACTGATATAACAAGTGACAATCTATTTGACAGCATATGAAGAGTTATCGCACCAATGCAAAACGTATTTGAATTAACATTGGCTGAGATATGTGCTTTTAAAGAGCATGGTGATATTTGCCAAAAAACACTTCAAATCAAAATATATAATAACTCGAAAACAAAAAACGCTAGGTACCAAGTTCAGGTCTACTTCCGGTAGACCGGAAGTGGCGGCCATCTTGAAAATATTTTGGATTAATAGATCGGAATAAACAACCCATGTTACCAAAATTTCAAGCCTCTACGAATAGTGGAACCTAAAAAAGTTCTAATGAACCAGTTACGTGAGACACCCTGTAAATTATGTAAATTACACCCTGTGTAATTTAGACTTACTTCATCAAATAAATTTCACAAAAATATAAAAAAGAACTTAAACATTTGATAGATAAAATTGCCCAAAATAACTTCATTGTTACCTATGGTAATAAAAATGTTGGAATTGTTATTTTAAACAAACATGATTACAACAATAAAAAAAACATTTTTCAATGAAAACAACATTTGTGCCATAAGCAACAATAAACACCCCACCACCTCATACAATAATACTTTAAAGAAACTTAAGTCCTGCAAAAAGTAGCTAAAAACCAAGCAAATTAGCTGTAAACCTTCAGCAGTTTCTGTATAAAACTTTTCAACCAACCTCCCTATACAATATAAAAATTTTGCTATATGAAAGACGATCTTCCTGTGAGATCACCAATATCAGGTATCATCACCGATATTTATGTTAGTTCTATCGAACGAATCCTCTTCAAGGAGACCAATTCTTCTTTTATTAGTAATGTTGCTTTTTAGGGTTGATGACATTCTAACAATCTATACTGGTAATTCAGCTAAACTGATTGCTATACAAAACCTCAATATATTACAACATTACACATTTAGAATTTACCAACGAGATGGAAACAAACAACTCCATCGATTTCTTAGATCTCACCCAACCTCAAACTAATTTTTGATATATTTAGAAAATTAACCATCACTTACTAACTTCCTAACTGTATCATATACATCAAGGTTTATGGTTAAAATTTATAGCTAGCTGGACAGGTGTAATGTGTTCGGGGATGGAGAACTTATGGAATGAATTTAGGATTCTTTCATCTTAAGGTCTTCAGTCTTTATTTTGTTTACCTCCTTATTCCTTACTACTCTGAATTTTACAAACTAACACAAAAATTTTAACGTTTCTTTACTTTACGATTATGAAATTTTTTGACATTATCCTTTCAACTTTTCGCAGTAATTTATTGACGGTACGTTTTTTCTACTTTTCTGAACCCCACATACTGTTAATTATCAGTAATTTTAACAATTTATTCTTAATTTCTAATCAAATGTGCCTGAATATGCCTAATTATTAAGTGAAATATACGTAGCACTAAAATTAAATAGAAAATTTTTTATTCATCGCTGGACTTACGTCTTTCATTCCAATTTATACATAATCTTTGACTTTAACTAACCTTAGCTTCTTCTTCACACTTTCTGCTTCTTATTAGGACTGTCTCCGTCTTATCTAACGCCAACTGTGCAGTTTGTTCAATTTCCAATGAATGACTATGATTGCATGATCGTCAGCATAAACGACCAATTTAATATCTTTCTTATCTCGCTCTTCTTATAGTATCTATATCTATATTTTGGACGCTAAGATGACAAATAGTGAGTATGGAACAGAAGAAGAAAACATACGAATAGATATCTACAGGTATCAGATAAAATTAACAGAAAAGATCGGTGATCTCAGCTCTATTCGAGGGAACAGAGAAAGGTTGCAACAAAAATTATTTTAAATGAGTCCAGAAGAACGAAAAGATATCCAGCGAATCACCAAGCAACGCTAGTTATCATTATTTACACATAATCTATACTACAGCTAATCTTAACGGTGCACTTTATCTTGTGTATAACATGGTCTTAGATATGATATCAAATTTACAAACTCACCATAAATATAACAAAAATTGATAAAAAAATGCAATCATAGCACCGTTTTCCTCGTTAAAACGCCCTTCTGAATAATACAAGACCTAAATAAGAACTGAATTTGAAACTTAAAAGAAAGAACCAATTTTAGATATGACCACTCATGAAGTTTATTATCTGCCAATATAAAAGAATCCAGAAAAGATTCATTGCAAATCTGTCGCATGATGATTTTCTTTATTATTACAGAGGCCAACAAATAAATGTAGTATCAAAATTCGCATGCAACGTATCCACAATAAAACTTTATGGATTTATCCAGAACTAAGAATATAGGCAATACTCTGCGTGCTCTACCATAAAGATTTACGTTCGTCCATAAAGACCTAACTTAATGACTCACTTTAGAAATAGCTGGCTAATTTTACGCGCCAATAACTATCACATTGACTCATCTTATATCTCATTTCAACACAAATAACATATTTGCCCTTACAAAAATGATTAATCCTAAAGTATCCATACTGCTACTAATAACATACTATTATAAACACTAACTTATCATACAAACAAACTTCGAATATTGTGTAAGCTTTATGTGCAAAAGAATTAACAGCAGAACGCAAATAGTAATGATTTGAATTTATATTATTTTGTGTACTTACCATGTCAGCTTCAAAAACATAATCCATTACTTCATGTCTGCTCAATCCAGTGGCGTCTATTAAGAGCTGGAAGGCAAATTCCAGCCGTGGGTCCATCTCCCCACGTCTGGCCTTGCGTTCACATTCTTCTCGACGTCTCTGCAAAAATTAAATTAAACCCTACAGTTTTAAACACTTTTCACAGTTAAATAATTTTTAAAGGTCGCGTTTTAAAGTTATTCTTTACGACCAAGCTGTTGACATCTAATAAAAACTTTGTAATTATTCCAAAGAAACACGCGAATATAAAGTATAAAGAACTAAATTATTAACTTCTTTTCATTATACCTGGAGGAGCATTTCTGGAGTAACATTTTCCGAATCAATTTCGCTTTCCTCAGATTCTTCTCCATATGTATGTGGCCCAAACACAAACATGTTTTTAATATATAATTTCAATTATTAAACTCAAAGATTTAATTAATAAATTTTTAACTCCCGACTTCTTTGAAGTTTCGTGTTGAACTGAATTAAATAAGACAAAGGTTTTGCTAGATGAAAGGTACCCGCCCTTTTGACAGCCCTTAGGAGGCGTCTATTTTTTCATCAATGTCATAGCTTAAACGGAATACTTGGATTTGAGGATGAGGGAAAGTTTGGATTTCAACTTTCCGTAAGCACGCGATGATACACAGCATTTCATGCCGGGGCTCGATTTTTATTTTCAAAGCCCTTTCCGTGGCGATGGAAGTGTTAGATGACAGGGTTCCTGGCACGAGAATCTATATTTAGAAAAGCCGCCGCTAGATAAGGCGATAAAACTATGCACATGAGCAAACGTACAAAGTTAAATTGTAATTGGGATTTAGTGTTTGGTATATTTACCATAGACATGAGATGGTATTCAACAAAAAAGTAATTTAAATCGAATTTTTATATTTATTTTAAAATTAATGTGTTTTAGCAAATTTCTTTTGTAATTATACAAAAAAACTAAAAATTTTAATAAGTTGATGGGAAAGAATAATAATAAGAAATTCTTTATGGTTTACAAGTGAGGAAACTTAATCTTTTGGAAAAGTATGTATATTAGAGAAAATTTTTACGCCATCATTATCGATAATGGTAGATTGAAATTTTCTTGCTAATTCGTCTACGTATTATATGACACATATGGGATCTAAATTAACTTAATGATTATTAGTTGATTAAAAAACATTAAATAAATTCCAAAAAGAATTTTTGGGCCACCCTGTACTTGTGTTCTACTTACTTCCACTGTAGATTGGCTGAAAGATCTACTTGGCATTGCCAATTTTCTAATACCACCGAGCAAAACCAACATGCTAGCACCTTTCTTTTTCTGTCCATCGTGCTGCTTTTCGTTTGGTTTTTCTTCATCCATATTTTGAATCAGAAGGATTAATTAAACTGGCCCGATTTTGACTGCGGTTATTCGAAAGACTTCCGTTCGCGAATTCTTTAAATAATTATGATGCATTTATAGATTTCGTGTAGACGTACGACGCGAAAGACGAAAGTTGCTAAGACTACGCTTGATCAATTCTTATTGTGTCATATAAGTTTAAAAAAGTGTAATGGAAAAGAAATGCCATAAAGTATAACAAAAATCGTTTATAAGAAACAAATAAATTATTATTCATTTATTTTTTTAAGTGTGTTGATTTTATTGGGTCATTTTAGTGAAGTAAAAACGTAATTAAACAAATTTTAATGGTAACGACGATTAAGTTTAAAACACTTGAAATATTTCTTGGAAATTATGAGTTTACGTGAATCTAGGTTAACTGTGGAATGAAAGGTTATGATTTATATACAATACCTGCAGCATGATTCACAAATACAAAATGTAAGAAAGTTGATTATAATACAGGTTAAAGTGAAATATTAAAAGAGTAGTCTAACGTAATTTAATTAAACTAACTATTAATTTAACTATTTTGTCAAATCTAATTCGAAATTCGCAACATTTATACGGAATTAGTGATTAAAATGACAACTCTAGAACACACTTCAATTATTTGATTATGTCTCAAATTTACGCTAAGTGTGATATTTGTTGAAAATAATAATAAAAATATCTTATGTATAGTATCTAATGTAAAGATGGTAACTTTTTTATTTATTAGGGTCTATATAAAAATTTACTTTTGGTGATAATTAAAATTTATTTTTCTAAACTAGTTTCGAGCCTTGCTCTTCTTCAGTAGGTACCTACAAGTTTACAATATACGAAAATGAACATATTAATATAAAAATAAAATAGTAAAATCTTACGTTATTACTAACAAATTAGAAAAATTAATTACAATTTTTCAAAATTTACGTCAAAAGTTGTTGTGTGACGTTAGGTTTTTTGTTTTTGTTTTTATATTTGTGTTTTAGGTACGGATCTCGCAGGCAACTATAGATTGGTTTTTGGGTCGGGATAATTTGTTCATTAAGGCTTATAATATTACTGTTAATTTCAATAAACTTGTTGATTTCGTACATTTCCATTATTTCCATAAGGTTGCTTTTATTAAGTTGGTGTAGTAATTTAATATTTTTATTTTCGTCAAATTCGTGGTTGTTGAAAATTAGATGTTTTCCGAATGCCGATTTTGAACTCTTTTTATGTTCTTTAAGCCTTGTTTGAATACTTCTTCCCGTTTCACCTATGTATGTGGCTGAACAGGTCCCACATTGCAATTGGTGGTATATGCCACTTTTAGCGAGAGTTGTAGTATTGTTTTTGTTATTAACTAATAATGCCTTCAGATTGTTTTTGTTTTTAAATGTCATTGTTATGTTGAACTTATGGAACATTTTCTTGATTTTATGGGATATTTCTCCTGGGTAAGTTATGGATCTGTACGTTGTTGGTTTATCAGGTTTTCGGTCGGATAGGGAAGTTGTTTCTTGAAGATTATATTTGTTTTGTATTTTCGAAAATATTCGTTGGATAAATGTCGGTGGGAAACTGTTTTCGCTTGCAATTTGGTGGAGAATTTCGATCTCTTTTTCTAGGTCTTGTTGTTCCAATTTTGAATGGAAAGCTCTGTGTATATAAGCCCGGTATGCTGCCATTTTATGAGTTTCATCATGATGAGAATCGAATGGGATGGTAGTACTAGTTTGTGTAGGTTTTCTGTAGATGTTATATTTAATTTTGTTGTTTGAATGTCGTAGTGTATAGTCTAAGAAATTTAATTTTTGATTGTTTTCAGTCTGGATAGTGAAGTTAATATTGGGGTGTAAACTGTTAATATATTTATGAAGATTATTAATATGTTGGTCGTCTTTAATCAGTACTAAAATGTCGTCCACGTATCTTATCCATAGGATAATATCGTCTCTAAAAGGGTTTTTGTCACACATAATTTGATTTTTCTCTAGGTTGTCCATGAAAATATCTGCCATCACACTACTCAATGGTGATCCCATTGGTAATCCATCTAGATATTGATAATATTTATCGTTAAAGATACAAAAATTTTGTTCTAAGCATAGTTTTAATAGCTTTAAGATGGAGCGAGTTTTGTCTTTGTTTTTGAGGTCAGTCTTTAATATTTCTTCTAATATCGTTATCGTGTCGGTTATGGGTATGTTTGTATATAGGTTGTTGACATCAAATGAGATCATTTTGAAACCTTCTGGTAGCTGTATTTTGTCAATTAAATCAGGAAGTTGGTAACGATTAATTATGGTATATTTTGGTTTAAAATTGATGTCATTTATTATAAATTTTTGTAAAAGTTTTGCGAGTTTGTATGTGCTGGATTCAATGGAGGTTATAATGGGTCTTATTGGTAATCCATTTTTGTGAACTTTAGGTAGTGCATACAATTTAGGGGTTTGCGGATTCATAGGCAACAGGCTGGTCAAGGTACCTCCAATTTCTGTTATTGTCGTTTTGTTTTCTTTAGTTATTGATTTTACTTTTTTGTGAAAATTGTTTGTGGGGTTTTTATTGATAGTTTTAAAGTTATTGTCTTTCATAAAGCTTTCAGTCTTATTTATGTAGAGATCTTTGGTTAAAATTATCATTCCTGCGTTTTTGTCTGCAGGAGTAACTATTAATTCGTTTTCCTTAATTTTCCGCTTGATGTTTTTAATAATTTTTTGTTCCTTTTCTTCTTCTCCATTTCTTATTGTTTGTTTGTCTCTTTTCTTCTTTAGTTAGGATTTGTTGAATCTCCTTATTCATAATGTTTTCCTTTTCGTGTCCTTTGATAGCTGCCTGAAGTTCTATTGCATGATGAAACTCATAAAATGGCAGCATACCGGGCTTATATACACAGAGCTTTCCATTCAAAATTGGAACAATTCGAAAATTCGAAAATACAAAACAAATATAATCTTCAAGAAACAACTTCCCTATCCGACCGAAAACCTGATAAACCAACAACGTACAGATCCATAACTTACCCAGGAGAAATATCCCATAAAATCAAGAAAATGTTTCATAAGTTCAACATAACAATGACATTTAAAAACAAAAACAATCTGAAGGCATTATTAGTTAATAACAAAAACAATACTACAACTCTCGCTAAAAGTGGCATATACCACCAATTGCAATGTGGGACCTGTTCAGCCACATACATAGGTGAAACGGGAAGAAGTATTCAAACAAGGCTTAAAGAACATAAAAAGAGTTCAAAATCGGCATTCGGAAAACATCTAATTTTCAACAACCACGAATTTGACGAAAATAAAAATATTAAATTACTACACCAACTTAATAAAAGCAACCTTATGGAAATAATGGAAATGTACGAAATCAACAAGTTTATTGAAATTAACAGTAATATTATAAGCCTTAATGAACAAATTATCCCGACCCAAAAACCAATCTATAGTTGCCTGCGAGATCCGTACCTAAAACACAAATATAAAAACAAAAACAAAAAACCTAACGTCACACAACAACTTTTGACGTAAATTTTGAAAAATTGTAATTAATTTTTCTAATTTGTTAGTAATAACGTAAGATTTTACTATTTTATTTTTATATTAATATGTTCATTTTCGTATATGGTAAACTTGTAGGTACCTACTGAAGAAGAGCAAGGCTCGAAACTAGTTTAGAAAAATAAATTTTAATTATCACCAAAAGTAAATTTTTAGACCCTAATTTAATAATTGGTGAAAAAAGGATAAGAAAAATTATTTTTATATTTTTTTATTTATGTTACTTTTAAGTAAGTGTTTTGAACTTTAGCTTTTGAGAATATTTGCTAAGTTACTGTTATCTATTTTACGCTAATTTCATCATAGGGCACAGTGATTCTTTCGCCAAAGCTACCTTTCATCTCAAGCAGAAACAACTTCACCAAATAGAACACAAGCCACACCACAACGCCCAAAAGCAATTTCATTCATTTCAGGAGGGCTCTCGATGTATCAAAAACCACCTACGTCGACCACATCACAAAACAGGATTGATTGCAATAATGAAAGTCAGCAAAAATTTACTAGTTTCCTTCAATAAAAATTATTTATAAAGCAAAATATGGTATTGACAATAAACTGCTTTTATTATTCATTTTGAATTTTCAACCATTTCGTGTTGCAAAATGTTCTAAAATTAAGATGAAAATTTTGTAAGACAACCGATTGTTGGACATCTGTTAATACATTAAGTTACGTTGGAGTGATGGTAAATTTTTTAAATAATAGTTTTGAATTGGTTTCTTTATTATTGGAATGTTCCGACATTCATGTAGCACATACATAGAAACTTAAATATGCGATTGCTACTTAATTAAACCAGAAGCACTTTAGATGCTTTGCACACAATCTAAATTTAATTATTAAAAAAGGATTGAGTCTTAATTTTGTAACGGAACTCGTAAGGAAAATTAAAATTATTACATCCCATGTCAACGTAATCTTGGAAAAATACCCTTAAAATTAAAAATTGATGTTCCAACTCGGTGGGACTCCTCCTATTGTATATTGCAAAGGTTTATAAATCTGGAATAAGCCATCAGAAAAAATATAAGAAGAACTGTATGCTTTGGTATCCCTAGTTCCTTGCGAAAGACTTTTTTCAAAATCGTAGAATCCGACTGAATGATAGAAAAACAAAAACATTATTTTTTAAACGCAAATTTTAAATATAGAAACATGTAATATTTACTTTTGATCGTTGACTGAAATAAAAATGGCTTAGGTTTTAATTTACGATTATTTATTTAAAGTGTTTTAAATTTTATTGTTATTTTCTTAATATTTATTAATAAGATGTTAAATCAGTTTAAAAACTAAATATTGTTGGTAATATTGTGCTAAATATTGACTTTGCGGCGATTTCAACGGCAGATTTGGCACATCTGGCGATGCTGTAAAATTATGCGATCTCCTCATTTCCTACGACTTTATAAGAGCGATAAGGGAAGCAACCAGGTTGGGCAATTGCATGGACAACATGTTCATTAATTTTTCTTCAAATCGTTTCGAAGCAAAAATCCATGACACAAACTTATTAGTAACCTCAGACCAATTAGTAAAGTTGGTGGTATGATTTTCTTTAACACTTTTGTCAAGTGTGGCTGGGGATTCTTGTATGATGGCTCATTCGGAGGGTAATAAAAAATTTGAGCATTTTTATGACATCATAAATGTGTATGAGCTAAAGATAATAATATCGCATGGTTTAATAATTCCCTGAGGAAATTAAGACTGGGAATTCAGTTTATCTCGGAGCTTTATAGAATGCGTAAAACTGAAGATACAATACAGAAAAGCTTCAACAATTTCTAAAAAACATTCTGCTAATCAATTTATTCAGAAATCTAATAAGGCAAGCTGGAAGGTGTTAAATGTCTACATCAGTCGACAAAGAAAGTCCCAAATTGATCTTCATTCTGCGTTTTTAAATATAGATACTTTGTTGAACAACCTGTAAATATTTTAAACTCTTCACCAGTTGCCTGACAAGACTCTCAACACATTTTAGCAATTTAAGGAATCTTATAGATTTATATTATTGTTTTGATTTTCGTTCATCATCGTATATGTTATTATAATTACTATTGTTAAAATAACAACAAAATTAATATTTGTACTTTAACGATGATTTTTAATATTTTCATTTTTTAGTTTCTACCGGTTTCGGTTTTACTAACCATTTTCAGGAATCCACCTAATTACAAATTTATTCAGTTAAAATTAAACTCTTATAAATTCAAACAGTAAAAATTTTGTAATATATTGATGGTTTAAGTGCTTTTGCATAATCTAAGTTAACAGAAATCAAATTATTAGTTAATGTTGATAGGCGTTAAACGCTTATCTCTATCAAAAAAAATATCAAAGATATATTTGTATCAAAAATATATTTGTAAAAAGTAATGTGGCTGAAGTTAGATTCAGATTCGAATCTGAAGCAGATTCAGATTCATTTTTTTACAGTCGACCAGACAAATACTTATAATGAACACTAAATAATTATTTTTCTTATTATTTAGGGAATGTGACACCCTGAAACAATGTTAGGAAATTCACTTAGCGATCTTTTAACCCCTCTGCAAAGGGACAGATGCACACAGGGCGGGGGATTAATAATAATAACTCGGTACTAGGTGTAAAACGTAAATAATTTTTTTCACAAAATCTGGAAAGTGTAGCACCCTGGAACCATATTAGAAAATTCACTTAACCCTCCTAGAACCCCTCTGCAAAAGGACACACAAAAATTTAGAGGTGGGGGAGGGGGGTGAATAATTTAAATTATCATGGATTTAGGTGTAAAACGTAAATAATTTTTTTCTCAAAATCTGAGAAGTGTAGCACCCCAGAACCATATTAGAAAATTCACTTAACCCTTCTAGAACCCCACTGCAAAGGGACACACAAAAATTTAGAGGTGGGGGCGGGGGGTGAATAATTTAAATTATGATGGTTTTAGGTGTAAAACGTAAATAATTTTTTTCTCAAAATCTGGGAAGTGTAGCACCCTAGAACCATATTAAAAAATTCACTTGACCCTTCTAGAACCCCTCTGCAAAGGGACACACAAAAATTTAGAGGTGAGGGCGGGGGGTGAATAATTTAAGTTATGACGGTTTTAGGTGTAAAATGTAAATAATTCATTTCTCAAAATTTGGGAAGTGTAGCACCCCAGAACCATATTAGAAAATTCACTTAACCCTTCTAGAACCCCTCTGCAAAGGGACACACAAAAATTTAGAGGTGGGGGCGGGGGGTGAATAATTTAAATTATGACGGTTTTAGGTGTAAAATGTAAATAATTCATTTCTCAAAATTTGGGAAGTGTAGCACCCCAGAACCATATTAGAAAATTCACTTAGCCCTTCTAGAACCCCTCTGCAAAGGGACACACAAAAATTTAGAGGTGGGGGCGGGGGGTGAATAATTTAAATTATGATGGTTTTAGGTGTAAAACGTAAATAATTTTTTTCTCAAAATCTGGGAAGTGTAGCACCCTAGAACCATATTAGAAAATTCACTTAACCCTTCTAGAACCCCTCTGCAAAGGGACACACAAAAATTTAGAGGTGGGGGCGGGGGGTGAATAATTTAAATTATGACGGTTTTAGGTGTAAAACGTAAATAATTTTTTTCTCAAAATCTGGGAAGTGTAGCACCCTAGAACCATATTAGAAAATTCACTTGACCCTTCTAGAACCCCTCTGCAAAGGGACACACAAAAATTTAGAGGTGGGGGCGGGGGGTGAATAATTTAAATTATGATGGTTTTAGGTGTAAAACGTAAATAATTTTTTTCTCAAAATCTGGGAAGTGTAGCACCCTAGAACCATATTAGAAAATTCACTTAACCCTTCTAGAACCCCTCTGCAAAGGGACACACAAAAATTTAGAGGTGAGGGCGGGGGGTGAATAATTTAAGTTATGACGGTTTTAGGTGTAAAATGTAAATAATTCATTTCTCAAAATTTGGGAAGTGTAGCACCCCAGAACCATATTAGAAAATTCACTTGACCCTTCTAGAACCCCTCTGCAAAGGGACACACAAAAATTTAGAGGTGAGGGCGGGGGGTGAATAATTTAAGTTATGACGGTTTTAGGTGTAAAATGTAAATAATTCATTTCTCAAAATTTGGGAAGTGTAGCACCCCAGAACCATATTAGAAAATTCACTTAGCCCTTCTAGAACCCCTCTGCAAAGGGACACACAAAAATTTAGAGGTGGGGGCGGGGGGTGAATAATTTAAATTATGACGGTTTTAGGTGTAAAATGTAAATAATTCATTTCTCAAAATTTGGGAAGTGTAGCACCCCAGAACCATATTAGAAAATTCACTTAACCCTTCTAGAACCCCTCTGCAAAGGGACACACAAAAATTTAGAGGTGGGGGCGGGGGGTGAATAATTTAAATTATGACGGTTTTAGGTGTAAAATGTAAATAATTCATTTCTCAAAATTTGGGAAGTGTAGCACCCCAGAACCATATTAGAAAATTCACTTAACCCTTCTAGAACCCCTCTGCAAAGGGACACACAAAAATTTAGAGGTGGGGGCGGGGGGTGAATAATTTAAATTATGATGGTTTTAGGTGTAAAACGTAAATAATTTTTTTCTCAAAATCTGGGAAGTGTAGCACCCTAGAACCATATTAGAAAATTCACTTGACCCTTCTAGAACCCCTCTGCAAAGGGACACACAAAAATTTAGAGGTGGGGGCGGGGGGTGAATAATTTAAATTATGACGGTTTTAGGTGTAAAATGTAAATAATTCATTTCTCAAAATTTGGGAAGTGTAGCACCCCAGAACCATATTAGAAAATTCACTTGACCCTTCTAGAACCCCTCTGCAAAGGGACACACAAAAATTTAGAGGTGGGGGCGGGGGGTGAATAATTTAAGTTATGATGGTTTTAGGTGTAAAACGTAAATAATTTTTTTCTCAAAATCTGGGAAGTGTAGCACCCTAGAACCATATTAGAAAATTCACTTAGCCCTTCTAGAACCCCTCTGCAAAGGGACACACAAAAATTTAGAGGTGGGGGCGGGGGGTGAATAATTTAAATTATGATGGTTTTAGGTGTAAAACGTAAATAATTTTTTTCTCAAAATCTGGGAAGTGTAGCACCCTAGAACCATATTAGAAAATTCACTTAACCCTTCTAGAACCCCTCTGCAAAGGGACACACAAAAATTTAGAGGTGGGGGCGGGGGGTGAATAATTTAAATTATGATGGTTTTAGGTGTAAAACGTAAATAATTTTTTTCTCAAAATCTGGGAAGTGTAGCACCCTAGAACCATATTAGAAAATTCACTTAGCCCTTCTAGAACCCCTCTGCAAAGGGACACACAAATATTTAGAGGTGGGGGCGGGGGGTGAATAATTTAAATTATGATGGTTTTAGGCGTAAAACGTAAATAATTTTTTTCTCAAAATCTGGGAAGTGTAGCACCCCAGAACCATATTAGAAAATTCACTTAGCCCTTCTAGAACCCCTCTGCAAAGGGACACACAAAAATTTAGAGGTGGGGGCGGGGGGTGAATAATTTAAATTATGATGGTTTTAGGTGTAAAACGTAAATAATTTCTTTCTCAAAATCTGGGAAGTGTAGCACCCTAGAACCATATTAGAAAATTCACTTAACCCTTCTAGAACCCCTCTGCAAAGGGACACACAAAAATTTAGAGGTGGGGGCGGGGGGTGAATAATTTAAATTATGATGGTTTTAGGTGTAAAACGTAAATAATTTTTTTCTCAAAATCTGGGAAGTGTAGCACCCTAGAACCATATTAGAAAATTCACTTAGCCCTTCTAGAACCCCTCTGCAAAGGGACACACAAAAATTTAGAGGTGGGGGCGGGGGGTGAATAATTTAAATTATGATGGTTTTAGGTGTAAAACGTAAATAATTTTTTTCTCAAAATCTGGGAAGTGTAGCACCCTAGAACCATATTAGAAAATTCACTTAGCCCTTCTAGAACCCCTCTGCAAAGGGACACACAAATATTTAGAGGTGGGGGCGGGGGGTGAATAATTTAAATTAACTCGGTTTTAGGTGTAAAACGTAAATTTTTTTTTTCTCAAAATCTAGGAAGTGTAGCACCCTGGAACCATATTAGAAAATTCACTTAACCCTTTTAGAACCCCTCTGCAAAGGGACACACAAAAATTTAGAGGTGGGGGCGGGGGATGAATAATTTAAATTAACTCGGTTTTAGGTGTAAAACGTAAATAATTTCTTTCTCAAAATCTAGGAAGTGTAGCACCCTGGAACCATATTAGAAAATTCACTTTACCCTTCTAGAACCCCCCCTGCAAAGGGACACACAAAAATTTAGAGGTGGGGGCGGGGAATGAATAATTTAAATTAACTCGGTTTTAGGTGTAAAACGTAAATAATTTCTTCCCCCGTACAAAATTACGTTTTCAAACAATTTAGATAGTGTCGGTAAGAGGCTAATAGGACAGTAATTAGATATAGTACTGCTCGTTTTACCAGGTTTGTCGAAGATTAGTATCTCAGCTTTTTTCGAAGTGACCGGTAAGTAACCAATTTGTAGGCATAAATTGAAGATATCAGTTAGGTAGGTAATAATGTTTAAGGGAAAGTATGTTAAAATTAAATTTCGTATAGGGTCATGCCCTGGAACTTTTCGATTGGGTAGATTATAAATTAAATATCCGATTTCCTCATTAGTGACTTCTTCGTCCACCATTGCTATTCGTGGAAGATGCGTTTCATTATATGTTTCAGTAGCATTGGCCAATGACGTGTTTTCTCGGGGTATATGAGAAATAAAGGTTACTTCAAGGTAATCGACAAATGCTTGGGTTTTATCTTTATCAGCAGACAACTGTATTCCTTCATGAGTAATTGTACAAATTTTTTCAGTATTTTTTTAGTTGTTATTCACATTCCAGTATCTTTACTGTATGGATAGTACTTAGAAGATTCTGATAACTAGTAATTCAATAGAATTCTAAGGATTCTAAGGATAGTGTGTGTCAGTTTATTTAGCTTCTGCTTTAAGACACGATCATGAGTTCTCTGCCAGCTACGTCTCTTTTCTCCTTGATCAAGTCGGGAAATACTTGGGAGGTAAATTATGATTTGATGGAATGGATCTATTAGGTTTAGTAAACATTCTAGCTACATTTTTGATTGTTGAGATAAGCAATGAGACAGATCCATCTATAGAGGTAGGACTGCGATACGTATTTGGTGAATCAATACTTTAGACCTCTTAAATTTGCAAAAGATGTTAACTATACATTTCTTCGAGACATGAACCTGATGGGTTATAGATTTAACATCTCCATATTTTCAATTTACTGTTTAAATCGCCAATTATTAAAAGAGGATAATTATTCAATAGTTGACTAAATTCTTCTTTTATCAATTTACGGTTTGGTTGTCTATAAGCACAAATTATTGTAACTGGTCTCATGTTTATTGGATAAAGTTGGATAGCGACCGTCTCTAGCGAAATATTCGTCGCTATTTAGCCTGAAGCTGTTTGTGAGTTGCGATCAAATCTATAGATATCTTTAAACAAGATATTCGGAACTCTTCTACTTCTAGATGAGTTTCAGGTATCATGCTAAATCAATTTTATAACAAGCCAAAACCGTTGATATTAAACTTTTCTGTTTAGACTAGGCATGTGGGAAGGAACGGGGCAATTTATTGAGTATATAATTTTGCGAAATTAATGGTGTGATGATTTGTTTTAGGAGATTCGTAATTGAAGCGTCAATGGTAGACATTTCCGGATTATTCGATGTTTTAGGAGTGCTGGTGTTTTGGGAGGGTGAATTTTGTTAAGCAATGTTTGCAAATGACATATTTGGATGTACAGTTCGGAAGGTGGATGTATGAATTGAGTGCGTGGTTGTTCTTCTAACTTGACGTGGATGAAGTTGTAGTTCTGTGTGGTCGCGACAGCCTCTGTAATTGGTTGGGTTCACCACAATTTGCACATTTAGATGGATTGCTCTTTTTCTTTTACAGTCTTTATAATTATGCTCATCTCCTCATTTCACAAATTTGGTTTTTAGTCTTCTCTTCTGTATATGGACATACAAAAATTTAGAAGTGGGGGCGGAGGGTGAAAAATTTATATTAAGTGGTTGTTAGGTGCTATACTGTTGTTAGATACTATATTATTTTTTTCTAAATATTCTTTTAAAAAAATTATTTACATTTTACACCTAAAACCGAGTTAATTTAAATTATTCATCCCCTGCCCCCACCTCTAAATTTTTGTGTGTCCCTAAGCAGAGGGGTTCTAGAAGGGTTAAGTGAATTTTCTAATATGGTTCTGGGGTGCTACACTTCCCAGATTTTGAGAAAAAAATTATTTACGTTTTACACCTAAAACCATCATAATTTAAATTATTCACCCCCCGCCCCCACCTCTAAATTTTTGTGTGTCCCTTTGCAGAGGGGTTCTAGAAGGGTTAAATGAATTTTCTAATATGGTTCTGGGGTGCTACACTTCCCAGATTTTGAGAAAAAAATTATTTACGTTTTACATCTAAAACCATCATAATTTAAATTATTCACCCCCCGCCCCCACCTCTAAATTTTTGTGTGTCCTTTTGCAGAGGGGTTCTAGGAGGGTTAAGTGAATTTTCTAATATGGTTCCAGGGTGCTACACTTTCCAGATTTTGTGAAAAAAATTATTTACGTTTTACACCTAGTACCGAGTTATTATTATTAATCCCCCGCCCTGTGTGCATCTGTCCCTTTGCAGAGGGGTTAAAAGATCGCTAAGTGAATTTCCTAACATGGTTTCAGGGTGTCACATTCCCTAAATAATAAGAAAAATAATTATGTAGTGTTCATTATAAGTATTTGTCTGGTCGACTGTAAAAAAATGAATCTGAATCTGCTTCAGATTCGAATCTGAATCTAACTTCAGCCACATTAAAAAGTATAAAAATCATAATAAAATACAATACTTTCATCTTTACCAATTGAAACATCTTTCAATATTTATTATCAATTACTATTTTTATTTGCATGCCACTCTTCAAAACAACCAGAAAAGAGTGCTGGCTTCTCTGGGTATCCCTTGCATCTATAGCTTGTCTCTTTACGAAACCCCTTTTGCAGAACAGATTTTGCAGCTTAAGAAAACTGATTCCTAAGTCTCACACTTAGGTCCAGGATCCACACGAGTTTTTTCGGGGTAGTGGTCAATGTTTTTTTTTTACTTGAAGTGTCGTTTTCGTTTCGCCTGTGGCCGGGTTTATGTATCGTCATTAGATCTTTTGCTTCTAGGTTTTGAGAAAGTTTGAGTAAGATTTTGATAAGTTGGTCCCTAAACTGGAGGAACCTAACAGAGGATTCCGAGTATGACACATGCGATATACGTAAAATTTATTTCATACGCAAATGTTACTTAGACGGAAAATGACCTTTTTATACCAACGGATGGTCTTACGTGGTGAAGAATATGTTGACGTCAATTGATCAAGGTGATCAATTCCAGACATGTACTGACTTCGTCGGATTTAATTTTCTCCTTTCCAAATCTGTTTTTTACAGTTATCATACGTTTCCGTTTATGTATCTATATGGAGATAGATTTCCCTTCAATTTAATCTGCGCATTCCATTTGTGTGGGTGTTTAGACATACAAGTTTATTAGATAGCTCAATACTATTACAGTAATTGTTCATATACAATTCTTGACCTTTTAGAAGGTAAGGTTTCATCAACCTCAATACTAAAGCTCCAACTTTACTATTGTTAACGTCATCATTGACAGTTGCACCACTATACACTTCTATATTTAGAAGATAGCGTTCAGAGGTGGCAAATTTAAAAAATTTTATCCCATAGCAAAATTTTTTACCTTTGATAAAAACTCTAAATCCAGGTCTCATATCAGGTTTGGTAATCTGACAGATTAGTCCCCACTTATGTCGTGCCTTTGATTTGGATTTGATTGGGCCGAGTTGGGTTGAACTGTGTTGCGTTACCTACAAAACTATCTCCACGGAAGCACTGCAAGTGATGGCAAGCTCACTACCAATTGAGCTAATGACTAGAGGGAGGGTATCCACGGGAACAGCAAAGGAATATCGATCCTTCCTGGAGGAAGAAATAGTACAAGATTTTAACTACTTATGAAAAGGCCAGATGAACTAAACGGATAATACTTGGAATCGAAGCATGGCTATCTAAACGAAGAGGGATGACTGCTTTAGAAATCTCTTTAAACACAACATAAACGATGTGGAGCACACCTTTTTTGAGTATACAAACTTGCAAGATGAGATACAGAAAACCTGGAAGAAATTATGAACCCAAATTTTAACCCCAAGAAACTGCATTAAAGTTGTGGTGGAATGTTAGAAAGGATGAAATACATGACAGATGTTTGTGAAGGTCATTGTCATGAAGGAGGCAGAGAAGAGCGCTCTCTTTGAATAACAGAACGGTATGTAGATATGGTGATGAAATGATGACATAGTAGACGATGGGGTGAAAAGGAGAGGAGGTTACCTTGTAAGAAGATGTTGTGTTGGGTTATATTATTAACTATTGGGGGAAGTAAGCGACAAGGATAGTTGTCCAGAGACAGAAGAGAAGACACCGATAAGATAAGGAAGGTGCAGTGAAAGATATGGGGACATAATTACAGAGTGCTTTCAAAATGTTTGTGCCCAGATTCTGTTGTAACAACGAGTAGAAAGCGAACAGGTGCTAGGATGGGTTTGATTAGGATGGGTTAGACTACGGTTCTGAGCGGTTGCGGTGCCCGATGATTTGACGGTTTTTTATTTAGTTTAGTAGTAAAGGTATTTACTACCTAACAAAAATTGTTCGGGATCTCAGTTTTCGGGATTCCGAGATCCCGGTATAGCAAGCTCTAACTGCATATCAGTAGAATTACTGACGTGAATGGTGATGTAATGCGTTGTGAATCAGGATGACCATGACGATGCAAACACGTGATCGACAAAAATTTGGAGTGGATTAGTACATAAAACTGCACTTAACCTAAACATTTTCTGAAGTATATATAAAAACTTGTTTTGTACTTTTAACTGGTCTTTTATTATAAAATATCTAACTAGTTTCGGCTAGCCGCCATCTTCAGAGATAAGTCAATAATAAGAAATTAACATATTTCATGTAAATCAGTTTCTTCTCACTCACACAAATTACAAAAACTTTTCCTCTTTCGTTAAAAAAAACTAATTAAACCTGGATAACAGTTTTTACACAGTTGACGAACACGTGATAAATACGAAATATGACATTCATGACACTGGTAAAATGGATTCTCAAACCAATTCTAACCAAATAAACATTTTCTAACACTGACTTTGTTGGTACATATATTTAGCATACAAACCAAATATAAATTTAAATTTACGCTGTACAGCGTTGCAGCCCTTCAACATATTGAATATCTTTGAGGAAGGGGAACACTGTGTTGGCATATTCTTGGACCTGTCGCAAGAGTTTGACTCTCTCTGCCCACTGTATTTTGCTTCAAAAACATAATAACATTTACAATTTTCATAACGGTAGTCTTAATCTTATCAAATCGATCAACTTCGAGTAGTTTACCAGTTGAACGAAGTATGCCGCAGGCTACAATTCTGTGGTCGTTGCTCTTTCTTCTCTTTTTAATGAGTTTTCACCCTACCTTGGCAACAACGCTAACTGCTACCTTTCTGCTGACCATGCCACGCTGTTAATTAGGGGTTACAAAATCGATGAAGTCCAGGAACGTTTGCACAGTGTTCTGAATAACGCACACGACTGGACTGTAACCACTGAGCTTTAGCTAAAAGATTTGAAAACTGTTAAAACGACATTTAATCTTCAAAGTTCAAATATTTTGAATCACAGTTACAGTAAGTTCCTAGAGGTTTACATTACACCACCAAACTCATTTATTTATGTCTATTTGCATTGAGGCGCCTGTTGAGTACAGTTTCGCCAGATTTGGTCAAGCTGGCGTATCACACGTTAGTCCACTCTGTGGCAATCTACTGCGTTTTGGCATTACGTAATAGACTTTCTAGTGCATAAATTTTCAAACTGCAACGTCATGTTGTTCATGTCCTGGGTCATATCAGTTACAGAGATGATTGCACGTTTCTATTTAAGGACTTTAGTATTCTTACGATTCCTTGTGACTTTATACAGCTTGTGACTTTATACAGCAACAAGTCAGCATACCAGGTTTAATCTGAGGTGTATGGATACCATACAAGGGACAGAAATAATTTCAGATCAGAATCCTGCCGAGTAAGTCACAGCGGGGATCGGAATTTACATCCCAGAAATTGTTCTATTAATTGCCTCTATTTATCCAATTCAGTACTGAAAAAACGCCTTAAGCCATTTTTGGTCAGCAATGCAGTCTACAGTGTTCAAGAGTTTTTAATTTGTCCAGTGTCTTTGAAATACAATAAAGTATTATTATAACAAAAAAATACAACACAGAGCAGTAATACAATAGAGTTTATCTAACGCCGCTAGGAAATGTCAGGTTTTACATGTCATTTTGATATTTTGTAACGTCACATTTTACACAACTGTCGTTTCATTACATCACTAGTGGTGTTATGAAATATCACCTACTGAATATTGATTTTTGTTTTGGATGTTACTATGGACATTCACAGTAACGCCCAAATAAACCCATTCAATTTAAATTAATTTGACACATAAGCCTTGTATCAGATATGAATTCGTAGGATGCCTTTAAATTTTAAAGCGGAGTTAGACAAAATTTTGTCATGAAACTGTTAATTTTGTTCAACTCACGCAATTTACAAAACTCGCTCGCTCGTTTTAACAGATATTATCTTCGTTGACCTAAATTAGTGTTCACAACTAGTTACGTAATAGTTATTTACGTAATCGTAAATATAATCAGTATAATCAGTTATGAAAAGACTTGCTAAAAAGACTCGCTCGCTTTACTCACTCGTTTTGGCAAATATGGCATTCGTTAGACAAAATTAACAGTTTCTTAACGTGTTAAGTACAAAATTTTATCTAACCCCGCTTCAAAATTGAACGACAACACGCGAATTTAAATCTAACAACGCCTATGTGTGAAATGTATTTAAATTGAAAGATTTTACTTGGACGTTGCTACGAATATCCATAGTAACATTTCCTAGCGGCGTTAGACAAATAAATATTACCGATAGAAATTTGTCTACCCAATGTCCACTAGGAAATATGTTTTTTTATAAATTTGACATTATATCTACTTTCTTCTTTAATATTTTGATTGTCTGTTTCACTTTTATAACTTAAAAAAAATATATAAATCAATGCATGGGCCATTTTAAAAAGCTGCTTGGGTCAGTATTTATCCCACGGATCATAGGTTACTGCAGAATGAAATGAGGAATCATCAATGGTTCCTCATATCTCAAAAAATTAAGAAAACAAACATCAAGATAAGCAAAAATATAAGAGGTCATAAATAACAATTTGATCTGGGAACGCCAAACTGGAGGTTTTACTGTACTAATCTGGTAGCGTAGAATGTATTAAAATGACTGTTGAAATGTGAATAGACAAAAAATATTAAAAGACGTTTCAAACTTCGTGTTTAAATATTAACGATTCCCCAGTAACTTAATGTAGTATCACTATCGTGCTGCTAGTCTGCCAACTTTAAATTATTCGAAAAAGTAATATTACGAAGACTTGAAGGTTAGATAATAGAACTCTGCTGCTATCTCCAACATAAAATTTGAATTTCCAGCAAAACATGATGAGCGGATGAAATAGTTTCAGAATAACAATATACCTATGGGTTGTTCATTGCCTGAGTGGTAGAATGTGGACGTCAATAAGAGCAGGACATCAATTTATGGCAGCATTTTTTTATCTAAACTATCAGTATGTCGACTATTCAGCAATACTCGATAGAGAGTTGCAACTGTCGATCTCCGTGTCCCATGCCCCCATACTTTCATACACAATACTACGACAAAGATTTAATCATTCCGTTACAGGCTTCTTTTAAGATCTTAGTGTTTTGAAAATAAAAAATGTCCTTGTTTGTAGTCAATATGTTAACAATGAAACATAACTTGCTGTTAGATGTTACTAAATAGGCTCTTAATAAGCTTCATTATTAGTCATGTTATGTTCGTGCAATTGATCATCACGTTCGTAAAACTTCGTTTTGTAATGTTTGCAGATCTCTAATGTTAGTTACAAAAGCATTATAGCAAACCAGACAAGCATTACTAACTGAAAACTTAGTTAGCGCGTTATAAAGCAGCAAGACACATTTGATTTCCAATAGACATTTCCTATTAATAATTGAATGAAGTTGTTTTAGCCAAGAGTAGCTCGTGTTATTCTTTTATTAATATTCTAATTTAGTCGATGGTCAAAAGGACGCAAAATGTTTATTTAACTATTATCATTAGGATTTTTAAAGCGTAAACATTGGAACGCTGCCTCTAATCGAATGGAGTCATTTTAAACGATGTTACACGTGAAACAAAGATGTTAAATAAACATCTTGCATCCTCTTGACCAGCGACTAAATTTCAATATAAATAACAGAATAACAAGAGCTATTCTTAGCTAAAACAGCTTTAACTAGTTATCGATAGGAAATGTCCATTGAAAATGAAATGTATATTGCTGATTTATAACGCGCTAACTAGATCACCAGTTACTAATGCTTGCCCGGTTTGGTTTACTTTTCTAACTTCACTAACATTAAAGATCTGCAAACATTATAAAACAAAGTTTTACGAACAACTGTTGACGCACTCCGGTATTTTCGTAATGATCAACTGCACGAAGAACTTAACATGACTAATATTGAAGCATATGTAAAGAATATGACGCAATTTTTTTAAAACCTGATCAAATATTCCAATGCAGTTAAATTTATTCTTGGAACAAGAAATATTCATCATCAACCACTAGCATTGTAATTTATAAATATTCAATTCAACCTTTATGCAACATTGTACTAAAATTGAATATTCTATTAAATATATGCTTTCTGATTTTGTTAAAGATCTGATGCAATAATAATGCACAATTTTCAATACTCCGCCATCTCTAATAGAGTAGTGAAAATGAAAAATTCAAATGTATGAAGATATTTATCTTGCCTGCGCCTCCACCATTTCTTTATATTTAGCATTTTAATTTAAATTTATAATATTGTATAAAATTCTATGATCATTATGTTTCTTCATATAAAAAGTTAAAAATAACAAACTTAAAAATTTTAATTATTTCTCCTCATAACAAACTAACAAGTATTACAAGCTATTCTTAGATAAGCTGTACGTTGAGCAATATTCTTTGTTATTGTGGAAAAATATGTCTTATCTACGCAATAATTCCTATTGTACTTGTTATTTTTAATTGCATATCATTACGTACCCTATTAAGTTCTTCTTCACTTGCCATCTTTACCAATTTATATTATCCCTTAATAAGAACACCAATAAATCAACCAACAACTTAATTAAATCAATAAAATTAATCAAAATTAATCGCCACGAACCAATAATAATCACGTAATCAAAAAACTTTTTTAATAAAACTTCTTCTCTATCGAATTGGAAATTTCAAAAGACGTCAATCCTATTGTCTTTTCAATAATATTATATGGAAACCTGTAAAAGATATGCGCCAGTTGAAACATCCCCCCGATCCCTTCATCCCTCCAAAACCGGCAATAATAATTGGTCACGGAATTATTCATTTGACAAAGTCACGCACTGATTTAATCAACCATTTCGAAGTCCCATCGGTTCCCATCCTCAGGGTAAACGATGCAGCACGTCATTGCAGAAATGTTAATGCGGAAACAAGAATCAGCGGTAGTAAACAATTTAAAACAATTTGAGAGATTTGTTTGTACATTTTGAGAGATGCCGGAAGTAAGAATATAGGGGGATTTTGCTATGAATCATAAAAAATAATCAATCTCTCAGAAATCAATGAGAGTTTATTACGTTTATTTTAAGAAAGCAATTTTTTGGAATTATAAATATAACAATTTGAAACAATTATTTTAGAACCACTGATTCAATAAAAATAAAAGCCGTAATAATCATACCAATTTAAAGAAATCGTCTGGATTTTATTTCCAAGTTCATTATCCACGGTTAGCGAGTTCATTTATATCTGCAAAATGGTTACATGACATGCTAACTTTCAAAATCGATAAAAACCTAATTATTTAAGCGAGTAATCATAAAAAAAGGATGGCTTTATCACAAAGCTTTTAAGTTGCAACATACATTTAAATGCTATAATTGTTCCTTAACGATAAAATATAAATAAACGGCAATTTCTAGAAAAGACCTTGTTCATGTTGAATGACGATCATATTTGGTGCGTTAGTCGAACAATGTTGCGATAATAGAAAAGTTATTGGCGTAAACTGCTGTGACTAACATAACAAGAATTTAAAAAGAATACTATACTCTTTTTGCGTCGCGCCAAGTTATTTTTTTGCATTGTTTTAAATGCGATAAGAGATATATTCCTACTAGGTTACCTATATAAACGTATGTAGTTGATTTTTTACATTTAGTTATACTCATATCTTTATAGTTTTCACATCTTTGAGATAAAAAGAAATCATGAACGGTGAATTTAATCATAAAATAACTAAAAACAATTAATAATCATTTCTTTTTTAGGCTCTCCAATAATTTTATTTATATCCCTTCTACAATTAACAACGATTTTAACCGCACCAAGTAAATTAATTCGCAATTTTTATTTTCGTTTTATTTAATTAATTTTTTGTAGCATCTCCATCTCCTTCATCATCACCAGATCAATGCCCCACTGATAATACAACAGCTGCAACATTTTTCAGTCCAAACGGATGTGGAAAATATTTGCAATGTGTAAATGGCACAAAAGTTGAAATGACATGTCCAGATGGTCAAGAATATAATTCGTTATTAGGAGTTTGCGATGATCCGAAATATGCTCATTGCAAACTTCCAGCTGGCACGAATTCCTCATCTTCAGAAGCACCTGATACGAATCATAATCATACTGAAAGTATAATTTCATCTGTTAATAACTCAACTGATGGAACTAACTCGAGTACAACTGAAATAGAAAAATCTACAACGGTAGCATCTTCTGAAGAAAAGAAGAAAGATGAAAATGATTCTAAAGAGAATACAAGTGCGTCTTCTTCACCTTCTTCAACAACATCTGACGAAAAGAAAATAGATGAAAACCAGTCTACAACTGCAGCATCTTCTGAAGAAAAGAAAAAAGATGAGAATGATTCTAAGGAAAATACAAGTGCGGCATCTTCACCAGCAGCATCTGACGAAAAGAAAAAGGATGAAAATGAGTCTACAATTGCAGCATCATCGACGCCATTGCCTGATAGGAAGAACGACTCAACTGATGTATCTAAGGAAGTTACAAATACATCCTCTTCAGAATCACCTGAAACATCTGCTAGCGTAACTCCAGCTGATTCAAAAGCAAAAACACCAGTTCCACCATTAATCCATAATGAATCCACCACTAATAGTTCTCAAAATGTTACTAGTGAGATAAAGGTAAATGAAACAGGAAAACCAGAAAAGATATCGGACTCTAATGAAAGTGAAGACGAAGAGGAAGAAGATGATGATGACAAGAAATCAAAAGATGGAAATAAAAAGAATGATAAGACCTCATCTGAATCACAAGAATCCAAAGAAACGAAAGAAGGAAGTGACGAGGGTAAAGAAACAGGAGTTAAATCTAAATCTAAAGAAGAATCGAAAGATGTAAAAGATAGCGTTAAAAAACCGGATGTAAAGAGTGATGGGAAACCAAGCACTAGTAAAGCAACAAGCGAAGCTGAATTAGGTGGGGATGAAGAAAAACGGGATAAAGCGACACGACCAACAAAACCAGCAGGAAAACATTAAGAAAAATCAGTCAAATTTTAATATAGAGTAAGGAATATGGAGGTTGATTACTTTTAATTGGTGAGAATGTTTTTAAATACGATGCCAAAATAAACTTTAAAACAACATCTACTAAAAACAAAAATTTTGTCTGATTTTTATGATGATCTCATAAATTTTTTGAGAAAATTTTGAGGCAACTAAAAAAAGTTTCACCATGTAAAAGCTGACCAACCTATAAATGCAATTAGAATAGTTAATTAATGGGCTAAATTATTAATGTAATAAGGTTATATTTTTTTAATACTTTTTAATTGTGATTGCAATAACAACGAAAATAAGATGGATTTGATAAAATGATGTAAGATTTTTTTCTAAAATAGCGTATGAATATAGGTATGTCATAAATGTAAAAAATGCTTTAATGCTTTATAAATATTTTTTTATTATCAGTTTTACGAGTAAAAAATGTCGGGATAACTTAGAATGGAATGTTTCTATAAGTTATGTTTAAAGTCGAATACTACAAAGAATATTTTCTGTGATATCAGAAATATGCTTAAAAACCTTGAAGGATATTTCTGTGTAGATAAACTAGACAATGTTCTAGTTAAATTTAAGAAAATGTTAGTTTTATAGAAACTTATTGTTTAAGAGTATCTGTCTGGAACTTTAACCAACATTCTGTTGATTAAAAATAAAAATTTAAGAAATCTTGGAATTCTAAATGTTGGTAAAAGTTGCCATTAAAGTAATTAATAGATTTTTGCGCTCATTCCTAACAAGTATTTATTAATATAAAGGTATTATTAAAAATTAACGTATTTTTATTTGCGTGTATAAAATCCTGTACATAATGAATAATTTTAATAAAATATTACGATTTGAGTTTGAATATTGGCATACTTTAAGTAGTCTTATTTCAATTTTAAAAACTTTTTAATAAGTATATGATGAAAGCGATTCTTTCTTACAACTCACATTTAATAAAAACATTAAATTAAATAACAAATATTTACTTTTTCAATACTCTACCATTTACGTATCTATTCAAATGTAGAATTAAAATATTGTATCTAATCGTTTATCATAGTCGTAAAAAACTTGGGCTGGGACAGACGAGAATTTAGATATTTTGATTGATAAAGACGAGATCGCTTGAAACCGGGACTTCGTGGTTAATATTACAATAATGTGAAAGTGGTAACAACGTGAGTAGGGTGTGTGTGTGTGCAGATGGATAATAAAACCTTCGCATTTTTAATAGAATTAAATCATTGTATTATCGCTAATAACAATGTTTTGTATGTTGCACTCCTCATCAATTTTATTAACTATTCTGATTAGAAATATTTTTACGCCTGTTTATTTCCTAGTTGTATTGGTACATAAAGCTGGATAAACACAACACGCGTATGAGTAGTGTGTATGAAGACTAGTATATACTTGGCGAGTTACGTGTACTTCCCATCGTGTGTTGGAATATACATGAGTGCTCTGGATACGTAAGGTATCCAGTATTGGTACATAAAGCTAGAGAATAAATAAAGCTGAAAAGCTCATACACTACGCGCGCATGAGTAGTGTGTATGAAGACTAGTATATACTTAGGAGTTACGTGTACTTCCCATCGTGTGTTGGAATATACATATGTGCTCTGGATACGTAGGCACCCATACAAAATTTTTAATGATATTATCTAGATTGAAGTTACAGTTTTCAATATCAACTCTTCCTTTCCAATTCCATTCCAGCATATACTGCGAATGTTTTTATGGGAAAGCATGTATTTCAAATTAAGACTTGATACTGCTTCTAGAAGACTTGATCTGTTACCAAAAGACTTTATATTACTTTCAGATAACTTAAAATACATCCAGAAGACTTGCAATTCTTCTAGAAGATTTGAAACTGTAGTTAGAAGACTTAAAATGCTCCCAGAAGACTTGATACTGCTTCTAGAAGATTTAAAATGTTCTCAGAAAACTTATATTACCTCTGGGAGAGTTGAAATATTTACAGTTGACTTGGTATTGCATCTAGAAAACTGGATAGGGCTTCCAGAAGATATAAATGAAGCTTAATACTGCTTCTAGAAGATTTGAAATGTTCCCAAAAGACTTGATATCGGGTCTAGGAGACTTGAAATACATTCAGAAGACTTGATATTGCTTCTAAAAGAATCAATATTGCTTCTACAAGCCTTGAAATGCTTGCAGAAGATTTGAACTCTTTCTAGGAGCGTTGTAGTGTTTCCTAAAGAGTCGATACTGATTCTGGAGAATTTAATGTATCAGTTAGGAGTGTAGTTTTTTAGCGTGCTTAGATTTGAGCTGTTTATTAATTTAAAGATGTGGTTCACAGAAGAAAATCTTCGTGAACTTTAAAAGTCTTTTTAATGAATCGGTGGATGAATTAACTAAGGGTAAGCCGTTCTTATCTAAAATAGTAACGGTGATTAAGGAACGTTTCAATGCTGAAATAAACGATCTAAAGTCACAAAATGTTGACCTTAGGGCTGAAAACCAGTTATTAAATGAGATATTTGATAAATTGGAACAATATACACGCCGTAATAGCGTACGATTATTTGGCGTTGCTGAGCAATAGGAGGAAAATGTAGAAGATAAAATAGTTTCGTTGTTTAAAGATCAGCTTGGTGTATTAATTTCTGAAGTTAAGATAGACCGTTGTTATCGTATTAGGTGGCATTCAGGCAAGAATAACAAACATTCACGCCCAATTCTAGCTAAATTTATAAGGTATAGATCTTGGGCTTCTGTTTGTAAATCTAGAGGTAAACTTAAAGGGACTAACAATAAGATTAGTATACAGGAGGATCTACTGCTCGTAATTATGGACTGTTGAAACAAGCTAAGGAGAAGTTAAGGAAGAGTAACTGTTGGTCGTATGATAGGCGAGTTTACGTTAGAAAGGATGGTTCTAAATCATTGACCAAACAATCGTCAGATATTATATGTTTTCAGTCCAATAGTCGACTTTCATTAGTTAGTCAGTTGTAACCGCTTAATTCATTTTAGTACAAGTACTTGTATAGCTTTTACGCTAATATGCTTATGTTTAGTTATCTTTTATTGATTGCATCAATTTTCATTGATTACTTTTCGTTTTCTTTTTGAAAACTAATTTTGTAAATTATTTTGAATATTACCTTTTTTTATGTTTATTTATTTAACATACCTAAGTTTGCATTTTTTTTTTCATTGGATATTTTGTTTAATTAAATCACAATTTTGTTTTTTTTGTTGTTATTGAAAGAGAGAGAGAACAATATTTATTTGGACATATATAAACGACATAATGGACATAATATAAATGAAAATGTACAAATCCAAAAGGGCTTAAACCTTAGTTTTCCTGCACATTTGTTATTGATTACTTAGCAATTTAATTCTGTTTTGAAATTTGTCTGCGTATTTTATTTTGTTTAATCTGATTTTGTATTTCAAGTAATGTTTTTCTAATGTCAAGACTCTTTCACGTCAAGCATTTGAATGCGAAGCCGGTGCTGGCCCACATTGATGAGCTTAGGGATTATTTGTTACATTCTGGTTGTGATATGCTTGGTATTTCGGAGACTTAGTTGAATGCGAAAGTGAATGATTAGGTGTTGCATGTTGATAGGTATAACGTTTTTAGAGTTGATAGAGAAACTAGAGGTGGTGGAGTGGCATTTTTTGTAGTTTAAAGACCTGAGGCCTATTACTATTCTTCCAGTCCTATCTAAGCTGTGCGAAAGGATTATGGCAGAACACTAAAAAGCTTGTACACGTACAATATTCTACCTGCTAAACAATCTGATTTTAGAAGCCACTACAGTTGAGTTACAGTGTTCTTGACGTAACAGACGATATATTTAAATCACTTGATATGGATAGGACAACTATACTTGTATTACTAGACTTCAGAAAAGCGTTTGACATATTGAATCATAACCTTTTATTAGCTATTCTGAAGTTTGTTGGTATATCTGATTCTGCTACATCCTTGTTTCGATACTATCTATTTGATAGGTCGCAAGCCATTAGGGTGAAGTCATTGTGTTCTGACTCTATAAAAATTGCTTCTGGAGTTTCACAAGGTTCAATTCTCGGCCTAATTTTGTTTACAATTTTCACCAACAAACTATTTTCAAAATTAAATTATTGTGCTTATCATCTATATGCTGATGATTCTCAGCCTTATCTCGATTTTCTTCCTGAAGAGTTGGTGGAGGCTTATGATAGGATAGCGGAACAATTAAGTAACCTATGTGTGGAGATTGAAAGCCCTGACAAGACTCAATGCATTTTATTTACAAAGAAGGGTAGGTTATCTGTTAATAAAAATAATATTAATATTAAGATACTTGTAGCATAGTTGAAATTATCGAGTTCGGTTAAAAGTTTGGGTCTTGTCATTGACTTTGGGTTTGGTGATCATGTTAATTTTTATGTATTGACGTGCATATGGTTCACTTAGGAGTCTATTTTAACAAAATTTATTTATCCAGTAATATGAAGCGGCTCCTCTATGATTCTCTTGTCTAATCTCACTATAACTATTGTAATGTTGTTTTTGGCTCATATTTGTCTTATGAGAGTTAACGAAAAATTCATGCATATGGTACACTTAGAAGTCTCTATTTTAGCAAAATTTATTTATCCAGTAGTACAAAGCGGCTCCTCTGTGATTCACATGTCTAATCTCACTTTAACTATTGTGATGTTGTTTTTGGCTCATGTTTGTCTTATGAGAGTTAGCGAAAGATTCATGTTGTGTAGAACTCGTGTCCTCGCTTCATTTATAGTCTTCTAAGGAGTGATCATATTTCTTAAGTTTTGTTAGACTGTGGTTGGCTGAGGCTATGAGACACTGATTTGTGTTTTGTGTTTCATTACTTGTCGTTCGTGTATGGGCTTATCTCTTCTGGCAAGCCACCTTATCTCTACCGCAAGATTACTTTCAAAACGGATTTTCATAATTTAAATATCCGACAAAAATTTTGTGTAGATAATCCCTGTTCATACATCCACCAGGTTTCAACGCTCGTTTTCGTATCAGGTGCCTTTGGAATGTGATTTCCATTTCTGCGAGGTTTTTTTTCAGTTTTCTTGTTTGCATTAAAGCATGTAAATGTGCAAATGAAAAATTCTTTAAGTCTGAATTATTATTTTTTGGTTTACATTTCTTTATATATTTACAGCGATTTTTACTGATCTCATAGGTGTAAGAAAATCAGTGAGTTTTGCCTTTTCTGCTCCTGCATCTTTTGAGCTTAGAATAATGATTTTAATCATATTATATAAGCATCAGCTTTTTTCCGTTTTTATGGTATTATCGTATTTTTCTTTTTTTCTTGGCTCAATAAATTGATCATTATTATTATTAAGACTAAAAAATCTTTCGAATAGTTGGTTGCTATTCGAGTATAATTTATTGCTAAAGCTCGGATATCGAAAAAAGGAAGTTGTTTTCTTATCCTACTCATTGGTTGCTATTCCCAAGATTTTTTAACCTTTGTATACAGTACAACCCGTGCTCCGTTTAGTATTATTATTATTATTATTACTATTATTATTATTATTATTATTTGCCAAAACATGTGAACTGCTTCCAGAAGATTTAGTACTGTCTCTGAAAGTCTTGATACTGACTGATCATCTATGTTGTATTTGCCAACGCGCATTTTTTTTTAACGTAGAACCTAAGAACCTAAGAAATATAACATAAATTTAACTAACGTAGAATTTATAAATAATCAATTCTAACATTTCTTGATTTCTGCTATATCTTCTGCTATACAAATTATAAATTCCAAAGTCCATTACAAATTTCAATTTGCATCGAATTGATTCCTTATTTTATGTGCATAGTGTATATGCATGCTATATATGCAGGATGGACTAAATTGGATACTTTTAAACTACTCTTTCTATAAGAAATAAAGGAAAAATGACAGTATTTTCTCAATACAAAATACTATAAACTAAATACCATACTACCAATAATATTTGCTTCATATTTTCAGGATAGACAACAACAGACACTGGAATGGAACAATTTCTGAATGGAAAACAGCAAAAACAGGAGTACCACAGGGCTCCGTGCTCGGACCAGTGTTATTCTATTATATTTAAACAATTTACCAAAAAATATAAAGGCAGACTCAATGTGTTTGTATGCGGATGACACCTCATTCATAAACAGTTCTAAAGTCTTAGAACACCTAAAAGAAAAAAACAAATATAACACTAAGTGACGCTAAAAATTGGTTCGAAGCAAATAATCTGGAACTGAACTGAGAAAAAACACAAATACTTACCTTCTTCACAAAACAAAACCAGGATGTAGGAAATTATTCTACAAAGTTTCTGGAGGTTATACTATCGGAAACTCTATCATGGAGGGACCACATAAAACAATTGAAATGATAATTGGCAACGACACTGTATTGTTTAAGAATGTTATATAAAAGTTTACCGGAGGAAGCAATAAAGAACGTATATTTTGCCTACTTTCATAGTATGGCGATATAAGGCATACTTACCTTGGGAATATCTAGTGAAGTGAGTAAAATTATAAAAATGCAAAAAAAAGCAATTAGATTACTTAAAAAATTGAATTATAAAGAAAATTGCAGAGATTACTTTAAGGAATTGAAGATACAAACAATACCATCCTGTTATGTGTTTTCTTGTTTACAATATGTCCATGCGCAAAAAGAAGTATTGGAAAGAAATACAGACTCTCACAACTACAGTACACAATATGGAAACAATTTACTGGTACCCTTGCATAGAGTACAGAAGTCACAAAATACGAAAACAAAACAATTAGATGAGAAAAAATTTATAGCAGAAGTGAAGAAACACCTAATAGAGAACGAGATTTATTCAATTTAAAAATACTATGAAAGTAAAATGTCTGGAATAACCTAATACAGGGACAGGAAGCGGAACTTAAAGTTAGTTTCATGTATTTCTTTTCTGGTTTTGTTTTGACAAATCGAATGTACCATATTTTATTCATTTGAGAAATAAATTAATTATTATTATTATTATTACATACCTTCTCTTCAACAGCGCAGATTATGTAGTCGTGCCACTTTTTTATATGAACTGGTGAATGGGAACTATGATTCTCCTAATCTTCTTTCGCCAGTAGATCTACATATTCCCTCTGGGAAGTTACATTACTTTTTGTTTTACGTGCCAAGCACTCGAACTAATTTGTATAAAAACTCCCCTATACTGCGGATGGAGAGCACAGTTGACCGTCTTAGATTTGATATATTTACACTCACGCCGCACAATCACAAGAAAGTGATTCGGAGAGCTGTAGCTTCCATGTCTCCTATTGCACACTTCTAATTTTACTAATTTCATTTTTTCTTTATATATTGTAATGCGTTTATATACATAGATAGTATTTTTATCTATTGTGTATACAGGGTGAGTTATTAGTATTCCGGCGGACAATAGTCACTAAACCGTTTGAAGAAGAACAAAATGTTTTTTAGGAAAGTTGTTTAACTCAACACTTTCTGTAACCTAAAATTAGTTTCCATTATGTAGGGTGTTCTAGTTAGGTGTAACAGAGAGTACGTCATTTTTCTCTAAATGGAATACCTTGTATATTTTATCATATTATGAATACTACTAAATCTGTTATTACCGTATATGTTACTAACTTATAAAAATTATAGTTTTTGAGATAATCGATTGTTTCTTCAAAATGTGCCCATAACACGACCTTCTTAAAAACAATAAATAATTATTGAGGAAACGATCTATTACAAAATGAACGACTTTATCTTATACAGTAGAACCCCTCATATCCGTCACCCATGGGACCGGAGCATGGTCGGTTACCAAAAAAGGTCGGATAATCCGAGGAACAACAAAAATGAACAAGACAAACATAAACGAGTACATATATTTAATTATGTATACAAATCCATGTATGTACATGTAAATTTATTTAAAAAAATCAGTTATATTTTTTTGTTTTAATCTACCAAATCTTGCTTTAGCTGAGATATCTTTCCACTTTTTAATGCACAGCACATCCATCGGTGTTGCTTCTGGATGTTGCTCGACGTATTTCATTGCAATCTCGAAAGCCTCTGTAGCTGTCGTATGACTGATATTTTCAGGTTCTTCTTTTTCATCATCCGTTTCATCTTCCTCTGTTTCAACTTTAAAAACTGCGGATACGATTTGTTCGTCGTTCAGATCCTCGTTAGTGACTTCAACTATGTCCCCTCCCAATAGCCACTCTTCTATATCCGCTGGTTGGATTTGGGCATCGATGGTCTGTAAATCTTGTAGAATTTCTGCTTCATCTGTATTTAAAGTTTCAGACTCATTAGAGATTGCGCTCTCACCTTCAATAATACTTGGCCATAGTTTTCTCCAAGATTTTTGTAGAGTGGTGTGATTGAGTTCGTCCCAGGCTTGTGCGGCAATGTAAATGGCATCTTTTATATTAAAAGTCTTCATTGCCTCAAATAGGTTACTGCCTCCTTCCGTTTGCTCTAATAAGAAGCTGACATATTTTCGCCTGTATCTTTTCTTCAACCACTCAATAACCCCTTGATCCATAGGTTGGATTAAAGGCGTCACACGAGGAGGTAGAAACATAGCTTTGATGTTTCCCATTGTTAGTTCGTTTTCCGAAGGATGACTGGGAGCATTGTCAAGAATCAAGACTGCATTGAGTGGTAGATTTTTCATTTTCAAGTGTTTTTTACATCTGGTACAAACTCTTCAAAAAACCACTGTTTAAACAAAGAACTGTCCATCCAAGCAGATTTTTGATTTTTATAATAAACAGGCAATGATGCCATGTACACATGTTTGAACGCTCTGGGCTTTTTAGATTTTCCAATGACAAACAATGGCATTTTATGGTTTCCACTTGCATTACTACAAGTTGCAAAAGTTAGTCTATCCTTGGATAATTTTGTCCCTGTTACTTTTTCATTTTTTGCAGCAAGAGTTTTTTGTGGGAGCATCTTGTAATTTAACCCTGACTCGTCAATATTATACACTTGATCCGGATGCATATTGTTTTCTTTAATAAAAACTTCAAATTTCTTCACGAACTCTTTGGTTGCGTCATCATCAGCTGATAGCTTTTCTCCAGAAATAACAACGTGACGTATACCATGGCGACGTTTCCATCGGTGAAGCCAAGCTTCACTTGCACTGAAATTTTTCCCTTCCTCTCCTACTATTGTTTTATGTAAAATCGCTGCCTTCTCTTTAATTATAGGACCTGACAAAGGAGTTCCTTTGCGTCTTTCTTGGCAAAACCATATCCAGAGAGCATCATCTAAAACATCAAATTTAGGCTTTTTCCACTGTCATAGAGTACGATTCGATATTCTTTCTGTTTTTCCTCCAGTCTTTAATAGTTGTGACGCCTATTCCTAATTCAGAAGATAATTTTTGAACTGACTCGCCATTGTCTAGCCTCTGAATAACTTCCAATTTCTTCTGTAGTGTACATACAATACGTTTTCGTTTTTGTTGGGTAGCCATAATCACTTTTACTATAACAATTGTAAATATGCATACAATTGATATTCACAAAGATGAACACAGTTGCGCAACCCTTGGCAAACATCAAGATTGAGCGAATCAAGTAATTCCCCGACGGAAAGTCGGGTCTCTTGGGATTCACAAAAACGTACATTAGAGCATTTGAACAAAATTGGGAGTAGGGAGGGGTGACGGATATCCCGAGGAGTCGGATATCCCGAGGTCGGATATGAGAGGTTCTACTATACATTATTTTCTGTATTTATATGATACATTTCAAGAAACAATCTGTTGTGATAATTTGGTTCTTTGTCTAAATTTATTGTATTTTCAAAATCAAACTGATGGTTTAGGTCAATTGCGTGTTTGGATAGAGCACATGATGTTTTTCTTTTCAATTTTGTATCACTTTTATGTTTATTAATTCTACTCTTTAACCATTGTTTTGTTTGTCCAATGTATTTTTTATTACAATCTTTGCAATTAACACAATATATAAGTCCCAATTCTAGAAATTTTTCCGTTTTATCTTTTAATTTAATTTTTTTTTTATTTCTATTAATTTAGATCATTTATTTATTACAAATTTTTTGCAAAATAAAACAAGAATTAATTAACTTGACTGAGCAAAATATTATTTTTGATAAATAAAGAAGTAAAACCTGATAAAAATATAAAAAAATAAATATATGTGGTGCCACAATAACATATTTTATTGCATAATTCTTTGTAAATTTGATAAAGTACCAAGTTGCATTAACATTTGGTATATGACAGAAGAATTATTTTACATTATAAAGTATTAATCAGATAATAAAAGGAAAAACAAAAAAAAATGATAAAAATAGTCATAATATGATATTAAGTGCAATAATAGCACATTTATCACACATTTTTTCTTTAAATTCTAAATATCAGGAAAATTACTGAAGTTACACACATATCATACTTACCATTAATTAAAGAGAATCTGATGGGCAATTCAACCAGCATACAATATACACTTAGCAGCAGAAGTCTGCGTACAAAAAACTTCTAACACTTTAACTGAAAAAATAAGGGTCATGATCTAATGTGATAAACTTCATTTTTTTTTTATTTTGTGTATTAACTACATATAATTCTATTAACAAAATATGCATCAATAAAACAGAAATATTAGTTACAAAAAAAATTAAAATTAAAAATTCTCCAAATAATGCGTATGCAAAAATCTGCGTACAAATAAAGACGCTTTCTCCAAAATATACTTATTTACTTAAATACGTAGTTGGCGATGTACGCTTTCCGATTTAAATAAAAGATAATCGGTGTCAATTATATTAGCAGAAGCTTAGAAGTTAGAATGGACACGAAAGGAAAGGAAATTGAATTGGGAGAGAGAAAAATTATTGTAAAGTTATGGAAAGAGGGAAAATCTTTTCGAAAAATAGGAGAAACTGTCGGCAGGTCACACTCTTCCATTCAAAGAGTAATTAATAATTATAAAGACACTGAAGATTACCTCTCACGTCCGCGATCTGGTAGACCACCCCTTTTAACAAACCGAGAGAAGCGAAAAATTGTACAGCAGGTTAGAAAAGAACCTAGGCTGACGGCAAAAAAAAATAGTAGAAAATGTACAAGAAGAATTTCATAAGACTATCAGCAAAGATACGGTGAGAAGGACGTTAAAAAAAGCTAACTATCATAGTCGCGTTGCACGAAAAAAGCCATTTGTGTCAGAGGTCAATCGTCAGAAGCGGATCGCCTTTGCAAAAAAACTCTTAGACAAGCCCATTGAATTCTGGGAGAAAGTTCTCTTTACAGATGAGAGCAAATTTTGCATTTTCGGCATTAAGGGTAAACAACTTGTATGGAGAAAACCTAATACTGCCCTTAATCCCGAAAATTTGAAAGCGACTGTAAAACACGGAGGTGGTGGAGTTATGGTTTGGGGGTGTATGTGCACCAAAGGGGTGGGAATGTTGGTTTACATAACATCGACAATGGACCATAAAATTTATATAGACATTTTAAAAGAAAATTTGAAGCCTAGCATCGAAAACTTGGGCTTGAGGCCCGAATACTTTTTTCAACAAGATAATGACCCCAAACATTGCGCCCACAACACTAAGCTTTGGCTACTATACAATACCCCAAAGCAACTTAAAACACCGCCACAATCGCCGGACTTGAATCCCATCGAACACCTCTGGGATTTACTGGAACGCAGGATTCGGCAACACAACATAACGTCGAAGGAAACGTTAAAAAATGTTATGATTGAGGAATGGGCCAAAATCAGTTCGGACGAAACGAAGAAATTAGTGCACTCCATGCCTAAACGTTTAAGGGAGGTCATTAAACGTAAAGGTTATCCGACCTCATATTAATATAGAAACAATGATCTCATTTATGAATTTTTTATAAATACTGTCCTGACTTGTACGCAGATTTTTGCATACCCGTTATTTGTAGAATTTTTAGTTTTGATTTTTTTCTGTAACTACTGTTTCTGTTTTGTTGAAGCATATTTTGTTAATAGAATTATATGTAGTTAATATACAAAATTTAAAAAAATCAAGTTTATCACATTAGATTATGACTCTTATTTTTTCAATTAAAGTATTACAAGTTTTTTGTACGCAGACTTCTGCTGCTGAGTGTACATCTATTTAAAAAAATTGACATATTGTCCGTATCGCCTACATAGAACTTCCTGTATAAGTGAAAATAATTTTAGATATAGAAGGTAGTGAGTCAAATAACTTGTATAAAACTTTTTTTTGCTTGTCAAAGGGTTTAGTGTGTATCGTCCGCCGGGCTACTAATAACGCACCCAGTGTAATTATTGCCGTTATTAATATTTTTTTTATTTTTGAAAACAATTTTCATTATTAGTAAGAATATTACTAATTTTTGGATGTAATTACATTCTTTGTTGTTATTTACTAGTTATGGAGGATGAATACTTTTAGCTTTAGTTCTATTTAAGTGATGTAGCGTTTGTGGGATTTTGTCCTGTTGCTGCCTCCAAATGTAAATAAATAAATATTTTTGGTAAAACCGCGTTGAAATCTACAAGGTCGTTTCCGAAATAATTGTGCCCTACTAAACCAGGATATTCCACAAAATCATATGGAATATTGATAAAACAAAATATGCTCTTCATTAAGAACTTATCAGGTTACCACCAATTCATATTTGAAATTTTAGGCCAAATAAGTTTTGAAAAAATCAAAATCGATCATTTTCTCCTTACTAATATCCTCCGTATGTTTGATTAAAACGAACTTTAGATAAACGACAAATAATAAGAAAATTAAAGATTATCAATACAATAAAATGCAGTAATTTATTTATTTTAAAAGTAATAGCGTACAACATACGGATCTTATTTTTTTAATTTTTCTTTATTACCTCTTTCGAAAAACATCAAATAATCTTACGACTATAATAAAATCTAATAAAAGAACGTATAAATTCATTTCCCGTCGACAATTTACCAACTCTCCCCGCTTTCCACGACGACGTTTTAATGAGATACGCACGTTATAGTAGCTATTATATAATAATAAAATCACCAAATTCTAACGCTTTACTTATCCATTTTATTCTTTTTTTTTCTTTGTAAAAAAACCTTTCTTATTTTTCCACATTTTTGCTGTTGTAACTCTGCTTTTTCTGTTGATATCGATTGAGCGTCCAAAAGTAAAGAAAGTATTATCATTGACCGTTTACATTATAACACATATACGCAACTAAAATAATAATATATTTATATTTATAATATATATAAAAAAAATATCTAAAATAATAATTAAATCGTTAAAAAAAACAAAAAATTACACGTGCTAAGAAGACACTAAAATAAGATGATTGCATATGATATTCGAAAATTGTTTTGTAATCGTTTTTTTGTTTACGTATATATACGTGTTAGACAAAGAGATAGTTGTTTGGAAGGGTAATCCTAAACATAGTCTTTTTTGTTAATAAAAAAATACAAAAATCTACAAACTGCTGGGACGATGGACCTTTTTATAACTTTTGTTTACAATGAAAAATGGCCCAATAGCGAAGGTGTTGATCGTTTTCTACTTAATATTACACATTAGTTCGATTTTTCATTTCACTTTTCACCTATTAAAAATCGTCGAAAAGAGAGAATATCATGGAATGAATAATACAATGAAGATAGAGAATAATAGATGCTCTACACAGTTTTACACCGTTTTTTATTTTATTATTTTTTTCGTCTTATTAAATATTAAATATCATTATTATTATTATTATTACACAGATCCTGCACTAACATGTATAATTTTTTTGGAAAATTGTTTTTTTAATCGTTAATTTTTCTACTTTTGATGTTCGTATTTTTTATTAAACGGCAGAGGTCCGTTTTGCAAAAAATCGTGCAAAAAGTGTACCGGTAGAGTTTATTTACACGAAAATTATGCACGATTTTTCGTTTTATCAAAATTCGTTTATCACCTCCGTTTTTAAAAGAATGAAAATAAAAGGAAAACACTCAGAAATGATTACTTACAATACACGTTTTGGGACGATAATAACTCTATTTAAAAAATTCTAGCTAAAATTATTTATACACAAAATAATAATAATAAAAAAAATATGAACGAACGATAATAGTTATTATTACATTTTGATCGGTTACTATAATAGTTTACTATATCATATAGAGAGTTACTATTTATTAAAAAAAAAGATTAAAATTAAAAAAACACATAAATTATCGTTTTAACAAAACAAATTTTTAAAATTTAAAAAGACTTTCTGTAATCCTGTTTTTCTGCTTCATCAATCTTATTTTTTTCTTTATTATAAAATGGTGATTATTAATATATTATGTATATATATGGATGATACTTAAAATCTAATTGTTTTTTTTGCACATAGTTTCAAAAAGGACATTTAAAAAATAAGGGGGTCATAAGAGTATTGAATACAAACAAAAATTTAATAATAATAGAAAATAGTGTTGGATAGAAAAACAAACTTTAAAAATACACTTACTAAGTCAGGTTGTATGAAATTTTTTTGTTACGGTGTTTTATGGTATTACAAATGATTCGGCAGTGAGCCCTTCTTAAGGACGAGGGTTCGTCGTTCATTTCGTATCCTTTTCTTTGTTTTCTTCTGTATCTTTTTCTTTCTCCTTTTCATCAGCCTGAAAATCAAAATTAATAATCATTTATATGAAGTATTTAAGAAAATACATTTATTATTTTTCTTTTTATTAAATTTTAAAATTTTCCATTAGAAATAAAAAAGTTAAAATATGATCAAAATATTTAAACATTTATTGGATATTATTTACGTTTTATAGAGATTACTAATCACTCGTTAATGAGAAACAAACGGAAACATTTGTTGTATTGATTATTATTACAGTCCGTATTTATATGGTTTTACATATTTTGCATTTAACTTGATATTTTGCATTTTTATCGCATATAAATTTAGTTAGCCATATACTATGGTATAATCCCGTGTAATTGCATATGAGCGCATATTTTGTCCATATCTCAATTATGCGTGGAACAGATTGCCTGCATTAGTACGTTTCGAATATTATACAACAATTAAACAAATAATGGTAAACAAAAAGCATTTTTAAAGGCCCTCTTGCGTATATACCTATAATAAGAATTAGTTCTCGTTCTGTCATTACCTCGTAAGACAATAATTAACAGATGGGGTACATAAATTGATGCTCCTGTATTTTATGCTGACAACTTTTAACAAATTAAGAATTGTGTTGTTTAGATGTATGCAAAGAACACATAAAATTGTTGATGATTTTATTTGGATTGAAGTTGCCATTATCAATTAATTTTTCAAATTTTATTGTACTGATGAAGGTTTTCTTCCCAATTCAATCCCAGCAACTGCTATAAACATTTTTATTAGAGAGAATGTGTTTTAAATTGAGACTTAATACTGCTTCTATTAGACTTAATAGTACTTCTAGAAGACTTGATCTGCGTCCAGAAGACTTGTAATACTTTCAGAAGACTTGATACTCAATCTAGCAGAATTGAAATTTGTTTAGCAGACTTGATACTGCTTCTAGAATAGAAGTAGTAGAATAGAATCTAGAATATAAATGTTTCCAGAAGACTTGGAGTACTTGTAGAAAATTTGATGCTGATTCTAGAAGATTTGAAATGTTTCAAGAAGAATGGATATTTCCTCTGGAAGACTTAAAATGCTTCCAGAATGTGTCGTTATCACTATGTGTGTAAGGGGTTTGAACAAAAAATGGCTGAATGCGCGTTAGCGCCCTGGAGGCCACCGGCACCTCGTAGGACCCCACGAGGATGTGGTGGTATCCTGGAGCGGCACCTGACAGGGGCGAACCCACACTGGGCCTGTGCCATAGCACGCCCGGTTTGGTGGGGGGTCGGTCAGGAAGCGGAATCAGCCAAAAAATCGAGTTATATACTCGCATTTAACATCTCAAACCTCTTAGAGGGAGCCAGTGTACAAGGGGCCCGTTGTGGCCTAGGTGCCGCGTATAGAATACGCACTCCTCACTCCATACATAAATACATACATGCTTCCAGAATACTTGACACTGCTAGAAGATTCAGTTCTAGAAGATTTGATATTGTTTCTAAAAAACTTAAAATGTTTTCAGAAGACCTGAAGCACTTCTACAGAGCGTTCAAAAATGATGGGGATGACCTTGACCTAGTTCGGCAAATATTTGAAATTTATGTTGGTAGCACAAAAATGTCCCTACATAATTTTAATGTTTACGTTTTCCATTAGTTCCGTACGCATTGTTAGCATTCTATTTCTGAGTCTTCTAGTTTTCCAATCTTTTTGTAATAATTATTAAATAATGAACAAATTTTTTGTTTTAATGTATTTGAAACGTTTGTTGCACAAATAAACTTTCAGTAACTTTTTTTTGCGATTTACCAATAGGTGTAATGTTGGTTGTCTACACCCCATCCCAAACATTTTTGAACACCTTGTAGAAGATTTGATACTAATTCTAGAAAATTTGAAATGTTTCCAGAAGAATGGATATTGCCTTTGGAAGACTTAAAATACTTCCAGAATACTTGATACTGCTAGAAGATTCAGATCTAGAAGATTTAATGTTGCTTATAGAAAACTTGAAATGATTTCTGACGACTTCATATTGCTTCTAAAAGATGCTTCCAAAAGACTTGATGTTACCTCGCGAAGACATGAAAAGCTTCCAGAAGACTACAAATGGTTCCAAATGGGCATCCACACAAAATTCTTAATGGTTTTATCTAGATTGAAGTTATCGTTTTCAACTAATTTTTTAATTTAACGTATCTACTATTGAGCTAATTCTTCCCAATTAAGTACCAACTTCTGAAACGAATTTTTTTTTTGGTTTGAGTCTACTTCCTATTTTATCAATAGTTATTTTCAGCACCAAGAGCTCTTTACGTATATTCAAAAACCGGCGCAATGATATATGACATGATACTTGCCAATGCAAGTAGGGTGACGTGGGATAAGTGCGTTTTTGTGGCAAGTACATACTAGAGAGATGCCACTTAGTATTTATAAAAGTAAGACCCTTTCGCAAAATAATTTAGATTTAATAACCATTGGTATCCTTTTTGGTATATTTTAATTCTGGAAATTGCCATAGTTTCAGAAAGATCTCAGTTGGTTGCTCTTGCCCCATAGAGGAGCTGTGATAACTACTAAAAAAAATATATACAAGATGTCCCGAAATGAAGTACAGATACGATTTACGTGACCAATAAAAAGTGCTACTAATTGTTAAGCGGTGATAGTGAAGAATTCATCACTTGCCCGTTGCAGATGAACATGTTACGTTAAAACATACCTTCCACTGGTAAATAAAAACACAGTGAATCTCATTAAAGGCTGTTGACATATTTTCCAGTTATAACAATATGATTTTTTTCAAGAACTTTGTCGGTTAATAACTTCTAAATTAGACACTTTTTCTAGATACTTCGTTTCAGAACACCTGTATATCCAAAATTTTAGACTTCTACTATAATTCTGAAGAATGCAGATAATAACTCAATTTGAATTTTGCAATTTAGTTTTTTTACCCCTTTTCAGCCTATTTCAGAGCATATTTCAGGAATATTACTGTTATTATTTATTATATGATTGTTTCATTACAATATTCAAATCTACACATTTGAGGTATATCTGAAGGCGATCCAGATTTTTATATATGACTAGGCACTGATCAGATGATGTACCAACAATGATAAAACTCGCTAAGAGCAATGATGTTACTCTATGGTAGTTCCTGTTCAAAGTTCAATAAAACAAGATATCACCAGTTGGAGACCTCAAACTTAGCTCTACGCTGGAAAAATCTTCGCAAAACAAAACGCAGGAGTTAAAAACTGCTAAACAGATGCTGTGTAATTGCGTTGCAGAGGCAGCTTAATTCACAAAGTTTTCAGAAAGCTCTTTTGACAGCTACTAACATAAAAGATCTTGGTGCAATTTTAAGGTTCGTTGAGGACCTACACTTGCCCTAAACCTCTGAAGAGCTAATGTTACAATAGATCTTCTCGATGACGAGAAGGGTCACTCAGCCTCGCAATAATGAACCTAACAATAATGAAACTCTCTACAACCTAAGACATGTGTTGTTTACATGTTCATTAACAGCAAGCGGTAACGAGAAACGCTATGCTGTATAGACCAAAGTTTTAGTATCAGGTTTAATCTTACAACTTTTAAAATTTAAGAAAAGTGTTTTTAGGAATCCAAGGATTCTATATCAGTTCAATTATTATGATCAAATACATTCTTACAACCTTTTCTTATAATGCCTTACCAGATATTTAGACTAAATCATTGTTATTATCTGATTGCAACTGCTTTTTGCTGATTTTTTAATATTTCTTTCTTTTTTGATGGGTAGAATTCATTAAAATTTAACCAAATTTTGGCATTATTTTATTTATATTTCAAACAACTTTTGTGCATTTTTTGAATAATTTTATTCAAAAATAATAAGTTATTCACTGATGTCTGCTGAACAGCATCTTCTAAGTTGTTAAATTGCGAGACATGCAGCCATTCTAATTTTCATCTGACAATGAGTTCAAAAAGATTTTTATTTTAGATTATTTTAGATTATTTTAGAACTTATTTTCTAAGAATGTGAACTTTGCAGGAAAAATATACTTAAAATTTCATTTTTTTTCATTAACTATTCAACAAAAATACGTTGTCAAAATCATGATATCATCTCACAGATTGGTTCATATATTTTGCAATTTCATAAACATTCATATTAATCATTTCATATTGATTGATATACTATTTTTTAGATAGGGGAGCGCTATCCAAAAAAATAATGGCAAAGGTAAAAACGTCGTTTTGAGAAACAGACGTTTGAAAAAAAGAACACTGAGCTGATTTGGGTTGAGACAGAGGAGAGAGATAATTTTTCACTTCGTTCAATAAAATTGTTCATAATAACGTGGTAAAACATAATATAATAACCGGTTATGGAAACCAGTTACAACCTGAACATAAAGAATTTGCAGAAATACAGAAAATATGTTCAAATATCATAATTTCGGCTCTTTGTCTCAAAAATCAACCATAACTCAATAAGATAAATGCTTTTTATCTCGTGATGTCATCACCCTCGGTATCCAACCTGGACTTTCGGGTTTCATGCTTACAAAATCTAAACGTACGCGTTCTTGGATAATTAAACTAACGATTTATTAAAAAAAAACATTTTTTTAATCTTCTAATGTGTTTTTATAATCAATTGTTGATGTTAATTAATTGACTAGTTTTAGGCTTTGAATATCCGTGAATTACTGAAGACATATGATATATATCGTACCCCGCTTTATAATGAAAATGATCACATGTGGAAATAAAAAAACAATAATAATTAGGTATACTTTTTGTTATATATGATTTTGGTAAGGTATAAGACCCTAATGAAGGTGTATGATAAAGGTACACCTAATAAAGATGGAATAAAACTTTTGTATGGTAAAGTACAAGCCTGGTATCCATGAGCTTAAGATCATGATGGAAAAGTCACGGTGATACCAACAGCAACTGAAAAATTTGCACTTAAAGCTGGATACACAATAAAAGACGCTCATTATCTTAAAAGTGAAAGAGCAGGAGTTGTCGCATATTACGGACAATTCGAAATTAAAGAAGTAAAAATGACAAAGAAAGCTTTTTATGGGGCACTCAAGAATTAAAATAGTTCACAGGTAAAATAATAATTATATTTCAAAATGATTGTAATTTTTTCTGGATGTTGAACAATTTTTGTTAAAATACTAATTTCGTAATTTAATTAATTATTTAATCATAATTATGATTAAGTAATTAATGTATGCATTAAATTAAGAAGAATTTAGAAAAAGGTATGAATGTACCAAAGCGGAACATTTCGTAACAGGGTACGTACGTAAAGCGAAATATTACAAATACTGACAAACAAATCGAACTACGAACCATACAAAATACTCTTTGTTTTCCTTTGCTCACAAAGAACTACTTACTACGTATTGAGCATGTTTGTGCTTTTAAAGGGACTTGAACCAGGAAGGAGCGGGCTGCCTACATTCATTCATCACATGTGCTTAACCACCCATATCTAATTAAGAACAACAAAGAGTACGTCTCTTAATCATCGTTTATCTAGCATTAAACCAAAAGCTTAGTGGAGCGGCAAGCAAGGCGTTGTAGTAAGTTAATTAGAAAAACGCCCTAGAAAGTAGCACAAACTAATAACATAACCAATTGAAAACAATGTTGTAACACGATCCTTAGTCATTTTTTAATAAAGCTAAAAACATAGTGGACTAACAAGAAAAACGTTGAAGACAAACAATTCATATTAAATTGAAAATGACGCAGCGCCACAAAGGATAGCAACGTCGATTGTTTTATAGTAAAGATAAATATAAATACTGATTAATCTCATTAATCCGCCCCAAATGATTAAAATTGCAAAGTGAAGAACATAAAAATATAGTCGTCCATAACAAAATTTGGAATTGGAACTCGCATAAATTATAGACCTCTGCTTCTGTCCTCAAGCGAGACGAAGAAGAAGAACTCCGTAAGGGCGTACCATCGATTTTTTTTCTTATTCAGAAAACTATATAATAATAAGAGAATTGTATCTCAAAAACTAAATATAATGGAAGAAATCTTTTGAGATAGAAATTTTTATAAATCATCCCTTGAATGCATATCATTGATAATATTTGCGTATTATTCATTGTTACCAACCCAAGATTGAAAAATTGTTAAAACATTCAAATTTGACATATTTCACATCAAAAAAAAAAAAGGTTGTATCTCAAAAATCAAAATGAAAGAAACATTCTTTTGAGATAAAAACTTTCTAAATCATCCCTACAATGCATATTATTAATAATATTTGCTTATTGTTCATTGTTACCAACTCAAGATTAAAAAACTGTTAAAATTTTCAAATTTGACATATTTCACAGCAAAAAAGGATTGTATTTCAAATATTTAAAACAATGAAAAACTCTTTTAAGGTGAAAACTTTCTAAAACACCCCCAGAATGCGAATCATTAATAATATTCGCATATTATTCATTGTTACCAACCCAAGATTGAAAAATTGTTAAAAATTTCAAATTTGACATATTTTGCGTTAAGAAATGGTTGTATTTCAAAAGTTAAAAATGACGGAAAGGATGTTTTGCGTTGTGATAAAAACATTTTAAATCATTCTTAACATGCACATCATTAATAATATTCATGTATTGTCCGTTGTTACCAACCCAAGATTCCAAAAATGTTTTAATATTTAAAACGTGACATATTTCACATCAAAACGGATTGTATTTCAAAAATTACAAAAGATGGAAATAATCATTTCTTTCTAAATGATCTCTACAATGCATATCATTCACAATATTCATGTATTGTCCACTGTTCCCAACCCAAGATTAAAAAATTGTAAAAATTTCAAATTTGACATATTTCACATCAAAAAAGGATTGTATTTAAAAAATTAAAAATGTTGGAAAGAATCTTTTGCGACAAAAACTTTCTAAATGATCCCTACAATGCATATCATTAATAATATTCGCGTATTGTTCATTGTCACCAACCCAAGATTCAAAAATTGTTAAAAATTTCAAATTTGACATATTTCGCATTAAAAAAGGGTTGCGTCCCAAAAATTAAAAATGTCAGAGAAAATCTTTTGCTATAAAAGCTTTCTAAAACATCCCTACAATTAATAATATTCATGTATTGTTCATTGTTACCAACCCAAGATTAAAAAATTGTTAAAAATTTGAAATTTGACATACTTCACATCAAAAAGGATTGTATTTGAAAAATGAAAAATGATGGACAAAAATTTTTGAGGTAAAAACTTTCTAAATCACCCCTAAAATGCAAATCTTTAATAATATTCGCGTATTATTCATTGTTACCAAACTAAGATTAAAAACTGTTAAAAAATTCAAAATTTACATATTTCACATCAAAAAAAATTATTGTATTTCAACAATTAAAAATGATGGAAAGAATCTATTTCGATAAACTTTATTTATGACTTGTTCATAAAACTGTTGTTAAAAATCTTTTACATGCGGAATAATTATGTAATATTACAATTTATAATCGTAACAACATTGTTTTTGTTATAGTATTTTTATATAGTCTGAGTGAAAGGCTACAAGAATATCATCAGACTGTTTGAATAAGCTTCTATAGTATTTATATTAAAACTCCCACAAATATTTTACATGATTTATATGATTTTCAATCTCATCAAAAAAAAATGCTGAAACCTCAGAAGTACCACTCTTCTTTAAGTGATTATAACATGTTCAATACATATACTCAAATAATTACACTATTCCTGCGCACTTTAAACTGTCCCATTAAAATACCAAAGCACAACAATTATTGCACAATCTCTTAAAATATTAGCAAATTTTTAGTTTCGTCTCCTTATGTTGATAAAACGGCAATTACTCATATAATTATAGCTGAATTGACCACCCATTACGTGATTACACATATTTATTACTTTGTCATGACCTCAATGAAACAAAAATGTAAATACAACGTCGACTCTATCAATCAAATACAATTATGTTCCTACATATCAAAATTATGTATGTATACAGTGCTTCCCAAAAGTAAGACATAAATTCATTAAATCAATTAAGATAGAAAATATTTCACAATATTTCCTATAAAGGGATCTAAGGATTTAAATTTATAAAAACTTTTTGAAGTAGACCTTTTTTGAATTTGGTACAGTCAATATTAATATTGACTTTTAAAAAAGGATAATATTGAAATTTGTAGTTTTTATTCTTTATGCCTTGTTGAAAGTAATAATTGAAGCTATTTTACATATTTCAACTTTCAGTTATCTTTAGAAGCGTTGTTACTTAACAATAACTCGCATTTAATCAATTAAATTTCATCAATTAAATAATATTTAATTTAATAAATTAATATGAATTTATAAAGTTCTGTTTATCGTCAATTTTACAATTTAAAAGAAAGTTGTTTCAAAACAAATATTTGTGTTTTGATTTAACTTAAAAAATGTGGAGGTGCCTTTTTGAATTAAATACGATAATATGTTAAATAACAACGCCTATAAAGATGCATAAAAAATCGAAACATGTTAAGCAGCTTTAATTGTCAATTTTAACCATTTATAAAGTATATAAATTATAATTTTAAATATTATCTTCTACTAAAAGTCATTTTACTATACTGGTAAATGGATTACGCAATAAACAGAATATTAACATAAATATTGGTTATATAAAAAAATTTGCCAAAAAAATTAACTTAAAGTTTCATAATTCTCCATTCATTTGAAGTAGAAAAGTTCAACAATCAATCAAACCCACTAATTAATGGTAAATTATGAAACATTTACTTAATTTTTTTTAATTTTTTTGAAAATTTCTTTATGTAACTATTATCGAATTCAAAAGATTTTACCCCTCACATTGAAGGCGAATAACAAAGAAGTATAATGAAAAAATGTACCCGGTTTTGGTCGGTTTGCGAAGAAGCTTGACCTTGCAATTTGTTTTCTTAAAAACTGTTTGGGGAAAAAATTTCTAATTTGAACTGGTAGTAATCTGATGTGTTCTTGATGAGGTATATATTTTATTTTATGAATATTTCATGCAGTTTCGCGGAAAATTACGCGATTATTTCAAAAATGACCAGGCGGATTTTAACACGATTTTAACCAAAATATGTCAAATAAATTCGTTTATCGGATTCCAGGATTAGATTTTCAAAATTATGTGTACATGATTTTTTATGAGCGATTTAATGAAATTATAAATTAAAGAGAAACAGAAATAATGATGAATCGCTCATAAAAAATTAGGAACACATAATTTTAAAAATCTAATACCGGAATTCGATACCCGTAATTATTTGACGTATTTTGGTTAAAATCGCGTTGAAATCCGCTTAGTCGTTTTTGAAATAATCGTAACGTATTAAACCGCGATTATCTGCGAAACTATATGAAATATTGATCAAATAAAATATGCCCTTCATTAAGAACACATCAAGTTACCAGCAGTCCAAATCTGAATTTTTTTCGCCAAACAGTTTTTGAGAAAAAAAAATCGTAAATTCGAGCTCCTCAGAGCGACCGAAATCGGATACATTTTCAGTATACGATAATTACTACACAAGTATGTGACAAAAAATGAAATTACTACACATTAAAAAGATTTAAATTACGCATCAAACAAAGCTAGTACCGATTTTTTCTATGGAATAGTTTCTTTGTTTTTCGCCTTCAAAGCGAGGGGTAAAATCTTTTGAATCTGATAACAATATCAGTTTTGACTACACCATATTTGGAAAAAAAGTCTCTTTCATATTTCTATGAAACATGAAAGAATGTTAGTTGAAAAAACATTGATGACGTTATTACTTGTTTAAAAATTGCTGACAAAATTTTAAATCTATGCCAAACTTAAATTTTGAGATGCGCCACTTTTTTTTCATATACTGTTTTTAATTGATTAAATGAGTTTATCCATTATTTTTGAGATGCACTGTATATACTACATTCTGGTATTTTAAACAAACATTTTAATCCAATCAATAAAAGAAATAAATATTTTTTGTTTTAAAATGTTGAAAGAATTTAACAATTTCAAGCAAAATCAAATTTATGTTCAATGTAATATATGTACCTATTAATTAGAACAAGACGTGATATACTATTTAGAATTAAAATTTAAACTGAAAGATTTTTGTTTTCTTCTTTAAAAAGAAAAGAAAGAAATTAAACAATGGTTTACTTTTGTAAATTAAAATTATTAAGAAACATATGAGAATTATACATTATTCACTCCTCAAAAGAATATTATCATTCTTTATATTATTAATTCATTTTTAATGGTTGGAAAAATTTATACACTAATCTTGAACTTATTTCCATTTCTAACAGAAGAAATTATTCTTTAAAACTCATAAAAAATACTATCTATATTTATTCAGTTACATTTACCTTTTCCTTCTCAGGATCTTTATCTTCAGGTTCTAACTCTTTATCTTTATCCCCTTCTTTCTCATCGTTATTTCCTTCCTTCTCTTTCGTTTCTTCTGCTGGTGGTTTTGGTAAATGAGAATTCAAATCCAAATTGGTACAGATATCGTCCCAATCTGGGAAGCACCTTTCCTTCATGCGATTAACAAGACCAACCAAGTTTGGACAATGTTCAGTCATGTATTCTCTCAACGTGTAGCTGACTTCTTTGTCGATGAAATAGATTTGAGCCAAATTTGCGAAAGCAACACAGTCGAGCTAAAAAAAATGTTAAATATAAAAATTTAAAATTAAATTTTAAAAATTAAGTTTTATTACCGTTGTTGGTTCGTCGCCGAAGAAGAATGGTTTATCAGCCAACATGTCGGAAAGCACCTTCAAATCGTCTTGCCCAAATTTGGAAATTTCCTCGGGAGAATGTACGCCCATTCCTTGGGCTTTGACTTTCTTTGCACCCTGGAACCACTAAAGTATGAATATGGAATTAAAAATAGGATGATGACACTAACAAATGGGTTTAAAGTGCATGCTTAAAAAAACGAGAATAATAAGAACTACCAGGTAGGTAGATAATAATCTATATACAAAAAATACACCAACCAAACAGGACGTAAGAAAAAGTGCAGAATGATATCTAATCGAGAATTCATTCTAAATGAAATTAAAAAAATAAATTTAAAAAAATTTAAATCTCACCTTTCTTCCGAATGCGAATTTAAAGAAGAAATTAAGGATTCCATTTGGTAATCGGCTTCCTAAAGCGTGTTGCAAGTTAACCTTGTAACCTTTGAGTACTTGGTCGGGATATTTCGTCCTCCACCACATAACAACCCAATTTAAGTGGTTTTCGATCATCGAGATCATCGCATGGGCAACATTTCGTTGTTCAGTTGTCAAGGCTGCGTCCAAATCAACGTTACGCTGGCTTAACTCCTTCAAGATGATGGCACTATCGGCTATTTCTTCACCGTTCAATTCAATGAACGGAAGCTGACCTTTCTTTGAACGGAATTTCAATTTATGATCCACATTCTAAAACAAAAACAAAACAAAAATTGAATTGTTTTATTATTAATGAAAGAAAAATAATGGAGTTAAAATTTTTGGATGCTTTATTAATGTGGGTAAATGAAACATACAAACTTAAAAATGCGTTAAATCATTTATGTTTTCATTAAGAAGGCATTGAAAATATGTTAAGGTCTGTCAAAGTTAAGACATCTTAAGAAAACAATTGAAAAAAAAAACAATATAATTTCTTTCTACCTACTCGTATTATAAACAAAAACGACAAAGGATCTTTAATAACAATAACGAAAAATTCATTGAATTGTTTGTAAACAGAAAACGTTTCAGGAGACAAAAGAAAAGAATCGATCGATTCGCAACACTAGCGTACCGAGTTCTTTGTCCTACATCAACCCCCTCGAAAGCAACCTCAGTCCCTTCTCGGAGACCCTTCAAAGCGGTCAACCCAACCCCAATGTAACCCCCTTTCCGGAATAACGAAGACTTTCCCTATATAATATTTACTTTAGTCGATGACTAACCGAATAAAAAAGTAATATCGCGGTAGGCCTTGCTGGCACACATCCACAGCTCACGCACTCTTTGATCAATACGTAAAGTTCGGTGCGGGGGTGGTGGAGTCCGGGTGTAGCAAACAGGCCATGAGCAGCCCCGGACGTGGCGTGTCGATCCGGTCTGGCACGTTTCCATGGCAACTGGAAACTGTACCGTCGACGACGCCCCCTCATGCACCGCGACGCTCCCAGGCCAACTATACGATATTTTACTTCCTTCTCTACCTTGAGTACGTTGACTTTCCGATAGAGGAGAGATGATTTCAGGAGTGTTCAGGATGCCTAAGGGTTTTTTTTAAATCTCACGAGACAGGAATTTCCTGTGTATATTTATCAACAACCCCCTCTTGCTTTGGATAACGTGGTGTTAAGGATGCTAACGAGGTGTAGGAAAATGTAAATATTGATAGATACTGAAAAGATGAAGAAGAAAACTAAGAGGGTTAATGAATCTAAAGCTTCCTTAAGACATTTCTTTTTAGTACACCTTTCTGGATAATGCTTATCTTGCATATTTTTAAATATTAATGCGTTACACAAATAGAATTTTCAACTAGATGGATTTAATTACTATACATTTATATATAAATCCTTACCATTACCTTAAAAGAGGAAATTTTAACTACACTCAACAAACCACTCTTGCTTTGGAGAACGTGGTGTTAAGAACGCTAACGAGGTGTAGGGAAATGTAAATGTTGATAGATACTGAAAAGATGAGGAAGAAAAATAAGAGGGATAATGAATCTGAAGCTTCCTTAAGACATTTATTTAGTAAGATTGCTTTTACACGTTTCCAGATGACGTTTATTCTGCATATTTTTAAATATTAATGGATTTTATATCGTAAAACGTCAAAAATTAAAAAATCCAAAAATAGGATTTTAATTCGATGGATTCAATTATTATACATTTATATACCAATCCTTATCACACCCTTAAAAAATGAAAATTCTAAATATATGCCATAGTACATAAGTAGAATAAGTGTGTGAAGTGAACACACCCAATGTGTTAATGGGCTCTTACGTTTCACAGCATAAAATATTAATATTTTTCAATATTTACTTCTTTTGGGATATGTGCATTATAAACGTTGTATTACTGTAGAGCATTGATTAATAATGCCTCAAAAAAGTTTCTCGGAAGTGTCAACAGGTTTAGCAAATTGCTGTAAGGAAGCTTGGAGGGAACGTCGATAGTACCCGAACAACCCACAATACATCGTCCCATGGTTCAAAGAACTGATTCCACTCCAAGTGCGAGAACTATGATCAATAACTAGTACATGCTAGTAAGGGCACATACAGATACTGTATCAAGAACACTTTACAAGTCTAATGAATTATGGATCATGTACCGAATCGAAAATCCGAATAAAATGAAATCTAGAGAAAAATCTGTTTGTTATTCATGAATGGATCATACTGTTACAGCTAACAGCTTTCGCTAACTAAACCCAACCCCGATTATTCAAGCTCCATGGGACCTAAAAATATGGATGTATTATAAATAAGTTCTATCAAAAAAGTATTTTATTTTGCTTTTAGTTTTAGCGCATTATTTATATTACAGCAAAGCTCCGCTAATTCGTACACTCGCAAATCTAATTTCCCTTGCAATCCGAACAAAATTAGAAAATGTTAAATTTGTATTGTGTCCTTGTAGTCCGAATTGGTAAAGGTTCAGTTATCGAAATTAACAGATTTTTCGTGATATCTGTAGAACAAGATAATATTTCGAAAACACTGAAAGGCTTCTATTAAAATTGCAGAGTTCATACTTAACAATGTTTGCCAATCCTTGCAATTTATTAACAAAATGCTAGAGAAATGTATTTGAATAGTCATATGAGGAAGAGGAACAGTGTCATCTTAAACCTGACCCAACCCAACCCTGCTCGATCCTCATTCCACACTCAGACCCTAGGAACAATCTTCTACTATCCTGTTGTTCCCTACACAGTATATTTTGCAAATTTAAGGGGGCAATCATTCAATCATTAAAGAGATTGTCAGTGAAACCAGGAATGAAAGGAACTTTCAACAAGTGAGAAAGTGTCACTGAAGATCGTCATCATGTGACAGGCCTATTGAAAGCATCAAGGCTCGTAGAGTATTCTGCTGATTGGAAACCATTGTTACAGAAAACATTAGCGAGCAACTTGAGATTACGGTCCCTACTCCACATCCATTAAACACAACACCCAGTTCTTCATGCCCGAGACAGTGTTGATTTTTATTTGTATAGGATGGTTAGAGAAGAAATTAATAAACCGATCTGAATAAGTGAGTTTTCTGTACCAATCCAAGACAATATGTTGGTCCCTCATCCTAATGACACTTGTGTCCAAAAAAGGAACACTACAATCAATCTCAGTTTCAATAGTAAACTACTGTTGATTGTTGACTATTAACTAAATTAATTTCTGCTTATAGCAAACTCCCTAAAGGAGAAAACAGAGGAATCAAACAAGAACTGAACAATCTCGATGAACATGTTATGCGGGATATCCGTGTGGGGTTGAATCAAATTCCACTCCGCCGATCACTTCTCAGTTACCAATTGTAGGGAGATGTTAGTGAAGAATGAGACAACATCTAATGAAATGAAGACGAAATCAGAAGGTAATATAAAACCCATGGACATCTGCAATGAAATATATGATGTCCCCATTATACATATACCCAGTGTCCCCTCTGAAGTGTGAACCTATTTCTCTTTGGCATTGAATATTGCATGAAAAAGGGCGCACTCGTTTCTGATTCAAATACACAGGGTTGGCTTGAGGTGGGTTTAGCCGTGCATCTGAAGACATATTTTTAACGAATGCCCCCATAATGAATAGTTTCTGGAGTAGAGTACTTTACAAACTGTTTTGGCAACACTGTATATTTCAATTGAAGTAAAACTGGAACTAACACTAAAAATAGAAAGTTCTGGGTATAGTCGTGCGTGGGTTAAACCCGAATCTTTCCGTTTCTAGATCTAGTGTTAGTTCTAGTTTTATATCATTAGCTCTAACTCTAGATCTAGAAGTAGAAACATTCGGATTCTGATCTTCATTCTAAATCTAAGTCTAGTGCTGGTTCTAGTTTTACTTCAATTCAGATATACAGGCCTGGGTTGAGTGTAGCTGTGCATCTGAATACATTTTTTTAACAAATGTCTCTACAATGAAGAGTTTCTGAAATAGAGATTTTACAAACTGATTTGGCGAACCTGTAGATTTGAATTGAACTAAAACCAAAATTAACACTATACCTAGAACTAGAATTTTTTTTTTAATTTTATGTGAATAGGGACGCACTCGTTTCTTTCGTCCAGCCCAGCCTTGAGGCATCTTAGGATGGTAATGAAGAGGAATCTGATGACACATGAAAGCAATCGGTATTATGCTGCAGCAAATTAGACGCTGAGACAATCAATTTTAAAAGTGAGGAAGCTAGTAAAAGTTTCAGTCTAAGATATGCATTTTAAGATAAACTGCAGATATTATTATGATCTAGTACAATAAATCTATAAATATATGTTTATAACATTTTTTGACAACATCTAAATATGACTTCAATAATCGGTATGCTTTCATAATTTGAATTAAGCTGGTTAAATAGATTCGGATTAAGGAAGCTTTACTGTACTTTATTATCTGGCGTATTTTGTGCAGGATCGAAATATTAACAAGAAGTTTTTATTGCTCAAAGATGTCTATTACAATATTTGTAGATTTTTGATCTTTCTGGTTTGCTACACGCTCGACTAATGGTTATCAATTTCTTGGTAACCAATCTCATTTCAGAATGAATGAGACTTCTTCAATTATATAGTCGTTGTTAAGAAGCTGATTCCCGGCTTATCTTTGTGAACCTATTTCTCGATCTTATTATCATCGGTTCCATTGAACTCGATGTCTTTCTGTACTAATACAATTTATTCAAATTATTTAAATGGGTGGAAAGAAATGAACAAAAAATTTCCACCGGTAGTCCTTAGAATTACTTAATTGGAAGCAATTAGCCAGAAATGATGGAGGGCGTTTTGAGCTTATAGTTAAAGTTTCCAGTTTTCGGCGAACGTTTAGAAATTTAACAAAATTAATGGAAATTTTATGGCACAGATTTCTCGATCTTATTATTATCGGTTCCATTAAACTTATGGACTTTCTGTACTAATACAATTTGTTCAAATGCATTTCTTTATGGAATTGACATAACATTAGGGGAATGAAAAGGACAAGAAATTTCCACCGGTAGTCCTTGGAATTACTTAATTGGAAGCAATTATCCAGAAATGATGGAGGGCGTTTTGAGCATATAGCAGTTTCCAGTTATCGGCGATCGATTAAAAGTTTAACGAAATTAATGGAAATTTTATGGCACAGATAATCCACAGCTTGGATAATCCGCGCACGGATGCTCGGGATTCTACTGTATTAAGTAATAATCCAGATAGAATTATTTGCTATTAATAGGACTATTAAGATTACGACTGAGATAAAGGATTGGAAAAAAACAGGACAATAAAAAATTTACGGATAATCTAGATATTTTCTTGGCGTTGCAAACAATGTCCGCTTTCAACGAAGGCTGCAAACGAAGACTAAAAGCGGCTTGACCTGAGTGACCTAAATCCTAAGTCACACCAGCGAATAGTGATGCAGAAAATATGTTAGCATGAACAGATCAAAGCGTTAAATAAATCTTTATATACTTTACGCACTGCCCTTTAGTCTGTCAATGTATTACATAGCAAGTATTTGGAGCACTGTTTATTTTTCTCAATGATATGAATGATTTGTTGGGTAGGATTAATAATGATCTATGGATTGCAGGTTTATTTATGAAAAGATAAGCATTTTAATACAAATAAGAATATGTGTATACGGTAACAACAAACAAATCAGTTTCAATAACAGTTTTGCTGCTTCAGACATTTAGTTTTCACATAAATAGATTACATTTGATGACGTTTCCATGAGGTTTCTGATGTCAATTCTTGATTGCTAATTATTCGGTACACCAATTCATTATTATGACATTTATGGGCATGTATAAAATATTGTAGTTATATTGTAATATTGGATAAATTATAACGCTGAGTAATTACTCTAAGCTTGCAAATAAGGCTAGTAATGTGTAGATAAGTACATATGCTGTTGCTAAATAGATTACATTTGATGATGTTTCTATAAGGTTTTTGATCTCACCGCTGATTATTCGATAGACTAATTCATGATTGCGGCTTTTATAGAACTCAAAAGCATGTATGAAATATTGTAATATTGATTACATTAGAACGATGAGTAATTAAGTAATTAAGTAGATAAGGTGTCGTAATATGTACATATGCTGTTGTTATATAACCTAGTGAAAAGAAGGAACGAATGGAAAATTTGATACAATAATGAGTTATACATCCACCTTAACGAAGTAGAGGTACCTAGTTACATGAGAATCCAGAGACTGCAATGGGTTGGAGATGTGAGTGATGAGTAATTAATCTGACTTTGATACGGTTAGCAATGCATACATATGCTGCTGTTTACAAGAATTCAATTTATGTCAATTTACACAATGTGTTCAGAACCCAGTGAACTAAAAGAATGAATGGAAATTTCGAGCAGAAGTATCTATTAACACAAGAATCAGAGGCTGCAATGTGTTGAACATGTTGCCAAAAATGGAAGAATGAAAAGTAACTAGAATGTCCATAGAGAGCAAAATGCAGTAAGCAAAAATAAGAGAAGATAGTCTATATGTATGATACAGAGGAATTATTAAGATGTACACCTTGGAAGAGAGAACCAAGATGTAGGCTTGTGTTGTGTTAGGTTGATGAGTTACAGTATTATACGAGGAGAAAGAGGAATTTTAGATTAAACGCTAGATTTTAAATTTTTACACTAAGTCAATAACTGGATTATAAACTAATTGTGTATTTAATTCCACAGTGAATTGAAAATAACACATAATTGGGTTTTTTTCATGATCGTTATATCTTAGGAACAAAGCTTTGATGAAATAATTATACCTCTTCTAACGGATTAGATGTCATCAACAATCATTATGAAACCATTTTAATTATAAGCGTTGTGGTAACTTATAAATTGATATGCCTGAAAATTTTACGGTACAAAGTCACAGTTTACAAAGTTTTAATAATGATCATATGAAAAAGAATGATTTAATATTGGAAAATGATAGTCGAACATGTAAATCGTAAATATAAAAATAAATAATTTTTCTTATCATTTTTTACCCATTATTAAATTAGGGTCTTTTTTAAAAAATTTACTTCTGTTAATTTATTAACTTCTGTTAATTAATTACGTATCTACTAAAGAAGAGCAAGGCTCGAAACTAGTTTAGAAAAATAAATTTTAATTATCACCAGAAGTAAATTTTTTAAAAAAGACCCTCTTAAATCGTAAATGATAAAAGGTCTCATGAATAACCAAAAATCACTACATTCCATATAAACAACTAACTAGGAATAAAGTTTATTGGTCCTAAAAAATAAAGGTTACGCTAAACCACATGGAAATGGCTAGTTTCCAGATTCATTTTCATGGCGGAAAGTTCAACTTTACGACCAACGGGCAGTAAAATTCAACCGAACACTAAAGATAGAGAGCATACGCAAAAACTGAGATATACGCTTTTATGTATGCCATTCAATGCAATCATCAGACACGTTCTTTCACGTCTATTTAGCAAATTGCAAAAAAGTGTTCTCATTTTTTTGAATTATCAAAGGTTCAATTCAGTTTTTCACTCCATGTTTTTTTTTGCAATTTATGTTCTTAGTTGATAGAATTTATTATGTAAACTATATAATACAATAAATGCTATTATAATGAACAAACGTGATTACAAATATTTTTTAAGGCTTGTTTAAATGAAAACTATAACACCCACTTTAACTAACATTTTTTAACACACAACAATAACTTCGTAAATAAATTAAAATTAAAAGGGAAACCCGCTTTGCGTAATCGTAATAAAAGTATTATTAGTATATCTTTGGAAAGTTTTGCAAACACATCCTTTATACCATAAACAGTCATATAAAATCCAGAGTGATTAAGTAGCAACTATCATCGAATGTGTCATAAAAAATTTATTTTAATGAAATACTAATATTGTTATAATAACAATATTTTTGAGTATAATCGAGAATATATAGAAATTATTTAAATATTAAGTAAATCAAAATTAATTCTGGGAAACACTTTACATCCTCATATTATATTCACACATGTAATGTATCGCATTTTTACACACAAACAATGTTTCATTTTTATTTATTTTCTATTGAATCTTTTTGTTCATTGTCATTGTCACGGTTCGAACGCAATAGGGGCTCTCCGCAATTTCCATAATGATTCATTGAGAGTCGTGAAAATAAACGAGGCTGAGCCGTTGTTTCAACTCAATTACTAACGTTGGGTACTATTATTACGGACCACAACGATCAGTGTGGGTTGCAGGAGAAATGTACTTTGAATAACAAATAATAATAACACTACTGTAAATCATTTCAAACAACGTTTTGGTAAACAAATCCTTTTTTAACATCCTGCCATCTTTTAGAATAGAACAATTTTTTCTCGTTTAAAATAAAACAAACATTTTTTTACCACTTCTTCCTCGTCGTCTACATCTGTATTGGGTTGGGCTGTAATATTCTCTAAGCCGTATCTCTATTAGAATTCAAAAGAGACTACGACGAGGAGAACTCAAGGTACAGTAGACCAACAAGAGTTGTACGTTGAAGGGAGTAACCATAGAGCATTGAACCTGAAAATGCACATGTAGATGCGGTTTGTTGTGGTGTGTGTTAAGGTTTCTCGTACGGTACGAATCCTTCTCTAAAACGCTTCTGTGCAAATTTACACGTACCTCACTCTATTTGAAATGATGTTGTGGTATTGGAATTTTAAAAATTCAGTCACGGAAATTGAATAACCAACTGCTAATAAATTCATTAAAATATTCTTTTTATAATTCGAATGAAGTATTTTCATTTAAAAGTTAATCATCGATGAAATGTTGTTTACCATTAAATAATAATGTAGCAAATTTATAATTATAAACCATCGAGTAAACATCCCGAGAAATTAACGTTTTTACACACGGTTTAGTATTTATACGTTATAACGATACTCGACGTCTGTTTAATTAACCGACGTCCAATTTAATTAATTTCAGTAACACTCACATCCAATGGGAACGGCAACCCCTCGAGAATCCAACCCCTAATTTGATTAGATTGCTATACCAATTAAAGAAATTACAACATTTTACATTTATTTTCACACATTACGTGAGATGCGGGCATTTATTTCTGTTCTGTTCTCCATCACACACCCAATTCATCCGTTACAATACTTATTTCAAATTATATATTTCATACGAACTAAAAAAAAGTTAAATTAGATAATTAATTGAAGCTTGCGAAAGATTGAATGTTTAAAGAATGAAACGGATTGCGTGCGATATTTAATCTAGATTGCATGTTTTCCAAGAAAGCTTATTAAGGAAATTTTAGATTAAGAAGTGGTTTTTAAGTGAAACATGTAAATAGATTTCGTATGTTAGATAAGAAAAAGTTCTAAGTATTTAATCGAAAAAATTTAAAAGGTATTGGGTTATGATTAATTGTTGTTAAAATGATTGCAATACGAAACTGTCTGAAATAATATCTATCTGCTATTATGACATAACCGAAAATATTCTTAAGAATTTCTAAAGATTTCCAAATAGTTATCTTCCTAGACACATAAATATATTTTAATAAGGACAGTTATCGAAATTTGCAAATAATTCATCAATCCCCAACGAGACATAGAAATATTTTAGTGGACTGACTGACATCGGCCAGAACTCCTATGACACAACCTTATAAAAATATTTATCATCGAAAGTTAAAAATATAAATATCGATGTGGCTAATTTGTATGCCTTATGGAAGCTGTCTAAAGCTCCCTTAAATAAAAGTATAGTAGCTGTGATTACAGCTATTGTGGAACCCTCGAAAATTTTCACAACTCCATCGATTATTGCAAATAATTCCATGACTCTGGCTATTTTGTATGTGTTTTTTAAAGCTCATTATATTTATAACCATTTTCTTTTTGTGCTGGAAGCTTCTATTACACATAGGTTCTTTAACAACATTAAACTAGTAGTTGCACAACTGACAACAATAGGACTGATCTGCTTTCAATTAGACAAAATATGATTATCAAAAGAAGTTGATTTTGAGAATTTGGGAGATGATATCGTGAATTTGTTAGATCGTGATTGAACTTACAGAGAATGAAACACGTCAGGCAGAAAAAGAAATAGTTGAATAATCCCACAATTGGCCACAATTCCCACATTTATGCATTTTGAACGAGAAACATTTAGCCTTCTTTAAAATAGTCGCAAATAAAAGCGTTTATCATGGTTTTACCACAGTTATAAGCTGCTACCAGAAGATGAAAAAAGAAAAGTACATATACGTGGATTCTCTAGGTAACCAAGAACCCATAGAAAATCTTTAATAAGTGCAGGGCACCCATAAGAATAAGCGCCAAACACTTGAATTCACTGGATGTACAAGTTTACTGATACTGCTTCTAGCAGACTTGATCGGCTTTCAGAAGTCTTAACATTATATCTAGAAGATTTGATACTGCTTTCAGAAGACTTGATCTGCTTCCAGTAAACTTGAAATTTTTCTAGAGGACTTAAAACGCTTCTAGAAGATTTGACATGCGTCCAGAAGAATTGATATTGCCTTTGCAAGAGTTAAAATGCTTCCAGAAGACATGATAATGCCTCTGGAACACTTGAAATGCTTCTAAAAAACTTGCAATGTTGCCAAAAAACTTGATACCGTATCTAGAAGACTTAAAATACTTCTGGAAGATTAGATATTGCCTCTGAAAAATATGTAATGTTTCCAGAAGACTTGATGCTGCTTCATGAAGACTTGAAATGCTTCCAGAAAATTTAAAATGCTTCCAGAAGACTTGATACAGCTGATAGTAGATTTGATTGCTTCCAGAAGACTTAGTAGTGCCTCTGGAGGCAAGACTTCCAAAAGGTAAAGTTTTAATGTGTGCAAGGTTATTCTTCTCAATTCAGTGCAAGCATCTGCTGCAAATGTTTTTTGAAAAGCACCTATAAAAGTGCTAAGCCAAGAAATTAGCTAGACAGTTCCTTCGAATTATTATTACAAATTAAAATAAGTTGTTTTACGGTTTTTATCGTATTCTCACTTAACGTAACATGAAATGCTTCCAGAAGTCTTGATACTGCTTCATGAAGACTTGAAATGCTTCCAGAAGATTTAAAATGCTTCCAGAAGACTTAGTAGTGCCTCTGGAAGCAAGATTTCCAAAAAAAAAACAAATTTTTTAATGTATGTGAGGTTATTCTTCTCAATTCAGTGCAAGCATCTGCTGCAAACGTTTTTTGGAAAGCACCTATAAAAGTGCTAAGCCAAGAAATTAGCTAGACAGTTTCTTCGAATTATTATTACAAATTAAAATCAGTTGTTTTACAGTTTTTATCATATTCTTACTTAGTTTTTAGACTATTGTATATCATTTATTAAAATGATAGAATTGTACTCAAAGGATTATGCCATTTTCTAAATGGATGTTTGATAATGTTATGTGTCATGTCAGCCCATTATGCGTCAATCTTTAGGTTTCCTTCGCAAATCTCTTCCTGAACTTTTCATAAATTGCTGTTCTAACAATAATGATATCAGGCTGTCATCACGAAAATTATCATGAAAAAACCTTTCTAACAATGAAAATTTTACCAAAATGTTGAAATAAAGATTATTTTAAGTTGACTAAGAAAGTCATAACAACCTTATGAGTTCAACATTATAGTACATATATCACGTCGAGTTATTGTCGTAATTCTAACGCAGAATGCTCTACATTCCAAGAGACAATTCTTTCCCTGAATGAACTTTGCTCCTAGATGAACCTTTAACACCAATTTCCAGTTTAATACCAGCACTAATACGAGTTATATCTCCTAATAACTATTTATTTGAAAAAGATGTGATAATTTATTAATTGAAATATCTAGGATAATATCTTATCCAAACGTACGTTAATATGTCATAGATTTGTTCATTTTAAGCAATTCTTAAAACATGTGTTCAATTCTCAAATGTTACTGAAATACAGCTATATAGTTAATGCATAAGTTCAAGCACGGCTGTTGCAAAATAGTTATTAGTCAATATTTGACATTTAACATTATTTAGTTGACGTGTTAACTAAGTTGTTGATAATCCACACATATTAATTCATACAGAATATGCAGATATGGCGTTTTGTTTCTGCAATAGAAATGCACGTGTTGCTCGTTGTAATTATAGGAGGTGGTTCCTTAACCGAGTGCCAACAAATGCAAGAGCATTTACTCAAACTTTCAATAGATTGAAAAACGTTCTCTAAAGTTGCACAAATTCTTTAGTCGCTAGAACGCAGTTAATCTACCAGTACAAGAAGACTTTCTGCTAGTCTTGATATTCCGCATGTAAAAATATGGAAAACATTGCGTATTTAGATCAACAGGCTTTCTGAAAAGTTTCGGATTTGTGGACTTTTTACCGATGAAGTCACTGTCACCATTAATGAATTAGTAATAATTGAAATGATTACCGTTATAATACCGTATGATATAGCATAATTGATTAAAACTTAACTGGGATTTTCGTATTATCCAAGTATTTAACAGCGAACAGATATTTATAGTTCTTGCACACCATACCATTGAACCATTGCGGATTGGTAACCGATTGCGGATGCATTCAGTTGCCCAGTTTAGTTACCGGACCTTAATCCGTTAGATTACGGAATGTGAAGATAGTTGAAAACCGATATTTATCAAGTAAAAGTAAAAAATTCGAGATGAGCTAATCGCACATAATACGGCCAGTAATGCATGAATAAAAAAAAATAAGAATTGAGTCGAACCCCAAACGAAAACTACTTTCGCATTTAGTTGACATAATAAATTTAAACGATGCGTTTTTCTTTTTATTACTAATGTAAATGTTACTTATTTACACATACTTTATAAGGTACCCAAAGATTAATAGATTTTATCAAAATTTTGGGACATTAACAACAAGATATAAAATTATGAGTGACAACTTTGATTAGAAGAACTGTGATAATACTCAGTATTTCCTATTAATAACTTATCTTTCTGCTTTTAGATTAGGCACATTAACTTCAAATTTATTATACATTCTATTTTTATACACACACAAAAATAAGGGATCATTCAAAACGGTTTTCGTGGATGTACCGTTTCAGTTAAAGACTTTTTTAGAGCATCTCTGGTACTACCCAAAATTTCCAAAACGATACAGCTTTCTAAACACTTCAATCTGGAGGGCAATAAAATTGTATTTTAATAGTAACGGTTAAAATTGACCAGAACTTTTTGTATATTAAACATAGATTAGGACTTAATTAGAACATAACTTTCTAAAATGTTCGTTTTCGGTGACATAAGAATACATCTCAATGGAAGTCATCAAAATTGCGCAAAATTCAGATGGTACTCAATCATACGTATCTTATTATTGAATTAACTAATTTTGTAAAGGATTTGATGATACCATCAAACGCCTTCTAGAACACTAAAAAATGGTCAAACAATTATTGACCAAAATAAATTTAACAGAAACTTTTACTTTATTTTACTTTACTTAAAGGCACATTTACAGATAATAATGTACCTGGGTCAAATATGGCCAGCCTGAACATATAGCCACACTCCCCGTACACCTTATATTTGGATCATTAATAAAAGTTGAAATAATTTAATAAATACAGGCAAAAGAGTTTATTTATCGCATAAACAATATTTTTCAAAAAAACTATATTTAGCATTATGTTAGTTACTAGAATAAAAGAAGAAGAGAAGAAAAGGAGAAACAAAAGAAAAAGAAGAAAAGAAAGAAGGAAAATAATAAGTTCTCAGGCGGATAATTGGAGAGCAAATAAATGGTGTTTTAGATGATTTTTATATGTCATAAAGTGAGGAATATTACAAATCTCAGTAGACAAATTATTCAAAAGGTTATGGCTTACACAATAAACGAATTATGGTTAATCTCAGCATTATGCGCCGGGAACATAAGCAGAGAATCAAACCGAGGTCTAGTTGGTAAACCATACTACGATAAGCGCTGAAATATACAGTACAGGTACCTTGGTGTTTGATTGTGAAGAACATTATATAACATAATTAATATACGAAATAATCTATGGTTCCGACAGCTTAATATCTGTAAGTAATTGCAGTATGGAGTTATGTGTTGAGATCTTTCAAGATCAAGATATACCGTATGCAGTTGTTCTGAAGTCTTTGCAGTTTGTTTCGAAGTGTTACCGAAAGATTAGGATATGCCGTGTCGACGTATTCTATATGGATGAAAATAACAACGGTTACGACAGACCTTTTTGCAGACGAATTAAATTTGAGGTTTCCAGAACATTTTAGACCCAAAACCACCCCAAGATTTCTAACCATATCTGACAATTGAATAATGTTACCGTCAAGCATTAAGTGGACGGACAAAAATCAATAATCTTCGTAAGTAAAGGGCGACTGTCAAACGCAATTGCTTGAGTTTTAGTAGTATTTAATGTAAGGCCAGTTTAGTCATGTAGTTGCTTCCGGATAATCATAACTTGACATGACTGCTTTATATCACATTTAATATCAGAAGTAGACGAGAGGGCAGAATCAGCACGCACCAACAAAGAACGAAAGGAACGATAAGATAGAAACCAAGATAAACATGAAGAAGTAAATCCAAGGACGGCCACTGATGCCTATTGCATAGCTAATATCTTTTGAACTTGTAAATAAAGAGGGCTCTCGAAAGCTATGGATAGAATTGATAAAATTCTTGGACGAAAACCATTTAACCTTGAGGGTCTTTTTTGGTTTAGGTATTGAGACAACATGAACACCCTACCAGATTGAAGAAAGTGAGGATCATTCAAATGAAATGTTAAAATTGTGAGTAATAGGAGTAAGAACAACATCCAATATAGGAAGACGAAGTTTGAGATCAACGCTATCAGATCCCACACTAGTAGGCAGAATAATCCAAGACATCGCGGACTTCTGATGCGGTGACCATGACGAAGTAATAGTAATTATCTTACCCTTACCATCAATAATCAAAGGAGAGTCAGCAAAAAACCTTGCCAATGAATCCCTATCACAAGCAACGCAAACAGAGGGAGACTCAACCGCCCCTAAGGGACGCATAATCTTCTAAAACGTCCTTGGACTAGCATTGGGTACTTTCCAGTAGGAATAAAACTTTTTAGCATTCATACATTAGTGATTGCAATGGTTACGCAAGATCCTGTAGCTTTCACGATTAATAATAATTGGAATACGTTTAAATAAAAGTTTTGGTTGCTCTCTCTCATCAGTGATATTATTTCAACACTTATCCAGAGTGCGGGTAAATGTCTCACCCTGCGTCGCCTGAGTGGAGCATGCTCGTCTTAGAAATTGATAACTTTAAAGTTGAAGTAGTCGACCTTTCCATCAACATCGGCCATGCGATAAAGCAGGAGCCAATCGCTTTTCGGCGCATTAGACAACAGCAAGTCATTATTAATACAACTCAGGTCACAATAGGCACATAGATTACAACATGATTGGAAAATCATGAAGGAGCAGGAAGCTGCAAAACATTCAAAATATTGTCCAGAAATATTAAAAAATTCTTAAATAACCGGCAAATCAATATTTCTATATAGAATCAGAACCGCTCCCTAAATCAACCTAACCCTAAAAAATTGATACATTGCTCATTTTACGCTCACAAATCTTATTTCATCTCACACGGCCCTACGTTCCAGGTATATCTTGTTACAAATAAAACAAGTATTATATTATATTAATTAATGTTTACAGTTTGTGCTCACTACATTTCCTGTTATGTTGTAAAGAGATGTGAGCAGATGTGGGCTACATCACTTTTTTATGTATTACTCCTTTCATCTTAGATCTAAAGCAACACCGTCCACGCATTCTTCATTTTGATCTTCAAGCATAACCTATATTTAGTGAATAGCTCAAAATTAATTTCCTTCTATTGCTTCCCCACGTTACATCTATCTATTTCGGTATTCACTAGGAAAAGAACGATTTGATATTTTAATTTATTTCGGAATTGTTACACGCAATGATCGTAAATATCAAAGTTTGTTAATGTAATTTTCCATTTATGGTGAAACCACTACGAAATAAAGAGTTAACAAAAATTGAGGCCATAAAATGCTTTAGGGGTTGTAAATTTAATAGTATTACTATTTTAGCTCCCTGATAGTTTGTATAATTTTATCGGATAACAAAATGTACGAATATATATAGCGTCATTTTAATTCCCCTTTTACAATTAAAAAGGGGGTTGGGTTCTGACTAATGGTTGTCACAGTAGAAGGACACGTGCAATGCGTTGAATTACCCTTTGTAAATATAACCAACGCCCTTCTTTAATATCGATTTTGAAGAATTTTAACGCGGCCCATAAAAATAATGAAATAAATAAAATTTAAATTCTCCGCAAAATCCAATTAAAGAACGTGCTGAGTCCTTTTCACATCGTTATAAAAACAATGATGTTAAGTTTAATTTCAATTACTACTGGGTTCGCATTCCCTTGGAATAGTAGTTTGTGTGCTGTTGCCTACGAAATACGTGGAATACCCGAGGGTTCACTGACAGCGAGACAGATGTTATACATTTCGGAGCGATGATGTCATATATTTAGGGAAATAGAATTTTTAAACAACCGCTTTTCCTCTTTCTCACTGCCACAGAGATGACACAGTTAACGTTTCAAATTGTCAACTAAGTCCCCAATGTACAGCTATGAAAATTGCTTATTAAGATTTTTTATTACCAGTTAAAAAAATAATTTGTAAAATAACACTCTTGAAGAGAACTGAAAATTTTCTGCATAGCTTATAAAACTTTTATTTTAAAACGGCCGTTAACTTAAAGTTGTAAGTTTAAAGTAAAGACATGTTCAAACAATATAAATAATAACCTTAGATACCATCTAAGGAAATTCTCTATGGTAGGTGGGATGTGGATTTAACGAGTTTAAAGAAGTCGCGGTTCCGCACGTGTTCCTCGACTACGAAGAGAAGAAGAAATCGATACCACCGGGACGCGACCGTTCCTTTAGCTAATAACATAGTCGGTCGATAAACTTCGATTTCCTCTCTCTCACACCATAGAAACGACCAAACAAAAACCATTCGACGTGATTCACTCTTAAATTAGCATACGCAACCCGAGAGCACTCTTTGCTTTTAACTACACAGCTCTTTATAATTCAGACTCAAGCAAGAGTATCGATTATGAAGCGGTTTCCTGACTCGATAAAGTAAAAGTAAAAAAAAATGAAATAACGCGTAGAGTGAAATATACGACACGAAATGGAAGAGAAGGTTAGTTTATGATGGTTCTATATTTAGACCTTTTATCCCTAGTTCGGTAACCGCAACTATCAGGTCGGAACAGTTTGCTGACAGCTGCCCATATGGATGCAAAAAAAGAAAAAGGGCACTAACACGCCATGTGTGGGATTCGTGACTAAATTTATGAAAGCGATATTTAGGTTTATAGAGACCACTCCCTTTTATCATCATAAATATATATTTAGGAATTTAATTTGCGCCAACGAAAACTGGGCGGAAGAAATCGGAAATCTGAAATTGTCGTAATTGCTACCGTCGCGGACAATCTTCCACGGTTGAAAGCATCGTGTACCGTATTAATCGTTTCGGACAAAGAATCATCTCGCCCCGTTTGTCCAATAGTAACCTCGAAGAGCAATTCTACTGTGCTGCTCTCTCAAAGAGAACCTCACCGGAACGAATTGCATGATTTATTTTCATCATCTACACAGAGCCAGATCCCAAGAGTGTAATTTCAAGTTCGCTTCACAAAAACTATTCGAAATCCATTCTAATCCCACTGGATTTTAAAGTTTTCAAACTTCTCAGAAAACGATTGAATCTACATACTAAATCAATAATCTTCCTTTTTTATCTTAACGGCGAAATCGCCCAACATTAAATATTAAAAGGGTTAGTTTTGCGTGTCATTTCAAATTAAGCTCCCCACCAGACAAAAATAATTTAGTGAGGCGCCATTCAGTCTCCCCTTTCCGTCTGGCAGCTTAACATTAACCACCGTAGAAATACCGTCCAATCAAACACTGTCCATTGAAAATTATTTATATCGTTGAACCATTACATCACCACATTCAGAAGAAGTCAAACTGGAAAGCAAAGCGAGATTAAGATGAGGAAAAAAAATTGAAATGATCAATATTCGAAGTGTCGATTGTAATAATAACAGATAAACGAGAACGTTTCGAAAATATATGCCAACAAAAACAAATTTGCTTAAGAAATAGGCCGCCGAAACGGTTTCGTGTTTGTTTGTTCCGTGTTGGGTCCGGATATCGTTTTAAAACGCGGAACGGCACAATTCCAGCATCGTAATAATAATAAACGCATAACTCGATACTTATATTTAATGCAAATCGACTCGTTTCCGCTTCCCAAAAAAATATCGAACAATAATAACCGAACGGAAATATCCCACTAAAAATATGTAGAGCAGAATTTAAACAATTCGTTTCAAATTTAATCACAAAAGTAAATAATTGACTTAAAATTGTCTTAGAATTCGTTATTTTGTTAGCTCTTTGAGTGTTTAAAAGAATTTTGGCATTTTTATGCCTTTTTTTCTGAGCTTATTTTTTATTATTATAAGACATAATAAACCAAACTTCAGCAGCACGATTTTTCTCTAAACTATTTTTTTCAAAGAAACTAGAAAGAATAGAAATACAAACGAAAACCAGAAAGAATCCGCCGTTTGTTTTCTTGGTACAAAAATATTAATCTTTCAAAGATATGAAAACAGGAAAGATGAGAGAAATGTTTTGTTAGAAAAAAGCCATACAAACTGCACATTCGATACACACATTCTATCGATATGTATCGATTTATACATATATTGATATTGTATCGATACTCACATCGATATTGTATCTAACATTTTAGTTAGAAAGTGCTGGCTAAAGTCCAGACACTGTTAGCAAAAAACAACATTAGATTAGATACTGACAATTGAAGACTATATATTTTTTATAGAAGATGCTATTAAAAGTTGTAAAAGAAAGAAAAGAAAAATTGTGGATATTGCTTGTAAGCGACTATTACTACTGGCAGAAGTCTAGAAACTGCTAGCAAAATTCTAGATACTATTGGCAAAACACTAGATCCTGGTAATTGAAAACTACTAATATATGAATACATACTACATGAATAGAAGACGATTTCACTCTCCTTGCCTTCCAATTTAGAGATTCCATTTAAAGCTGATGTGCACTCAATAACTATTCGATTTAAAAGAAAGTTGAGTCCTCCTATTTATAGAACATCACTGTTTGAAAGCTCATTTAGTTTTGCAAATAGTACAAATCTACAATAATTTATCAAACAGCGTCAAAGAGTCCACATCACCTACAACCTACAAACGAAAAGTATAAATACTTATTTGAAAGATTTATTGGGGGATCTCAACCCGAATCGCAATCTCAATCTTAATTGTTATATCCATTCCTTGAGATCAACAGAATAATTAAAAAACTAATATTGGCAAGATAGTATGACCGTGAGGGGCAGCAATTTCACCAGTAATACAGTAATTAATAAATTTCACAATATTTGACAGTACTAAAATAAATGTTAATGTACAACATACGTAGGTACACCATAGAAATGCTCCGACAGTGATAATGTATATTCTAGAGTAATTATTCATTTGTTACTTTTATCTTACATTATCGCAATTAGTAATAAAGCATTATTATTATTATATTCCTATTACAGAATAACTCGTATAGAAACACTGAATATTTCTAATAAAAATTTGCAATACCTACTTCTGAATAAACACTTCTAAAAGAAGTCTGGAGGCTGCTTGAAGAAGGTTATAACTGGTGACAGATGTCTAGAAACTGATAACAGAAATCTAGATACTGTTTGAAACTAGATATAATAAGTGAAGACTATACTCTCTTTACAGAAGTTACTGCTATTAAGAAGCTAAATGTTGATAATTCAAGTAGGCAAAAATGCTTCGAGTAGGCATGACAGGCTTCCAGAAGACTTGATACTGCCCCTGGAAGACTTGATACTGCTTCTAGAAAACTTGATATTGCTTCCAAAAGACTTGAACTACTTTCAGAAGTCTCAAATTGCTTCCACAAGTCTCGATACTGCCTCTGGAAGACTTGATACTAGTTTTAAAAGACTAGTAGCTTTCAAATCACTTAAAATGCTTCGAGAAGACTTGAATTATTTTCAGAAGATTTGATACTGCTTCTAGAAAACTTGATATTGCTTCCAAAAGACTTGAACTACTTTCAGAAGTCTCAAATTGCTTCCACAAGTCTCGATACTGCCTCTGGAAGACTTGATACTAGTTTTAAAAGGCTAGTAGCTTTCAAATCACTTAAAATGCTTCGAGAAGACTTGAATTATTTTCAGAAGATTTGATACTGCTTCTAGAACACTTGATATTGCTTCCAGAAAGCTTGAAATGCTTCCAAAAGACCTGAAAAGCATCCAGAAGATTTGATAATACTTTTAAAAGATATTGCTTCCAGACAACTTTAAATGATTCGAAAAGACTTGAAATTCTTACAGAAGACGTGATTCTGCTTCTAGAAGATTTCCAATCTGCCCTACCCTGTCGTTACAATTTATAAAACTCGAATACAGAAAGAATTTTTCAATGAGATACATTTGTTTAAATAATTTGAGAATTTTTTGAAGATTTCATTCTAGAAAATTTATCCAGGCTTATTTTTTACATGGATATATCAATAAAAATTATATATTTAAGAAAAAGCTACAATTTTGCTGTAGAGTGAAATATGAAATCATAAATGGTTCTTGAGTTATAACTGAAAAACCAAGCAAACAAACAGCAAGATAACGTCATAGTTTGAAAGGTCATTAAAAAAGTTTGGTCTGGGAATGAATTCATTCATTGAATTCTTTCAATGTTTCAATAGGGTATATACAGTAGGTGCAATATTTGCCGAGCCAAAATTCACAGAAAGAAAAAAATCAATAATGCTCTATTCTTTGAAAACAATGCTTGATATTTGTAAGCAGTGACGTATCGTTTTACGTTTTTTTTTTCGAAATTTGCCTCAACAAATGCCGTAGCAGCTGTAATTTTTTCATTACTAAGTCGTTTGATGTTTTTGTCATTTATTTCGTTATTTATAGATATTTAGTTTCGTAATTGATAGGATCTCTCGTGAGAGCTCTAAAAGATATTTCCATCATAATCAATTTAATTTTCGAATTTTTACTGGCATTCTACTGGGATCTGACACAACCCCTACTTTTAGATTGATCTTCATTTGACCTCCAGATTCTGACCGAGCCTGGGATAGACTTAAACACATGTGTATGGTTCCGGATGTTACGTATTTTAGCAGTTGATATAAGATATTTAAATACTCTTCCTGGTGATCTTGTTACTTCTTTTAAAATGTTGGAAGCATCTACTTTACCAATGGCCTTTAAGATTATTTGTTTCGCATATAAAAAGTTATCGGAATCTGTTTTTTTCTCGCAGTTCTTTTGGTTTTCTCCTTTTGGTACACTCACTAGATTTTAAAAATAGTTTTGCTGGTCATCAAGCAAGTTACTCTGAACCTGATGTCTTCAGAACACATCTCTTTTATTATGAGCAGCTATCTGTTTCTATCATCATTTTTCCCTCTCGATGCGTTTCAAGACAATTTTAGTTTGTTATTATTCCTTACTTATTCTAGACATCGATAGCACACCTCAGTCTTAAAATAGGCTATTATTGCTTTTTCCTTTCACTTTTCAGCTTTATTTCGATTAAAAAATCAAGAATAATTGAAAAAGTCAATGTTATGGCCGTGAATTCTACAAAGACAATTGAATACCTTCATTCTATCTTACTACAAATAGAAATATTTAATGAAAAAGGATCCAGGACGAAGCCAGAATGGCACGAAATAAAAGTTGCAGCTCACGTATCTGCTGATATCCAAATATAAAAGATAAAAGCAGAACTTTTACGTTCAATTTCTATTCCCTTTTCTTGCTACTTACTGGAATAGATTTCTTTCCTTTTATCGTCTTTACTGGGTTTAATTTGGTTGAAATATCACGTTTGTATCATAACATGAGAAAACATGAAGTAACCGTCAAAAATCAAGTCTCGGAAGTTTTATACATAAAAATTAATCTCTTAAATCTTGAAAATGATGTAAAATTGTCTTTGAAAGTTACTTCAACAACGCTATACACGCTGTAAAAGTTGATTCGGATAATGATTTAATTCTGAAATCAATTTGAGTTTTAGCACACTCTATTTAACATCGTCAGGAGAATGTTTAAATTTCTAAATAGGTTTAAAATGAAAATGTTAAAAATAAAATTAATTAAATTAAAAATTAATTATAACGTCGTTTTCTTGAAAGCTCTGTCCGTGTTATCAATTTCGTTAGATGTTGAGAGGATGACTAATCATTTTGAAAACTAGACGGATTAATTAATCTTAAAAGCTATTAAGAGAACGCGACTCCTCCTTTTTAACTCGACTTTTAATTACAAACAATTGAGATCAAATTCATTTTATACTGATAAAACGTTCAGAAAAGTGACCATTTTCCGACGCCCTTCCCAAAAAAAAGGCTATAATAAAAAAGAACCTTTTGAATAAATAAAAAAGGGACTGATTTCGACGTTTTCGTCTGTTGAGGCGTGGGCGAGCGTCAGGTACCCCGGGCAGTTGCCGTAGTAACGGGCGGGATAGCCTAGGACGGTTGCCATGGCGACGATGGCAAAAGGTCCTTGCCCCGGAGACACAGTTTCGTCGAAGCTCGAAAACGGATTTGTACTTGTATGGGGATTTAAGTGTTTGTGATGGGGATATTAAATAAAAATGGGGTTAAAAAAATTTTGCTTAAAAGCATAAAATTGTTATTTAAAAAGCAGTGCGTAAAGTTAGGTGTTTCCGCACGAATGCGATATTTAGATTATTATATATCGATATATAAGTGCGTAAAAAGCACATTACACAGTTTCATATATAATTTTAAACGGTGATGTATAGGGATGCGTTAAAGTAATTTCACGCACTCAATAGAAAATGTTTTCATAATAACGATATTATAAACGATAGTAGATAAAGGAAATGTTAATAATTGGTAATAATCGAGAGGGATTTCATTTTTTTGATCTAGATTATAACATAAAGAATGTTAACCATCAAAAGACTTTTTTTATTATCTACCATAAAAATATTACTTCCTTTTCTCATTGGTTCAAATTTTTTGGAAGAGTTTACAGCCCATTAAAAATAACCCAAGTAGTTTTACGACACAGCAATCAAAATAAAACTGTTATCTTCATTCACAAAATAAGATCAACCCAGAAAATTTTAAATAATAAAATGACTCCTTTTGTCTGACTCAAGTTTTATTGTTAAATAAATTATCTTGATTAACCGCGCCCGGTAGAAAAATCAATATTTATTTATTGAAAAAAATAATCTACCTATAAGTAATATGTACAGAGTGTATCAAAATTTGAAATGTTTAATAACGTGTAAACGTTGCATGTGGATAATAATAGCACACGTACAATTGAATTCATCTTTGTTTCATGTGCTGTGCACATACAACATCCTGTCCGCCGTCCGTATATCCGTAAATTTAACTGGTTTTCTGCCTATACTAAGCGAGGACTGCGAGATTCCTGACCACAAATAGGGGCAAATGAGTCATGTGTAGACAGACGGCCTCCAAATGAGACTACCATTGAAGATTTTCAAGTACGACACCAAGCAATTATTACTATTGAATGGGAATACACTATTCCTCACTCAACTAATGCGACTCCCATATAATAACGAAAATAAATTATAATCACAAAGAAAAGTAATTAAGATAATAATTACAGGATGGTTTAATTAACAAAAACCACATTAAACCGTTTCGTGGTTAATATTTAAAAACTTGGTAAAGTTTAATGCCATTAACAGTAATCTAATTTCGTGATTGTTCTTTATGTGAAAGCATAATTTTTTTATATGCTTGAAAACTTTTTGTTGGGTTTAATCTGGTTCGTTTTTAAAAACCGCTGAAGAAACTCGATACGAATCAGGTGCGGTCGACGTCGCCTCGTAGGTTTTGGGCTTCTTTTCCAGTTTAAACCCGACTTTGTCTGGTACTATTGATTCCTCAAGCCTTCAGACTACTCCAGTTTAGATGGGGAGGTTTTCAAATCCAATTTGCAAATATTCAAGCTTCTAAACGAAGGCCGAATAAAATGTGTTCTTATAGATATTTGAATTATTTGTTATTTTATTTGAGTTTGTACCAGTTTTGGAGGCCTTAAGTCAATGACAGAAATTATTTTATTACAATCTAAACGACATGAAGCTTCTGTTGTAAACTGTTTCATCAGATTACGAATCTTAAAGAAAAATTTCATTTTATTCTTATTTGAAATACTTTCGATCGTGCTAAACATATTCAGCAAAGTTTATGATTATCAAATATGCATAAAAACCTATTTCATTTATAGAGAGAAACTTGTTGTAATTTTGCTAATTACTAGTTACCTTATAGAACTGTTTTAGTGCCAACACAAAGGCTCTAAACAAACCAAGTAATAATAAATCGATAACAAATTCATAGCTGTTGGTACTAGACAAAATAGCATGATACACAACAAATAATAGAAGATATTGTAATAAGTAAATATGATGGAATTTGGACAATTTTTTGAGAGATTTGGAATTATAACAGCATTCTCAAATCTTCCTCTAAATAAGGTAGCATAAGCAGCTTTAAATGCATCATAAAGAGAACTACATCTCATCATTTCAAAAAACAGCAGATTGGGTTAGGAACAGCAGAAAAGGAACAATTAGTTACTAATTTAATTCTACTAAAATTATAGACTAGCCAGAGGAGTGCATAAAAAGCTGTATCTATCCAAATTCCCTCCAAACTCTGGTCACGTTAATTGTCAATAATTTACTATTTTCGATTTGATTAGCAGATATTTGCACTAATATATAATAATTATTATATTTGCACTAATATTTGCCCTGATACATTTGCAGATTGAAACAATCCTTTTATATCGGAGCCATTAATCGACAAATTCAAATTTCAAATGGAATGGCAATTAAGAAGAAAATTAAAAATAATAATTATTAGGTCATATATTGCACATACTCTACAAATAGCATTAATCAGTTAATAGCTTTCTCTTTGTTGCTATCTATCCTATATCGACCTAATTAATACAATGCCTATTTTTCAGTTCGGTACCTCTCTAAAATCTATCGTTTATGCGGTTTATTGTTTGTTGTGTTTATATACGGATAATAATGCACCGGAATTCTATTGTGTAGGCACGAATTGCAGAATTGATGTGATGGCGATGAAAGACGTCAAACCACAATATATATTGGCAAGAACTTAGAAGTTGTATAAAGTGTATTAAGCCAAACTAAAAAGGTTCCATGAAATAGACTAAAGAAAGGTAAACATACTTCGCCTGTAACACGCAAATATGTTATAAGCTGAATGAAAAATAAAATGATATAAATATAAGTATCAATTATCCAAAATACAATTACATAGAATAATTTTCAAAAAAGTTGATTCAGAACTTCACTTAGGAAATATGCTATAATTCATATTTGATTCTCACATCATGTATGAACGTACTAATGCAAGTCTAATGACTATTCTCAACGACCTCACGAGATCAGATCATCGACCTTTACCTTTTGAAAAAGGACATAACAGTTTCCTTAAAATTAGATGCCTTCAACTTTAGATAGACATGAATAATATAAAATTCATTAAATTTTATGCACATCAGAAACCTAATAAATAAATCTAAATATATTCTCTTTAAGTACCGTGGCTATAAAGAGACTGTCTAGATTCTGTTCAGAAAGGGTTAAGAAAATAGACATGAGATTGTATTATAGAAATTTATAAAATCTTCATATAATATACTTATTACAAAATCCAAAATTGTGACAGATTTCAATCAGAGTCTTAAAAATTAAACTATGGGCACGATGTGCTAAAATCAATTTAATATTCCTCGCCTTTTTCCAACACAAAATACGGAAAATAAAGAACTAAATAAACACACACCAAACATCACAGTACATTTTTATTTATCGTAGAACTCACGATATTACAATCTGATAAAATCTTTGTCATGTGAATGTATTGTCAACTCATCTACAATCTCAAATGTTGGGAAATAGTATTTCAAAAGAAATCCCTATTTCAAAGATTCTGTGTTTCCCAGTCAAATTTCAAACAAGTCCATAAACTCTGCGAGATTTTATCAACAAACCGCAACAATTCTCACTTAGATTTATAACCTGATATGAAGCAATATTCCCGGTTTCTAAAAGAATAAAAATAATTCAACGGCAATTACAATTAAATCGTTCCTAAACTCAATTAAAAATAAGTCAATTACACCAATATTTTGAATATCCTTGATTAGTACAAGTATTAGTGTTTATTTAAAATTCGTCGTACAAAATGATTTATTTTTAATAATATTATTTTGTATTATTGGATACAGTTAATGTTTACATTGATGTTTCCGCAAAAACAAATATTTGAAGTAATGAAGAATAAATATCGGTATTGCATAACCATATTAATAGTAATAATATTTACAATCTCTTTTAAAGTGTCTTTTCTTATTTAATATGATTGAGTAATTTCAGAAATATTAAATATTTTGCTTGGTAATCATGCAATTGATTCAATTGCTTTGCTAATAATAATCCTTGAGGATCCTTGATTGACAAGGAATTTGATATTGAGATGAATAAAATCCAATGAGAACACAGGAGAAAATTTTGATACTTTAAAGTACAGGATGTTTCAGATAATGAATAAAGAAGAATAAGAAGAGAGCAAAGTGTCTATAATAAAAGGTTCAGTAATAACTTTTAAAAACACCTTTTGAAGGTTTAACTTTTGACAAATTGTGCCAAACCTTGAGGCTCGGTTTATTAACTTTTGGTTAAATTTAACTATTATATATTTGTCATAGTTACTTGTATTGTTACTTGTCATGGCAAGTGAAATTACAATAGGCATGGAAAATATCCAGTAGTTAAATGTAACCAAAGATGAATAAACCGGGCCTTAATCTGCACTAAAAGCGCCCCAAAGATACCTTATAAAAATCTTGTATTACTTAAGTTTGCATCATCAATGAAAGTTAAATAAATGAAGGATTAGTTATAATTCGCTTGTCAAGTTTTGACAGAAAGTGAAAGTTAACTGTTTTGTAATCTTATACTCCACCAACCAGATAATATTCAAGAATGAAAATTCCGTACCACAGAAACAAGATTCAATATCTCGGTCCCAGAATCGTTATCTTTTAACAAACCATCTTTCATTTTTGTATATAATAAGTAATTAATGAAATAAATCTTTATTTAAGGTCAGATATCAACCATAATAATCTAATTATTATTTCCTGTTTTAATATTTGGTACAATGACATCTGTGCAAGTCCTTCCTCATATCCATAGGTTTGGCATAGCTGAACTAGTTCTGAAATGTTCTTCCCTCTTTCCATTTCGGTATATTAATAAAAACTCAATTTTGCCCTAAAAAGATATAAGCTTTTTTTCGGTTCTACCGGTTTCGATCGCTCAGGTCATCTTCAGCAACCATGTCAAATTAAGGAAATAGGAAATCAGTATTCATATTTGTTTTATATATATAGGCCAATATATAAAAAATAATGTAAATATAAATACAGATTTCTTATTTTGTTAATTTGACATGATTCCTGAAGATGATCTGAGTGATCGAAACCGGTAGAGTTAATAATAAAGATTATATCCATTAAGTGCAAAATGAGTTTTTATTTATACCTGATCTAGGGCAACAAGCATTGGTTATCTACATAAATTTTGTTTTTAATCCTATATGTCTTTCACAAATCTGTAGTATATTAACTTTTACTTATAAAACTTTGTTACGAAATTGCGAAGAGGATTGCTTGGATGTCTTATTTTTGTCAGTATTCTTAAGCATTGTTTTGGTTGCCTTTGATGATCCTTGTAAGTTTGTAAGTGAATCGTAATCGAGAAGGAGTCTACATAAACTTTTATATCTTTATATTGCCGATTTTATAGAAATACCTTTATTTTTGTGGGAAGTGTTTGATCGTTTTGTTAATTCCGTCTGGCCTATTTTGTAATGTGTTTTAAATTTTGTAATTAATAATAAATTATAATTAATTAGTTATACTTGATTATTTTTGTAACATTAACGGCTAAACCCTAATGTTTCTACATCAATGTCTAGTGTTAGTTCTAAAGCTAGCTTGGGTTGGGTTCCATTTTAAAAGACGTATGGCTAATCGCGAATAATTCTATAAGAGGAAAATCTGAAGAAAACCAACGTCAGATATGACAGAGAAGAACCCTGAGAATAACTAACGTTTACAATTTTGAGGACTACCTTACAGCACAACAGCTAAACAACGACTGATCGGTACCTTGAAATTCACAATCGTACCCCGAGATTCGAGTCTCCCCACCATTACAGTACGACCTATAATATCATAGGCTCCGCTCCAACCCAACTCGTCTTGTTTCAAAATGAATCTAACCCATCCCATCTTGCTTTCAGATGAACCCAATCCAACTCAATTCTCAATTTATTTCACAATGAAGCCAACCCATCGCAATCCAACCCAACTCATTTCATTTCAAGATGAAAAAAACCCTATTATTCGCCACTTGCATAGCCCAATGTGGTGACGTAGTCAGAATGAGGATGCTGGGGATTTTTTGTATTTTTCTTCGTAGATTTTAATTTTGGAGTTAAAATGGTGAAAAATATAAAAGTAAAAAGAAAGAGAAATAAACTCCGCACCCTAACCCTTATTCCCCATATGTTCTTGAGAGTTGTTCTTGACTATCGCACTCGTCGCGTAAATCCAAGTAAATACGTTAAATTTCGTGCTTTTAACCCTAACACGTTTTGAAATAATGAGGAATATAACTACATGTTGAATGTCACTTTTAAAATATCTTAGCTCCAAATGTTCTGTTCATTCAAATAAAAAAGTATGTTCATGTGTTACTATAAACTTTTAATTGGTTAATAAATATCCAATTTATAAATACCTATCCACCGGGTATTTACCTATCAATGCCTTTTGTGCAACGTCTGTAGCTATTCACGGGCAACCTGGATGTTTTTTCTATGTGCTATTAACGTCATATCATCTGCGTACTGGATTATGTAGTTGTGTGGATTTATTGTATTGGTGTCTGCTTTGTAAACATCATAGCTGTAGATGTTGTATAACGTTGGAGATAATGGAGGTCCTTACGGTACTCCTTGTAATGCAGAGAAAGGTGACGACATGCATTTTTTTATTTTGATATTCAACGTTTTGTTGCGCAGAAACTTGATTTTTATGTATGGTACGGGAAATTCCACCTGCACCATTAAAATTCATAAAACCTTGGTGCCAAACTATCGAATGCCTTGTTTATATTCAATAACAAGGTCGCGGTTTTCTTATGTTGGATTTTGGCGGTTTGAACGTTGTTTATGAGAACAATTAAAGAATGGATAGTGGACTATTTAAGTTAGAAGCCGAATTGGTGTATTGGAATTTTGTTTTCCGATCACAGGTGATAGGACGGTAGATTGATGAAGAGATTGATTAGCAGCAGGGAATTGTGCCACTCTTCCATAATAAGGGAAATATTTAACTTTGTAAGCAGAAGTTTAATATGATGCAAATTGTGTTGTATACTACTGTACTAAATTATCCCAGTAACTTCTTGCTTATAAGATCAGATCCCGGGCATGAATTTTTTTCCTTTGGCTAGGTGTTCGTCGTATTCCTCTTGTGTTATTTCCAAAATTTGATCATAATTGTGTTTAGTTCTGTTGAGAAATCTAGATTACCATTCGTTTATAAAATGTTGGCGTTCAACATAGTCATTGTTATTTATTTCAGTTTTCGTCATTATAGGGAGTTAACCCTGCAGCACTCACGCTATAGGAATTTCTGTCACGGCTTTCACTAATCTGAAGATTCTTTGAACGGTAAATCACTACACTTCTTCGTCTACATTTAGCTGACTCTAGCTGACTTTTCAAAATTCCTCTACAATATGCTTATGTGTGCGAAATCTTATTAGATAGAGTAACTGTCAGTCGTTTGCATGCCAACGTGAGAGTTATAGCGTTGTTGGCTTTTTAAGTGTCATAAAGTTTTAGTAAGTAGATTTGGTAAGCAATGAGTAGAATACAGATGCTTGCAAAATTAGGGCGACGTTGATATGAAGAGAGCCATATACTTCTTTCTGTAGAATCGAAAAATCAGGAAGGTATGGAAGATGATGATCGATTTGAACCTAAAGTTGATGAGAATGCTGCATACGGTTTAAGACATCACTTTACTGGAAAAAATCAAAAAGCTCATTGGCTCATAATGAGACTCACTCAAATAAGAAAGAATTTCCTCCTATATTCATAAATCTTAAAAAGGCCCGTACCTAGTAGCGTATTTGGTTTTTAAATGGATACTGTATCCTACAAACCAAAATCACTGATGTTATCTACATATCATTACTTAGACCAAATCGACCCTGAGTCTGGCGACATGGAAAAACCTGAAATAATTACATTTTACAACCCTGGAGGCAATGATATACTGGCTAAGTTAAACTCAACTTATTCAGTTTCCAGTTTATTGTGGTGGCTTTTTAGAAACATCTTTACAATTTTAGACCTTGGAGCAATAAATTCTTGCAGCTTCTCGTAATTACTCATGCTGCAGATGTGAAGTTACGAGAATGCTGCAGGGCTAAGACATTTCAAAAGTCCTAGGTATATAAGTCACAATTTTGTTGATCTGTTCTATATTCTGTACTGTTAAGATGTAATGTTGGTCATCTTATACTTTATCACTTTTTTGATTTTTTGCAAATATATTTTTTATTATTTGTTCTGATTAAATCTTGCGTTTACATCTGTTGAGAAATCTAAAGTACCATTGTTTATGAAATATTGGTGTTCAATGTCGTCCTCGTTACTAATTTTTATTATTTTTTTCTGTATAGGGAAAAAAGGCAATTTGGTAGTATTGGGCAAGTAACTTGGTCTGTTCTAGGTTCTGATGGTTTATTGTTAAGGTGTAATGTTAGATTATCGCCGATTTCTTGCATTTTGTCATTTTCTAGATCTTTTCAAATGTTTTTTTCTGTGGTCTGTTTTGATTTCCTACACACTTTTAGCCACTGGTCTAGTTGATACTTTCTGATTAGATTTTGTATTTTTCTGTTTAAACTGCTTAGTTGCTGATACTGATATAATATGTATGGGTTGCATAAACGAAAATTTACAGTATAGTTTATTACCAAATACACTATTAAACAGATTAAACAGAAAATCAATCATTATTATTTTGACTAGAATATTATCCGTATTCAGATGAACGGGGTTTTATAAATAATGAATTTATATAATAACTAATTCCTAATAATACTGCTTTATCCTATTTATCATAGTGTACATTTTTAGTACTTACATAGTTATGTAGTACCTAGTTAGATATATTTTTTTATAATACAATAATCTCACCATTATCCATGATTTTAAAACAAAAATATTATTCAATATAACGACAATTAACAATACCGTTTTAAATAAGCAGAAACTTTTAAAGTTGTTACGATTCATGCAGTGAAACTTTTAGAATAAGAATGAACAGATATTATCAATACACACAAATATTAGTTTTATTATATCACATGGTGATAAGAAACCATTGAAACGACTTCATTTTACTGTTTATCTCACTCGGCTCCAGTTGTAATAAGTAACTCTTTAATTTCTAAAAATAAATTTTAAATATTAACATAATTTTATAAAAAAGTAAATGATCACAATTTATATTTAAATATTTTAATAAACAAAAATCGGTTTAATTTTCTTGAAGTATTAAACGTTTCAAAATAATGAAATGACACTTCTTTGTATAAAACCATTTCCCGTAATATTATATCTAAGTAGGGAACACGACTACTGCATTACAATTGCAGCAGTTTGTACATTCCATCCCTATCTCAAAACCGATTAGAGTTCTAAGCTCGTAGATAAGGCTCGAATGTTTACTTCCTATTTTCTTGGTCACGTATTCAGTTTCTCCTTCCTTTGAAAAAAAACTATTCTAAATAATATTGGGATATCGACAAGAATTTTCTACCTGAACGATACTACTTCCGGGAACAATTAAGACCTTTCAATGAAACATGTGGCGGGAAGTTATTGCATGTAATGGAGGTGGAAAATATTTGTTAAATATTCCTTTTTTTCTAGCTTGCAGATGTACAAAACGCTTGGTCAGCATTCTGAGTAAGAAATGCAACGGAGGCGGTGTTTTGAAATTGATTGAGATATAAAACTTTATCATTCAGTTTCTTTGTTTAATGTTTTGATACTTTCGAAAAATTTTGCACCCACATAAAACTAATAATAAATGCATTGCACATCTATGAATACTTAACGTTTTCACCAACCCTTTTGTTAAGGCGCATCCTTCATTAACCATTCATCGCAACGGCTTCATTTACATTAGAATAAGCGATACAAACAACGTATTAGGATTAACTTTATTAGTGCTCATTGTCGTTGTCGTCGTCGCCTCTTCGCAAGCACGTAATTATTTATTATCGTTTTACAATTTCCTCATAGCTTCTTCCAACAATTAAAAAATGCGACAATGACATTCTCGTTGAGGTCTTTTACTCAGTTAGTGTCTTGATAATATAATTTCTCCACGGTCTGGAGAAATAAAATGCGCTGATATAAGGAGAGCAACTTACGGGCGCCGAAGACTGTCATCGTCATGTCAGTTATAATTGCAGAGGCATCAGAACAGAAACAAAGCGATGTATTGTGGATTACCACGCACCAATTCTAAAGTGGGGCGATGGCTGCACAAAAGCGAACGCAGATGGAATGCAGCTGTTCTTTTTTTTTTTCTTGTTTACAGAGAAGAACTGTGTACTTAAGAGATCATCATCTCGAGTTTTTCTCTATTTATTTATTCTTACATTCCTTTTGAGATATTAGTTAAAAAAGTTAAATTTTTGTTTTGGGAGGTTTAATTTGATCAGTAATTTTGTGGTTGAGAATCAAGAAGTCATTACAATCTCGAAAAAATCGTTTCTTTTCCTATTCTGTTGGTACTCTTAATGAATAATGCAAGCAAAGTATAAATTGATGCTGTTTTGGAGCGAGATGGTTTTTCTTATCTCCGTCTTTGAGAAGATTTATTTCGTAAACAGCTATCTACTCGAGCTCCTCGAGAATAAACGCAAACGACTAAAGAAGAAATAATCGCTTTCTGTCTCCCCTTAACGTGTGACACGCTCGATGACCCTGGATCTGTTATAACCTCGGCATATCTGGAGGTCGAGAATGCAAGATTCCTTTGGTCGGGGGCCCTCTGTTCCGACCCGTCTCGAGATGCCCGGAATGATAACGCGACTAATTAATTATTTATTGAGCACCGAGTAAACGTTTTGCGTTTAATTTACGCTTAAGTTTTTCTTCCATTTTTTTTATTCTTGGTTAAACTAACAAACTAAGGAAACGAGGCAGAAATAAACGATTACCATTTTAACATAATGAACCGGATGCAACAAAATACCAAATCTATAGCGTAAAAAAATGTGGACAAACTCGGAGTAATCTATTTTTTTTAATTGTAACACATTACGCAAACTAATGGTAATGTATTTCTATGAGATGTTTGTATACAAGCCCGACAAGGTCGTTCATGTTTTTCCTGCTCTACAGTCGTGTCAAAGTCATAAAGAGGTGTGAATCATGTAGCATTCCAACTCTTAACCGCTGTAAGCATAAAAACGAATATTTGGTTAATAAATCATTAATGCATTCTTTAGAGCGTTACTTCCAACATTTTTTAATAAACCATTTATAACTCTTTAACAACAACATAAACAACTTTTCTAGTAGTTTCTACGGGTTTACTGTGTTAATACGATTCTAAGTTGTAAACCTACTATCGAAAGAATAGAATAACTTTCCTTAAACAGCTGTCTAGCTCTACTTTTGCTATATTTTATAAGTTAGAAATCGTGAAAGTTTCTCTATTGTGTCTAAATTGTTAAATTTTAAAAATTCTATTTAAATAATTGAGAATCGCGTGATCCATGTTGTCAGATAAGAATTAATTTTTTATTAAATACTATTTAAATATTAATGGCTCAACGTTTTAAAAATTCATTAATTAACATTCTTTGTAGTCTAATGCAAAGGTCTTGATGTTTTGCCAAAAAGGATTAACTCCAAATCAACAGTTTACCTGCAAATATCTCTAAAATTACCACCTGTGTTGCAGAATATGTGAGTCAATACCGATATTTATTTTTTCCAAATTAAGTGAGCCATTTTCGTATTTTAGCGGCAAGTACTACATCTATTTTTTAAAATAGGTTATAAAATGTTAATACAAACGAATAGTAAGCAAGTGATTCTCTCTTCGCAGCGTTGCTCTTATTTATATAGTCCCAATAAGATTCATTGACTTAAAATGCTACTTAAAGATTTGATACTGCTTCCAGAAGACTAGAAATATTTCCAGAAAAATTTAATTAGTTCCAGAAAACAAGTTCGTGCTCCTGGAAAACTTGATAATGTTTCTAGAAGTCTTGAAATTCTTCCAGAAGACTTGACAATGACTCTGGAAGACTTGAGATGCTTCCAGAAGACTTGATATTGCCTTTGGAAGACATGGAATGCTTCCGGAAGCCTTGAAATGCTTCAAAAAAACTTACACTGCTTCCAGACGACGTGCTACTGTCCCTAGAAGACTAGATACTTCTACTTCTAGAAGACTTGATATCAATGACAGAAGACTTAAAATATTTCCAGAAGACTTGATATTACCTCTGGACCACTTGAAATGTTTCCAAAACATTTAATACTTATTCTAGAAGACTTAAATTACTTCTAGAAAACGGAAAACTGCTGCTAGAAAACTTAATAGAGCTTCCTTAATAGAGCTTTCTTAATAGAGCTTAATAGAGCATCTTAATAAGACTTGAAATGTTTCTAGAAGAGATGATATTGCCTCTGGAAGAGTTGATATTGTCTCTGGAAGACTTAAAATACTTCTAGGAGACTAGAAATTATCTCTGGACGACATGAAATGCTTCCAGAAGACTTAATATTGTCTCTGGAAGACTTGAAATGCTTCGATAAAACTTGATGCCACTCATGGAAGAGTTTAACTGCTTCCAAAAGACTTGATACTGCTCCTATATGGCTTTACATTGCTTCAGGAAGACTTGATATCAATTCTAGAAGACTTGAAAATCTTCCAGAATACTTGATATTGCCTTCGAAGGACTTAAAATACCTCCACAAGACTTAATATTACCTCTGAAAGACTTGAAATATTTTCAGAAGATTTGATATTGCCTCTGAAAAACTTGAAATACTTCCAGAAGACTTAATGTTGTCTCTGTAAGACTTAAAATGCTTCCAGAAGACTTGATATTGCCTCTTATGTTGATTTGAAATGCTTTCAGCAGAGTTGATACTGCTTGTAGAAGACTTGAACTACTTCCAGAAAACTTGCCACTGTCCCTGGAAGACATCATACTGCTTCTGAAAACTTGGTATCAATTCCAGAAGATTTGAAATACTTCCAGAAGATTTGAAATATTTCCAGAAGACTTGTTATTGCCTCTGAAAGACTTAAAATACTTTTACAAGACTTAATATTACCTCTGAACGACTTCAAATGCGGCCAGAAAACTTGATATTGCCTCTGGAAGACTTGAAACAAGAAGACTTGATGTTGCCTCTGAAAGACTTGAAATACTTCCAAAAGATTTGATAATACCTCTAGACTAGAAATGTTTTCAGAAGACTTGGTACTTATTTTGAAAGACTTAAAATGCTTCTAGAAGATTTAACCTCGACTTTGGAAGACTTGAAATACTTTCATCACACTTGATACTGCTTCTAGAAGATTTGATATTATTACCAGAAGACTTGAAATGCATTAAAAAGAGCAACCATACAAAATTATTAATGGTTTTATCTGGATTGAAGTTACCATTTTCAATTAATTTCTGTAAATGGCTCACTTATTATAAAATAGAGTTGTATTGTACCAAATATTATAATAATTGAAATATGGTCATTTATATATGATCATATGTTCTCGTCCACAGAACTTATAACAGTTGGGGACAAATTGATGTTAATAAGCTTCAGTTCATAGTAGCTGTCACAAAATTATTGTTTTTAGAATAATCCAGAAGACTTAATATCAGCTTTGGAAGATTTCAAATACTTTCGGCAGACTTGATATTGCTTCTAGAATATTTGAAATTGCTTCCAGAAGACTTAATATAGCTTGTAAAAGATTTGAGATTCTTCCTTTGAGAATATTCAATCACATAACGTTCACAAATTATGATAAAAGCGGAAGTTTACGACTTAAAAGCAGATTTAAATGAATATGAGGCGGAGCGAAACAAATGGGCAGTAACTTCTTGTATTTTACGCTCAGCACTGTACCAATTAAACCACGCTACACATGTAATCCTTGCTAATATCTTATCATTTAATGTTCTAATATAAAAATAATTTATTGTTCATTAGATTGCGTTAACCTCATTCCTTACTGCTTTATATTTAACGTGTGCTTCTGCATACATAAATGGGGCTCCTTTATAACTGAAAAATTATCATAATGTCACGAAGGAAAGTTTGGGAACACTTTGTATTTCGCAGAACTGAGGAAATGGTTTTCAAGTATAACCACTTAGTAACAGCATAACAGAATCAAATTATACTAAAAGCTGTACAGCACTTCGGTAAGTATGGCGAAAAACAACTCTTAAGGCGGACAAAAATAATATAAAAAGCTTTTACAAAAATCCTGCATTACTATTTCTAAGCTGCCCTAAACTTTTTTGTTTTTGTACTGCTCTCCCAGATAATGTATCTATTACTTTATTTTTTCTGCATACATTTTCAAAATTTTATATCTCCAATGGGATAATAAAAATTATTAATCAGGGAGAAAAAAATCTTGGAGTTATAATACTTAATAACATTTTAAACTCGCTCAATTTAATGTGAAATATATCATTTTGCGCAAAATAATTTGTAATTTTTCTTGAGAAATAGGGGAGATATTCCCATAAAGTTTTATGATAGACTGGAGAGCTATAAAAAAGCTGATGACTCCAGCGAGTTATGGCTTGGAACACCCTAACAAATGTTAGACAAAACACAGTCATGATGAAAAAGTAAGTTAAATAAAGGTCTTTTTATGCTATGGTTCAACACCATTTGTTTTGGGAAGGGTGCTTTTAAACTTTGTGAATATATGGTTTATAATATCAAGAGTTACAGAGTGTGCTTTAAAGTAAGAGTCTGATAATAATTATTAACACTACAGGCCAATTTTTGTTAAATTATAAAATGTTATAATTAAAACGTCTTACTTAAAAGCTTTTATTCCTATGGGTGGTAAAAAGACCATTACAAAACGCATCGTAATCTACGAAAACTTCTTACTCGAGTTAAAACCAGTTTCCTGTTGCTACTTTTATTACGGTCATTATCTACTAAATATATGTAAGAAGTTATTAGCCAGCAATAATCATTAATATATGACCAACATACTTCATAAATTTCGCTCATTTCTGACTAAAACATTTAATTCTATGGCCATACGTACAAAAAGGTTTCTTTTAAATGAAAACGTTATCTTACAAATTCGTTCTGATTTGATTAGTTTACGAAAATAACTTTTTAGACCAATAGAACTAAATGAGTCGATCATCATCATTTCCAAAAAACAATAAAAGCAGATTACGCGGGTTTAATGTAGAAAAAGTAATCCTTATTTATGGCCTCCATCGTTTCACGTATGTCAGAGGAGCAGAATGAATGCATGAGAAAATGTAATTGGTTTCCTAGTGTACTTCCACGCGATGTATTATGATGGATTAAGTATAGCGCTTTGCACAGAACACCAGAGATCAAGGACTTCGACGACCCGGATACCAGAATCATTACATACTGGCTTTACCCCTAAACACTTGGCAAAGTCCTCATTATTAAACGTGAGGAGTGAATTGTTTCATGAGTACAAAGGGATTTAAAAGCTTTGGAATTACATTTTAAATTTCTCCAAAAAGTGTTGAAAGAAATTCAAACCAAAGCCAGAATGAAGTTGCATGGAGACCTTTTACTTTGCTTCATTTTACACAGCGATGTGTAAGTTTACAGTAGCGAACGAAGCTAACAAAATCTAAAAATAACTTTATTCGACTTGGATTAATACATTAACACTTTTACGCGATGATTTTTTGGATTCATAATATTAAAGAGATGGAAAATTAACTAAAAAAGTGAAAAGCTACAATAAAAAGTTAAAAACCCCACAAGTTGAATTGATGGTTTCATATTACAATGCAACAATTTAAAATCCTGAAAACAATAGATTAGCTTATTCCATTATTTATACCGATTTTTTAATGCCTTTGATATCATTAATCACTCAGCCGGTGTGTTGTCGTTGTTTGGCTTCTCCCTTACGTCACAGGGGCTTATTGATTCTTACAACTAATGGCTTTAGTCCCAGGGCTTTTCCGGTTCTAAATCGGAACCCTTGTTATGAACTTCCCACTGAATAATTACCGAGATCATTTCTTTTGAAACGTTCTTGATTAAGCTGAAGATCTCCGAGTCATTACAAGTAATGATGTCCTACATTTTTGCGTAATAATCCGAAAGTTCTCTTCATATAGTGCGGAGTATTTATTGCATCGAAATCCAACTTTTCAGTGAGACATTGCAATCTCAATCTGCACTTTGATTCCGTCTCCTTTGTTCCCGAAGTCTTTGGAATGAAAGTAGCAAAGTACTTCTTTGTTCCCGTCGTGCTTATTTCATTGATCTTGGTTTATTGTTGAGGAAAATGAAGAACTGTAGTGTAAGTTGTGACGTAAATAGCGACTTAACTAACATGGGGAAAAGCAAAAAAGCGAAGATGTTCCCATTAACGACACCAAATGAGAAATCTACGTTTAATCCCTAAAACTTTTGAAGAGTCCGTTAAATTAAGAGTTCCTTGGAACCTTAAGGATAATGAACCCATTTAAAGTCGGGTAGAAAGATTTTCATTAAAATTTATAACCCAAACAAACTCAAGTTATTTAATCCGCAATATTTATTAATATAGAGAAGTAGTAAAACCTCCAAACAGCTCGAACGAAACTGTGTTTTTCTCAAAACACAGAAAATGTTCACACCAGAACCAACCGCATCACATTAATTTTGTAATGGGTATATTTTGTAGCTTGGGATATGAAAAGCACTTATTTTTTTAGCTCTTTGAGGTTTCTAAAGAAAATTACTTGCTAAACTCTCATTCGGTGTTTATGAATAACTTAGGCAAAATTATAATCTCTCTAAATTTCGTACCTTTTATTTTCTGAATTTAAATAAGCTCGCCGGGTTACGGTAAATTTATAATAAAACGAGTTGGCGAACACGATTCTTGGTTTATTTTGAATTTTCAAGTGGATAACATGTTCAAAGTTCCGATTATTTGCAATGCAACCTTTAGTTTACGTACATTTAACGCTTTTTAAGTTCGCATTTTCAGTATGCGCATTAAGTGTGCCTTTGAATAAACATTACTTGCTTTTTAACAAATCTTTTTATTTTTGTTGCCCATCTCAAATCTTTTCAAATAGGAAACGAATCTAGAGTACTTATTTGAACAGTCATCGCAATTAATCATAATTCTAAATAAAAAAACTGATTTATAACAGCAATTGGTCATCCCATAAAAAATTCGTAATCAAAAAATTCTTTTTCAACACAATCTCCCGCATTCCTTTTCAATCGGTTTTGCGGTTTTAATACAATCATCATCGTAAACTATTCCAAAGTCGTAGTCACTTGTTACAGGAAATAGTTGAGATAAAGCATTCATAAAAAGAACTCGTAACGAAACAATACACCGATTGATAAAAGAATTAGTAGTAATTAATATTATCGGCGTGTTATTTGATGTTCTAGTTTCTAATTTTTCCTTTTAAGTTTGATACGGTTATCAATTCGAAATTTCTTCACGAATTTGGAAGAAAAAAAAATTCCTCGGCGTATGAAACACTTCCTTCGCGCTTAATACAGAAGTTATAACGCTACGTCATTTTTCCTTCTAGAACGAATGAACGTATGCGTTGGGAATTTTTAAACGCAAGCCCCATTAATTAAAAAGACATTTTTTAATTGAAATAACGTCTTTATAAATGCCGACTAAATAAAAAAATAAATAGAACTCTAAAACAACGTTTTATTTATTCAGTTGTATTTATTTAGACTCGCATGTTTGTTATAAAATTGTTAACGATAATTACAATTTTTTGCTCCTAATTAAATTAAATATTTAGATTGAGGGACGCCAGCCTTTTCTTTCTTAAAACCAAGAAAATCTCAACGTCATCTTTCAAAAACCTAATTCCGAAATGTAAGCGTTGTGTAAACGGTACACATATGGTATTCGGACGTGTACGTCTCGACATTTATGTTACCTACTGTGCTAGAAACGCCATGTTCAGTGTCAAGAGTAATTTCTACCGAGAATCGTCTTAGTCTAGATCTAAATTGTTTCCGATATAACGCTTCTAATTTCTTGAGAAATCATTCTACAGAATAGATAAAGGAACGTTAAACCTTTAACTTACTTTGATGTGAAAGAAAATGATTACTTATTTATTTAATATTTAAAGAAAACGTTAAGCTTAATTTGTTTGAAGATTATTTTCGAATGGCTTAGATAGTTTCAAACGATCTTTAAGTAGTTTTTTAATGAATTTAGAAAGTTTTAAGACAGATTTTTTGACAATATACAGTTGAAGATAATTTAAAAAGTTTTTACGACTGTTATTCTTTACGTTTCACATCTGCCACGGCAATACAATTCGCAGTTTTAAGCAATTTTAAACAAACTCAGAAGTGTTATTATGATTTTAGGTAGCTTATTATAACATAGGCGTGCATTTCTTTGTTATCCTATGTTCTAACTTTGAATGATGGATTCCCATGTACGACCTGTATGACCTTTGTTTCTTTCCATCACGTCAAAAATGTTTGCATAATCGTAATTTGTCAAAATGTTATTTTGACACGAAAAGCAGCAGAAAAAAGCACGTTTATGTGTTGATTTATGAAGAAAACGAATCGCTTTTATGAAGATTAGGTGTCATAACATGTCAGTGTGAACTATTAACTGTTCCGCAATAAGTGTTTTTAAGTGCAAAATGTGTTGTTTGTATCGGCGGGTATATACAGAGTAAGCAAATGCAGTATTTTAAGAGGCTGTAAAAGGTTTGCTAATTCCTTTTGCTATATTTGTGGTGAGTTAATGGTAGCAAGGCAAAAAAGACGTATTACAACATTCGTGCAGCAAGTGTATTTCATATATGTCGGTGTAAAAGTAGATCATCAAGACAAAACATGAGCTCAAAACAAACATGAGCAAGCAAACTCAGACAGTAGTCTAAGGGCAAACAACATGCTTTTAGATTTGGAGTTCCAATGATACAAAGAGAGCCACGAAATCACAGTGATGATTGTTACTTTTGTTTAACGAATATTAGATGTTTCAATGTAAAGGATAAAAAAAACCATGTCCTATCCAAATATGCCATCGGCTTTACGTCTTGTCCCTCAAGGTCCAGTCGTACCAGTGAATCAAGTGAAGAAACCGAATATAATAGAGAAGTACGAATCTGGAAATTCTGCACCACACCCATTACACAATCTGAACCGAGCGATTTGATTCGCGACTTACATTTAACCAAAGATGCTTCAGAATTGCTTGGTTCAAAACTTAAAGAAAAGAATTTGCTCGCTGCTGATACTTGACATTCTGTATACTTAGAACGTTATAAAAACTTTTTGTTCTTCAGAAAATTAAGTACAACGATCACAAGTGATATGATTTACATGGTGATCTATTATATCGATGATCCTTGGAAAGCAAGGAGAGTATACAAAGTTTCCTTGGTCTTTATGGCACTGGGATAATAGAGACAACGAAAATCACTGGAAGCAGCAAGATTAGCCACAGCGAGCTTCATTGAAGTAAAAAAGGTGCTCCAAAAACCTCTCATTAAGCCGATGAAACTTCTCTTTCACTGTTTTAGAAAAAAATGGAAGTTGCTGAAGAAGCCTGGATCGCCTTTAAAGACGTAGCAACCAAGTTTCGGAGCAACAAAAAGGATCCGAATTTCAAATGTATCGTGCAGACCATGCTACAGAAATACCAAATTCTATACTGTTCCATGAGATTGAAAGTACATTTTCTGCATTCTCATTTGAATTACTTTCCTGAGACACTGGGTGCTGTTAGTGAAGAGATGAGTGACAAATTCCATCAAGGCATCAAAAAGATGGAAAGACGTTATCAGGGAAGATCGAATACTGCAATGATGGCAGATTATTGCTGGATGTTACACAAACACGAAAAAACCTTAAACAGAGCATCAGGTCGAAAAAGAGCTCGACCCAGCGACTAAAATTCTAGTATGTTTTATTTTCTGCTATAAGCCGAAAATATTCCTTTTTTTTACTAAATAAACCTATTTCACTCTGTAATTCAGTTTTCTGTTGTGATATTTTCCGACATCTAGATAACTAGATTTTAATGTTTCGGACATCTGTGATTAATCATACAAATATTTCTAATATTTGGAATAATTCTAACTTACCTTAGAAATTTTCAGCTATAGCGAAAAATCAAATGGAATCAAATGTGGTGATCGCAACAGTGAGAACGACAAAGATGAAATACTTTGTAAGTAACCAATAAATTATTATATATCCCAGTATCTGGACCAAATGTCCAGAAATCCCCGCAAATAGTCCCGAAATCAATACGTTTGCAAAAAAAAACGCTTAAAAACGTACATTCGGTTTTTTTATTTTGGTATTACTGTATGACTTATCCATAGACGCCGAATACATTGGTGCTCTGAGTGCGCAAGTACCCGTACTAAGTTTTTAATGCTTTCAACTGCTTCTAGAAGATTTTAAATGAATCCAGAAAACTTGACATTGTATCTGGAAGACTTAAAATGCTTCCGGAGGACTTGATACTGCTTCTAGAAGATTTGAAATGCTTCCAAAAGTCTCGACACTGCCTCTGGAAGACTTAATACAACTTCTAGAAAACTTGATATTCCAAAAGACCTGATATTGCCTCTGAAAGACATGGAAGGCTTCCAGAATATTTACTACTAGTCCTAGAAGACTTGATACTACTTCTAGAAAACTTGATATTACTTACAGAAGACTTGATATTACTTACAGAAGACTTGATATTACTTACAGAAGACTTGATATTACTTACAGAAGACTTGAAATACTTCCAGAAGACTAGAAATGCGTCCAAAAGCAAACTTCATACTGCTTCTAGTAGATTTGAAATGTTTCCAAAAGTCTTGATATTTCCTCTAGAAGATTTGAAATGCTTCCAGATGACTAGAAATACTTCCAACAGAGCGCTCATACTTTTCAGATTCAATATTTATCTCTTAATACCGAGCGTATTATTTTCATTGCAAAACACAACAGGAGGTGTAAAAATCGTTTCAGATATTCAAATTATTTCTTAATTTCGAGACATTTAAAATCCCGAGACTTTTTGAGGATCACTTCTTTCATTAAATCCCGTGATAAAATACCGGGATTGGACACCTTAGAATCAACATAGGAAGCATAAAAGAAATTTTAAACCTTGAAATGTTCTTATGATAGATAACCTAGACAAAACTTCTTGATTCAGATAGATATTTGATAGACTTTCACCAGATTTGATAGAAATTAGTAGTTTTTACAGAAAATTAAAGTAAACATCAAGCAACTAACTAAAAGTAGTAAACATAACAGAGATTTAATTTAAGCTTCGAATATGTGATGCACATTTAATAAGGATGTATGAAAATTTTATGTAATCTTGAAGGATTATATAAGCTTCAATAAAAAAAATAAGCTGAAGATCTGCCACTAAGATTATGTAAATTTTATTGGGAGTTGCGTTGGTGCAGAATTAAATCAGGAGTTACACATTTTTCAAAGTTATAATGCATATTGAAGAAGGATATGTGGAAGTTTTACGCAATCTTTAAAGAGTCTTTATGCACTTCAGATGCAGTTCAGTTTTAAGAGACTTGATTTTGTAGAAGCATGGTGGAAAAACTCGATGAAGAAAACATGTGAATTAAGTTGTAGATAGTTGTTTTTTAATGCAAACTCTGCATTAAAATTTATTTTTATATATAGAGTTGGTCTAATTTTAAGTTTACCACTTTAAGGTATAGTAATATTTTCTAAATAACTTTCTATACTCATGGATTTTTTTTAGGTATTTCTAAAATTCCTTAAATATTTCTCAATCTCATTAGGACTATAATCGGAAATCATTACCAAATCTCTAGAATAATTTTAAAAATTTTATAATAAACCTATGAATATTTCTTTGGAACCATCTTGATATACCATTAATTTCATTATTTAACAATGAGTTATTCACAATACTTGGAATTTATACGCAATAATTCAAAAAACCAGCTGACAATCTTTTTGAACAAGTAATACATGAAAAAATTAAGGTGTATGATTTTTTATACAGATGATCTCACAAATACCTCCTTAATGAGATATAGGACGGCAAACTTTCTTTTAAATTAAAGTCGTTTTGTAAATCAGCTCTTTAACACAACCACAAGTGTGCAAATCGTGAAGATTTAATCATTAATTTAATAAGAGGATGAACGGGCGAGCCACTGGATTGGACCACTGCGGTCAATCCACCGTCGATGGGATGCCATATTTAAATAATCTATAAGTCGAGCGAAATGCGTGCCATCATGATGGAACCAAAGAAAAGTCAGGTTGAAAATTTATTATTCTAATGACGTGAGGCTTTTTATCGCTTCATAAATAATTATGTGGATGTTAACTATTCCTCGTCTCGGAAACGAGGTTTATCTGCAAATAAGATATTCGCAGAAAATTTGGGATTCTTGGCAAATTGTCCAAGTAGTCATGGTAATCACTCTACTCTGAAATTTTTGCTTTGATTAAAATTTTTTGCCATGCAAATTCTATTTGTTTGACAAAATTTTCAGGAGTGTAGAAAATATAAAAAAGGGTTCATAATGCAATACATAAAACTATTCATATTAACTTTTCATGTATTACCCATTATTCCAGAAGTCTATTAATGATTTTTTAATCACCCTGTATAATGGGTAATACGTAGTAATATATTTTTGTAATTCGATAAGATAATGAAAGCTATTACAATACTCAAACGGGTGCTATAATGAGACTTCTTACAGTATCCGATACTATAATGCGATTTTAGTAACATTTTATGGAACCAAATCAAGTTGGTGGGTGATATTGTGTCATTTTTCTAGTGGTCTAATTTTCAAAAATTATTTTATTTTTATCAAAAAAAGGATAAAAACGCGAATTACAAAAAAAAAATGCTATAAAAAGCTCATTCAAATTTTTAACTATTTTAGACAAGTTTGGGCAAACACGAAAATATATTAAATACAGTAAGACTTCACTAATCCGGACATGCTTTAACTGGAAGAGTCCAGTAATTTAGGCACAGTTTTGTCAAATTCAACTCTATAATCCGAAACAATTCAAAAATCGTCTAAATCACCTTGTTACACCCGTAATTTAACCGGGGAGTCCCCTAATTCACTGCGAAAACTTTAAAGCTTGTGTTTCATCGTCGTTACGTGAGCAACTCTCATTTATTGCATGGTCACTAGTAGAACAACCATATATGCAGTAAATATGAATCGAAGTTATAAAACTTTATCATTAGCAGAAAAAAGCTAAATTTTAGATCTACTCGACAGTGGTCAAACCATTCGCGTTGTGGCTGAAAAGTGTAGTGTACCAAAATCAACGGTATATGATTTCAATCAAAAGAAAACAACAATTAGATAGTTTGTTTCAACTATTAACCATGGCCTAGGTATTGTTTATACATAATTATAACTTTTAGCTTTAAAATAACAGAACATGTCATTTAATAGGCTCCAGAAAAGTTATGCGACAAGGAGAACATCCTAGGGTAGAGAAAGGGTTATACTCATGGTAGCCAGTTATTTTTATAAAAACACAAGGGGAAAGGAAGATTTCTTGGCCAGCGCTTTTTGGTTAGATAATTTTAAAAAGAGGTCTAGTGACATAAGTAAGGTAACACAATTGCGAGAGAAGTTCCTAAAAATAGTTAACAAAATGAATTTATCAGAGCATATACGATGCTGATGAAAGTGCTGCCGTTTGGAAAACTTTACCAACCACCACATGAGTTCATGAAAATGAAAAATCTGTTTCCGATAGAAAAGTTTCCAAAGAAAGGATTACATTCATGCCTTGTTCTAGTGCGACAAGCTACGATTGCTAATTCTCGGAAAATCCTTCCATTTTGGATGTTTAAAAACCGTTCAATTCTCTGTGCAATATCCAGCCAGCAAGAAAGGATGGATGACACAAACAATTTTCATGGAGTGGTTCAAAAATGTTTCATAAAGGAAGTAAAAAAGTTTTTATGGAGGTCACATAAAGCGCTGTTTTTCATGGACAATCCTTTATCACATCCATCAGAACATGTTTTGAATTTTTATGTAAACCTCAGAGTTTTTACCTCCAAACTAGCAATTCTACAGAGTATGGATCAAAATTTAATTCAAAATATAAAAGTATCATACAAAAAAAGCTTTTGAGCCGCTTAGCACAATCTCAAGATAATGATTTAAGTAGCAATTTAAACTTTGGAAAGCTATAAGTAAAAAAAATATAAACAAAAGTTTGAGATAATGTGGCCAACAAGTGAATAAGATGAAGAAGACAAGATTCCTCTCAGTCAGAGAAAGGAACAATGAAATTCTGAAATGGTACAGATTTAAATGCCATTAAAGAAATGTTAAATTTTATTGATCCACAAGTTAATTCGGACCAGATGATTAACTGTGCTGTTAGACAATCTGAAGTAGCAAATTTTACATATCAAGACTTAATTGACTCAGCAGACAACGACAACGCAACGAACATGAACGACTACGAATCTGAATTTGAAAATGAAGCTTTTAATAAGGTCTTGCACAAAGATGCCATTCAGTCGTTCTGTCAATGCATTCAATGAGCTGAAGAGAATAACATCTCAACGCGAGATATTTTTTTGCTAAGACGGCTAAAAGAAACAGCCAACAAATATTATATTCAAAATACAAAACGGCACAAAATTTGTGATTTATTCAAAAACGTGGAAACATATAATTAAAAATACAATATAAGAATTTTATATAACTTAACACTAACAATAAGAATTTTAAGTATTTATAATTATAGCAAGCAATTTCAATATAATTGTTGTCAATTGTACATAATTATCTTGTTTAATCTATATTTCCTGTGTTTACAAACGGACCTAAAGTATAACAATGAATAAGATAAACGTATATTTAGATTAAATGATGTTTGCATTGACTAAGTTTTAATTTTGTTGGTTGCAAGCTTACTTTTCTTATCTGTAGTTTCGTGGTGTTTCCTGAATGACTAAATATGACTTTTATCAATGACTAATGCAGTTTAAATCTATTTATGACTCTCTCAAAAATTATTTTAAAGAGACGAAAGAATTTTTTACTCCCCTCTCTTTTAATATTTTTAATTGTCACCCACTTAACTCGTTTTATTAACGTTTCCATTTATCGCGGTAATAATACGAGATACGACGTCGACACAATAAGAACAGACAGACATTTCCTGTTCACTTAGAGAGCTTTTGGTACGATGCTGTCCCACCTAATGAATTATTGCTGTAACAGCAGTCATTGGAATATATAAAGGGCAAGTGAATGTTCTTAAATTACGATTGCATCCCCACAGACACTTTTTTATAAGATTATATTTGACTCAATGTAGCTGGTTTGTTCTTGTATCGATTGCGAGAAGTTGGGAGGAGAAAAGATTGGAATCCACCGCGGCATCTGGCATCATCTGGGTCTATTTCGGAACTGCTCCCCCGCGATGTCAATTTTAGAACTCTTCAACTTTCTGCCGGTTGCTCCCACGCGTAGAAGTCTCGACGCTTAGTTTCTCAAGTTCATTAGCAAATTGTGCAGTTAACCTTGTCTGGGTTCGTTGATCTAAAACGCACGCCCAAGTATATACATTCGGTCGTCTGTTTTTGATGATACGTTGTTAATCAAAACGTGTTTTTCCTCTTTTTTTCGCTTGAAATTTTCGATCTTAATGCAAATCCGAACCAATAACAACAACAAACCTCTAAGTAACTGCCGCAGACTGTACGGAAAGTCAAAACATCGTTAATTTGAATTTCCTGTTTTAAACAAATAATTCTAATGAAGCCAAAATACACAAAAACACGCAAAGAAATTCTTCGTGTATTACATGCATTGTAAATCTTCTTTACTGTTCGTAATCTTGATGGTTCTCTAACCCAGAGTCATGGTGCGTCACTAATCGTGAGAAAAAGCAGCTCCCAGACACAATTACAATGGTAGATGTAGAGTGCAATTAATGGAAATAAGACATTCAAATAGATGAAAGGAAATGATATGCAATAAGTATTTACATAAAAATTGCTAAATTCAAAAATCATTCAAGAATTTGTAAGCTGAGCTGAAATTGTCGATGGGAATATAATACAGCAAATACAAATTTATTTCTTGACTTCTGTTGGAGAGATACAAGGTTATAAAAGTTCTCGAATTACTTCTTTCTTACCCAGACACGTCGACGGTTGCTCGTACGCATTAATTTTTCAGATTGAGATGGGTTCGAAGTAAGTAGAAAAATATATCTTCGACGTCCATAAACATAATTCATATAAATATATCAAAGCAATCTGAAGTAGCACAGAGGCTCGTGATACTATTTTTAAAACCGACTACTTTTTATCTTTTTCCTGTTTCTTTTTTTAAACGTCCCGCTCAGAGTATAACAAGTGGTAAAACCTATATAAAAATTGTATCCAGTTAAAAGTGGGCAAGAAAATCTTGAATAATTCAAACTTGAATGAAAAGATTTGTAAGTACAAAGAATATTATTCAAAAAAAAAGGGAGGCCCGCATAATATCATCATCATGCGGGTTGATTATCATAATAAAAGGGGAAAAAAAGTCGTGGAATATTATATAGATTAACAGATTATTATTCATATTATTACTATGAAAAACGAAACTGATCTATATAATAACAAAGGTGTAAAACAACTCTTAACCTTGTAGACGATATGAAAAATAGATAAAGATTTAAACGTGTGATCAAATGAGTAAGATTGAAATTAATCAACCCTGCATAAATTTATGCAATGTGTGTAATGTCTAAATAAGGCCAATTTTTATTCGGAGAAATAAAAATATTTTCCAAAAAGGAAGTAGACGATAAATAAATTTCAAAACAACATTTATTGAACAAATACACATAATTTTTAAAGGTACACACCAATATCGGTATTTACTCGAATTTGATGTCAACATAGCGTCGTTTAATAAATTAACGTTCTGGTGGCACATAAATCACGAACTTGATGTAGCTATTTTATATTTATAGAATTTATTTACACAAACATATTTTTTGATTAAAATAAATTATTATTTATAGAAATATTAAAAATATTACTTTGATATTTAATTATTTGTAATATAAAATTCCTTTTGGACATACACCATACATGCTATTTTAAATGAACAATAAATTCAATAAGGTTTTTGTAAACTACGTGATGTTAAACCGATTAAATCGAAGTTCCGTTTTCTCTGCGAGTCTGAGTGTCGTACAAATCTTAATTTGTTTGTGTAACATGTGCTTGTTTCAGTACGTTACAACGATGACATGAATAACAAACACATCAAAACAAAAAATATGTCTTCAATTGAACTAAATATTGATTTTCTATGCAATAAAGAATCATTTAAGGTATGGAGATTTAAGGATTTGTTATTGATTCAAAAAATTATGATCCTTAAAATAGCACAATATACATACATTTTTTTTAGTAATGAATCAATATAAGATATACAATCAATTTAAACCAAGCAAAAAACGCAAAAATTTTTAAATTAACAATCTATGATATTAAAATAGATTGATAGAATTCAAAAAAGAAAAAAAGACAAAACTATTGATACCATACTAAAGTCACCAAAATCTTGAAATGAACTTATGATAGTGTAGCTGATGAAGTACAACACGTTCTAAAATTGTTTATGATGAACCAAAACAGTTGCGAAATAAAAAGTTTTTAATATTTATTGGCTCCAAAACCATGGATTAACTTATTAAACCAAGAAACTTGTTATATTTGAGAGAAAATGCTTGATCTCAAGGAACTAGATCAAATTACATCAGAATTCAGAGACTGCAAAGGTCATGGTCTGAAGATGAACGAAGATAGTTTCCGTAGAATTTAGGTGATTTCGAAAAATTGAATAGTTTTGGAAAAGGTTACGTTTGTTATAATATCTGAAGAATCAATTAAATCAAAATTGCGAAAATGTTACTAAGCAAGTAACTCGTGTACAACAATCCTGATAATGCAAAAACATCGTGCAATGTTTGACATAATGTAAGATAATTTCAGAATCAATGAGAAATATCTTATAAATGTCAGCTAGAATAATATAACGTGCTCCAAAATTGTTTATGATATATCATTAAACCAGAAAAAACGAAGTAGATATATAAATACGAAGGCTTTCACGACCGGTGTTAATTGCACTAAAATTATATCTAACACTTGAACTATCATTAGAACTAATACTAGATCTAAAACTAGAAACTTTCGAGTTTTGCTGTGCGTTTTTTGAAAAATGTTTGACTTTTCGGATGCTATGTTGCAACCTTCTTCAGAAATTGGTTCGAAATGAAGAAGGTTACAACATGGCATCCGAAACGTCAAACATTTTTTCAAAAAACACACAGCAAAACACGAAAGTTTCTAGTTTTAGATCTAGTATTAGTTCTAGTGTTAGTTCTAACTTTAGTTCCATGTGGATGCGATGGGCACCACCATCTCAAGGAACTGGAACTATCTAATTACATCAGAATCCAGAGACTACATGGTCATGTTCCATAGAACATTGACCAACAGAAATTGCAAGGGATGCATCCTAAACAACTGGAATGAAAACTGCCACAAGAGAGGCTAATAAACGATGTAAAGTAAATAGCTTTGAAAGTTGAACCAGCTTTGGAAAAGATACATTATTTGGTACAATATCTGTAACATCAAAAATCATGTAAAATAATCCTGATAATCCAAAAACATCTATATATATCTAAGATATGATCTAAGATCACCACAGAATCAATGAGAAGTATTGAAATAGATTGTTTAAAGGATCTCAGAATTTTTAGAAGTTATATGATCGATAACCTATTCATACCAAATTAAATCCATCTTCTAGAAACCAAGTCAAAATCTTGAAATTGATAACCTATGATATTGATATAAACTATAAATCAATATAAATTAAACCAGCTGGGAAATACAATGTGCTCCAAAATTGTTGATAATGAACCAAAACAAAATGACTCATAAGTAAATCACATCAAACTGAAACGTAAAAGGAAGTAAAAAGAGTTTTGAAACTCCTTCGTTCAAAACTCATGGATTTTAACCACCAGAATTTTAAACCATTCTGAATGATACCATCATCTCAAGGAACTAGATTTATCTAATTCATCAAAAACTAGAGATTGCAAAATCGTGTTTCGAGGATGAAAGAAGAATGATATTTATAGATAGAAAATGTATGAGATGAAACCTAAAGCATGGTAACGAAGGAGAGGCTAAATAGTGCTGGAAAATAAATGACGATGTAATTTAGTTCCACATGATTTCGAAAGTTCGATATGCTGCAGGATCATCTTAGAATCAATGAGGAATATATTATAAAAAGTCTAAAAGATTTCACAATATTTAGACATTATATGATTTACAATCTATTCATACCATACTAAATCTTCTAGAAACCAAGTGGTCAAAATCTTGAATTAATTTCAAGATTTTGAATTTATGATACTGAGAAATACAATATGTTCTAAAATTGTTTATGATGAACCGAAGCAAAATGACTCATAACGAAATCATTGAAATCACATCAAACTAGGAAGCAAAAAGTTTTGAAACTTTTTAAAGACTCTAAAACTCTCTCTCTGCAGTCTTTCTAAAGACTGCAAAGTCATGTTTCGAGGGTGAAAGAAGATTAATATTGATAAACAAAAAAATGTTAGGGACGAGACTTAAAGGAGGGCAACGAAAAAGTTCATAACACAGGGAAGTAAATGACGAGGTAACTTACTTTCGGTGATATCGAAAGTTGAGCTTTGGAAAAGGTTACGTCTGGTACAATACTTGGAGAGTCACTTACTACTGATAAAGCAATTAGCATTTAAATCATGTAAAACAATCCTGATAAATCAAAAACATCATAGTAATGTTTGACATGATCTAAGATCATTTCAGAATCAAAGAGGAATATTTTATAAATAGCCTAAAAGATTTCACAATATTTAGACGACGATAGGAAAATAGTATTGTCCTTTCAAAAACATTTTTCAAACACCATTCAACATGAATGGATTTATGTGTATAACGGTTTTCTTCCTAGTTGTAGATTAGTTCGTAATTGCTTAGATAAGCGTGGCCTTTCATTCTAGTCCATTATTGATGTAGCTTGCTACGCTAGATTATATCAGAATACACATAAATAATTATTTACATGTTTATTATAGTAATTAATTATCCCTGACAGTATACGTTACAGTATTTTTATTTCAATCTGATGTTTAAGTTGCTTTAGAAATAATTTTAATAGATACATTTTAATAACTAATATTTCTTAAATATCAAAAATTAAGAATTATTTGAAAGTTGGTTTTATTAGATATGAAAATGTGTTAACTCGAACAAAATACTTTGTAATACTTAGTAACTTAGTCATGACTTCAGCTCAAAACATCAAAACTACTTTTTTTAAGAAAAAAAAAAAATAACATTAATATTAAAGTTTGAAGCATCAGCTATATCAAGTTGTATACATTGGTTTGATCACTTCCAAATTAAAAGATTATAATGCAAGGCAGTACTGGATGACCATGAATATAAATGCTAAAATGAAATATTTGCAACAAATTTATGTCATCATATTTCCATATTAATTAAAAAAACCTGACTGGATTCGGAACTTTCCTCAATAAATGATATGTTGCAAATAAATCTAAGAAATTTAAATGATGAAAATGAACTCATTTAGATTTCGAATCATAAAAGCTATATTTATAACAAAAGTAAAACAAAATTACGTTAAATGAGATCTCAAAGGAACACCAAAGTCCATTAAACTTCAGCAAAACATTTTTAGTAACAACAATCAACACAAAAACGGTATCAAATAAATTTTGCCCAGTTAAAATCGTTGTCTAAATAACGTTGTGCTAGTAACGTTGAGTTTAAAGAGTGAAAAGGCATCATAAATATCCTTATATTATGGATATGATAAATTACAAACTGCAAAATTTTCCATAATTTCGCGTTATTCAAAAACTGTGAAATTTAAATGATGAAAATTAAAACTATATCAAAAGTAAACCAAATTTACATTAAATGGGGTCTCAAAGGAACACTAAAATCCTTCAAACTGCAGCAGAACATTTTTAATAACAAAAATCGACCCAAAAACGATAGCAAATATATTCGGCCCAGTTAAAATCGTTGTCTAAGTTGTTCTGCCAATTTTTAATATTGAGCTTAAATAGTAAATAGTCAAAAAGATTTTGAATCTCAAAGGCTATAATTATAACAAAAGTAATCCAAAATTGCGATAAATGAGGTCTCAAAGGAACACCAAAATCCTTCAAATTTCAGCAAAATATATTTAATAAGAACAACAAACACAAAAACGAAATTAAATAAATTTAACCCAATTAAAATTGTTGTCTAAATTATTTTGCCAATCAATTTTAACGTTAATTTTAAATTGCGAAAAAACATAAATCTCTTTATATTACGGATATGACAAATTACAAGCTACAAAAATTTTCCATAATTTCATGTTATCCAATCATCTAAGTTCATATTATTCAATATAGCCCACTCCTAAGCTATCAGGATAATTACTGTTATATTACTACATAAAACTTATCATAATTAACTTTTTGTAGTTATCGTACTGGGCGTGGCTGCTAACCTCAGTGTGTTTAAAAGATGTACATAATATAATCAACATAGCAAAAAAAATAGTAGAAATAAGTTTTATAGAAGAAATAATTTTCATTTTTATATACAGGTTGTTCGGATATTGGTGGATAATCAAAATGTTGTATCATATATCGTACGGTTTCAGGAAGTACTTAAAAGAAACGTAAATATGTGGCAACATTATACTTGTACACTACTGTGTACTAGGTACCTTAATATTTTTATCATTTTCAATCTACGAAACATTTGACTCATCATTTCCTTGTATTGCAATATCAAATAAATGATTATTTATGGTTAAAATTATATACTAAAAGTGACACATAAATTATGTTCTTAACACAATTAATTTTAAGTAAAAGAAAAAAATTGATCTATTAACTTGCAAAGTTTACAGTACTGATTTCGAGGTTGCAACTTCATCTTCAATCAAAAATGTCAATTGGCGAAGCTAACAGATAGTCATACGTGAAACATTGAAAATTTGTTAAACATTTTTGAAAAAGCCAACACAGAGCTTGTTCTGTAACTTTTATAAAACTTTTTTGAGTTTTTTTTTCTAGTTTTACTCCAATTCAAGTATAGAGAGTTGCCAAATCAGCTTGTAAAGTGCTCTCTTTCAGCAACTATTCGTTGTAAAGACTTTCGTTAACAAAATGTCTTCGCCGTCTTGAAAGATATAAAACTAGCACTAGACTTACAATTAGAGCATCCCATAAATCATGTACTTAACACAATTTTGTGTAACAAAATGGTTCGAACTCGTTCTACTGTTTTTATCATATTTGAGAACATGAAAAACGTGTTTTCGAATGTGTTTTTCAAGAAATTTTTAAAACCAAAGAAAATAATTTTAACAAAAAAAAGTTTTCAAACTTGTTATTATTTTAAATTACATCTTATTTTTGAACAGATGAATAGTAATGATTATTTATGTACAAATTATTTGTGGACGAACGAAGAATATCGCTATGTAGAGGAAGGTGGTGTAGCTTCATACAGTTTTTACATTCTTATAGAATTTCTTTGAGTACTAACATCTATCTCGATTCATTAAAAATTAATAGTCTAATTATCTGTCTTTAGGTCTTTAAACTTGCTGTCGTTGCATCATATTATTTGCTTCTACAGCTGTTTAGTTCAATTGTGAGAAGCTGAGGTTCATTTGAATCAGTTCCTGAAGAAGATTGCAACATGGCATTCGAAAGTCAAACATTTTTTCAAAAGGCATACAGTAAAACCCAAAAGTATTAGTTCTAGTGTTAGTTCTAACTTTAGTTCCTTGTGGATGAGATTGGCACCTCCATCTCAAGGAACTGGAGCTATCTAAGTACATCAGAATCCAGAGACTACATGGTCATGTTTCGAATATAAAAGATTCCATGGAATATTGACCAACAGAAATTGCAAGGTTCATTTGAACCAGCTTCTGAAGAAAGTTGCAACATGGCATTCGAACGTCAAATATTTTTTCAAAAGGCATACGGTAAAACCCAAAAGCTTCTAGTTTTAATTCTAGTATTGGTGTTAGTATTAGTCCTAATTTTAATACAATCAACACCGTGAAAGGGTTTCTTACTTAATCATTCATTACTGTTTTGTTAAAACTTAATGATCTCTTAATCGTTCAGCAAAATATAATTATGGCATCACTCCCAAATCGGAAACAAAAATTGAAAAATGGGGTATATTCATACAGTATAAATGTGCCCCATACACTTGTGTATGAACCCATCAGTCATATATAGTATTATTTACAGATCCATTCATAAACTTGACCTCTCTATCTTTTAAGTAAAATTTTACCGATGGATCTACTGACGTAAGATAGCTATGCATACATGATATATATTTGATTTCCTTATATGAATCTGCCCAACTCTACCAACCCTATAGTTTATCCGCCAATTTCTGAACACCTTGTATATAGGATTTTTAAGAACAATGTTAAGTTGCCGAGTAATCGAAAAGTATTAATGGACATGGATTCACAAAAGAACCGTTTTGGAGATAGAGGTTGTTAAACTATAACTACTTTAAATTCGATATTTGGCAAGTCCATTCAGTATTCGTACTAATTATTTCATTACAAAACTTTATGCCCTATGTATGGCTTTATTCTTACTTGCATTCAATCTATTAAGATGAAAATTTGACATTTCGTTCATATTACGAAATAACCATACTTCCAGTAATCTAACTCTTAAGTCATAAAAAATTTGAACATCCTGCACTTCGAAAACGATCCATTTTCGGTCCCAATAAACTCTTTTCGTCTGTAGTCTCCTACCCTTATAAATATACAAACGTTGTTTTAAAATATCAAAAATAATGTAGAAATATTTTCCTTTGTTGAGATCACCGAGTTAACTCATTAGACATTAAACTGTATTAAGTATTACTTATATAATGATAATAGATGTTAACAGATGGCGCTTGAAGCTTAGAAGCTCGGGTTTCAATTTATTTCAATTTTATGGAAAGTAGTTAAGTTATGGAGGCTTACAAATTATTACCAGTTTTCGTTTTAGCCCAGCGTTCGTGACACGCGATTAACTCCAGAACTGTTAAAGGCATCCCCACCCAAATTTTGAAAGTCGTCTCGGTGTAATAAATTACATTCTCAATCCATAACTTGAGTCTCATGTAACTCATTGTTTTGCATTTTAAATAGTTTACTATTTCTAGAAGTTTGCTATCGAAAAGCAACAAGTCTAATTTCCAATTTAAATTATACTACGGCCGTTTTGATAGTAGTACCTCATCCATGGTCATTTTATTTATTTGCCATAATAAATAAACGGCAACTCAGTTTCCTACCTAAACAGGTTAATATTTTATTCATTGCGGAATAGGAAACTGATTATTTAAGAAAAAAGTAGTTTTGTTCAATAAATGTAAAATGCAATACCCAGAAATTCCAATGAGGAATTTAGGATGATAAGTTATGCTCCTAATCACCCTGTATGTGTAAATCAAATTGTATAAAAACGTACTCACGATAAAGTGAATTTTTCACAGAATTGAAATTGATTCCATGAAAACGATATCATTGTATTTGAGTTTTTGTTAAAAATGTATCAAAAAATTTTGTTTACCTTCAAAAATAAGATAAAAAAGTTTGGTCAAAATAAAATTAAATATTTAAATGTAAAAGTATAAAAACGCCCTGTATATGTAAGTAAAATTGTATAAAAACGTACTCCTAACAAAGTAAATTTTTCCTGGAATTGAAACTGATTCCGTGTAAATGATATCATTGTATCTTAGTTTTTGTTAAAAATGTATCGAAAAATTTTGTTTACTTTAAAAAATAAGATAAACATTTTGGTCAAAATAAAATTAAATATTTAAATGTAAAAGTATGAAATCACCCTGTATATGGAAGTGAAATTGTATAAAAACGTACCTAGGATAAAGTGAATTTTTCATGGAATTGAGACTGATTCCATGAAAACGATATCATTGTATTTAGGTTTTTGTTAAAAAAGTATCCAAAAATTTTGTTTACTTTAAAAAAATATGATAAAAAAGTTTGGTCAAAATAAAATTAAATATTTAAATGTAAAAGTATAATATCACCCTGTATATGTAAGTAAAGTTGTATAAAAATGTACCTAGGATAAAGTGAATTTTTCATGGAATTGAAACTGATTCCATGAAAGCGATATCATTGTATTTAGGTTTTTGTTAAAACGGTATCCAAAAATGGTGTTTACTTTAAAAAATAAGATAAAAAAGTTGGGCGAAAATAAAGTTAAATATTTAAATGTAAAAGTATAAGTCGAAAAATCCATGAAATAAAAAAAATTGTATTATAGAATAAAATGAATATGAAATAAAATGAGTGAGCTGTGAGATGAACAAGCGAAGGAAGAAGAGAAAATGGCGGCCGGCAGCTAAAGCAACATCCCTGACCCTGTCAGATAGGGCATCAACCCTGCGTTTAGGTTGGGCGTGAAACAAACTGCCATTTTCTCGTTTCATCTTCGATTTTTTCTCTGAAAATTGAACTTACCTCGTATTTCATATTAGCCAGCCTCAACCATGTCTCAACTTTAAGACAATACGGCGATAAAGACGGCAACAACGGGGTCCGGGAGAACTGATACAAATAAACCACGTCCTTCTCGAAATTCGCTTTGTGGACGAGGACTTTGGGCGGAGCCGGCTCTTTCGCGGTCGGTTGTTGCTGCTGTTGAGCATCACCGCCGGCTTCCAATTTTGCCTCTTCGGCTTTTTCAGTCGCAGCCGCGGGACTTTCCTCCTTGATCATCTCCTTTGTTTCCGTTTGGGCGACCGGTACATTATTCTCCTCCGTGGTGGCCATCGTCTTCTATTTCTTGAAATAAAACGCCGTTTGCACTACAAGAACTACGGTTTAAAACGCGTATCACGATCTATCTGATGATAGAAGAAAGAAAAAATGGATTATTTTTTTCTGGTGGCGGCGTCGTCTCAGAGGCACGAATTCTGATCGAAGAAGAATCAGGTCTGAAAGAGATGCTTATGGGCTTGCTCAAACAGAGGTCTGCACCGTACGCAAACGTAAGAACGTGTGTCGCGGAGCTCGTCGCCGGTCTCTCGTGGAGTCGGAGCAGGCCGATGAAGAGCGTGGGGAGGGCGCGGCGTGACGTCACTTACTCCCTATTTCCTTTCCCCACCATACCTCCAACCCTACAATTACTTGCGCGCATCGAACATCACGGTTGCCATGCACATGCACCTCAATGCGCATAGGGTGGGGCCCTTATTTTTCTTTCAATTATATTCTATTCTATTTCAAATACAATCATATATTATATGAAAAAATAGTTATATGCAATATGTAACAAATTATCGTATTACTATATTTGTGTTATATCGATTAAACAAAAATAAATCATTCCTATACAGGCTGTCTCACGTAACTGGTTCATTAGAACTTTTTTAGGTTCCACTATTCGTAGAGGCATAAAATTTTGGTAACATAGGTTGTTCATTCCAATCTATTGATCTAAAATATTTTCAAGATGACTACCACTTCCGGTCTACCGGAAGTAGACCTCAACTTCGTTATTTTAAATGGAATGATATAGTTTTTATTACACCATTCAATTATACATAAGAAAATATGTTGACTTTGATAACAGTTGTTGGTACCCACCGTTTTTTGTTTTCGAGTTATTTTGATTTTAAGTGTTTTTTGTCAAATATCACCATGCTCTTTACAAGCCCATATCTCAGCCAACGTTAACTCAAAAGCGTTTTGCATTGGTACGATAACTCTTCATATGCTGTTAAATAGAGTGTCATTTGTTGTATCAATATATCTTATACAGGCTGGTCAAAAATTGAGTTACCGTTTCTCTGTATTCAATTCCGTGAAAGTCGAAAATTTTAAATGGAACGCCCCATATTTTCATACCTTATCAGAAAGGGAATTTAATTCTTTACAAATTATCTAGAAATATTCCTATACCTATTTATTATAGTTTTCTTGCTATTGAGGAATTTATCAAAATCATAGGTAAAATGCTAGAAACCGTTTGTGTTTTTGTTAGAAGGCCATGGCATTTTGACAGTTTTTTGTTTAATTTATTTAAATTATTATTAGCATTATTTTTACAATGAACTGTGATTGAATAAACTTTAGATTGCTAGCTGTTATTTACCAAAAATAACCAAAAGAAAACCGAATAAATGAAACAATGAAAAACAACAATTTAATGACAAAAATTAAATTCAATAACTAAATAAGAATGAAAAACTTAAAATCATAAAAATAAATTATGGGAATTTAATTCTCTACAAACTATTTAGATACTTTCCTGCGCCTATTTGTTATAGTTGCCTTCATATTTGGAAATTAATGGACGCATGCAATGCTGGAAAGCTTCTTGTTTTTATGTTAGAAAGCCATGGAGTTTTGATAGCTGTTCAACCATATTTATGTTATTGTTGTCATTACTTAGTTGTGTCATCACTTACTGCTGTTGTCTTTGAATATCATCACGAAATATTCCCACGCTAACATTTTAAATTCGTCTTATATTCATGGCGGATATAATAAAGTTTTGGATAGGATAAGAGACGTATCTCTTAGTTTTGGAAGGATCAAAATAACAAGAAACCATAAATTTATAATGTTTTGTTATATTTTATTGCTTTACCAAATTCTTCGGTAAGGGGTGCTTCGGTCGATTTAGATGAATAATAGTTTACAAGAAAACACCGTAAATAAATAAACTGAACTCTCTAGGAATATCTCGCTCATCATTACCTTTTTCCTTGTTTCATTTATGCGTTGTTCTGCTGGTTATTTTTGGCAAATAAAAGCTAACAAACTAAAGTTTATTCAATCGCAGATCACTCTAGAAATAATACCAATGATAATTTAAATAAATTAAACGAGAAACTATCAAAATGTCATAGCCTTCTAATAAAAACACGAACAGTTCCAGCATTTTGTGTAGGATTTTGATAAAATACTCAATATGAAGAAAACTATAATAAATAGGTATAGCAATGTTTATAGATAATTTGTAGAGAATTAAATTCCCGTTTAGATAGGCTAAAAAGATATGGAGCATTCCATTTAAAATTTTCGACTTTCTCGCAATTGAATACAGCGAAACGGTAATTCAATTTTTGACCACGCTGTATAAGGTACACTGATATAACAAGTAGTAATCCATTTAACAGCATATGACGAGTTATTGTACCAATGTAAAATGTTTTTGAATTAACGCTGGCTGAGATATGGGCTTGTAAAGACCATGGTGATATTTGCCAAAAAACACTTAAAATCAAAATAACTCGAAAATAAGAAACAGTAGGTACCAACAACTGTTATCAAAGTCAACATATTTTCTTATGTATAATTGAATGGTGTCATAAAATCTATAGCATTCCATTTAAAATAACGAAGTTGAGGTCTACTTCCGGTAGACCGGAAATGGTTGCCATCTTGAAAATATTTTAGATTAATAGATCGGAATGAACAACCCATGTTACCAAAATTTCAAGCCTCTACGAATAGTGTAACCCAAAAAAGTTCTAATGAACCAGTTACGTGAGACACCCTGTATAACTAGGATTAAAATTGTTAACAATAATATTGATTAGTCAACATTAGTCTAGAAATTAGGGTTGTTATGTTTTAATCAAAGTGTTTAAAACAGATTATTTTAAACGTGTTTAAAACTATGCAGTAGAACCTCGTTTATCCGGACCTCATTTATCCGGATCAGCTTTTTAGACAAGATCTTCTGCGTACAAAAAACTTGTAATACTTTAATTGAAAAAATAAGAGTCATAATCTAATGTCATAAACTTGATTTTTTTTTTATTTTGTATATTAACTACATATAATTCTATTAACAAAATATGCTTCAACAAAACAGAAACAGTAGTTATAGAAAAAAAATCAAAACTAAAAATTCTACAAATAACGGGTATGCAGAAATCTGCGTACAAGTCAGGACAGTATTTATAGAAAATTCATAAATGAGATCATTGTTTCTATATTAATATGAGGTCGGATAACCTTTACGTTTAATCACCTCCCTTAAACGTTTAGGCATGGAGTGCACTAATTTCTTCGTTTCGTCCGAACTGATTTTGGCCCATTCCTCAATCATAACAATTTTTAACGTTTCCTTCGACGTTATGTTGTGTTGCCGAATCCTGCGTTCCAGTAAATCCCAGAGGTGTTCGATGGGATTCAAGTCCGGCGATTGTGGAGGTGTTTTAAGTTGCTTTGGGGTATTGTATAGTAGCCAAAGCTTAGTGTTGTGGGCGCAATGTTTGGGGTCATTATCTTGTTGAAAAAAGTATTCGGGCCCCAAGCCCAAGTTTTCGATGCTTGGCTTCAAATTTTCTTTTAAAATGTCTATATACATTTTATGGTCCATTGTCGATGTTATGAAAACCAACCTTCTCACCCCTTTGGTGCACATACACCCCCAAACCATAACTCCACCACCTCCGAGTTTTACAGTCGCTTTCAAATTTTCGGGATTAAGGGCAGTATTAGGTTTTCTCCATACAAGTTGTTTACCCTTAATGCCGAAAATGCAAAATTTGCTCTCATCTGTAAAGAGAACTTTCTCCCAGAATTCAATGGGCTTGTCTAAGAGTTTTTTTGCAAAGGCGATCCGCTTCTGACGATTGACCTCTAACACAAATGGCTTTTTTCGTGCAACGCGACTGTGATAGTTAGCTTTTTTTAACGTCCTTCTCACCGTATCTTTGCTGATAGTTTTATGAAATTCTTCTTGTACATTTTCTACTATTTTTTTTGCCGTCAGTCTAGGTTCTTTTCTAACCGGCTGTACAATTTTTCGCTTCTCTCGGTTTGTTAAAAGGGGTGGTCTACCAGATCGCGGACGTGAGAGGTAATCTTCAGTGTCTTTATAATTATTAATTACTCTTTGAATGGAAGAGTGTGACCTGCCGACAGTTTCTCCTATTTTTCGAAAAGATTTTCCCTCTTTCCATAACTTTACAATAATTTTTCTCTCTCCCAATTCAATTTCCTTTGCTTTCGTGTCCATTCTAACTGCTAAGCTTCTGCTAATATAATTGACACCGATTATCTTTTATTTAAATCGGAAAGCGTACATCGCCAACTACGTATTTAAGTAAATAAGTATATTTTGGAGAAGGCGTCTTTATTTGTACGCAGATTTTTGCATACGCATTATTTGGAGAATTTTTAATTTTAATTTTTTTTGTAACTAATATTTCTGTTTTATTGATGCATATTTTGTTAATAGAATTATATGTAGTTAATACACAAAATAAAAAAAAATGAAGTTTATCACATTAGATTATAACTCTTATTTTTTCAGTTAAAGTGTTAGAAGTTTTTTGTACGCAGACTTCTGCTGCTGAGTGTAGATACTTAATGAGATTTATGCACTTATGTAATTATGAAAACGGGACGTTTTAGAGTTTATTCGAGACGATGGGACTACTAACAGAAGAACGGGACAATCCCGTTCAAAACGGGACGTATGGTCACATAAATCATACACGTCTTTCACTGCATTAACATGAAATAGAAATTTATTTCCAAAAACTTGTAAAAAGTAATATTTTTTATATATTATTTTCTTTTATTATGATTTATGTAATATTAATAGTATTTCATTGAAAACATAATAACAAAATAACTCACTCTGTAGATAATGAGTTGTAAAATAAGTAACTAATCAAAGGGTTAAGCTTTGTTTTATTTCTGAGCTTTACACTATTGTTTCAGGAATATAAAATGAATATTAACATAACAAAAACATTTTTTTATAAATAAAATACAATTACAACAAATTAATCTTTATTATAAAGCAAATATAAAATTTTACAAATTTGTAGGTGTCAGTAATAACATAATAAACACCTTTTATGCTTAAATTGAATATTAAATAAAGTATACCATTTATATCTATGAATAGCAATTTTTTTTAAAGTTTAATATTTTTTTACAAATTAATTGATAAGTATGTTGCAAATTGATAAGATCCATATGGTCCACCTTTGCACTCAACGCCTTAATAATGAATAGGATCTTGGGGTGTTTAGAAACATATTAACATCGACTATGTAATAAGTTTATTTGTATTTTGTTCATATTGTAATTAACATTATTTTTTTAAAGTAATCATTTATGGCGTTTTGCTTTAAAACGAGTTTTGTTCGTCTTAACATTCTTCAGTAATTTTATTCAAAGAATTCGCGAAACCTACGGAAATGTTCTCTTCTGTATCAGCAAACCTTTAAATTGTGATGTAAATAATGAATTCGATAACAAATCAGATGTGGGTTACCTTTGTATAGTATAGAGAGCTGCTAAAACTTCAGCTCTTATAGGGGGCGTTACATTTACCACTTCTTCCTCATCACCTTCATCGCTTTCTTCATTTTCTTAACTAATGGTAAATCGATTTCAATTGCTTCTGAAGTCACTACTTCACTGTCAATACTGCAGTATTCATCAAAACTAACTTGTTTAGGTACTAACAAGATGTGTTGATAATTTTCCCATTCTACATCAGTAAATTCAGCCTACAATGCAGACAATAAAAGCATGTAAAGCAAAAAGTTACTAAGAAGAACTAATTATCGATGAATGCTTACCATCGTTAACTGATTTTCTTCATTTTTTCTTGAGAGTCAGTTGTCCACGCTTTGTTAAAACAATTTTTTATAATATTTGATGTTACTGAATTCCAAAAATCCGACAACGCTCGTATCGCTTGTAGAATAATCCATTTCGGAACGAAGAAATCGTTCGCTTCTATTGCCAAAATTGCTGCTCTTACAAGACGAGCACGATATCGCTTCTTCATGCACGCAATTATGCCTTGATCAAGAGGTTGGAGTGCACTCGTTGTGTTAGGTGGAAAATAAATCACATTCACATTGTCCAAATTGATATCATTAACATTATGTGTAGGACAATTGTCCATCGTTAGCAATACTTTTCTGTTTTGTGCTGCCATGTTTCGCTGGAAACGAATAAGCCATTCTCGAAATGTCACAGACGTTACCCACGCATTTTTTTGATTACTATAATGGCACGGTAAATGGGAACGATCTATTTTATTTAAACATCTGGGATTTTTTTGACTTTCCTACTACCCACAGATTTAATTTTTCGTTTCCAACTGCATTGCAACATAAAACTGCTGTTACTCTTTCTTTGCTTTTAGTGCCACCATAACACTTTTTACCTTTAAAATTCAAAGTACGGTTTATCATAAGATTATAAAAAACACCAGTTTCATCAATGTTAAAAACATCTTTATCAAGATAGGCGTTTCTTATAAATTTGAACTCCTGTCTCCACTCATCTATAGTAAGCACATTAACTTTATTTCCTTCTCCAGATAAGGCGTGGTCTAAAATACCGTGCCTACTCTTAAATCTGTCCAACCCAACCCAACCACCTAGATGAAAAATTACATCTTATGTTCAATTCAGCAGCGATTGATTTTGCCTTATCTTGTATGAATGGCCCTGTTAAGGAAATATTTTTTGTTCTCGTTTCGGTAAACCATTCTATTATTTTTTTTCTAGTTCTGGATATGCACATCTCCTCAACTTTTTACGAGACGTACTGTGAGCGTCAAAAGAAAGTAAACACTAGCTGTTTACTTCTAAAAACCCTTTTTACTACGATTCTGTTAACTTACAATAAAAATTTATATACCAAAATTTACGACTTTATTTGTGAGCAATCCTATCATAAAAAAAAGTTAAGCAAAAAGCCCTACAAATATGGTAAATCCTCTTTAGAGTAAAAATACCCCGATTTTTACGCGTCAAAAGAAAGTAAACAGCCGGTCCGGTTGTTGTAAATTCATTTTAGATTTAGGGGAAGTACCACACTTTTCGTATAAATACTTATAAACCCTTCCCAGGACAACTTTAAAACATTTTAGAAGAAACAGCAAGTGGTTGAACGTCGAAATTAATTATAAATACCAAAAATCAACATGGGAAAACAAACAAGTATAGAAACGCGTAAAATTATATTAAGTTTAAATAAAAAAGGTAAATCCTTACACGAAATAGCTAAAACAATGGGACGAAATCACTGCACAATAAAAAAATTTGGATAAATACGCAAAACATCATACTGTAGCCGATTTACAACGCGTTGGACGACCAAAGCGCCTTACAGAAGCACAGGCTAGAGCAGTGGTAAGAGAAGTGAAGAATAATCCATGTTCAAGTGCGGTTAAAATAGCAAACGACATATCGCAGATAGCAAACACAACCATAAGTTCCAGTACCATACGAAGAACACTCCATAGAAGTGACCTGCATGGAAGAACACCCCGTAAAAAGCCTTACATATCGAAAATAAATAAACAGAAACGTCTTGATTTCGCAAAAAAATATCAGAACGAAGCTCCAGATTTTTGGAAAAATGTATTATTTAGTGATGAAAGTAAATTTGAAATTTTTGGTAAAAGAAAACCACCAAAGATATGGCGGCCAAAGAATGAGGCCTTCAAAGAGAAATTTGTTACCAATACCATCAAACACGGTGGAGGCTCGGTTATGGTCTGGGGCTGTATGGCGGCGTCAGGGGTCGGTAATCTAGTTTTTATTGAATCAACAATGAATAAAATGGACTATTTAATAATTTTAAAGAACAATATGTCCCCGAGTATTAATGAATTGGGCTTATCAGAGAACTGGATCTTCCAACAGGATAACGATCCAAAGCACACTTCAAAAATTGTGAAGGAATGGATGCTATACCGAGTCCCTAAAACCAAGGGTTTCATCGCAGTCCCCAGACCTGAATCCTATAGAACATCTGTGGGATCACCTTGACAGGAAGATCAGAGAAAAGACAATTTCAAATAAAGACGACCTTAAAAAGCTTTAACTGAAGAATGGATGAAAATCCTTCAAAATATTACAAAAAACTTGGTGGAATCCATGCCAAGGAGATTAAGGGAGGTGTTGAAGGCTAACAAAGCTCAAACCAAGTATTAAAAGTTAATATTATATTTATTTTTGTACTTAATACCTATTAGTTCCGAATTCTGTTTACTTTCTTTTGACGCGTAAATTCGGTAGATATTTACAATAATCTGAATTATTACGGGTAATGATTTCTTTTTTTTTTCATGTTTCTATTGATTTAAATATAGTATAGATGAGTTGTGAAGACTGCAATAAAACTTTTTGATTTTCGTTATTAACTGCATTTTTATTAACCTTTTAATAGAAAAACAACAGCTGTTTACTTTTTTTTGACGCTCACAGTATGTTTACCAAACGCTACGGCACTATCAATACGGTTTTTATTTTTTATAATTGTTGATAGCGTTGATTTTGATATGTTAAATTTTTCCGCAATTTTAGTTTTTGTAATAGCATTTTTTTCAACATCCTCCAATATTTCTAATTTCCTTTTTAACCCTCAAGTACTATCGTGGGGTATTTTGACACCCCAAACATCAGTTTTTGCTTTGTATCTTTTAAACTATTTTTTCACGGTTTATTGGTTCTAGTTATTCTCCTATAAGATAAATACGTTCACTATGGCATGATTCGATATTATTTATTATTAATCGTTATCTAAAGGAACGGCCGATGGGGTGTTTCTGCACCCCACAATAGTAGTTGCGTTAGACTCTTTTAAAAAGCGTAATATTATTCACTCGGAGATTTACTACTCAATGTCGCATTTACGTATTTTACCTAACTGAGGGAATCACAGCATCTTATGCGTCATAGTTTTTACGTGTTATGCGTCGGGGATTTACACATGTATACTTCATTCCGGTCTTATAAGGGAATATAATTTTGTAATTCCCCTAACTTTTTTGGCAGGTATATATTCTCAAACCGTTCTCCTCGCCGTCTCATTTGTACCGTTCGGGGGCAATATTATATTACCTTACTTTATTATATTCCTTACAAAATGTCAAAGTTTCTAACTGAACAGCAGCTTGCTAATTTAGCCGAAAATTTTTATGAAGACATTTCCAATGCTAAGTTACCTCGTGAACACGATGACGCCTTGAGCGATAGTGCAAGTGAACATAGTGATCACGAAACGTCTTCAAATTTTGAAGTTGATTTAGAAGAAGACAGTCAAAGTCAAGTTGATGATGATAGTGAAACAACAGCACAATATTATTATGGTCGCAATCGTTACAAGTGGTCTAAAAATCCTCCTGCTCCTTCAAGGACTAGATCATCAAATATAATTCTTCACTTGCCAGGAATAAAAGGTCCAGCAGTAAGTGCTTCTCTTACAACACCCATTGATGCGTGGTCTCTTCTGTTTACCGAAGATATTTTGCATGAAATTTGAGTACATACCAATGCAAAAATCGCGGATGCAAACGTTGCGTACGAACCAACATCTAGTTACATAGGACATTTGGATATAATTGAACTCAAAGCTTTTCTAGGACTTTAGATTTTGGCTGGTGTTTTCAAGTCAAATCACGAAAATACAAGAAGCCTTTATGCAAGAGATGGCACTGGAAGAGATAGCTTTAGAGGTACAATGTCCGAAGACCGTTTTTTGTTTCTTATGTCAACACTCAGATTTGACAATCAAACAACAAGGAGTGATAGAATTAATAATGACGATAGACTTGCAGCAATATCAAATATATATAATATTTCTAACAACACCTGCAAAAATAATTTTATTTGCAGTGAATATGCCGTTGTTGATGAAATGCTCGTTGGATTTAGGGGTCGTTGCAAATTCCGGCAATACATTAAAAGCAAACCTAAAAAATACGGCATCAAAATAATGTGTTTGTGTGATGCAAAAATACACAAATGAGTTTATTAAATTAAACTCATTTGTGTACACAGGGAAAACAACGGAACCTAATCCTACAAAACTGTCAGTGCCAACACGAAGTATACTAAAGTTAGTTGCACCAATTTAAAATACTAACAGAAACGTCACTGGGGATAATTGGTTCACTTCAATAGAGCTGTTAGAAGCACTAAAACAAGTTGGACTGACATATGTTGGAACTATACGCAGGAATAAACGGGAAATTCCACCGACATTTACACAATCTAAGAATTCATTAGTTAACTCCTGTAAATTTGGATTTACACGTGACAATACATTAATTTCATATGTGCCAAAAAAAATAAATGTGTTTTGCTGGTGTCTTCAATGCATCATAATGGCAATATAGAAGAAAACGGAAAACCAGAAACAATTAATTTTTATAATAACACCAAAGGGGGAGTTGACGCACTCGATCAAAAGTGTTTAACATATTCGTGCCAAAGAAGAACAAGACGATGGCCCATGGCCGTATTTGGCGCTCTATTAGATATTTCATGTGTGAACAGTTACATCCTTCTATTAACCGCAGCAGAAGAATCTTTCAAAATGACTCGAAGAGAATTTTCTATTAATCTAGGAAAGCAACTTATCAACGACCATGTTAAGAGACGATATCATACAAAATCACTGTCAAGAAATCTACATTCAGTTATAGAAAACTTATTGGGTATTGATTCTTTAATACAACCTCGAGAACCAGGACCTACAAGAACATACAAGAGATGCCACTTGTGTGACCGAAAAAAAGACCGTAAGGTAAAAACTACCTGTGGTGAATATTGCCAAAACACCTGCAGACTGCACTCAGAAGCAATGATTAAATGTTTTGCTTGTTTAGGAAGGTAAGATATAGTTTATAAAGTTTAAAGCATTTGATTTGAAAAATAGCATTTTTGAAATATGATGAGAAAACATGCCTGTCAGAATTTTTGTGCGTAGTGCTAAGTGAAAGTTTTTCTTACAGGTCTTAACAACAGAGTTTTGGAAACTTCGATATAGACAACAACTTCCAATAAATATGATTTTAATATGTTTATATATATATATATATATATATATATATATATATATATATTGTTTATATGAACTTTTTGCATGCTTCTAAGAAAAGCTTATTTTTTTTTATTTAACTTTTAATAAAGTTCAACTTTTAATCAATCAAAGTGTAAGATAAATGATTGTTTTAACACCTACCATAACCAAAATTAAATATATCTACATATAATATCAAAAAAGTAAAATCAAATAATGGGTTGTCAAACACCCCACCATAGTACAAGTGTAACTCGAAAATACGATAGTACTTGAGGGTTAAAGGAATTGATGTCCTTTTCAAACTCATTTTTTTCAATTAACACTGAACGAACATTTGCAATACGACTTTGAGTCGATAAACAATTGACCTACAGACAAGCAAGTTATTCCCCGAATATCACACCTTAGATCTTCGGGGAATACCTCAACTAGTCTTACATTACCTAGAGAAAAAAAAATCGTGTTCGCAATAACGATAATAGTTTGTATATAAATTATACTTATGAGATGAAATAATTGTTCGTAGTTCGTTACCATGAATTTTCGTTATAATGAAAAAAATGGCATATAAAATGTATTGAAGATATTTGTTCCGTAATTTTGATTTGCAATAGCGGCCATTTCGTTAAATCGATGTTCTCTATATGGGGGGTTTACTGTATATCGAAAAAACTTCGTACAAAGGAAGAGGCGAGAGTAAAAGATAAACTTTACACAAATTTAATGAAAGACAAGTTATTCCCCGGTTCCACGTGTCAGATATTCGGGGAATACCTCAACTAATGAGATACGTCTGACGTTGCGATACAACGATAAATTTTGTGTTGACTATAACGGATTTCACTAGTTTTTCTGTTATATTATAGAGCACTTGTCATTTTGCTTATCGTATGTGGTTCAATAGGTATGTTTTTGTTTTTTATTCGTATATAAAGCCAGGTTTATACAGAAAATTTTGCTGTAAATTTAAGAATTCGTCATTAAACAAAAACAAAGTAAACAATGTAGTTACTTAACTATCTGCCGAGTTGTTAAATTTAGAACCAAATTTACGCCTAAATTTTCTGTATACACCCGACCTAAGTTATCCTTGTTTTTTACTAGTGTTTCTCAGTGTGAAGGTTAAAAATGGCATCGAAGCGAAAGAAAGTCGTCACGTCAATGGAAAAAAAGCTATATGCTATCGTAATAAGCTAATCGTATAGATAAAGGAGAAGCATTAAAGAAAATAGCTACTGAATTGGGAATTGGATCTTCCACAGTATCGGACTGGAAGAAGCAAAGAATAGAAATTGAAGATTTTTGTTGTAAAATGATATGTAAAGGCAGTTTGAAAGGCAGAGGAACGGCAAAAAAAGCAGAAAATGAAACATTAGACGATATCTGGACCGATCTTGGCCCAAAAAGCTTAAACAAGAAGTTACCGAATTCTGATTTAACATTCAGCGCTAGCCAGGGTGGTTAGATCGTTGGAAAACCCGACACGGTATTCGCCAACTTTGTCTGACTGGAGAAAGCTTGTCTAGTGATGTTGCTAGTGCTGATATAATACCTTTAAAAAGGAATTTGAACAGCTTGTTTTATCTGAACAATTGAAAAAATTGTTCAAAAATTGAAAAAAAAAACTTGAAAACTTGAAGATTCGGCTAAAGGCTACAAGAAAAGTAAAGATAGGTTAACTGTTATGGTTTGCAGCAATGCATCAGGAACACATAAATTTCCTCTTGTCATAGTAGGAAAATCCAATAAACCCCAAGCGTTAAAAAATATCAATCACAATTCGTTGCCAGTCGTTTATCGGTCTCAAAAAATGCGTAGATGGATAGTTTTTTGTTTAAGAACTGTTTTTTTGATAACTTTGTTCCTGAAGTTCGAAAGTTTCCAAAAAAAATAGTTTACTAGAAAAGGCATTTTTACTGATAGATAATGCGCCATCGCATCCGGGTGAAAAAGAACTCGTGAGTGGAGGAATTCAAGTGAAATTTCTTCCACCAAACGTAACCGCACTCCTACAGCCTATGGACCAAGGAATCCTTGAAAACATAAAAAAGTATACAAAAAACAACTGCTTAGTAAAATAATTGAAGAGGAAGGAGGAAAAAGTGCGATTGATTTGTTGAAATCAATAAATATCAAAGATGTGATTTATATGGATGCTGACGCTTGGGATTGCGTCGCAGACAGCTCCTTGAAAAAATCATGGAAAAAACTGTAGCCAGCCATTTTTGCTGCAAACAAAATGACAAGCAATGATTTACTGCGAGTGACTGAAGACGATCTTCTACAAATGTTGGGAACAATAAGTGGGTGTTCAGATGTGGACAGGGAAGACGTCAGTGAGTGGTTGAAAGACAACAATGATGATTGATATGGCGCTATGACGGAAGAAGAAATTGTGGGGGCATCTAGAATAGAGAGCGAGGAAGAAGATGATGTGGATCAGCAGGGAGTAATCGCACCATAACAACGAACAACACATACAGATGCTGCGCATCAGCTTACAAATATCATGGCGTATTTAGAGAGTCAGCCTGATACCACTCCAGCTGAACTGTTAATGATAAAACGTCTGTGTGACCGTGCTTCATTCAAGCGTCACACATGTTTGAAACAAAAGACAGTGGACGAATTCTTTAAGAAACAATCCATAATACTTTTATAAACTTTCATGTTTGTAAAATATATACGTAAATATGTAAATTTGGTTACGTAATATAGTTCCTTTTATCATAATAAAGTTATAATATATATGCTTAGTTTAAGGATTTTCTTTTACTTATCCATATTATCCGTATTATCCGGATTTTCGATTATCCGGATTGCCTTTGGTCCCAGTTAGTCCATTCTACTGTATATGTAATTTTACAATTTACACCTAATTTTACAAATACAACATTATGTTAACTAAAATCTATATTAAAAAAACAAAAGTAAAAGACTATCATTGTATCTTACGTTATTAGATTTCATTCTGTTATTAAATACCAATCTGGGTTAACTACATGAAAAAAGTAATAAAGTATAGTTACTAACTACTTCCACGAATATGAATATGATAATTATAAAATATGGTAATTTGATTACAAACTACCAAGTTGAGATGTGCGCGTGAGTGACATTTTATGCTCGTTCACTCCCACTCACACGTGAGTGTGCGTGATCGTGAGCTACTTTAGTTTCGATGGGACCCGGCGTAACCCTATTGGGTCGATTTTTTAATTATTAACGAAAAATAGAAAAATATAATATTTAACAATTTAAATATTGTGTGAAAATACAACAACAAAGCGCCAAAGAGATCTTGTAAAGTTTTTTGTCCTAAGAAGGGTTTTTAGTAGTGCTGGGTAAAGTATTGACACTTTTCCATGGTATCGATACCTACCTTGGTATCGACAATCCATACTTACAAGGTATTAGTATCAGAAGTATACAATGTGTCGAAATATCGAAAATTGTTTTCTATATACAGGAAATTTCATTTACAGTAAATTTACAACGGTGATTCTACATACAAGAATATTAAGACAACTTCATATGGAGATGTGTATAGAGATAATGCTTTAAGGGAGTCAAAATACTTTGAAGATGAGATTCATCAGAAATTTCTCATCATTTCAAAACCCTTTAGTGTTAAAAACACGAAATATACCAGTACGATAATCGAGAAAATTATTAAGAACTGGTGGGAATAACGGTGTGGTTCATAGGCGCCGGTATTTGAAAATAATAAGGGTATTGGACGATGAAAGCAACTGAATTGGAAAAAGAGTGTATGAACGTGATAGTTCATACACTCTTTTTTACACTCTCTCATACAGTATTTTGCGCCTATGGTTGATTTGTAAAAGAAATGTCTTCTACCAGCACTGTTTCAAAGTTTTACAAGCTGTATCTAGTGTTGAATTCGTAATTTTTGCCCTTTTGAGATGAAGATATTGTATTTGTTATTTTGGAAGCAAAATCAAAGCCTTTCTATAAAAAATGACTTCTTCTAGCAGTAGTTAGTGTTTAATAAACAGTTTCTGGACTACTTACGTCAGGTTTTTTGCGATGAAAAAAGTTTTCTGTCAGTAGTTTTACAACTAGTATCAAGTCTTCAGGAAGCATTTCATTAAATCTAAAAGTCTAGATGCAAATCTAGTCTTTTGGAAGTATTTTAAGTCTTTTAGAAGCAGTATCAAATCTTATGAAAGTATTGTAAGTCTTCTGGAAAGCTTTTAAGTCTTCTAGAAACAGTATCAAGCCTTTCAGAAGCAATGTAAAGTCTTTGGGAAGCACTTCAAGTATCAAGTCATCTGGAAACATTTCAAGTCTTTTTGAAGATAATACCAAGTGTTTGGGAAACACTTCAAACCTTCTATAACCAGCCTCAAATCTTTTGAATGTACTGAAAGTCTTCTGAAAACATTATAGGTCTTCTAGAAGCAGTATTAAGTCTTCCAAAGGGAGTATTAAGTGTTTTGGAAGCATTTCAAGTCTTCTAGAAGTAGTTCTATCTTCCAGAGGCAATGCCAAGTGTTTTGGAAGCAGTTCAAAGCTACTATAACCAGCATCATATCTTCTGAATATACTGAAAGACATCTGGAAGCATTTCGATTTTTCTGGAAGCAATATGAACTCTGCTAGAAGCAGTATTAGGTCTCAATTCATAATACATACTCCCAAAAAACATTCGCAGCATATGCTAGGAGTGAATTAGGTAGAAAAAAGCTCAATGATACATTAAAATTAAAAAATAATCAACAAGTTAGGGTGCATAACTTAAAGTTTAAAAAATTCAAACTTTAAAATCTATGAAGAAAAATACATAAAAAAAATAACTTATTATGTACTATATTATTAAAATATTATTTCCAACAATTTGATACGTTTGATATTTTGAATAGTATCGATACTACGAAGATATCGATACTCGATACCTCATTTAAGGTATCGCCCAGCCCTAGGTTTAAGTTTGAGTTCTAAATGTCGAGTCAATCACATCCACAGCATTTATATTTTCAAATATGTTACGTTAAAGAACAGTATCCTGCGAATTTCTTGTCAGATTTTTAGGATTATTATACTCACAATCAAATTCAAATCTTCTCTACAATTTGCAAATAACGTATGTCTTGTTCAAGGAAACCTTTTTACGGTTTCTGGTTTTTGTTGGTATTACCTAGGATTCGAATAAAGTTTGTGATGTTTTCCTGTTAATTCTGCCATTCTCTCAAACACGATTAATTAATATCACCTGATGAGTAGATGTAGATCGTGAGCGAATGAGGGCGGGCATAAAAAGTCACTTACGCGAACATCTCTAACCTGAATATTATACATGAATCACGTTGTTAATTTGATTTCACTAGAGAACATTTTTGGGGTCGCTGTCTAGTTGTGAGAAATTCCAAGTTAGGGTGAAAGTACTAGACCAGTGTAGTAAAACTTCCAAAGGGTTTAGCGTCATCAGACCAGACTCTTTAAATACCTTTTAAATGATAATCGTATTTTGCTGTTTATTTGCTTAGATTTTCAGTTATAACTCAAAAACAAATAGATGATTTTATATTTCATTCTTCAGCAAAATTGTAGCTTATTTTTAAATATATAACTTCTATCAATATATCTATTTACAAAATATGCTAATTATTTACATCAATTTGCATCTTTGTAAAACTACGTCTCACTCGATTTTTACACATGAAACGGGGCAATGAAAAAGTAAAATTATTTAAGTAAGTTCTGAAAATTCAGAAGTGCGACGACAGAGAATTAACACAAGAAATGTCTAGTCTTTTAGAAGCATTTTAAGTCTTCTAGAAGCTATATCAAGTCTTTTCTAAGTATTTTAAGCCTTCTAGAAGCAGTATCAAGTTTCTGGAAGCATTTCAAGTCATTTGCAAGGAATATCAGGTGTTCCACAAGCAGTATCTACTCTTCTGGAATCAGTAAAAGCCTTATCGATTTAAAGTCTTCTAGAAGCAGTATCGGGTCTTCTGCAAGTAGTTTCAGTTTTCTGAAAGCATTAAAGGTTTTCTGGAAGCAGTATCAAATCTCCTAGAAGCAGTATCAAATCTTCCAGAGGCAATATAGAGTCTTCTGAAAGCAGTTTAAGCCTTCCTAACGCATTTCAAGTCTTCTTTCAAACTTCAAGCAATATCAAATTTTCGAGAATCAGTATCAAGTTTTCTAGGGGCAGTATCAAGTTTTCTCGAAGCATTAAAATGCTTCGAGAGCTCTTCTGAATGCATATCACGACCTTTAAACCAGTAACAAGTTTACCAGAGGCAGTATCGGGTTTTCTGGAAGCATTCTTCTGAAAGTACTCCAACTCTTCTGGACGCAGCATCAACTTTCCGAAAAGCAATATCGAGATTTGTGGAAGCAATGTCAAGTTATCTAGAAGCAGCATCACGTCTTCTAGGGGCAGTATTAAGTCTTCTGGAAGCAGTATCAAGACTTGTATAAGCATTCACATACTTTTTTTTCACAAGAAGGGGTTTAGAATCTAATGTGAGAATGATTTTACTTAAATATAATTCATCATCACCAAGGTTAGATGAGAGATGGAAGAAATAGGGGAGCCCATATGATTCCTAAACGTTTGCTGATACGTGATACCATTAAAAGTGAATGCCGTTCTTTCATATATGTATAGTTTTTAAGAACATTTCTTGGTTGACATTGTAGTGTTTTGAGATAGAGGAACATTCCTCCTCTATGATTTCAGTGACCATAGGAAGAGGAATATTAGTGAACAGACTTACTACATCCAAAGATGTAAGTACAAAACAATCAGGTAAGACTTTGCTCCTTAACTTATTGACAAAAGTGAAAGTTTTTTCACATTATAATCAATTTTTAATTCAACATTACGGTCAACATCTTAGATAACCAAGTAGACATGTGAAAATAGAAGAAGAAAATACGCCCTTGCTATAACCGAGTTATTCGAAATTAATTATTTGAGGTCCAGATCACATCATTTCATTATTAAAAAGATCTCTAATTTTTATTAACCTTTGTATAGGTTAATATATCACTTAACACGCTTTCTGCTTCTTCGATATAGTGATCCTTGCCAAGAATTACAGTTACTGAACCTTTGTCTGCTATTAATACATTTTTATTCTGTGTTAAGAATTTTTTTGTTTGAATTTAAGTAAAAGTAAATAAGACTCAAAACTTAATAATTTGGTTTCAGTTGTTAAATACTTAGGTAAGATGTATGTAGATTTGCCTCACAACAAATTTTTATTGTTATTTGAAGAAGGTCTGATAATATTTATGATTTCAGTTATTAGCTTTTTAGTACAATCAACATGATCAGAAAAAAGAGTTACAAACTTAAGACCCAATGCTAATAGATATTTTACATTTTCAGAAATAACCACATTTGTGCTGTTGATGATCCATTTTTCTGAATTATTGTCTATGAAAACTGTTTATTCTGTAATTTTCAAGTTTGTTAAAATTGATTGACTACTAAAAATATTTTATAATTGATTTATAACTCATCCAAATATTTAAAAAAATAAGTCAGTTCACGTAAATTTTTCAACCCTCCGTTTTCCCAAGCTAATTTCCAAACAAGTCAGTTCACCATCAGCTGCCTTGAACTTTGTGTAAGGTAAGAACTATGACTTGAGTAAAATTTATCCTCAGTTAGTCGATTTGAGGTTTCTTGTATTGCCATGAGCGTGTGCACGATGTTAAAGGTTCAGTTAAGATTTCAATAATTTCTTATCAAAAATTCAATTCCGTATTGATTATTCGTAATTATATATCGTATCGTTATTACTGCTGTATAAAATGTCTCAGACTACAAAAATCCTTACTCAACATTCAGAAATCATTATATACTCAACCATCAACCACACTCAGCCATGATTTAATCATTCAACACTCAGCCTTCATTCTATACTTAGCCCTCACTCAACAACCATTGCACACTAAATCATCAACAAGCACTCACTCCCAGTCAACATTCTGTAAAGTGCTTCAAAGTGCTGAGACTTCATCACCATAAATTTAATATGATGATGAAATCGCAAATTGGAATCTAGATCCTTCTGTAACTTAGACAGTCCAGATTAGACCCGATTATCCTCGATATAAAACTTAGAAAATTTAAAACAAGACGAAATATCGTTTATACATATTGCAAATAGTGTCAATCCAGTCATCCTGGACTTGAACCCTGAGGCACACCGGAGATAATAGGGTTATAACCAGATACAAAGCTACCAATCCTGACCACCTGACTTTTATTAGATATGTACGGTACAATCCAGTGAACAAAACTATCTGGAATATAAAAAGACAACATTTTCTGTACGAGAATAGTATGATCGAGTTTGTTTCAGAATAGTCGGTGTACATTGCGTCAATTTGAGTACCTTCGTCTAAACTAACATAAATAAAGATTACATAAGATACAACACTAATCTTCAGCGACCACCCAGACAAGAAACTATGTTCTTCATTAATTATGGATTGAAAAATAGAGAGACTAAGATACTCGTGGACAATTTTTTCAAACACCTGAGGGTTAGCGGAAAGGTTAGAATAGGACCAATTTGGAAACCAATTATTTATCAGCGAATTTAAAAATTAGAATTTCTTTTCGATATACTATGTACTTCAAGTAAAGATTTTGAAAATATATGAATAGAAGATATGATGTTACTTTAAGGCTAACATCATTGGGTCATAGTGGGTTTCTTGGGTTTCAGGTCATGGTGATGTTGAGGGTAATGAGTAGACATATAAGCTGACCAAAGAGGCAGTGAAAACGTCCTTTATTGGACCCCAACCTGGCTGTGCGCTATAGAATTGCCACATATAACAGGTAATCAATTGTTGATAGATCTCAAAGGTAGCTTTACGCTGGAAAGAACTTTCAGGTCAAAGACAAGAAAAAAGTGTGATTACCGCGTCGCAGTTTGGACAAGTTGAGCATCAAATTTATCGGCTTTGCGATGCAAGAACAAAACCTTGAGCCAATATTAAGGTACATTAAGGCCCATATATATGTTTGAAGGGCAAAAGTTACAATAAACCTTATAGGTATTTCACAACAATTCTTATCAAAGGATGACCGCGAATAAATAAGACCACCATCGGATAACATGTTGTTTATGTTGTCAAAAATCAAAAATACAAAAATTTACACTTGGTATGATTTAAGTATATCTACATATATCTTAACTGTCCTCGTCCTTCAATAAATCACTCTTACATTCTGTTTTGTATAAAGGTTTCTTGAATAAAACGCTCTGGTTCACTCTTTTAATTTCAGGGAGCAGGTGCTCGTCGTTACTCGTCTTGAAAACCTAACCTTTCTTACACACGTTTTGACTTGACTTCTTCTCACTTAATACCGAAAAATATCGATCGAATACAAAACCTCGGCAAGACTCGGCTTCATACGAACCTCGTCACAACGTTAAAAATGACCTCATCGAAACTAAACGAACGATCCTCAAACAACGACCGAACACATTCTGATATTGATAGAACGCATTATATGCTGGTCACAATCATAATTACTTTCTTGCACTGATAAAAGCAAGAAAAATCGTTTGCACGAAAAATACCCAATGATATTTCTTGGACATAGATCTATTAAAGAAGACCATCAATCATTACATGTTTCTACAAGTATGCTATGGGAAATACCTTGAAGTAGAAATTTTCAAAATATATGGATATATGATCGTACTCTATGGGTAACATCGTTGAGTTACAGTGGATTTCTTGCGTTTCAAGTAATTGTGATGTTGAGAGTCATGAACAGGCAGGCAAGAAAAACTACTGGCTGAAGAAGTAATGAAAACGTCTTTTATTGGGCCCCAACCTCGCTGTACACTACAGAAACGCCATATAAAACAAGTAATCAAAAGTTGGGACTCCTCAAAGATAGCCTTACGCTAGAAAGAACTTTCTGGTCACAGGTAAGCGAAAAGTATGATAACCCCGTCGCAAAACAAAACACAAAAGATTTTATATCTCAGCAAAGAGGATTTAAGGGCATTCTCAGGCTTTCTGATAGGCCATGCGTCCCTATAATACCACCTCCTTCACATTGAACAAGTTGAGAATCAAACTTACCGACATTGAACGATGAGTCACAACTGATTATATATTGTGTAACTACGATGCCAGAGGCAGCTAAAGACATAGAATCGCCAAACCCATTGACACCCACCGATATAAGAGAACAAGAGCTTGGAGCAATATGAAGGTTCATTAAGGACCTACAAACCTTTGAAGGGCTAAAGTTACAATAAATCTTATAGGTAGCGGTGTTTCACAATAATTCTGATCCAAGGATTATTGATCACGAATAAACAAGACAACCATAGGATGACATCTTGCTTTTGTTGTCAAAAATCAAAAATACAAAAATTTACACTTATCTTAGGGACACTTGGTTTGATTTAAGTATATCTCCATATATATCAATTGTCTTCTCCATTCAATAAATTACTCTTACTGAATGAATTACATTTCATTATTACCTTCTGCAATGATACTTGCAACAATTGAGCCTCCAACGTTTTGTCAATATAATAAATTACTTCCATTCTTAAAGCAATACCGTTTTAAGGAGTGCCATAGAACTCTTAAAATATCCATTACAGCCAAAAGCAAGAACAATTGTTAGCACGAAAAATGCCCAACGATATTTCTTGGACACAGGTCTATTAAAGAACACCATCAATGATTATGTTTCATTTACTTCTTTTTAAGTTATATTTCTTTCTTTTTATTTTGAAACTTTTATCTTTAATTCAACATTGCTGATTTGTTACAGATAAATTAATAATTACCGCAAGCATATTTTAATGCTTTCCACGGCCATTAGTGCCACTTCCTTTGCGTTCAATTTATTCATAGACCACTTAGAGAACTGCAACTTATTGCTAGTAAAGAACATCCTCGTACTGCAGAAATTAGGGAGAGCGTATGCAATGCCCCACTGAAATAATTTATCATCCTGTCTACAAAAAAAGTGTCTTGGAATTCCAATGACGCACCAAGAGCCGCTCCACATTATTTAATTTATCACAGAAACGGACTATTAACTGGAAGCAGGGAAATGAAGCCTTATCTAATACTTTAAATTATCTGTAATTATTAACTAAGAAGATAAAATATCGCAAAAATGATATTTGATTCGCTACATGTAATGAGTTTTATTTTATTTTGCATTAATTTTGCTATAAAAATTTCAAAAACAACTTTCTTGTTATAACTAAAATTAAAAACATGACAAATATGTTTATAATTAAATATCACCCCAATTACTCAATAAAAACATCTCAATTAGATATTACTTCTTTAATCAAAAACACGATAAGGCGATTTGAAAACATAAAACAATCTTTATAAATAATTTTGACGACAGTTTTCTTGAGATGTTGCGTAAGATATCAACAAACCAATCGGATGAGCAACGGATTTCTTAATTAAACTCATTAATATCGTTCAATCGTCTATAGTACGGTTTTTATAAGAAGTATTTAAGCCGGAGCTTAACAGAAAAAAGATCAAAACGAGTTAATTTAGTAGTCAATGACCCCTTCCCTCTTATAACTAGATTAATAAGTTAATGGCAATCCGGCGAGCGTATGATTCATGAAAAGAGCCCTTCGTTTCGATTACGTCATCGGAAAATCGGGGGACTGAAATAGATGCTGACAAAGGAAAAGGTTATCTACGTTATTTGGGGGGTTTTCTGTGTCAAGCAATAAAGAAAAATGTTAATGATATGTGATTTATCAAAATTAAAAAGTCGTTAAGGCGGATAGGCAACATATTTCACTTGTGTCAATTATTAATAAATCTAAAGTTTAAATAATTTCAAATTGATCAGTAAATTTTATTTTTTTTAATTATTATTGATTAATTTGATAATATATCAATAATTTTGAATAACATTAATATTTATTTATAGATAACAAATAAATCGTACGTGTCATTTAGGTTGCCTATATCTTATACAATAAAAAAATAAACAATTTTAAATAAAAAATAAAGATTAATTATAAATTTAAACTCTTCATTAATTATAATAAATACATTAATATATAATTAAATATTATTTATAAACAAATATTTCAACAGTAAATTTAATTTCTCAATAAATTAAGTTGGTAACTAATAAAACTAATTTAAACATCAACTTGACATACCTCAACTTACTTTTAAAGTTTTTACGTAAATTTCTCAATGAATTTAAAGTAATTTGTATAATATACATTGCAACTACATATAATTAATGCCCTAAAATTCATCTCAACCACTTGGTATTGCATTTTCTGTGATTTATCTGAAAAATACAACTCGAGAATGACGTGGACATAGATAAGTAAGGTTATGTACTTTCCAAACTAGAATATTTTTCCTTCTTAATCGCTCGCAATCAAGAAAAATGTTTTACGATATAACAGACACGCAAAGTACGTATTTAACTCAATCGGATGTATTAATATTAATTAACAAATCTTTTTAGAAATTGGTGTTGGGTTGGCTGGTTTTGGGATGTTTTTCATATTCCTGGGGGTGTTACTGATATTTGATAAAAGTTTACTGGCGTTGGGCAACGTAAGTAATTAAAATTTTCTTTTTTATTAATTTACTAGTTTTGTTTCTTTTTAGATATTGTTTATCGCAGGATTAGCTTGTGTAATAGGTTTGGAACGAACCTTTCGGTTCTTCTTTCAAAGGCATAAAGTAAAAGCTTCTATTGCATTCTTCGGAGGAATAATCATAGTTTTAGTTGGTTGGCCACTCATTGGCATGATCTTTGAATCTTATGGCTTTTTCTTATTATTTAGGTATGGTATTGCACGCTATTGTAGATCTAAATTTAAAACGATGAGCGAGTTTGTTAGAGTATTTTATTAAGATTTGTTTTTTATTGTGATATTTTGACTGAATGTATTAATCTCAATGAGTAAAAAGACTTCAATACATGATTTTTTTTATTTTTCTTGACTGTTTTTGTAAATTAAACAAATTTTGTTTTGCAGTGGATTTTTACCTGTCGCTGTTAACTTCTTAAGGAGGGTACCAGTTTTAGGAACAATACTCAATTTTCCAGGAATCAGTGCGGTATGTCATTGATATTATGTTTTTTTAAAATGATTAATTTATTTTTTTTATAGATATTAGATAAATTAACAGGAGATTCTAGTAGAACAAGGGTGTGACAAGATACCATATGTGTACAAATAGAAGTGTAGCTAGTTAATTATTGGTTATAATTGTTGTAAATGGTCATCAAAATCGATTAATGTTTCTTTTTATCATTTATACCTTTCAAGCTAACTTTTTTCTTACCCTATAATTGTAATAACGTAAAAATATATGTTAAATATATCACTTAATTATAAATTACTGTATTTTAGGTAAACCTTAGCTATATTTAATTATGAACCATAAAGTATTGAATAAAACTTAACTGAATTGATACATTTTCAAGTTTGTCTAATAAGTTGCCTACACTATAGTTTCTTATTGATACAAAAAATCACAACCAGTGCCGCCCCGTGCTCTTGAACCGCCTGTGTGCAAACTTAAAAATGCCGCCCCTCCCATAAAAGTTAAACAAGGAAAATAAATAAAAAATATACTTTATTAAGTATATTATAAAATATATGTTAACATAAATTAAGTTCGAAGGCTTTCACGACCGGTGTTAATTGAACTAAAATTAGAACTAACACTAGCACTAACACTAGAACTATCACTAGGACTAACACTAGATCTAAAACTAGAAACTTTCGGGTTTCGCCGTGCGTTTTTTGAAAAAATGTTTGACGTTTCGGATGCCATGTTGCAACCTTCTTCAGAAACTGGTTCTAACTGACAAAATCGGGGATCGTTCCCAACCATCTTCTCTGTTGACGTTGTTTTTATGTCGGTGGATTTCTATGGCTTCTCTTGTCAGCCGTTGATGATATTTATTATTCCTAGCCAGAACCTTTGTTTTGTCGAAGTTTATTCGGTGTCCCTCGGAATGGTAATGTTCCGCAACCACCGACTGTTGAATCTTCCACAGCCTCACATCCCTCTCGTGTTCCTTGATACGGCATTCGATGTTTCGTCCGGTTTGGCCAACGTAAAACTTCCCACAACTGCATGACAGCCGATAGACTCCCGCTCCTTTTAATAGAGGTAGCTTGTCCTTGGCTACCGGGAGTGTACTCCGAATTTTGGTGACCGTCGGCTGTCATGCAGTTGTGTGAAGTTTTACGTTGGCCAAACCGGACGAAACATCGAATGCCGTATCAAGGAACACGAGAGGGATGTGAGGCTGAGGAAGATTCAACAGTCGGCGGTTGCGGAACATTGCCATTCCGAGGGACACCGAATAAACTTCGACAAAACAAAGGTTCTGGCTAGGAATAATAAATATCATCAACGGCTGACAAGAGAAGCCATAGAAATCCACCGACATAAAAACAACGTCAACAGAGAAGATGGCTGGGAACTCAGCAGAACATGGAAGATGGTGGTGAAAATGAACACGTCTCCCAAACCGCACGCGACGCAGTAATTAGTTAGTCATTAGCTTGTAATTAATATAAATTAATTATTAATTAGTTTTTCGACCTATATATTGTTTTACGATCCCCGTTTTTGTCAGTTAGAACCAGTTTCTGAAGAAGGTTGCAACATGGCATCCGAAACGTCAAACATTTTTTCAAAAAACGCACGGCGAAACCCGAAAGTTTCTAGTTTTAGATCTAGTGTTAGTCCTAGTGATAGTTCTAATTTTAGTTCAATAAATTAAGTTATTATAAAACATTTACTCGTCTTGCTTTTATGCTTACAAAATTTTTAACTAATTCACCTATATGTATACTATCTATAATATCATTTTCTATGGATATTATCGATAAATCTGTTAAACGCTCTTGACTCATAGATGAGCGTAAATAGTTTTGAATAATTTTTAATTTTGAAAAACTTCTCTCTCCTGAAGCAACTGACACTGGCAATGTTAAATAGATGCGTAATGTTATCGTAATACTGGGAAAAATATCACTTAAATTATTTTCATAGATATACTTTAATTAAGGTTGGACCGACTATAATTTTGGTCGACTAACGACTATCCGACTAATCGGCCTTAAAAGGGCCGAAAAATATCGAAGTATTGAAAATATCGAAAGCATCGAATTATTAGAAATAATAGAAAGAAATAATAGTGCATACTAAGCATATTTTACTTTTGGATAATGTACGTTATCTTAATGACGGGCAACATGTTGGCAGTGTGAGTATTTATATCTCCAAAGAGTCTTGGAAGTCTGTTAACCTGCTAGGAAAATGAGTTAGAACTGTTCCAAACACTGCACATTATCTTAACAACTGCTAACTTGTTGGCAGTATGAGCTATTATGTCACCAAAGTCATGCTTATCAATTTGAAATTTGTCAACTTATTGGCAGTATGAACTATTACTGTTTCAAACACTGTGCACTATGAGTGCTTGTGTCTCCATAGTTCTGTTCGTCAGCTTGAAGTTTACCAACTTATTGGCAGCATGAGCTATTACTATTCCACAGACTATGTATCAGAAACTTTATTAGACAAATCGTCTCAAACTAATGTGCTCTACATCGCTATATACCTCTGATCCGGAAGATACCGGACATCTGTATACTATCTTTTTACTGTTCAAAACACTGTACATTATCTTATTGGCAGCATGACCTATTATGTCTTCAGAATCATTTTTGGCAATTTGAGGTCTGCCAACTTGTTGGCCGCATGAGCTGTTATATTTCCAAAGTCCTGCTCATCACTTTGAAGTCTTCAAACTTGTTAACAGCATAAGCTATTACCATTCCACAGACTATATATCATTTTGATATTTAAGCTATTATTATTCCAAACACTATACATTATCTTAAAGACTTATGTCTCCAAAGTCCTGCTTCTCAGTTTGAAGTCTGCCAACTTGATGACACCATAAGATTCCTGTTCTAAATACTGTACATTATCGTAAAGACTGCTGAGAGCTGTTATATCTCCAAAGGCCTGCTCATCAGCTTAAAGTCTGCAAACTTGTTGATAGTATGTGTCAATTCTATTTCATAGACTATATATTATTTGAAGGACTGCCAACTTGTTGATAGGGTGAGCTATTACGTCTCCAAAATCTTGCTCATCAGTTTGAAGTCTGCTAACTTATTCATAACATGAGCTAATACTGATCCAAATATTGTACATTATCTTATAGACTTCATATATCATGAGCTATTATGCCTTAAAGCTCCTACTCATCACTTTGTAGTCTGCTAACTTGTTTACAGTTGGTTTATTCGAACAGAGAATTACGTATCAATTTATAAAAAAAAATTATGATTTCTTATGGACAATTAATTGCGAACTAGCACCGTATTTTGTCACAGTTCGAACAGTAGAAATAAAAAACAAAATGAAGGATGAGAGATGATCACATCTGATCACTGTAGGATACCAATTTGTACGAAAATGTCTTTCTGCATCTCCTTTCATTGTCTCAGTACGTCTCTCTTTACTTCGTCTAATAGGTTGCTTATAAAATAAATTTTTCGTTGAATTACAAGTTCTAGGAAACTTATGCTAATATTAAACCTATCAGCTGCATCTCGGAAAGAAGCCGCCCAATGACGAGTTAATCACAGACATGTTAATATGTGCTGTTTTTCCATTAATTTTCCATTTCTCTTTAGTAACTACTAGGGCTGGGCGGTAGCATAAATAAGATATACAGGGTGAGTCAATAGTGCGGGGACGGATGATTGTGGCTTTACCATTGAAAATCAAAAAATAATGTTTTTATGTCATCATACATTATTATCAAAGCTGCATCGATTAAAATTATTTTCAGCTATACAGGGTGTTTCACTATTCCAGGCCCGTATTCAACTTCATTTTTTTAAATGGAACCCTATGCATCTTTTCATATATGCAGATTAATTGTCTTAAATGCTATAAGTGCATATTTTTTTTAAATGGAACCCTATACATCTTTTTAGATATGTTGATGTCTTAAATGCTATAAATGCGTATCTTGTTTTCAAATTTTGAATGCAAGGTTGCCAAGTTATTAATCATTTTGTGAAAATTTTTGAAGACTCATGTGATCACTTAAATTTCGTTATCAGCTTTATTATTAAATATAGAAGATTGTAATTTGGCATATCGATAAACAAAGCTTGGGTCTTTCGAACGCCACTAATACTATTGGGTAATATTATACAGGCTGGTTACTAGAACCGGTTAATTTATGGAATGTTTGAGGGACCATAACTTTGTTATTTTAAATGGAACACCCTATATTTGTTCAATGCCTAAGAAGGCTTTATTAATTACCTTTCTTTTTTGTTAAGCATATGGTATATCTAACATGTATACTTTTTGAGATAATTACACTATTTCAAAAATGTCGACATAAACTTGATTTTTTCACAAGAAATAAACCATGAAGAAGACATTTTTAAACAAATGCAAGTGCGTCTATTTTGTAAAAGATGAAGAAGTATACATGTGTACATATTCAGTTCAAAAAAGACTAGAATTTTCGAAATGGGTATTAGAAAAAGATCAACAAGAATGTAATTTTTACGATAATCTTCTATACAGCAAATAAGCGATGTTTTGTAAAAATAACTATGTAATAACTACTTAATCTTCATTACTACGATTTGGTCAACAGTAAACTTATATGAGAAGTAGCCCACTAACAACAATGGTGATAAACTATCTGGGCAAGGATTCTAGAATCTTATTTGATCACATTGTTTTTCTTCGAGGCAATCGTCAATGGATAATCTTTTTGAGTTTCTTAGAAAATCAATTGCCAAAACTTTTAGAAGATGTTTTACGAGACGTTTGACAAAGAATGTGGTCTCAGCACTATGGTACACCTCTTCACTATGATAAGATTTTTCCAACATACTTAAATAAAATTTTTGAAAAGTTGTTTTCTTAATACTATTGTCTGTGCACACATCCATACTTTTCCATCTTTCACGAAATAAACCTACTTGCATTTGTCTTCTTCATAGTTTATTTCTTGTGAAAAATCAAGTTTATACCGACATTTCTGAAATAGTGTAATTATCTCAAAAAGTACACATGTTAGATATACCATATACTTAACAAAAATGAAAGATAATTAATAAAGCCTTCTGAGGCACTGAAAAAATATGGGGTGTTCCATTTAAAATAACAAAGTTATGGTCCGTCAAACATTTCATGAATTAACCGGTTCTGGTAACCATCCTGTATAATATTATCAAATTGTATTAATGGGGTTTCAAAGACCAAAGCTTTGTTTATCGATATGCCAAATTGCAATCTACAATATTTAATAATAACGGTGATAATGAATTTTAAGTCACCACAAGATTTTTTAAAAATTTGCACAAAATGATTAATAAATAACTTGGCAACCTTGCATTCAAAATTTGAAAACAAGATACGCATTTATAGCATTTAAGACAGGTAATCAACATATCTAAAAAGATGTATAGGGTTCCATTTAAAAAAATGAAGTTGACTAGGGTTCTGGAATTGTGAAACATCCTGTATTCAATTTAAAAACATTTTCTTTATTTTCTACAGTAAGGCCACAATCTTCCGTCCTCGCACTATTGACACCCTGTAGAGTATTAATACCTTTGTGGTAGCGATACTACCAAAGTATCGAAAGTATCGAATTATTGTAAATAATATTTTAATAATAAAATAAAGTATATAATAAGCATATTTTTTATGTATTTTCCTTCGTAGATTTTAATTTTGGAGTTAAAGTGGTGGAAATAATAAAGACAAAATAAAAGAGAAATAATTCAACTCTTATTAAGAACACATGGATTCAATATGTTCTTAATAATTTTCCTTGATTATCGTACTCATCGCGAAAAAACAAGAATATACGTAAAATTTCGAGTTATTAATTATAACAGGAATTGAAATAATAAGGAATAACCACATATTGACTGTCATCTTTAAAGCATATTAGCTCTCTTGAAATATTTTAGGACAGATCTTGATCTGATATATATCGATCTTAAATATACTTTAATCTCAATTTCCTGTATACATAAAACAAGTTGCAATACTTCGACACTTTCGATATTTCAATACTTTTCATACTTCGATACTTTTGATACTTAGATACCGATACTTTGCTGGTAGCGAATATCGATACTGAGGTAGGTATCGATACCATCGACACTTTGCTGAACACTGATTGTAACAAGTATGATGTCGAGATGTAACACTCTTGTTAAATAATTATGTACCCAAAATTCACAGGAATGGTATTGGACGCGACGAAAATTTCTGTTATTTAATAGTATTATATTATTATATAAACTAATAATTCTGTTTCCTAGAACTATTTCGAAACTTAAAGGCGCTAAAAAATCACAACAATAACATTCGATTGATCAGGTATCAACATCTGGTTACAGTCTAGTTACTAATTTAGAAATACCGATTCTGCCACTAAACATTGAGATACGCACATAAAATTACAGCACTCACGTGGGTCACGATAATTATATAACACTGTATATTCGGTTTTTCTTTCGTAATACAGATATTTGTGGTAAAGTGTTATTTTTATGTATGAGTACTTTAAAGTACACCCACATTCAAAAGTTAATTCTTTTTCACTAGGTAATAAATAAATACATAACATTATTCTTATTTTATTTTTCGTTGGTATATTTTTTGCAGCATTATAATAAACGCCGACTAATCGGTTTTATTGTTTAATGAGCCGATTAATCGCCGACTAATCGAAGACTAAAAAGTGGCCGAATAGTCGGCTCTTCCGATTAGTCGCCGATTAATCGGTACAACCCTAACTTTAATAAATTATGAGGTGACATATCCGTTTTAATAAATGTCAATATCGCGATCCTTTTGATTATTGGCATTTGTCAATTTTAACTGTAAATTTTTGCACTTTGCCAAAATATCTTCTTTTGAAAAATGTCTGAGTTCATTAATGTGAATAATTCTAAATATTTCATTATTTTGTTTTAATAATGCAAATCGTTCAGTAATAGAGGACAAGGTGGTATCTAATATAGCAAAAAAGAAATTAATTTTGAATTTGTCTTTGTTAGTAAGGTTCAGATTGAGAGAAGGCGCAGATCGGTTCATCATCTGACTCATATTCAAATTGTTTTTCTTTTCTCTTTTCCGAACATCTGGAAATGTAGGTTCCACATCTAAACTTTCAGCTGTTCTTTGCTGAATTCACAATTGCTTCAAACTTATCGTCTGTCCGATAATCCTTTAGATATAGTGTTATTTGCTCTATAGATTCTAGAGCGGTTTTCATGTTATATGATGGATCTTGCATCATTTTATTGACAATATTTATTTTAGTTAAAATATCATACCATGTAATAATGCTACATAAAAACTTAAAGGTTGCAATTTTTGAAGAAAGGTTATCTGCTTACGTTCTTAATACCATATCTCTAGTTGCGTCGTGAGTGATTTCTAAGAGAGCTTGATAAATTTCACGTATATTCGTATGAAGAGGTTTTATCGCTTCTATGCAGCTTTCCCTAGTCGTTGACAACGGTTTTAAAGTACAATTTTGAACATGGGACTTTAGTGTTGCCCATCTCTTTATAAAAAAATGAACTGTTTCAAATGATATCTTTGCCGCATCGTTCACTACTACGTTTAATAATTGGTTAGAATATGGAATAAAAAATGCTCTTAAATTTACTTCTATAATTTTTTGCTAATTTTTGCATCGTGTTTGTCACGCATGTTTGCTCCATTGTCATATCTCTGACCTCGTAAATCGCAAATATTGAGATTCAAAGACTGTAATTGTTTTAAAATAAATTCATAAAGTCCTTGACCAGTAGTACTTTCAACTGCACAAAACCCTAAGAAATGTTCATGAATTTTTCCAGCATTTTTATTTTTATTGTGATTCACAAATCTAATCATAATGCTCAATTGATCCATATGGCTTATATCAGGAGTAGTATCGAAGAATTATCGAATAATATTTTGCACTGTGTACCATTTCCAAAATCTTTTTTATGCCTTCGGTCATTAAATGAATTATTTCATTTTGTATACCATCCCCTAAATAATGCGCAATACCCTTTTTGTCAGAGGTTTGAATACGACGTAAATGTTCAGCCATCACATCAAATTTGGCAATAATCTCTACTAATTTTAAAAAGTTTCCATTGTAATCATATTTTTTTTTGATGAACCTCCAAGAGCTATACATTACCGAGATAAATACTGAAGTACAGTAGGGCCCCGACATTCGCGGCTTCAAATTACACGGATTCGCATATTCGCGTTTTAAATTTTGCTGCCTTTTTCAACATTCACGACTCGATTATTCGCGAATACATAGCAAGTATGTATGTCATTTTTTAAAAATTTAAAACGAAGTTTACCGTAGGTTTACTGTACAAGCAACCAGCTTCAGATATGCGTTTCTCTGGGAATCCCTCATTTATGATCGATTTTAATGTTTGTGTTAGGTGCTTATTTTTGTGTTCTGTATTTCGTTCAGGTTAGTGTTTCGCCCGTTTTTTTACTATAATTTTATAAACAATAAATTAATCTCACAACAGTACTCAAAATGGGTACAAAAAGGCCTGCGATGGAAATAAATTTAATTGCCAAACGTGCAAAGTCAGTTATGACTCTAGAAAGAAAAATTCAAGTTCTTGATATGCTCCGGGAAGGGAAAAGAGCTACCGAAGTAGGCCGGGTCTTCGGTGTCAATGAATCTACGATAAGATCTATAAAGAAACAAGAAGAGGTAATTAGAAATACCGTAAAAAGTGGCATACCGTCATCATTAAAGGTAACGTCACAAGTTCGTGATGTTAATATTGAAAAAATGGAGAAGTCTCTTTATCTTTGGATTGAGGACCATGGTCGCAAAAATATACCATTAACTAGGGCTAGATTAATGGATAAAGCCAAGGAACTTTATCAACATTTTTCGTGTGGAATGGACTGTGCTGAAGACGATTGTAAATTTAAAGCCAGCAGAGGATGGTTCGAAAGATTCAAAACTCGTTTTAATCTTCATAACATTAAGTTGTGTGGAGAATCAGCTTCAGCAGATCATCAACAGGCTGCAAAATTTCCTGATGAAATAATAAAATTAATAGAAGAAAAAGGTTACCGTCCTGAACAAATATTTAATGCGGACGAAACCGGGCTTTATTGGAAACAAATGCCCACACGAACATACATTTCAAAAAATGAAAAGACAGCACCTGGTTTTAAATCGGCTAAGGATAGAGTTACAGTTTTATTTTGTGCAAATGCACGCGGAGACTTTATTACAAAACCAATGTTAATATATCGAGCAGCTAATCCACGAGCTTTAAAGAACAAGGACAAAGAAGCTCTTCCGGTCTATTGGCGAGCTAATTCAAAAGCTTGGATGACTTCTCAGCTATTTATAGAGTGGTTTAAAGAGTGCTTTTTTAAAGAAGTGGAGCGTTACCTAAAATCTAAAAATTTAGCATTTCACGTTTTATTGATATTGGATAACGCCCCATCTCATCCAGTAGATGCTCTCAAATTAGCTCATCCATGTGTCGAGGTGGTATTTCTTCCGCCCAACACAACATCCTTATTACAACCTTTAGATCAAGGTGTTATAAAAGCTTTTAAAAGTCATTATGCCGGATGGCACATGTTCGATTTTGTACATGAGAAAATACAAAATGATAGTGTTTTCTCAATAAAAGATGTGTGGAAATTATACAATATTGACCATGCGATTATATCTATAAAACTTGCTTTAAATGACATTAAAGTATCAACCGTAAGTAATGCATGGAAAAAACTGTTGAAAAAAGACACTGCGCAAAGTGTAAGCGAAATTGATGAGGCAATAGAGAGAGCTGTTCTTTCTGCACGGTTGCTACCGGGAGATGATTTTCATACCATTGTACCAGCTGATATCGAATCTCTCGTCAATGATCAAGAGGAAGAGTTGTCCAGTGCAGACTTAGAAGCGCTACTAATAGAAAATGTTTCAGGAACGGATGAAGAAGATAATAGTAATTCCCTATGTAATAAATTAACGTTGAAGGAACTTAATTTATTTATACAAGAAGCAAATAATCTTGCTGAAAAAATAGTAGAATATGATCCATCAACGGAACGAAGCACAAAATTTAAAAATGGTCTGAATACTCTTCTTGCTCCTTACAAAGAGCTTCAAAAGGATATGCAACACAAAGCATTGCAACCTACTATCCTTTCATTTTTTAAACCATCGTGTTCTAAAGCAATTATTATTGATGAGTAGAAATGTTAACTTTTATTTCTTTTTTTAGTTTATTTTGTTGCAGTTTGTTATTGCTATCGAGTTTAGGTTTTTTTATATTTTAAACAATTGTAATTATTTTAATATCTGTATTAGTTCCGAATACAAAAGTTTTAAGACCAGTCGTTTTATTTTGCAATTTTAAGCGTTTTATTTAGTATGTATAATTTATTAATTTTTGAAATTTTTAATTTTTAAAATTAAATTAAATGAAACTTTTGGCGTCGGTGACCATTTGGCGGTTAACGTGTTAAAAGAACATAGAAGTAGTAGTTTATCCTTCACAATATCTAGTGCTTCAATATTCGCGGATTCAACATTCGCGGCGTATTTTTAGAACCTAACCCTCGCGAATGTTGGGGCCTTACTGTATATATATTAAACGTTTTATAACAGATTGCCAATATTTTTTTTCAGTAGTATATAAGCTTTGCTCTATTGTATCAATCGTGGTTTTATTTGTTAAAGATTTTTTAAGTTCATTGTATTTTGTACTGTTTTTAATATGTATTGCACTCGTTTCGTGTTTTTTTAGTATTTGTGATAAGGGTTGCCAATCGTTCCAAGCTACCTCAATTACTTCAAAAATCGACATCTTTTGACTTATACATTCGAATGAAATAAATTTATATAGAATGTGAGGAAAAGAGTACAAAATAGGAAACAAAATAAAGAAGATTTATCTCCTAATACCGTGAGTATTTTCAAAGGATAGAAAAATTATTCCGAATATTCTAATGTTTTCTTAATTTCGAGACATTTAAAATTCCGAGACTTTCTAAAGTTCTAAAATAATGTAAAGACACATGTTAAATACTAAACTTTTACTCATACATAAAAACAGATACTAATTACAGCAATACCTCGCATAGTCCGCCTTCGAACAGTCCGGATTCACTATAGTCCGGTTTTAAATTTAAAAAACTTAAAGTTATGCGTCATGAAATTTAATGTTTTTCTGGGGTTTCCCGTTGTGTATGTACGTAGACTGAATGAGAATGTAAACTCCGTATAAAGTTGCGGTGATTCCCCTTTCAACGTCGCAATGTATAAACTGTGAAGTCGGACGGAGTGTGCGCATAAACAGTGGATGTTCTATTAGTTATCGATGTGTAAATCTACAGTAAAATTGATTTGTGCTAAAAAAATTAGATAGATCTGAATTCCATTAAAATAAAAATGAGTGAAAAAGAAAATGTGAAAGTGATTCCGCCATCAAAAAAAGTAAATGGCTTACTTTAGAACAAAAACTCGATGTAATCAAGCTTCACGAACAAGGTGCATCCTTTGCTAAAATATGCCGTGACAAAGGAATGGATGACTCATCAGTTCGAAAACTTATCAAAAAGAAAAAGTTTTTACAAAGTCTTTACAATGACTTAAAGACTACTGATGAAGTAGAAGGCAAAAGTCAGGAAACAAGTGAATATTTTACAGCAAGTCGTGGGTGGTTTTTTCGTTTTAAGCAACGAACTGGTATCCACAATGTTCGCATTGTTTGTGAATCTGCCGGTGCCGATAAAGAAGCTGCATTAAGATATCCAAAGGAATTGAGTGAAATCATACTGAAAGGTGGTTATAAAGATGAACAAATATTTAATGTCGATGAAACGGGGCTATTTTGGAAAAACTTGCCGTTACGCACTTTTATAGCAGCCAATGAAAAGTCATGCCCTGGCTATAAAGTTTCAAAGGACCGTCTAATACTGTTATTAGGAGGAAATGCAGCAGGCGATTTCAAATTAAAGCCCATGCTTGTGTACCGAGCAGATAATCCTAGAGCTCTTAAAAATGTGGCAAAAAAAGATCTCCCAGTGTTGTGGCGTTCAAACAAGAAAGCATGGGTCACAAAAACTTTATTTGAAAATTGGTTTACCAACTACTTTTCTCCTGCGACGAAACGTTATCGTAACGAAAAAGGGTTAGATTTTAAAATTTTACTGATCTTAGATAACGCCCCAGGTCATCCGACTAATCTTGCTGAATTAAATGAAAATGTACAAATAAGTTTTCTTCCGCCAAATACGACGTCGTTGATCCAACCTATGAATCAAGGTGTCATTGCGACATTTAAAGCGTATTATTTGCGCCACACTTTTTCCCAAACCATTAAAGCTACAACAGGAGAAAATGCACCTACTTTAACGAAATTTTGGAAAAGCTATAACATCAGAAACGTTATCGAAAATGTAAGCGAAGCATGGCATGAATTAACAGCAAACAATATGAGAGCAGTGTGGAAACATATCATACCACATTGTGCAAATGATTCCATTGATTATGAAACTCAGTTTGCTGAGGTAACTAATAACATAGTGGAAATTGGACAGTAACTCGGTTTCGAAGAATTAGATTCTGCCAACGTAATTGAGTGCATTGAATCGAACACTAATGAATTGGATAATGAAACACTTATTAACATAGATGAATAACGAGCTTATGAAGAACAGGAGGACAACTTAGACAACGAAGATAGTGTTGAAGTCCCTACAAGGGAATTGACAACTGAACAACTATCAAAAATTATTGTGATGGTTGAGAAGGTATCGGAGCATATTAAGGAAGTTGATTCCAATATCGAGCGTAGCCTTACAGTTTGCCAAACAATAAATAATGCAGTTCGGTGTTACAGAGAAATATATGAAGAGAAAAATCGAAGAAAAAGGTGCAGACATCTATATTGCAATTTTTAGACAATACAAAATGAATTTTTTATACACGCAATTGTTTTTAATAAAGAAATTTCTATTTACTTACTGAGGGATGCATTTCTTTGAACCAATTGCCAATTTTTGTATATATCTAATTCCTCGATTAGTCCGGTTTCAAACAGTCCGAGAAGTCCGTGGAACAAGTTTTCCGGACTATGCGAGGCATTGCTGTATATTATAAGAAGCACGCAGTCCATCGTCATCTCTCTGAGATGTTGTTCCTATGAGTTCTTGCAATTTCGGTGTTTTCAAATATTTTTCTTTGAGTGTTTGAAAGAACGTTAAATCCTTATCTTTTTTGTCACTATGGATTTTTATTAAATGTTCCTTAAGCTTAGAAGGTTTCATTGAATCGTTTGACATCGTTTTATTACATAAAAGACAGAAAGGTAAAGTACTATTTCCTAGTGACAAAATGAAGCGAAATTTAATATATTCAACACTGGATTGTCTGCATTTTTTCTTCGGTTTACTCATACTGTTATCTAAAAAAAGGGCACAAAACGATACAGGAAACTAATTATATATATATATATATATATATATATATAATGATAATAAATAATTTAAAATTAATTAACAACGGAATACACTAAAACACAGCAATTCAAAACATTAACTGAAGAAACTTAAAATTCCTTCAAAAATTTTAATAAAAAAGAAATCCTTAATGAGTGTTACTGTGATACATAAATTTATATACATATTTTTTAATTTTTTTAAACTGTGAATTTAGTCGTAAATTTAAGAACTCGACAATTGGTAAACACATTGTTTATCTTTTGTCCAATCACGAATCGAATTCTTAAATTTAACATATACAAAGATATTTAATATATAAATATCTACAAGTAATAAAACTAAAAAAGTATATACAATACAATAAAAGATAAAGTACAATACAATAAAGTACAATTTTATGCACCTGTCCGAGTTAATCGATTTTAATTTTCCGAGGACCCCCTGAATGACCCTAGGGACCCCTTGGGGTCCGTATGAACCACTTTGGGAACCACTGCATTAAGTCATCATATTTTAGGTTGGTCTATATGCCCCTGCCCTGTGTCGGTTCTTATGCAGGACACTATGTATATTATATACAGGCTGCCTCTGAAATACGTGTACAACGAAATACCAAAGATTCCTTGGCTCAAAATAGGCCGACTTAAGTTAACATATTCTCTCCTTAAAAAATCATTTAAGAAATGATGTAAGTTAGCAAAATTTTATCTAACATTGTAACATATACAACATCTATTTAGAATTTAGTTTTAAATAAATTATTGTAATTAAGTGGTTTCCTGAGGATGGTCAGTCAGGCCGAAACCGGTAGAAACTGAAAAATAAAATATAAAATTTCATCGTTAAAGTATAAAATAGTATCTTAGTTGTTATTTTAATAACAATCCCACCATAGTGAAGAATATTGAATAAAAGCAAATTTTGAAGTTTTATACATCGTTTAAGTTTCGCTTTCCATTTGTAAGTAATCAGATTCGGAAAGCTTGGTATAGAATAAAGGAGGCCGTTTTATTGAAATCTTTGAAAATTTTGTCGTGTTTAGTAGTCCTGAGATTATTTTTTTCTCGTTCCTAACGTATTAAGGCTGCGTTAAACGTCATGAAAATCAGGTACTTAAACATGGGTGCAGTAGTTCCAAGTTTTAGGGCCCAAAGAGGAATTAATGTGAAAATTTTACCATAGGGTTACAATGGACATATAGGGCTTTGTAGCAAATATCGGCAAAAAACAGATATTTTTATTGTTATTAATGAAAAAAAAATTACAAAGTTGGATGTATCTTTGGTAACTTTACATCGTTTATACAGAGTAAACTAATTCACAAATCACTTCGAAAATACACTCACTGTGAGCAGAACATTCCCCAGAAATAGTTTAAGATTAGAACAACACTCCCTTATTACGTAAATCTGTAGAAAACTTGAAATTACGTACTTACATTTAAACTATATGGGATAATAAATAAACCGGAATTTAGGCAACCGCACCCCCCGTTTTAAAATAATATATTTTAGCGATTACCATGATATTTTAGTAGATTATCATTCTGTTAAGTTCCCATTAGATTAAATGTTTATAATATATTGTTTGAAACTAAAAAATATGGTAGAAAAATAAAATAGTCGAAGGGAATTTATGATGAGAAAAAAATACAATGTGTGGGAGATGGATATTTCGAATCATTAAATCTCAAAGATTGTTTGATTAAAACTTAATCATATATTTTATTATAAAAAATAATCGATTTAAAAAAATTGTATCTCAAGATATAATTGAGATATCGCATTGAAATAAAAAGGAATATAAAGCAGATTTATTCATTGTTTAAGTCCCCAAAGATGATTATTTCGAATCGTTAAATCTCAATGTTACGATTTTTTGATTAAACTTAATCATATATTTTATTAAAAAAAATAATCGATTTAAAAAGATCATATCTCAAGATCTAATTCAGATATCCCAATGAAATAAAAAACAATTTGCAGCAAATTTATTCATTATTTAGATCCCCAAAGATGGTTATTTCGAATTATTAAATCTCAAAGTTACGATTTTCTGATTAAAACTTAATCATATATTTTATTAAAAAAATAATCGATTTAAAAATATCGTCTCTCAAGATCTAATTGAGATATCGCAATGAAATAAAAAGCAATTTGCAGCAAATTTATTCATTATTTAGGTCTCCAAAGATGATTATTTCGAATCGTTAAATCTCAAAGTTACGATTTTTTGGTTAAAACTTAATCATATATTTTATTAAAAAAATAATCGATTTAAAAAAATCGTATCTCAAGATCTAATTGAGATATCGCAATGTAATAAGAAGCAATTTGCAGCAAATTTATTGATTATTTAGATCCCCAACGATGATTATTTCGAATCGTTAAATCTCAAAGTTACGTTTAATTCATTAAATCTTAATCATATATTTTATTAAAAAAATAAACGATTAAACGATTTAAAAAAAATCGTATCTCAAGATCTAATTGAGATATCACAATGAAATAAAAAGCAATGAAGCAAATTTATTCATTATTTAGATTCCCGGAGATGGTTATTTCGAATTATTAAATCTCAAAGTTATGATTTTTCGATCAATTTTTCGACAAATAGAACTGATCGTTTAACAAAATGGGTGCTTATTCTATTGAATGAGTTTCTTTTTGTTCCTCTTATGATATACTTTTACGTACATATTTTTTGTCAGATAAATATTAATGGTATACCTACAAAAACAATCTTAAATGCGCCATAAACTAAACGGTAACAAACAATAAGCTACGTACACGAATTTCTCTATTCCAGTGTGAGAATAAATACATTTTTCAAGAACATTTCTTTTATTGTGAAACTGAAAGTGATAATAACAACAATATCAATGTTTAGATACATTGTAGTAAAAGCTAATATGATTATTAAGAAATAAATTAAAAAGGGTTTCGGCCAATCCGAGCGGAGTTGAAAAGATGGTACCCACCTCAGACGGAACGTGGCGTCTTACCGTCTACGCACGATATATAGATAAAACGAGATTTTTAGATAAAATTATTTTATTACAAATTCAATAAGTATTTTTTGTATATAATACATAAATAATGCATATAAATTTAAACAATATAGCGTGGAACTAATTTCCTTAAAATTTTGTTTTTAATATACATCAAGAATAATAATAATGATTATTATAATAATAATCACAAAGAAATACTACAAAGAAATGAATCGATGACATCACGAAGAGTGGTTCAGACATGTATTGTCCATAATTCCTGCAAGATCGGTATCATATATCACTATGCTGGATCGTAATTTCAGAAATCCAACAAGAGCATGGAAAAAGAGGGAATATCCTCAGGTGGCTTCAGGAAAGAAATGCGTCGCTACCTGAGGATGATACTTCATTTTCATCGACTACGAGGTCACAGCTTTTACAACCATCACGTCCTTATCATTATCAGAGACGGTATTTGTTATACACTTTGGTACAGAAATTAGGCGCGACGAGGTAAAATTCCTTTGGTTACCAGCACATTGTGAATTTAATTCAATTGAGTTAATATATGCCTATGTTAAAAACAAAGTAACAAAGAACAACAATACCTATAAAATTGACGAAGTTCTCAATTTGTGTCATGATGCAATTGCTTTAGTTAGGCCACAAATCTGGAAAAATTGTGGCAGATACGTTAAGAAAATTGAAGACAAATACAGAGAGAAACAGTGCTGCATCAAACGAGTTCTGTTAATACTATATTGAATTCTGGAAGAAACAAGAAGAGAAGAGACAATAGAAAGCAGCAATACCAATGATCCCGATGCTCCTGGCCCTTCTGGAGTCCGGAATGCTATTCAGGCAGTTACCAGTTTGGTGATTGTAGCAGAGGCAGAAATGATACAGGATAAATTACGCAAAGGAAATTCATTTGAATTACATTCTGTAATTTTTGATTATCAATTACATAATCAATTTTTACTATAATAATCACTATTATTATTTTTGATAAATAATTAAATTTATATGCATTATTTATGTCTTATATACAAAAATACTAATTGAAATTGTAATAAAATAATTTTATCTAAAATTTTAAACATCGTTTTATGTATATATCGCGCGTAGACGATAGGACGCTACATTCCGTTCGCATGGCTTATTTCTGTTTCTTTTTAATTTATAATTCCGTTAAATCGCTTCTGGCAAACGATATTATTCAACAAATTTTGTTAAAAATTGAAATCCGCAAAGTTAAAGCAGACGCAACAAATATCATTAAATAAGATTTAGGCAACAAGAATCCTTGCGATTTGTTTGGGCATATCACAACCGATTAAATACTCTCGCATCTCGCTTGATATGAGTAGTGGTGGGGAAAGAATCGCTTAAAGATACGAATTTTATTTATTTCCTCAAATCTGGTGTGGCGCGACATCTGTTAACGACAAGATCTCGAGTCAAAGCGATCTCGAGATTTAGAGGTTGTCTCAAGAACGTTTAACCCGGCCTTAAACAATTTTTACAATTTTAAAGAAAGGAATTCCCTATGGAATGAGCCTAATGAAAGGGTAAGTTACCAGAAAAAAAAACAAGTGTCTTTCGTTGCTCATTTTTTTTCTGAACTAAAAGCATTTGTTCAGAACTGTCTTATTATGGTAAATAAAATACTAAACATCTTTTGCATAAAAAGTTTTTTTATAAAGTGAATATTTACCGAGTACTACATTATTTCATATACATGGGACATCAGTATTCTCCAACGAATAAAATCTTTCAACGGTAATATGACTAATAATAATAATAATAATAATATTTATTGAAAAGACACAATTACAGAATATTATAATACAAAAAACTTCGAATACTATTACTAGCAAAGAAAACAACCGATACTGTATCCTTCCAAAGGGGATTGAGTCAGCGCACCAGGTCAAACCAGGAATAACTGTTTTTCATCAACCCCAAAATAACAAAATTAAGAATTAATTTATAATAATAATAACAATGACATTGATCTAAGAAGACTTACGAGACGAAAGAGAAGAGAAAAGAAAGAGAAAAAAAGAAAAACAACAAAAAGGAAGGAAAGCAACATAAGAGAAACATGTACAGAAAAAGAAGGAAAGAGAAAGAAAGAAAACAAAAAGAACAACAAAAAAAAAAAGATAAGAGTCTATTGGCGCTGCTGCTGAAGCAAATGAGATCTGTAGGCTGATCTAAAGGATTGCCCACTCCGCTGCTTAATTTGCTCTGGGATGCTGTTGAGAACTTTGCAAACAGAATACGAAAAGGACCTTTTGAAAAGTTCAGTACGGTGAGGTGGTATCGTAAGCGTGAAACGATGACGAATGTTCAAATTATGAACATCACAGCGAAAGCAAATTTTGTTCCATAAATAAGGAGGGGTTTTATATAAAATGACTCGGTGAAAGAGACAAGCAGCGTGTAGAGACCTCCGATTCGCCATATTAAGCCAGTTGACCCGACCTTGAGCACTCGAGACATGATCTCTCCTTCTCAAACCAAAAATGAAACGCAAGCAAGCGTTTTGAACACGTTGAATACGAGTGGAAGTAAAGTTATCTATACAAGAGCCGTATAAGACATCACCGAAATTAAAGAGAGACAAAACCAAAGATTCACATAACTGTATTTTTAAACGTAGATTAAGTAAGCAACGATTACTGTAAAGGAGTCGAAGGGTAGAGTAAGCACTACGAATAAGGTTTGAAACATGAGATCGAAATCTAAAAGAAGAATCTATAACAATACCTAGATTCCTAGCCTCTTCAGTAAAGTTAAGTGAAACATCACCAATCTTAATAGATAGAGACTTGCGCATAGAATCACGGAAGGATGGACACCCAAACAGCATAACGGAGGATTTCTTAGCATTAATATTTAAACATAGCTGAGACGCACGAGTGATTAACCTTTGCAAATCGTCGTTAATACATTCCTGAGCAACGCAAAGTTGATCCGGAGTAAAAGAAAAATACAGTTGCGTGTCGTCGGCGTACATATGCACAGAGCAGTGCCTCAGAACATCAGTTAGATTGAAAGTATAAATTAAGTAAAGTAAAGGACCAAGAACCGATCCCTGAGGCACCCCAGACGTAACGGATGCTTCCACTGATTGCAGGCCATTGAGTGTGACAATCTGCTTGCGATTACATAAATAGTGCTTAAAGAAAGAACACACATTGCGAGAACATCCAATGTAATGAAGAATGGCAAGAAGTATCTTATGATGCACAGTGTCAAAAGCTTTTGAAAAGTCAAGTAAAACAAGAACAGAAGCAGATTTGCGATCAATTTTCCGGATAATGTCATCGCAAACTTCCAAAAGTGCTGTGCTACAACTGAAACCGGATCTGAAACCAGATTGAGTGCATGGTAGAATCTTGAACGTATCTAAATGACTGCGTAGACGTAAACTGATGATTTTCTCCAGAACCTTGGAGAGAACCGAGAGAATGTTAATAGGTCTAAGGTCACTGTAACTTGCAGGGTTGCTGGTTTTAGGAAGAGGCATAACAAGAGCAGTCTTCCAAGCGGAAGGAAACACAGCATACTCCAAGCAAACATTGATAATGTGACACAAGTAGGGTAGAATAAAAGGGCAGCACATAGTTAACATTTTAATACCAATGCCATCAGATCCAATAGCAGCAGTTTTAAAAGACAGTAAAATTTCACCAATCTCTTCCTCAGTGGAAAGAGAAAAGACAAATTCATTGCTGACAGACGGGTGGGTATTGGAGAGAAAATGAGAAATGACATCAGGATCACCGGAAGAATCAACTTGTGAAGACAAAAAAGAAATATTAATAGCTTCAACATCGGATAAAGCTACTGGTACTGACCGCTGTTTAGATTTAATGATTCCCATCCTATTAAAAGACTTCCACAGTTCACGACTATTATTAGAGTTCAAAACGGACTCTATATATGCCCTTTTCTCTCTCCGAATACAAGAATTTGTAAAATTGCGTAACTCTTTATAGTACGAAAAGTATAAAAGTATATATATAAGTATATATATTGTAAACTGATATAAAAAAACCTTTTAACCAACTGCGGAATTATACATTTTTTTTGCACTTATTATTTATGGTTTAAATTTCATTAAAATGGCCATATAGGCAACCAATCAAACGCAACAAAATTTACGTTGGCAATTCTAAAATGGATTTTGCACAAATTGATCTAAATTTTTCGAATGATATCGTGCAGTTTTTTATTAACTTTTCTGATTTAACTAACTGCTTCATTTTATTTTGATTAACAGTTTTATATAATAGCCATAATAGGTAAAGTTCATGAAACGGTTTTTCACCTGTCAAAATTAATGTTGGTAGTTATACATTTCAAAAATTTGTCGGTTATGTCGGTGCGATTAAAACTACTACAACAATGTCTAAAAAGCAAAATATGAAGAAAAAAAGTGCCATACCACAAGATATAAAGAACATCCAGGAAACCATTAAAAAGATTTGGCCGAATTATCCCTATAAGGAAGAAAGTCTTATAAATCTAACCTCCGATTTTGTTGTGGAGTTCTACTCAATGTATTTAAATACATTCTACGATGTAATCGATTTTACCATAACTACAGCAGACTTAAACGACTCAAAAGATAAGCTGCAGACGGATTTTATGAGTACTTGTCCGAAAAATATTAAGAAAGAAATATTTCTTTTCGCTCAATTAAGTAGTATTTTGCGCGAAATAAACATCACTTATTTTTCAATAACCGATCTGTATGCACCACAGAATCGGACAAGAACTACAATTAAAATTTTACTTAATTTATTATTGTATATGATCAACAAAAAATGTGAAAGTGATGAGATTTATGAAGGTGAACTCAAAGAATTCGAGAAATGTTTAGAATCTCAAAATGTACAGAATCATTTAATGACAGAGCTTTCTGATTGCAACAATGAAAATAGGATATTATTGGATAATTTAGAGCGTGAAGAATTTATCACAAATGAACGATTGGATCAGGTGAAAGAAACGGAAAAAATTGTAAATGAAAATGGAATTAAAGAAGAAAAATTTGCTACCTTAAAAAAGCAAATAATGCAAATCGAGGGGAACAATGGCTCAATGAAGGAAAATATTATTAATAAAGAAACTTTTGATACAACAATCAAAGATATTGAATATATAAAGAAAACATTAGAAGAAAAGAAACACAAAATAATTGAACAATCTGAGCTCATTGCAGGAAAATCTAAAGACTTAACTCATTTGAAACGTATTTCAACTTTATTAGATACTGTTGATACAAGTTCATTGCATACAATTAAAGAAATCAAAGAATCCGAGCAATTAATTGAAAGGGAAAATATAATTAAGAATAATTTAAACGAAAATGTTCAAAAATTGAAAGAAGAAATTAAAAAACAAAAGGTTACCATTGAACAATTAAAAAATGAAACAAAACAGGGAGAAAAGAAAATTAAAAATACTTGTAAAGATTTAAATGAGAAAATGGAAGAATCAGTTAAAGATATCCAAAGACTTGATGAGATGTATAACAAATTAGAATTGGTTGAGAAAGAATTACAAAATAAAGAACAATTATTGAATGATCGGTGTAAGCAGATTGAAGCTGATGTAGAAGTGGATCTTATCAATTTGCAACATACTTATCAATTAATTTGTAAGAAAATATTAAACTTTAAAAAAAATTGCTATTCATAGATATAAATGGTATACTTTATTTAATACTCAATTTAAGCATTAAAGGTGTTTATTATGTTATCACTGGCACCTACAAATTTGTAAAATTTTATATTTTCTTTATAATAAAGATTAATTTGTTGTAATTGTATTTTATTTATAAAAAAATGTTTTTGTTATGTTAATATTCATTTTATATTCCTGAAACAATAGTGTAAAGCTCAGAAATAAAACAAAGCTTAACCCTTTGATTAGTAACTTTTATTTTACAACTCACTATCTACAGAGTTAGTTTTTTTTGTTGTTATGTTTTCAATGAAATACTATTAATATTACATAAATCATAATAAAAGAAAATAATATATAAAAAATATTACTTTTTACAAGTTTTTGGAAATAAATTTCTATTTCATGTTAATATAGTGAAAGACGTGTATGATTTATGTGACCATACGTCCCGTTCTTCTGTTAGTAGTCCCATCGTCTCGAATAAACTCTAAAACGGGTTTTCATAATTACATAAGTGCATAAATCTCATTAAGTATCTACACTCAGCAGCAGAAGTCTGCGTACAAAAAACTTGTAATACTTTAATTGAAAAAATAAGAGTCATAATCTAATGTGATAAACTTGATTTTTTTTTATTTTGTATATTAACTACATATAATTCTATTAACAAAATATGCTTCAACAAAACAGAAACAGTAGTTACAGAAAAAAATCAAAACTAAAAATTCTACAAATAACGGGCATGCAAAAATCTGCGTACAAGTCAGGACAGTATTTATAAAAAATTCATAAATGAGATCATTGTTTCTATATTAATATGAGGTCGGATAACCTTTACGTTTAATGACCTCCCTTAAACGTTTAGGCATGGAGTACACTAATTTCTTCGTTTCGTCCGAACTGATTTTGGCCCATTCCTCAATCATAACATTTTTTAACATTTCCTTCGACGTTATGTTGTGTTGCCGAATCCTACGTTCCAGTAAATCCCAGAGGTGTTCGATCGGATTCAAGTCCGGCGATTGTGGAGGTGTTTTAAGTTGCTTTGGGGTATTGTATAGTAGCCAAAGCTTAGTGTTGTGGGCGCAATGTTTGGGGTCATTATCTTGTTGAAAAAAGTATTCGGGCCCCAAGCCCAAGTTTTCGATGCTAGGCTTCAAATTTTCTTTTAAAATGTCTATATACATTTTATGGTCCATTGTCGATGTTATGAAAACCAACCTTCCCACTCCTTTGGTGCACATACACCCCCAAACCATAACTCCACCACCTCCGTGTTTTACAGTCGCTTTCAAATTTTCGGGATTAAGGGCAGTATTAGGTTTTCTCCATACAAGTTGTTTACCCTTAATGCCGAAAATGCAAAATTTGCTCTCATCTGTAAAGAGAACTTTCTCCCAGAATTCAATGGGCTTGTCTAAGAGTTTTTTTTGCAAAGGCGATCCGCTTCTGACGATTGACCTCTGACACAAATGGCTTTTTTCGTGCAACGCGACTGTGATAGTTAGCTTTTTTTAACGTCCTTCTCACCGTATCTTTGCTGATAGTTTTATGAAATTCTTCTTGTACATTTTCTACTATTTTTTTTGCCGTCAGCCTAGGTTCTTTTCTAACCTGCTGTACAATTTTTCGCTTCTCTCGGTTTGTTAAAAGGGGTGGTCTACCAGATCGTGGACGTGAGAGGTAATCTTCAGTGTCTTTATAATTATTAATTACTCTTTGAATGGAAGAGTGTGACCTGTCAACAGTTTCTCCTATTTTTCGAAAAGATTTTCCCTCTTTCCATAACTTTACAATAATTTTTCTCTCTCCCAATTCAATTTCCTTTCCTTTCCTGTCCATTCTAACTTTTAGCTTCTAAGCCTGTGCTAATATAATTGACACCGATTATCTTTTATTTAAATCGGAAAGCGTACATCGCCAACTACGTATTTAAGTAAATAAGTATATTTTGGAGAAGGCGTCTTTATTTGTACGCAGATTTTTGCATACGCATTATTTGGAGAATTTTTAATTTTAATTTTTTTTTGTAACTAATATTTCTGTTTTATTGATGCATATTTTGTTAATAGAATTATATGTAGTTAATACACAAAATAAAAAAAAAAATGAAGTTTATCACATTAGATCATGACCCTTATTTTTTCAGTTAAAGTGTTAGAAGTTTTTTGTACGCAGACTTCTGCTGCTAAGTGTAGCTGTATTTATACAGCTTTTTTTATTGGTAGTATTTCGTTTCTTTGTTTGCGAGTTTTTTTTTGTTTAGAATGCATTATTGTCAAAATTTACTTTTTTAATATTTATAGTGTACGCATTGAAATTGTAAAAGAATTCTATGACTTGATTGGTACAGAGTATAAAAGAATGTTGGGTTACAATAAATCTAAATGGCCTGTACTTGAAGAGTGCTTAAAATGTTTGTGAGATTAGAAAACTATTTTAGATTGCTAATCTAAGAAAAGTCTTCTAATAGGCATTCATTCTAATAGTTACTCTTCTAATAATTAGTCATCTAATGTCCGAATATATTGAAGTTGTTTTTTGGCATTCCCAGCTCCGAATGCTGGTTATATTTTGTGCATGCCCAAGAAGTTGGTTTTCACCAAGTCGCTTTAAATACCGAAGGACAAAATATATCAGCAATGGATGTGAATGTAACAAACCGTTTAAAAGAAAACTTGTCTTTAGAAAAAAATCAGTTTTTATCACACACGTTACACGAAATTTAGTAGCAAAGTTGATCAAAATCAGAGCTCGGCTAACTGCTTGAAAAAAGTAGTCGAGTATTATACTCGAATTAATCGTCTTTCTCTGCAGATAGAACGAATAGTCTTTTCCGATTAGCGAATTTCTTACCAATTCGGATTACAAGGAACATAATGGAAATTTTACGTTTTTCAATTTTGTTCAGATTACCAGGGAATTCGGATTTGGGATTGTATGAATTAGCAACGCTTTACTGTACTTCTGTAACTACATAATGAGATGCAGTTTTAATGCCTAAAGCGGGTTGGCTGGCACTCTCCAAAAAAAGTCTGATAAAACAAACAAAGTTTTACAAGCAGTATCTAGTCTTTAATTGGCAGTTTTTAAACTTTTTTAAGTTTTTTTGTCAGTATTTAGCTTTTAGCAGATATGATGATGTTGTATTTTGCCAACAGTTTTTAATATTTTTGAAGGAAAATTAAATTTTATTAACAGTCCTTCGCTTTTTACCATAAAAGTGTCTTCTGCCAGCAGTATTTAATCTTTAATTAACAGTTTATGGACTTCTTACATAAAGGTTGTGCATTTTGTTCAATAGTATTTAATATTTTCAAAACATAGTCAGTTGGTTTATCAAAAGTATCCAGTTTTTACGAACAGTTTTACAAGTAGTATCAAATCCTTTGGAAGTATTCCAAGTCTTCCAAGGGCAGTATCAAATTTTCTGGAAGTAGTATTAAGTCTTCTAAAAGCAATATCAAGACTTCCGGAAGTAGTATCAAGTTTTCTAAAAGCATTTCAAGTCTTTTGGAAGCAATAACAAGCCATCTAGAAGCAGTTCAAATCTTCTGGAAGCATTTTAAGTCTTCGGGAAGCAATATCAAAACTTCTGGAAGTAGTATCAGGTTTTCTACAAGCATTCCAAGTTTTCTAAAATTATTTTAAGTCTTCTGGAAGCATTTCAAGTTTTTTGAAAGTAATAACAAGCCATCTAGTAGTTCAAATCTTCTGAAAACAATATCAAGTTTTCTAGAAGCATTTCAAGTCCTATGGAAGCTTTTCAAGTCTCCTTAAAGCAGTATTAAGTTTTCTATAAGCAATATTAAACCCTCTGCAAGTAGTGTCAAGCTTTCTAGAAACATTGTAAGTCTTCTAAAAGTATTTCAAGTAGTCTGAGAACATTTCAAGTCTTCTAGAAGCATTGCAAGTCTTTAGGAAATTATATCAAGCTGTATCAAGTCTAACTTAAAACCAAATTTTAATACTTTTAGACTGCACCTGAAAAACCAAACCAAAAGAAAAACTTTTATTTGTAAAATAACAGAAAGCAACTTAGAACTAACTAATTTTATTTTAAAAATGTTTTAAAGTATGAAATTCGGCAAAACAGGGATGGACGCCGCCATCCCTGTTTTAATAACCCAACGCCGCAATCTTGACACATAAATCTTGTACTGGTTCTTTTCTTCGCTCTTCTTGTGGTGTGCTTACACACATGACACTATCTTTGTGTTCTCGATCCCTTTGCTTCCTCGTCTGTGGTACAAGTGCTAGAAAAAGTCTCTCCTTCAACCGAAGTGAGTTGTTATCACTTGAAGGCCTTCCGCCTCTCCGATTTTTCCTATCAGTTGCGTGATTTTCGATAATTTGCCTCACCAGCTCAAGTCTAAACTTTGCTAGGTGCGGCTTTGCTCCTGTTCTCATCTGGAACAAGGCGTATGCCTTAAAAACAGCCAAGTCCATCAAATGCATAAAAAACTTTTTGTACCATTTTATGGATTTTCTGGCCGTAAGAGAAAAACTTATCTGCTTTGTCTACAGCTCCAATTTTCAAGTTGTAATCGACTATACAGCTTGGTTTGACAATAGATTCACCGGTTGTGAAATTTATTTTTCCATGTCTCTTTTATCGTGCCATTTTATCACCATCATGTTCTGTGTATTTCTCATTTCAATTTTGCCCTTCATTTTATTGAGGAAATTTTTAGACATACCCTTTCTATTGCACCTTACTGTTCCGCAAGACCCTGTTTTTATCGTATGCAAATAGCTACTTAGATGAGGACTTGAATAGCAATTATCATAATAAATGGTATGGCCCTTGTCTAAATATGGCTCGAGTAGTGTTGTAACTACAAATCCAGAAATGCCTAAGCCTGCAATTTCATTATTTATTTCAGCAGAAGAACCAGTATAATAAATGAAACCCAGAATGAAACCAGTTTCTACGTCACACAAAACAAAAAGTTTTATCCTAAATCTGTGTCTTTTTGAGGGTATGAATTACTTGAAACTAAGTCGGCCTTTCCAAGGCACAATACTTTCATCGATGCATAAATCTTTAAAAGGTTTCATTACTATTTGAAACGATTTCGTAGCAACTCAATTATAGGTCTTATTTTCTGCAGTTTATCCCCTACGCGTGGTCCTTTATTGTTTGAAAAATAAAGCATTCTTAGCAGTAAAGAATATCTATCTTGGGACATTATTTTTCCAAAAATAGGTGTCTCAATGAAAGGATCAGTACTCCAATAGTCTTTCCATTCATTTTTACTCATATGAGTGAAGAGCATTGTAGTGGCAAGAAAAACATAGATCTCATCTTCTGTAGTATCAACCCATTTGTGCATTTTACTGTACTCTTCTATTCTCTTTGTATTTACAACGAATGTATAATAATTATTGGTTTTTGATGTAATGTGCGTAATAAAATCTGGTTGTATAATGGCAACAAAACAATCATATTCAGTTGTATTCTCTCCTAAACGTAATCAAGTTTAGGAGTTTGGACGATTTGAAATGCTTCCAGAAGACTTGATACTACTTTTAGAAGACTTGATGTTGCTCTCAGACGATTTGAAATGCTTTTAGAAGATTTGATGTCGCTGCCAGAAGACATGAAATGCTTCTAGAATGCTTGATCTGCAAAAGACTTAAACTGCTTCCAGAAGATTTGATACTGCCCATAGACTTAATACTGCTTCAACTAATACTGCTTAATAATAGACTTAATACTGTTTCAAAAGGACCTGTTGCTCTATTGAATCCAAAAAGGCTTAAAATGTTCAAAATAACTGTAATGCGTCAAAAACTTAATACTGCTTCTATAAGACTTGAAGTGCTTCCAGAAGACTTGATATTGCTTCCAAAAAACTTGAAATGCTTCTAGAAGGCTTAAACTTCTTCCAGAATCGATATTACCTCTGAATGCTCTTAGAAGAATTGAATGCTTCCAAAAGAATCTTCAAATTGGAAGAGTTAAATGAAGTATGTAGGGCATCTAGCGGAAACGTTGCTAAACGTTGTAATGTAGGTTTGACAGTAAACATATATAAAGGAAAATAGAATATGCTAATTTTTAAACAAAACTATTCTTTTAACAATACCCCATGTTTTAAAACACTTTTTGAACTGTTTAAAACATATTTAGTTGAAAATATATCAACATATTTAGTTGAAAATAATTGGTGTGTCTCACGACAATAGCAACAATTTCAACCATCATTTTTTCTGCTATATATTCTTCAATGTCAAAATTTTCATCATAACTTTTTTTAACTGTAAATCACGCCGGCTATTCATGGTCTTTTGTCTTTGCTGTGGTTTGTAAGCAACCGCCAGCGATAAATTCTTGTTACTTTGAAGCTATTATCGGATTCAAAAGATTTTACCTCTCATTTTGAAGTCGTATAAGACAGAAACTACTCCATAGAAAAAATTGAGACTAGCTTTGTTTAACGCGTAATTTAATTCTTTATAATGTGTAGTAATTTCATTTTTTGTCACACACTCATGTAGTAATTATCGCAGGTATAATGAAAAAATGTACCCGATTTCGGTCGATCTGAGAAGGACCTCGATTTTATAATTTTTTTTTTTCAAAAATTGTTTAGCAAAATAATTTGAAATTTAAACTGGAACTAACCTAATGTATTGTTAATGAACAGTATATTTTATTTTATGAATATTTTATATAGTTTCACGGATAATCACGGTTTAATAAGATTCAATTATTTCAACAACGATCAGGCGGATTTAAACGCGGTTTTAACCAAAATATGCCAAATAATTTGGGTTATCGGATTCCGGTATTAGATTTTCTAAATTATGTACCTAATTTGTTATGAGCGATTCATCTTTATTTCTGTTCCTGTTTAATTTATAATTTCATTAAATCGCTCATAAAAAATTAGGAACACATAATTTTGAAAATCTTATACTGGAATCCGATAACTGGAATAATTTGACATATTTTGGCTAAAACCGCGTTGAAATCCGCCTGGTCGTTTTTGAAATAATCGCAACTTATTAAACAGTGATTTTCCGCGAAACTATATGGAATATTCATAAACTAATACACCTTATCAAGAACACATCAAATTACTACCAGTTCAAATTTGAAAAAAATTCCCCAAACAGTTTTTAAGAAAAAAAATTGCAAAATCGAGCTTCTTTGAATCACTTCTACACGAGTGAGTGAAAAAAATTGAAATTATCACACATTATAAGAGTAGCTTCTTTGTTATTCGCCTTCAAAGTGAAGGGTAAAATCTTTTGAATCCGATAATAGTTGATATGTAAATTTGAAGATCATGCGCATATAAATTTCATGCAACTATAAATGATAACTGCATGAAATGAATTTGGTAACACTGTTTATAAAAATTGAAAATAGTAATTTACCCAATATACTTTCCTGAGACACACCACTACGACTTTGTAACATAGAAAAAGAAGATGAAGTATCACGTACACAAAATGAACGAAGGGAAAGATATGACCTAAATCAAGTAACGCACTCAGAGGCAAAGCCCATAGCAGATACAGACGACACTACTAAATTATGATCCACCTCATCAAATACTTTGCTAAAGTCCCGTAGAACTAATAAGGTTATTTGTTGATCGTCACCTTGATGAATGCCAATGTCGTACTGTGGCCTGGTCGGAAACCAGATTGATAGTCTGTAATTAGCTTATGTTCACCAAGGTAATCCTGCACTTAATTGTATATCAAGCGTTCAAGTGTTCTTAGATGACACAGACTCATCAAACATGAGTTACAATCAAAGCTATGGAAGGAAGGAATTTCGATTATGCCAAGGGAATGCAAGGTTCTTGGTGTGAAAAGAAAATAACCGGTAGACCGGAAATAGTGGCCATCTTGAAAATATGTTCTAAAATAGATCTTTTAATCTATTAAAAGATCGGAATGAACAACCTATATTATCAAAATTTCAAGCCTCTACGAATAGTGAAACCTAAAAAAGTAAAGCTTAAGTAGTAAATGAACCAGTTAAGTGAGACACTCTGTATATGTAGAAACTATGGTGTAAAGCTCAGAAATAAAGAAAAGCTGAATGGAAGAGATGTTATCAGTCTCAATCCTTGTGCCAATGTTAAAACTGTTTTTTAAATGTTGAAAAAGTGGTTTTACTTACCTTTGTAGTGAGTTAATGTTAGCAAAACGTCCTAGAACTTGTTTTGATAATTCAAAACATGTCGTCATCAAAACTATGGAAGAAGCTCAGTTGAAACAGAAAAATTGCTATGATTAAGGTACAAGAGAACAACCGATTACTAATCAACAACCAGTATGGGTTGATAATCCGATAAACAAAGGATCAACTCCAGAACAAATCATTCAAAGAAGCTCTATTACTGTTACATAACGCACCAAGTCATCCCGATCCTATCGGACTAAACACTTGCGTTCTTTTGGAAATAGTTTTCCTACCACCATCACTATGTCGTCAATTCAGCCAAAGGACAAGAGAGTTATTGCAAATTTTAACGCACATTATCTTCATTATACATTTCAACAAGATAGGACTAGGAGATTTAGATGAGCAGGACATTGTGGAGCCACTACAGACAACTCTTTTGATTCAAACGATGAGCCAAAAGAAAAAAAAATACAGATTATCTTGAAAAAGTTTGGAAACGTTAATTTTGACAGGAGTGCAAAAGCAAGAAGAGAAATTTTCGATGCAATCGCCTGCTACCGACATTTTTAAAATGCTATTAAGCTTTTTATTTCCAATTCAGTCCACTCAACGTTTCTCTGGAGAGCACGTACTTTGAATTGAGAGTTGATATTGCTTGTAGAAGACTTGCAATGTTTCCAGGAAGACATGTGGTGTCAAGTGTTTTAGCATCCATACAGATCGGCGAAAAATTAATATTGGTTTTATTTGGATTGAAGTTTCCATCATAAGTTAATTTTTCAATTTTAATGTACTCTTGAACTTTTTCTTTCCAAACCAGACCTAGCATCTGCTGTGAAAGTTTGACTGCTTCTAGATGCCTTGATACTGTTTTCAAAACACTTAAAATACTTACAGAAGACCTGAAATGCTTTCAGAACACTTGACACTATTTCTAGAAGGCTTGATATTATTTCCAGAAGGCTTGAATTGCTTCTATTATATAGTTAATTAGCACTAAATATTAATCAGGTTGAGTTAAGCCAGCAACCTTATTTAATTCAACTTTAAGTTTTTACACCTCTAGATAACACAAGATATTTATAAGAAGATATTTATTATAAAATTTTATTAAATTTATTCCTCTCACCGTGAGCACACCTTTGAATACACAAGTAATTAATAATATTACCCTTATCATAGTTGATCAAGATAGATTGTTGATCAATTTCAGAGAAGAAGTCAAATCTTCAAGATAAGTTTACATTTGAAGCTCTGATTTAGTAATGGTGCTTAAGGTTAAAGGTAACATAAACAAATTCAAAAAAAAAAAATCAAAATAAACAATTTCTAAAATCATTAGGGGTACAATTAACAAAGTAATAATGATAATATGAGTATCTTAAATGTCTCGGATAAAGTAGAATTTGATAATTCACATCAGAGTCATTTACCAATTCTTTACAAGACTCCATCATTACTAACTCCATCATTTATTTACGTACAAGGGAAACTACTGAAAAGTAATGGAACCGTTGATAAAGATACGAGAATGGCAGTAAATCCAATCGGACAAATGTTTAGTGAAATGCGGTTTGAGCGCGAAGGTACCATAATTGACAGGGTAACAAATCCAGGAATAGCTAGCACATTAAAAAAATCTTTGGTCATTAACAAGATCAGAATACTATCATGCCTCTAATGCAGCTTTCGAATATATAAATAATAAAATAAATGAAAAGACTGGTGATTTTGATTTTTGTGTTCCATTGAAACATTTTCTTGCCTTCGCAGATTATATGGTGATTAATGTTAATAAAATAGTATGAAGCTGATGTTGACCGTTTAAAACTTTTACAATACATAGAACAAATAGTTGAATTAGACATGGGATTTAAATCATTTGATTTACATGAATACTCATCATTACCAAGAAGTAAACAGCATTTATGGACAATTAAAACATCTACACAATTAGAAAAGCGTATACGTACGTTCTGAATCACTATTTGACCACTGTAATTTAACAAATATGAAAGGGGTTTTTAAATAATGAGAAATATCCCTACGAAGCTCTAAACTTAAATTTTAAGACTGGTCGATTTGCAATTTTATATAAAATATATTGAACTTCGCAAAGACTTATTACGATCGAGAACTTGTGGAACCAATGCTTAACAGAGACGTATTTATGATTTTTCTTTTTAAGTAAGGTCGGGTATCACATAGGCAGTTTCTTTTACGACTCATTTTGTAATCTTTAGTCTGAAATTATGGCCACATACTTGCTATTTAATTTTTTTTTGAATCGATAGATCAGGAGGACTCCTATTTCAGACTTAACATTAAGAATTAGGAAGCGCGAAATACTGTTTCTGGTGACAGCGGTAATTACCAGAAAGTGAAGTCGTTTCAGGGTCGGTCTTACCACATTTAACTCATTTAATCAATTGTTTGTAACTACATCTCAAGCAGTCTGATTGGAATTAGTACCTATCTATGGCCTTAATCATTCTTTTTAATATTATGTGATCCTTGGTGACTTTAATTTCAGGAGTGCTGTATTCTTCTCGCGAAATAAACGTTCTCGATGGCAACTTCTTCCAATAGATGCCCGTTTCATCAAAATTGTAGGTTATATAGAGGCTGCTGCATGATAATAACGTAAGACAACGTGTATCTGCTATTAGAATCGCGGCTCTTGGTCTGGGGAATCCCACAACGGCACCAACCAGCGTAATTGCGAATCGGCGTAAATCGAACCAGCGCAAAATGACGTTTACCTGTATTATGTAGGCCATCACAAGTAAATGTTGCTTTATCCGTGAGGAAAATATGCGATACCACATGATAATTATTAAATATTTATCCACTGACAACATTCGGCTCGTTTAATAATGTAGTGAACCGCGGGTTCTATTAAATTTATGGATTGATTTTAGAATTGATTTTCGATTTTTATTCGTTAATTTAAACAAAAGGTTCCCTATATGATTTCTTCCTTTACATTTAGTTTAAGAGCGAATGGTTTTCGTCCGAGTTGTAGGACCAATGAAATTGATTGTTTAGATTAAGAGCGCTCGGAAAAGAAGGGTTATAAAAATCTCAGATGGGTTAAAGAAAAGTGAGTCTCAAGTTAGTCTTTAGCGAGTCTTCAGTGAGTCCCCAAGGAATCTCAAGCCGTGGTCAGTCTCAAGGTAAAGTGCCAAAGAAGAACAAAAATCCCTCACCAATCCGGGGAGCTTTGAAAAGAGTTCTAAATCCGGGAGCAGAGATTTATCTCCGGGGGTAAACTAAATACCAAGGGTGGCGCTTGGACCAAGAACGAGAATCGATCATTAACCGTTAGCACGATGAGATTTTTAACCCTCTGTAAGTTATGTTTTCTGTAAATTTACTAACAGCTTATGTGCTATTAATTTGGTATGTCTATTAAAGTGAAATTATTTGGTAACTTTCGTTAGGGAAATTATGTTCAATAAATTCAATTGATAACTTTTTTTCAGTAATTTTTAATCATTTAATAATTTTTGATTGAAAATATTAATTTACTCTCTTTCTTTTATAATTTGTTTGATAATTCTATTCATTAAAGTTAATTATATTAAATTTTATTCTTATTTTTTTTCCTTTTTGACCAAATAAACATCTACGTGACAAATTTCAATTTGTTGCATACGAATTTGCACGCCCACCCGCAACGTAAGAGCCGCTCCTTACAATAAAATCCTCTGGGAGTAGATCTTGTACCTTATCTAAATGATATGGATGCAAACATTGCTCTTGAAAAGTGTTTATTACCCTCTTTTCTAAAGTATGAGTGGAACCCTAGGAATTCGCGGAACACAGGATCGAAGAACACTGGCCTCACCTAATGGCATCTCTCTTTTACAAAGGAATTATGCGAAACGCTTTAACCAGTTGATAACCATCATAGCTTGTAGTATAAATTCATGTTTCTGTATTATTGCAAAAATCTGACTTAGCTAATTGAGTAAATATAAGGAAGTGTTTTTAAAGACCTCATCAAAAATCCATCGACTGCATTTATGTTACTGGATTTACTTTCTTTTTTTATTGAATCACATAATCTATTAATTTAGATGGCGGATTGTTGTTGTGCTACCAGCATAGAGCATCTCTTTTTGTATTTTGCTGTATATTTATAATCTATAGCGAATTTTGAATGATAATATTATACAGGGTGTCTCACGTAACTGGTTCATTAGAACTTTTTTGGGTTACACTACTCGCAGAGGCTTGAAATTTTGGTATCATGGGTTGTTCATTCCGATCAATTAATCTAAAATATTTTCAAGATGGCCACCACTTTCGGTCTACCGGAAATAGACCTCAACTTCGTTATTTTAAATGGAATGCTATAGTTTTTATTACACCATTCAATTACACGTAAGAAAATATGTTGACTTTGATAACAGTTGCTGGTACCTATCGTTTTTTGTTTTCGAGTTATTTTGATTTTAAGTGTTTTTTGGCAAATATCACCATGGTCTTTACAAGCCCATATCTCAGCCAACGTTAATTCAAAAACGTTTTGCATTGGTACAATAACTCGTCATATGCTGTTAAATAGATTGTTACTTGTTATATCAATGTACCTTATACAGCGTGGTCAAAAATTGAATTACCATTTCGTTGTATTCAATTGCGAGAAAGTCGAAAATTTTAAATGGAACGCACCGTATCCTTTTAGCCTATCTAAACGGGAATTTAATTCTCTACAAATTATCTATAAATATTGCTATACCTATTTATTATAGTTTTCTTCATATTGAGTATTTTATCAAAATCCTACACAAAATGCTGGAAGCCGGTCGTGTTTTTATTAGAAGGCTGATATTTGATATGATATTTTGACAGTTTATTGTTTAATTTATTTAAATTATCATTGGTATTATTTCTAGAATGATCTGCGATTGAATAAACTTGAGTTTGTTACCTTTTATTTGCCAAAATTAACCAGCAGAAGAACGCATAAATGAAACAATGAAAAACAATGATATGGCGTAATATTCGACGTAGTGATGCGCGAGATGTTCCTAGAGAGTTCAGTTTATTTATTTACGGTGCTTTTTTGTAAAATATTATTCATCTAAATCCTTCGGTCGATTTACCACCTCTTACCGAAGAATTTGGTAAAGCAATAAAATATGACGAAACATTTATTCTATTATCTTAAGCTGCTGGTGATAGAAATTTATGTTTTCTTGTTATTTTGATCTTTCCAAAACTAAGAGATACGTATCTTATCCTATCCAAAACTTTATTACACCCGCCATGAATATAAGACGAATTTAAAATGTTGGCGTGGGAATAATTCGCCATGATATTCAAAGACATTAACAGCAGTAAGTGATGACACAACTAAGTAATGACAACAATAACATAAATATGGTTGAAAAGCTATCAAACATGGCTTTCTAACATAAAAACAAGAAGCTTCCAGCATTGCATGCGTCCATTAATTTCCAAATATGAGGGCAACTACAACAAATAGGCGCAGGAAAGTATCTAAATAGTTTGTAGAGAATTAAATTCCCATAATTTATTTTTGTAATTTTCAGTTTTTCATTCTTTTATGTTATTGGTTTTAATTTTTATCATTAAATTGTTGTTTTTCATTGTTTCATTTATTCGGTTTCTTTTGGTTATTTTTGACAAATTACAGCTAGCAATCTAAAGTTTATTCAATCACAGTTCATTGTAGAAATAATACTAATAATAATTTAAATAAATTAAACAAAAAACTGTCAAAATGTCATGGCCTGCTAACAAAAACACAGACGGTTTCTAGCATTTTACCTATGATTATGATAAATTCCTCAATAGCAAGAAAACTATAATAAATAGGTATAGGAATATTTATAGATAATTTGTAGAGAATTAAATTTCCTTTCTGATAGGGTATGAAAATATGGGGCGTTCCATTTAAAATTTTCGACTTTCGCGCAATAGAATACAGAGAAACGGTAACTCAATTTTTGACCAGCCTGTATAAGATATACTGATACAACAAGTGACAATCTATTTAGCAGCATATGAAGAGTTATCGCACCAATGCAAAACGTTTTTGAGTTAACGTTGGCTAAGATATGGGCTTGTAAAGAGCATGGTGATATTTGCCAAAAAACACTTAAAATCAAAATAACTCGAAAACAAAAAACGGTAGGCACCAACAACTGATATCAAAGTCAACATATTTTCTTATGTATAATTGAATGGTGTAATAAAAACTATAGCATTCCATTTAAAATAACGAAGTTGAAGTCTACTTCCGGTAGACCGGAAGTGGCGGCCATCTTGAAAATATTTTAGATTAATAGATCGAAATGAACAACCCATGTTACCAAAATTTCAAGCCTCTACGAATAGTGGAACGTAATAAAGTTCTAATGAACCAGTTACGTGAGACACCCTGTATACATATATTATTTGTAGTATTGACGCAGATCATCTCTTTTCTGTCCGCCTGCTGCTGTCCCGTCAGTATCTTCTCCACCGCCACACTGGAATCTGTCCTGGATGCGGACAAGGAAATTCGGTTTGATGTGAAGTCGCTGAATAGCAGATATACGGACATCGTGGAATCTGTACAGTTGTGCAGCAACAAAGTATCGGAGTTTGAGGGTGTTATAAGCAAACTTCATAATCAATTCAAACTTGTTGAAAAAATCACTGCTGAGAACATCGCGCTAAAAAAAGAGCTCATTGATCTAACTGGTCGTGTTTCAGAATTGGAACAATATTCTAGGCGCAGCAACCTCGAAATACAAGGTATTCCTCAGAAGAACAACGAGGATCTGGTAAAGGTTCTCACTTCAATTGGTGAATCCTTGGATGTCCCCATCTTATCTTCCGACGTTGATGCGATCCATCAAGTTCCCCAGGGACCCGGCAGAGCTTCCAATTCGGACCCTAAAGCAATTGTTGTCCGTTTTTGTAGTCGCATCGTTCGTGATCAGCTTTTCGCTGCAGCCAGGTTTCGGAGACGTTCGAGTCCGAAGGATTCTGGGCCTGGTGTCTCCATTGTAGGGATTTCGGATAGACTTTTTATCAATGAACATCTCACCCAGGCGAACAAAATCCTCTTTGGTAGAACCAGGAAGGTGGCCAAGGAGAAGAAGTACAAATATGTATGGACTCGTGACTGCAAAATATTTGTACGGAAAGGGGATGACGCACGTCGTATTTTAATAAGATCCACGAGTGACATTGATAAGCTTTAATATGATAGGCTTCCATTTATCATTTGTTATCTTTTTCTTTATGTATTAGTTGTTTAAGATCAATGGCTCCTCTTTCGTGTTACTATCAAAACGTGCGAGGTCTTCGCACTAAACTGACTGATATATATAACGGCCTATTAAACACCGATTTAGACATCATTTGCTTAACAGAAACCTGGCTTTACCGAGGTATTCACTCTGCTGAGGGCTTTCGCAATTATTACAGAGTTTTCAGACATGATCGCCCGAACGTCCCCGACAATAGTGTACGAGGTGGTGGCGTTTTGATTGCGGTGGCATCCTCACTGTCTGTCCTTCCGCAGTCAACATGGTTTGTGGACCTTGAAGCAGTTTGTGTTACCCTACGTACCAGTTCTACTACCTTACACATTTGCTGCGTTTATATTCCTCCTTCTGATCAAAATGCCTTGTTTAATTTTATTAATGAAATTAATTTAATTATTGAAAGTCACCCTAATGACAAATTCCTGATCTGTGGTGATTTCAACTTACCTGATATTCGCTGGACAGCCGATCTCGCTACCGGCGCCTCCACATCTTCTGCTCGTTCTGGTGAGTTTTTGGATGCCCTCGCCTTATGTGGTCTCAACCAATTTAATCTTCACATGAATGTCTTTCAAAATACTATTGATTTAATTCTTGCTAATTTTTCTAATATATCTTCTATTACATTAAGCACCCATCCTCTGGTTCCTGAGGATAGTGCATACACCACTTTGGAATTTTTCTGCTTGAAATGCCACGCCGCCTTCCTACCGAATCATCTAATGTGTTTAACTTCAAACGTGCTAACTTTTCTGAGATTGATTTGTACCTCTCTACTATTGACTGGGATACAGAACTAAATATTCGCAAAATGGACCCTGCTGTTGACTTCTTTTATTACCATTTAAATGTTGCCATTCAAAAATTTGCTCCGCTTAGGCGTAAAATCACCAGTAGTTTTCCTGTGTGGTTTTCGCGGGATACTATCAGAGTGATCAAAGAAAAGCGAAGAGCTCATGTTAAGTGGAAACGGTATGGTAAACAAATAGACTACTTGTCCTTTTCATTACTGCGCGGGCGTTCCAAGTTTCTCATTCGGTGCGACTATGGGCAGTATGTTGGTGGTGTCGAGAGCAGTATTAAGGCTGATCCTAAATACTTTTGGTCTTATATTAAAAATAAGAGGGGTGCGGATACAATTCCTATACCTATGTCATTAAATGGGACTATTGCCGAGGACGGTAAGGGTATCTGCTCGCTATTCGCAACATATTTCTCTTCCGTGTATATTTCGCCCTCTGTTAATCCACTTAATTCTGCTAACATTGGCTTTAACGATACTACATTTTTGGATTCGATGCGCTTTGAACGGTCTGAGGTTGTGGAGGCACTTACCGCCTTGAATATAAATAAAGGTCCGGGCACTGATGGAATCCCTCCTTTTCTAATTAAATCTTGTCTTGAATCTCTTTCTCTACCACTTGTCATCTTATTTAATAAATCTTTAACGGAAGGTACGTTTCCCATCATTTGGAAGCGAGCCTATTATTTTGCCAATTTTTAAATCCGGTAGTCGCCTGTGTTTGGTAAGGTTTTGGAGAAACTGGTTTATACTAGACTTTTCTTGGAGCCAGATTGTCTCTATTAACGGATACTGCTCTGACCCTATCATAATTCCCTCTGGCGTCCCTCAAGACAGCCACCTCGGTCCTTTATTATTTAATATCTATATTAATGATATATTCACGGTTGTGAAACATTGTGAATGTCTTATGTACGCTGATAATCTTAAGCTATATCTGCGTATTTCCTCTCCGTTGGACTGTTCAAGGCTGCAGACTGATCTTCTCAGGATTTCTGACTTTTGCACTGAGAATTATTTGACTTTAAATTTATCTAAATGTTATGTTATTTCTTTTTCGAGAAGAAAAAGTACTCTTCATTACGATTACAGCATCGCTGGCGAAAACTTAACTCGCGTTTCCTTCATTAGAGATCTTGGTGTGACTCTCGATTACAAGCTTCTTTACGCTCAGCACATTGACAACATTGTTAATAAGGCTTGGCGTATACTTGGCTTTATTATGAGATCCACTTCGTCCTTAACAATTGTTGCTATCAAAAATTTATATTTTGCCTATGTTTTCAGTGTTCTCAATTTTTGCACTGTAGTTTGGAATCCCCAATACCTTATTTATATTGATCGAGTTGAGAAAATTCAGTCTAGATTTGTGAAATATTTAAACTTTAAATCTTTCACACCTTACATTAATTACGAGTCGTCTTGCAAATCTTTTTATTTAATGCCTCTTCGCCAGCGTTGTCTGTGTAATGACGCACTATTTTTCTACAAGGTTTTACACAATATGTGTGATTCCTCAGTTCTTTTGGATTCGGTTAATATTCATGTTCCTCCCCGTCTACTTCGCTTTAATTTCTTGTTCTGTACGCTTATTCCACGCACCAATGCTTTTCGGAACTCTCCTATGTTGCGAATGGCTCGCCTGACTGACAAACTTAATATCGATTTATTTCAGCACTCTTTTTTTACCTTCAGGCGTTTAGTGCTTGATACCGTCAGCGAATTGCCTCCTACGTTTTGATAGCGCGTGAATCTTATTAATTGAAATATTTTAATTTAGCCGTTATTTATTTATTAGTAGGCATTGTTTATTTTCTGTTAAAGCTTTTTTAGCTTTGCTATATTATTTTGTTTGTTTTACTTTATTATAATTATTTTTTAATGACATTTAAGTCCACTGTTAAGTTTAATTTGATTTTTAATTGTTTAATTGAGGCAATTTTTGATTTCTTTTGTTACACGTTTTCTTTTTCTTTGTTATTACAGTTTTTTTGTGGTACAGAACTTTTGGGTTTGTCCTGTCTCTGTACCCATAAAATGTAAATAAATAAATATGACCATAATTTTCTCCTATGTTTTTAAATCCTTCACTATTTATATCTTTTTCATCCATAATTCTTTCCCTTAGAATTTTAATATTTCCTTTACTTCTTAGAATAAATCCCATTTGAGACACTTAATTGGGTGGTTTAATTCTTTTTGCAGTACCACAGCTTTGCAGTATTATCTTTTTTAATGATTTCCTATAATTGTGAAATTTGAAAAATATCATTGCCCACATACTTTCATTTTCACGGATTTCACTGACACTGAAAAAATTCGGAACCGACACGTCACTGATGTCTGTAAATAGATCTTGGGTTTCTGTTTTGTCAACACTAAAGACACATCCAAGATATTCTATCCATCAAGTTAGTCCATCTTCAATTTGTTCAGTCACTTTATAACAACATGTTTATACAATTTTTAATAATTACAAAGCTTTATATATCTATGCATACATTGGAATAAACCAAAGCAGGTAAAATTTATTAAGTATATGCAAAAAAAATAATAAAATAAACTTTAATTTTTTAATATACATTTACTATTTACATTCTAAATATAAAAATCATATTATTAGTTAACAAAAAAAGATTATAATTTGAAGCAAAAACACCAATTATTTCATCAAAAATGTTAATAACTTGCTGTTGAGCAATAAATCCAACCTGCCGTCCAGTCAATCTATTTCTTAAGCTTCCACTTTCAACATTTTTTTTCTGTCTGTAAATAAAGACATGTCTGTTTGATTCACAAATAACAGAATAACTCAAATCGGGGGCGCATTCTGTAAATTTCTTTTGTTGTTTCGATGCTTCAACATATCCAAATGCATTTAATGTCCCAAAATGTTTTAAAGAAAATTCGTCATTTTCTAAAACTGGCTGCCACAAATAAGTGTCAACATCATGTCTTAATCCAATTCCATTTACATCATTTCCTTTTACGATAAGCACCAATTTATGGCTATCCATGTTGTAACGATGTGTTACTAAATGAGATGTGAAACAAAATCTTTCAAAAACGCAATAAGTATCTCCTTCAAAATCACATTCTTCAACATGTTCGCTGCTAAATGTATTTCCTACAGGTACATTTTCTTCTTTATCACTACATAAATGCGAAAGTCTTTCATGAACTTCAGCTGCTATAGCTGGATCTGCAAGATATTCACCACTTGCATCACCAGGTATTAATTCATGCCATACCTGATTTTTAATTGCTTTTACTAGGATTATTTCTATTATATCATCTAAAATTACCCAATTTGTTGAATTTGGATTTATATTATCAAATAATGATCCTTCTAAAAATGTGGTTCCTTTGAAACTACAATTAATTGTATTTGTTGTTGAGTTAATGACAAAATCAGATGATTCAAATGTACCATAAACTTTGAATTGAATTTTTATGTTTTCTGATGTTTGTAACCATAAATATGATTTTTTAGGAGAATCGTTTGAATCAATTATTGGATTATCAGAGTCTAATGTAAATTTGAAACTCTTTTCACTAGCAATGTAAACGCCTTTACATAATGAATCAATTTCAGCATAATGAAGAGCACCACTTCCTCTCAATTCCTTAATACCAGTTTGTCCCCAAGCATCCCCATCTTTCGATAAAGTAATCAAATTTAGAACGTTTATAAATCTGTCTTTATTATCACCAGTACTTATGCTGTACAGTAAACAATATAACTTATTCTCATTCATCTTTGCATCTTGTACAACAAACTTTTTATCCCCAATTAAAACTTCCTCAGAAAAAACCACATCCCATTTTTCAACATCCTTATTTATTTCAACAATGTAAATCAAACCCATTCCATCGGAAATAACCGCAAATTTATCATTAACAAACTTGAAGCTCACATTATAGTCACCATTTTCTGGAGGTCTATTTCGAGGGATTTGAAACACATTGATTAACTCGATTTCATTCGTTGCAGAAGGATCATAAACTACTTTTTGAATCTTATAATCATTATCAACAAAATATACGAAGTCATTATCATTTATTGTATGTCCTACCAAATGATTATGAGTACTAAAGAGTTTCGCGTGAAGATACCCATATTGTGATGAATTTGGGATTGCTCTATGAACCTTTGTTTCCAATTCATGTTTCGCTGTGACTATTTCTTGTAAAGATAATTTATAACCATCAAATTCCGGGTTTATAAACTGCCTGTTTGGTTTAAAATCTAATATTTTAGGCCCCATCACAAAAGATTTAAAAACAATATTTATAGGTTATGTCAGTAGGGTTATGTTTACTTTGACACATTTGACATTTCAAACAATTTCAAATAAAATATTTATTAAGTAATTAAAATATTTTTAAAAAATGGGGAAATATAATTAATGAATAAAAATAATTTATAATATGGGATTAATTTCATTTTACTCATAAATATATAAATAATTTTGAAAAATTATGTTACAGATAGCATATTTATCGACATATTGAGGTTATGTTTATAGTAAATAAAAGTAAATTTGATAGGATTTGAAGTAATTTAAACAATCATGGTTTATATTCATTTTCCTGCTCATTCAACCGAAGAAGAGCAAATGTTAAAAGCAAAATATCAGAAATTGAAAAAAAAGGTAAATGAATTTTACGTCACGATTATTTTTAACAAATTTTCTGTAGAAAAAAGCTTTGCAAGCTCTTAAAGCGCCAAAACCTGAACCTGAGAAACCAGTAATTCCTAAACGTCCAGCTGAAGCAAGAGATGCTAGGGAAGTTGCTAAAAAACTGATTAAATCTGGTATGATAACTGCAATTCCAAAACAACAGAAACAACCGGAACAGGGTTTTAAGAGACCCAGAGGATTGGAGAGAAAATTAATTTCGGAAAAAATAAGTGGATATCAACCATTTTCGGCTGTTCAATCTGACGATGGACCAGATAATCCTGAGAATAAGCCACCGAGAATTAAGAATTTATATGATACATTTGCTACGGCAAGAGATAGAGAAGAAAGGGGATTGTCTGAAAAGCAAAGAGAAAAACCTGAGAAACCAAGACAAGGAAATACAATTTATGTTGCAGGATTTAATATTACTGAAGAATTTTTAAAGAAACATTTTTCAACAATTGGAAATATCGTCAATATTTCGATGGAAATTGAAAAGAAGTATGTGTATTTATAGTAATTAGTAATGATTAATATTTTATTGTTTTTAGTCGAGGATTTGTTACATTTGATAAAGTTGAATGTGCTGATAGAGCTATAGCAGAGGTAAAACAATAATTTATTTTAAGGGCGCTAGAATCTAGAATGACTGCTATATTTTTTGTTATTTTGTAATCCAAAAAATGATATCCATGTATTGCTCTAAGCAATCCATTACGCCACATTTAATGCTTAGTAGAAGTTGTGTTCTTTATATTTGCTGTTTGTTTATTGTAGAATTGTTTGTGCTTTTTGTGTCAATGTTAGCATTAGTTTGAATTATTATTCACTCACATTAGATTGTGATCTATTTTAATTGAACTAAGGAGAACTAACGCTATTTAGAATTAGAAACGGTCAGCTTTAGCCATCTTAAGGACCATACACCCAAATTCGAACATTTCTTATTCTAGGTCTAGTGATAGCCCTAGTTTTTGGCGCAAAAAGCGCAATGCCAACTGTAGAAAGTATGTTGCAAGCAATGATATTTGACATTAAGCCACTATTAGGGCTTAATGCTAGATACCAAATTATACTGCCTAAACAGCAGTCAATCCTGATTGAAAACGAAAATTTTCTGATTTATACAGAGATTTGCAAATTTACAGATGGATCAAAAATGCTATAAGGGGTTGGCACTGCTAAACACTTTAGATTAAACAAGCTTACAGCCTGGCTACTTACTGTATTGTATTCGAGTTGAAAGTATTTGCTAACTTGGATGCTAAAATCCTTTTCAACATAGGGGGTGGAAAACATGATAGTACTTAGAACATGACTTATCTCAATCATATAAAATTCTAGTAATAATTTCCTATTTGAAACGGTAGATGAATATATCGTCGGTTCACTACTATTAAAGTTAAAATCGGGCTCGGTTGGTTTTGATGGTGTTTCGTCCATAATGTTGCCTCTTTGTTGTCCCCATATTCTACCTCTTGTAACACATATTATAAACTACTGTTTAACTCAGTTTTTCCAGACGCTTTGAAAACTGCTAAGGTGATCCCACTGCCTAAGATAGCCAACCCTATTTCGTGTGGTGACCTTAGGCCGATTAGTATTTTACCTGTATTGTCAAAAATTTTGAAAAAAATCATGGCTTTTCAGATGAGATTTTTTGTTGAGAACTGCGGTGTTCTGCCGGAGACAGTCTGGTTTCGTAAAAATCATTGATGTCATACAGCGTTAATGCATATTACTGATGATATACCGCGGGCATCTGACAATGACATGGTTACGGCCCTAATTCTTTTCGACTTTTCGAAAGCATTTGATGCGGTGAATTATATAGTTTTGGATTATATTCTAAAGTACATTGGGTTTAGTACTAATGCTGCTGGCTTAATACTGGATTTTCTTTCTAATCAAAGACGGGTCGTTTCGTGTGGCATGATTATTTGGGCTGCCCATGATTAATGGCCGGTGTACCACAAGGTTCGGTATTGGGTCCACTCCTATTTAGTATTTATACTTCTGCTCTTCAAAATTGTCACCAATATGCTAAAGCTCATTTTTATGCCGACGATTATCAAATATATTATTCGTTCAAACACGATGATGCTCCTGTGGTCCAGCTTAGGATGGCAGGTGATGCTGCTCGGTTCACCAGAATGGTTGCCAGTCACAACTTAATGTTGAATCCCTTAAAATCGGTTATGCTGTTGTTTGATAAACGCACTGCCCGTAGCGCTTGCTCTTAAATTAGAATTGAATTGGATGGTGGCGACTTATGCGTTGCAGGTTGTTGTCGTAATCTTGGTCTTCTGATCATCTCCTATCGAGATGATGGAGAGGAGAGTGTCGCGGAGGAGTTGAGTAGGAGGCTAAAAGGAAGAACGAGGAAACGAAGGTTAGAGTTACGGTAGGAAACATGATGAGTGTACCGTTTTGGACAAAGACAGGGTTAAGACAGAGATGCCCACTGAGCCCCTGGCTTTTTGCCCTGTATACGACGAATTTGGAAGACAAGCTTGACAAGGGGCAGATGGGAGGTGTGGTTGAAGGAGGGAGAAAGATTCATATGCTCTCGAGGAATGCAGCGGAAATAAGTGGCTGGTGAGAGCCTTGGAGAGATACTTTTGGGCGAAGGGTTTAGAGATGAGTGTGTCAAAGACGAAGATCTTCTGCAAAAGGGAGAGAATAAGGAGGGAGGAATGGATGTGGAGAAGGAGGGAGGTTAAGGAGGTGAAAGAATTCACATATCTGGGATTATGGTTTAGGAAATATGACAAGGACGAGGCTCATAAATGTAAATTTATTGAGTGTATAAACATATAAAGTGTTACACCAAATACAAACTATAACGCACTAAAATATAACGTGCCACAAAAATAGAAGAAAAATATAAGCACAAGTCACAATGTACCATTACATGTCAAAAGAAAAATTTTTCTCTAGAAAAGCATGTATCTTGCGTTTAAAGTAATTCAATGATAAACCAGAAATTGTCGTTGGCAATTTATTAAAAAAATTGATAACTGTAATATTTACACTCTGGCGACATTTAGTTAATCTCGAATACCTCTGCAAAATTTTGTTATTATTCCTGGTGGGGTATTGATGCATATCATCATGAGTGACAAATGAATGAAAATTGGTTTTGATATATACCAAGCATTGGAAGGAAAAGTTAGAATTTTTAAGGTTAGGAAAGAGTTTTTACAGTCCTCTCGATATTTTAGATTATCTATTATACATATAGCATGCCTTTGTAGTCGAAATACTCTGTCACAAGATGATGCACCACCCCATACAATTAATGCGTATGCGAGTAAGGATTAGCACAGGGAAAAGTACGCGATTCTTAAAACCTCAAGAGATACATTTTTGCTGAGAACTCGCAGACAGTATATGTTCCTGTTTCGCTTACCACAAACTGCAGCTGTGTGGTGCTCCCAGGTCAAAGTGGGATCGACGTTCACCCCGAGAAATTTAACAGAAGTAGGGTTGTCTTCAATTTGCAGTCTAAGTGAAAAACCAGCAGAAATCGTCTTATCCTGATTGACTCAATTGATAATTGAGATAGGACTCATTTAATCTGAGACTACCCTCATTGAAATTATATTTTTCTAATAGTAAACTGTGCTGCACGCAGTCGAACGCCTTGCCAAGATCGCAGAAAACGGCAGTCATGTACTCTTTATTGAGGATAAAGAGTACATGAATACAACAGGAGAGCACAACTTCTACAAATTGTAATATAGCGTCTGTGGTGCTCATACCACATCTGAATCCGAACTGAGAGGGTGTAAATAGTTTTCCATAAAATATTCTATAATTTGCACATTTAAAACCTTTTCAAAAATCTTCGAGAGAGAAGGCAGCAGCGATATAGGTCGAAACTTTTCGATCACTTCAGGATTGCCTTTTTTATAAATCGGTATGACAATACCCGCCTTGAAAGCATCAGGAAAAATATTTTCTTCAATACACATGTTTATTAATTTTGTTAGTGGAGTGATAATGATATCTTTCACATCCTTCAAAATAATCATATTAAGTCCAAATATTCTTAGTACTTTTGGTTTTAAAATTCTTAATTATATCACGAATTTGATTATAAGATATTTTCTGAAAAGAGAAGTTACGTCCTATTATATTACCTTTCAGTATTTTATGATTGAATTGTTTACTAATTTTATTTAAATTATTTAATGAATTTACGATTTTAGTTGGAAGATTAATAAAATGTTCATTAAGGAAGTCAGGATCAAAATCAGCTTTGATTGCAGCTTTCCTAGTTGGCCTGTTATTATTAATAACACCCCAAATTGCTTTAGTTGAGTGATTTGCATCAGCTAACATCGCGTCATTGTGTTGAATTTTCGATGCTCTCAACTTGTGGTTATATAATCTACTGAATTCCAACCTCTCAGCTCGTAAACCAGGCGAGTCAGAACCAAAACATAGAGTATTCAGTAAATTCAGATTACATTTTACAAATTACATTCGTCATTTGCGTTCAAATTATTATTTGACAAGAAACCCCAATCAAGCTCAGAAATGTGTTGATAGAAAAAATGTTTACCTTTCTGAGTCAAAGGTCGTATCGTTAGGTATTTATCATTATTTTAAACCCCCGGTACTTAACGATGTACAATGAACCTCTATACCACGATGATCTGAGAGCTAAGATCGAAGCCAAATCCATATGAGGGATATGGCTAAAAGGGCGAATAGGGTGATGGGACAGGTCTGGATATGGGGTGGGAAAATGTTTGGAAGCGATATCAGAAAGAGAAAGATTTTGCTTGATGGCAACCCGGTACAATGATGTACGGATGGAGGTTTGGGGATGGAAGAGGCAGAATATTCTGGAGAACGTATAAAATTGGTACTGAAGGTGGGTTCTAGGAATGGCGAGAGAAACACCGGACCATGTTAGGTCGTTATATTGTAACATTTTGGACACAAAAAATTACTTATTAATAAAGAAAAGTCTAGAATAAACCAGTTTCCCAAAAACTTTACCAAATAGATACAGGGTGATACTTAAAAAAAGTATCGGTTATGATTACCAAATTTGAAAATGTGTAAAATATAGGCTCGGTAAAGAAATAAAACAGTGTCGATGAATGAAATTTATTAATTTCTTATATTTAAATCGGTGCTATACGTATTTCGAACTATAAGCTCTTCATCAGGCACGACGTCAATTAAGGATTATAATAATAATAAGTTGCAAGTACACGTTACAGCAAGACAACATTACGAACGACTAAGATTAAAGTTTTCTATTTAAAAATAAATTGCATTAAATAAAACTGTTGTGAACAGTTTTGACTTCCACCCGCGCGTACATTCAAAGTAACAATTTTGTATGTCCTTTGTCCCATTTTATTTAATGTAATTTACTTTTAAATAGAAAACTTTAATCTTAGTCGTTCGTAATGTTGTCTTGCTGTAACGTGTACTTGTTAACTTATTATTATTATAATCTATCACTTTTTGTTTCTTTACCAATACCATTACGATGATACTGGAGAGTACCATTGCAAAACTTAGGCTATAGGCTCGTTTCAAGAAGGAAGAAAACACACTTTCCTTTAGAGATTTATTATATGAATACAACGGAAAGTGGTAGAGAAACAATTCAAAACATGATTTTTGCTATAAGAGGACATCAGTGGCTGGACCCTTATTTATATTTAAACCGATAAGTGCTTCTACAACCTCAATATCACGACAACTACTCTATGATAAAATTTGCACTAAACTTTACCAAAACGTAAATTTGAAAAATTTCGGCTCCTCGGATCTTTTCTTAAAGGGAATTAATCATAAAAACTCGATTTTTGAGATTAACGTCCGTTATGAATTTTTTTATCGAAAACTAGGAAGAAAAAAGTTGGTATTTCAACATGTAATATGTGTTTTGAACACAAAACATATTTTATGTTCTCCTTTACGATAAAAGCTATCGAAAAAAATCTAAGAGCAAAGTGGTGTTCCAGTGGCGTACTAAACTTATGTTTTTTTTAATAGAATGCCCTATTTTTTATTGCAGATTTGGAAAGTGCTCGAAGAGTACTTCTTTTTTTATCTAGCATGTAATACCATTAACTTTAGCGGTTTCGCTGTTATAACCCCTTCTTTCAAAATTGCGCCCCATTTTTGACATTTTTTGTAGAGAAACTAATTAACGCCTACGCCTAAATTTTGAATTGAGGGACAGGTTAAGACCTCGTATACCTTAAAATAATTCTTTTTCGAGTAATTTATGGGAAAAAAATAATTTTTGATTGATCTTCGCATGTTGTCATTTTTTTCGAATTTTTCAAATGGCACGCCCCTAAAAAAATTACGGCGTTCTACAGCCAAAACTCTAAAATTTCCATTGGTAAAAAAAAATCACACATTGGATAACAAAATTTCGGCGAAATAAGGAATTTCATCGCAGATGTTGGGAAACGTTTTCCATTCCCAAGTGTGCCATGAGAAAACAAAAGATCATCAAAAGTCATAAGTCATTTTTGATAAACGTTCTAAAAATGTTCCAAACTCAAGAGGAAATGATTGACATATTTATTCTTGGAGAGTGTAACAAGAATTGTTTCTTGTCGTCCCGAGTGTATGCTGCGAGATATCCGCACAGGGCACATCCAAATGAACGTGCGCTTAAAAAAGTGTTGGAAGGATTTATTACTACGGGAAGTGTGAAACGACCAAGGAGAGTTAGAAAGAAGGCAGTTTTGACCGAAAATAATGAACTGCAAGTTCTGGAGGCAGTTATTGAAGATCCTCATACCAGTATCCGTGATATTAGTAGGAATCACGGTATTTCAACGCGATCCGTACATCGTGCTCTTAAAAGGTACAAATTCCGTCCATTTAAGATTCAACTGCATCAACAATTGCAACCTCAAAATTATCATGCCAGGTAAGATTTCTGCATGTGGGCTATCAACAAAATTGAGCAGGAGAAATCATTTCTTATGCGCGTATTATTTTCTGATGAAGCGCCGTTCTATAGAAATGATCATGTCAATCGCCACAACTACCATTATTACGCCGATGAAAACCTACATGCCATGAGAATGATAAACTACCAGCAAAGAAGGTCTCTGAATGTTTGGTGAGGCATACTTGAAGAATACCTTTTGGGTCCTTATTTCATCGAGGGGCACCTGAACGGTAACAGTTATTTGAGGTTTCTTCGCGACGACTTAGATGATATCTTGGAAAATGTCCCTCTAGCGCCTCTACGATAGATAGACTCCTGGATTGGTCGTGGGGGCTCCTGTGAGGTGGCCGCCAAGATCAGCAGACCTCACTCCCCTTGACTTCTTCTTTTGAGGCCATATCAAAGACGAGGTTTACAGGGCGGTACCAACTACAGTCGAGGATATGAGGGAAAGAATCCGCGCGGCTTTCCGCGGTATATCACCAGAAGTCCTCAGGGCAGTGTCTAAAGCCGGAGAGTCGAGGTTGCGGTTATGCCTCCAGCAGGAAGGTCGTCATTTCGAACATTTATTTTAAGTTGTTAAATTTTGTTTATCTGAATTTTTTTTATCATGTTGAATAAATACATATTATGTTGACCGTATTTGTGTTTTTGTTTACTCATGGCACACTTAGGAACGGAAAACGTTTCCCGCCATTTGCGATGAAATTCGTTTTTTCTCCGAAATTTTGTTATCCAATGTGTGATTTTTTTATACCAATGGAAAATTTAGAGTTTTGGCTGTAAAACGCCGTAATTTTTTTAGGGGGGTGCCATTTGAAATTTTCGAAAAAAATGACAACATGCCAAGATTAATCAAAACTTATTTTTTTTCCATAAATTACCCGAAAAAGAATTATTTTAAGGTATACGAGGTCTTAACCTGTCCCTCAATTCAAAATTTAGGCGCAGGCGTCAATTAGTTTCTCCACAAAAAATGTCAAAAATGGGGCGCAATTTTGAAAGAAGGGGTTATAACAGCGAAACCGCTAAAGTTAATGGTATAACATGTTAGATAAAAAAAGAAGTACTCCTCGGGCACTTTCCCAATCTGCAATAAAAAATAGGGCATTCCATTTAAAAAAACATAAGTTTAGTACGCCACTGATGATTAAAAATATTTTTAAAACATAGCGACGGTAATTATGCACCACTTGCTCTTAGATTTTTTTCGATAGCTTTTATCGTAAAGGAGCTATGGTCGGAGGTGCCACACCCTGTATTGTATAGTTTTGCAAATTTTCGTGGTTTAAGACCATTTTTGAAATTTGGGATTCAATTAACGTGGAATTTGCGTTTAAGACCACGTTGTTATTTCGAAAACGGCTCAAAATTGTTTCATCAAGTGGATATGAAGATGTCATTCTTTATATAGAAGACAAGAAATTTTAAACATGTTAAAGGGGTTAAGAGCATTGGACTAGATGGTTAAATCTGATATTTTCTGTCAGGTACAAAATTAAATTTTATTGTTAAGCTATGCATCTTTTTCCAGGATGAAGTAGTCCTCTTAGATTTTAGCGACAAATTGAGCATTTATTTGACCCTTAATAAGCTATAACAATTTTTAAATCGTTTTTTAATTCTAGATGGATGGTAGTATTGTATCTGGGATACAATTAAAAGTATCTTTAGCAAGGAGACAACCACAAATTGAACCAATTAATGATGCCACATCATCATCAACTTGGTCCACTTTAGGTAATATTTTATTAATCATATTAAAAAATAATAATTTTCATTTTTAGCTGCAAGTCATTCACAAAAAGGAAATCACAGAGATAAACGTGATTTGGTATCTTATGATGACATCATTGATTTTTGAATACTTATCATTTACTTTAGTCTTAGATAAGGGTATTAAATAAGTTTAATTTAAAAAACAATAACTTTAATGAAAGTAAAAAAGATTTTAGACATCATCAAGTTCTTTTTCTTTACTTAAAACTCTTTTGCTCACATATTCATTACCTTTAATATAAAATCTATATGGTTTTCCCGCCCATTCTATTCCGGCACTATCAATTCCTATCCTTGAAGTTCTAACAATTTTAAAATCATTGTTAAAATTATCGCTTTCTATCCACAACAAATCACTTTGTGCCATATCAACTTTGTTGCATATTTCTTTGGTTATGCACATTGATGTGCACAAATTTGAAGGGCCTTTACATAAATCTTGAATTTTTGTTGGAGTTTTCTTTCTAACTAGAAATGAAAAAAATAATCCAAAAATAAAATAAACGATGTTTGTACCACTTCTATATTTTTGCATTTCCTCAATACCTTCAAGTGGTTCTACAGCTCGTAATAAAATAGCACCACCTTCTTCTTGAGCTGATATGTTAAAACAATGATAAATTCCATATGTTTTGTAAACAAAGGCCGTCCCAGGTATCATATACATGGGTTCATTTGTGGGCGTGCGCCTAATTTAAAAAATTAAAAACTTTTTTATGTTAACATCACCAAAAATACCTTCCTTTGTAGGAGTATGATGCTTTATCTTCACCCCCAGGATACATTTCAACTTCAACAATTCGACCCTTTAGAATAACATTGTCGATTTTTCGCAATAAAAGTTTGCCGAGCAAAGAATCAGCTAATTCTCGGCATGGCATGGAATAAAACTCGCGTGGCAATGACGCTGGATTAATTTCTGAGGTAGTTTTAAGTTTCTTTCTGTTATTATTAATCGTTTTATCACTAATTTTAACTGTTTTACAAAGTTTATTTTTTAAACTCATTGTTGGTGTGTTAAGGTTATGTTATTTAAACTGTCACCTTTCAAAACAAACTGAAGAAATTTAGGTAGATGTCGCTTTACTTGAATTTGAAAGTAATTTAATAATAACAAAATGTCAATGTCATTATTATATTTATAATATTTGCTATAATCATAATATTTTAGAAAATCTACACCAACAAATTTTTTACAGTTAATTTTTTTAGAAAAGAAAAACAACATATTGGATAGATGCCATTTTTACCGGCCATCTTTGCAGTTTGAAATTGAAACGACCGTTGCAGTTGTGCTGTAAGTTTTTTAACGTGAAAGAAGAAAGAAACGCAAAAAATTATAAAGTGTTCGAAACGTGGTTGATGTACTTTAAACAACCCATTTGCATCATTCCAAACAGTAAAATGGTGAAAAATAAACGCGATTTAAAGTCGCCCAGGAGAAGGTCTTTGGTTACAAGACCCACTGTTAGAAAAGTTGGTTCAGGGACAGTAAGTAGTGCTAATATAAAAGTGGTTGTGAGGGTGAGACCACCCAATGAAAAGGAAGAAAATATAAATGGAGGGTAAGTTAAAAGAAAATTGTATAACATCTATTAATTCTGTTTCTTATTTAAGACTTGTTGTAAGAATTATAAACGAACAACTATTAATTTTCGACCCAGAATCAGAAGGAGAGGGATTTTTTTACCATGGGGTGCAACAAAAAGGACGAGACTTACTTAAAAAACCAAAAAAAAACATGCAATTTGCATTTGATCGGGTTTTTGGATTTGAATCTGATAATAATGATGTTTTTCATGAAAGCACCGAGCAATTAATTGACAAACTTATGGATGGATGTAATTGTTCTGTTTTTGTTTATGGAGCAACAGGGGCTGGAAAAACTCACACAATGTTGGGACACACTGAAAGTCCTGGAATAACTTTTTTAACAATGAAAAGGTTATTTGAGAGAAAAGCAGATTTGATTAATGACAGAGATTTTGAATTGGCGATAACTTATTTAGAAGTTTATAACGAAAATGTCCAAGACTTATTAAATCCAGGTGTTCCATTACAACTTCGTGAAGATGGTAAATTCGGTGTGATTGTTGCTGGGATTACAATGAAAATGATTAAAAGTAGTGAAGAATTATTTGAGCTGTTGGAACAAGGAAATCGAAATAGAACTCAACACCCTACGGACGCGAACGCTGAAAGTTCTAGATCTCATGCTGTTTTTCAAGTTTATATTCGAATGACTACCAAAATTACTCGTCAAGTACATATGGCTAAACTTAGTATGATTGACTTAGCAGGTAATATTTTGTTGTTGCAATATTGTTTTTAAACCTCCGTTAGGCGCGCATGTATCCAGCAGATACACACATAAAATTCCTTGATGCCTGTTATAGATCAATATCTTTACAACTGATTGATGAAACAATGTCCAGTAAATTTTGTTATAATCACTGACCATTTGACTATACTGACATGAGTTTGAAAATTATAAACAATTACAAAAATTACAAACGTATTATAAACAATTTAAACATAAAAAGAACACCCGATTTTTAAGATTCTTGTACATACTGTCACTTTGTGATTTTTTTCCTAAAAAAGTATGAGACCAAAAAATTTGGTATGTCAATTGGTGATAGCCTAATATGTTTTACACACAAGGCATATTTTATTTTTTTCATATTTTGTACATTTCCGCGGTTTAAGGAAATGCTGTTATTTTGAAATTGGTTTGACGGAGTTCAACGTTCTTTGCACTGATGTGTGCGCAATAAATCGGCACGTCGAACTCCAGTAATAGTTTTTCAAAATAAAATTTTCCCGATTTTTTGGAGCGAGTACAGTGACGCCGGTGCAGGGTAACGGGCGAGTGTAGTGTCAAAGATGCATACCAAGTTTATTATCCATGGTATAAAATTTATTTGTTGATAAACATTGTTTACATTGTTCTAAGTGTTAAACATACAAATACAATTTGTTGTAATTTGTGTTTATACAATACAAAACCCATGCGACGATAGCAACAAACTTTTACCCGTAATTTCCTATCTGCTTTACAAGCCGATATCTTCGTTGTCTTTAGAGATAGTGAAATAATAAAGACACCTCTAGAAAGCCCGATCTTTTCTTCATCTAAAACCAGGTTTTTCCTGTCGATATTTCTATATCCACAGCAGAAAAATATAGAGAACACCGCCGAGTTCCAAATACACCTCAAAATTGTCGAATTTGAAGCGCAGGCAGCCGTTATGGAAGCGAATTTTAAAAGAAGCTTTATCAATACATATAGCAAGAACACACCTTGGGGTATCTAAATCCGGGTTTTATCTGGTCAATATGTAACCACGTTCACCAAAATTTACACGTTTACCACCCTACATAATAATTGGTGTATTGACTTTTTCGGAAACATTCTTACATAATACGAACAAAACGGTGAAGCTACATTCGACTTATAGGAAATTTTCTGCCCTTTACAGTGGTATATAACTTTCATTGATTACATGTTTGCACAAGCATTTTCTACCCGAAAAACTGTGAAAACAGCGTAAAATTGCCGTAAACAACTGTTTATGGTCTCATAACATTCTTATATGACACGCATAAAACTCTGAAACCATATAGAATGTGTAGAAAATTATCTGCTCTTTACCCCAAAACTGCGAAAACCGCGTATAATTGCCGTAATCAACTGTTTACGGTCACATAACATTCTTATATGACACGTATAAAACTCTGAGACCATATGGAACCTATAGGAAATTTTCTGCTCTTTACACTAGGTCTATATGGTCTCAGAGTTTTATACGTGTCATATTAGAAAGTTATGAGACCCTAAACGGTTGTTTACGGCAATTTTGCGCGGTTTTCGCAGTTTTTAGGGTAGAAAATGCTTGTGCAAACTTGTGATCTATGAAAAATATATACCAGTGTAAAGAGCAGAAAATCTCCTACAGGTTCAATATGGTCTCAGAGTTTTATACGTGTCATAAAAGAAAGTTATGAGACCGTAAACGGTTGGTTACAGCAATTTTGCGCGGTTTTCGCAGTTTTTGGGGTAGAAAATCGTCGCCTTAAAGTGTAAACCTGCTAACTCACTTTTAGCGTTTTTTAGAGGACAAATAAAAAAGTAAGTAATTCTAAATACTATGTTGTTAAATAAATAATGGTGTATTATTTTAACTTAAAAAAAGTTACTTAAACTCTTTAGTTGCTGCATTACAAGCCTTTTTTGGATTTAGCAGGTTATTTTAGATGTACATACTGATCTATAATGGATTTGGCAGGGTTTTTGTGAAAGTTACAATGACATACAATTACATAATCAAAAAAAAAACTTTATTACACAAAGTTTTGGCCACATTGTAATTTTTACGACGGTATCCATCAAAAGGAAATAAAAGCCAATAAAAGAGTATCCACTTCTTTATTGAAAGTTAAAAGTTTCAAAATTTAATAATTTACTAGTATGAACAATAACCCGAGGAAAAGTAAATTATAAACTCTACAAAAAGTCAGCAGTCTTAAAATCTTTTTCGTTCTTAACAACTACTAAAATTTAAGTCTTCACATGTTAATTAAATCATAGAAAAGTCACTTATCGCGGAACGTTAACACTGCACATTATAGTTATCAGTCGACATTCAGTCATGGGGTAAATTATCATAATAAGATCGATAGTCCTGAGGAAGTGTGCTTTTCAGATATTGGAGATCTTCAAATTTCCTGGCAGTAATCTTTCTTCTATTTTTGTGAAGATTTGGGAGCTGAGTGAACGGCAATGGCACGACACTTGCAGATTTTCTTTGCGGTATTGCTTGCCATTCATCAGCAAATCTCAATTTGAAATATACTTTACCACTCGGGATGTAGCGCAGAGCTCGTATGTCTGTTACTTTAGCTTCGCCTTTGCCACGACCAGGACGAATACTTTTATAGAACTTAACATCGTCGAATTTTTTGAAAAAGTCATAGGTGAGGTAGAGTACTTCGTAAGGCTTTGGTCTTTTTCTAGCTAATCTGCAGACTCCGACATATTCTGCAGGAACATTTATATCCTTGTTCTTCAATGCTCGTTCAATAGTCGAATGCATAGAATCCGCTTCCATTTCAGTATGGCCGACCTCAAGAAACTTCTGCTCAATTATTATGTTGAAATTCATTGCCGTCGATAACAAAGCATTAGACATCACGCAGTTCCTGTTCTGGTAAGTACACCCATCACTGAAGAAAATTACTTTTAGTGGTACAGCAGATTCGTTTTGGGGTAAAACTTTTTTCTCTATGAAATCGGCCCACACACTTGCAAACTCCTCTGAACTTAGTCCCCCCTCACTCTCATTCCACAAATAACAGAACCCATCTCTGTTGTTCACATTAAAAAATGCCAAATTATGTACTTGAAGTTTTGTTCTGTAATATAAGCTACTTATTTTTGACTTTGGTGCCATCAAAATTGCTTGCAAATCAACTGTAAATACAATATTTTCTCCACCTTTGTCTTTTTTCTTTTCTTCTCTAGCTTCTTCTTTTTTCTGATTATGTTCTAAAAATTCTTCAGCTGATAAATTGCCAGCTTTGTACAAAGCGCATTTTTCACATTGATCTTTTTTCGGGAAGTACAAACCTAGATTTTTGACATCGAAGGCTCCGTAAAAAGTAGCCAGAAAGAGAGGCCGTACACCACGCCTTGTGCACCAATCATTTTTGTAAAAATCGTAAAGGGCTTGCTTTGTCGTCCACTCTGGTAATAAATACTTTTTCGGAGTGGTAGCCCGACAGTAGTGAGACTCCATAACTGGCAAAGAATTTAGAAAACTGTGAAGTTCTTGTTGTTCTTTGGCAAAAGGCTTGGATGAGGTATTCTCGTTCTTAGAATGCTGAGAACCAGTCATCGTTTTTGGAGTATTATTTGGTTTTGTGTTACTTAATTGATTATTTTTCCAATTGAGAACAGTCCATCTATCAATACCAAGCGTATTGAGAAACATGGTCCTGCAGACTTTAAATCGCTCGTCTTGCATTTTTAAATAATAAACCAGTGATTGATTTCTTCTGGTATCTTTACTATTTTTTCTACCACGGGGTCTCTTAATAGGTATTGATGTCACAAGCCCATCAACATACATTCTTTTCTCTTGCCAACTCATTGCCCAAAATCCTTTAAATATATTTTTCCTGTCTTCTTCTGTAAATTTTGTACACTTAAGAGTTCCATTTTGAGTTAGTTTGCAACAACATCTTTGTTTCATCATTCTTGGTTCTCTAGGTATCTCATAATTCCACGTCTCTTCCTTTTTTCTGCCATAATATTTTTTCCCTAACTCTCTTAATTTTCTGTTCTTTTCGGCAAACCAATTACAGTTTTGTATTTGAGCTCTTTTTTTTTCTTTTCTTGCTCTTTTCTGGATAACTATCGTCATACTCAGAATCAGAATGAATGGAATACGGAACTAACCCTTCTTGTTCACTTTCGTCAATAATTGGGTCTTCGATTTGGTCTATCACATCAAACGCACAAAATGACTGCGCAGGATCGTTTTCTGCTTGTTTTGATGATTCCTGGTTACCATCGGTGTTACTACGCACATTTTTACTGATAACACAATCAATGTCCATTGCTTCGTGGTTTTCGTTACCTCGAAGGTAATCTTTTGCAAAGTTTGAAATAATCAAATAATTGAGGTTATGAATTTGACAGAAACAAAATATATTATGTAGTGGAACGATAACGGTCGAGCGCGAAATACTGTACAAAATGGCGGTGACTCTGGATTTAGCCACGAAGTTTGAATTGTTTGGATTTAGCAGTTTTACTCATCAGTTCTTTTCTTACATTAGCGTTCACTATTTGATGTAACTGTTTTACGTAGACGGTAACTCGTCTCTTTCTGCTTCGAATGGTATCATTATGTCATATCAGATAAAAAATGGATTTAGCAGTTTTACACTCTAAGGCGACGAAATGATTGTGCAAACTTATGATTTATGAAAATTATATAATAATAATAATAATAATAATAATAACTTTATTCAGGCTTCATCATATACAAAGAGTACTAACAAAAAAAAAAATATATTCCATTATATATAAGGTTATGAACTTAACGAATTACAGAAAAAAAAAAAAAAAATATATATATATATATATTAAGCCTGAATTTAGGCGGAGTTCAGGTAATACCTGTTCTACCACTCAAACCCAATCAAATATAGTAATAAACCCAAAAAAAAAGTTCAATGACAACTGAGCACCACTGGCCAGTGTCGAACATGCACAATACTTAAAACACATACTATATCATAGAGCGCTCAAAAAACATCACACTAGCATCTCAACCCCCGAGGCCACCAAGCACGAGACCGCAGTCATCCACCCAAAACCCAGTCCCGTATAGATTTCTTAAATCGGTTCAAGGGTAGACCCACTAAATATTTAGGAAGATTATTATACACAGATGTAATTTGGTATGAAAAACATCTCTTAAAAAATTCCAAACGATGGGAAGGAGGAGTTAACCTACCCCTGAACCGGATATTGACATTGTGTACGTCCGTTCTGAATTTAATTCGCTCGAATAGATAAGGGGGACTCCGCTCCGTTATAATCTTATAATAAAAGCATGCTTTATGAACATACCGACGCGACTTCATATTCATCCATTTAAGTTTCCTAAAAGCAAAAGAGACATGATCATACTTTACTTTTATACCACTGTAAAGGGAAGAAAATTTCTTATCAGTCGAATGTGGTTTCACCGTTTTGTTCGTATTATGTAAGAAAGTTTCCGAGAGAAAGTCAATACATCGATTACTATGTAGGGTTATATATAACGTGTAAATTTTGGTAGATGTGGTTACATATTGACCGGAAAAAACTCGGATTTAGATAGCCCAAGGTGTGTTCTTGCTAAGTTGATAAAGCCTTTTGTAAAATTCGGTTCCATGACGGCTGCACACGGGCTTAAAAGACGACAATTTTGAGGTGTATTTGGAACGCGGCGGTGTTCTTTATTTCGCACGGGTCAATACAAAATAGATATATATATATATATATATATATTATGGTATGTCTCTTCAGCTCTGAAGCAGACATTCAGTAACCGCGGCCATTCTGGTTTCTCGAATTATACGAGGGCGACTATTGTTCGCCCGTTACACCGGCGTCACGTAACCTGTGTATCTCAGTTTTCTTGCAAACACTTTACTCATGCTAAAAAAATTGATTCGACATACAAAATTATTCTACATAATTCAGTGTAAAGCTCATTGAAAACCGTCTACCCGTATTCGAATTAACAGCGTCTTTTTAAACCGCGAAAATTCGGGAAACTATACAAAATATGAAATAAATAAAATATGAACTTTCTGAACTTTTTAAAAGCATGTTTTCTTAATTTAAAGGGTGAATGAATATAAAATTGGCGATAATAACGATATTTTTGCTTCGCTCATACATAATACTGAAGTTAATGAGTTATAAAGCACCCACTTTAAATAAACTTTGTGTTTGAAGCAATTACAAGGGTAACTCCAACACTCCATAAAAGATGCATTTTTGTGAATGTCAGTATAACCTTGATATGATGAAGAATATGAAAATCAAAAAGAAAACACTGTTTTAAATTGTTTTACTATAGCTTCAGTTAAGTGTATCCCATTTAAACAAATTATTAATTACTTGTTACAGTGGAACTTGTATAATTCGAGCCTTAAGGGTTTACCAGTAAAAAAATGCGAATTATTCAAAAATTCCAATTAAAAAAGGGTAGAAAAAGACGCAATATTTAATTTTTGAACTAATAACCTTTATTTAAAATAACTAATTATTATCGGATTCAAAAGATTTTACCCCCCACTTTGAACGCAAATAACAGACGAACTACCCCATAGAAATAATAATAATAATAATAAATTCTTTATCGTTCCTCACCCTTATTACAAAATGAAAAGAATACAAAAAAATACGTATAGGAGAAAAGAAAACAAAATAAACTATATCTTGAATGAGAAAACAAAATGGTAGGTATTCAGCTCATTAGCTGATCTTCCATACCCCCATAAAAAAAAATAAACAAACAATAATGAACAAAGCATGACCATGGAACGACTTGAAGATATGACCGGGACAAAATAAAAAACAAAACATAACAGGATGAGAAAGCAAATAAAAAAAGAATCACAATAAATCATCAACATTAACACGCTCGACCATGGCTGACAGACAAAAGAAAAAAAAATAAAACAAAAATCATTGATTTTGTAAAAAAGTACAGCAGTGTGAATGGTTCGTCGGTTTAACATATTGAGCCAATTTAAATCAAGCAACCTATGAGATACGTGTTCTCGTCGCTTTATTCCATAAATTAAACGAATGCAGGAGTTCTGAACTCGCTGAATTCTACTTCGCAAGTGATAGGTAAGGAAAGGAGAGTAAAGTATATCAGCATAATTGAAATGCGATAATATTAGAGAGTCACATAATAACGTTTTTGATTTTTGAGAAATAAATTGTCTCATATTATACAGGTGTCTCACGTAACTGGTTCATTAGAACTTTTTTCGGTTACACTATTCATAGAGGCTTGAAATTTTGGTATCATGGGTTGTTCATTCCGATCTATTAATCTAAAATATTTTCAAGGTGGTCACCATTTCCGGTCTACCGGAAGTAGACCTCAACTTCGTTATTTTAAATGGAATGCTATAGTTTTTATTACACCATTCAATTATACGTAAGAAAATATGTTGACTTTGATAAAAGTTGTTGGTATCTACCGTTTTTTTTTCGAGTTATTTTGATTTTAAGTGTTTTTTTTTTCAAATATCACCATGGTCTTTACAGGCCCATATCTAAGCCAACGTTAATTCCAAAAAGGTTTTGGATTGTCATATGCTATTAAATAGATAGTCACTTGTTATATCAGTGTGCTTTATATAGCGTGGTCAAAAATTGAATTACCGTTTCGCTGTATTCAATTGCGAGAATGTCGAAAATTTTAAATGGAACGCCCGCCCCATATCTTTTTAGCCTATCCAAACGGGAATTTAATTCTCTACAAATTATCTATAAACATTGCTATACCTATTTATTATAGTTTTCTTCATATTGAGTATTTTATCAAAATCCTACACAAAATGCTGGAAGCTGTTCGTGTTTTTATTAGAACGCTATTATGATATTTTGACAGTTTATCGTTTAATTTATTTAAATTATCATTGGTATTATTTCTAGAATGATCTGCGATTGAATAAACTTTAGTTTGTTAGCTTTTATTTGCCAAAAATAACCAGCAGACGAACGCATAAATGAAACAATGAAAAACAATAATATGGCGTAATATTCGACGTGGGAATAATTCGCCATGATATTCAAAGACATTAACAGCAGTAAGTGATGACACAACTAAGTAACCACAACAGTAACATAAATATGGTTGAAAAGCTATCAAAACTCCATGACTTTCTAACATAGAAACAAGAAGCTTTCCAGCATTGCATGCGTCCTTTAATTGCCAAATATGAGGGCAACTACAACAAATAGGCACAGGAAAGTATTTAAATAGTTTGTAGAGACCTAAATTCCCATGATTTATTTTTATAATTTTAAGTTTTTCATTCTTTTATGTTATTTTTCATTGTTTCATTTATTCGGTTTTCTTTTGGTTATTTTTGGTAAATAACAGCTAGCAATCTAAAGTTTATTCAATCACAGTTCATTGTAGAAATAATACTAATAATAATTTAAATAAATTAAAATTTAATTAAATTCAAAATTTAAAATTTTCGACTTTCACGCTCGATTGAATACAGAGAAACGGTAACTTAATTTTTGACCAGCCTTTGCATAAGATATACTGATACAACAAATTGACAATCTATTTAGCAGCATATGAAGAGTTATCGTACCAATGCAAAACGTTTTTGTTTTAACGTTGGCTGAGATATAGACTTGCAAAGAACATGGTGATATTTGACAAAAAACACTTAAAATCAAAATAACTCGAAAACAAAAAACGGTAGGCACCAACAACTGTTATCAAAGTCAACATATTTTCTTATGTATAATTGAATGGTGTATTGACCGGAAGTGGTGGTCATCTTGAAAATATTTTAGATTAATAGATCGGAATGAACAACCCATGTTACCAAAATTTCAAGCCTGTACGAATAGTGGAACCTAAAAAAGTTCTAATGAACCAGTTACGTGAGACATCTGTATATTAATTTCATGTTTATGTACGTTTTCTTCAAACATTCATTGATATGACCACAGAAGCTTAGAGCCTCATCAAGAATTACTTCTAAATTCCTGACCTTTAACTCCAACCGTGAACCATCAAGCGCAATATTTATTCTATTTTTAACTCGGTTTCTAATCTATTGAGGGCCAAATACAATACGTTCAGTTTTATTGCTATTGCCTGTTCGAGACCGGTTTCATTGGAGGCGAAATTTAATTCTTTATAAAGTGGAGTAATTTCAAATTTTTCTTCCCACTCGTATAGTAATTATCACAGGTGTAATGAAAAAATGTACCTGAATTCTGCCGATCTGAAGAACGTCGACTTTACGATTTTTTTACTCAGAAACGGTTCGTCGTAAAAATTCTAAATTTCGACCACACATTACCCAAAGTGTGCTAACCATGACAGTATAGTTATTTTTTTAATTTTTGCTTCATATCATTACTTCACTTAATGTACTTTTATTTGAAAATGGGTAGCAAAAATCGTCAAAAAATAACTACTGTGAGCGTTACAAGAAAGTAAACACTAGTTTTTTACTTTTAAAAACCCAGTTTACTACCATTCTGTAAGCTCACAATAAAACATTATATTCCAGAATTTCCAGAAGCAAAAACCCCCACAAATATGGTAAATTCCCTTTAAAGTAAAAATAACCTGATTTTTACGCCTCAAAAGAAAGTAAACAGCTGTGCAGCTGGTCCGATTGTTGTAAATTCATTATTATATTTAGCTATTATACCGATGTTATATCATTGTCATGACAACTTTAGAACATTTTAGGAGACACAGCAAGTGGTTAAACATCGAAGTTAATTATAAATATCAAAAGTCATCATGGGAAAAACAAACAAGTAATGAAACGTGTAAAATTATATTAAATTTAAATAAAAATGGTAAATCCTTATGCGAAATAGCAAAAACAGTTGGAAGAAATTACTGCATAGTAAAGAAAATTTTGGATAAGTATGCAAGACATACTGTAGCGGATTTGCAACGCGTTGGAAGACCAAGGGGCCTTCCCGAAGCGCAGGCTGGTACAGTGGTAAGAGAAGTGAAGAATAATATATGTTAAAGTGCGGTTAAAATTGCAAACGATATATCGCCGATAGCGAGCACATCGGTGAGTGCCAGTACCATACGAAGAACACTCCATAGGAGTGGCTTACATGGAAGAATACATGGAAAAGCCTTACATTTCTAAGATAAATAAACATAAACGTTTTGATTTCGTAAATAGGTATCAAAACGAAGCTCCAGTTTTTTTGAGAAATATATTGTTCAGCGACGTGAGTAAATTTGAAATTTTTCGTAAGAGAAAACCACCAAAGCTATTGCGGTTGAAAGATGAGGCCTTCAAAGAGAAATTTGTAACCAATACTATCAAACATAGTGGAGGTTCTGTTATGGTCTGGGGCTGTATGGCGGCATCGGGGGTTGGTAATCTAGTTTTCATAGAATCAACAATGAACAAAATAAACTATTTAACGTTTTAAAGAACAGTGTTTCCCCGAGTGTTGATAAATTCGACTTATTAGAGAACTGGATCTTTCAACAAAATAACGATACAAAGCATACTTCCAAAATTGTGAAGGAATGCTTGCTATACCAAGTTCCTAAAACCCCAGATCAACCACAGCAGTCCCCGGTCCTTAATCCTATAGAGCATCTGTGGGATCACATTGACAGGAACATCAGAGAAGAACCATTTCAAATAAAGACGACCTTAAAAAAAGCGTTAAGTAAAGAATGGATGAAAGTCCCTCCAGATGTTACTAAAAACTTGGTGGAATTCATGCCACAGGAGTTCAAACCAAATATTAATAGTTGATGTTGTATTTATTTTTGTAATCAATATCTATTATTTACGTATTCTGTTTACTTTCTTTTGACGCCTAAATTCGGTAAACCTTTACAATTAATTAAATTATTACGGATAATGATTTTTTTTTATGTTTTTATTGATTTAAATATAGTATATATCAGTTGCGAAAACTGCAATAAAACTTTTTGATTTTCGTTGTTAACTACATTTTTATTAACCTCTTAATAGAAAAACAACAGCTGTTTACTTTCTTTTGACGCTCACATTATACTGTCATGTTCAGTACATTTTGCGCAATGTGTGGTTGAAATTTAGAATTTTTTCGACAAACCGTTTCTGAATATAAAAATCACAAAGACGAGCTTCTTCGCAGATCGGCCTAAATCGGGTACATTCTTTCGTAATGAAAGTGTAATACCTGTGGTAATTACTATATGGGTGGGAGGAAAAATTTAAAATTTCTCCACATCATAAAGAATTAAATTTTGCGTCCAACGAAAACGGTCTAGATTTTTTGAATGGAGTAGATTTTCTGTTATTCGCGTTCAAAGTGAGGGGCAAAAATCTTTTGAATCCGATAATAGGTATTTAATTATACAGTGCTGTACAAAATAATACTACAATAAGTTGAAAACCATCTAAATGAGTTGCACATACAGTTTTTCAAAAAAAAAGTTAAGATCTTTAATAGTTTCTTATAATTGAGTCTCTGAGTCATAATAGAAGAATCTAACATATTTAAAGAATGGAAAACCAAATTACTTACATGATTTCTATTTTCAACAAAATGGCTGTGTTCTCTGAGGTGGTTGGCTGCTTTGACTGCATTTGGAACTACTTCCGTGGGATTGTCCTCTTCGAGTTCATCATTAGTTGCGTTATCGCCATCATTTTGTTTCTCGTTCATTACATCGGCGATTATGTCATCTCGACACAAACTGCAACATCTTCATCCACGTTGACAAAATTTTCGTACAAGATGGCAGGATTGGTGATGACGTCATTCCAGTCCTTAATTGAAAGCACAGTTTCTGATGCAGTTTCAATGAAGCTTTCTTTTTCACTTTCGTTTTTAGAAGAACCCTGCTTTTTTGAAACAGTTTTGTATTGTTTCTGGCGTTACTTGGTTTCAAGCTTACACATTCGTGATGTTTGAAGGTCAAGCTTGATTTTGAAACATTGTCATCACCATAAGGATATTCTAAACCTAAAAAATATTTTAAATTCTTTATTATACCCTGGTCCATTGGGGAGTTGGTTAACAGAGGTCATGTTAGCAGGAAGAAAAAATTACTATTATATTTTCCATCAATGTTATAGTGCTGTGTGCAGTGTAGTTGTCAATGAAAACAATGACTTCGTTTTTCTTTTTTAAACTTTTTGTCCAATTTCAGTAACTAATTCTCAAAAGAGTTTCAGTCATCCAGTCTTTCTTGAGCTGATAATATAATCCACTGGTTTCGAATTTACGTTTTTGAAGCAACGTGAGTTGTAAATCGGCAATTTGCCAACCATAAGCAGAGCCAGTTTCTCCGTTCCGTCCATGTCTGCACCAACTAGCAGCGTTAGTCTTTTTTTGCTCAGCTTTCTTCCATGACACTTCTCATCTTTAAATGCGAGCGTTTTGTCCGGTGTACATTTGAAAAAAGACCCGTCTTATCAACATTAAAGATGTTCTTTGAGTTCCTGTTTTGAATCATTTCCTCTAAATCTTTCTTCCACTGATCGGCTTGTTAACAACCCCAGTCTCTCCACAAATTGATTTAAACGAGATTTTGTTTCTTTGCTTAAAACCATCAAGCCATCCAGAGCTTGCTTTAAAATTTGTCTTTCCTAAATCTGCAGCAAACTGCTCAGCTTTACTTCTAAGAAGTGGATCACTAATACAAATCTTTCTATCTCTTGTTTGTTTGAACCATTTTAATACGTACTGGTCCAAATCTGGATTCTCAGGTTCCCTCAACCGTTTTCGACCTTTGACACTTTTATTTTCACACGCGCGAATTTTGTTTTTGTTTTTTAAGAATATAGATAAAGTGTTAATAGGAATCCCAAAAGCCTTTACAATTTCAAATAGAAATCTTATAAAGATTAAAAAAAATTATTTAAATTTAAAAACATTTTAATAAAGATTTTAAAATTTTATTTTTGAATTTCTATTTTTTATTCGTTATTTTCTCCGACATCGTTAAAGTTTTGTAAATCCGAGGCTTTGTCACCGACATTTTTGGTCTATACACTCACTTTTAAAACACAGCAAAATCGATCACGCGAGGCGTGAGGTAGGTAAGCCCGTGAATTCCCGGCTTGACAGTTTAGCTTTTTTATAGATTTCTTTGTATAAAAACTTCGAACCACGATTTTTCAGCATTGATAAAATGGCAGGGTCCAGGAAAAATGTTCGAATTAACAATGTTCTATTGTATTATTAATTACTTAAAAAATCGCATTTTTAAAGGGCAAATGTATGGTCAAAACAAAAGCCACAGATAAATATCGCGAATAATCCAAAAAAAGTACACCTCTTTTTTTTATAATGTTATTCGCAATAGCCAAAATCAAACATGGTCCGAAATTTTTACCCACAACGCGTTGTGGGTAATAAAAAAAATAAATGTGGTAAGACGGCAGGCTTGCTCTTCAATATTTACATTACTGATATTTTTCATTGCTTTAAACATTCAAATTGTTTAATGTATGCAGACAATTTAAAATTTTTCTGCCGTGTATGTGGCCCTAAAGATTGTTCTGGTCTTCAGTGCGATCTCCTCGACCTTACTCAAAATTGTCTGACAAATTTTATTAGCCTAAACTTTAGTAAATGTGTTACCATCACATTTACAAAGAACGCTAACCCCATACGTTTTCATTACTTTATTGGAGGGGAATTGTTGTGGGTTCTCCACAACAACACATTTATAAGAGGTTTGGGGGTCAGTAAGGCTTCTCGCATTCATGAATTGGACATGAGATTAGCAACTCAAGTTTCATAAACTGTTTATTCTGCGTAGGTATTCAGCATTTTAATTTATTGTTCTGTCCTCTGGAATCCTAAATATGACATGTACGTGAATTGATTATAACTGGTGCAAAGATATTTCTTCGATTTTTATGCCTGAAGTCACATGCCAATTCTTTCAGCTTCTGCGATTATATCAGCAACGTTTTGCTAGTGATGTATTGTTATTGTATGTATTAATACATAATATTTACAAGTCAACTTTGCTTATGTTTCTAGTGAATTTGCATTTTGATGAACATGCAAATGACAGCACTTTTTCACTCCTACAACCCACTGGATCAGTCGATAGTCCGACCATCCATATATTTGCTTATGAATCCATCAGCTCATTTAAAAAATGCTCGTTAGCTACTGTTGGGAGTATGCCCTATCATTGTTAGCATTACAATATTATGTTACATTATCATATTATTAATTACAATATTTTGCTTTGTTCTTAGTCTTTTCAATGACACATGTACAGGGTGGGAAAATTTTGGTGTTATTATAGGCTATCTCAGAAACTATAAGAGATAGGAAAAAAGTAAGTGCCATGTCCTGGACCCTTTTTCCGAGACAAACTCAGTCCTATAAGTTTGATAAGGAAAAAAAAAATTTATACAAAAGCTACTAGACCACCTTCTACTATTTAAAATTATTTTTACTTATACAGAGTGTTCTATGTAGACATAATATACAGTATTTCAATTTTTTATGGAACACCTGTATATTTTATCATATTATGATTAGTACAAAATTTGTTAATACAACCGTATACGTTATTAACTGACAGAGTTCATAGATAATGATATATTCAACTATTTCACAAAAATGTGCCCACTGCAGTATCCTTTTAAAAATGATTTAAAAACAACATATTTTGCTTTAAAACTATACAGATAATAGAACCAATGGGTAAATGACACTACCGAAACATATTAGATACGCTATACAAGGTGAGTTTTTTATCTTGAGAAAACGGATAATCTCTAAAACGCTGCATCAAATCAAAAAAAGTTCTTAAAAAGATTTGTTATAATGTCCTGGGGCTTACTGAATGGTGTCGAACTCGATCCCCACCTCAACCCTCCCGAGTGAGGGGAGGAACAACGTTGAAATTTTAAATGGGAACCCCCCATTTAAATATATATATATATAACGCGCAAATATTTAGACGCGATGAACCAAATGCAACTATTTATAGATTCATTGTCCCTAAACATCGTTCCAGCTAATCATCTGACGATAAATTTTGATAAATTGGGATTATGACTTTTAAAACTGAAGGATTCAGAAGATTTCGCTTATATTTAAAAGTAGTTAAGGAGCCGTTCGCCTCCGCTTGACGCCCCTTGCACCAACTATTTGGACCAGGTCGGCATAATGTGTGGTATGGATTTTCATCCGACGAGCTGCAATGACGCGAAAATCGCGTCTTTCATTTTTGTGATAGAATCTGAATTTCTGCGAATCCAGGGGCCATACAATTTGGTCAACTCTCCGATTACTTAGTCCGTTAGCTTACCTTTCCCTTTTCCGCCAATCCCTTTGTTGGGCTCATTCTGGAAACAATATCGTGTATTCTGGATCAAACAAACAAAAAAATCGATTTTTTGAAACCGACAAGGTGTAAGTCCCCCCTAACTGTTTATGAACTATGTACGACTTTGATAATTAAACCCTTTGAAAGCACTTGAAGACTTCTAGAAGCAGTATCAAGCATTCTGGATGCATCAAGTCTTCTAGATGCAATATTAAGTATCCTGGAAAGATTTCCAGTCTTTCAGAGGCAATACCAAATCTTCTGAAAGCATTTCAAGTCTTCCAGAGGCAATATCAAATCTTCTGAAAGCATTTCAAGTGTTCTAGAAGGAGTATACAGTATTTTGGAAGCATTTAAAGTCTTTCAGAGGCATTATCAAGTCTTCTAAAAGCAGTATCAAGTATTCTGGAGGCATTTCAAGTCTTTCAGAGGCATTAGAATATTTTGTGGTAGCAGTATCAAGTATTCTGAAAGTATTTTAAGTCTTTCAGAGGCATTATAAAGTCTTCCAGAAGCAGTGTCAAGTATTCTGGGAGCATTTCAAGTATTTTAGAGGCAATATCAAGTCTTCTAGAAACAGTATCAAGTCTTCTGGAAGCATTTCAATACTTTTAAAAACAGTATCAAGTATTCAGGAAGCATTGCAAGAATTCAGGAAGCATTCAAAGTCTTCTGGAAACAATATCGTGTATTCTGGAAGCATTTCAAATCTTTCAGAGTCAATATCAAATCTTCTGGAAGCATTTCAAGCCTTCTGGAAGCGGTATTAAGTATACTGGAAGCATTTTAAATCTTTCAGAGGCAATATCAAATTTTCTGGGAGCATTTCAAGTCTTCCTGAGGCAATATCAAGTCTTCTGAAAGCATTTCAAGTCTTCTAAAAGCAATATCAAGTCTTCTAGAAGTATTTTTCAGTATCAAGTATTGTGGAAGCAATATCAAGTCTTTTAGAAGCAGTATCAAGTTTTCTGGTATTATTTCAAGTTTTTCAGAGGTAATATTAAGTCTTCCAGAAGCAGTATCAAGTATTTTGGAAGCTTTTCAACTCTTTCAGAGGTAATATCAAACCTTCTAGAAACATTTCAAGCCTTCCAGAGGCGATTTCAAATCTTCTGGAAGCAGTCTCATTTATTCTGGAAGCGTTTCAAGTCTTTCAAGGGCAGTATTCACTCTTCTGAAAACGTATCAAATCTTCTGGAACCAATATCAAGTTTTCTGAAAACATTTAAAGTCTTTTGGAAGCAATATCCAGTTATCTAGAAACTCAAGAAGCCCAAGTTTTCTAGAAGCAGATCAAGTCTTGTAGAAGCAGTATCAAGTTTTCTGGAAGCATTAAAAAAATTGTATGGCTGTGCTTGCGTACCCACATATTCGGGCGCTTATGGTCAGGGCCGTTCTAAACTTAAGGGATAATAGGGTTATAGTCCTAGGCGCCAATTCCTGGGAGCACCAGTTTTTATAATGAAATGTACGATGTCGTTATCGTACGTGTGCCTAGGGTCACTTCTGAGGTGCAGACTTTTTCTTCTTTTTGGGCGATTTTGTATGAATCTTTTAAAGTTTTACATTGTTTGACTTAACATGTTCGGTAAATGTTCTACACATGTAACCTTTTAATATTTAGAAATGATAATTAAGTCATATAGAATAAAAATAGCAAAATCAGAAAATTTTATGAACAAAATCATTAAAATTATCGATTTTATTTTAGGTAGTGAAAGAGGTGCAGCTACAGGTTGCGTTGGAGTCCGTTTTAAAGAAGGTTCAAACATAAACAAATCGCTCCTAGCACTCGGAAATTGCATTAACAGTTTAGCAGCCGGAAAAGTGCACGTGCCTTATCGCGATTCAAAGTTAACCCGTCTTTTAAAAGATAGTCTCGGCGGAAATTGCCACACAGTAATGATCGCGAACGTTTCCCCAAGTAGTTTAACATACGAAGACACTTACAACACATTAAAATACGCAACACGAGCTATGAAAATTAAATCAAACGTTCGTCAAAATGTTGTAGCCAAAGACATTAATTGCGAGCAATACGTCATTATGATCGATAATTTAAAAGCGGAAGTTGAGCGACTTAAAGCTAAACTGGAAGAATATGAGAATGTTAACGATAAAAACACGATTAATGAGACTATAACTTTACCATCAACTTCGTCTTCATTAACGACCACAACGGTACCGACAATATCAGTAACTTCAATTTTAGATGCGGATAAAGAAAAGTTAATGGAGATAATTGACGAGATAAAAAAGGTTTTGGAACGAATTCATCAATTAGAAATGGCGGAACAAGGTTTAGGCTTACGACAACAATTAAAAGAAGATAAAGAAGCACGATTAAGTGATTTATGTGATTCAACGGATAAAATAAAAAGACGTAAACGAATAGGAGATGCTGTTGATAGAATTAAAAAACAAGCTAGTAGTTTAAAAGATGAAATTTACCATACTAAAGAAAAAAAGAAAAAGCTTTCTGGAAATTTGGAGGAGCTATTAAGAAATGTACCTGATTTGCAAGATCTTGCTGATGTAGAAAAACTTAAATTAAGCGAAATGGAGGCGATTTATAAGGTAACAAAAATTTTGATTTATTCAAAATTTAGGTAAATTAATTATCTTTTTGCAACTTCAGGCTGAGTTACATCAAAAGAAATGTGAAAGATTAACAACGGAATTAAACTCGTGCGCCGAAACGGAAAAGAAAATGTCAAATTTGCTAAAAACTTTTTATATGTATCTTCAAACAGAAAATCAACTTCCCGAACCTCTAAAATCAGCTTATAACACATTAAAAAATGATTGGCAAGGAATCCATTCTGTCACGTTTGAACCCGAACCAGAAATCGATTCAACCGTTATAATTGATGATTCAAGAAAAAGGAAAGTTGAAGAAATATCTTCATCCTCTACCCTTGATAGTACATTCGCCATTGCTTCAAAATCTCAACCAGTTTTAACTACACGAGCTAAAGAATTAATATCAAAAGGTGGGATATTAAATACTCCGTTAAATGCGGTTGTTTGTGAATTATTTCATGGTATATGTTCCTATCATGTTTTACACATGAAAGATTAAAAATTTTTATGCAAATACTAAAAAAACTGAGTTTTTCTTGTTTTGTTTATTTTTTACAGAGAGTCCGATGCCGCCGAGAAAATTCGCAAAATTTTCTCCAGCCGTAAAAGAAAATAAAGCACCAAACGTGCGCAAACCGACCGCTGTTATGGGAACTTCTCAACGATTTCAAACGACGAAATCGACTAGTTTATTAAACGGAGGAAAAAGTTTTAAGAAAAAGTAATTGTAAGGAAACGAAAGTGATTTAGAAGATAGATGTCAAGATAAATGCTTTTTTTTAAACTTATTATGAATGTATTGGATTGCTGTTTTTTTGTTATTACTTGTAAATGTGTGCAACAAACTGTATCTAATAATCTTATAAAAGTTTTTAATGTAATAATTTATAAATGAATATCATACTGCTTTAAAATAATATATCATAGCGTTGTTTTTATCTTATTGATTTTATTTAATTAATTATATGATGCTCTGATTTGTAAAATAAATGGAAACAATTATACTAACAAATTATTTTCTTCAACAAATTATTGATAACATGATGTCACAAACTCCTTATTTCATATGTCCATTATTTTGATGTTTACATCACCATTTTGACATACACTCAGCAGCAGAAGTCTGCGTACAAAAAACTTGTAATACTTTAATTGAAAAAATAAGAGTCATAATCTAATGTGATAAACTTGGTTTTTTTTTTTATTTTGTATATTAACTACATATAATTCTATTAACAAAATATGCTTCAACAAAACAGAAACAGTAGTTACAGAAAAAAATCAAAACTAAAAATTCTACAAATAACGGGTATGCAAAAATCTGCGTACAAGTCATGACAGTATTTATAAAAAATTCATAAATGAGATCATTGTTTCTATATTAATATGAGGTCGGATAACCTTTACGTTTAATGACCTCCCTTAAACGTTTAGGCATGGAGTGCACTAATTTCTTCGTTTCGTCCGAACTGATTTTGGCCCATTCCTCAATCATAACATTTTTTAACGTTTCCTTCGACGTTATGTTGTGTTGCCGAATCCTGCGTTCCAGTAAATCCCAGAGGTGTTCGATGGGATTCAAGTCCGGCGATTGTGGAGGTGTTTTAAGTTGCTTTGGGGTATTGTATAGTAGCCAAAGCTTAGTGTTGTGGGCGCAATGTTTGGGGTCATTATCTTGTTGAAAAAAGTATTCGGGCCTCAACTCCAAGTTTTCGATGCTAGGCTTCAAATTTTCTTTTAAAATGTCTATATACATTTTATGGTCCATTGTCGATGTTATGAAAACCAACCTTCCCACCCCTTTGGTGCACATACACCCCCAAACCATAACTCCACCACCTCCGTGTTTTACAGTCGCTTTCAAATTTTCGGGATTAAGGGCAGTATTAGGTTTTCTCCATACAAGTTGTTTACCCTTAATACCGAAATTGCAAAATTTGCTCTCATCTGTAAAGAGAACTTTCTCCCAGAATTCAATGGGCTTGTCTAAGAGTTTTTTGCAAAGGCGATCCGCTTCTGACGATTGACCTCTGACACAAATGGCTTTTTTAATGCAACGCGACTGTGATAGTTAGCTTTTTTTAACGTCCTTCTCACCGTATCTTTGCTGATAGTTTTATGAAATTCTTCTTGTACATTTTCTACTATTTTTTTTGCCGTCAGCCTAGGTTCTTTTCTAACCTGCTGTACAATTTTTCGCTTCTCTCGGTTTGTTAAAAGAGGTGGTCTACCAGATCGCGGACGTGAGAGGTAATCTTCAGTGTCTTTATAATTATTAATTACTCTTTGAATGGAAGAGTGTGACCTGCCGACAGTTTCTCTTATTTTTCGAAAAGATTTTCCCTCTTTCCAAAACTTTACAATAATTTTTCTCTCTTCCAATTCAATTTCCTTTCCTTTCGTGTCCATTCTAACTTTTAGCTTCTAAGCCTCTGCTAATATAATTGAATATAATTGACACCGATTATCTTTTATTTAAATCGGAAAGCGTACATCGCCAACTACGTATTTAAGTAAATAAGTATATTTTGGAGAAGGCGTCTTTATTTGTACGCAGATTTTTGCATACGCATTATTTGGAGAATTTTTAATTTTAATTTTTTTTGTAACTAATATTTCTGTTTTATTGATGCATATTTTGTTAATAGAATTATATGTAATTAATACACAAAATAAAAAAAAATGGAAGTTTATCACATTAGATCATGACCCTTATTTTTTCAGTTAAAGTGTTAGAAGTTTTTTGTACGCAGACTTCTGCTGCTAAGTGTATCAGACTGTTCCAATATGAATTCAACATAATAAAAAAAAACTATTGATGTGTTTAATATTTTAAATAAATAAATGTTTTACATCATAATTGCTGTTTAACCGAATTTTCCAAAATGATATAAGATGTATAATATTATATAACATGTGCTATAGTTGTTAAATAATTAAAAATGTCTGTAAATTTATGATTTTATGCAATGTTATTGTTATTAATGCGTTTATTGTGTGCCCCTATTTTTTTAAAACGTATTTATCATGTATCAATATACTATTAGTAAAAAAAATTATGGATATCACTAAAATGTACGGTATTTAATGAATAAGTATGCAATAGCCCAAAGACCTCACCAACAATACAATAAAAATTATTGTCGGTTGTATAAGTACAGAAGCTTTCACGACCATTGTTAATTGAACTAAAATTGTACTACAGTAAACCCCCTATATAGCGAACATCGATTTAATGAAATGGCCGTTATTGCGAATCAAAATTACGCAACAAATATCTTCAATACATTTTAGATGCCATTTTTTTCATTATAACGACAATTCATGGTAACGAACTACGAACAATTATTTCATCTCATAAGTATGAATTTAATACAAACTATTATCGTTATTGCGAACACGAATTCTTTTGTTCTCTAGGTAATGTAAGACTAGTTGAGGTATTCCCCGAAGATCTAAGGTGTGATATTCGGGGAATAACTTGTTTGTCTGTAGGTAGATTGTTTATCGTCTCGAAGTCGTATTGCAGTTTCAAATGCAAGTGTGTGGTCTTCGAGAGCGTACGAAGCGTTAAGGTTTAGAAAAAATGTGTTCGTTCAGTGTTAATTGAAAAAAATGAGTTTGAAAGGACATCAATTCCTTTAAAAAGGAAATTAGAAATATTGGAGAATGTTGAAAAAAACTAAAATTGCGGAAAAATTTAACATATCAAAATCAACGCTATCAACAATTATAAAAAATAAAAACCGTATTGATAGTGCCGTAGCGTCTGGTAAACATACGTCTCGTAAAAAGTTGAGGAGACCTGCTTTTCCAGAACTAGAAAAAAAATTAATAGAACGCTTTACCGAAATGAGAACAAAAAATATTTCCTTAAAAGGGCCATTCATACAAGATAAGGCAAAATCAATCGCTGCTGAATTGAACATAATAGGATGTGTTTTTTTCATCTGGGTGGTTGCATAAATTTAAGAGTAGGCACGGTATTTCAGACCACGCCTTATCTGGAGAAGGAAATAAAGTTAATGTGCTTACTATAGATGAGTGGAGACAGGAGTTCAAATTTATAAGAAACGCCTATCTTGATAAAGATGTTTTTAACATTGATGTAACTGCTGTTTTTTATAATCTTATTGCAAACCGTACTTTGGATTTTAAAGGTAAAAAGTGTTATGGTGGCACTAAAAGCAAAGAAAGAGTAACAGCAGTTTTATGTTGCAATGCAGATGGAATCGAAAAATTAAATCTGTGGACAGTAGAAAAGTCAAAAAATCCCAGATGTTTAAATAAAATAGATCGTTCCCATTTACCGTGCCATTATAGTAATCAAAAAAATGCGTGGTTAACGTCTGCGACATTTCGAGAATGGCTTATTCGTTTCCAGCGAAACATGGCAGCACAAAACAGAAAAGTATTGCTAATGATGGACAATTGTGCTGCACATAATATTAAGGATATCAATTTGGACAATGTGAAGGTGATTTATTTTCCAAGTAACACAACGAGTGCGCTCCAACCTCTTGATCAAGGCATAATTGCCAGCATGAAGAAGCGATATCGTGCTCGTCTTGTAAGAGCAGCAATTTTGGCAATAGAAACGATCGAAGAAAATCCGAAATGGAATATTCTACAAGCGATACGAGCGTTGTCGGATTCTTGGAATTCAGTAACATCAATCATGATAAAAAATAGTTTTAACAAAGCGTGGATAATTGACTCTCAAGAAGGAAATGAAGAAGATCAGTTAACGACGGTAGCATTCATCAATAATTAGTTCTTCTTAGTAACTTTTTACTTTAGATGCTTTTATTGTCTGCATTGTAGGCTGAATTTACTGATGTAAAATGGGAAAATTATCAACACATCTTGTCAGTACCTAAACAAGTTAGTTTTGGTGAATACTGCACTATTGACAGTGAGGTCAAGGAAAATGAAGAAAGCGAGGAAGAAGTGGTAAATGTAACACCCTCTACAAGAGCTGAAGTTTTAGGGGCTCTCTATACTATACAAGGTAACCCACATCTGATTTGTTATCGAATTCATTATTTATATCGCAATTCAAAGGTTTGCTGATACAGAAGAGAACATTTCCGAAGGATTCGCGATTTTTTTGAATAAAATTACTGAAGAATGTTTACGACGAACAAAAAAATATTTTCACTCACCCGTTGCAATGAATGTTAGCAGAGTGAGTGAACTTTCAACACTCGTATTTACGCTAGAAACTGGCAATTTCAAAGGTAGGATTGGACAAATAGAATATGCCTTGTGTGCGAAACGTATTAGGCTATCACTTGTTGACATACCAAATTTTTTGGTCTCCTACTTTCTGAGAAAAAAATCATAAAGTGACGGTATGTACAAAAATCGGGAGTTTTTTTATGTTTAACACGCTATAACAGAAAAACTGAGGAGCCAAAAATTTTCAAATTCATGTCAGTATGCTAGAAATGATCACTAATTATAACAAAGTTTACTGCACATTGTTTCATCGAACGGTTGTAAAGCTATCGATCTCAGACGGCAAGCAATTTTATGCGTGTATGTGCTGTATATATGCGCGCCTAACGGAGGGTTAATGTATGATTAATATCATGTATTTATGCATGCTAAAGAAGGTAGTAAACCTCTGCAGATGGTTTGTTAATTATCACTTAAAGTAGAGCTTAGGAGAAATCAATAGAACCTCAGATGATATAAATGACGTGTAGTAATAGCTTACTAAATAGTCATTATACCAGAATCAATTTCAATAACGAATATTTTGTGTAAGAATAAATGGTTTCTATTTGGCTACAAAAGGAGCAGAAGTTCTTTAAGGAAGCATATTGTCACTAAACCTTATTTGATATCTTGTATTTATGCATGATATACTAACAAGAGTCTCTGAGCCAATGAAAAATTCTTTTTTGCTGACCTAAGGGAGAAAGCTGAAGTAAATTGGGCTATTTATAAACAATTATAAGACATTTATAAACAGATTAAATACGGAATATGAACCAACCATTTCCTATAATAGTTAGAAAATGTCATCTGAAAACTAAATGCAGCATTGTTACTTATGCTTGCCTGATATGGAGTAAAGCTACCTTTTGTGTGAGGAGATTCATTCGAATTGACTGATTCTGATCACATGACGCCAGTTTGTTAAACATCAGCTAATCCAAACAAATTTCCAAATACCCAAAACTCCCTTGCGCATAAGGCATTAAGCTGGTTCTTTTATATCAAAAAATTACTATCTCCGTAAACAAAATTTACGGACGGCAGTAGGTGCATTAGAAACTTAAAACACCATTTGTTAAACCATTGAACATTTCTTCAGTTCTAAAATCTGTATGAAACAGTAAAACCAAGTGAGATGCATGTAACAAAAGATTCAAATTCCTATTTCCTTTAATTTACGTACTTATTGTTTGTTGAATTGTTTGCATCCTGCTGGTTTAGAGAATGATGTAGTTAAGATGTTAATAGGAAACACAAAAACAGAATAGCTAGATAATATGATGACTCAGTAGAGGGGAAAAATAATGGACCAGAAATTATATGTAAACAAGAGGATCAAAAACTAGGCATTTAAGTCTACTTTGTTTACATCTAAATGGAATTAGTTCTCATTACACTGTTATGGAAGCATAAAAAAATTTAATCAAATTTTTCATATTTATTGAAATCTTTTAAATAAAAAATAAACATCACTTATTCAGTTTTCTTAACAGCAGCACGTCTTTGCTGTCTGTCCTTTTTGACCTTTTGTGACCTGCTGATTGCGCATGCTCTGCGAAGGGCGGCCTGTAAATATTTAAACATTCCAATCAAAAACAACCCCAAAAAAATAAAGTAAAATCAACAAATAATAATAACAACCTCAGGTAATACATGCAAATTATCATCAACACTCTCAATGATCTTGGTGGTAATGCTCATCATAAACAATTATCAAAATCAAAAAAAATATATATTAAATAAAATCACCTTGGTCAAATCGGTACGGTATTTATTCTTTTGCATCAAATTCTTCAGCTTGGCCAAAGAGCGTCTTGGACCGGCCTTCATGGTAGTTTTAATTATGTTTTTCCTTGGCTTATTCTGTAAAAATGAAGAGTTATAAAAATCATCAAACCTAAGGCATTGCAATTATACCTACTTGTTTATTAGCTTTCTTATAAACAACTGTAAAGCCTTTTTTATCGGTGGCATCTACAATACCTACAGCCTTCTTATGAACTAACCCATTATATCTGTAGGAGTTTAAATTGGTCAAATTCATAGGTTCCTATTTAAACAAAACAAAATAATTAATAAATTTAATCATATAAATAATATATGATGGTGTGGTTATAAAAAAAAAACATCAGAAGTAGCAAAGAATATAATCACAAATCAGAGATCTTGGTGGTTATGTATCATCATAAATATGTTGAGTACTTATTATAAGCAGTGTTGAGCGACAGGTAAATACCAGGTGAGTAGGTATTTATAAATTGATGTTTTTTAGCACCTTCAGTCTGTAAAGGTGGGTCTTTCGGGTTCGCCAATTTTTATGGCGTTAACCCTCCAGTACATGCGCATTTTTTTTACGCGAGTGCTCGCACTGGACTGAGAGTGCGGGTTTCTTTTCCAAATAAGAGATGGTGCTGATATGTAATTTGTATCTTTAAAAGAATAATAATTTTAGGAAATTTTTTATCATAAAATTTGCGATAGGCAAGTAAATTAGTAAAAAAGTATTTTCCACAGCTTTCATTATCTTGATCGATTCTTCTAAATAGATAAGATGCCATTTTGAATGGAAAAAAACATCTTACCATCTGCTAAATCTTCCGAGGATTGTTCCAATCCTCATTATCAGAAATGTCAATATACGAACCATCAGTCTTCACTTTCAAACAATATTTTTCATCGCTATCATATTCATATTCGAATTTTACCATGTTGTACAATAAGAAATTTTTAACACAAAAATGACTAATTATGTTGGTAAAAAATTGCCTTTTCTGTTAAACAAGAGGGTGCTGAACCAGGAGTGAGAGTCCGGTGCGAGTAACAAACGGTTAATGTATTTACAAAAAATATGAAATAATACATTAAATTCATTACTTTAATCTTGTGAGTTCGTATACTATCTCATATTACCTTCTTTTTAAGTGGGGGTCTACACAATGTGTATTAACTTATTAATGATTTCTTTACTTAAACAGTGTAGGTCGGTCAGGCAGGAAATACCCACATTTACAGACAAAGGGTTAATTTAATTTTAGTTATACCTGAAGAAGATTACTTGTTAGCTGAAACATGTGGTACTGAAAAAGCCTAATAAAGAAATTCGTTATTTTAGAAATTTTTCTCATTCTTTCATTTCAATACCCAGGTATTTAACAACACTGATTATAAGTACTCATGTAATAAGCAATCAATAAAAATTGAAAATAATAAAAAAAAAAGATTACGTACTTACAGTACTGAACGGTTTGTCAATATTCCTCTTCTTGAGGAGGAATGCATTGTTATTACGAATTATGCTCCACACCAAATGCGAAGACATCTTAACCTAGAACAAACACAAACTAACCTCAAAATGTTTTCCTGATGTAAATGAAAAAATATTAATTTTTTTTTTAATCAGTATAGATGGGTGATGAGTTTTGTCTTCATCGAAGGCTTCGAGAAGTGGTTTGTGGTATCATCATTTAAAATTGTAAGAGACTAAGGAAGAACTTGAACACGTGGTAAATAAAAAAAAAAGTAAATTACCAGATTAATTCAATAAATATTGAATCCTCGATTAAAACAGATACAAAAAACATATTTCTTTAATTTAATAACGGCTAAATTAAGTTGTTTGGAACAAATATTGGAATGAACTGAACGAAATGGTACTCACCGTGTTGAGGCGTCAGAATGAAAGGAAGATGGTGGACAGGTTACGGAAATCGACGCTTTTTCATTTGCTATTAGCGCCCTCTTCAGGTTATGAGTAAAGGTAAACGGCGGGTAATTTAAATATAAATAATTTAAATCCTAGATATTCCTGTATATATAGGGTGATTCACATAAGAACCGATACAATACACGAACATGTAGAGGACGAAAAATTAAGATGATTTAACACAATTTATTTCTATACTAAGTTATATCCCTTTATAAATATATTAGTATAGTAAAGTATAAAAGATATTATAAAAAATTAAAATTATTAAATCTCAATAAACAGAGAACAGAGAATCATATACACTTAGCAGCAGAAGTCTGCGTACAAAAAACTTCTAACACTTCAACTGAAAAAATAAGGGTCATGATCTAATGTGATAAACTTCAATTTTTTTTTATTTTGTGTATTAACTACATATAATTCTATTAACTAAATATGCATCAATAAAACAGAAATATTAGTTACAAAAAAAATTAAAATTAAAAATTCTCCAAATAATGCGTATGCAAAAATCTGCGTACAAATAAAGACGCCTTCTCCAAAATATACTTATTTACTTAAATACGTAGTTGGCGATGTACGCTTTCAGATTTAAATAAAAGATAATCGGTGTCAATTATATTAGCAGAGGCTTAGAAGCTAAAAGTTAGAATGGACACGAAAGGAAAGGAAATTGAATTGGGAGAGAGAAAAATTATTGTAAAGTTATGGAAAGAGGGAAAATCTTTTCGAAAAATAGGAGAAACTGTCGGCAGGTCACACTCTTCCATTCAAAGAGTAATTAATAATTATAAAGACACTGAAGATTACCTCTCACGTCCGAGATCTGGTAGACCACCCCTTTTAACAAACCGAGAGAAGCGAAAAATTGTACAGCAGGTTAGAAAAGAACCTAGGCTGACGGCAAAAAAAAATAGTAGAAAATGTACAAGAAGAATTTCATAAAACTATCAGCAAAGATAGGGTGAGAAGGACGTTAAAAAAAGCTAACTATCACAGTCGCGTTGCATGAAAAAAGCCATTTGTGTCAGAGGTCAATCGTCAGAAGCGGATCGCCTTTGCAAAAAAAGACACAGGGCTCTTAGACAAGCCCATTGAATTCTGGGAGAAAGTTCTCTTTACAGATGAGAGCAAATTTTGCATTTTCGGCATTAAGGGTAAACAACTTGTATGGAGAAAACCTAATACTGCCCTTAATCCCGAAAATTTGAAAGCGACTGTAAAACACGGAGGTGGTGGAGTTATGGTTTGGGGGTGTATGTGCACCAAAGGGGTGGGAAGGTTGGTTTTCATAACATCGACAATGGACCATAAAATGTATATAGACATTTTAAAAGAAAATTTGAAGCCTAGCATCGAAAACTTGGGCTTGGGGCCCGAATACTTTTTTTAACAAGATAATGACCCCAAACATTGCGCCCACAACCCTAAGCTTTGGCTACTATACAATACCCCAAAGCAACTTAAAACACCTCCATAATCGCCGGACTTGAATCCCATCGAACACCTCTGGGATTTACTGGAACGCAGGATTCGGCAACACAACATAACGTCGAAGGAAACGTTAAAAAATGTTATGATTGAGGAATGGACCAAAATCAGTTCGGACGAAACGAAGAAATTAGTACACTCCATGCCTAAACGTTTAAGGGAGGTCATTAAACGTAAAGGTTATACGACCTCATATTAATATAGAAACAATGATCTCATTTATGAATTTTTTATAAATACTGTCCTGACTTGTACGCAGATTTTTGCATACCCGTTATTAGTTAGAATTTTTAGTTTTGATTTTTTTCTGTAACTACTGTTTCTGTTTTGTTGAAGCATATTTTGTAATAGAATTATATGTAGTTAATATACAAAATAAAAAAAAATCAAGTTTATCACTTTAGATTATGACTCTTATTTTTTCAATTAAAGTATTACAAGTTTTTTGTACGCAGACTTCTGCTGCTGAGTGTATATATTTGTTGTGAAATATTCGGTGACATAACATATCGAATGATATCGAATGAAATATGATAAAGTGGACAGACTAACATTATCAAGAATTAAGAATTCCAGAAGACCCGTAGCACACACATCAAGAAATTTAAATCATTGGATAATCGGAGACAGAAGAAGAAGAAACCACGGTACTGGCCAAGGACTTAACTACGCAATCGGTCTAAAAAGAGTACCAAAAGAAGAAATAAGAAGTTTGATTCTGAGGATATTTTGGTCTATGTGGAATCTCTTTTTACTAGGATACCAATAAAGAATGCTGTAAAGTAAGCATTCATTAAAGTCATTGTGGAGGGATTACCAGACTACGTGCCAGATTTTATGGATTATTGTTCATCGTCGATATATTTTTGTTGGAAAGGAGAGCAGTTTGTGATGAAATCTACATTGTCTTGTAATTTCTACGTGGAATTATTTGAAGAAGATGCTTTGAAAATAAGCCAGTTGAAACCAAAACTATGGCTTATATACTTTAATTACCTTTGTGATATGGCGACATGGCAGAGAAAGCCTCCAACAGTTCTTGGATCATTTAAACGTCCAAGTTTATGATGGAAACGGAAACTGCCAAATAATTGCGTTCCTGGATATATTGGTCACTAGGACGACAAATGGTGACAAGGAACTTAGAGTGTATAAGACCCACACCTGGATGTACTTGGAGGCAATAGCACTTTGTTTCAGAGAGCAACAATAATTTGTGAAGGAGGCAACCTAAAGAAAGAGAAACTGTTTCTACGGAACATGCTGCAGAATTGATATATCTATCACTCAGTTGTGGGAAGTTTTACGTTGGCCAAATCGAATGCCCTATCAAGGAGCATGAGAGGTTGCGGAACATTGCCATTAAGAGGGACACCGAATAGACTTCGACTAAATAAAGCTACTGACTAGGACTAACTAATCGCCAAATCCACCGACATAAAAATAACGTCAACAGAGAAGATGGCTGTGAACTTAGCAGAACATGGAGGATGGTGGTGAACACGAACACGACTCCCAAACTGGACGCAACGTAGTAATTAATTTGTAATTAGTATAAATTAATTATTAATTAGTTTTCGACCGATATATTCGTGCAATTTCGTCAAACACTTTTTGAAAAGATTCACTGCAAAAACCGAAAGTTTCTAGTTTTACACTAATTTTTTACTGTCAGTACTTCTCATCGATGGGTGTCGATGTAAACCATCTGCAGTTAATAAAGTTTCTTTCGTTTCTTTTTCCAATTCATATACACATATTCACTCCAATTTCTTCTTCCCCTGAATATGCAACATACACTTTAACTATTTCAGGTTTTTTATAATGAGGTTTCAATAAATTATATATAAATAAATATATGTATTCGATTGGGTTGATAAATAAATAATAGACCTCTTGCTCAGTTAAAAATTAAATATACTTAGGACTGGTTTCGACAAAAAAAATTTATCATCCTCAGCTAAATCTACAAGCGAATGTTTAAAATGAACACAAACGAAATATATATATAAGAATTTTACTCATTATGGATTTATTAAAAAATATATGTATGGTTTTATTTTTTTCTTCTAGCTAGTTCTTGTAGTATATACACAGTTAGTATCTGATACTTTTTTTACTAATTTCTTTGAATCTCCTAGAATTTTTAATTTACCGATATTTCGGGACTCTAAATACCAGGATTCCAAACAAAATATGCGCGGTATTGTCTTAAAAATAACGGCAAATGTTGCTGAATCAATATATATACCCGTCCTACTCTTTTCCATCTTCGTAACAAAAGCTCTTAAAGTATTCTCTTAGGCCAGGCGCGCACATGCGATTTTCTGTCGCGCGACTGTTTGGTCGCAAAAATAACACACATAGCATTAAATACAAATGCGCGCATATGCGACTAAATAATAGCAGCGATTAAAAAGATGTAACCTGCTCCATTTTTGTAACGACGCGATTGTCGCGTCTTTAAATGTATCACATTAACAAGAATGAACATGCACGCACATGCGACTGTTCAGTCGTAGTCGCAGCACAGGTCGAAGTTGGTTTATAGCATAATTATTACAACAAATTTATTAAAAATGGCTGAATCTTCAGAAGTGTCTGATAATAGTGACAATGACTTGACATCTAGTGTCTTAGACACAGAAACTATTATTATCGAGGTAGAAAAAAGACCAGCTCTTTACAACAAACATTTGAAAGAGTATAGTGACCGAAATTTAAAGGAAAAATTGTGGGGAGAAGTGTATAGCAAAGTTATATCCACTTGGAACAAGTTATCGGCCGAAGAAAAACACAAGAGAGGTACGTGATATTGTTTTTATTTAATAGTTTTTAATAATCTTATGTAATAAATGTTGTGCAGATAAGTATTTAAATTTTATCACATTGCCACGGAACTGAACCTTCGGGGGATGTAAAGTAATTTGCCATATAGTCTCTTATATTAAGACCAAGTCTGTTAGGTCTTATTCCAGCTGGAGGACAGCTCTGTAATAAACACTCATAAAATTCGTCCTCCATTTGCACACCGTCTTTCTTTCGCACGAAGTTATGTAGAATGCAACATGTTTTAATGATAAGGTCGGCAAATTCGACTTGCACGTCTAATGATCGATGCAAAATACGCCATTTGTTCGCTAAAATACCAAAGGTACACTCTACCATACGCCGTGCACGAGTCAGTCTATAATTAAAGACTCTTTGTTTCATTGTTAAGTTTCTCTTGTTTAGTTTCTAGTTTCTCTTTCTCTTCTTATAAGGCCGTAAAACATTTTGTGATAACGCGAATGCTTCGTCTCCTACTATCATGAAAGGTATGGGTTCTCCCATCTCGTTGTTTGGTAATTTTTGTGGAGTAGGAACATTTAATTGGTTATTATGTAATCTTTGACCAAAATTCGAATTCTTAAAAACGCTGGAATCGCTTCCAGCACCATATGCTCCTACATCTATTGCTGTAAAACAGTAGTCGGCGTCTACTATACCCAAAAGAATAGTCGAATAAAAGTTTTTATAATTATAAAATTCGAAACCAGTATTATTTGGTTTCTGTAATCTAATGTGCTTGCCGTCGACTGCACCGATACAGTTCGGAAAATTTGTCCTATCGTAAAACTCTTTGGCAATATTTATCCAATCTTCTTCAGACTTTTCTGGCATGTATAAAGGCTGTAAATAGTTCCATAATTGGTTACACGTGTCTTCAACAATTTCCCTTATCGTGGTAGCCCCAAGTAAAAATTCAAAGTGTAAAGAATTGAAACTATTGCCGGTAGCAAGGTATCTGAAAAATAAATAATAACTGTTTTTTATTGCAGGAAAAATTATTCAAAAAAATGGAAAAATTTAAAAAATTGTTTCGCTAGGGAATTAGCAGCCCAGCGTAAAGCAGTGTCTGGGCAAGCAGCAAAAAAAAAAGAAGATATATTTATTTCGACCAATTGCAATTCCTTTTCCCAATAATGAAAGATAGACCAACTACCAGCAACACCGGACCTTCTCAATCAATTGAGATTGATCAAGAAAATCAAGAAATGATATCTTCTCTTTCTTTAGCAACCAATACAGAAAATTCGGAAAGTACGTCCATATCGAAAAGAAGAGCTGCAAGAAAAACTGTGCTTAAAACAATTCCATATGAAGAAAAGTTACTGAAAATATTGGAGGATCAGCAATGTGAAACAATCGACGAAGATAAAAATTTTTCACTTATGCTTGTTCCAATGTTCAAAAAATTAACTAATGACCAAAAACATTATGCGAAAATTGAAATCTTAAATATCATGAAAAATGCAAAAAATGTCGGAAATCCTCCAGTTTTTTACAGTTCAATGCAACAATCTTATTCTCATCTTTATCCTAACCGTCCGGTAGACCAAGTGCAATTTCCAAGATCAAATTTTCAACAACAGCAACAAGGAGGCGATGAAAGTATTTACTCCGCGCCATCGACATCAACGGTCAACTCTGCACAGTCCACACCATCAGCAACCATTTTTTCTGATGGTGACAATGCATATTTTGACTTGTCAAATCAATAAATTAATTAAATTAAACAAATAGAACATATATTTATTATTTAACCTTATTTTTAATATCTACTTCTATGTATCTAGTCTAATAGTAGTTTGCAGAAAATATCTAGTTAATTTGGCAGAACGACGACACAAAACAAAAGCTGGTAAGTACCTTCTTACCTTATTGTTACTGCAAGACATTCCTCAGGTGGTATACATTTTCTCCATTTACTATTTTGGTACGATATTTTCGGTCCTATTATTTTTAATAATTCAAGAAAAGATTTTTCACTCATTCTGTAATAGTTAAAGAATTTACGAGGATGCTTTCTTAAATCTTCATGAAGAATGTAAAATTGACCCCGATGTTCTCTGTCAGATAAAATTGGATGCACCCAAAATTTTCTTTTCCGTTGCTTTCTTAATTTCTTTCGTAATAAAAGAGCCACTATACAAGCGGTTTCTATGAAGTCCATGTTGATACTAGGCTCTAGTCACGATTAATCAGTCGCAAATGCGCGACCATACAAATTTTTTGCGACTACTACTTTTATGTCGCCGCGACAAATAATCGCATGAAAATCGCATGTGCGCGCCTGGCCTTAGATACGCCATGAGTTTCTAAAAGAAATTCTTTCTATTTCTATTTAGTTAAGGATGGCATGCAGACCTGTGTGTTATTTTAATTGGTATTAATAACTTATATATATATTGGTATTATTAATATAATTTTTTTTAGTTCCAAAAATTTCGTAGTTAGATTACTAACAAACACTCTTCTCAGATCTGTTTGTACTTCTGAAGGAAAATCAACCACAGAAAATATGTTCAATAATCCTTTTACCACTGATTTTAAGATAGCTACTTTTAACGAAATTTTTGTCATATGTCTGGGAAGTTGTGGACACTGAATTCTGATTTAACTTTGAGGGCAGGGATAATGTTATATTTTTCTTCACATAGCTTTTCCTATTGCTGATACAATTTTATGACTAGTGTCCGACCGAAACTCAATTTTGAGCCGAAATTTTAAAAAAACTAAACGTGGGTAAAACAGTAGCGTTAGTGTAGGCTCTAGTTTCGGTTGTACAGTGTACAAAAATTCGTCACGAAGATTATCTCATGTTAGGGCACGCAAACTTTTGATACGGATTTTAAATAGCAATTATTAATAACTATATGAATAACTTCACTGAATAACTAACCAGTGTTCATTAGGAACACTAGGACCACAGAGAACACTGGTAGGTGGCAAATAGATATTTTAATATGAAAGATATTTCAATATGAGTATATATTGGCACTGAAGTTTTAGTTCAAACAGATCACAAATAACCTTTGCGGGCGTAATTTTGGTTTCGGCCATGTTTCGGCTAAAATACAACCCAAATCAAACTTCGTCGAAATTCTATGCGATCGAAACTTTTTTGATATTATGCATCACATCAGTTGTTCTTCTTATTGCATCAAATCGTGGAGCAAGTGAAGCGGCTGCTCCAGGCTCCGTGCTTACGATGGTCCCGCGGTAATGAGCCTTTTCACAATAAAATGTTCTTAGAATAAGGCGTCGGTGGTGCGAACAAAGACAAACAAACGAACAAAAAATGTCACATACCATTATGCAAATTAGGCGGCGCGACTAGAAAGAAAAAAAGGGATTCAGTAACTAGAATATTTCGTCATTATTGCATACACTTTTTATCCAGTCATGCAAGAGAATTTGAGACGAATCAGATCGTTTGAGATTCACGATCATTATCTAGGGGCAAATATTCAAAATCAGTTGATTAAACTGTTATCTGAAAAGGTGAAAGAGAAAATTATTTCAGAGAGTATTTAAGTATTTTTCTGTACTTCTAGACTGCCCTCCCGGTCTCAAGCACCAAGAGCAGTTGTCCTTGGTGATACGTTTTGTTAAGGCTGAAAACAATGTAAGTGCTACTTCTACTAAGAATAAAAGTGGGGGTGTGAAGAGAATTTTCGCGAATTCTTACACGTTAGGTCAACAATAGGCAAAAATGTAACTGATGTTTTATTAGAGGAACTATAGGAAAGAAAGTATAAAAGTACTTCGTTTCCAAATTAAGAAGGTACACGATGCTTTAGATGAAGTAGTAGAATCGACTGACGACCCTATAGCAAAAAATGAAGCACCATCCCTTGTCAATGACATAAGGAGCTATGAGTTTTTGGTAGCGTTAGCTATGTGGTATGATGTGCTCTTTGCTGTAAATAGTGTAAGCAAAAACTGGCAGGCTGAAAAAATGCACTTAGACACGCAATGCAGTCGCTTCAGAGACAGGTACAGTTTTTTGAGTAATTTAGAAATAAAGGTTTTGTTGCAGCAATAATGGTTGCAAGAGAAATGTTACTCATTACTCAAGAAGATTTCAACAAATTGTCAGTTACAACAGTATGTTTGGATTCTTGTAAAGCGTAAAAGAATTAAAATCAATTGAACGAGGTCAATTGTTGGAAAAGTGCAAAGCCCTAGAAGCATCTTTAAGTTTTGAAGGGCAAAAGGATATCTGTGGAAATAATTTGTTGACAGAACTAAAAGTTCTTCGTGGCTTACTTCCCGCTAAAGTTGAAACAGCTGCTGGTGTGTTAAGATTTATGAACAGAATACAAAACAACATATCCCAACACGGTCATTGCCTACAGAATTTTCCTTACTATTCCTCTGCTAAAGTTAATAAAGACTTGCTTAAGATCATCAATAAGCAGACACCACGGCAAAAGTCAATTTGAAGAAATTATTGACGACTTCGCCGGATAAAAAGCAATTTCTTGCTAAATTAGAAGAAAAAATAAATGATAGAATATTTAGCTATTTTATTTAACTGAGATAAAGGTAAAGTGCTTTTACAATGTCTATTTTTTAATGGTAGCGATATTGTAGTGTAGGCGGCTACACTACAATATCAAAAGAATGATTATGATAGGTAGTTTATGAAAAAGAAGAGTCGAGAGCTATTTACCTACATAAAAGCCCCGCAAAACTATTTTGCACCAGGCCCGTTTTAAACCCGTTTTAAACTGTTTTAAACAAGCTGTTGGAAATAAATGAAATATTTAAGAATAATTTTAAACCAAAAATCGATTAGTAGGTAGAACCCTTACGTCCAAATTATACCTTATATAAACCCTAACTCAAGCGGTGAATACTTGAGACTTGAGAACTTTATTCTCACGCCTAATTTTTAGTTTTTTAGAGCTGTAATTAAAAAAAGTCAATAGTCTTTTAACAGACATCGTTTGAATTTGAATACTGCAACAGCTTCAAGCGATTATATAGGAAACCACTACCAGTGATCAATAATATTCGGGGATTCCCATCGTTTCTTGTTTTCATCGTTTTTCGCGTTTTTTCGTTTCGTTTTAGTTGGTGCAAGAAAACATGTCTAACTAAACTAGGGGACGTAAGAAGGACCCCATATGGTCTTTTTTCGAAAAAATTAAAGGACCTATCAATAAAATAAGAGCTAAATGAAAAAAATGTAATTTAGACATGGTCACCTTAGTAGTTCGCCTAAAACATTCTCGCAAATATGCTATACCAAATCCGTAATCGGAAGAAGTCATCGGAAGAAGAGTTCCCTGCACTTAAAAGACGACACATCGATGAAGGTTAGTTTACGTTTTTTCGAGTTAATTGTAAAACTCGTGCAGAAATATACATATAATCTTTTACTGTTATTATTTTCTTGTTTTCCGTAAATAAAGTCAGTTGTTATTGTTCGTCATTTTTAATAATAAATTAAATTAACATTGCCATAATATGCATCAAAATAAATTTCTATATTTTTTTAATTAATAATTTTATTTTGTGAACGGGATGCTTATTTTGAGTATTAAATTAAATAAATTAAACGCAATTTATCCTTTCAGAATTTTTATTAATTAACAACTCGTCATAAAGATCAGGGATATTTCGACAAATTTCCCACCTTCCAGCCTATGAGGATGTTATGTTTCTCGATCATCTATAGTATTATAACATAACAATAAGAGCATTTTTGTCACTTTTCTTTTAATTTTTATCTTAAACTATTATAAATATTCTCTTTAAAATAAAATATTGTTTTCAAATAAACAACAAAATAATTTAAAATTAATTTTATAAAGGAAATTATGAGTAATACTTAAAAATTAAAAGAAAAGTGTCAAGCCAAGAATGTTTTTATTGTTATAAAATAGAATAATAATAGAAAAAATATGTTGGATGATGGGTAATTTTCCGAAACATCCTTGATTTTTATGACAAATTATAAATAAATTACAATATTGGAGGAATAAATTGCTGTTTGTACTACAATTTTAAACCGCGCAACTTGCTTGTGCTGAAATATTATTCAAAATGTACAGTCCGTGGTGAACTGGATCTTTGGATGAATGGTATTCAAATATACCACGGAAATAGAAGAAAACGGACAGCTACCTTTTCTCGACGTATTAGTAAAGAAATCTCTCAACAGCCTGCAGCATACTGTATACAGAAAACCTACCCACACGAATCGATACTTAAATGCATCTTCTCATCATCATCCTTCACAGATCCAATCAGTCGCCAACTCACTAATCTCAAGATCCATTCGACTTACAGATAACGATAACAGATCAGAAGAAATGACGAAAGTCACCTTGGCTTTTGCTCAAAACGGCTACTCCAAATACATGGTGAAGAAAGCCATCGATCGACAATTCAAGCCGCAGGATCCACATCCACAAGAAGAGACCAGAAGACCCAACGTCGTACTACCCTGCAGCAAAGGAACAACTGATAGCATAGAAAGACTTCTACAGAAACACGACATCAGTACCACCTACAGACCCGGCAAGACTATAGGAGCTTCTCTCAGGAATCCAAAAGACCAAATAAAATTGGAAAATCTAGGAGTTTATTCCATCCCCTGCGGCTCATGCGACAAGAACTACGTGGGACAGACCAACAGAAGAATAGCTGCCAGAGTAGAAGAACACAAGCTGAGCATCCGAAACAAACAGCTCACTTCTGCTCTCTTCCGCCACCATCTGGACACAGGCCATACCATCAATTTCGAGGGTTGCAAGCAGGTAGCCTACGTTCCGCATTGGAGAACCAGATTGATCCGGGAATCCATTGAAATAGCGAAGAACGGCACCCTCAACATAAGGGCACTCCAGGCCCAGGGCTGCTTTCCTGAGGCAAGGACCATCCAATTCGGAACGGCAGGACGCCGAGCTACCTATCATACCAGAAGCGTTCAGTGGGAGCAGCCCAGGTCCAGCAATCATCGGACAGCGGGTCAGTGGCCTCTTCTCGTCCATGCATGACGTCATCAAAGCCATATCCGGTGGAAAATCCCCAGGACCGTTAATCTTCGTACGACAGGTCAATAACCTCCCCCCACCATCCACGACTCATGTCACGTCGGACATAAACACCCCCACCACCCCACCCCCGACCAATCGCTATCACCTACGACCAAGACGACCTACTATAAAACGGAGCCAGAGCACCGCAGTACCTCAGTCTGCCAACAGGAGACTACGACAAAGCACTGAAGATGCCACGTGAGATCTTGGCGAAACGTCTGCCCCTGTCCACAGGGAACAACCAAGAAGATGAACGGATGATACCTCGGATCAACCAAAACACATACTTCTCCATCCGTGAAACATTACGAATTACCATATATATATATCCACCCATTGTAAGAAGGAAAAAAGGGATAAATATGTAAAATATATAATAAAACAAATTCTTTACTTGCTTTTGTTTATTTATTCGGTACCGGTTTCGAACTTTATAAACTCATCATGAGCCGAATGTCAAAATATTAAAATACTACAAACGGCTGATGATGAGTTTGTAACTCATCGAACCTCTTGAAACCGGTACCGAACAAATAAACAAAAGCAAGTAAAGAAGTTGTTTTATTATACAAGGTGTCTCACGTAACTGGTTCACTAGAACTTTTTTGGACTACACTATTCGTAGAGGCTTGAAATTTTGGTATCATAGGTTGTTCATTCCGATCTATTAATCTAAAATATTTTCAAGATGGCCACCACTTCCGGTCTACCGGAAGTAGACCTCAACTTCGTTATTTTAAATGGAATGCTATAGTTTTTATTACAACATTCAATTATACGTAAGAAAATATGTTGACTTTAATAACAGTTGTTGGTACCTACCGTTTTTTGTTTTCGAGTTATTTTGATTTTAAGTGTTTTTTTGGCAAATATAACCATGCTCTTTACAAGCCCATATCTGAGCCAAGGTTAATTCAAAAACGTTTTGCATTGGTACAATAACTCGTCATATGCTGATAAATAGATTGTCACTTGTTATATCATTGTACCTTATACAGCGTGGTCAAAAATTGAGTTATCGTTTCTTTGTATTTAATTGCGAGAAAGTCGAAAATTTTAAATGGAACGCCCCATATCTTTTTAGCCTAACAAAACGGGAATTTAATTCTCTACAAATTATCTATAAACATGGCTATAACTATTTATTATAGTTTTCTTCGTATTGAGTATTTTATCAAAATCCTACACAAAATGCTGGAAGCTGTTCGTGTTTTCACTAGAAAGCAGTGATATTTTGACAGTTTATCGTTTAATTTATTTAAATTATCATTGGTATTGTTTACAGAATGATTTACAGAATAAACTTTAGTTTGTCAGCTTTTATTTGCCAAAAATAACCAGCAGAAGAACGCATAAATGAAACAATGAAAAACAATAATATGGCGTAATATTCGACGTAATGATGGGCGAAATATTCCTAGAAAGTTCAGTTTATATATTAACGGTGCTTTCTTGTAAAATATTATTCATCTAAATCGACCGAAACACCTCTTACCGAAGAATTTGGTAAAGTAATAAAATATGACAAAACATTTATTCTATTATCTTAAGCTGCTGATGATAGAAACGTTTCTTGTTATTTTGATCTTTCCAAAACTAAGAAGCAGATCATATCCAAAACTATTACATCCGCCATGAATATAAGACGAATTTAAAATGTTGGCGTTGGAATAATTCGCCATGATATTCAAAAACATTAACAGAGGTAAGTGATGACAACTAAGTAATGACAACAATAACATAAATATGAATGAAAAGTAGTCAAAACTCCATAGCTTTCTAAAATCAAAAGTAAGAAGCTTTCCAGCATTGCATGTGTCCATTAATTTCCAAATATGAGGGCTACTACAACAAATAGGCACATGAAAGTATCTAAATAGTTTTTAGAGAATTAAATTCCCATAATTTATTTTTACAATTTTAAGTCTTTCATTCTTTTATGTTATTTTAATTTTTGTCATTAAATTGTTGTTTTTCATTGTTTCATTTATTCGGTTTTCTTTTGGTTATTTTTGGTAAATAACAGCTAGCAATCTAAAGTTTATTCAATCACAGTTCATTGTAGAAATAATACTAATAATAAATTAAATAAATTAAACAAAAAACTGTCAAAATGTCATGGCCTTCTAACAAAAACACAAACGGTTTCTAGCATTTTACGTATGATTATGATAAATTCCGTAATAGCAAGAAAACTATAATAAATAGGTATAGCAATGTTTATAGATAATTTGTAGAGATTTAAATTCCCTTTCTGATAGGGTATGAAAATATGGAGGGTTCCATTTAAAATTTTCGACTTTCACGCAATTGAATACAGAGAAACGTTAACTCAATTTTTGACCAGCCTGTATAAGATATACTGTTACAACAAATGACAATCTATTTAACAGCATATGAAGAGTTATCGTACCAATGCAAAGCGTTTTTGTGTTAACGTTGGCTGAGATATGGGCTTGTAAAGAGCATGGTGATATTTGCCAAAAAATACTTAAAATCAAAATAACTCGAAAACAAAAAAACGATAGGCATCAACAACTGTTATCAAAGTCAACATATTTTCTTATGTATAATTGAATGGTGTAATAAAAACTATAGCATTCCATTTAAAATAACGAAGTTGAAGTCTACTTCCGATAGACCGGAATTGGCGGCCATCTTGAAAATATTTTAGATTAATAGATCGGAATGAACAACCCATGTTACCAAAATTTCATGCCTCTACAAATAGTGGCACCTAAAAAAGTTCTAATGAACCAGTTACGTGAGACACCCTGTATATTTTACATATGTTTCACGTTAAGTCAACAACAGGCAAAAATTTAACTGATGTTTTATTAGAGGAACTAGATAAAATAGGCTTAGAGATTATGAACTGCAGAGGCAAAGGAAATGACAATGGTTCAAATATGAAAGGGTCGTCTGGAGTTCAAGCTCGAATTTTACAAATAAATCCAAGGGCGTTTTACATGCCTTGTGCAAGTCACAATTTGAATCTCTTGAAATCAGCGAAGCGGTAGGAGATTTTAAAATAACATGTTCTTCTCCTCACCGTTAAAAGTCATGTGATACTAGATGAGAAAGTAAAATTGAAAGTGTAAAAGCACTTCGTTACCAAATTAAGGAGGTACACGATATTTTAGATGAAGTAGTAGAAGCGACTGACGATAGCAAAAATTAAGCACTAATCCCTTGTCAATGAAATAAGGAGCTATGAGTTTTTAGTAGCGTTAACTATTTGGTATGATGTGCTCTTTGCTGTAAATAGTGTAAGCAAAAACTTGCAGGCTGAAAAAATGCACTTAAACACGCAATGCAGTCGCTTCAGAGGCTGGTACAGTTTTTTGAGTAATTTAGAAATGAAGGTTTTGTTGCAGCAATAATGGTTGCAAGAGAAATATTACTCATTACTCAAGAAGATTTCAGCAAATTGGCAGTTACAACAGTATGTTTGGATTCTTGTACAGCGTAAAAGAATTAAAATCAATTGAGTAAGGTCAATTGTTGGAAAAGTGCAAAGCCCTAGAAGCCTCTTTAAGTTTTGAAGGGCAGAAGAATATCTGTGGAAATGATTTGTTCACAGAACTAAAAGTTCTTCGTGGCCTACTTCCCGCTGAAATTCAGACAGCTGCTGGTGATTAACGAACAGAATGCAAAATCTTATTGATCTGACTTTTTCCCATATTTGACTTAGTGGTGTATCTCCACTAATCAAATCGCAAAACCTTCTAAAATTTTCACGTTTTTCCCCAACAACACCTTTTTAGCCATTGCGATGTATCTTTCTGCATTAATATAATTTATCTCAGTCTTGTTACGAGAGAATTCCTTTATCAAATATCTTCTTAACTTGACGATTCTATCAGATTCTCTATCCCACCAAGGGCAAAGATGTTCATTATCCAAATTATGATGTTTTGTAGAGGATGACATTGGTTTTCCTCATGCATAATAGTTACTAGATCTTCTAACGTATCTCCACGTCCCATGTTTAAACTCCTCTGTATGTGTCGCCCGTACATCCCCCAATCAGGTGTTTCTTTTTTGCTACTACTGTTGTTGCCTTTCCTTTGTTCTCATCCCAAAACGTTCATTGCCTACAGAATTTTACTTACAATATTCCTCTGCTAAAGTTAATAAAGACTTACCTAAGTTCGTCAATGAGTCAAGAAAGGTTAACGTCTTTGGCAACATTATCGATATAAGCAGACACCACGGCCAAAGTCAATTTTGAAGAAATTATTGACGACTTCGCTGGATTAAAAGCAAGAAAAATTAAGTTTAAGTAGTGTAAGATTATTATTGTTAAAGCAACACTGCAGCGGATTTGAATTTGTTTTAATTTAGTATTAATAAGAATAAAAAAATTAATAATGAAATATTTAGCAGTTTTTATTTAATTGAGATAGAGAAGACACATTACAATGTTTATTACAAATGGAAAAGTTACAACAGAACTGTATAAACATTATTGTTAACATCTTAAGAACGAGATTGCAATATCTAAACGATTATCATATTCTAATTATATTGAACATTCCAATAACAAGATAAAGGCTACATGGAAAACTGTTAATACACTCCGGGGACAAAAGCCGATGAGTGGTTTCAGTCTAAATGATTTCAAATCTATACATACTAACGACGTAAATATTCTTAATGCAATTAATATGCATTTTACTGATATCATAAAAACATCTAATAACACTGTGAATGTAATGAACAAACAAATGTCAAAATGATTCGCTTTTTATTTAACCGACAGAGCAGAAGTAGCAAATACAATAAGAAACTTAAATAATATTAAGGCGGTGGGCTTTGATGAAATCTTGGTGACCGTACTAAAAATATGTGCAGATATTCTTGCTGAACCGCTGAGTGATGTCATCAACATGTCATTTACAACGGGTGTGTTTCTACAAGCTCTGAAACAAACAACAATAAAACCATTATATAAGAAAGGTGATCGATCTGACCTAATGAATTACAGACCTATTGCTTTAATTCCAAATATTGCAAAAGTGTTTGAAAAGATTACGTTAAATAGAATGGCTGATTTTATAGCTAAAAACAAGATTCTTAATGATACCCAAAATGGCTGCATTAAAAGACGTTCAACCACCCAAGCAATATTTCAATTATTGCAAAAAAATTACATCTTCTATTGGTAACAATGACATCACTGGCTGTATTTTTATGGATTTGACCAAAGCGTTCGATTGTGTCCATCATGAAACTCTTATTTGTCTGGCAGAAACCAACGCGTTGTGTCTTACAACGCTTCCGGTGAGAAAGTAAAATCGGAGTGGAGAGAAGTGGTTCACGGGGTACCCCAGGGATCTATTCTTGGACCATTCCTGTTACTTCTATACATTAATGATTTGCCTGATATGTTGGACAGCCTATTGGTGCTATTTACTGATGATTCCACGTGTGTTGTAACTGGAAGAAACGTAGATGTCTCAAGAAAAGCAGAAGACACTTTAAAAAAATTGAAGCAATGGTTTACAGAACAAGTTTCATGACCTTTGGAAACAATCCACCACAAATAAAGATAAACTTTCAAGGGGAAATACTTAATTTTGACTAAGAAATTAAGTTCCTGGGGTTGAGGCTTGATTCCCGTTTGTCATGGAAACAACACATCGAACTGTTGACTTTCGGCTTATCAAGAACTTGTTATGCGCTTCGTACTGCGGCAATGTCAGTACCACTTTAAGTGTTTATTATGCGTGCGTCGAGTCGCGTTTACGATATGGGGTGATTTTCTGGGATGTTCCAAGTGCTGAATGCGTGAATCATGTAAACATGTTTTTAAACAACAAAATATACTTACGTTTCAGTCGTTGTTTGTCTTGGAATGTGCACTTTTTATTAAAAATAATTATGTGCACTTTTTCTGACAATATGAATATGCTTATTTAATCGAAGGGACCTTCTATAAAGTAGATGATTTCTTTTCTAAACCTGTTTACATTAAACATTGAGTCCGTATTTTTGTTACGAATTTGTATTACATTTTTCTTTTTTTTTTTTGTTCTGACTTTTTCCCTGCAGATAGCATTATGGAAATAAAGATTTATTTATTTTTTAATGGTAACGATATTATGATATGTGGCTGAAGTTAGATTCATATTCGAATCTATACCAGATTCAAATTCACAAAATTACAGTTGACCAGATAAGTCTTAATCTTACCAATTTTAAAATCGTTTTCTAAAACTACAGACGTTATAGGAACTTGCGGCTGCCCTGTATAATTCGAATAGACCCTCTACTATGTTCCTTGTCTACCCCCACCCCCAGATTTACCCCCAGATTTGAATATTCTTCGTTCTTAATGAAACACGTAGAAATTATTTTCTCAATAACTAGACACTGCAGCACCCTGAGACTAGTCTAGATTATTGCCTTAGGTCCTCCTGTATCATTGAAGCGCACCCCTACCCCCAGATTTACCGTAGGGGCCGAGGGGTGAATTTTTGAATATTCCTCGTTTTCAAGGGCATACTTAAAAATTATTTTCTCAACAACTAGAGATTGCAGCACTCTGGGACTAGTCTCGATTATTGCTTTAGGTCCTCCTGTATCATTCAAGCGCACCTCTACCCCCAGATTTGCCGTAGGGGCCGAGGGGTGAATTTTTGAATATTCCTCGTTTTCAATGGCATACTTAGAAATTATTTTCTCAATAACTAGAGATTGCAGCACCCTGGGACTAGTCTCGACTATTGCGTTAGGTCCTCCTGTATCATTCAAGTGCACCTCTACCCCCAGATTTGCCGTAGGGGTCGAGGGGTGAATTTTTGAATATTTCTCGTTTTCAAGGGCATACTTAGAAATTATTTTCTCAATAACTAGAGATTGCAGCACCCTGGGACTAGTCTCGATTATTGCTTTAGGTCCTCCTGTATCATTCAAGCGCACCTCTACCCCCAGATTTGCCGTAGGGGCCGAGGGGTGAATTTTTGAATATTCCTCGTTTTCAATGGCATACTTAGAAATTATTTTCTCAATAACTAGAGATTGCAGCACCCTGGGACTAGTCTCGACTATTGCGTTAGGTCCTCCTGTATCATTCAAGTGCACCTCTACCCCCAGATTTGCCGTAGGGGTCGAGGGGTGAATTTTTGAATATTTCTCGTTTTCAAGGGCATACTTAGAAATTATTTTCTCAATAACTAGAGATTGCAGCACCCTGGGACTAGTCTCGATTATTGCTTTAGGTCCTCCTGTATCATTCAAGCGCACCTCTACCCCCAGATTTGCCGTAGGGGCCGAGGGGTGAATTTTTGAATATTCCTCGTTTTCAATGGCATACTTAGAAATTATTTTCTCAATAACTAGAGATTGCAGCACCCTGGGACTAGTCTCGACTATTGCTTTAGGTCCTCCTGTATCATTCAAGCGCACCTCTACCCCCAGATTTGCCGTAGGGGCCGAGGGGTGAATTTTTGAATATTCCTCGTTTTCAATGACATACTTATAAATTATTTCCTCAATAACTAGAGATTGCAGCACCCTGGGACTAGTCTCGATTATTGCTTTAGGTCCTCCTGTATCATTCAAGCGCACCTCTACCCCCAGATTTGCCGTAGGGGCCGAGGGGTGAATTTTTGAATATTCCTCGTTTTCAATGGCATACTTAGAAATTATTTTCTCAATAACTAGAGATTGCAGCACCCTGGAACTAGTCTAGATCATTGCCTTAGGTCTTCGTGTATCATTCAAGCGCACCCCTACCCCCAGATTTGCCGTAAGGGCCGAGGGGTGAATTTTTGAATATTCCTCGTTTTCAATGATATACTTAGAAATTATTTCCTCAATAACTGGAGATTGCAGCACCCTGGGACTAGTCTAGATCATTGCCTTATGTTTTCATGATATAGAATATTACCCATCATCCTCATCGTTTTACAAATCAGACACAGTGCCTTGCTTTAAGAACGGATTGATATCTAATAATGAATATTACTTGAACGCAGTAATGAAGCAAAATTTACATAACACCCAAAAATTTTTAATTGGAATTTACAATTATCGTAACACCACCATTAAATTAATGAGTGATGATTTTTTACGGCTATATTCAAATAAAAATTCTACAATAGTTAATTCAAAATCATTAACAGATAAGTGGTTATCAGACTACTGCATCGACGCATTTGCATTTTCATATTTAAAAAACATGACTGATTATATTTATTATATAGACACTGTTTCAGTGCAATTTATGTTTTCCGAAAATGATTACTTAAATTTAAAAGTATTTGTAGAGAATTTAACTAATTATAAGTACATATTTATTCCATATAACGTAAACTCAAGTCACTGGATATTAATAGTCCTAAGTATGGCAGAAAAATTAATTTATTTACTCAATCCTGGTCAAACAAGTATAGACAACAATATATATAACAAAATTAAAAAGCTTTTCCAAAGGTATAATAAAACAAAGAGTTGTAACGAACGAATAAATATCAAAGGTTGGAAAATGGCTAAAAACTACAAATATCCTACACAAACGGATAGCATAAATTGTGGACTATTTGTTATATATTTTATGAGCGTTATAGGAGAACGTGGCAACATTAATGATCTTCTTTATGGAGATAATAAATTTGTTACAGAGGAATACCGGTTTAGACTTCAAGCGTACTTGTTGGAAAATTCTGAAAATATTCAAAAGTACTGCCCTATGTGTGGTCTCTATAACGAATCGCAATACATTTCTTGCAATCAATGTCAACGATGGTATCATTTTAAGAATTGTTCCAATATTTCACCAAATGTGTCTTTTGAACAGGCGTCCCACATAACCTTCATATTTACCTGCAATCATTGTTTAATTTAAATGCTGTAATCTGTCCCAAAATTTAGAAAAGTGCCGAGAAGTATGCCATTAATTTCATTGGCATAATTTCCAAGTATGCCATTGTGCCATTGGGTGGGCCTACTCTAGAATGATAAAAGAGGACCTAATGCAATAATCTAGGCTAGTCCCATGGTGCTACAATTTCTAGTTATTGAGAAAATAATTTCTAAGTATGCCATTGAAAACGAGGAATATTCGAAAATTCACCCCTCGGCCCCTACGGCAAATCTGGGGGTAGAGTTACGTTTGAATGATACAGGAGGACCTAAGGCAATAATCTAGACTAGTCCGAGGGTGCTGCAATCTCTAGTTATTGAGAAAATAATTTCTAAGTATGCCATTGAAAACGAGGAATATTCAAAAATTCACCCCTCGGCCCCTACGGCAAATCTGGGGGTAGGGGTGCGCTTGAATGATACGGGAGGACCTAAGGCAATAATCTAGACTAGTCCGAGGGTGCTGCAATCTCTAGTTATTGAGAAAATAATTTCTAAGTATGCCATTGAAAACGAGGAATATTCAAAAATTCACCCCTCGGCCCCTACGGCAAATCTGGGGATAGGGTTGCGCCTGAATGATACAGGAGGACGTATGGCAATAATCTAGACTAGTCCGAGGGTGCTGCAATCTCTAGTTATTGAGAAAATAATTTCTAAGTATGCCATTGAAAACGAGGAATATTCGAAAATTCACCCCTCGGCCCCTACGGCAAATCTGGGGGAGGGGTGCGCTTGAATGATACGGAAGGACCTAAGGCAATGATCTAGACTAGTTCCAGGGTGCTGTAGTTTCTAGTTATTGAGAAAATAATTTCTAAGTATGCCATTGAAAACGAGGAATATTCGAAAATTCACCCCTCGGCCCCTACGGCAAATCTGGGGGTAGGGGTGCGCTTGAATGATAGGGAAGGACCTAAGACAATGATCTAGACTAGTTCCAGGGTGCTGTAATCTCTAGTTATTGAGAAAATAATTTCTAAGTATGCCATTGAAAACGAGGAATATTCGAAAATTCACCCCTCGGCCCCTACGGCAAATCTGGGGGTAGGGGTGCGCTTGAATGATACGGAAGGACCTAAGGCAATGATCTAGACCAGTTCCAGGGTGCTGCAATCTCTAGTTATTGAGAAAATAATTTCTAAGTATGCCATTGAAAACGAGGAATATTCAAAAATTCACCCCTCGGCCCCTACGGCAAATCTGGGGGTAGGGTTGCGCCTGAATGATACAGGAGGACCTAAGGCAATAATCTAGACTAGTCCGAGGGTGCTGCAATCTCTAGTTATTGAGAAAATAATTTCTAAGTATGCCATTGAAAACGAGGAATATTCGAAAATTCACCCCTCGGCCCCGACGGCAAATCTGGGGGTAGGGGTGCGCTTGAATGATACGGAAGGACCTAAGGCAATGATCTAGACTAGGTCTAGGGTGCTGCAATCTCTAGTTATTGAGAAAATAATTTCTAAGTATGCCATTGAAAACGAGGAATATTCGAAAATTTACCCCTCGGCCCCTACGGCAAATCTGGGGGTAGGGGTGCGCTTGAATGATACGGAAGGACCTAAGGCAATGATCTAGACTAGTTCCAGGGTGCTGCAATCTCTAGTTATTGAGAAAATAATTTCTAAGTATGCCATTGAAAACGAGGAATATTCAAAAATTCACCCCTCGGCCCCTACGGCAAATCTGGGGGTAGGGGTGCGCTTGAATGATAGGGAAGGACCTAAGGCAATGATCTAAACTAGTTCCAGGGTGCTGCAATCTCTAGTTATTGAGAAAATAATTTCTAAGTATGCCATTGAAAACGAGGAATATTCGAAAATTCACCCCTCGGCCCCTACGGCAAATCTGGGGGTAGGGGTGCGCTTGAATGATAGGGAAGGACCTAAGGCAATGATCTAAACTAGTTCCAGGGTGCTGCAATCTCTAGTTATTGAGAAAATAATTTCTAAGTATGCCATTGAAAACGAGGAATATTCGAAAATTCACCCCTCGGCCCCTACGGCAAATCTGGGGGTAGGGGTGCGCTTGAATGATACGGAAGGACCTAAGGCAATGATCTAGACTAGTTCCAGGGTGCTGCAATCTCTAGTTATTGAGAAAATAATTTCTAAGTATGCCATTGAAAACGAGGAATATTCGAAAATTCACCCCTCGGCCCCTACGGCAAATCTGGGGGTAGGGTTGCGCTTGAATGATACAGGAGGACCTAAGGCAATAATCTAGACTAGTTCCAGGGTGCTGCAATCTCTAGTTATTGAGAAAATAATTTCTAAGTATGCCATTGAAAACGAGGAATATTCAAAAATTCACCCCTCGGCCCCTACGGCAAATCTGGGGGTAGGGGTGCGCTTGAATGATACGGAAGGACCTAAGGCAATGATCTAGACCAGTTCCAGGGTGCTGCAATCTCTAGTTATTGAGAAAATAATTTCTAAGTATGCCATTGAAAACGAGGAATATTCAAAAATTCACCCCTCGGCCCCTACGGCAAATCTGGGGGTAGGGTTGCGCTTGAATGATACAGGAGGACCTAAGGCAATAATCTAGACTAGTCCGAGGGTGCTGCAATCTCTAGTTATTGAGAAAATAATTTCTACGTGTTTCATTAACCATGAAGAATATTCAAATCTGGGGGTAAATCTGGGGGTGGGGGTAGACAAGGAACATAGTAGAGGGTCTATTCGAATTATACAGGGCAGCCGCAAGTTCCTATAACGTCTGTAGTTTTAGAAAACGATTTTACAATTGGTAAGATTAAGACTTATCTGGTCAACTGTAATTTTGCGAATCTGAATCTGGTATAGATTCGAATATGAATCTAACTTCAGCCACATTATTATGATGGGGTGGGAAATAACGATGATGGTAGGTAGTTTATGAAAAAGAAGAGTCGAGAGCATTTTGCACTAGGCCCCGCATTTGTTAAAGACGGCTCTGGTTACTGTTAGCAGTAAGTATGACTGCACTCACTACGGCTTAAATCTTGAATAGCCAATGTAATAAACCATTTAAAATAATCAAAGCTTCACTTTCCATGTTGTTGATATGACCAAATTCTCCTAAATTTTCATATGCTTCAATTATAAACAAAAGTAGAATTCTTGCGAAATTTTGCGTTGAAAATTAATAATAATTGGTTGTATTATGTTTACTTAATTAATTTTTTCATGAGTACCAACATGCATTAGTCTTTAAAGGGTCTTATCAACCTTTTGAGGTGGTTCAATTGATCTCAAATTGCTACCAATTAATATCCTTGTATGCTCATATCATATAACAAATTTGGTTTTTTTAAAATAATGTATGACTGAGATATTGAATATTTTAAAAATTCAACTTTGACGGGCTATAACTCCTCAGAGTTATAGCTCGTACTTCAAAGTTAAATTTTTGTCCTTTACATGTTCCTACTCTGTGTCGGTTCTTATGTGAATCACCCTGTATAAATAATTTATAATGTTATGTACTTTAATTGCTAAGATAATTAATTTAAATACAAACCTACATCACTTGGTATCATTATCACTATTTTTTTAAAAATGTTGGTTCTGTTATACATGGTCCAATTTAAATAAAATTTTTTAATCAAAATATTATTTATTATTACCAAAAATGATGTGTGTAACATACCAAGTTAAATATAAATTATACATAGTCGCAAAAAAATATAAACTTTAAAAGAGATATTTCTTTATTATAATAAAATTCACCAAAAGCCCTCTTTTAAAACACCCCCAGGTTTTTCAAATTGCCCCTTTTTAACATATTCCCGTAAAAGTCCTTCTAAACGTGTAAATGGCCCACCAGTATCGATCTTCTTCAACATTGGCATAAATTTGACCTGAAAATATTTCATCAACTTAACAAATTGTTTTCCATAACTCGCTTGCATTTGAAATCCGGTCGTTTCTAAAAACGCTTGTAATAAAGTAGCTGTAACATCCACCCTGGGTTCCAAATTAAGAAAAGCTGTTAACCATCTCCATCCTTCCGTTAACCCCAATGGATTTTTTCTGCCTTGATCTTTTTTCGGAAAGCTTATAATAACTGCCGAATATAAACGAATAATTCCAATCATTCGTTTTAAAAATTTGTCTTGTTTCTCGACCGTTCCATCATCGTTATATTTATAACCCAAACTTTCATAATAATCTCGATCTGTTTGATCAACTGATTTCGGTAAATAAATAGGAACTAAATAAGGACACTGTTTGTGAAAATGGGCTAAAATTAATTTTCCAAAATCGGGAAATTGATTCCAAAGTGAAACTATAATCGTTCCATAATAAAAGGCGGATTCAGGATTACTTGATATCATTAAATCACCTTGCAAAATAAATTTTTTCGCTAATAAATCCATACAGTATGGAATACCTTGAGGGTGAATACTGGCTGAAAAATTTTTATCACCAACTTGTACTGATTTTCCAGCTAAAAGTTGAGATAATCTGTTGTATTTATCTAAGAGATGTTGGGGGTTTAACCCGGAAATTGCATTCACAGGGATGTTTATTGCTTTTTTACAATCAAATTTAAATTGTTTCAAGTTCTCATCTTTTTCTAATTGATTATACGAGTTTTGTACGTTTACCTGAAAATCTTGGAGTTCTGAATATTGTTTTAATGAATTCATACTAACAATATCATCTAATTTTTTTAAACTTCCTGGTTGTTGGGTTGGATTTGTTTTAATTTCTTCTTTTTTCACAGCCTCTTTTAATTTTTGTTCTTTTATTAATTGTTCCTGTTTTAAACGTTCCATTTCTTTTAGTTTCTCTTCTTTTAATTTTTCCTCCTTTAATTTTTCTTCTTTTAATTTGGCCTCTTTTATTTTTTCTTCTTTAATTCTTTTTTCTGCATCCAGTTCCATAATGATTTTATTTTGTAAACCTCTTAATTCTGTTAAATTATTACTTGATTGGGTTACATCTTCTTGACTAACATTTCCAGTTTTACATTTTCCAACAACCTCATCCATTTTTCCGTTTAATACTTTTAATTTTGATGAAATGTGTCCTAAATTGGTTTTTAAGTAGACAGAATCTTGAGGTTTTGTCAAATTGACAATTTCTTGGAAACCTTCCCTAAATTCGGTGTGATCTTTTTTTAAAACATCGATAATTCTTAATAATTCCTTTTTTTGTTGCTCCTTTTCCTGCAATTCTTCATCTTTCTTTTTTCTTCTCTCAGCAATTTCTTGATAATATTCAAGCAACTTTTCGTTTTTCTTAACAGCATTTTTGTTGTGCTCTTCCAAGGCTTGATAAATCAAATACTCTTGATCTTGAACTTTGGCTACCATGTACTGTTGTTGTAAATACCAAGCCCGTTTCATTTTATTCCTTTGCTCCTTTTCAAACTCCTCCAACTGCTGATGCCTTTGATTTATTGCCTCATTTGCGTCTTCCATTCTTAGCTTCTCAAACCCTGCTATTATTCGACTCATTGGGGATGGTTTTGCTACATTAGATGTTGTATATTTTGTTTTCGGGGTTGGTTCTAATTTTTGTAGTTTCTTTTTTGGGGTTGAACTTGTTGCTATTGCCCCCGGTCCTAATGTTACTCTATTATTTTTTGGGCTCACCCTTGTCATTTTTGAAAAGGCTGAGTTTTTTAATTTATTATACATATCGTCGTCCATATCGTCCTGTTTTAATTACGTAATTAAGAGTAAATAATTCTTTTTTCTTGATGTTATAACAAAAATTTTACAATAAAATTGAAATTGACAAGACACATAACCTCAATGAATTTTGAGGTTATGTGACATTTTTAAAGTTTTGAGGTTATGTGAGGTATTCTTTAAAACGTTTTAATTAAATTTTCATAACATTATTATTCAAGAGTATGTCAACATTAGAAGATTCAATAGATTCTTTAAAGCTTGAAGATGATTCAAGTGAAGAAGATGAGATACAAATTAATTTCCCTGTAGCAATGTGGGATTTTAACCAATGCGATCCGAAAAAATGTTCAGGGCGTAAATTAGCACGATTAGGATTAGTAAAACCCCTCAAAATCAAACAACGTTTCCCAGGCTTAGTATTAACACCTACAGCTGAGAAATGTGTTAGTCCTGAAGACAAAGATATCCTCGAATCTAAAGGAATTGCTGTTGTTGATTGCTCCTGGGCTAAAATCGATTCAACTCCACTTGGAGCATTAAAACCCCAACATGGGCGATTATTACCTTTTTTAGTAGCTGCTAACCCCATCAATTATGGACGCCCTTGTCAGCTAAGTTGTGTAGAGGCAATTGCAGCTACTTTGTACATTATTGGTTATAAAAATGAGGCTGAATATTATATGGATAAGTTTTCTTGGGGACATTCTTTCATAGAACTTAATAAAGAATTGTTGGATATATATGCAGGGTGTAGTGATAGTAAATCTGTTGTTGAAGAACAAGGAAAATATTTAAAAAAGGAACAAGAACTTCAATTAAAACGAAAAGGTGAATATATAATTTTTAGCTGTATTAATTTAAAATCAATTTATTTTTTGTAGATGAACCAGATTTCCCTCCATCTTCTTCAAGTGAAGATGAAAGTGATGAGAAAACTTAAATTCAACATTTTAATGTTAATTTTTTTTTAATTTCAATTTTGACATAAACTTAGCCTTCATGTATATAATAATATATTATTCTTTAATAATAAATTATTAATTAAATTAATAAATAAAGTTTAATTGCTTTAATAATAATAAAATTATATTTTAAATTTTGATTAATAAAATTATTCAAAGATGGCGCTGTAATTTGATATTCCTAGTTCCTAACCTCAAATGGGTCAATAAACATAACTTCAATTCTAATTAAAGTTTTTAACGCAATTATATCAAATATTAATGGATTCAAAAACAACAAGCAAGACAAGCTGCTTAAAAGCCCTATTACTAAGAGCTTGGCGTGAAAGATGGTCAGATTTACAATGGGGTATCAATATAAAAACGGTTTTACCAAGAGGTGTTAGTGGCGATGTGTACGATTTGGCCGATTGTATTTTACAACAAGCAGTGGTCGGGTCTGGGGCAAATCAACTCGTTTTAAGTTACTTAAAACATTCCTTAAGTTCTCAATTGGTATCTCACGCGGCTGTGCTTCAAAAAGTATCAAAATTTCAACAATTCCATAAAGTGCATTGCATTTCAAGTTTGCTGGATTTTTTGGAGGGAATCCTACCAGGAGTTACATGCTGTGGAAAGTCTGAAGGTACCCGTCTAGCAACGGCATTGCAATCAACGACATATTGGTTATTACAAATATTGCAATCTTGTTTTAATCAACATGAAATATATGAGAAAGCAGTTAATATTTTAACTTGTTTGCTCTCAAATGATTTTTACGTTGCCATGATGTGTTTAGCAAAGTATGTTGAACCAGAAACATACTCGGATATTGTTAATAAGTGCCATGAGCTTGAATGTAACCCTGATGAGTTAGGAGAAAGTTTACGAATCTTATTAAAGTTAGATCCTGATATTCTAAATAATTTAGAAAGTTCAAATCAATTTCCTGGTTGTTTGATTCAATCTTGGTTAGCCGTCGAGATGGCAAAACAATTCCCAACAAGACAGTACTTAATCAGACGTTTAAAACTATTACAACACTTAAAAAATTTCTCCGACCCACAACTTTACTCAGAAATAATGAGAGGAAGCTTAATTTCTTTATATGACGTTAGAGAAACTCAACATGAGAGTCAATGGGGTGCATTTTGTTTTTTAAATGTCCCACTTTTACTGAAAGGAATGGCAGATAAAAATGATAGTGTTTCAATTTGTGATGCTGTGGAGTTATTATTGGAGCCATCTCCTTTATTGGATACCATGGATACTTTCCATACTTGTTCTAACTTGGATAGCTTATTAGGAGAATTTGTTAAACTGAGTTTGATTTCTGATACGCAAAAAATGCAATTGTTGGCTAGACATGAGAAGCCTGCAGAATTAAAAGTTGATCAAGATCGAACAGCTGTACCTAGGGTTATTATTTGTGCCCAACAAAGTTGTGCAGGAATTTTAAAGGCACTTTCGGGAGAATATAAAGATTCTATAATAGGTAAGCTTAACATAAATTAGTGTTATAAAAAAAGGTGGTTGCTGCTTTAAAGTTACATACAGCATCAAATTATGAGGTTTACCTAAGTAATTAAATTAACTAACGAAATATAATAGGTTATTTAAAACGGGGGTGCTTTTCACGGCATTGATGAAATTTAATCAAACCTGAAACAAAATCCACCACTTTATATACAAAATTGCGTTTGAACAATTGAGAATTATAATATGGTATACTGAGAAGATTAGGGCTATGTATGTTAATTTCATGTTCCTCTCTTCTTTATTGTAAGCATTTGTACAAGTACACCAGGATCCGATAAAAGAACATAGTATCATGGATCATTACTGATTGAGTTGGATCCAAGACCCATTTTCTATTCGCTTCTGATACCATATATTAAACAGAAACAACAGTTCTGCACATTTGGGATTACGCAACAATCTTTTGCTCTTAGGAATCCGTCATAAATCACTTTGGCAAAATTAAGATTGCTGAGTACCAGCGACTCGCACAGTATTCTTGGATCACGGTCTAAAACATGTCTATTATGTTAATAAAAAGAACTATATACAGATTCCTACTATATACAGACGTTGATTTTAGGTTCAATCAACGTATTTTTATGGTTTTGGGTATAATTTTAAAAATACGGAAATGATGGAGCCATGTGTTTGACGAATATTAGACCATATTTTTTTTTCTGAGTAGGCGACGCTTACATAATTATAATTTCTGAATTGCCCATTTAGTTCTGAAACTTTTTTGTCTTTTATAAGATTTTGATTACGTAAGTAGTTATGCCAGAAAAAAGGAATTTTTAACTATCTGCAACCCTTTCGATTGATTATCGCGCTTTCGAGTTATGAGGAATAAACGAATGTTTTTTTAATAACTTTGAGGTCCTCTAGCGGTGAAACGAAGCAAATTTGGATATAGATAAGTTAACTTAAATCGGCATATTTTTAGCCAAGGAATATGTGGTATTCCGTTGTACACGCATTTCAGAGACAGCCTGTATATTATGAGAAAATTTTTTGGAGGTTTCTTATATAATTAATTAGGTTGATTGATAACCTGATTTTCATCCTTAAATTCCTTTATTGATTAAAACATCGTCATCATTGACGTTTCGGGAATTTTCCCATCTTCAGAATATAAACTTATTATTTTTATTAAGTTTCTAGTACTCTAGTACCATTTATGCCAGAGTAAATAATGAAAAATGTAAAATTACCGAGATAAATGATATCAATCTTCAGCGGTGTATGGAATAATTACAATATCTTGACTTCTTTTTGTTATTATTATTTTTATTTTTAACGGTTCTATGTAAAAGCAATCCAGTTATAATTGTATATTTTTGTATTTGCAAGAACGAGATGTTTCTATTTTCTATACTTTTTTCTTTTTTTTTTTTATTTTCCTCTTTTGTTTTTGATGCGTTTGCAGATAGCGCATATTAATGTAAGGTCACTGGTTTCGCATTTGGCTGCCTTGCGTGACTTGCTAAGTGTTACTCCCTATGATATTGTGGCGGTTGGTGAGACTTGGTTGCGGCCGGATGTGAGCAATAATGTTGTTGCGATTCTTGACTATACTCTTTTGCAGCGGGATAGACTGAATGGACGTGGAGTAGCTTTTTATATGAGATCTACATTGTTACCTTCTGTGGTGCCTAGTTTCCCGTCTATTGAACAGATTTGGTTAAAGATTCGTGTTCATAATATTACTTTCTGCCTGGTTTGTGTTTATAGGCCTCCATCATTTAGTTGTGGTTTCTTCATGGAAGAGTTGGAGATATCTTTCTCTTGTGCCCTTGGTGTTTGTGGTAATGTAATTTGTCTTGGAGATTTTAACATAAATATGATGAGAATCGTTGATTCTTCTACATTGTGATTTAACTTCATGTTGGGGTCTCTCGGATTTACTCAGCTCATTGATGTTCCTACATGAGTGACGCATGAAAGTGAGAGTCTCGTTAATTTGTTGGTAGCAAACAATGTCATCTGATTGATGGAGTCGGGTGTTAGGGACTGCTGTATCAGGTGCATTCCGACCCTGTCTTTCAGACCTATAGATCTTTTGCACACTTTGATGATCGCGCCTTCTTGCGAACCTGAACGCAATTCCATTTCCAAGATTTTTTTTATGCCACGTGTTGATGATAATGTTGAGTTTTTAACTGCTGATCCGCTGTCCCTGGTGGATCATCATGCATCTGCATCTGTGTTACGTAGATTTACCAAGCCTAAAGTGCCCTGATTGATCCAAAATATTTTGATCCCCGATACCTAGCGTCGTATTCCCAATGTGGTAAATGTTTGTATCATATTATAACATCATGCGCAATCTTACCAAATCGGCTATTGATGCAGAGAAAAGGTCATATCTGGAATTCGCATATGAAGGTGGTGGTGGGAGCAGGTTTTGGCGATCCTGAAAGGAATTGGGAATTTGTGGAAACGGGGATAAGGATAATTTGGTAGAGATTGGAGATGCCGAATCGATAAATATTCATTTTGTTAATTCTATACCTCGTTTGGTACCGTACCTGGAGATGTTAACCGCTTATAGATCGGTTCACTTGAATGATACTGGATCCTTTTCTTTTACCACGGTCTCTATAGCTGAGGTTGAGAGATTTATTGCGCAAACTAAATCAGAAGCGATTGGTCCGTATGGAGTTGGTGTTGGGCTAATTAAATTGTGTGGCTCATCTCTGACTTCATATCTTACTTATATTCTGAATGTTTGTCTTAGTGACGATATGTTGAGTGGTATACCTAAGCTCAAGAATCCGATGGGCCGATAAGTATTATAGGTCCGGGAGGTTTTGAATACTGATCTTGAGGCGACAAGTGATTCGCGGCGTCACTGCCTGGCTTTAAATGGCAAGAAATCTTTCTTGATTTTTGGTGCACGTGGTAGTTTTGATAGTGGTGAATTTCTTCCAATTAATGTCGATGGTGTTAATCTGGCACCTGTTGACACTTGTCGCAATCGGGGTGTGATTCTGGATACTCAGCTTCGTTTTAAGAGCCATATAACTCGTTGCATTCACAGAGCGTACGCCTCATTGAGAATTATCATTGGGGTTGTTTAACCAGAAAAATGAAGCGTCTCTCATGTGAAACTATGGTGTGGTCACATTTTAAATTTTGAGATGTGCTGTATGGTCCATGTTTTGATCAAATTGATATATTAAGTGCAGCGTGTTCAGAACTCCTGTGTGCGTTTGATTTATCTGTTGAGAAGGTATGATCACATTTTTGATTCCATTGGTGTCGCCCACTCTCATATTGAACGAATAATATTAGATTCAGGGGCCGATTGACTATGCCTCGCCATCGATTTTTTTCTTTAGCCGGCCATTTACATATGATATTGTTTGTAAATTTAATAGTGTACCGCCTATTTCTTGGTCGCTAAGTAAAAGAACTTTTAGAAATTACATCTCTGAAAGATTCAAATCGCCGAGGTAGCCTGAGTTTGAGATGCTGTTGATGCTTCATCCATAGTATAGTCATTAAGAGAAGTCTAAGTTTTGTTAATTTATAAATGATATATAGCGGTTGCCTGGCTGGTAGCGCGCTTGAGTTAAGTGGAAGAGGCGAATGTCGAACTTCGCCCATTGCATTTTTGATTTCAAGTTAATAATATTGTTATTACTGTTATTTTTTATTATATTACTATTATTATTTACTGTTATTAATTACAATAAAGACAATTTATTATTATTATTCGTATTAGGTTGACCCAAAAGTTCTTCAACTATATCATCGTATCGTTGTTAAGAATATTATACCCCACCATATTTTCACCATACTGGATCCATTTTTTGATCTCATTATCATTGCTTCCCTTGAAGTGATAGGCGTTCTATACTAATCCAATTACTTCAGATTTGGTTGCTTCTCCTCATCGGATGCTATGACAATGCATTTATCTACCACCAGAATTATTATATTGTAAAAAGCAAGTGGTATCATTCTCTCTAGTCTATGCATTTACCACTGGGAAACTTGCATATTTGATCGTAAACGATTTCCTAAACTGCATCAGAACACGTTCATCTAACAAATTCATCAGTAATTTTTTTAACGGAAAGAATTAATGATAATTGTTTCCGATAAAAGCGGTTCATTGTCTCAATTACAGCATGATCTATTGGTTGTGTAATTAATAACATTAGGTGGAAAGAAAACAACAAAGAAAATTTCCATCGGTAAACTGTAGAATTATTTCATTATGATGAGAGAGAGCGTTGTTGAGAAGAAGTCTTTTGAGGCAACTCTTCCACCTTCAAATACGACTTTACTTTAGGAATAAACGTCTTATTTAACCAATCTTGGAGGACGTCGCAACTTATCCAAGTAGCTTGTCGATTGTTATAGTGAACTAGTATACTGTTTGTATTCATATTTTTAAAAGCATGTGGATTTTTGACATTAACTGATAGTCAGTTTCAGTTTATGGTCACCAGACTCGTTAATACAACACGTCACTGTTACTTGCAACCAACGTTTTAGTAGACATTGTCCACTAGTATAGCACCTTTTCGACGACATTATACATTTGTGAGGTTGCAGATTATTTTTCTTGTTTATATTTTGAAGCGCATAAGAAAACTCTACCATCGCTTCTTCATCTGCACTCATCCCCGTCACATTTCCGTGACGTTTTGAGAAAAGCCTTTCATTGATTTTCGTGCAGATATGTTTTTAAAAGAGTCGAAGAACTGAGATATAATATTTTAGAGTCTTACTTTGCTTTTGATGATATATCGTACTGTTTATTTTTGGATTTTATATATCGTACTTCATAAATTCGTGTAGATTAGTCGTCAACGTGTTATTTTAATCAAAGACAGAAATTCTTTTCGCGTAGATTTCTTGCAATAGTTCTTGCATGCACAGTCTTTTTGGATCGATCGCAACATAGTCCGCTAATTTTTTCCGCTGGGGCTAGGATTTTAATTCACTTCTTTTAATATGGACATCTTTCATCATTCTCTTGAATAAGGAAGCAATCTCATTGTAATTTTTGATAATGGTCTAGACTGACGCTCGGCTGAGATAAACCATTTTGGCAATTGCACCGAATGATTTCTTTCTTTTCAATATTCTACTACCAGTTTTGTATATTTATTCATGTCACCTGTTACATTTTTTTTAGAGTTCGATTAGTGACTATTAGTAGGTTAGCAGGACTATTAGGTTATTTTATAATCCAATTGAAAAATGTTTATTTGGTTTTGTACTTTATTATTAAAGAATGGCAAATAGGTTTTAGTTTTACCGGTTTCGATCTGGATTAGATCATCTTCAGAAATCGTTAGGAACACGTCTAAATTTGGTTTCAGAGTAGTACATTAATATCTTTTCAAAAAACTGTTGTTTGTTGTTATTTTGTTTAATTATCTTCAAAATGAAATTATGGTGTAAGATGTGCTCATATACAAAATGAGACCGGTAGAATTAAAAACTATTCACCATTCTTTAGTAATAAGGTACAAAACCAAATAAACGTTTTTCAATTGAATTCAAAAGATGGAAAAGGGAAACAAACTCAACAATATTATTTTATAATGTTTTACAAAATATCATAATTTATTGTTGTTTTTAGACTTGTCCTTCACTGTAAAAATTAATTATTTCGTCGTAGAATAGCGTAATAATGCAAAAAATATATGTTACCTGATAAACTGATATACAATGATAACCACACAGAATAACCCCGCTTCATATGGTGAACATTTTATCAGAAACTTTTTTTATAAAGCTAATAACTATCCAGTATATCTTTATTTTTAGGGATTCTTCATCAATTTCTTCAAGGAAAAACGTTCGAACTGGTTTTAGCAGTAACAACAGTCCGATGCGAATTACGTACTTTGGTGGAGTTAATGATTCGTTTTAATGAAGGTTCAAAAGCGGGCGGTGATTTAACCCGTTTCCAATTATTCGATTTAACTTTTATTATGGTGATAGCAATCGTTCAACGTCACGGCGTTTCCGTTCTAGACGGATCCGGCGACTCGTTAATTGAAAAATGGATTGCCAATTGCATGGTTGAACCAAACCACCCAAAAGCATCCGAACAAATGCTCAAATTGTGTAATCCTGCAATCGTAGAAACTCTCTTACAACATTTTAATGAAGGTAACGCAGATGTGACGTCAATTTCGAATATAAAATGGCAAGATGTTTTGTTTAATATGTCCGGGGTAATGAAGGAGGTTTTAATTGCTTGGGAACAAGGATCTTTGCAGCCGGCTGATGTACAAAGAATTTTGGACGCAATTCGGGGGAAGATGTGTTGTGTTCCTTTGGCGGCGGCAGCTTGGGTTTGCGCTTATATGCGAACTGCGCCTTCTATCTTAAAACCTTGTAATGTGTTACATCAGTTGTTATCAACTCCTCCGAATGCTGAGGATGATACGAGTATTTTAGATAGATGGCATTTAACTTTAGAAATAATAAGAAATATGCAAAAACATGTTCATACAGCAAAATTAATAAGTACTCGTAATAATAATTCGATACAACCAGCATCAGAGCAATTAAATAATATTTGGAAATCAACCTTGAGTAAAGGTTGGTTAGATTTTAAATCGGCAAGTACTCTACATGATTTGTTAGATACAGCGGGATCGAGGTGGTTAGTTATCTCAGTTTTACAGGAATTATTAAAAGTTCGTTACAATGAGCAATTAGAGAAAGGAGCTGATATAGCCTTAGCTATATTTCACGTTGATATCAAATCGTGTACAATTGAACTTTTATCGAGCGCTTTACCCCAAATTTTACACAATTCTCTTCAAGCAGATCTCTTAATGGAACCCCAATTAGTTATATTAGCTCGTTTAACAAGTTATTGTGTTTACGCCGCATCAAATCTCCAACAACTCGATGAAGAAATGGATGACATACCTTCAAAAAGATCCAAACTAGACATGCCAAGTGATAATGTTTTGGACGCTTTAAGAAGGTTATTAACAACGTTGGAAACGGGAATGTTGGATGGGCAATTACCTCAACAAACCTATTTTACTTTTGAATTATTAAAAAGCATCGTTGAGGTTAAAATTCCAAGATCAGAAGCTGTTTTAGCGGCGATTCCTCCTACTTTAGGATCGCAACTTTTGAGAACCCTTCCAGATTCATTCAGCCCAGGAATATTATTGAATCTACATGATTTACACACCACTCAAGGAAGAAGTCTCGCGTCTAGGGATTTATGTATATTAAGAAATTACCAATTACGGAATGCTACAATTTAAGATTTTTTTTTAGTTTTAGTTAAGTTTTTTTTATTTAAAGTAATATTTATGAATTGCTATTCTTAGTAATCTTGATAAAAATTGTAATTTGAAATATATAAACATTGTGATTGATCAAGATTAATAAATTTAGGTTATATCAAAGACTTTGTATAACATTAAAATTTGTTTAATAAATCAATGAGATTTATAATTTTAAAAATAGTTACTAAATTCTTTTCAAACATTCTACACCAAATTTTACACAATTCTCTTTAGCAGATTTTTCAATCAGATGTCCTGCTTTAGGATTGCAACTAAAAGAAAACCATGCAAAATTCTTTCGTCCCAAGAATTTTATTACATAATACTCAAGGAAGAAGTCTCTGGTGTAGGGATACATATGGACCTATGTTGGTTTGAGGGTTCTTCCGACATTATTACTTTGAATTTTTGGTTTTGGGGATACATAAAAGATCGTATGTGCCAGAAAATACAGACATTCTGAAGAAACCAATAAAGATGGTTTATTGAGAAATACTAGAAAATTTAATTTTGAATGCTACTGGTGTCATAAAAAATGCCAGTTATGTGTCGAACATGGTACGCAACAATTTGAACAACTAAAAGTTTTTGTTTTATTTTTATTTTATTGTTGTTTTGTTTGAATAATAATGATTTATTGTTCTTTATGAAATACTAAGCTTTCGCATATTAATGTTGATATGCAAAAACACATTTTGATTCTTTTTCTTTTACTGACTGATTGTTGATTTTTTTTTTATTATGGCAGGCAACTCAGTAACAAGTGTAGCATATTGTTAAGGAAATACTAGAGTTGTTTTAATTGTTCTTTTGCAAGCAGTACTTAATAGATGTTGATGTATTGTACATAGCTGGATGCAGAAAAAAATCTATTCAACGACATGAAAAAACATACTGAGCAACTTGAAAATCTAAAGATGATTATCATAGATAGGATTGGAAAAAATTTATTTGTAGCATAAAACGTAATGTTCATATTTCATTTGGCACCAAATAATCATGAGATAAATAACAGAATTACTAGGGCCGTTTTTACTTGACACCCTGTATGTTCTATCTATTATTTTAAATTTTATTGTTAAATTAATTTTTGGTTTCCAGAAGATGCAACATATTTTGTTGAACGCAAAAATTAGTATATTACAGTACAAGTAAGGAAACTAAGGTTTTCACTCACGCGTGTGTCAGACTCGCCTATGGCTCTTGTGGAAAGACATACAAGTTAGTGGAAAATATTGGTTTCCCACGTGTGCTGTATAGCGTTTTGTTCAATCCTACTGTTTAGAGAAAACTCGGTTTTAAAATTTGTTAATTACTGGCTAAAATCCTGTCGATATGTAGGAGACGACGTTTTTTTGACATTGCCATGCTCTTAATTGACTGATAAACAACCAGTTATGTCAAATTGTGAGACTTTTTGACGTTGCCATGCTATTGTCATCATTATGCTTAAAATTAATAAACTAATTAAAATTAATCATTTATACAAGTGAAATACTTCATTTAAGTTGCCTTGTGTGCTCTCTACCGTTTTTTAGTTCACATTCGTTACGTTTAAACAAAGAGTTGTACCTAAAGGTTTAAATTTCGCTAATAGTGGATGAGAAAAATTAGAGTGAGTGAAAAATATTTTCACGCACCCGTTGCTATGAATGTTAGCAGAGTGAGTGAAAATAACAACTTTCAACACTCGTATCTACGCTAGAAACTGGCAATTTCAAAGGTAGGATTGAACAAAATTAATTTATACAAGTGAAATACAGGCAACCCTCCTATAACACGGTAGTTAGGTTCCTAGAAAATGCCGTGTTGTGTGAAACCGTGTTGCATGAGACCCAGAGCTAGTGCAAAAAGGGGGGTTACGTTCCAAAAACTTATTAAAAACAAATATTTTTCTTAATTCGACATAAATAACGTAATTTTTATTAAAAATATAAATGTATGTACAACACAAAGTATAAAAAAAATATTTTAATCTAACGCAACCATAATTTAATGAATTTACTCGTCGTCACTGCTCAGTATAATCAACCGAGAACGTTTTTTCGGTGGAACGACATCGCCTTCACTTTCTGAACTTTTTTCGTTATTTAAAGTTTTTGTATGTTTTCCCCTCTTAAAAAAATCTGTAATGGAACTTTGCTTGCTGGTTCTTATTAGATCATTGTAAATTTCCCGGTATGGAGCTAAACAGTTTTGCAGCTCCCTTTTGAATTTTCGACTTCTTTCCGTCGAAGGGTCTTCATTCAAGAAAAATGATTCCAGATTTTCCGCTAAGCATAGGCCTTCTTGTAATTTTTTTAATGTTAAATTCTTGACTGCACAATCTTCGTCAGAGCTAGCGTCCTCAAAATCGATTTGATTTGCATCTAGGGATGCCATTTCGATTAATTCCGCTTCGTCAACTTCTTCTTCCACTAATAAATCTTCAATGTCTTTGGAAGCCATATCCACAAAACCTTCGCCTCCGATTGATTTAGCGACTTCTAATATCGCACCAATTTCATTTTCTAATGTTTCACGTATGTTTTCCGTTTCAATTGCAGAGGGCCATATCTTCTTCCAACACCCATTTAATGTTGATGTTTTTATTTCATTCAGTGACAAAGATATGATATCGATGCAGTGCTTGATGGAAAATTTCTTCCATGCTTCCATTACGCTAATTGATTGCGAATCGGTTGCGTCTAAAATCCACTGTAACGATCTTCTATGTAATATGTTTTAAAGGTGTAAATAATACCTTGATCCAGTGGTTGGAGCAACGAAGTAGTGTTCGGTGGTAAGAACATTATTTTGATGTTGGGATGTGTTAAATCTTGTGGGTGGCATGGAGCATTATCTAATAGCAACAGCGCCTTGCAGCTAAAATTTTTTCGCTTTAAATACCACTCAACGCTTGGCACAAAACAATTCAAAAACCAATCTCTAAATAAATGTCCTGTTACCCAAGCTCTCGAATTTGCTGTCCAGTATACCGGCAAGGTGTTTTTATTCACGTTTTTTAGTGCACGAGGATTCAAAGATCTGTACACTAGCATCGGTTTTGTCATGAAGTCCCCCGATGCATTACTGCACAAAAGGAGCGTTAAACGATCTTTGGACACCTTAAATCCGGGTGCAGTTTTTTCTGTCTTCGATATGAAAGTTTTACTGGGCATTTTTTTCCACCAAAGCCCAGTTTCGTCGGCATTGAAAACTTGATCTGCTGTGTATCCTTGCTCGGCTATAATGTTTTGAATTTTTTCTGGATACGTCCTAGCAGCTTCATGATCAGCCGACGCAGACTCTCCTTGGATTCTTATGCTATGAATCGCAAAACGCTTTTTGAATTTCTCGAACCAACCTTTACTCGCCACAAAATCTGGATTGACAGAGGATTCTCCTTGTTGTTTGAGATGGTTGTAAATTTTTAATCCTTTTTGTTTTATAATTCATTGAATCTGAATCAGTACTGACTATACGTGCTTTCTCTGTCTAATCTCGAACGGGTGGTTTTTCGGTGGTTTTTGGTACTTTTAATTATAGTTTTTTGACTTGGATGGTGTTTGTGAGTGTGCTGATTAACAGGATAATCTCGTTGTTCATCAGTGTTAAGGTACTTTAATTTTTAAGAGTTTTATCTTTTCTGTCCCGACCCGAGTTTTCTTCGCGTCCGGTTTTTGCGGCTCTTCGACCTTGCTCTCAGGCTTAATTCAGAGCGTAATGTCTCGTGAATGCCGCTCTTGTACCGCGCGTATTACTACGAAACAACCCGGTTTGGAATGCTCCGGGGAGTGCGGTGGTTCTTATCATGCGGCTTGCGTCAAAATTTCTAAATCTAACTTATCTCAATATAAAACCGAGGGAATTTTTTGGAGGTGTCCCAGCTGCAGAGGCGCAAATAATAGTTCTGTAATTATTGATGATGACTCTGCGACCTCTTCTTCAACTCCTTCTGTGATTGATTTACATCGCATTCTACAGTCAATCCAGGCAGATATTAAGATCATGAACTCCAAATACGATGATCTATTGAAGTCAATTTCCTTTTATGGGGATAAAATAAGTGACTTCGAGATAACCCTTAAAGGTTTGAATGATAAAGTAAAGCGATTGGAGGGTGTCGCCGCTGAGAACGTCCAATTAAGCGGAACTGTTGCCGATTTGTCTTCGCGTATTCAGCATTTGGAACAGCACTCCAGGTTAAGCAATCTTATCTTGTCCGGCGTTCCAGAGAAAAGAAATGAAAATTTGAGTGCGGTGGTTTCTGATATTGGAGCAGTCATTGGTTGCCCGGTTGGTGGATCTGATATTGACGCGGTTCATCGACTTCCCTCTCGTTCAACCTCTGGAGATAATGGTGCACATGGTGTTGGCGGTGGAAAGAGAAACATTGTTGTCAGATTTATATCTAGGAATGTACGCAATCAATTTCTCGCAGCCTCTAAGATGTTTCGAAAAAATAACAATGCTGCTTCTCCTGGCCTCTGTATTCCCAATATTAGTGACAAGCTTTTTATTAACGAACATTTGATCCCTGCTAATGCTGAATTATTTAAAAAGAGCAAAGAGGCATGCCGCTTGAAGGAGTACAAGTTTTGCTGGTTGAAAAATTGTGTGGTACATGTTCGTCGCGACGATAGATCGAAGGTTTCAGTTATTAAATCGGCCGATGACTTGTCAAAGCTTTAACTTAACCACAAATAAAATTATTACTAGTCTTTTATTTGGATTATGACTCTGTCTATTTACTACCAGAATGTGCGTGGTTTGCGCACGAAGACTGCTACATCATATGCGAACTCGCTGAACCTGACTCATGATTTGGTGTGTTTAACAGAGTCTAACCTAAACGATTCCATCTACAGCGGTGAGATCCTTTGCAGTAACTACATCATTTATCGTCGTGACAGAAATTCGACTGCTTCTGCTTGTTCTGAAGGCGGTGGTGTTCTAGTTGCGGTTCGCGCGGGCATTGTCGCTGTTCCGGTGCCTAATTTTCATTCGGATGCCGAGGACCTTTGGTTGAGTGTGTGCTATTGTGGTTCGCGAGTGTTATTATGCTGCGTTTATTTGCCTCCGGGTGATTCTGTATCATTCAGCCTCTTCCTCCGTCAACTCCAGTGCGTCCGCGACCGATGTCCAGACACTCCTATATTATTGGTGGGTGATTTCAATGTTCCTAATATTTCTTGGTCCGCATCGGTTGCGGGGAACCTAATTCCTGTTGTTGTCCCTAGCCCTCGCGCGACTGAGTTACTTCTTACTATTTCGTATTGTAACCTATCTCAATTTAATAACATTGCTAACAACAACTCTAGATACCTAGATTTAATTTTGTGTAACTCGGGGGGAGTCGATGCGGTGCGCTCCTGTAACGATCCACTGGTTGACTTGGATGGGCATCACCCGGCTTTAGAATTTTTGTTTAAGTTTAATAAGACTCGTATCTTGCGTGAAAGCCCATCGGTCACCTGGAGGTTTGATCGAGCTGATTTTGACGGTCTCAGGGGTGGGCTGGCAGGTGTTGATTGGGGCAGTTTGTTTGGGGGGTTGGATGTAGACCACTGCGTTGACACTTTTTACTCTGTTTTACATAGGTATATGACCGAATTTGTTCCCCAGAGCTTCTCTCGTAATAATCGTTATCCTCATTGGTTTACACCTTCCACTATTAAATCTGTGACAGAAAAGTTGAAATATCATAGAAAATGGAAAAGATGGGGTAACAGAAACGACTATCTTAGCTTTAGCGTTCAGCGCAAACGTACCAAAGCTTTAATTGCTGCTGATTATCGCACTTATCTGAATCGAGTTCAGAGTAACCTAATTAATAACCCATCCAGTTTGTGGTCTTTTGTTAAAAACAAGAGACACAGTGGCGGCTGTATTCCGTCTCAAATGGAGCTGAACGGAGAGGTAGCAGACGACGGAGATCGGATTGCGGAACTTTTTTCTCAGTTTTTTAGTTCGGTTTATATCGACGGTTGCCTGAATGCCTCTCAGAAACGAAATGTTATTTATCAATCGCAACCTTGGTTCTCTGAACATGATGTTATTCATCTTCTCGCACTAGTCGACCATAAATTGGGCCCTGGTCCTGATGGCTTGCCGGGATGTTTTATTGCTAAATGTGCGAAAGAGTTGGCAGCTCCTCTATTCATTATCTTCAGCCGCTCAATTGAAAATTCAGTCTTTCCTTCTGAATGGAAAAAAGCCTTCATAATTCCAGTCTTTAAATCGGGTAACAGACATTTTGTGTCCAACTATCGTCCAATTTCCCTATTATCTATTGTTTCGAAGATCTTTGAAAAATTAATTTATGAGAACCTATATAGCTATCTTCGACCTGCTATAATCCCTCAACAACACGGTTTTTTACGTGGGCGGTCAGTGGAGACGAATCTGGTTGAATTTGTTCAGTATATTCAAAATTCTATGAATGATAACTCTCAGGTGGATGCTATCTACACTGATCTAAAGAAAGCTTTTGACAAACTTCACCATAATGTTCTTATGGAAAAGCTGAACAAATTCAACTTATCTAACGGGTTGTTTCTTTGGATTTCGTCCTATTTATCTGGGAGGTTTCAAGCAGTGAAAGTAAATAACTATACATCTAGTTTTACTCCTGTTACATCTGGTGTACCTCAAGGTAGCCTCCTTGGACCTATTCTATTTCTAGCTTATATAAATGATGTTTCTAAATGCTTTCATTATTCTTATTTTTCTCTTTTTGCTGATGACTGTAAAATTTATGCCAGTATTAAGTCTGCTTCTGACTGTATTCGGTTGCAAGAAGACCTTGACAGATTCGATTCTTATTGCTCCCAAAATTACTTATTTCTAAATTCTGATAAATGTTGTCAGATCACGTTCAGCAGAAAGAGATATAATGTTAACTTCAAATATAAGTTAGGTCCCCATTATCTTACTCAATCCTCCACAATTAAGGATCTTGGTGTTATATTGGATTCTAAACTACTCTTTCGCGATCATATTACGTATATCGTTTCTGAAGCTACAAAGCGCCTCGGATTTATTATTAGAATTTCTCGTCCATTTTCTAACGTGCGCTGCATTACTTCCTTGTATATCGCATACGTGGTTACCGGTTTAAATTTCGCTTCAGTTGTGTGGAGTCCTGCCTATAATGTTCACATTGACCTTATTGAAGGCCTACAGAGAAGATTTGTTCGTTATTTAGCTCACAAATTTTATATTCCGTACTGCTTTTATTCTCAAAGATGCCAAGTGTTTGGTTTAAGATCTCTTTGTGGCCGTCGATACAGTTCTGACCTATTGTTTCTGTACAAATTGGTTAATGGAATTCTCGACGCTCCGATTCTTTTAAACGAGATTCACTTTAATGTTCCATCTTATGTTACTCGTTCCCCATTTATGTTCAAGCTACCTGCTTCTGGATCCAATGCGCATGCCGGTTCGCCTCTGTTGAGACTAATGCACACTTACAATGTTTATTGTTCCAATGTTAATCTTTTTTGTAATTCATTGATGTCGTTTAAAAAATCTGTTTTAGCTTTAAGTATTTGTCATTAATTTTTTGTTTTCTTATAAAGTTTGCTGTTTCTTTTGTATTATTGTAGTGGACACTTTTTTGGGATTTCTCCTGTATGTGTCCCGAATATAAATAAATAAATAAATAATATTGCCATCTAATGGAATTTTTTTTTGACAGCAATCGTCAATCCAAATGCTGAGGGCCTTTTCCATTTTCTCAATTATTGCTGGTCTGGGGCGGGCTGAACGTTTTGCGGATGTCGAAGATCTGAGATTGAACGAGGACATACGCTAAATAAGCGGATTATCAAAATTTGTATGGAAATGCTGATGATATAAACGATTCGTCGCTTGAACCACACTGCGTGGTGACAATGCGGTTTTTCTGATTTGGGTCCCAAGACACTCTGGAGAAGTTGCTGTCAATGAAATGGGAGATAAGCTAGTACGAGAGGGCAGCACTAATGCGTTGTTTGTGTAACATTTGTGATGGCCAAATTGAAAATTGAAAAAATTCTGCAGCCAACTGATTTATCTTTAGAGCATCAGTGGTATATCTAACACAATCTAGATGATTGAAAATAAGTATGGGTATGGGATGCTGAATAAACTGAGATGGAAAAAGATTCAAACGACAAATAATGGTTATCAAAAAAAGAGGAAATGCCTTCTGCCAGCAGTGTATACAGTTGTACAAGCAGTAATTAGTTTTTAATTGACATTTTTTGCCAACAGTATTTAATATTTCCGAAATAAAATCGAATCTTATTAACAGCTTCTTGCCTTTTGCAAGAAAACTGTCTTCTTCAAAATTTTGTATTTTGTCCAATAAAGAACAATTTCTGCCAGCAGTATCAAGGATATTGAAATCATAGTAAGTATTCTAGAAACAGTAATAAGTCTTTTGGAAGCATTTCAAATCTTACAGAGGAAATATCAAGTGTTGTGGAAGTATTTCAAGTTTTCTAGAAGCAGTATCAAGTTAGCTGACCATTACAAGTTTTCTAGAAAAATTTCAAGTCTTCTGGAAGCACTATTCTTTTAGAAACAGTATCAAGTCTTTCAGGGGTAGTATCAAATCTTTTGGAGGCAGTTCAAGCGTTCTGGAAACATGTCAAGTTTTCCAATAGCATTTCAAGTCTTTTAAAAGCAGTATGAAGTCTTGCCGAGGCAGTATGGAGTCTTGTGGAAGCAATTTAAGTCTTCTCGAAGCAATATCAAGTCATCTGGAAGCAGTATCATGTTTTCTGGAATCATTTAAAATCTTTTGAAAGCAGTTCAACTCTTCTGAAAGCAATATCAAGTCTTCTGAAAGAATTTGGAGTCTTCTAGAAACTGTATCAAGTCTTGTTAAAACATTTCAAGTCTTTTAAAGCCAGTATCGAGTCTTTTAGAAGCAGTTTACTTCTTCTCGAAGCAATATTAAGTTTCTGGAAGTAGTGTCAGGACTTCTAGCAGCAGTATCAAGTTTTTTGGAAGCATCTCAAGTCTTTTAAAAGCAGTATCAAGTCTTCCAGATGCAGTATCGAGTAGTCTGGACACAGTTCAAGTCTTCTAAAAGCCATATCAAGTCTTCAGAAAGCAATTTAAGGTTTCTGGCAGCTGTCTCAAATCTTGTGAATACATCCACAAGTATCGAGTTTTCTGAAAGCATATCAAGCTTGTTGGAAGCAGTATCAATCATCGAAGAAACGAAAGGTGAAGTTTTCTAATGTTCTCGAGCTAGGATTGGAGCAAGACTGAAGGGGTGCAGGACGATAATTACAGTGATTCCAAATGCGAAGTAAAACACCATCAGGTAGTCAGCAGAGGTAATTAAAAAACGAAGAAGAGATGAAATCAGACGAACACCTTTTTCAAGATTTTTTGCAAATATTCCATCGACGTTTACTACGAGTGGATTCAATGAAGAAAATCATAATGAACGATGCAATATAACAGAACAAAAAAATAAACGAGAACCCACCCATTCCAGTTTTTTCTCATCATTTACTGTTTATTCAAACTTCTGTAAAGCAGAATAGAAGAACAGCTCAATCACAGCTTAATAATCGATGGTATGACGCTTTCTTGAGATTAGGTCGAGATTGCGATTGGGCATACTTCCGTAGAGGGCAGAAATCACGTGGGCTCGATGCAATTCAACTTCTTGATGATGTTAGTCTTCAACCTGGCATCGGATGCGTATTGCTTATTGTTCCTGTACACAAGGTGAATCAGGGTCTCTGAGAGGTTTCCCATGGGGATTATATCGGGAAAACGTGCGGGCGATGGAAGAACAGGGATGTTCGTGGCCGAGAACAGTGTCATCCTAAACCTAAGAGTTATAGCCCTGTGTCCTGGCGTTGCGAATTTTTTAGGATGGCATTGGCCGCGAATCATACCTTGGTGGAGGCGTTGTCTTATTAGGTGGTAGGCACGGTTCCTGCTCATGAATTGAATGAGGGTAGTTTAGAGTATCGCCTATGTCGCACAAATTCATTTTGGAGGAAGGAAATGGGTTGGGTAACCTACTGAATGAGGACAATGTGCGCAGCACATGACCGCTATTGCATTTTCAGAGTATGATAATTGGACAGCGGACTTCAGAAAAAAAAAATTGGATATAAATCAAAGAGCAACTTAAATTTAGTAGTGAATGATGCTGCAAAAATGTCAACGCAAACAAAGGATTTCTTCGGAATTGTACAAGAGGTGCACATCTTTTTTCCTCCAGCACGAAATAATGAAGTGTCATTAAAGATGAAATCAGTGCCATAACACTTAAACCATTATCAGATACATGTTCGGGAAATCCAATTGAGGCTCTAAAGCACTTACAAATTAATTTATCAGAAATTCTTGGTGAATTACAGGACATTGTAAATAGTAATGGAAATGGAAAAATGTTCTTTAATTTAAAGACAAAACATATCATTGTCTCTAAAGAATAAAATGGAATGTTTATAATTTAGATGTCACCGAAGCATAATTTTAAAGTACAAAGTACGCTATATTTGAAAGATTTGAACAATTACAGAATTGTACAGATAAATTTTTCTTTTTTCGTAATGTTGGTAGACTTAATTGGTAACATTACGCACAACTTAATATACCTGAAGAAGACCTTTCCAAAATTGTAAAACCTTAGACAAAATTAAACCTTGATTATAATTTGTTTGAATATCCAGTTTACCAGTAACGTGTAATGAATCAAATAAAAAATATAAAAAATGTTTGCTTTTTACTTTAATTGGTCCTTTATTTTAAAAATAATGTCCTATTAGTTTCGGCTAATCGCCATCTTCCGAGACAAGTCAATATAAGAAATAAATTTGTAATATGTAAGTCAGTTTTCATAATCACAACTATAAGTTAATTAAAACAATATAAAATGTAATAAAGATTAGAAGTTAGAGACAAATTACAAAGTTGACGATCACAGTTAATAAAATCTGTGATAATCACAGATTTTATTAACTGTGATAACCACAGCTTCTATTAACTGTGATAATCACAGCTTTTATTTAACTCACAAACTAGTAAGATATTATCTTTAAAATAATAGATCAGTTAAAGTACAAAGCAAAGATTTTTTTATATTTTTTATTTGATTCAAAATTAAACCTAATTAAATTGTAATAAGACCCACATTAATTGATCGAGTGCTTTATTATATTCTTTAAAAGGGTAGTTTACATACTACTACTGCTTTCTATTACATCTCATCAAATAGTCTGGACTGTACCGGTTTTGTCTTTTCATGATATATTACAGCTGTGTTCGAAATATTTTTTAAATATATCGACATTTTTTCTTTTTCTCTTTTCCACATTTTCTTACAGAATTAATCATAGGGCTGAAAAATACCGCATTCGGCGTCAAGTGACTCGCCATTACTCGCGTCAGTAATCAACGAGGCAATAAATATGTAAAGCTTCAGTTTTTCTATTAAATATTTAACGGAATACCGGCGTTTGGGAATTGCTGTTTTAGGGCCACTTTTACCGCCTCTTGAATAATTTCTCTAACAGTTAAAAATCTGTTCATAGCCAATAGAAGCACTTAAAAGTGGTAAAACCACCGCTAGTTAGTTTAACTGGAGGTTGGTGAAAGTGGGCCTTAAGGATTTGGTTATATTTGTAGGTTATAAAAATAAATCAATTGTAGTTAGAAGATTTAAATAAGTTTATTTTTCCTTATATTATTTAAAAAGATTACAAAATAATAACATAATTTAAAGACATTTTTGTTTTATCATTTTTCATCCCCAATAAATGGAGACTTATTGAGGAGTTACTGTACTTGCAGTAACAGTTACCATAGGTGGTGGTGGAGGTGGAACAGGTGTGGTAACAGATTCATCGAGATTGACTATAAATCTAAGTCTTTTTTGTAACTTAGGTCTTAATTTTCGCACGATAACTTCCAGTTCTTTCTTCAAACTATCTCCAACAAACATATATTTAATATGGTACAAAAAATCGCAGATTGGGTCGAGGTATTTCCAATCTTCTTGTGCTTGATCAACTTGTGCTACCAATTCGTATAAAGGTACCACAATCTCCGTTACGATTCTTGCCAAAAATGGACCAATTAGATGACATATGTACAATAATTGATATTCAGATTGAATGATGGGTGGTAATTTTTCTTTTATCCATACAGGTACAGTTGCCATTTGTCCGGGAGCTGCGTGGTGCCAAATTGAGTGAGCCAACGCTAAATGATGGCTGTAGCGATTTTGTAAATAACCAGAATGTGTTAACGTAAAATTAAATAAAGTGTATGGAGAATTTGTCCATTTCCATGTTTGTAAATCCATAAGAATCGAGTATAAACGATCTAAAAGGATGGACCAATAACTTGTTGGTAAAGCTGTTAAAATTAATCCGATTGCGTTTATATATTTATGAATTTGATCTTGTGGAATAACCGTGAATCCTTTTGTTATAACATCTAAAAGGTTATTAGCGACTGCAACCGCTCCCGACGGTAAAGCTAATAATTCCGCACAAGTTGTGTATAAAATATGAGCCCCGGCGTTTGCAAATTCGTTAAATCTCCAGTCGATTCCGGCTATTGGACCAAGATATACTCCAGATAAAGTATCGACAACTCTTTTAACGAGTTTTACGAAATAATCGAGATTAGGCTCCCATATCTCATCAGCTGGGGTGTTTAAATACAATTGATATTGTTCCGATAAAATTTCTTTGTAGGCACCTAAAACGGCTGCCACAAGTTTTTTCTTTAAAGGTGGCCGATCCCAAAGTTTTCTTTCGTAATAATGCAAGGTGTTGTATAAATGGGTCACCGGGCGATCGTGAAATTTATATAAACAGCCTAAATGTTCAAGAAGTATTTCTAAACTTTTTGTGACTTGAGGGATCTCTAAGAAGCGATGGGTTATAATATCAAAAACTGGTAAAAATCTTAAACAGACGTTTCCAAAGTAGGGGTTATATTTAGGTAAGGTGTGTTCACCGCTGGTTTCGTCCGGCGCAAACTTCTCGGGATATTTCCTATGAAATTCTAAATGTTTTTCGTGCCAATTCATTTGGTTCCAATGATCCGGAGTATTATCTTTAACAAAGTCTTGTACTCTATTACGGAATTCGTATGCTTTCAATAGAACCAATTGTATTAAAAACGAACACACTTGAGCTTCACTTCCTTCTTGCGTCCTCAACGCTAAACACAACACCAGTCTATCTATCGTTACAATGTTGTATTTCCAAATCATTTCGTTGATTGTATCAACGCATTTATTAACGTGCTGTCCCCCTGCTGAGTTTGTAAACTCAAAAACGAGACAATCACAAAATTTTCTGAGGTGAGCCGATAAAGCTCTCGCCCCAATTCGTTCTAGAATCTTATAAGCAATCGGACTGATATGCTCAGTTTCCAATAACATTTTCCATAAGAGACAAAGAAATAACGGAGGCGAACTTGGAACTCCAAAGTGAGCTAAAATATCATTTTCATTGTTCATAGAAGCCCATTTTCTGTATTCCTCATCGATTGCCTTTTTTAATTGGGGTTTATTTTCTTTTGGAACCGGATGTTGTTGGAAAAATTTAGCCATCGCTTCCGGAAAACATTCCAACGTATGAGCAGCCCACGCGTGGGGTGTACTCTGAGCAATCGACGCTAACAATTCGGTACACCAAGACCCATCAGCTCCAGTAACGTGGGTTGCTCTTGCTAAGGTTAAAACCAAAACTCGGTTTAGTTCCTCGGATTCGGCGGAAACTAAAGTTTTCGGTTCGGATAAAAAACTGGAAAGTTTTGGTTGGACTTCGCCGGATCCTAATCCAGTTATCAATCTCAAAGCAGTCGATTCGACGCATAAATGTAATTGAGTGTGATTAGCTTGAGGGCCGGCTGCTAAAGAATGTAGATGACTCAATAATTGTACCCGATAATGCGGGTGAATATGATGTATCCGGTAGCTAAACATTTCTAAGAGGGTGTAAAGGGTGGCCCATGCGTGTGCTTTATAAACAGTTGGTAATAATTGACTAATAAATCCTTTAATCCCTAATGATTCGATTTCTGTGTATACCAACAATCGACTGTATGTTTCAACTAACGCCGGCGCTAATGCAACCCCCGCTTTTTGTTGCGCTAATTTCATCACATGAGTCACAATGCTATGAATTAGACTCATTTTCGAATGGATTGTTAATGAGTCAAGTACCGCCATTGAAAGAGGTGCTGAAGGTGGTGTTGGGCTCTTAGATCCTTGAACACTTTCAACTAAAGCCGCCATTGGTTTACTAAAAACGTCTTGATTCGTAGAATAAGCATTACACAGAAGGATAATGCGATAATCAGGTCCCATCGTGAGCGGGGCGTTACCCGGCGGTAAAAGATGTTGTAAAAATTCGTATTGAGCGCGTAATTTCTTTGGAATCGGTGCGTTTTGTAATGGGTGTCCTTCAACTTGGGCCTTTTTGGTTAAATGGATCCACGTACACGTCATCGCCATTTGTCTTGTGCATTGGGGTTGGGTGACGTCGAATGCTGGGGGAGTCTCATCCTCAGGATAAAATAATTCGTAAAGTTTTAATACAGGGAGAAAATTGCTGAGAGGGTTTCGATGAATCGCGCCAGAAATAAATTGTAGCAAAACCCACATTAATTGATCGCGCCCTCTTTTATATTCTTTACCCTGCAATCGATCTACAAGGGCCAAAACGATATTTTGAAAGTTAGCAAAATAAAATAAAATGAAATAAATCAATTGTGAAGAAAGATGTAACCATAATCCTTGGGTGATATTATCATTGACGTCATTTTCGCTTTTATCCATAGCTAAAATAACTAATTCAATGATTTGCTCTTCTAAAGCGGCGCAATGTTGGCGATGCTGCTTTTGTAAACCCAACATTCCGCAGACCATATCCCTTGAGTATGGTTGCTCAATTACATAACGTAATAACCCACTTTGTTTTTGTAAAACATCTGGTTCGTAAGGTAAAGTTCCCTTTATTGTGTACCTTAAAGTGATTGGATCCAATTTCCATGGATTTACTAAATGTTCCGGACATCCACTATGTTCAACGACAGGTCTCATCTCTCCATGTCCAATTACAGAAACCATTTGAGCACAAAATCGAAAACTTTCAATATATTTAATAAATAATCCGCTTAATCTCCAATGAGGAAATTCGCTGTACGATTTTTGGAGCTCATTAACCAAGAGATAACCCGGTAATAAACATTGATCTCTATCCATAATTTTACGTACCAACTCAGTTAAAATCATCATTAACGGATTTTGACCCACACTTATACTATTAGGTATAGTTTTAGCTTTTTCACAACAACCTCTCATAATCTCCCGCACTCCTTTGTACTCCACCAATTCAATCGTGTTTAAAATCAACTTAAAACATTGCATCCAAAAATCCGAATTGGTCATTTGAAGCTGATCAAAAGTAATTACTTGTTCACACACTAACCTAGCTGGTAAAGCATTCGTTCGAATCAACCTTTCCAATAATTCCAACAACAGTTGTAACTGACTTTCCGAGCATACTTTCAATGTTAAAGCCACTGTTAGGTAATGTTTTATCGCCGCTTCCGTTTGATCTTGATTCATTCGTTTGAAAGCCGCCGTTAAATCCAAAACCCATCCTTTTTTCTTGTTTTCTTCATTCTCTGGGCGATGTTTAACAAAACAGGCGAAAGCTTCTTGCACATTTTCGGCGTAAAGGATATCGTTTATGACCTTATTTAAGGAATCGGTCATTTTTGTTGATGTTATTTAACAATTTTTAATTATTTTCTTCTCCATATATTTGTGTTATTGTGTTTTTTGATTATTTTAATACAAAACAAGTTTTGAGGTTAGTTACTTTTATGAGAATTTCGTAGTTGATTTGTCAGGTTAGGTTATGTTTTTGATTTTAATGGCGGGTTATTTAAATATTTATGAACTTATTATTGTTATTGATATAAAATTATAATTATAAACTTAAATGTTTAATAATATCTTTAATGTTAATATTACAAATCGATTTATTTAAATATCTTAATCGGCGAAGTTTTAAATAACTTTTGTAAAGACCAGTAAAGACCCATATGACAACAGATGGCGCTACTATGTGTATCCAATTCCATCCAATTTTTAAAGAAATATTTGTTAAATTTAAACAAAATTTTTTTTTTTAAACATTTGTCAAAAGTATAATTAATTTAATTATGCTTTTGAATAATTTGTTTGAATAAAGGTGAAATATGAACAAGATCAACCAATAGAAAATACTTCAGGTATCTTGCATGATATGAATTAATTACACTAGTTTACAAGAAAAATCTAAAAGAAAGACTGTGTCTTCTTTTATAACGTAGAATGTTGTGCTGATTCTGAAACTGTCTTTAGTTTTTCGCCATCACGTCCAGCTTTCGAGATATACCCAAAAATGTGGAAAATCGTAAATTAAAAAAACACAGTACCAGTTCATGTTCACTATACACTCAGCAGCAGAAGTCTGCGTACAAAAAACTTGTAATACTTTAATTGAAAAAATAAGAGTCATAATCTAATGTGATAAACTTGATTTTTTTTTATTTTGTATATTAACTACATATAATTCTATTAACAAAATATGCTTCAACAAAACAGAAACAGTAGTTACAGAAAAAAATCAAAACTAAAAATTCTACAAATAACGGGTATGCAAAAATCTGCGTACAAGTCAGGACAGTATTTATAAAAAATTCATAAATGAGATCATTGTTTCTATATTAATATGAGGTCGGATAACCTTTACGTTTAATGACCTCCCTTAAACGTTTAGGCATGGAGTGTCGCAGTAAAGAAATTTACTAATTTCTACTTTTTAAATATTGACTTACATTTCCATGATTTTTAGGTAATTGCGGTGGTTACAGGCTTACAAGGCGATTTTACAAAATATTGCTGTTTTCTTTGTTTGGGGGATAGCTGAGCGAGAGAGCATCATAATGTGCGTAAAGACTGGCCTTCTCTTAAATAAACCTCTGGTGAGACCAGCATCTGTCATATTGCCTTCAGTACACATCAAACTGGGTTTGTTGAAAAACTTTGCGAAAACGTTGACTCCAGAAGACCCAGTATTTAAATATCTTACCCAGCTCTTTCCACACATATCGTACACTCAACTAAAAGAAGACATATTTGTTGGCCAGTAAATAGGAAAATTAATAAATAACAACGAATTAATGTCGACATTGACAACAAAATAAGTAAGGCGTGGATTAGCTTCAAACAAATAAATCCATGGATTTTTAGAAAACCATAAGGACGAGAATTCTCGCGAAATAATTTCTGCAATTTCTAACTTATTGCACAATTACATTGCTATAAATACAAACATGTCGCTTAAAATCCATTTTCTCCATTTGCACTTAGATTTCTTTCCACGCAATCTTGGAGCAGAAAGTGACGAACAACGCGAGCGGTTCCATCAAGATTTAATGACATTGGAAATATATTATCAAGGTTACGAGGAGACACAGAGATGATGGGAGATTATCTTTGGAGTGTTATTAGAGATATCGACCCAAAGACATACAAAAAATTGTCGAAAAGTAATTATATCTCGCACTGTACTAACAATAAGTGAAGTAGTATACATTAAATATAAAATTTAATTCCATAAAAGTTCTGTAATATAATATGTTATATGAACCTAGAAAATATAAATAAAAAGACCAAGAAAAGTATCGTTACAAACGATCAGCCAAATACTCGAGTGCACATAGTGGAATTCTGCCAAAATTAACCTTCTAAACTTTGTTTTTCTTATGTAACATTTCATAAATTTTTCTAGAGATGTATATCATTGATTATCCACTAAAAAAAATAAAATTTTTCTCTCAAAATTTTCAAAATAGCATGTTCCCATTTTGGGAATGTTGGCCACTTTAATAGACAAGTATGCTAATAAAAGGATGCCAATTGGTTATTGAAAACAATCAAACAAGTGCATGAAACTGTGAAATATATTAATGAAACAAAATAAAAAAACCATGCATAACTAAAGGTTAATTATTTTTTATGAAATAGTTCAAAACAAACATTTTTGTGCAATCTTTTATCACATTTTGAACACTTAAGTCTTGTATTTTTTGACATACACTACATCTTGCTTGAGAACATGTTATTACTGATTACTATGTGGTTGATTCCGTCAAGTCTTATATCACGCACTACTGGTGCTGTAGGTCCACCCTTTCTTTTTCGTTGAGTCGCGTTTACTTTTATCAAACACAAACGACAAAATGGGTTATTTTGTCGTTGTTGTTAACATGATGGTAACAATGAAATGCAGCTACAACCGCCAAATTCAATGCATGTGAAAATAGGTTCCACCACCACTTCTTTTGTCGTAATTTTGGTCGATAGCTGGAGCGAGGACGATCTAAGAGATCAACACCACCCATTCCTTCATTATATCTTTCTTATCAGATTTGGTTGTATTACATCTGCCTTGTTTCGTCCTTTTACCCGTCTGGAAACCTTTTGAAGAAGTGTCACACCGTAGTGGTTACTTTGTAGGGTTACTATTGCATTGTCATTCCATTTGACACAAATTACCATACCGTCGGACTTATAATCGTATGATCCTCTTTCATGTTTTTTGAGGATTTAGAATGTATCAAAGGACACTTATTTGTTCTATTTTCACGAACTGTTCCACAAGCTCGAATGTTCATCTGTGACAGATAATGAAATAGTGCATGGCTGGAGAAGAAGTTGTCAAAAAATATTATATGTTGTAAAGGTTTTTGAACAACAGATAACATATTTTTTACGACACGAGTTCCTAATGATTCTTTGTTATGTATAAGTAATTTCCCGCAATATATTTCCATCTTATATGGATAACCGTCGGTCCCGCACAACATCCATATTTTGAAACCAAACCGAATTTATTTGTTTTTTATGAACATCTTAGCAGAATGATGTCCATAATAAGGAACCATTGCTTCATCGATACTTAAATGTTTGTGGAAAATGCCAAACTGTAGTAGATTCGTCTTCAACATATTATATATAGGTAACACTTTGGCAACTTTAGAATTTTCTAAATTATTATTATCTTGTACGTGTATATATCGCTGTAAAAATATCGGACTTTGAGGAAAAATTTGATTAAAATTTGTAAAGTAATGTTATTTAGTATCATCATTCATGCTTATATTATTCAGTATTTACCAAATTTAATATTGTATATGTTTATATCTTATGGAATCTATCCAGGAACAACAAACAGCCAATAAAATAGTCTACTAACTGTTCTGCGAGCCTACTCTGGACAACAAGGTGAAATCGGTTAAACTTCATTTTTTCAGGAAAGTTCTAACATTTCATTAGAAATGAATAGGAATGTTCTAGAATTAACACTCTTATTTAAAATTAGTATTATTTTTTTTATTACTTAGTTTTTTTAGAACTGTAGCAATTACAACATGGCTGTAGTTAAAAAAGCATTGTGGACTGCTAAGAAAAATGCCAAAACAAGGTACAAGGTAATGGAATTGAGGTAAAATCGTCAACTGTTAGTGAACATCAAACATTTATTAAATCAAGATTCTATAAATTTCTTTAGCAGCCAATGCAGAAATCAAAGGAATGAACCACACGGACGAATATTAGATGACAAAGTGCTTCAATTTATAAGGAAAGTGGTAAAGCATACCATTTTTTATCAAATTTTTTTTCCTTACAATCCAGGAAGACTCCACAAAAGCAGGTTACTTCATTTTTAGTTCTGGCATTAATGAGCCTGTTTTTAAACATTTAAAACATTCTGTAAGTAACATTTGGAATGATTTAGATAAATATTATAATATTAATATATTATAAAATATCAAATAAATATAAATACTTAATATCAAACTACAAACTCGAACAGAGTTTGAAGGTAGCTATAATAATTGTAGGCACTTCATATAGAAGTTTGACAAAGTCTAGACAGAAAGGACAAACGACTGTTGAAGTGAGAAAGTTAATCATTTAGAGATTTCCAGAATTTTTGATAGAAGTAATTATACGGTCCATGGCCTTTTCTTTAGATTTGTCCTATTATCGATAAAATACATCCTATTATCGATGTCATTGGGGACTTTCAAAAAAATAACAACATGTTTTATTATACATCCTGACCTCTAAATGTAAGTTTAGTTACGGTTTATTCAGGAAAAAAATTATTTACGGTCTCTCATTTATAGCGTACCCTGACGAAGATAAGAATAAATTATGGAAAGCTTGGTCCAACTGAATGAGGTTTTTCATTGCTTCCCCTTGTTGGTTGAACTCCCACGAAAAAAATCTTGAATTTATAATTTATAACATCCTTATTAAAAAGTTTCTACTAAGACATAGAGTATGTGCGTAAAGTCATGGTGCATCTTTGATAATTTTAAAGTTTTGAAAGTATGATGTGAAATGATGTAATACCACACATTGCGCAGTATCGAATCCTCCACAATATTGTTCGTGAGTTTCACCATTATGCAATGGCGGCTCGTGAGTAAATTAAAAATATTATGTCAGTCCCGTCGGGTCACGGAGGGTCATGCGTGACTTACCGTGAGCGGGCATCAATTTTTGTACCACTGACGTGAACTGTCGTAATCGTGTGCAACTTTGGTTTAGATGTGATTTTTCAATTTTTGTTTAATAATAATGCTTTACCGAACGGCGGATACACCGGTATATCGAACTTATTCAGCTCCGCACTACCGAAAAATACAAAAACGCAATATCTAACAATGTAAATATTATGTGTGAAAATACAATTTATTTAAAATTTGTATTACTCGAATGTATACTATAATTAGTACTATAACTGTTTAAGTGCTTTTATTGCGTAAAATAAGTATCTGCATAAAATAAAAAAGAAGAAGAAAAGGAGCTCCTGGTGTTATTTCGTTACAAGGGGTCCAGCGATAATTATTACTTAGTGCTGTATCATTTCAAACAACATCCATTTAGTTGAAAGTTGTTAAAGGGATCTTGTAAATGTCGGTTGTGAATCATATGAGTTGGTTAGTTTATCAGATGTCACAATGAGTCTTAACATTGTTGCCAGATCTGGTGAAATTTCACCATGTTTGATGTTTTTGTTTTTGAATCTAGTGAAATGGTGAAAACTTCACATTTAGGATGATTTTTTAACGTTTCATTTTTTGATTGAAATTTCGAATAAAGTACCAGATAAACAAAAAAATATCTGAGAACTTGTTAGCTAACTTGATAGCTATTATGTCTCCAAAGTTTTGCTCATCAGCTTGAAGTCTGCCAACTTGTTGAGTAGCATGAGTTGCTTTTTCTCCAAAATCCTGCTCATTAATTTGAAATCAGCGAACTTGTTGGCAGCATGAGCCATTACAGTTCCAAACATCGTATATTATCTTAAAGCTTGCTAACTTGTTGGCAGTATGAGGTATTATGTCGCCAATGCATGCTCATCAATTTGAAGTTTGCCAACTTATTGGCAGCATGAGCTATTACTGTTCTACAGACTATATATAATCATAATGGCAACCTAACTTGTTGGCAACATGAGTTATTACTATTCCAAACACTATACATTATTTTAGACTGCCAATTTGTTGACAGCATGAGCTATTATATCCCCAAAGTTCTGCTCATCAGTTTGAAGTCTGCCAACTTGTTGGCAGCATGAGTTATTATTTATTTATTGAAACAAACAGGTTACCCTAATTACATGTTTCAACTAGTTTTAGAGTAGAACATCTAAAATCACTTGAAACAATATCTATTAAATTCAGGCTGAAATATAAAACAGTAATTAACAACCAGTTAATCAGTTGAGCGCCTTAAAACATTTGGTTTGAACTTCTTATACAGTGTGTCCCCGGATTGTATCCCTGTAAGCTGTAATTGACGATTAATTTTAGAATTCAAATTCCATATTTTGCAATTTGAGGAAAAAATTTATTTTTTAGTAGATTTTTAGTAGATAAAAAAACAATTAAGAGAGTTGTTAAAAAATTTTGGAAATGGGCAATATGGAAAATACAACGAAAGGTCACTAAGAAAAAGTATGAATTAAAAAAGTATGAAAAAGTAAGAAAAAGGGCAGTTCAAGTCTGTATAAGAAAATCCCATTTACAAGAATTAATTTAGGAAATAAAATATTGTCCTATAAACCAAAATTTAATCACACTATCGAATTAAGTGATGAATCAAGTCGTTTAGATTATTGTTTGTGGCTTGGGAACAAAATGTTGAAAGACGGAGCTTATTTAATAAACATAATATTTTCAGATGAAGCATCGTTCAACACAAATGGAGCGGAACATGAGCGAATTATTACAAAATTGTCGATTCTGCTCAAAGACTAATCCACATTATTAGCTAGCTTCTAGAAAGTGAATGTGTGGAACGTGTGGAACGTGTGCAACGTATATTTGGAAAAAAATGGATTCGTAGATATGATCCGCAAAATTGAAACTGTTATTAGAGAAATTACGTTGGACTATAATAGAAAAAGTTATAAACAATGTCGGGGGCAAAATTATGTCTTAGTGTTGATGGTGGTATCATTGAATAAGTTTTTATGTTAATTTAGTGTAGATTAAAAATGTTTTATTAATCTTATGATTGAAAAATCTGCATTTTGCATTTTTATCCTAAGTAAATGAAATTCGGCATATCACTATAATTTAATATAACTATCATTTTATCTTATCTTTGGTTCTTTGAGGACATTTGATGTAAAACTTGGTTATATTTCGTATTGTGAAATCCAGACATTAATTGCAAAAGATCGAATTTGGATTCAAAATACCTTCGTTAATTATACCTTACGTGAACACACTGTACAATAAAAAAATATTGGTAATGAGTTTTCTGCTGATACTTTATTCTATAAAGTTACCGTTTTATTTAACGGTGGTTCTTTTCAATTCCGTAAAGTAACACTTTACATTAAACAAAACTCTAAGGCGACCAAAATATGCAGGGACATAACATCCCTCAAAATAGATAGAGCGTTTACTTTACTGTTTAGTATCTTATACAGATAACCAAGACTTACCATCTTCTGTCTGACCGACAATTTTGTCATATCAAAGCGTCGCCGAATAAATTCAGGAGATTGAACATCAATGAAATTTGTGTGCTTTTTGTTGAAATTTGTTTAGAATATATTTAATTAATAATATAATTAATATATTAATAGAATATTTGTTTAGAATAAATTTGTTGTATACCGTCTCAATGATATTCGAATGGTAGACTGTTCCATTGTCCCATACACATTCTTTCTGCAAAGTCCAGTCCTGCTTATAAGTTTGAAGTCTAACTTGTTGACTTGTTAACAGCATGAGCTGTTACTGTTCCATACACTGTACATTATATTACAGACTGTCAACTTGTTAACAGCATGTGCTATTATGTTTCCAATGTCATGCTTATCAGTTGCCATGAAACCGATTTGTTCTCTAATTTTAAGATGCCATGGAAAATAAGTAGAGAGGGGAAATCATATCGTTTTATTACAAAAGTTCTTACAATAATATTTGCCAATTTTAAAATAAAAGGTTAAAATAAAAGGACTGGGAATAAAAAGAAAAAGGGTTGAAAATAAAAAGGTTTGTTAAAAGTTGGTGTTTACAATACAATAGAGGATTATATTTCAAAAACTGGCAACACTAACTATACATATTAACAAAAATTGTTAGTAATAAATAAGTAAAATGTTGATTTATTTCTGCTGTAAATCGATACATTTCGTAAAAATGAATAAAGGAAAGTTTGAAAACAGTTGATGAAGATCTGGTGACTTTTTTCTAAAACACGATTAATTGATCACGTCATCGAGCATAAGTGACGTGAATTGAGATGAGCCACATCTCAATTCCAACAGAAATCAGATATTTGATTAAAAAAGTTACACATCAGTGTCACAGGCTCACGTTGAGCCACCGTTGTTCTGTTAAAATTACAATAGAACTCACGCGTAGACCTATTATTTAGTCACGTCACGTTAAAATTAATTTTACGCAGAATCTACGAGCAATCAATAGTACCATGCAACAATCCATATAAAAACATGACAGCGACAATTACTTTACGTGTAGATAGAGGCACCATAGCAAATCGGTTCAGTAATGAGCGGTAATCAATTATACCTCTAGGCGGATAAATTACATCAATACGATATGACAAACATTTTAAATATAATCTTTGTATGCGCTCTACGGAATTAATATGAATGTTAAAGTAAGGTTGCCAAATCAATGCGAACTACTCAAGACGCGAACGAATTAAGTTATTAAAATAGTAAGAAGCCCTACGGTCGAAAATTCTTTACAATTGCGATAAATAAATCCGTACGTTCGGTAACATTTAGTGCAAAGATCAGAAGTATAATTTACAAATGTTAGCTTAGAATCAAGGGTTACTCTCAAGTCTATGATAGTACTCATTCTACGCAGTGAACATCGCCAATATAGTATTCGCAGGATATCAAAGAACTTCTAGTGTATGACATGACGGCGCACTTAGACACATTTAGACTCAAACGATTACTCACACAGCACTCAACGACAATGTCCAAACCACTCTGAAGAACCGCAACATCCGCCGGTAACCGAATCGAAGTGAATATCTTCATGTCATCTGCAAACAGCAGTTTCTCACAATGAATGGCGTCCGTGATCTCATTAATGAAAAGGAGAAAGAGAAGCGGTCCGAGGTTCGATCCCTGAGGCACTCCCGACGTCGGGCGAATAGAGTGTGATGTGCAGTTGACGTATCTAACGCGCTGCTCTCTTCCGCGAAGATAAGACTCCATAAGTGCGGTCAATTGATCACTAAAGCCAATCAAACTTAGTTTGGACAACAGTGCGTAATAATCTAAGCAGATAACATCAACTTGACTTCTATCGTCAAGAACAACGCACAGATACTGCGTAAAGCACGCCAAGTTCAATACCGTAGAACGGTTTCTCAAGAAACCATGTTGAAAGGGTACTATATAAGGCTTCACGTAGGTATAGATATGTTTGTATAAGATTGATTCAAATATCTTCGAGAAATTGCACAATAAGGAAATGGGTCGATAGTTTTCGATGTTGGTGGCATCATCTTTCTTATGAACGGCACAAACATAAACCTTTTTCCATTGCATAGGCATTACAGAGTACTTAAGAATCATGTTGTAAATATGGAGCAAAGGAACATCAAAAATAGCAGCGCACTCTCTCAAAAGGAAACTAGGTATGCAATCGATATCTGCAGTAAGTTAATTTTTTGCAAGCTTTAGTGCTGAACGAACATCATCCTGCGTGAAGTCATCGATTCAGGGTGTCCGTTCCACTGACAAACCGGAAATAGGCACATTACAAGGGTCAGAAACAGTATAGACTTGATCGAAATATTCAGCAAACCCATCGACAATCGACGAACTTGTGGTAAACTCGAGATCCCGGAACTTCATAGCGCCAGGTATGCGAGATGTACACTTCCTGGACTGTACAGGGTGGGCAAATTTTGATGTTATTATAGGGTATCTCTGAAACTATAACAGATACGAAAAAAATAGGTGCCATGTCCCGATCTCTTTTTTCGAGAAATATTCAATCCCGCAAAGACAAAATCTCTATATTCTTTTGTTTTTAAGTTATAACCAAAAAGTCATATTTTAGCCATTTCAAAAAATGCTCTTATTTCGTTTATTTTTTGAGTAGAATATAATGCGGTTGAAAAATTTTAAATAAAGTTGATAATTTTTGAGATATAACACAAAGTTGTGTGTTTTTAAATACAATCAATAGTTGATTATGGTATTACTAAAAAGAGCACATTTTTAGCTTTCCAATGATTTATCGCATGTATGGCGTTATTGCGGAAAATAAGCGTTTTTTTTCCAATTTTAAGATATTAAAGGATAAAGATGAAAACTTTTTTTATGGTTTTTATTTTATTACTTGTTATTTTGTTCACGTTTTTTCACAACATGAGATTTCCGATTAATAAGTTTCACATTATCTCTAAATAAAACGATCAAATTAAATAAAGAATATATTAGAGTCTTTAAACTTTAATGTCTTTTTATTTATTAAAATGGTTAAAATGGTAAAATGGTAAGACATAGGTGTTAAAAATATGGAAGATATTTCACCTTAGTTGTAAAAAATAATTTGTTAATTTTACTGTTTTACTTAGTGTTAATTTAGTTTTTTATTGCTGTAAAATTTGACCTAACAGATAAGGCTAATTTTATAGTGGAGCTTCTTAAACATTAAACCAAAAATTAACTATTAAATTTTTTAGTTAAATCACACCAAATTTTCAAATTGTCCCATCTTTTATCGAAATCACCAACAATCATGAATGAAATAACAAGTAAACTCTCTTTACCACGGTAACTAAGTGGCATATGATGTTTTTCATGCTTACTATAAAAAAGTTTTCATCTTAATCCTTTAATATCTTAAAATTGGAAAAAAACGCTTATTTTCCGCAATAACGCCATACATGCGATACATCATTGGAAAGCTAAAAATGTGCTCTTTTTAGTAATACCATAATTAATTATTGGTTGTATTTAAAAAACACAACTTTGTGTTATATCTCAAAAATTATCAACTTTATTTAAAATTTTTCAACGGCATTATATTCCACTCAAAAAAGTGTCTTAAGAGTGTATTAACCGCGTTTCTTCAATTTCAAAAATAAACGAAATAAGAGCATTTTTTGAAATGGCGAAAATATGACTTTTTGGCTATAACTTAAGAACAAAAGAAGATAGAGATTTTGTCTTTGCAGGATTGAATATTTCTCAAAAAAAGAGATCGGGACATGGCACCTATCTTTTTCGTATCTCTTATAGTTTCAGAGATAGCCTATAATAACACCAAAATTTGCCCACCCTGTACGTACCCCCAAAAACTTTTCGGGTCATTACGGATCTATTGTACTTGAAACTATCCAAATACTATGCAGTTCCATACACTTTGTATTTCCTAAGCGCATTTTCCTTGAGCTGAATAGTTTCTCTTATTTCATAAGTGAACCACGCTGGATACTTGTTCCCGGCTTTACACTCAGCAGCAGAAGTCTGCGTACAAAAAACTTGTAATACTTTAATTGAAAAAATAAGAATCATAATCTAATGTGATAAACTTGATTTTTTTTATTTTGTATATTAACTACATATAATTCTATTAACAAAATATGCTTCAACAAAACAGAAACAGTAGTTACAGAAAAAAATCAAAACTAAAAATTCTACAAATAACGGGTATGCAAAAATCTGCGTACAAGTCAGGACAGTATTTATAAAAAATTCATAAATGAGATCATTGTTTCTATATTAATATGAGGTCGGATAACCTTTACGTTTAATGACCTCCCTTAAACGTTTAGGCATGGAGTGCACTAATTTCTTCATTTCGTCCGAACTGATTTTGGCCCATTCCTCAATCATAACATTTTTTAACGTTTCCTTCGACGTTATGTTGTGTTGCCGAATCCTGCGTTCCAGTAAATCCCAGAGGTGTTCGATGGGATTCAAGTCCGGCGATTGTGGAGGTGTTTTAAGTTGCTTTGGGGTATTGTACAGTAGCCAAAGCTTAGTGTTGTGGGCGCAATGTTTGGGGTCATTATCTTGTTGAAAAAAGTATTCGGGCCCCAACCCCAAGTATTCGATGCTAGGCTTCAAATTTTCTTTTAAAATGTCTATATACATTTTATGGTCCATTGTCGATGTTATGAAAACCAACCTTCCCACCCCTTTGGTGCACATACACCCCCAAACCATAACTCCACCACCTCCGTGTTTTACAGTAGCTTTCAAATTTTCGGGATTAAGGGCAGTATTAGGTTTTCTTCATACAAGTTGTTTACCCTTAATGCCGAAAATGCAAAATTTGCTCTCATCTGTAAAGAGAACTTTCTCCCAGAATTCAATGGGCTTGTCTAAGAGTTTTTTTGCAAAGGCGATCCGCTTCTGACGATTGACCTCTGACACAAATGGCTTTTTTCGTGCAACGCGACTGTGATAGTTAGCTTTTTTTAACGTCCTTCTCACCGTATCTTTGCTGATAGTTTTATGAAATTCTTCTTGTACATTTTCTACTATTTTTTTTTTGCCGTCAGCCTAGGTTCTTTTCTAACCTGCTGTACAATTTTTCGCTTCTCTCGGTTTGTTAAAAGGGGTGGTCTACCAGATCGCGGACGTGAGAGGTAATCTTCAGTGTCTTTATAATTATTAATTACTCTTTGAATGGAAGAGTGTGACCTGCCGACAGTTTCTCCTATTTTTCGAAAAGATTTTCCCTCTTTCCATAACTTTACAATAATTTTTCTCTCTCCCAATTCAATTTCCTTTCCTTTCGTGTCCATTCTAACTTTTAGCTTCTAAGCCTCTGCTAATATAATTGACACCGATTATCTTTTATTTAAATCGGAAAGCGTACATCGCCAACTACGTATTTAAGTAAATAAGTATATATTATTTGGAGAATTTTTAATTTTAATTTTTTTTGTAACTAATATTTCTGTTTTATTGATGCATATTTTGTTAATAGAATTATATGTAGTTAATACACAAAATAAAAAAAAATTGAAGTTTATCACATTAGATCATGACCCTTATTTTTTCAGTTAAAGTGTTAGAAGTTTTTTGTACGCAGACTTCTGCTGCTAAGTGTATTTAAAAATTTCATTTTAGGCACGGCGATATTAAAAGATTTATAAATTAGTTAATAAAACGTTGCGTATCCATATAAGGGAATTATTAATTTATAAAGAAAATAGCTTTTTTAATATAGGGGAAGGTGGGGCAACTTCATACAGTTTTTACATTTCGTCTTATGTCTATTTCTTTGAGTGTTGATCGTTATCTCGATTCATAAAAGATAATAGGTCAACTGTCTGTCTTTATAATAAAGACATAATATATGCCTAAATTTACTTGTATGGCTTTTTGTAACACTTAAAAAAAATTAAAAATGTATGAAAGTACCCCATATATTGGGCACTTTCATACAGGTATGAGGCAAATTTATACATTCAATTCATACATGTCAAAAAATACAAAAGTTGTACATAAATTGTTTATTTTACTTATCAAAATTGGGGTATGGAAACTGATTCGTATAGTTAAGCATCCAATTAGCAACGAAATTGTATCTGCGGTATACATTTTCAATTTTTTTTTTTAACGAAGTTTTATATATAAACAGTAATATATATGATTATTTTATATATACACTTAGCAGCAGAAGTCTGCGTACAAAAAACTTCTAACACTTTAACTGAAAAAATAAGGGTCATGATCTAATGTGATAAACTTCAATTTTTTTTTATTTTGTGTATTAACTACATATAATTCTATTAACAAAATATGCATCAATAAAACAGAAATATTAGTTACAAAAAAAATTAAAATTAAAAATTCTCCAAATAATATATACTTATTTACTTAAATACGTAGTTGGCGATGTACGCTTTCCGATTTAAATAAAAGATAATCGGTGTCAATTATATTAGCAGAGGCTTAGAAGCTAAAAGTTAGAATGGACACGAAAGGAAAGGAAATTGAATTGGGAGAGAGAAAAATTATTGTAAAGTTATGGAAAGAGGGAAAATCTTTTCGAAAAATAGGAGAAACTGTCGGCAGGTCACACTCTTCCATTCAAAGAGTAATTAATAATTATAAAGACACTGAAGATTACCTCTCACGTCCGCGATCTGACCGAGAGAAGCGACCCCTTTTAACAAACCGAGAGAAGCGAAAAATTGTACAGCAGGTTAGAAAAGAACCTAGGCTGACGGCAAAAAAATAGTAGAAAATGTACAAGAAGAATTTCATAAAACTATCAGCAAAGATACGGTGAGAAGGACGTTAAAAAAAGCATACTATCACAGTCGCGTTGCACGAAAAAAGCCATTTGTGTCAGAGGTCAATCGTCAGAAGCGGATCGCCTTTGCAAAAAAACTCTTAGACAAGCCCATTGAATTCTGGGAGAAAGTTCTCTTTACAGATAAGAGCAAATTTTGCATTTTCGGCATTAAGGGTAAACAACTTGTATGGAGAAAACCTAATACTGCCCTTAATCCCGAAAATTTGAAAGCGACTGTAAAACACGGAGGTGGTGGAGTTATGTTTTGGGGGTGTATGTGCACCAAAGGGGTGGGTAGGTTGTTTTTCATAACATCGACAATGGACGATAAAATGTATATAGACATTTTAAAAGAAAATTTGAAGCCTAGCATCGAAAACTTGGGCTTGGGGCCCGAATACTTTTTTCAACAAGATAATGACCCCAAACATTGCGCCCACAACACTAAGCTTTGGCTGCTATACAATACCCCAAAGCAACTTAAAACACCTCCACAATCGCCGGACTTGAATCCCATAGAACACCTCTGGGATTTACTGGAACGCAGGATTCGGCAACACAACATATCGTCGAAGGAAACGTTAAAAAATGTTATGATTGAGGAATGGGCCAAAATCAGTTCGGACGAAACGAAGAAATTAGTGCACTCCATGCGTAAACGTTTAAGGGAGGTCATTAAACGTAAAGGTTATCCGACCTCATATTAATATAGAAACAATGATCTCATTTATGAATTTTTTATAAATACTGTCCTGACTTGTACGCAGATTTTTGCATACCCGTTATTTGTAGAATTTTTAGTTTTGATTTTTTTCTGTAACTACTGTTTCTGTTTTGTTGAAGCATATTTTGTTAATAGAATTATATGTAGTTAATATACAAAATAAAAAAAAATCAAGTTTATCACATTAGATTATGACTCTTATTTTTTCAATTAAAGTATTACAAGTTTTTTGTACGCAGACTTCTGCTGCTGAGTGTACATATTTATTTGTGAAAATTAAAAAAAACTTGATTTTATATAAATGTGCAATGTTATCCCTAATACAGAACTTAAAGTTATTTTTTAGCATAAATCTTTTTTTTCGATAATTTTATTCAATAAATCAGCCTTCTTTTAGTGCTTATTTTTATTAATAATTTATTACTTTTACAATATAGACAACCAATGTTACTATGAACTACAGGCGCCATCTAAAATTTTAGTGTTGAAACGTAACGAACATGAAATTGATTTAAATCTTATTTTTTTTAATAATTGAAATAATAGAAAATCTAAAGCACTTATTTACATTTCTTTTCAAAATTGTATCAATGCAGTCACTTTTATGAGATAAGATTTTATTTCGTTTATAAATATTACCCTATTTTACCGATTTTAGGGTATTTGAGGCGGGCAATTTAAAACTTTCTGTTTTTATGAATATTTGTTGCTTAAAATACTTTTCCTCGTTATTATCTTATATATCTTTCATTGCAATTTATAATACAACGTATTTTAATTTTAATAAATATTGAAATAAAAAAATGTAGCGAGATGGCTAAAAAATATGATGTTATCAAAATAATTAGACTTTTATTAATATAATATAAATTATTGCTAATTTAAATAATAGCTGCTTAAATATATTATTTATAAACATTTTATTTATTTCTTAAATTAAATAAGTTTGATGATTTGATCTGATTTTGACAGTGGTTATTTTTAGCGCCTAATTTAAAAGATAAAGAAATTTCTAAAATGGGATTTAAATCTTTACAGGTTTATAAAATATAACGTGTATTTTGAAATATATTGTTTGTTGAAATATATGTTGTCGATAAATTTTTATTAAAGATCACGTCCATTTTTTTATTTACAATTTAATTGCCGTTTTTGTAATAACCTTAAACAAAAAAAATGATAGAAAACAAATATTTCAAAACATTGGTACATTGTTTATTAAATGTTTTGTAATTTGAGTAGCGAAGTTTTAGGTTAAAAGACACTCATTTCGATCAGATAAACAAGATCGTTCTCGCAAGATAAACATTTTAATCTTACATCATATCTACAAATTGAAGCACTTTTAATAGTTTTATATAACAAATTTGTATTAATATCTGGTTACTTGGAGGTTTTTAATTTCGCTTGATTCATTTGATTGCATCTTTGTTTAAATGTGCGCGCGCAACTCATTTCGCACTTGTTTTGAGTCAGCCAACTCGGATCCTCTCGGTCAGTCAATAATTTCATGGCCAATTGTCCGTGCGCGTTCGCTCTCTCGATTTTCCCTTTAAAAAAACTTTACAATGTAAATGAAAATATTAATTAAAATAGAAAAAAATCGTTTTCGTGTAGTGTTTTACGATGGATTCCGGTCTAGGTAGTGATGAAGAGCGTAGAGGAAGAACCACTAAAGAACAAAAACAGAGGCATAATCAACAATTATTAACCGGGTGTTTTATAAACGGTGGTGGAATTGATAGTGTAAGAAGTGATGGTGGTGGTGAAAATGATATCCCCATTAATACTAACGGGGATATGGCTCGGAGGAGTCACCACGAAAGGCGTCAAGGGGCGTTACTTTTTCAAACTTCAATACCCCAATACTCAACGATGCACATGCCCGAATGTAGCCCCCCAGATACCCCCTATAATTCAATAGTTCACATTGAAGACGAACCACCCCCGCAAGAAATCGAACAACACAAAGCCCCGTTACGATTTTACGTCGATTTAAGTGAAGTTGAAGACCCCGAACCCCCGATACCACCACCTTCAACATCCGCGAAAAAAAATATTTTTTCGATGGTCATTGATTTTCAAGCTCCCAAAAAGGATATGCCCAAAAATTTAAGACGAAGTAGGGGTGGTTCTGCAGCTAGCAGTAGTAGCAATGGAGATTCCAACGGGGGTGGAATGAAAAACGGCGGCGAATCTTCTAATGGGCATCAATCAAACGGCGAATCATCCGATTATAACGGAGAGGGATGTTCGAAAACTTTAAGAAAAGGGGTTAGTGAAGAAGCAAAAGATGACGACGAGGTTCGAGTTAGCCCAGAAAGTGTTAAACATTCCAATTCGGTTGAGCCAGAAACTAAACAGGTAAAATTTTGTTTTATTAAATTGATTTTAATTATTATTAAGTTAAAATTTTGAGTTGACGTTAAAATAATAACCTTAAAATTACTTTTGACATTTAATACTTCAAAAAATTTTTCTTGACGTTTATGCTGTCAAACTTTTTTTTAAATATTTTATGAAAAAACTTCATATAACGATAATTTAAATCAAATAATAATTAACTTGAGGGTAGATAACATATTTGTATGTATTTATATATGTTAATTCCATCACACTGTGTAGATCTTTCTCTAATAAAATATAGAGGGATGATGTAGGATGAAATTTTAATAAATCAAAAAAATTACAATGAAATTCGAATTAACCCAAAAAGATATAAACATTCCATTTCACTTGAACTAGAAACTAAAAAGTAATATTATACTTTTTAATCAGGTTTAAATTATTGTAAATTAAAAATTTTGAATTGACGTTTTGAATAATAACCTCAAAATTATTTTGACATTTGATACGTCAAAAAATTAGTTTTTGACGTTTATGCTGTCAAATTTTTTTTAAAAATATTTTATGAAAAAACTTCATGTCACGATGATTTACATAAATGAAATAATAATTAACTTGAGGGTAGATAATATATATGAATGTATGTACATGTTAATTCCTTCATATTGTTTAGATCTTTTTCCAATATAATATAGAAGGATAATGTTGGATGAAATTTTAATAAATAAAAAAATTACAATGAAGTTCGAATTAACCCAAAAAGAAATAAACATTCAATTTCACTTGAACTAGAAACTAAAAAGGTGATATTATTCTTTTTAATCAGGTTTAAATTATTGTAAACTAAAAATTTTGAATTGACGTTAAAATAATAACCTTAAAATTATTTTTGACATGTAATACGTCAAAAATTATTTCTTGACGTTTATGCTGTCAAATTTTTTAAAAAATATTTTATGAAAGAACTTCATATAACGATAATTTAAATGAAATAATAATTAACTTGAGGGTAGATAACATATATGTATGTATATACATGTTAATTCCTTCATATTGTTTAGATTTTTCTGCAATGTAATATAGAGGGATGATGTAGGATGAAATTTTAATAAATCAAAAAAATTACAATGAGGTTCGAATTAACCCAAAAAGATATAAACATTCCATTTCACTTGAACTAGAAACTAAAAAGTAATATTATACTTTTTAATCAGGTTTAAATTATTGTAAATTAAAAATTTTGAATTGACGTTTTGAATAATAACCTCAAAATAATTTTTGACATTTGATACGTCAAAAAATTAGTTCTTGACGTTGATGCTGTCAATTTTTTTAAAAAGTATTTTATGAAAAAACTTCATATCACGATGATTTAAATAAAATAATAATTAACTTGATGGTAGATAATATAGATGTATGTATATACATGTTAATTCCTTCATATTGTTTAGATCTTTTTCCAATATAATATAGAAAGATAATGTTGGATGAAATTTTAATAAATAAAAAAATTACAATGAAGTTCGAATTAACCCAAAAAGAAATAAACATTCCATGTCACTTGAACTAGAAACTAAAAAGGTGATATTATTCTTTTTAATCAGGTTTAAATTATTGTAAACTAAAAATTTTGAATTGACGTTAAAATAATAACCTTACAATTATTTTTGACATTTAATACGTCAAAAATTATTTCTTGACGTTTATGCTGTCAAATTTTTTAAAAAATATTTTATGAAATAACTTCATATCACGATGATTTAAATGAAATAATAATTAACTGAGGGTAGATAATATATATGTATGTATTTACATGTTAATTTCCTTCATATTGTTTAGATCTTTTTCCAATATAATATAGAAGGATAATGTTGGATGAAATTTTAATAAATAAAAAAATTACAATGAAGTTCGAATTAACCCAAAAAGAAATAAACATTCCATTTCACTTGAACTAGAAACTAAAAAGGTGATATTATTCTTTTTAATCAGGTTTAAATTATTGCAAACTAAAAGTTTTGAATTGACGTTAAAATAATAACCTCAAAATTATTTTTGGCATTTAATACGTCAAACATTATTTCTTGACGTTTATGCTGTCAAATTTTTTTAAAAATATTTTATGAAATAATTTTATATCACGATGATTTAAATGAAATAATAGTTAACTTGAGGGTAGATAACATATATGTATGTATATACATGTTAATTCCTTCGTATTGTTTAGATCTTTTTCCAATATAATATAGAAGGATAATGTTGGATGAAATTTTAATAAATAAAAAAATTACAATGAGGTTCGAATTAACCCAAAAAGAAATAAACATTCCATTTCACTTGAACTAGAAACTAAAAAGTAATATTATACTTTTTAATCAGGTTTAAATTATTATAAACTAAAAATTTTGAATTGACGTTTTGAATAATAACCTCAAAATTATTTTTGACATTTAATACGTCACAAAATTATTTCGTGACGTTCTGAAAGTGACGTCAAAATTTTTTTCTAACTTATTTACGAAAAAACTTCATATCACGATGGTTTAAACGAAATAATAATTAAGTTGAGGGTAGATAACATATATGTTAATTAAATCATATGTTTAGATCTCTCTCCGATTATAATATAGAGCAGCTATTCTCAACCGCTGGTACGACCGACCAGTAACGGTCCACAGCGAAAATTTGATAATTTTTATCCGTTCAAGTTAATAATTTTTTGAGTATATTATTGCTGTTCAAAAATTAATATCATTTCATTTTATACAATTTACATATTATGAAAAGGTTTTATGAATACAACCATGAAGGCGGTAGGAATTAAGAATCTCCTTTAATAGAGGTCTTCATCTTTCTTTCACTAGGTCCCAAATTCGACTTTCTTGTTGCACAGAACTCAACTTTGATTCCTCAACTTATTTGTGATGTCGAATCTGTGCTTCCAATTAGATCTATCCCCCAGGTGGCACTGAATTCTAAGACGGCTAGAGCCACGAACCTCATTACCTATCATATTTATATTCTTTTATTTTATAGGAATGTTTTTCGTCTTGAATTAAAATATTTATTTAATAATTTCTGCACTTTATTAAGACGATAGTATTTCATACAATGTTTCTACCGGTTTCGGTCACGTTTAGACCATCTTCAGGATACACATTTTTAAAAAATTGTTGATCGTATTGACGTTTTTATTTTTATTTAAAAATAAAATTTTAATAATAAATAATTTTATTTTTAAATAAAAATAAAAACGTCAATACGATCAACAATTTTTTAAAAATGTGTATCCTGAAGATGGTCTAAACGTGACCGAAACCGGTAGAAACATTGTATGAAATACTATCGTCTTAATAAAGTGCAGAAATTATTAAATAAATATTTTATCATATTTATGGTAAAAGAACGAATTGTCTTATCAGGGCTGCTTTGATCTCTAGTTTCAAAGCAAAAACGGGATTCCTCTTAAAACAAAGCAGACCGATCTCCTTTCTGGTTCCTGCTGATAAGGAACAAATGACTGATTCTTAAGCAATCCCAATATATTGATGAGTCCCTGGATTTTACTGGCAGTAATTCTTGTTAAATGACTTTACCATCTACGGATGAGAACTTGATACTAAATGAGAACGTGAATGAGAATTTAATATATGTAAATATTGTTCCGCAATCCAAGCCAGCTTGTGGTTGGCAATGTGACAAACTCTGAGCCTACCCTCAATACCGATCCCACTATCGAAAGCTCAAGGGTTATGACCCAAGATAGGAGAGCTTAGGTGTTTCTTGAAACACATCAAACGGTATTTGATTTTGCCTGTATAAGTTTAAAAAGTGTTTTACAAATTGTAGACTTTGAACTTGGGGTGCGTATTGGAAGGTGGATTGCTCGCTCGTCTTTTGCTAGGCTACATCACCATGTTCATGGTAAAGTAGCGATTTTTATAAAAAATAATCGAAAATGCAGTATTTTGAAAAATATAAATAAGCTTTCAGTTGAAGTTGATTGTGAGTTAGCAGCTTTGTGTTGTGAGATTAGCAGGGCAGTAATTATTTGTATTGTAGATCCCCTTCTGGCTGTGTAATGAACTTTAAGAATATTATTGAACGTCTTCTGGCTGCTTTGGCCAACTGCAGAAATGTTATGGTCATGGGTGATTTTAATGTGAAATTTGGTACCATTTACGTTTTTCTCTGACAATTTCACAGCCAACTCAGGGAAAAAATTATCTGGACAACATTTTTGTTAAATTAAAACGAGACATAGTTGGGTCTGGAGTCTTGGAGTCATCATAAATAATATCTCCGACCATCATGGTCAATTTGTGAAAGCAAAGTTCTAGTCAAAAATTCTAGTCAGATACAGTACTAGCAGTGATAGGCCAACCACTGTTGAAGGCAATTTTTTTTTAAACTCTTTGAACAGTACTCTTGGGAGCGCCTTTTTAATAGCAGTATTAGAGCACTATTTGTGAAACCTTTGACTACATTGGTCAACAATGCATTATTTTCTCACATATTTCCTGATGAGTTAAAGGTTGCGTCCGTTGTTCCGGTTTTCAAGCGAGGCGATAAAAATTACTGTTAAAATTAAAATAAATAAAATATTTGAGCGTGTAATGTTCTGGAAAATAATGACACATGTTGAATCAAACAGTATGCTTTATGAAAACCAATTTGGTTTTCGCTCTGGCCGAAGTACCAAGGATGCTATTGTGAATTTCATAAACGTTTGTCATGAAGCCTACGAAAGGCGGAAATTTTGTCCGGCGTTGTTTTTGAACCTATCTCGCACCTTCGACTGCGTATCTCATGACATGTTATTGTACAAACTAGAGCATATTATCTGATTTGCTCGAGATAGCGTTGCCTTAATAGGATCATACCTGTCCGGCAGATCCCAACAAGTTAAATGCGGAGACTGCGTCTCTGAGCGTCTGCCTATTACAACCCCTCAGGGATCCTTTTTGTGTATTCTTTTCGTCAACGCTTTTCCAAAGTATTCGGGCGGGGATGTGAAATGTTTGTTATATGCGGATGACGCAACGTTGGTGGTGAGTGGTGATAAGTGTGAGGAAGTGTTGTCCTCGGCGAGCGGGTTGCTAATGGCTGCAAATGAGTGGTGTGCTGGCAATGAACTTTATCTAAATAAAGAAACCACGGTCCAATTACTATTCAGTCTTAGATATCATCATTTAAAGAAACACTAAATTTCTGGTGTTAACACTGAGTTCTCCGGATTTGGACTTTGTAACTAACACGACGGAAATGGGAAAAAGATAGCCCGAAACATTTTCCTATTGCGCAGATAGGTTGGTTTGGTGTCTGTCGAGGTAGCCAGAAACGCTTATTTCTCATTGATTCACTCAATCATAAGTTATTGCATAATTGCATTGGGAGAACTACAGCTAGCTCCCACATATTTGGTCTGCAGCGCAGAGCTCTGATGGTCACTTCAGGGCTGGGCTATGACTTTTGGGCCCCAGACTTTTGTACATTTACAATAACAGAGACAAATGCTGCACGCATGCTGACATACACAATTATGAGACATGAAACTGCGAAAATATTTGTATAAAATATTGCCGGGTGAGTGGAACGCAAAAAAGTTATAGATATACTGCTCAGGTCTTATATAATATATTGCGTTTGGAAATTAGAACACACCAAAAAAAATTTTTAAGTGTTATGAGGGAGTTTTTGCTAATAAATGCGTTCTACTAAGTTAATAAATACCTAAGTAGCTGTATTACTATGTAATTTAATTTATAGTAAGTAAGCTGTTTATTCTATTCTACGAAGCATTTAAGACAGGTCCTATGCCGTCCATCTAACGAAAATAAAACATATTCTGTATTACCATACACTATATAGCAATACTTTGTTTGACAGGGAATACATTTCTTGAGGGGTTTATAGCCCCCTTTGTGTGTCATAATGGCAGTGTTCCTAAGATTTATGGTCTCCCTAAGATCCGCAAGGTCCAAGGTCGGAACACTACTTAGACTGATCATTTCGTTTATGGTTCATGGTACTTACCGGTTGTCCGGTTATATGGCCACCATTACCAATAGCCCTTGTAATTGGTAATAGAAAGGTCATGAGTAGACTGGAATCTGATACCCAAAGATGATTCCCAAAGATTTGTTTCTTGAGGCCATCGAGTTCTTGTTCAATTCTTCTGTATTCGCCTTCCAGAACATATTTTATAAATAGAAATTTGGTACCCTCATTAGTAGTCCTCTTAGTTTCATCTTGGCCACCATAGTCATGGATTGAACCTTGGACAGGTGTATCTCTCAGTTCCCTCGGAAAAGTATCTTAGGTTTCTAGCTACTAGAAATAGATGACTAAGATGTCTTATGCAATAATGGGTTTCTTCGCTCACTGGTCAGCAGAATTCTCCACTCGTCAGATACTCAGCCACATTATGGCCCCAACCGCACTGCCTTGTCTAAACTTGATTGGTCCTAGTTACATCCTCCTGATCATGAGGACCCTCCAACACCCTCCAAGTTTCTCAAGGTCCCTTTCATTCTTTGGTTCACTAACAATCTGGTAAAATAAGTTATTATTCTTTAAAGTTTGCAATGTACACGTGCAAACCGTTGAAAAGTTTGTTCACTCAAAGTTTGTTCAAAAGGTGCCATTCCTTCTCCACCAGTCTAACCGGGTGTATGGATTTTATGGGTTGCGATAGCTGCTATGTAAGTACAACTTCTCAATACCTCATATCCAGAGTTGGACAGCATGCAAGAGAGTATACTATGATGAAATAGAGAGCGTTGCACGTTTCACGTTTGCACCATTTTTAAACAAATGTTGTTCTTCTTCTCGCACCAAGAATAAGATTAATTGTATATGTTAATAAGATTAATGTTGACTTTTGTGTGTTTTTGGCTAGTTACTGATTCCTTAGTTTAGATGTGTTTTTGTGGGGAACATATTTTTTTACCATCAAATTTTTTACCTCTAAATGTAAATTCGTTGTTAGTTGATTTTGTTAATTATTTCCCCACATTTCACAGTATACCCTGATCAAGGTTATAATAAATAATCTAAAGCTTGGTTCTATTAAAAAAGGTTCTTAATTCTTACTCCGTTCTTGGTTGCATTCTTAAAAACCTTTAACCAATTTTATATTACATAACCAATAGCTTTACTCCTAATAACAATTAACACGACATTGTTCAAAATAATTCACCGGTCGGCGCAATTTTTGGGAAAAATCTACAGGTCCACTAACCAAAAAAGGTTTAGTAACACTGATATAGAGTTATTATGTAGGAAAGAATTTTAATAAATAAAAAAATTACGATCAAACGGAAATAAACATTTCATTTCACTTGAATTAGAAACTAAAAATGTAATAATATTGTACTTTTTAATTTAATGTTTTGAATAACCTAAATTTTTTTTGCAGTCAAAAGTTATTCGTTTACATTTAATCAGCTACATTAATATTTATTATCCATTGAGAAGTTGTTACTTTTCGTTTAAATTATTAAATCGTTGTTTATTATTAATGTATTAAAAACTTTAACAGCTGTTTCATAAAACCGGAAAATTCTGAAACATTTTATCGCATAATCAAGTCAATATGAGCGATAAAGATGAAGTATTTGCCGACAGTGATGTATCAGCCTCTGAGAATGGAGAACTGGATCTAAATATTGACCATGAATTTTATTTGGAGATTATGAGGACAAATTTGAGAGCCATATCGAAAATCGATAACATTGTTTCTGTTTTAGGATTCAATGTTATTTTATTTAAATATTTTATTTAAATTTGTTACAAATTTATTGTTAGAATGCTATCGGTACATGGCGATAAAGAAAATGTTGCAAGCATAAGAAATTGCTGATCGACGAATATATTATTTTAGAAGGAGCCTAAAATTATCAATAAACCGGTTGTGTTGGACACAAATTACGTATTTCAACAAACAACAATACTTTTCCTTATCGATTCTATTCACTTAATTGCATTCCAAACACCATCTTCTCAATTAAGATCCTAATTCGAGCTTTCTCTCTACGCTTTTTCAAACATAGTTTTCTGACCTTTTGTTTCCTTGTACTTTTTCTCTGATTAAACGATATCTTAAGTCAATATGCCTTAGTATATGCTATTTGCTCAAAGTCGTACTTTTAAAAGTCGTACAAAGTCGTAATTTAAACCTACAAAATTGGTAATATTTTCGGTAATAGATTTGAAAATGAAAGAATCCATTTATTCTAAATATTTACGAGCTTCAAGGTGATTGGTATTTCCAATCGGCTTAAGTTTATTCATCACTTAATAGCTACAATACAATTCTCGTATATTTTTGTAAATAGTTATTTTTGATTGTGGATAGCGAAATGACACTTTTGCATTCGAGAACGAAAGTTTGAAAATCGTTCGAGAATTCATTTTCGTTCAGAATTTCGGTATCGTGTATCAAACGACAAATATTTACAAATGTCAGAAATGTCATAAATTTAATGATAATACACTTAATTGTTAGTTATGGTGTGTTTGCAATTTGTACATAACAATAAATCAACCATTAACAGTACCACATTCTTTCATTTTTGTAGCTGGAAAAGTCTTTTACGTCCGAGATATAAGACTTTTATCTAACTCTTTTCATAACTGGTTACGTAAATAACTATTTTATAATTCGATGCGGTAACGAAAACTATAACAGTACTCAAACGAGTGCTGTAATGAGTGTTCTTACAGCGTCCGATGCTGTAATGAAATTTTTAGTAACATTTTATGCAATTTGTTTAAGTTGGAGACATTTAGTCATTAATTTTTATATACGTAGAATATATACCTAGTAAAATAGTTACTATATTTTTTTGTAATTCGCGTTTTTATTCTTTTTTTGACAAAAATAAACTTTTACAATCTTTGGGAAATTCGGTACGTAGTACTTGGTAAGTTATAATATTGTCAAAATTTATTTTATTTTCCTTTAAAATAATATGATTAGAACACTCATTTTTAAATTTTTTAAAATATTTTTTATTTCTAAATTAGTCTTTTCATAACTAGTTACGTCAATAACTATTACGTCCTGAGAAGAAAAACGTATCGTTTTGACAGTCACGTAGAACGCAAAAGTTAACATTTAATAGAAGTTTTCGAAAATAATTCTTTTTGATTCTAAGTAGCGAAATGATACATTTATATTCGGCAATGAAAGTTGATTATGTAAGCGTCAGCGAGGAGAAGAATCGTTCGAGAATGCAAAAGAATTTCGGCATGTAATGACATTTATTGTGTATCAAACAAGATTTTTTTGAAAACTGTGTGTTTTAAACTTTACAAATTAATAAAGCAACGAAATTAAATAATGATATTTCGAATTTGAAATGTCAAATGATTGATAATTTATTGCAAATGATTGTAAATTTATTCATAACAATAAATTAACAATTAATAGTACCAAATTCTTTGCATTTGAACTGGACGTAAGTGTTTTTTTAACAGATAAAAAAAATAACATTTCATCCCTGGTCACAGGTAGTAAAATGTCATTTTTTTCCTTGGGAAAAGAGTACGGGAAAATTGGACATTATACGGGCTGTCAACAAAGATGAAATATTAAATTAAAAAAAAATGTTAATATTAAATCATCCTGTATTTCATTACAGAATAAAATAATGTATTATATACATGGGAAAAAGTAAAATTTCAGTTTTAGTTTTTTTTTGTATTCTTCCACTTCGCGTCGAAAAACAATACAACATCGAGCTAAAATCGAGTACTTTTTTAACCCTTGTATAATAAATAACCAATACCTTTTGTGATGATTTTATGATGTTACCAAATGGTACATACTAAATTTTTCTGTATGGTCGAAATTTATTCTATTTGTATTAAAAAGAAGAATAAAAACGCGAATCACCAAAAAATACGTTTCATAACATTTAAAATTTTACTATATACAAATTCCAATTCAAATTGTCACATTAACAACTAGAAAAATTAATGGCGCTATGTCACCAACTTGAACTGGTTCCATAAAATGTTACTAAAATCTCGTTACAATATCGGATGCTGTAATAAGTCTTATTATAGCACTCATTTATAATGTTGAAAACACACACTTCAAAAAAATCATATTTAATATACCATAGCGAAATTATTTTGCATTTGAGAACGAAGGTTTTTTGTGAGCGTTAGCGAGTGTTATTTCGCTATCCTAATAAAAAATAACTATTATATAATAACTATTACGATTATTTGGAGGTTACATTTATCAGTATCATTTTTATGGTCAACAAGTTTTGACACCAAGAACTTGTAAAGATGTTAATGCAATTAAGAAACCTCTGTGATTTCTTGTTTACTAAACAAATCAGTTTGGCGCCAGTTGGAAATTTTGTTTTCTGCTTTGTGCTTTACATGGTCACAGCACGATTCACTGCGGAAGTCACAGATTATTTTGGCATACAACGGTGTTGTTACTATATAATATTGTTGAGTTATTGAGGCTCGTTATTTCCATCTTTTGGTTAATCTATTTAAGAGATAATTACTATGGTTACGGCTATTTTACGCGCTTTGATTGATTAGTGGATGGGTTTATCTATAAGATAAATTTAACTAAAAGATGTTAGTGATGGACCTTAGTAACGAGCATCATCAATTTTGATATGCTGTGGATTTTAAATTGCAGCTTATGTTCGACATTTCTTGTTCCAACAATGTTTCTTTTTGAATTATGATCTACTTTAGACATAATTTTAACATTATTTTTCTTAACATTAACAATTTTGATATACAGTGGATTTCCTGATTATAGCTAGAACATAATCATAACTGAACAATATCTGATTATGGATTATTTGTTCTTACTCCAATATTAACAATCTATGTTCAACATTTCTAGTTCCAACACTATTACTTTTTAAGTTATGATCAACTTTAGTAAAGAGCACTATCAATTTTGATATATTGTGGATTTCTAGATTCTAGCTGGAACAAAATCGTAAATGAACAATGTCGGTTATGGATTATGTATTTTTACAGCAATCTAAACAATTTATGTTCAACATTTCTTGTTTAAAAACCGTTATTTTTTAAGTAATGGTCGACTTTAATAATAAGCACTATCATACATTTCGATATATTGTGGATATCCACATTCTAATTAGAATATAATCATAATTAAGCAATACTTGTATGATTCTTATTTCATTACAAACAATTTACATCTAATAATTGTGCCGTTTTAGTTCTTGAGTTATGGCTAGTTATTATACCAAAAAGTATCAATTTTTGATATGCTGGAGATTTATATATCTATAATATAATCATAATTGAACAATGTGTGGTTTTCATTTCTAGTTCTAGTTCCTACATTTCTAGTTCCGACACCGTTATTATTTGAGTTATGGCCGATTTTAGCAATGATCACTATCTATGTTAATATATTGTGTATTTCCAGATTCTAGCTAAAATATAATTATAATTAAGCTGTATCTGGTTATGGATTATGTATTTTTATATCATTGTAAACAGTTTATGCACAACGTTTTCCAAATTGTGTAATTTTTAAGTATAACCAAACATCCATTCCTCAGGTTGTTTAGCCTAGGTTGGTTAACTGAAGGTACGCTGCATAAAACTATTAACTAGGATAATCAATATTGAGATTACCGTTTCTTTGTTGAAAACATGACCATTTTTTATTCTACATTTTGTGATATCAAATCTTATCAATGTAATGCACCAAAATTGGTTAAAAAATTGTTTTCTTAGATGTAATACCGAAGTACCAGTATTTTGTCATCAATACCAGTTTTAATACTGGATAAAAATTGTTCGGGATCCCGGTATTGCAATCTCCAAAGAATAACATGATTTTCGAAAAATTCCATGTTACTTTAATTGGTGGTAGTTAAATTAAAGTGATGGTAGTTGTAGTAGTAGTAAAACTACCAACTCATATATCGAAATTGATGGATGAGAATTTGTGCTTGGCAATGCAAGCGTCTAAACTATACATAAACCACTGCATACAACAAATAAATATTACATTAAATACACGGGGAATGTGTTCTGTCAATCGTGGAGACAACAATAGATATAGGATGGTTCAAATTCGGTGTCTGAATTTCAAAATACGAACACTATTATAACAATGCTACAAAATGTTCAAATTGAGCACATCAAAATGATTATTTTTTGTTTACTTTGTTAAATAATTATTTTTTACATTAATAAAATTTTTACATTAGATGACACTATTGTCCGTGCCAAACGTCAAGGTCCCTCACATTAGAGATTGATATCTTCGAAATTGCTCGTTGGAAAAAATTGCGGTAAAATTTATTGTAATCAGTGAACATTTTTGTGTATCATAGGTTAACTTGCAAATTTTCGGATCCGTGGTTTTTCTTTTATCGCAAATTAATTGAAAAAGGACCGGATTTTTGAGAATGCTAGCTCTTATTAACTTTGCCTAATATGCGATTTTTTTTCTCAAAAACAATTTGAATAAAAATTTTCTAATTTGAATTGGTGGTAACCCGATGTGTTCTCCAATATAGTTTCGCGGAAAATAGCGGGTTAGTAAGATACGGTTATTGCAAAAACGACAGAACGAATTTCAACGCGATTTTTACCAAAATATATTAAAGAATGTCGTTTGTCGGATTCTATTATCAATTTTTCAAAATCAGGTCTCCCTAATTTCTGGTTATTTTTGTTTGTCTCGTTAAACTTTATCGCAATTTTTACCAAGGAGTGATTTCAAAGTTATCGATCTCTAAAATGAGGGGCCTTGACGTCTGGCATGGACAATAGATGGGGACGTTTGAAAATTTTATAAGAAAGGTCGCTCTTTAGTTATATTGTAAAACAATAAGAAATAGACTTGTCGAATCCAATATTTTGGAAAAAAATAACGAATACAATAAGCGAAAAATCAGTGGTTGTGTATTTAAAAATTGTCACAACATCTCAAGACCGAAAGGTGCAAACATTTTTTTATATTATCAAATTTTCTGTAAAAAGTGTTCATATAATGTTTTCTTATTAATGTTTAAGTTGAACCACCACCCTGTAAATCACCTAGTGTGTCCCCATCAATGCATATTTGGGGTAGACCTTGAATCCATCATCCGAATTTTTCTTCCCATCAAGATGTTTGAGCTGAATAGCCCTTCTTGGGTTGGTCGCAATTTGCATTAATATCTCTTAACCTGTTTTTCTCCTTACGGATCGTCTGTTCTTCCATTAGTTTCCATATACATCCAATGTTTCCTTACCTATCCCATTCATCTTTCGTGGCCATACCAAGACCGGCTGCATATTGAGCATTTTTTTGATAATACGGCTGTTTCGTATTCTGTCAAAAAATGTTTTCCTGCAAGCCTTCGGTGGCATTTAGTTTCGACCACATTAATTTTACTGATGTCCCTTCTATTTGCGACCCTTTCGTACCTTGTATTGCTTTTCCGGCTTACTGCATATTTGCCCTTGTAAGTTCCTGATCTCTTCACTAATCTTATCCGTGCGATGGATTATCGTGCTTAGATACCGACAGTTTCTGGGCTGGATTTGATATAGATTATCACATTACTAATGTGACATTAGATATAGATGTTTTGTCCTCGTTACCACCATAACTTGAATAGACATTGATATCTAGTTCAATACTTTGCCCCTCTCCTTTAGAGTTTCTGAACAGTTGAAAAGAGCGTGTAACAATTTTCTTTTATGTGCCCAAACATTAGCAATACAATACATACTGGCGAAATCTCAAATATTTAATAGAATTACAATAAATATTATCTGATGGTGTTGAAGGTGCACCACCATCTCGATAAAAGCTGAGTACTAACTTTTGTCTACACTTTATATTTTAGAATCAAAAAAATTAGACGATTTTAGACGAGATTTTGGAAGTATAATGTTAAGTTTGCAACACAAAATTTGTAACTTTTTTTCGTGTAATAAACATAAAATACAAATATTTAATATACCTCATATATGTGAAGTTCATATTGACTTTATCAATTTTTCGATAAAGTAATAATGACATTGAAAAATTTTACAGGTTGTGTAACATTAATCACCAAATGGATTACCGATGACCCAATTTTGGGATTTCATGAAAATTTGTTATTTTGGAACGGCGAAGGTTGTCGAATATATTTGACGTAGTGTTTTTTATGTGCAACATTTTCAAATTTTCGAACTAATCATCATGTTCGAGCTTAAATCTTTATTTCAGTTTACAACTTTATAAGAACACTTGCAATATAAACGCTCTAGCAAGTACTGATATTTTTTTACCTGAAATTATTAAATAAAATATGCTATTTACATTCAATGAATACGGCCCTTTTATTAGGTTATTTTTATATTATTCATACCATTATGAACACAATTTTATTATTACTCACATGTTTACGATTTCTTCGTTTAATGCATCAATAATCACCTCAGTATGTTGTTGTTCTATTTACACTCTGTAAATTTCTTGCACAGTTTACATTTGTTGATTTTTTATTTCAAGAACAATAGTTCTTAAGTTTACCTTCGTTCGTGTGTATCCAAGAGTAACACAACAATATGAGATCTTATTTCTGGTTCTTTTTTGCAACTAAAAATTGAAATGTTAAATTTACTTAAATCAAATAGTTGATAGGAGAATAAAAAATGTATAAGTAATAATTATAACTGTTAGGTAAGTCATAAATGTTATATATTGTCGAAATGTTAATGTTATTATTTTTTGCTGAACACAAAATTTATCACGAGTATACGCAGTTACGATAAAAAATAAATTTGTTAATGTCTAATGGGTTAAAGAGATTTATTTAATCTATAACCTTTATACAATAACCTTACAACCTTATTATAATGAAAGAACATAAAATTTAAATATAAAAAATAACCTCGAATAAAATTAATTAATCGCTAATTAAATTAATTAAGAAATATGAAAGCTTTTATTGTTTATACATAAAAGTTACTTTTTTATCTCATTATTTAATTTTTGTTTCTAAATTAATTTCCTCTTCAACTTTCATTTCTATTAACACTTTTTTACGTAACCTATTTGCATACGCCCACACACGTGTAAAAAAATCAATAATAAAAGGAGAGTCTAATCATGATTATGTCTTTTTTATGATGCAGATGTACGCGAATGATTCAAAAGTCTATAAATAAATATATGGAAAGAAAAAAAGACTTGCATCTTCGCTATTGTAGATGTTAATTTAACTATCACGCGGTTGATAGATTCTCATTGTCGGCGTTAATTATTTTTACCGTACCGCGATTAGATGTTTTCCTCGAGATCAAGCTCCTTCTGTGTCGTATTAAATTGATTTTATTTTTGACTCTAAGGTCGCAAAATGATACATGAAACATTTTGTTGGATCGGCTCCAAATTTTCTTTAAAAAACACGGGAATTCTATTTACTCAACAAACCGAGATTAAAGGAAACGTTGCGGTTTATAAAAAAAAATAATCGTGGCGTTTTGGAATCATATGTTAAAGTGTCATTGACGTTAACTTTCTTTATTTAACTTACGTAAAAAGAAGATATGAATGTAATAAAAAAATTTTTTCATCTGTTAAAAAAAAAGGATTAAGAATAAATAGAAAGTGAAGGATTGATGACATAATCCATCTTTCTATTGATATATACAAAGATATTGTTTAAAACGATTGAATTGTTTGCAATAATAAATTAGAGTAATAAATTGAGAGCGAAATCTGTTTGCGAAGACATAAATGAGTTGTTAGGTCGTTGTGGTTAACGAGTCGAACGAAAGGTGTTAATTGTTGAGGTTTAGGGTCGACTGAGTTTTCTCTTTTGTACATCTTTCGTCCAATTAACGATTTTAATCTGCATTCAATTAGCAACAAAATGAAAAATTCTAATTTCATTTCTTCATTTAAATTCATTTCTTAAAATTGGTATTAAATTGAAAGGACGATTAACAATCTTTAAAACAATACAAATTTCTTGAAAATGTTAGATGAATGTTAAATTTTTTTTTAGAAATTTAATTAGAAATCGTAATATTATTCTAATACTCCTATTAAAAATAAATAAAAATAATTAAATAATATAAAAAAACGTTAGAATTTTTAAGGAATGATTAAAGATATCAAGTTTTAATTAAGGTATGTAACTTATCTCCATTTTCTAGCACCATCTGTTGATTTATTATTACTAAAATACCATTTCATGAAGTTTAACCAGTGTAATTGTAACTAGTTATTAGCAGGGTTGTTATGTTTTAAACAAAGTGTTTGAAATAAACTGTTTTAAACATGTTTAAAACTGTATGATGTTTTAAACAAAAATTGTTTTAACCAGTTCAAAAGCTTTTTTAAAACATGGGATGTTGTTTAAAACAATGGTTTCGTTTAAAAATTAGCGTGTTTTATTTTCCTTTATGTATGTTTATTGCCTAACCCTCATTAAAACTAAAATTTAATATGTGATTAAAAACTAAAGCAAAACTTGAATAAAAATCGTTACTCGTTTCGGCTAGATGCCCTTTTGATGCTTTATTTTTCCTAATCTATTGCTTAATGTTTTAATTGTATTAAGTCTTAGGAAAAAAAGTTGCTGTTGAACTAATTCAAATGTAATGCATCCAAAGAGCTAAAAAACTTTCACCAGGCAAAGGGGAACATTATCTCTTAAATGTTTTGAAAACATCTAAGTACATCTTAAAATGGCGGACTGTTGACCAACAAATTTATCACAATGGTTAGACTTCTGAAAGGAACCGGTCATTAATTGGCACTTTTTGAATTTGCGATATGAAGATTTTGTATTTTGCCAACAATATATATGGTATTTAAGAAGCAAAATCAAATTATTTTAACAGTTACTTGTCTTTTCTAATAAAAATCTCTTCTGCCAGCAGTATTTAGTATTTAATAAAGAGTTTAATTAAAAATTTTGGACTTAAGTCAAGTTTTGCATTTTGTCCAATAGTATTTAATATTTTCGCAGCAAACTAAAACAATTTATTAACAATATTCTGTTTGTTACCATGAAAATATTTTCTGCCAGTAGTTTTAAAAGTAGTATCACTCGTTTGGAAACATTTCAAGTCTTTTAGAAGCAGTATCAAGTCTTTTTGGGCATTATAAGTACTCTGAAAATGTTTCAAGTCGTTTGGAAGCAATAACGCAATTTAAATAAACATAAGTTATTGTAAATGGAATGATACAGTTTTCATTGCATATTCTGATTCTAGACACCAAAATATATTGACTCGGTACGATACGTTGATACCTAGGGTTTTTTGGTGTTTGAGTTATTTCATTAGAAACTTTTTTTTAGTAATAAACACTGTGTCTTTTAAATCTCAATTTCTTAAAGGCTGCCCAAACTGGAAAAAAAATTGTGATAGTTGATGGTTCGATGTCTTTAAATAAAGTGCGAATTGGCATCATCGGCCCGAAGCTTTCCCTTATTCTGTTCTTCATATCTTCTTTGGTCGTATTAGCAGTATCAGCGTATACTTGGTTTTTAACGTATCCTAAAAGGAAAGTTTCAGGTCTTCACAGTATTGCACCTCCACGACCAATCCAATGTCTCACGTAACAAACATTAAAAATAATTTTAACGTTCTTGGAATAAAATGTTGGTGTCAGTTGGGTCTTCTAGCAAGTTTGGATACTCTTCTTCTAAAAATATTTTATAAACTTGTATACCATCAAAGAAGAATTTTACAGTTAAATATTCCGCCCCAAACATTCAGCGACCATACGTTTTGATTATTTACAGACCTTGGCCATAGAGGAAATTCTGCCAATTCTGGTATAGAAAGCAAATAATAACTTTAAATGATATGGGTGGTGTTTGTGAAACCTTATAATACGATTTACCGAGCTTTTGCTCATATCTGTTAATCTAGCAATTTGTCGTGTACCCCTTGGATAAATATCCTATGTGGATTTTCTTGCATGCAAACTTAACAACATTAAAATAAAATAATTAACAACATTCGCTGTTCTCTTCTCGAACCTCATACGACTTTCTTCGACATTTAGGTACGTAAACTATCTTCAAATTTATGTAGTACTTTATCAAAACATCGCACGCTCGGAAGTCGGGCATTTGGGTATCTTTCACGATATACTGTTTGAGAAAGAAGAGTATTTCGTTGATATTCTTCCAAAATAAAAACCACGTTCACAAATTCGTCTTTGTATAATTCATAATCAAGCATTAATAATAAACATAACTATACCTTGTTCACCGAATAGATACAGTGATTTAAAACTCCAACTCCTCCCACAAATACACGTGAAATTTGAATAGAATTTTTCCATTAGTAAGCTCAGTTCACATAGGTCAACCAAAACCAACTCTCTTTTTCAACTTATTATTTTCCTTGACGTTTACGTATATTTTTACATTTGTCATTCAAACTACAAACTAATTTGTTTTTAATTAGTTTTAATTCTGTCCAATTCGTTGGTATTCTCATGTAATTCCTGCACTTTTCAGTACGTATTGTATACATTTTGTCGTAATTTTGCATGTACAATATTAATTATTATCCACAAATTAGTTTGACCGTTCTCGACACTGAACAAGACTGCTGATAACTCTTACTTTTGTAAAAATGTTTATATAATTAAGTACATTTTTAAACGACACATAAGCTGTATCACTGACATCACACTGCAGAGTGTTAAATAATTATTATCGTACCCGAAAAATATGCAGCCAATATTACAGTATTGGCGTGCACGCGACGAAAATTCCTGTTATTTAATAGTATATTATTAATACGTTGAATGAATTCGTTGACTTAGTGCTTTAACCAACCGGTAGAAAGATCGATAATTTTGCTTCGGAGAACTGTTTTGAAATATAAAGGGACCAAAAAGCGGTTAAAGAACAAAGAAAATACGGAAACTCGCAAAATATACGACAATCACGATTGAGAATTGACATATAAATTGATTGCTTGATGTGTGACATAATAAAATTTTTCACTAAGAACATCTCTAGAACACTTACCCATACAAAAACCTGGTTGGAACTAACTACCATATAAGTAATCAAGACCAGGAAAAAACATCATGGCTAAGATGTGTTGAAGGCTATTTGGAAGGAAATTGGGTTCTTCACTTGAACATGACAATCTTTAGCATGATAGCCGGCCCTGATTGGTTTTGTGATTAAAAACTAATCATAACACAAAGCTGACACAAATTCAGCGGTTAGCATGTCTTTGCAATAAAATCTTACAAAAGGAGACATCTTTAAGAGCCTTATCGCTGAAAACATACACTTCACTCTAGTTGATGCGTTAAAAGTTCAGATAACACCTCAAAATCCTCAAGAGATATGCCAAAGTAAATCTAAAGCGATTTTACTCTTCCATATTGAACATGTTGAGGGTCAATAATATTAGTGGTGTGGATCAGTCTATATATTTTTACACAAATAAGCATATTTAGGCTGTGATTTTGCTTAACTTTTGATCATAATTGCTCAGCTTTGCGACCCCCTCGGGGAACCCTTGGGATACTACGTCAGCAAATATTTTCTTCAGAATAGTTCATATAATCCACTTTCCAAAATATATAGCGCTTCCCAAAAGTAACGGATACATTTTATGGAACCATTAAAAACAATTTATGGAAAGATCGCTGAAATAGGTCTAAAGGTTTAATTTATCGCAACTTTTGGAATAAATTTTAATTTTTATTCGAGGTTTGACGTCATCGATAATTTTTTGCCGTTCTAATATACCATTTTTTATAACGGAATTTCAAAAATCTACTAATTTCTACATATAGTACAGTCAAAATTAATATTAATTACATAAGAAAAATTAGCTAAAAGTTTCATAATTTTCCATTCATTTGAGTAAGAAAAATTGTAGTAGCCATGCATAACCATGGCAACTAACTGTTTTAGATGTCAAAAATTAATCGGTGTCTAAATAAAACAGCTAAAACAATTGGTTAAGGTTGTTAAGTACAGCGATTGCTACTCCTTATCTTAAATGAATGGAAGATATGAATCTTTAAAGAAGTAATTTTTCTCAAAAATTATGTTCTTATATGAGCAATACCGTAAAACGTTCCCCAATCTAAAACATCCCGAGAAACCCATACAGATGATAGCTCTATTTTTTCATACGGTCGATTACTATAACGATTTTCATTTTCTCTGTATTTATTATTACTATTTAGTTTTATAGTAAAAAAGTTTGTTATACATCGGTTTATTTCTTTCGTTATACCAGGTGTCCGATTCAAGTCATGATAAATATAACTTACAAATTTCAAATGTGAACATCTCCTTTTCTAGAGCAGAACCTCTGCGAAAAATTACAGTAATTTTACCTATGGTTTTTATGTTTTTTTCGCCTACAAGGTGTTGGGACATATATTCTAGTAACATTCATGATTTGTTACTTTTTATTTTAATTTTTGTCAAATTAAATTAAATGCTCTAAATACGAACTTTCCACTTCGCCAGACAGATGCATAAATAGTTGATATGGATAAAATTTTTGCAGTTTAAGCATTCCCATACACATACGAGAAATAAAAATGTATATCGTAACACCTTACAAATGAGGAAAAATATAAAATTCGTAGGTAAAAGTAATGTAATTTTTTCAGGAGAATCCGATTATGTTTTAAAAACGGAGGGTTGGTATTTTAAATTTGTAAGTTATTTTCCGTTCCACCGTCAACGGATGACAGATTTTTCTTACCACCCCATTCAAACAAAACAAATTTTATCTAAAACCTTATTTTAGTCCTATCCCTACTTTTTGAGGTATATCGTTTTGTCAGGTTAAATGGAACACCCGCAAATTTTCCCAGATTGCCACGGTTAATCGGCACTCACTATATTAATATTGATCGTACCAAATTCAGATAATAATCCTCTTTCATGTTCCGTGATACAAATTGGGGATTACCATTTCAAACAAAAATTGATGACGTTATATGCGCTTAAATATGGCGGAAAAATTTAAAACCCACATCAAAATGTTGCAAACAAATTTAATTTTTCGATTCATTTCGATGCGTTACTTTTGGGAAACAGTGTATAGGAGAAAAATTGTTTTGAAACTTTTTTAGATTGCGATAGTTGAAATTTAAATACTTTTATTTAGTTTGTAACTTTTTCAACTTCTTACACTTTTCCTATCTCATTGCTTTCCTTTAAATTGAATAGCATTTCTGTAACAAGCCATAGGTATATTTATAGCTGATAATATAATTATAGAGGGACTTGAAATAATAATAACAATAATAAACCATCATTTATTGAGCCAGAAATAAGGATAACAAAAATAAGATACGAGATTATTTAAACCGAAACAAAAAAATATATCTATAAATATAATTAATAAAGCACCATTTGGTACCATTTGAGCCAATCAAGTTACAATGGCGCAAAAATAGAAAAGGTAGTACCACTAATTTTAACTTGTTCAAAGACAAAAAAAACAAAATCGCATACTGTTAAAAATCAAAAGCGCATTCCAGTAAGAAACAAAACGACAAAACTTAGCAGATCCAAGTGCCACTGGTGCCACTACACCAGTGGCACTTTCATCGCAAATCTATGTCTCAAGTTTAAGTTATGACAGTTTGTTCTAAATCTAACTTTATGAACAAGGTATGGAGGTTTCCCTGTGTGAAGAACCCTATAAATTAGATACAAATGTTGCACACGGCATCTCTGTTTCATATTCAGCCAATCACTAGACATTAGAACGTGGGAAATATGATCTCTTCGTTTAACGCCATAAACAAAGCTAAAGAGCTATGAAAACAGATCACAGGGTCTGATAAAACAGAATTCAGCTTAATTGCATGAACATTCAATCTAATAAACTTCAAAATGCACAACAGTAGACTGTGATCAAGGATGTCGAAGGCACTAGTTTTCATTGTGGCTTTACCCTGGTCCAGAGACCTGAGTACATCATCAGTAAAATCCAGGAGCGTCGAAAAAAGGAGTCATTTGCACTATTACTAAAAAAGTATTGATAACATTAGGATCTGACAAACGAGAAGTCAACGAAATAGCAGAAGATTTCAACACGTTGAACCTCAGGTTTTGCACAAACACTCACTCAACCATCGACGATTAAGTTTTTTTCTTTTTCCCGGTGAATAGCACCGGTGACGTAATTTTCTAAAGTCTTAAAATATTGTGAACGTTTTCTGTTTACCTTAGTAATTATAGGCACATAAAATCAATTAAGAATAACATATATAATCATTAAAGCAATCAGTTAGTTTGTCATGAATTTTATTAACACGTTGACTGTCATGTGTATCAAAACTGATACACAATTGTTGGTCCATGCACCATGGGGTTAATATTAATATCCCCCAAACCAAGTTAGGATAGTTATTGATACAAACAACAGATGCATAAATATCAGAATTTAACCAACTTTTGGAAATAGCAAAAACATCATAATCAATTCGAAGTACATTACCCCTGAAATCATCAAAGTACGCAAGCAGGGACCTCACATTCAAATGTCGCACATGAAAAGTGTCCATAAAATGTATAGACTGAAGTACCATCTCAATAGCGCAGCCAAACAGTTATCAATACAAGACTCTTTACAGTTAAAATTAATTTAATTAAGCTAAAATTGATAATAAACTTTTCTTGATAATAACTTTTATCGAATTATAATCGAAGCCTGCAAGAAAGAACAATATTGTATAGATGATCTAATTTGAGAGTAAGAATCTTGATTTTGAAGTAACACGCAATTTGATAGTAGCCGTTGAGATATTTAAGCATAGAAGTATTCTCAGAGTTATTATTTAAAAAAAATAAAATTATCCGCCTCACTTTTTCAATATCGTCTGCCTTTCTTGTTTGAGGTTTTCTTTCCAATTTTTGACCTTAAACTTTTCTCACTATAATACTATTAGCTCATCTTTGTCCTTTCTCAACTCAGAATTTATATCTTGAATTAAACACCAACATTATTGATTCAGCGTCTTCTAAAGTCAGCTATAAATAATGTTAATTTTGAAGCTAATATGAATGGCGCTTAACAAAACGGAACCAAGCGCCATTTTCTGAATTTTGACTTAAAGGTACCAAACGACTAAAAATTATGCTCTTGCAATGCTCTAAAAAGATCCAAGGGCTAACTTAATTTTAAGTGCCACCCACTGATTAAAGGACCAAGCAGCAACTATAAAAGAAGATTTCCCTATTATGTCGAAACAAAACCAAGCGACAAACGCTTTAAAACGCTTTTTCAGCAACAAACGCAGTAAAATGAGTTTACGAATAAGCACAAATGACATTAGAGCTACAATTTGAGACTCGTAATGCTATGGCCGCTGACCTCAAAGCTGCTATTAAACCAAACAAATTGGAAGTAGTAACTTATGATATGGAGAAAATTTAAGGTTTTCTAAAGCGCCCATCCAATCGGATAGAAGAACACAGGAGGTTAGATCATTTATAAAAAGACACATTAAGGGGCACTTCTTGACACTGAAGAACTTCTACTTTTTTTCTAACTCATGTGGAGAATAAAACCGGAGCATACAAATTAATTTGCTTTTAAAGGCAGTTCTAAGCTCTCGTCCATCGTTGAGGATAATTTATTTCAAGTATCTCGTCCCAGGTCACAGCTAGCTCCTTAATGACACCGACTTTGGAAATGTAGTTTCATCGTGGAGGAAATTATTTGCATTGTATGAAATGGAAACACATCATTTTGTAGTAGGATATCAAAAAATCTTCTTAAAAAGGCTACTTGATAACTGCCATAATCACCAAAATAGTTTTCTATTTTCCAACCATATAAAATCTTTCTGAAGGATTCCCATCAAGGTGATAATTATCACGAAATTGACATCACTAAGAAGGCACCAAGCAGTTCCAGTAGTGATCCCTGGGCAAACTTGAGTGTTTTGTACCTTTGTATCTAAACGCTAAAATATTTTGTCGAATCTTAAAACCCGGCCATTATGAATGTTGATTAATCAATTATGAAAATTGATAGGTGTGGTAAAGCACTAAAATAAAGATTTATCGATTTGAAAATGATTAAATTATTATAAAATAGCGTTTTGTTATATAGTGCGCGGGTAAAATATGAAAACATGAGAGAATTTTGTAATCTTGCGAACTCAAATTTTCTATCGGCAATATTGCCATAGATATTACTATTACTTATTCAGTGATATATTGGTATAACAGGGTTTATACATGTAATTTCTTAGAAATTACGATTTACAATTTTCATTTCTTCAATAAATGACGGCAATGAAAGAAAAATAAACGATCTGATTAACATGTTCTTGCAACGAAAGCCATTTCTGATAAACTGTTAGTGCATATGCAAAGAATGTGTGCGAACTTAGACCCTTTCTTCATTATTAAAAAAAAACTGATCACAATTCTTATAACTCCTTAAAGAATATAGAGATGTGTTGAGCTCTGAATAAGGGGCCTAAGTTCATACACATCCTTTTCATACATACCAGCAGTCTATCAAAAGTGGTTTATCGTTAAACGACATCTTCTAATCATCTCATTTGTGCTGGACAAATGCTTGATCTGCATTTGTCCAGCATTTTCTTCAATCCGTTCCAATGTTATTACAAACTTTTATAATTACAGCATTATTTAACAAACACCGTTTAAATCTCAAAATCAATAATACGTTATCTTTAGGTGAGAAGCACTCTTACGTCAATCTTATGACACGTGCTTGTTTTAAAAGCAAGCATTATGTATGTTTTATTTACAGTATGATTTATTTATTTGCGTACATTACAGTTTTATACAACATGTCGTATAGTTTATACTCTACGTACTGTATGTAAACTATACGTATATGACACACAGACAATTAAAATAAGTTAATCTTATCAATGCAACTAATAAATATTACGTTTTCAAGCAATTTTAAGGTAGTCGTTTCATGCTTAACTGTTAAGCAGATTCCTTACAAGAATCTATTAAGGTTTGCGACAGAGTATAGAATAAAGATGTGTTTACGAAAGGCCTTTAAGGTAAGCTGAATGTATAGAAAAAAAATGTGCGAGCAATTCTAAAGCATGGTAGTGGATTAATAAAGTTTCATTAGATTATTAATTAATAAACTTCAATGAACAATAAGCCGGTCATTTCTCCATAAATACAAGAATTATTAAATATTCCTAGAATTTTCTTAGAAATGAACGCCGCCTTTTTTAATATTTTATTTTTTTACTATGATTTATGTGTCATAAATTTAACATGTTAAAGCAAACATCTCGGGAATGGCTTAAGCTATCGAGGTCGAGCAGGTGCAGATTTTCTGTAAGAACGTAATGCTGTTTCCATTATATAAAATGCAAATACTAATTGAACTAGGGATTAAAGAGATAGATTTAGGTTCGTATACTAATCTAAGTAACTAACGCCATATATTATCAATAAGTCAATACCTTTACTTCGCATTAAAACCTAATCCTATATTAAGTACCTTTCACGTAGAGCATATTTCAAAAAAAATCCCATGCGGAAAAGTTTTTTTTTATCTCGAAGGTAAAGAAGAACGTTAAGCTGTTTATGATGAACCTTCGTTTTGGCGATTATCTTCCATAAATTTACTTTGAAAATTTTTTATTACAATTCGTGCGTGTTTTTGTTTGGAAGTAAAATGACGTTCAAGTGTCGAAATTAACCTAGAACAAGAGGAACATTTCCAAATATAAATAATCGATTTCGATGTAACTAAGAATTAAAGACCTCGGCTAAATAGGTAAAATTCGCTTGTAGGTGGTTTATTAAAAGTTATATATAGAGACATTTCACTCTGACAAAACTCGCAATCTTAATCAAATGATACTCTAATAATAACATTTATTACTACATAAATTATAACGGTATCTACATAATACCTTCATGAACAAACTTATTTATTAAAGTCATAAAAAGTTTTAGTTCCTCTACCAAAATTTATATAACTATATTTTGTATACAGCCTGCCGTGGTTGAAATTAAACCATCACGTCTGGGCCTTAATGAACCCTTAGTTATCCCTAATTACATTATACGTCGTTATTGATCAAAGCAAGCAACGGCAGCCCCTTTCTGAATTAGATATAGAGGACTTTATAGAGGAATATAAGGATGCTTGAACATTATAAAATGCGATTTAAGTGTGGTGATAATTAATGAAATATTTAAAAAATATTACTTAGATTGTTTGCACGATCAATTAATCTAAGTTCTATACGACATTTTTTACTAAAAACGTCTAAATATGGTTTTTGAACGTATATCCATCATCAACATATATTATGTTGATGAGCCATTTATTTTTCTCCTCCTTGTCTGTGTATTTTTTATTCTCTTCTTTAAATCTTGCTGCGTACTCCTACCATGTTTCCAATATGACTCTGTTGGTCGTTTGTAACTTTCCAGATTGGTTATTTTTAGGATTTCTCGTATTTATTTGACCATTAGTCCTTTTCGTGTTCTTAATTACATTCTAAAACATCCGACTACATTTTCTTTTTCCCTGAAATTTTTGCTTAACTATTAAAAATTTGCCCTAAATTTTCAGTTTTTCTTTTTCTATTGCAGACAAAAGGAAAGGGATGCACCCTTTCTTCTTGTCTCCTCAATCTATATAGTTATCTTTTTACAAGATAACTATATAGGGAAGTCACAAATTTAGGTTGAGATACATAAATTAATCTCGAAAACAATTTGAGATTTTCAAGAATCGCTTTGTTTGCTAAGAAGAAAAAAGTTTGACATTTTTTAGTTTTATGAAATGCTACCAATTGAGGATGAGTTCAAAAGTTCATATCTGAAAAACTAATTAATAACTCACGTATGGATTTGTTCTGGGAAAAGTGCATACTTTTCTTTATAAATGACAAAAAATATCATCAAAATATTTTAAGAATTCGATTTTTTGCGATTTGTTCTCAGAAACGTGCACATTTTTTTATAAACTACAAGAAAATCATCTTGATAATTTTCTTGATGATCTTAAGAATTCGATTTTTTTTCGATTTTCAAAAATTATTATGAGAATTTTTAATTTTATGAAATGCCACAAATTTAGGTTGCATTCAAAACATGATATCTGAAAAAAAGTGATGAAGATAATCACGCATAGTATTGTTCTAGGAAAAGTGCACATTTTTCTTTACAAATCACAAAAGAATCATTAAGATATCTTAATTTATTTTTTTTACGATTGTATATAGGAAATGGGAGGGTATGCAAAAGCATACAGCACCTAGGCCCCAACGGGCCCTTTGTACTCTCTCCGGCTACATCAACCAGCCTAAGGAATCCGTGCTCGGCCATTCCTCTCCAAAGTCTCCCATTATAAGGTTTTGTAGAGTGGGGCAATCACACAAGATGTGTCGAACAGTCTCCTTGTTCTCTTCACGAAAGCAACAGAAGGGACTTAGTAGCAAGCTTAAGGTTGTAGAGTTGTTTGTTTACCTTACAGTGACCCATAATAAGTCCCGTTACAATTCGTAGGGCGTTTCTATAGAGACTTACGAAAGACAAAGCTGTCTTTGCTAAGGGATAGCACAGCAGTTCTTTAGATAGATAGCAGCCCTTCGTCCTAACCCACCAGTCGGTGAATTTTTTGTGGATGAGCTCAATTTGAGTTGATACGGACGAAGCGAATAACGATTCGGGTGAATAGATAGCTCGCTTGGCAGCTCTTTTGACAAGCCTTATTATCTGTACAGGTCGAGTGTCCTTTTATCCATTGAAGTAAAACAAAGTTGTGTTCTGCGGCCTTCTCCAATATCGGGCGACAATCCATAACAAGTCCTGAGGTAATAGTTATTCTAGTCAGGGCTGAAATAGATTCTTTGCTGTCAGTATAAATTGTGAAAGTCTTACCTTCCAAGATGGATCTGACAATAAAGTCAGCGGCAAGTAGAATGGCGATTAATTCCGCTTGTATAACGGTGGTACCTTTACCTAATGGGGTAGATATGTAGAATTGGAGGTCGTGCGAGTAAACTCCAGCACCAGCCCCTTCCCATCTAACCGAACCATAAAGTGTAGATTTTTTTACTGTTTTACTACTTCTGTGGAATTTAGGCGGGTTAGATAACTCTTACAATTAGTAAAATTGTGTTGTAGGGGTATGAAGTCCGTTCTACGTTCCAGAATTGGCGCATAATCCACCGTTTCATTCCAGAGCATGGCATTTATACTGTTTCTCTCACCCTTTAGAATTCTAGAAAGCTGCGGTGGGGGTAGATCGCAGCGCACCTGTAACATACAAACACGCACGTCTCTGTACTTTATTGAGTGCAGCAGTGGGTATAAATGTTAAGGTTTGACCACCAAACTACTGCACAATATGTAAGCCTAGGTCGGATTACATCTATGTAGATTCAGGTGAGCCCTCATGTTTTACCTATAGTCCTCCGGCACTGGCTGAACGCTTTTTTAGTCTATTATCTAGGTGAGCTTTCCATGTCATTTTGTTGTCAAGCTTAATACCCAGATATTTGACGTTTTGTTATATTTGTATTATCTTTTTTTGACAAAACTAATGGAGTATCAGCAAGAGATGGCAATCTGCTTGGAAGCTTCCACAATCGTGTGAAAAGGATCAACTCTGTCTTCCTAGGATTCACAGAGAGCCCTTGTCTGTCAAACCAAGATTCAATCAACTTGAGAACCACTTGCATCCTATCAAAAATTATTTTTACGTGCTTACCTTTGACAAGGATGGTTAGACAATCTGCATAAGCAACTGTTGTAAAGTTTGCTTTGGCAAGGCATTTCAAGAGGTTGGTTGTTCAGAGTGAGATTCCACAACAATGGGGAAAGTACACCCCCTTGTGGACAGCCTCAAGTAACTCTTCCTTGAAGACTGACATCGCCAACCCTAAGCTTAACTATCTTATGTTTGAGAACGTTCTCAATCCAACCACAAAGAGTCTTTGGAAATTTATGCTCTAGCAAGGCAACGCTATTACCAGAGAAAGTTGTTTTATGAAAAGCTCCCTCTATATCTATGAAAACACACGGGACGGACTCCTTTGAGTCAAGCGCCCCACAGACTTAGTTACGTATTTTGCAATAATTATAAACAATTTTATTAATTACATTTATTTCTATCTGTTTTGGTTCATGTCCATAGTCGCTGGGCTTTATCTGGTAATGAATTATGTATTATGGACTAGTTCTGGACAATTTTTATTAATAAAATTCATTTCTATCTATTTTAATTCTCGAGTTACAACCTATGATTTTAACCAAAATTGTCGGTTTAACAATTTGATACTTCCTGGTACATACATAAGGTGTTATCACCGTAAAACTTTATATGGCAATGAATCAGGTATTTTGTGATTATTATGAACAATTTTTATTAACATTTATTTCTATCTATTTTGGTTCTCGAGTTACACCCTATGCTTGTAACCAAAATTGTCGATATTGATATGTCAAAATCAAAATTAGTGAGGACTTGCCCTGAGTGGAGGCATGATGATTAGGATTTACTGGTATATTTGGAAGAAGGAAATCTCTAATATAGTGACCACAGAGTCTCTACAAATAACAATATAAAAAAACACAGTCAAATTTGTTCGGCTAAGGTTCAATCATATGCTGTAGGTTCATGGTTGGTGTCCTGAAGTGAACACAGTTTTTTACGATTTTTAAGTGATTAAGGAAATTTTTAATTTTCCGAAATGCCACAAATTTTGGACGAGTTCAAAACTTGATTTGAATTTTTTTACTGAAAAGCGCATACTTGATAAACTACAAAATAATTCAACAAGATATTTTAAGAATTCGATTTTTTACAATGTTTAAAAAATAAGAAAATTTATAATTTTATTAACCCCTAAATTGGTGGCAAATTTAGGATGAGTTCATTACTTGATATCTCACAACCGAATTGAGATAATCACGCATGGATTTGTTCGCGGAAAAGCTCATACTTTCTTTTATAAATTATAAAAAAATTCATCAAGATATCTTAAGAATTCGATTTTATACGATTTTTTAAAAATGATTAAGGTAATTTATAATTTTCTGAAATGCAACAAATTTAGTTTGAATTTAAAACTTGATATCTAGAAATTGAGATACTCACACATGGTTTTCTTCTCGGAAAACTGAGTACTTTCTATTATACTTATATTAATTATACTCTACTATTTTTGTTCGTCTCCGCTTAGGTTATCTAATATACAGGGTGAATCAATAGTGTGGGAACGGAAGATAGTGATTTTACTGTTGAAAATAAAACAAAATATGTCATACATTACAATCATAGCTGTATCGATTAAAATTATTTTCAGCTATACAGGTGCTGGTCCGCTATTTGCTTAATTTTTTAATAGAACCCTATGTATCTTTTTACATATGTTGATTAGCGGCCTGAAATGCTAAAAATGCATATCATCAAACAAAGAGACAATTTTAAACTAATGGAAGTATGTTTATTACATCAAAGATGAAAAAGTACTGCTCAAATAATAACATTAAGAAAACAATTTTTCAAAACAAAATTTTATTTAAATATGTTATAAAATATGGTTAACAAAAATGAATTTTAAATTCATTTAGGCCTGCTTTTACCAACCTCCAGTTAAGCTTACTAGCGGTGGTTATATTGGTCATGAACCGGTTTTTAACTGTTAGATAAATTTATCAGGAGGTGGTAAAAGTGGTCCTTAAAATTATAAAGTTATGGTTTCACAAAAATTGCGTAAATTAACTGGTTCTGGTAACCAACCTGTATAATATTCTATAGTATTAGTAGCGTCCAAAGGATCCAAGTTTTGTTTATCGATAGTACAAATTGCAATTTTCAATATTTAATAATAATGCTGATAAAACTATTTAATAATAATGTTGATATTTAGGTTCAATAACATTTAATAAATACATCAAGATTATATTGTAGTCAAAAATTGAAAAATTTTTACACGTTTTTCAAATTAATTATAAAGTGTATTATGCGACACTTAAACATTTTAATGACAATTTTAATTGAAATATCTGGTAAGTATTTAACTGATAATATTTCCATGAAAGTTAAAAATCATTATAAATGAATCACATTTTTTATTAATATTTAATTATTTAGCAATAAATGGTTTGTAACCTTATAAAGGATGATTAAAAAAATCATTCTATTGTTTTGCTCTTTATTTCCATACGATTGAGAAATATGACCGTAAAATACCAATTGTTTACAATCCGTTTAAAATCTCTTTTACAAAACTAGGTCGGTGAAACTCTATTTTTCTCAATTTTTCCATACAAACACAAAACGAATTACGTTCAAAAGATTTGTTTTGGTGTTTGTCATCGTTTTAGTTTTTTTTTGTTATTGCGAAAATGTTTATTGTTGAATGTCTATGTTTATCTATTGTGCCGAGTGGATCCGGGACACGTATCGCCGTGTATCATCATCGTACGCGTGTTAAGGTTTAAGGTCATTAATACCTTTTGTATACATACGTCGAGCCGACGAATCGAAAATATACTAAAATGTATACGAAAGATCAAGCATTGACCCCAAAATGTGGTGATGTGGGTTGTTAAAAGACGATTTAAAACGGTTTGGGTGATTACAGCTGGGGAAGAAGTTAATTATAGATTAACGTTAAATAAAGATCGAGTGGATTCGGTTATTATTTCGCGATTAAGAGTAATCATGTTTGAGTTATTTTATTAAAATCGCTGATTATGGAAAAGTTTTATATTAAATGAATTATTTCCGATTTCTCTTTAAAATATCATAAAAACCGATGATGAAACATTAATAATTTCGTTTTCTAATTACTTCCTTTCACTGCTTCAACTTAAAATTGGTTAAATTCGTTTACAATCTTAAAAAGGTAATAATAAAAATAAATAAAATCTCAAATTTTAACTGCAGAATTAAATTAAAAACGATATGATAAAGAAAATTATTTTTTGTAAGTAAATAAAGTTATCAGATGTATTTATCAGTGGAATGCAGATTTGTTTAACATTTTTATTTATATTGATACAAGGATTTGCATTTTTTAAGACGTTAAGCTTAACTAAAAGATATTTAATTGTAGTATTATCAGTACGTAACAATTATCTCAAAGAGACTATGAATAAAATAATATCAAATGATCTCACTTTTATTTCTTTATAGTCAGTTTCTATAATGGCTACAACAGCATCTAATAAAATCTGTAATCTGAATCAAAGCAGTTTGCAACTTTAACGAATCTTTGGCCAATAACATCTCATCATCGCCCACACTTATTTCACAAACAAAATAGGATTAATTTCTTAATCCTCGATTTGGACATTCGCATTAATGTAAAATATTGCAATAAACAAAAGTTGATTATTTTGATTACCTATTATGGTATTGTTTCTACAAAGGCAATTTCTTTGTTAACTTTAATTGTGTACTCGTGGTAAATGCCAGAAATGATTGTTTTACTAAAATATATCCTCATAAGAGTTTTATATTGGGATCTTACTTCATTAGAAATCTTTCTCAAATCAGTGTCGTTATCGATACCAGATATAGATTCAATAAATCCCTGCCTGTTAATTCCCCAAAAAAAATTTATAATAATTTTCGTTGAATTTGATGTGGACATCGCGATGATTCAGATTTATTGGTTAATAATACAGAGTTTGTTAAACTTTTCTTTGTGTTTATTTTTTACACGATTATGGACTAACGTTGTACCAGCATTTTGTCCTTCATTGCCACGGAAAATTTTGTATTACTCAAAATGCACAATGAATATAACGGGTCGATTTCAGAAATGATAAAATGTTTCCTAACTGGAGGTTTGTTATTACTAGATAGTCTAGCACGTTTCGATAACGTCAATCGCGGTGAATAATGCAAATCACATCGTGTTCTAGATTGCACAAAATTAGTGTACGTTTTTGTATCCATATCATTTATTAGCTTACATTGAAAAAAAAAAGGATTTTAATTAAAATCGATAAAATTTTTACCACAATTCGTGCTTAATATCTTTAGATAGTTTGATATTACACAAATATGTTTATGCTTTTACTTTATAATTGCTTCATTATTAAATTATATCCGCATTTTTTAAAGCTATTTGCTTTATAATATTCGAACAGTGTTGAATCTTTCTAGACAGTATGCAAAAAGTATTTCATTTGCACTGTATTCGCAGAAAAATGCAAATTCTTGGACCATTTATGTAGTAAGTAGACCACCAAGGCGGTCCATACTCAAATTACAGTTGACCAGATTTCATGTGATGTATTAAAATCTGGAGGCTTTTGGGTAATTCAGGTGATATGATTGCTTTGTTAAGCCAAGACTCAATCAACCTGAATTTTCATTTGTGGTAATAGCCACTGTTTCGATCAGTGGCATGCTCGTTATTATTGACATAATCATTATTTATATGTATCAATAGATTTTTGTGGGTGAATAAATAAAATTACATGCAATAATTCAGCTAATTCTAGCTTTTGGTATGTGATGAGGGTAAGCTTTTAGTGTTGAAAAGAATGATTCAGGTTTTTGTAAATGATAGGATTATTATTAAATTTTTACTTTTTTTGTGAAATATTTATCAAACATAAGACGTGTTCACATGTTATGATTAACATTGATGTATTTACGACTTCATATACTATAAAAATCATGTACAAGTTTTCGATCAATCTCTTTCTTACATTTCCAGTTCTTATATCGTTCCTAAAAGTGTCATTCTAATGACATAGTAAGGGCTCTGATAAAGGACTAGGTACAAGGTTCTTAGATGTTGTTAACGATATTGAAGTATTTAGGCCAAATAAATCTGTGATGTAACTCCTCGGGAGTTTTCTTTATGGCAGAAGACAAGTTGTGAAATTATACAGGGTGTTTTAGAATTGCACGGCCCTATTTCAGGGATATGTTCTCCAACACGAAACAAACAAGAAGTTTTATATAAACATAAGTCTAAAATTAATTTATTATCGAGATATTGAAAAGTTAATTTATTTAACAATAAAACATTCAGAGTAACTGTTCAAAGTTCCCTCCGTTTTGTTGAATGCAGCACTCAGCACGACGAATTCATAATTCTCTTGCACGGCTTAGAACATCGGGACGACCACTCATAGTAGCTGCTGCTTCTTCGATGCGATTTCTTAGCTCTTCTTGTGTGGCAATAGACGTAAAATAAATCTCAGACTTCATCCAGCCCCATAAAAAATAATCTAATGACGTTAGATCAGTAGATCGTGGTGCCCATTTAACAGGTCCGTTTCGGCCAATCCATCGTTACCATATACTGTCTTTAAATAATCGGTGACAATATGAGACAAGTGAGCAGGGGCACCGTCATGCATAAACCACATCCCCTGTCTGTTGGGATATCGGAATATCTTCTAGAAGCTCATACAAATTATTTTGCATAAAATTCAAGTAAGATATTCCTGAAAGCCTTGTTGGTAAACAGAAAGGGCCGATGAGATTATCACCAAGAAAACCACACCAGACATTTAATGAAAAGGTATTTTGATAATGCGTAATAGCAGTCGTATGAGAGTTTTCGTCGCTCCAAGTATGAGTGTTTCGAAAATTACAGGAAGTTGATGACTTATGTATATATAAACTTTCTTGTTTATTTCGTATTGTAGAACGTATCCCTGAAATAATGCCGTGCAATTATGAAACACCCTGTATAATATCTATTATAATGAAATAATTATCAAATCTAGTATATTACAGAGTTCAGTGATATCGGCGTTATTGCTTACGTTGTATACGTCTCAGATTCCAAACTACGACACAACAAAATTCTGATGCCTAGAGACCGGATTTATGTTTTTGCATTATTTGCATATAATTTCATATGAGCGCATGTTTTGTCCATACTTCAATCATGCGTTGATTGGCTCAAGCAGTCCTATCATGAAATGCCTGAACCAATAATTATTAGATGGAACACATTGATTGATGCTGCTGTAGGTATTTGATGGAGTGTTTTAGATAAGAATATTTTAAGTTAGCTTTTATTAAAACTCATTTTCCATTTTTGTCATTTGAAATTAAATCTTTAATTAACAGCTTTAAATTATTAGAAGAATTAACAAAACATTTAAATTTAGTTTCTGTCGCCATATGTACTAAAATATACGTTAAATTACAAATCTGGATATAACACAATGAAAAAGATTTGTGGAGTTTTGAGAGAAAATGATGAAGAACTGAAGTGTCCACTTCGAAGCAGTTTCTGAAGAAGGTTGCAACATGGCATCCGAAAAGTCAAACAGTTTTTCAAAAAGCGCACGACAAAACCCGAAAGTGTCTAGTTTTAGATCTAGTGTTAATCCTAGCGATGGTGCAAGTGTTAGTACTAGTGTTAGTTCTAATTTTAGTTCAATTAACACCGGTCGTGAAAGCCTTCGTACTTATAGGTAAAATGAAATTGTATGAAATGTCGAGTATGTTGCAAAACAGCGCAACATGCTACCAGCCATCGATGCTGACGACGCACTTTCTTGTAAAATTTGATGATGTTTGATTTTTCAAATTTTATTTGCGAAGCACCCAACCCAGTTGTATTGTCGCCGAATACGTAGGTTGATACTGTTTTCAGAGGACTTGAAGTGCTTCTAGATGATTTGATAACGCTTCTAGAAGATTGACAATGCTTCTAAAGGACTTTAAATTCTTTCAAAAGGCTTGATCCGTCTTTAGATTGCTTGACTGCTTCTAGAGGGTTTGAACTGCTAGAGAAGACATGATACAGGCCCTGGAAGATTTGGCACTGTAGGAAACGTGACGCTGCTTCCAGTAGACTTGAAACACTTCCAAAAGACTTGATACTGCTTGTAGGAAACTTGCAATGCTTTTTGAAGTGATAGCAGAAAATATTTTCATCGCAAAGAAACAACATACCATTTATAAATCCTTTAAATTTGCTTTAAAATATTATATACTACTGGACATAATGCAAAATCTTGACGTAAGCAGTCCACAAACTGTTAATTAAAGACTAAATACTGATGGCAGATATATAAAATTTGATTTTGCTTCTAAAATAGAATATCTTTATGTCACAGGGTTCGATTGATTTAAATCAGTTGATTTAAACACGATTTTAATCAACGATGATCATTTGATTTAAATGATTTTCTTAATTTTAATCGATGATTTAAATCAAAACAATTAAAGATAATAAAACCTTTATTAACAAAGCGAATCTTTTTTTACAGAAACCGTTAAACAAAAACAAAAAAGTTATTGTAATATTTATACAAAAACACTAGTTACCATGCTTTTTCAACACCTAATTTATTTCTTATAGATGAGTGTACAAGTCCAAGTGTAGAAACAATTCTCTCCACAGAAGTTGATGAACACATTGCACACAGAAATTGCTTTAAAATCGGTAGAAGCTTCTCAACTTCAGGAATATATTTGTATTAAAAACATAGTTAAACTTTAAAATTGTAAAAAGAACATGACGAAATATTGGACAAACAAAATGGACAATGAATAGTTATAAAGTGTAAAAATTTATAATATTTACTTTTATAGCAATTCATTGTCCATTTTGTTTGTTCAACATTTCTTGACGTCCCTTTTACAATTTTAAAGTGTAATTACATTTTTTAATAATTTTTAATGTGTTCACTATGTTTAAGTAATGTTGTAACGGTTTTTCATAATTGTTGGCTTCAAGTAACAACAATTAGATGCTTTGAGGAAGATTGAATAAACAATCGAAATATTAGCATATGAAAAAGTTGTTTTAATTAACATATTCTTTGGACTGAATATTTTTTTGTGACATCCCCCATTATAACCCACTGACATTACTTGAATTTCTTCTGAAAACACCGCTGAAAATGGTTCAATTTTCGCTTCTAGTTTTACAATAAGAGGAAATAAACTCGTATTGTCATACATTTCCTTCACTGCATTTAAAGCTTCTTCTTTTTCGGAATTTGTTAACTTATGTTTAGTTTTGGTAAGGTCCTGCTTATATCGTTTCTCGAAAAATTTTAATTGGGATAGTGATAAATGCTCTACTAATAATGTGCCTAGTTCTTTCCAGGCCTCCACTGCATGGTAGAGAAAAGCATATTGTTTTTTGCCCAGTGCAATTTGTCCAGTGTTGAGTTATTGGTTTTAAGATATTTAACTAATCTTTGAAACTTTCTGATAAATTATGTTGTCTAGTATTTTTATTTTCATTGCACACTTTTAACAGTTTCTCCCATTGTGTTACGTACACTTCCAAACAATCGGCTATAGTGTTATATTACACATTACTTGGCAGCACTAATGATTCTCTATCAAGCTCTTTGTATTTGGCCTTAGCTAGGTGGTTATTTCTGATATATTTCACTACTTGCGTGACATGTTCTTTAACATTAATAACTTCTATCTTTGAGAGTAGGTTCAGAAAGTGTGCTGAACATCCATATGTTATTACAGAATAATACGATGTACTGGAATTCATTTTCATTACAACTATATTTTGATTTGCAAGACGAAATTATACTACAGGCAATATCAGTTAAGTATTCAGCTGTATAGGAATTTCCAGAGGTATCGATCGTTTCATACAAAAATGATTGTCCGCTTTCAGTGGTTATAATTACGCACACTATGAGTTCATTGTGCACATTAGACCATTCGTCAATGGATACGTTTGCACAAAAGTGTAATGGGTATTGTTTTTTCTGAAGAAGGATTCAATCGCCTTCTTTACATGAAGATTGTCCATACATCTAAAACTGCTATTTTTTGCAAATACGGCTTTTGCAATTTGCTTGTCAATTTCTTGTTTCTTATTTGCATTTATTCTAACAATAAAGTTTTCTAAATGGGTATCAGGATTCGTTTTTCTCTTTTTAGACAAAACTGCTGAGTCAATATCAGAAAGTGACACCATTAAACTTTTAGTCTAGCTAACACTTGCCCGTCGTTTTTGGGAACTGATTAGGGAAAGCGGCTCATTTGTTGCAATGGTGGATACTTCAGAAAATGTTCAGTTTCTATACAAAAAAAATGATGAAATGGGTAACATTTAGTTAACTCCATTAATAACTTTTTTACATAGATTAATCATTTTTCAAAATTCTTATATCCTTATCTTTTTTAAATCAAAGTTGCATATTCTGCATTATATTGTACACTTTACGCTCAACTTACCTTCGATTAAATTGATTTCTATATTACTTAAACCAGCGATTCCTTCATCAACATTTAACTGACACTTCTTTATGTTCTTTTAATGTTTGAACTAATCCTTGCATTTCTTTTCGACAATTTTTGCAAATTGCTCTGCTACCACTCTTTCCTTTTTCTATTTTTTCTATACAGGGTGTCTCACGTAACTGGTTCATTAGAACTTTTGTAGGTTCCACTATTACTAGAGGCTTGAAATTTTGGTAACATAGGTTGTTCATTCCGATCTATTAATCTAAAATATTTTCAAGATGGCCACCATTTCCGGTCTACCGGAAGTAGACCTCAACTTGGTTATTTTAAATGGAATGCTATAGTTTTTATTACACCATTCAATTACACGTAAGAAAATATGTTGACTTTGATAACAGTTGTTGGTACCTATCGTTTTTTGTTTTCGAGTTATTTTGATTTTAAGTGTTTTTTAGCAAATATCACCATGGTCTTTACAAGCCCATATCTCAGCCAACGTTAATTCAAAAATGTTTTGCATTGGTACAATAACTCGTCATATGCTGTTAAATAGATTGTCACTTGTTATATCAATGTACCTTATACAGCGTGGTCAAAAATTGAATTACCATTTCGCTGTATTCAATTGCGAGAAAGTCGAAAACTTTAAATGGAACGCACCATATCCTTTTAGCATATCTAAACGGGAATTTAATTCTCTACAAATTATCTATAAATATTGCTATACCTATTTATTATAGTTTTCTTCATATTGAGTATTTTATCAAAATCCTACACAAAATGCTGGAAGCCGGTCGTGTTTTTATTAGAAGGCTATGATATTTTGACAGTTTATTGTTTAATTTATTTAAATTATCATTGGTATTATTTCTAGAATGATCTGCGATTGAATAAACTTGAGTTTGTTAGCTTTTATTTGCCAAAAATAACCAGCAGAAGAACGCATAAATGAAACAATGAAAAACAATGATATGGCGTAATATTCGACGTAATGATGCGCGAGATGTTCCTAGAGAGTTCAGTTTATTTATTTACGGTGCTTTTTTGTAAAATATTATTCATCTAAATCGACCGAAGCACCTCTTACCGAAGAATTTGGTAAAGCAATAAAATATGACAAAACATTTATTCTATTATCTTAAGCTGCTGGTTATAGAAATTTATGTTTTCTTGTTATTTTGATCTTTCCAAAACTAAGAGATACGTATCTTATCCTATCCAAAACTTTATTACACCCGCCATGAATATAAGACGAATTTAAAATGTTGACGTGGGAATAATTCGCCATGATATTCAAAGACATTAACAGCAGTAAGTGATGACACAACTAAGTAATGATAACAATAACATAAATATGGTTGAAAAGCTATCAAAACTCCATGGCTTTCTAACATAAAAACAAGAAGCTTCCAGCATTGCATGGGTCCATTAATTTCCAAATATGGGGGCAACTACAACAAATAGGCGCAGGAAAGTATCTAAATAGTTTGTAGAGAATTAAATTCCCATAATTTATTTTTGTAATTTTCAGTTTTTCATTCTTTTATGTTATTGATTTTAATTTTTATCATTAAATTGTTGTTTTTCATTGTTTCATTTATTCGGTTTTCTTTTGGTTATTTTTGGTAAATTACAGCTAGCAATCTAAAGTTTATTCAATCACAGTTAATTGTAGAAATAATACTAATAATAATTTAAATAAATTAAACAAAAAACTGTCAAAATGTCATGGCCTTCTAACAAAAACACAGACGGTTTCTAGCATTTTACCTATGATTGTGATAAATTCCTCAATAGCAAGAAAACTATAATAAATAGGTATAGGAATATTTATAGATAATTTGTAGAGAATTAAATTTCCTTTTTGATAGGGTATGGAAATATGGGGCGTTCCATTTAAAATTTTCGACTTTCACGCAATTGAATACAGAGAAACGGTAACTCAATTTTTGACCAGCCTGTATAAGATATACTGATATAACAAATGACTATCTATTTAGCAGCATATGAAGAGTTATCGCACCAATGCAAAACGTTTTTGAGTTAACGTTGGCTGAGATATGGGCTTGTAAAGAGCATGATGATATTTGCCAAAAAACACTTAAAATCAAAATAACTCGAAAACAAAAAACGGTAGGCACCAACAACTGTTATCAAAGTCAACATATTTTCTTATGTATAATTGAATGGTGTAATAAAAACTATAGCATTCCATTCAAAATAACGAAGTTGAAGTCTACTTCCGGTAGACCGGAAGTGGCGGCCATCTTGAAAATATTTTAGATGATTAGATCGGAATGAACAACCCATGTTACCAAAATTTCAAGCCTCTACGAATAGTGGAACCTAAAAAAGTTCTAATGAACCAATTACGTGAGATACCTGTATAATAATCCCAAATTTTATCTTCTTTTCTTCCACTCATTTTTATTTTATTTACTTCACTTACTGCTTAGATTTTACTTATATGCACAATATGTGACTTTACGACACAAGAACCTAACAAAGAATAAGATATCTGTTTTTTTAGAGTAAAAGAACAAGTCGTCTAATGCTAATATTAACGACTTTGCCTCGATAGTGGTGGTCACAACTTTTGTCGCGACGCTGTGCCACCCTACACCAAGATATCGTAAAATAATCTCGTAAAGAAAATAGAAAATGTTGAAAGAAATTTTACTAAACATTCTAAATTTGAAAAAAATGTATTTTATTGTAAAATAGCAAAGCTTTGCGAAGATTTTAAAGATATAAAAAAATATCATGATATTTTTTTTGATTTTTTATCTTCTATTGATTAAAATCAATGATTTTGATTTTTGTTAAAAAAAAGCAAAGAATTTTTCTAACCGTGTTATGTCATAAGTTCAAAAAATTGTAATTAAAAACAAGATAATGCTCTTGCAAATATTTGTAAAGAACTGTACTATACAATGAAATTACTTTCACACATATCAAAAACAACACGTTCATTTTGATACAATTATACGCATAGTACCTCTCAGAATCAGCTGCAACCCATCAAATAGAAAGCAATTGCTCATCAACAGTAACAAAATCTCCCCGGAATATATTACAACTGTTCCAAGCGTTGAACCTAATTATTAATTAATTAATGTGTTTGCTCTTTATCATGGAATCGTAGACAACGGTTGATCTATCACCAATGAAATATTACACATGTTTTGCTAAATGAATTGATTTTTATTATAACCACCTAGTACAACAACATCTGCTTCATCAAAATTGGGTACAAAATGTACAAATGTGTTACTCGACGCTGTATCAGTCTGACACATAATGTAGGGATTAAGGATTTTTCTTTTTCCACCTTCTAGATAAGAATTACGACAAAAATGGAAATATAAAATAAACAAAATTTCATTCACTGAGCCAAAATATTTAGTCTATTCAATCGTAAATAACAAAAATATCACCAAATATCATTAATTTCGAAAATTGTGTCAATTTGGTACAAAGTCCGGGTTAGGGTTAAATACCTCCTTATTTATACAATAAGATTTCTTTCCTGAATGACGTTCATTACACAGAGATTTTACACTCCTAACAGATAATCTCAAGTCAGATGCATGTTTAATTGATTAATGCGCTACAATTTACGGTGTTATTACAGCTCGAAGTTGTTCAATCGATATCCAAACGTACAGTTTTAGCCATCGATTTAATTACCTTATAGGCATCGTTTATTCAAATTAAGGATCGAGATATTGCATATCTTAATTATTTGCTTTACAAAGTCGATGTCTTGTTTGTTTTTCAACAGAATAAATAATAAAAGAATTATTTACAATTTTAAACGTTACAAGTTAATACCAAAAAATAATCTTTTTGTTCAAAGTCCAAACTTTCTTGCTTATTTTATAAATACATTCTTTGTTTACTTACTCAATATTTGGCAAATTTTCAATAAAAGATTAAACATTATCGAATTAAGTAACTAAAAACGTCATTATTTATACAATCAATTAATTTTCCTCATTATCACAGCATTTTGATTTACTAAACGATTTTTCTTTTTTGTTTCAGTTTGTTAAACTATCGGATTTAGAACGTCAAAGTCCAATAGTCGACCTAACAGTTCTTCCGCGGATGACGCGTTCAATTCCGGAAAGTTCTTGGGTAGAAGAACCACTTCTAATGTCAAGATCAATGGGATATAGAAGCGCGCCGAGACCATTACCACCGGAACCCTCAGAAATGTCGGATAGTTCCGGTAGCGATACCGGACAATGTCAAAAACGATTAGGTACTGACCTTCTTAAAATGTTTTTAGAAGAAATCGGACCGGATGTACACGTTAAAGTCGCCGGAAGGATAATAAAAGCTCATCGCTGCATTTTAGTTTCTCGTTGTCAATATTTCGCCGGTTCTTTAAGCGGTCACCACGAAGATGTTATTAACTTAAGAGGTTTTACGTACGAAGTGGTACATTTCGCGATGTGTCACATTTACAGCGGAGCTTCGCACGTTCCAGATTCGATTTCTTTGGAGGAATTAGCCGCGTTAGCTGATTTATTGGGATTGGAAGGATTAAAAGAGGTCGTTGCGCATGCTTTGAAAAGTAGACATTGTCATAATTTTCATAAACCGTGTCCGGGATGTTTAACAGGAATACCGGAAGTGTTGCCTTTAGCGGCCGCGCACGGTTTAGATGAATTGTATCAACGCTGTTTACAATGGTTAACTTTGTATTATGAGAGAACTTGGCCTACGCGGGCTTTTGTTTCAATGCCTAAGGAGTTGCGCGAAAAATGTTTACAACAACATTTAGTTCATATGACGAATGAAAATGTTTTGTCGACGATTTTATCTTGCGACAAATTGTTGGGGAATCTTCCGCAATTATCTTGGTGCGATCCGGTTATACAATTAGGGCTCCAATTAGCTGATGCGTCTCAGTTATTCTTGAGGCAGCATTTATCAACTGTTCTATCATCTAATTCTTTTACATCTTTAGACAGTGAAATGTTACAAAGATTAGAAGAACAATTTTTAAATGCTGCGGAAGCTATCGGGCCGGAGCAAGCTTGTAAAAGTTACGGAAAATGCCATAAAATGCTTGATCAAATTTACAGTAAGGATCATATTGAATTGTTACGTAAATTAGATAAACAATTAGAACAATCGTTAGCTGCGCGAGCTGATAAAGCAACACGGTGCCCCGCTTGGCAACGTTTAGAACCGGCTTTAAGAGCAAGAGTGCGCGAGGCCGCTCGTCCTAGTCGATTACCAAGAGCTTCATCGTCGGACTCCTCGAGAACATCAAGCCCCGCTACAAGCCGAGCCCCAGCAGGAAGCCCCTCTTTAAGAAGAAGCCTTTTATTAGCAGCTAGAGCACCTCAAATCCCTCCAAGTCCATCAACAACGCGAAGAAATAACTCATCGTTAACCAGACCCACGCAAAGTAGCGCCGCGAAAAGCGCACCATCAAAAAATATTAAACAAAGCATTGTTAAATCACCCACAACCAAACAACAATCGTTTCAAAAAAACTCAATCAAAATAGAATCAAATAAAAGCAAAGAATTAAATAAAAAAGAAATACAAACCGTTAAAAGAGAACCATTTAAACGAGAACCCGTTAAAGCGAAACCAATCCAAACAAGAACACCCACAGTAACCAGAAGAGTTTTAAAGGACGAAAATAAAGATATTAAATCACCAAATAGATCGCCGTTGAACATTTCAAAATCGCCCTCAAAAACAAACGTTTTAAAATCAACAAAAGCTAATAATAATGTAAGATCGCCGTCGAAAACGACGTGCAGATCACCAGTTAAAACCAGTAAACCTTCATCAAAAGTTGCTTCGCCATCTAAGCCAATGTCAAAATCTCCAAGTAAACCCGTTCAAAGCGGAATGACTAGATCGGGAACGTTTTTAATGGACGAACCAACCGTTTTGGGACGTCAACACTAGTCCGTTTGTGTCCCCCATTTTTTTTTATTTAATTAAGTTTTAAAATGTTTCCTAGTCAAGAAAAAAAATTAAAAACATAAAAATGGGAATTAAAGTCCCGGTTTTACCCAATATTTGGGAAGGTTTTTGTGATATGTTATTTAGAGATTATGTAAAATGAAGTTTAATTATTTAAATAATAATAATAACAAAAAATAATGATATTTGAAATTGTCATTTGAAGATGAAAAGAAATATATATATATGAAATTGAAAGAAATAAATTAAATTATAAATAGAAATTATTTTGTTTTTTTTTAATCTTGAATGTTTCTAGTTTTAGTTATAACTCATAAATTATCAATCTTATCTAAAAAAGTTTCAGATAAAACTTTGATCATATGAAGGAGGAAAATATTCTCTGTGGTTTTCATTCCATTTTAGAAGCATCATCTATGTCTCTCAATTATTAAGTAAGTTTTTTATAGATACATATATTTTTTCACCACTGTGCTGTTCCTTATGACAGAATACGAAAAGATGAAAAGCGTAAATCAGATTTCAGAAATCGTAACATGTTTCAAAAAAACTTTAGCAATTAAAGTTGTAGCAAATTTTATAATTAACAATATAAATTGCTCTCTTGCACTTTTGTTCTTATTGTTAGATGCATAAATATTGGGAAATATACGAAAATAAAAATTTTATGAATTTTGTTGTTTTACAAGATCTTAAAGGTCTTAAACTTTTGGGACAATTGATGTAGCAAATTCTATTCTTAATAATATTTCTCTCTTGTATTATCAAAATCTAGAAAATTACGAAAATATATAAATTTAATAAATTTCTTATATCTTCATTTGGGTATTGAAGTAGGTTATAAAAAATTTTTAGAGCAAAAGTTGTAGCAATATTTATTCTCAGCAATATTCATTAAAAATTGATAAAAAGGTAAAATCGTAATTAATTAATTAAAAACATAAAATAATCCGATTAAATATTCAATTTAATTTCGTAGTAATTTTAATTTTTTTAAGGTTGGCAACGTTGGCAGTTAAAAAGATTCAACGTCAACACATAAATGTCAAAGATGATTTAAACGTTATAAATAGGTTTTTTACTTAAAATATTCAAAAGCAAAACGATTTTACTAAAGGAAATAAGTAAATGTAAGTTAAATACTGTTATTCAACAACTTTTTTTAGTTTAAAATATAATCGTATTAACATTATGAATAAAAATCAAGTTTGAGGTTACGTTTACATCCTAACATTTTTTATTTCAGTCTAAATTCGTTAATATACGTGATTATATAAAGTATACTTGGTTTAAAATGGCATTCAAGCAGGAATTAATCTCAATATATAATTTTTTTGGTTCATACAAAAATTATTTTAAGATTTAGTGACATTTCAAAAGGTAAGAATAAAATTTTACAATTTAAAATCAATTTTATTAAGAGATATATCAAATTTGATTTTCTCAAATATTTACGTAAAGCCGTAATTAATTAATCAAAAGCATGAAATAATTCGAATTGATTACTTAAACTTCATTACGGGGTATTTTTAATTTTTTCAAGGTTGGCAATAAAAAAGGATTCAACGTCAGCACATAAATGTCAAAGTTTATTTAAACATAAATAGGTTTTTTACTTAAAATAATCAAGAACAAACCGACTTTACTAAAAGAAATAAGTAAACGTAAGTTAAATGCAGTTATTTAACAACTTTTGTAATTCAAAATAAAATCGAATTAAATTATGAACCAAAAACAACTTTGAGGTTACGTTTACATTTTAAAAATTCTTAATAAAATCAATTTTATTAAGAGATCTATCAAATTTGATTTTCTCATTTCAAATATTAACGTAAAACCGTAATTAATACGAATTAATTACTTAAATTTCATTACGTGGTATTTTAATTTTTTCGAGGTTGGCAGTTAAAAAGGTTCAACGTCAACATATAAATGTCAAAGTTTATTTAAACGTTATAAACAGTTATAAATACATCCCAGTTTAATTAAATGCCTGATAATTAAACTTTACATTTCTTTTAATACTAAATTACAATAGAATTTGTGGAAAATAATGACCGATCAATTTTAGCTTTTGATTTGTGTTTTGTTGCGTATTTTACGATAGAACTAGATATTAGTTGAAGACCTTAACATAACCCAATAGAACTACTAGTTAGCATGAAATGTTAGTTTGGTTGGGTTAATCCATCAATCTTAACCCAACCCAACTAACTACTTTACACTAAATATTAGTTTGGTTGGGTTGATCTATCAAGCTGTATCTAATCCAACCGAACTAGCTAGCACTAAATATTAGTTGAGTTGAGTTAGCTTGAGCCATCAATCTTAACCCAACTAGCTAGCAATAATATTCCTTGGGTTGAGTTGAGCCACGTATCTTAAACCAACCCAACTAGCTATTTTGCACTAAATATGAGTTGTCTTGGGCTGAACTTTTTTTGTCGTGGTCGTGGAAAATCTGTGGACAGACATCCGACCTGGGATATTGGGCGGCCGCATAGTGTGGGGTTGAGGCTAATGATTGAGTCCCCGACCCACTAAAAACAATTTCGTCGTGATGTCGTCGTCGATACATTATGTCGATACAATTTTCGGGCGTTATTCTTTTCCTCAGCTTTGCGTTGGTTTCTTCGGCCAGATCCTTCCATCGTTTGCAGTAGTAAAAGGTATGCTTTGCATCATCTTTTTCTCTGCAATACACGCAAGACTCGCTATCCGCCCGTTTGTGCAAGTGAAGGTGTGTCTTAAAACAGACATGGCCACTCAGAAATTGGGCAATGTAATAGTTCATCTGTCCCCACTTGCGCTGTAACCATGGTATAATATCTGGCATGATTCTTTTCAACCAGCCAGCTTTGTCAGTATTTGATTTCCATCTGGCAGCCCATTTCTCCATGATTTCATGGCATCCTCCCTCCATATCCGCGTGTACAAGCCTTCTTTTAACCATCAGGTAAATGAGTAGTGAATCCCCTAGAACGAGCAGCGCCTCTGTTGATACAGTGCTGTTGATATGCACTTGTCACTCTAATTAAGATCTGTCTTTGCAGTCTCGTTATTTTTACTGCGAGTAATTTAATTTGCAGAGCATTTCTGCAGGCTTTACATGCATACAGCACTTGCGACCTTATGACCGCGTCTAGCATTTTTCTTTCATCAGCTCTGGGGCCATATGTCGATCCCATGAGTTGCTAAAGGGCCTGTACGGTTTTTTTATTGACGATGGACACATGGTCGTTCCACCTCATGTCCTTCCCTCTCATCACCCCTAGATATTTTGTTGATTTTGTGACTTATCACATGACCTGTCACATTGAAATGGATTTCTGCTCCACATCTCCTACTCTTTAGCATTACCGCCTCAGTCTTTTCCGGCGCCAACTCCAAGCCCATATCGTCCATCTGCTCGGCTATTCTATTCACGGTTCATTCTACTCTTTGCTGCAAATCATCCAGCTCCCACCCGGACACCACGATCGCCAAATCATCTGAATATGCGGTGAGACTGATGTCTTCTTCATTACCGTTCTCCAATAAAATATCATCAAAGAAAATATTTCATAGAGTCGTATTGTGACGATAAGTCTTTCCTTCTCATACATACAACTTTTTAACAACTATTTTATCCCAAGGTGCCGAACCAAACCCGTTTCTTACATCGACCGTAACAAGAATGCATTTTTCTTTTTCCCTCTTCTAAACTTCTCGAGACTGGTCGCTCTAATTATAACTTCCTCTATTGCATCCGTTGTATATCTACATTTCACGAAGCCAAATTGATGCTTTGAAAGGCCTCCCCTTAATTTCAACTCCGCCAAGATTCTCTCGCGTAAAATAAGAAGAAGCTGTCCAACAGGCGGATGGGTCTATAGCACGTTTTCCCTTGGCTTTTTGGTTTCTCTATCAAAACCAAATTCCCGGTTTTCCAGAGTCTTAGGAACTGACATTTCTTAAGTAGGCTATTAACATCTCTACAATTTTTTGGGTATCGACCATTATCACGTCTTTCAGTATTTCCGGGGTAATCTTATCCGGACCTGGTGCCTTTCCATTCTTTAAATTTTTTACTAACATAATTAGTTAGTCTTTTGTTAGTTCCCCTGTCGTGCCCACTGGTTTAATTACAAATTTTTTATTCGTTCCCTTGGGAAAAAGTTTATCAATAAGTCCACTAGCCTCTTCTTCGTCAATGTGTACTTATGCAATGTTTTTAATTTTTTTCATAGCAATCTTAAAACCGTCTCCCCACCGATCTTCCTTCAACTCATTACACAGTCTCCGCCATGCGTCTTGTTAGCTCTTTTAATTTGTTGCTTAATTTGGTTTGTGCTGGTTTGTGTCGCAAACGAGACGATTTGTGCTATCACAGTTTGCGAGATATTAATTATTTCTTACAATTAGTGGGAGTATGTAGGACTTGCCCTCGTTGAATTCACATAAAAATTTGCTAATACTTTTCGTTTGTGCTTCAAACGAGACGAATAGTGTTATTACGGTTTACAAGATAAAATTATTTGTTAAAGTTGGTAAATGGGACTCGCCCCCGTTGAACTTACATAAAAATTTCCTAATACTTTTCATTTGTGCTGTTTTGTGCCTCAAACAAAACGATTAATGCTATTACGGTTTGCAAGACATTAATTATTTCTTAGTGGGGGTAGGTGGGAATTACCCCCTTTCAACTTACATAAAAATTTCCTAATACTTTTCGTTTGTGCTGGTTTGTGCCGCAAGCTGGTCGATTTGTGCTACTTAGGTTTACAAGATAATAATTATTTCTTAGTGGGGGTAGGTGGGAATTGGCCCCCGTTGAAGTTACATAAAAATTCTTAATACTTTTCATTTGTGCTGGTTTGTGCTGCAAACGAGACGATTTGTGCTATTACTGTTTGCGAGATACTATTTTTTGTTGCATACTAAATTCAACGAATTGGGCAAACTATTTTATTTATGCTTCTATTTTGTTTTGTTGAATGAAGGCATTAATTAAGAAGATGTTCTGCAGGATACAGTTTGTGAAATTAGAAAAGATGCTTAAGCAAATGTACAGGGGGCAAATTGGACACTTGTAAAGGAAAACTCCTCTTTCTCTAAAACAGAAAGAAAATGATATGAGTGTCTGAGACTTGACTTCGAAATCTCCTACGGCTTCAGAGATACAGGATATTTTTAAAAACGTGCATTTTGGGAAAGTGTATTTTTTATGTAAAATTCGATGGAATAAGTTAATTTTTCATCAAAGCTATATTTTAGTAGTCATTGACATAAAAATATTTTTTTTTATGGAACACACTATACAGGGTGTTCCCGTGACTCGGGGCATAAAATTAACCACATATACTAGAGCAAAAATGATGATGATTCGTGAAAAAAAATTATTATAAAAGTCTTCAAATGGCCAAGATATGGGCCATCAAAGTTCAGAAATTTTAACACATTTTTCTAAATATTTTCAAAACCATTAATGGTAGAGGGTTCAAATTTGGTACAGAGTAAACAAACATCATGCAAAATCATTGAACCAATTTTGGCCGGATGACGGCAACCATGTTATACAGGGTGTTCCTAAAATTTGTTTGCTCAGAACTTTTTTGTTTGTTCGTAACCCTACATTTATTTTTGTAGTTTTTAATAGAAAATTTATTTTCGAAACTTTTTTCACTCTTTGAAAATTTTGATAACATTGACTGTTTTCGAGTTATACGCGAAACTGTTAAGCTTTGATTTCAATCGTAACAAATAAAACATATTCCGCAAGATCTGAGAAGGCGATGACAATTGAAAAACGAACTGATCTAATAACCATTATTTGCATAAATTTCTCAGTGTAGATTTAGTTAAATCCAGTGTTAATTTATTTTAATTGAATAAAAGAATGTAATTTCCAAAACAATAAATTTAATTTTCGCGGTAACAACAAACAAGAACATAATAAAAATTCTAACAAAAATATGAACAAGAACAATAAAATTATAAACAAATGGTAATAAATAAAACAGAACAAAAAAAAATACTAAAGCAGATGTTCAAAAACACTCCCGCCGGCTTCAATGCACGCCTGATATCGCCGTCTTAAATTAAAGCGCACTCTGCTGAGGACGTTGATTTCAGTTCGAAGTTGATCAAATGAATCAACAATTCGTAACCTCAGTTGATCAACTGAAGTTATTTCAACGCAGTACACAAGCGATTTAATGCGTCCCCATAAATAAAAATCTAGAGGTGTAAGATCCGGCGATCGGGGGGGCCAACTTATCGGTGCATCCACTCCTCGTCCAATCCACCGTTCCGGAAACCGTTCACATAGAAATTCTTGGACAGCATGTGTACTATGCGCAGGAGCACCATCATGCATATACCACATTTCTTGTCTTGTGTTTAAAGGAACGTCATCTAAAAAATCATTTAATTGCTCTAAATGTCCCCTGTATGTATGGCCATCCAGCCTTGACGGCAAGAAAACGGGTCCTATAATGACATCGCCCACAATGCCAGCCCAAACGTTAAGAGAAAACCTCCATTGCGATTTCCAAGCTTTCTTAAATCTTGGATTTTCGTCCGCCCAACTATGTGAATTTCTCAAATTGATGATTCCATCTTTAGAAAATGTCGATTCATCTGCAAAAAGTATTTTTTCTAAAAATTGATCATCAATTTGGATTTTGTGCTGCATTATTTGACAATATTGCAGTCGTAGTGGGTAATCAGCCTGTCGAACTTCCTGAACTTTATAACTATGATATGGATAAAGCTGTTGCTCGTGAAGAACACGCCAGATAGTTGTTTTTGACGTTAAAAAATGCCTCGCCATATCCAAAGTACTAGCTGTAGGATTTTCTTGTACGTAGTCTAGAATATCTTCTTCTAGTTCGGTTGTTCGGACTGATCTGACTTTACCGTTGTTACTAAAATTCGGCTTAAACGTCCCATTTTCCCTTAAACGGGTTTCAATTCTTAAAAATGTTTTTCGATTGGGCGCTCTGCGGTTCGGAAATTTCTCCCGATAACGGTTAGCGGCTGCTACGGCGTTTCCATGACATTCTCCCAATGTCAAAATCATGTCAGTTTGTTCACTAAATGTGTAATTGTCCATTTTGAACACGCAAAATTAATAAAAACTTCATTAACAAACAACTTTATGTTTAAACTACATAAGCAAGTTGCCGGCTCAATTTGTTTTTTTTTTTAATTGCCATGGCCAACTTTTTCGAAAATTATTGTGTTTAGTGTTACCATTGAAATCGAAGCTTAATATTTTCGCGTTTAACTCGCAAACGGTTAATGTTATCAAAATTTTCAAAGAGTGAAAAAAGTTTCGAAAATAAATTTTCTATTAAAAAGTACAAAAAAAAATGTAGGGTTACGAACAAACAAAAAAGTTCTGAGCAAACAAATTTTAGGAACACCTGTATAACATGGTTGCCGTCGTCCGATCAAAGTCAAAATTGGTTCAATGATTTTACATAATGTTTGTTTACTCTGTACCAAATTTCAACCCTCTACCATAAATGGTTTTGAAAATATTTAGAAAAATGTGTTAAAATTTCTGAACTTTGATGGCCCATATCTTGGCCATTTAAAGACTTTTATAATAATTTTTTTCGCGAATCGTCATCATTTTTGCTCTAGTATATGTGGTTAATTTTATGCCCCGAGTCACGGGAACACCCTGTATATGCATATTCGCAAAGAACATAACATTTTCTTTCCAGAAATATAACACACTTGATACCTCATTCAAGTGTGCTAGTATTTCTTTGAAATATATAACTAGGAAATTTTTAAGATTGGTAGAATATTTCTCTGTTGTCATTAACTTTCATAATAATGTCGTGAAAATTATGAAAAATGGGACATGATAGTTTTTTTATACAATCTAGAAAAAATGCAGAGGCTGCAGGAAATCTATGTCATGAACGATATTCAGGGATGCAGCAATCTTTTAATGAAATTTTTTGTGGAAAAGTTTTAATAGCATCACAAAAAGAAATGATCAAATTTGATCATGGAAGTCTTATTTTTGGAAATGAAACAGACTTCAATTTACCCCCACTAAGAAATGTTTATGTCAGCACAACAAAGGCGGCGTAAGGAGTAATTTTGAATTCCATGTCTCCAGCCCCACCTACAAAAAACTCGAATATCTCACGAACAAAAGCATAAACGATCGCGTTTACGGCACAAAACAGCACAAACGAATGCCATAAAAAATGTAAATTTCCAAAGTTAAAGTTTAGTTAAGTGGCATGTTTCCAACCCCACCATCAAAAAATCTAAATATCTTACGAACGAAAGCAGCACAAAAGACCGGGTTGATGATGAGGTTTTGAATGACGTTTTCCAAATTTTGATATGCCTAGGTGGGACGTGGGCCCCACTCTCTTACTAACCGTTCTAAAACTATTACCAACTTCGTAAAACTAAGATAGTTATATTGTTTTAATTACAAATCAACAACAGAAATCTACCCATAAACACTAACGAAAGGTTAAATAATTATCTATTATTTGCTTTTTTTAATCTTCAAGATACTTTTTAAAAGTAAAAATAAATAACAAAAATGAAATAATCTCACAAATGTAACGTTTATGTTTCCCAAGATAACATATCAGAATTATAAAATATAAATATAAAATTATAATAAGAATAATCTCTTATTATTTGGTATTTTAAACAAATTATAAGAGCAAATAATTGACACTTAGTAATGTAAAAAGTTAAAAAAAAAAACATTTTACTTGTTACAATACGGCGAGCCATCGAGAAATTTAGAATTAGAAAACGCATTTATTTGACAAGCATTTTTTAAATAGTCACAATTTTCCAAAAACTTCTTGAAGAGTATTTCTTTACCTTTAACAACTTCTTCCATCTTTACAAAATCTTCTGAGCATGTGATAAACTGAGTCTTACAATTAGCATAATTTTAATCTATCACAACTGCAATAATGGTTTATGAGTCAGTTTTAGGTTTGTCAATGTCAGATACATTCAATTTTACTTTTTGGCCAATTTTCACATTAGCATGTTTATATGACATTTAATTTTTTCAGCTTGGTTTTCCAAATTAAATTTTTCATTTTTTCTTGTTGACAAAATAGATTCTTTCATATCCGAAATTGAGTCTTCAGTTACTACGACCTCTTCATATTGACTTATATTTTACAACTAACGTACACAAATGCACGTGCCTTTGCAGGAAAACCTAAGATTTACTGAGAAGATGGTGGTAAAAGTTTTAAATTAGTTGGTAAATGTTAAGTTTCGCTGGAAACTCTTAGGATTTACGGTAGTTCCGACTTTTACATTTAGAAAAATTGTTGACTTAACAATCGAAAGACACTCTAAAATGCAGAATATTTCCACCTTCATATCATGATTTTATCTGAAATTTTTTTCGATAAAATTGTTACTTTGAGATAAAAGATCGTCTTCATTTAAGTGCCTCGCCCTGTTTTTAAATATACTAACATATTAAACAGAACAAAGAAAGATTAAGTAACATTTAAATACAACCTATAACTTGATTATGCGTAGTATTTAACAGGTACTAAAACAACGTTGACACAAAGAAGTAATGAAATATTTATGGTACGTATTGAAGAGGTCACGTACGACATCCTCATCGAGTCCGTCTTAAAAAGGAAATGTTAATTCTTTTTTTAACACTCAACATAAATAATGTATGATGATAACACAAGATCGGATTTAGATCGTCTCTTAAACAAGAAAGAAGAAGTGACTTTCTTTTATGTCTTCGGGCGTTGTTACAATTAAAACACGAGTCGATTTAAAAAAAGAAACCGCGTGAAAGTCTTCTTTCTTTTCATCTCGGACAAGATGAACGAGAAGAAAATCTCCTTTTTTTTAATCTAACGATTTTTACCTGCTCGTTTTGCTTTTTCTTATCGGCGAAGGAAGTTTTCTAATTTACTTTATTCCTTATTTGAACAATTCAAAAGGTACGTTTAATCTTTACGACTTGTCGTTAATAAAAAAAAGTTGGAGAATTTATACGACTCGTTTGCGACTGAAATAACAAGAACCGTATTTTTTTAAAGTACGCGATAAACTCGCACGCTTTGAAAACAAATACTTTGATTTGAATGAATTGCTAATTAATCGGTTCTATTATTTTATTTTAAAATGGCAATAACGTTCTAGATAAATGTGTTTAGAATACGTGTTTTCTAAGATTTATTGAAACCTACTTTGTTTTTGATATTATGATTTCTTTTCTATCTTAATAAATGTGTAGTATTCATTAAGGTAAAGAATGTTTTTAAAGGTCAAAATGGTATGGAATAAATTGGGTTGTGTTGGTAGTTATTTTAGCAAGTTTTTTTGCAACTACTTATTGAAAATTGATGGCATTGTGATGACGTAAGAGTTGTTAACAGATAACAGATGTGGATTAGCAAATGATTCTCGGTATGAGAGATCTTTCTAGAGAAGGGTTTTTAATTCAATACAACTTGTATAATATTTATTGAGCTAAAATTAAAAAGAAAAAGAAATAGATGATGTGTTATCAGGAAAACGTTCTAGTATATTTCTTAGTTGGATTGTGTTGGGTTGGGTTATGCAACGAGATACCTTGCTGAAGAAGAAATCCAAGGTTACAAGGTATCCCAAAACCGACGGAACCAAGAACCCTCCACGGTATATATTGAATTATTATAATTTCAAAAAGTGACCTAAACAGTCTCCGAGGTACCTACGAGGTACCACGGAGTGAGAGAAAGAAGAATGTTGTCAGCTAAAGGCGATGTTACACGGTTCACTTTCAACTTGAATGAAATTACCAAATTAAATTGTGTAAAAGTGAATCGTTCAAAGTGATTGTGCAATCGCATTGAAAGAATTGAGCTAGTTTAATATTTTCAGTCCATCATTTTATGCAACGCAAATTAAAAAGAATTTAGTGTGAAAACAAATGTATTGAACGATACATTCTAGCGCACCACGGTTTAACGAAGAGACGTCAACAAATGTTACAGTTAAAAACAGTTAAAAATGGGTTGGGTTGGGAATGCAATGAAGATACTCTGTTCTTAGAACAGAGGAGTATTTTTTTCTTTTTGAATTAATGGAGTAACCATTTTTAGAAGTTCTTCAAAGTTAGCTTTATTCATTCAAAAATTTTATTTATTCATTTATAATAGTTGTATGGATTTCAATCAACATCAACTCCCTCAATAAACAGTTTGAAGGTCGGTCGGTCTGTCTTCTTAATATCCATTGCCGCACCCAGCTATGCTTCTCTCTTATTAACTGGTTAATTAAATTAAGATTAATCCCAACTCTACAGTCTGATTTATTTGACGACATCTTCCGGACTGTGTAAGTTGAATAGTTCATTTTAGTGGATACCTATAAACAGTATACTTTTCATTTCTGCGTAGGGTATCCAATCCTCGGGACAAAAAATGCTTCCGGGATTTGGCACTAACTTCTAAATCGCGGTACTTGAACTAAGGTCTCGAAATTTCCGAAAATAGGCCCGAAATCAAAATGCGTTGCAAAAAAACATTTAAAACGTACGTTGGATGTTTTACTTTAGTGTTACCGTAGGGGTTATCCATCGATCATATTTTGAGTTGAGACTTGATACAGCTTCCAGCATACTTGATACTGCTGCTGATACCTCTTCCAAGGTATCAAGTCATATACCTTCCACAAAACTTGAAATGCTTCCAGGTGAATCAAAATGCTTCCAGAAGATTTGAAATGCTTCCAGAAAACTTGAAACACTTTCAGAAGACTTCAACTGCTTTCAGAAGATTCTATACAGCCTCTGGAAAACTTAATACTGCTTCCAATAGACTTGAAATGCTTCCAGAAGACTTGATACTGCATCTAGAAGACTTGCAATGCTTTTTGAAGACTTCATATTGCCTTTGAAACACTTGAAATGCTTCCTGAAGGCTTGAAATACATCCAGAAGACTTAAAGTGCTTCAAGGAGACTTGATACTGATTCTAGAAGATTTCAAATGCTTCCATAAGGCTTGATATTGCTTCTGATAGACTTGAAATCACCCATAAAACATCGTTAATGGTTTTATCTGGATTGAAGTTATCATTTTCAATTAATATTTTAACGATTGAGCATATACGATATTTTTAATTTTTCAGATCTAATTCAGCCTTTTTTAGAGAGCCGTCATTCGTGTATAATAAAATACTGGGATTGGCAGCATATTTCTGCGCCTTTTAAAGGAAGTGAATCAATTTGGTTGAATCGTGATGTAACACCATAAAGGATCTCCGTTGAAATCCTTTTAGGTGGTTCCGGAGTAGACGAGGAAATGGGTTTTTAGTGTGTCGAGGCTTTTGACCTGAAGCCTACACTACTCGACCACCAAAGATCTCAGGCCCTGTTTAGCAGATTTTCCCCGACATAATTATTACATAATTTGATGTAATGAAAATCAAATTTGATTTTCTTATATTGTTATTTAGTAGGTTCTTTAAAGTTTTGATAGATGCAGCGTCTACTTCGTCTAGTACAGTGTTCTTCAATCTGTGCTCCGCGGAAGGGTCCTGCACCTTTTAGGGCAGGGGTTTCCAAAGTTTGTGTTATGTGGGCCAATTTAATATTACCGAACTATTTGGGCAAAAAAATATAATATAGGGGCATTTCTAGAAAGTGTAAACACAGAATGATGAGCGACTAAAAAAAAACGTCACACGGATTATATCGCGGGCCAAATTTACAGGCTTTGCGGGCCACATTTGTCCCTCGGGCCGCATTTTGGGAACTCTTGCTTTAGGGGTTCCAAGAATCAATCCTACAATTCGCAAGATAGTGCAATGTTGATTTAATAATTAGAGTCTACCATAGTACCCCATTCAAATCTACATATGTAGGTGGCGGTTGTGCATTTTGGATTAAATTAACTGATAAACATCTCGAGATTTCCAAACACTCCTTTCCTAACAACCTATCTCTGTAAGAAATCCTTTTCGGTATCTGTCGCTACAAAAACGAAGTATGGAAATCGAGTTGAAGCTGAAAACGATATGCGTTTCCAATTAACATCGATCCGTCCAGATATTTATAAATTGTGCAATAATTATTAAGCACAACAAAGTCATTCAATCTACAATTTTGATACTTCAGTAAAACAATACTCAACTGTTACGTTTCCAGTATCATTGTTATCTCCAGCTTTCAATATTTTCTTCTTAACAATTAATGAATTTTTGCCCATAAAATGTTAGTTTATTGTCAACTGTAAAGTAAACGCCTTGCATTACCTAGTAATACCCTTAGTGAAACGTCGTCGAAATTTTGCCCATATCAATGACTTTGACAAAACTGGAATTATCTAGATGAAAAAGGCAGGTCTCTCATTCCGAAAGATGTAAGCATAAGTTGCTCGGATATGGTCTATATCAGTGTTTCGGACCCCCAGGGTAAAAACTACATTAAATACAGAATAGAAAAATGAAGACTCTAACTTTGTTGTCTTAATGGTAAATGGTGACGTAAAAATAAAATATAAAGTAAACATTTTGTTGAAGAAGTATTTATTGATTATAACTTTTGTACTAAAATACAATAAAATATTAATGGCTTGCTTGTATGAACATGATGGGATGTTATGAGTTTATTTATATCCGGCTCGATGTTTGTCAGTAGCAACCGCAAATTCCCCCGATTACTAATTTCCAGTCTGTTTCTCTTCTTTGTGACGAGGCTCATAACGGCACTGAATTCATGTTTTACCAAATACGAAGACGGAAAAGCAATCAACAGCTTCTGTACAATAACCCATAATGCTGGATATAAAATTGGGATCAGTTTTTGTAACCAGAAAGTTTCGTATCCTTACTTAAACATTGGTTTCACTTCCTCATTTGTGGATAATTCAATAAGTTGCTCCTGTACTGGCATGTACTCATTTGCATTTGTGCTCTGAGTTTGACTACTTACAAAAGGGTTCAACACCCAGTCGGGAATATCCAAGTGAAGAACGTCTTCAAATCTTAGAGTAAGGTCCGAATGGAGAGCCGTTAAGTGTTGACAATAAGCAAGCAAATCTTCGTCTCTATTTTGCAATTTTGAAAGATTTGGAAACTGAGAACATTCTCCTCTTCCCAAGTTTTGTTTGTATAGCAAAAGTTTTGCAACAAAGGCAGATATTACACTTTTAGTTTTGATTAAATTTAGCTTGTCATCTTGTAGTTTCAAAATTAGTTTCGCTGAATCTGGCAAATAAATCAGTCATATAAGCGATGTCATTTGTCGAGATAATTAAATTATGACACAAATCATTGTCTTCACTCTCCAGGAATTCCAACACTGAATCAAAAAGCAAATAGAAGCGATTCAAATACGCACCTTTAGACAACCATCGTACTTCTGTGTTAAGTAGTAAACGATTATAGTCAACATCATTTTCCAAACAAAGTTGAGCAAATAATCTCTCATTTAAGACATTCTTTTTGATTTTATTAACTGCTCTAATGACATAATGTAGTGATTCATGCAAACGTCCACTAAGGTTTTTGCCACCAAATGATGTCGATGAATAACAATCTACCGATAATACATTCGGTATGACTTGTTTTAAGTACGCCAGAAAGCCTAGGTGTCGTCCTACCACTGCCGAAGCACCATCAGTAGCAACGGAGATGATGTTAGTCAAGGGTATAACTTTTATATCAAGAAATCTTTTTAATTCAGTAAATAATGTTTCACCTTTCGTATCAGTTTCCAAACATTTAGCAAATAACAATTCTTGGGCAATTTTTTCTCCTTTCACAAATCTAACATAAGCTAAAAGTAAAGCCTCATTTCCAGATAATGTTGACTCGTCAAGCTTTATAGACAATGGAGATGTTTTTAAGTAGTCACATAAAGAGTTTTCCACACTCTGAGCCACGTCGATCCTTCTTCGTACTGTATTATTACTCAATGGAATTGTTTTTATAATATCGTAAGCTGGTTTGTGCATCACGGTGCGTATTACCTCACTTATAGCTGGTAGAATAAGTTGTTCGCCAATAGTGTGCGGCTTTCCGGACTTCGCAATCATTAAAGATATATTATAAGAAGCACGCAGTCCATCGTCATCTCTCTGAGATGTTGTTCTTATGAGTTCTTGCAATTTCGGTGTTTTCAAACATTTTTCTTTAAGTGTTTGATAAAACGTTAAATCCTTATTTTTTTGTCACTATGGATTTCTATTAAATGTTCCTTAAGCTTAGAAGGTTTCATTGAATCGTTTGACATCATTTTATTACATAGAAGACAGAAAGGTAAAGTACTATTTCCTAGTGACGGAATAAAGCCAAATTTAATATATTAATAATTTAATATATTAAAAAATATATTAAATAATTCAAAATTAATTAACCACGGAATACACTAAAACACAGTAATTCAAAACATTAACTGAAGAAACTTAAAATTCCTTCAAAAATTTTAATAAAAAAGAAATCCTTAGTGAGTGTGATACATAATTTTTTTAATCAACTTAAATAAGAGAAGCCAGGTTTATACAAAAGAATGAACTGTAAATTTAGTCGTAAGTTTAAGAACTCGACAGACCCTCGAATCGATTTAAATTTTCCGAGGACCCCCTGAATGACCCTAGGGACCCCTTGGCGTCCATATGGACCACTTTGGGAACCACTGGTCTATATGGTTCAAAGAAAATATTCAGAGACGCCATTCTACTGGCCGTTCTACTCAGGAAGCAGGAGCAGGTCTCCTGCTTCCTGATCCTGCTTAATGACATTTACTTCTATCTATTTTGGTTCTCGAATTACAACCCACTATGTTTGTAACGGCAAGGAGATGTTCATCAATAAAATGACATCGTCTCCGGATTTGGAGTTCGTTCAAAGACGACACATAGCCTTAACACCCTATTAAGGTTTGGGGAGCGATATGTGCTGGATGACGACCACCCCTTACATTCATTCCAGACATATTAAACGCATGTCGTCGTTAACATCGACAACGTTCTGGACCCAGTGTTAGTACATTTCATACAGATTGCAGAATGCCATTCCAACAGGATAATACAAGACCCATACTGAACGAAGGGTTCCATACAAAAATTATCTCAGAAAAGGGTTCCCAGCAATAACAAAGGTTGAAGGATGCTGGTCTCTATTAAATACACCTTTTTTATATAGAGGTATGTCAGCAGAAATTAGTGCGTTGCATGTAGCAAAAAAAATTGAATAGTTTTCTTCTCATCATTCCTTTTCTCTAGTTCTGTGTTTTACACTTGCTAAATACAGTTTGACACAGATTTGTTGCAAAAGAGACCTTACCGTCAGTCTTAAATACCAAACATTCACACACATATTGAGATAATATTTCTGACATGAACGGCATTGCTTTCAACATAATTTTACAGTAATATGTAATTAGTACTACTACCTACTACAATTTCAAATAAATGTTTACTCCTACTTACTCTTTTCTAATCACTTGTAATCACGATAACGTGGTGTTCTTTCTTCGTAGTTTCAGGTATTCCAAAACAATTACCAATTACGGTAAGTTTATATCAAGTTGAAATTTAGTGAAGAATAAAATATGGAAAACATCCATTAAAAATGTGCATTTACTTCAAAACCTTATATAATTTCTGAAAATATGTAAAAGGAGATCCAATACTTGGCCGTGCGTCTGAAGACTACAGACTTCAGAAAAAGAAGTCTTCAGACGCACGGTTAAACCCAAAACTTTCCACTTCTAGGTCTAGTTTCTAGGTTAGTTCTAGTTTTATGTCACTAGATTTAACACTAGATATAGAACTAGAAGCATTCGAGTTTAGCCGTACATATCTCAAGACAACTAAACACGAATGGTTCTAGGTCTAGACATTGTCATCCGAAGACATTGTTTTAACGAAAACCTCTACAATGAATAGTTTCGGAAATAGAGTACTTTACAAACTGATTGGGCAACCCTGTATATTTCAATTGAAGTAAAACTGAAACTAACACTAGACCTAGAAGTTGAACGATTCGGGTTTAGCCGTGCGTCGGAGGACTTCTTTCTCTGAAGTCTTATATCATTAGATCTAATTCTAAATCTAGAACTATAAACATTCGGGTTTAGCTGCACATTTTTCACGACGGCTCAACCCGAATGATTCTAATTCTAAGTCTAGTGTTAGTTCTAGTTTTACTTCAATTAAAACATGAAGGATTGGGTTGAGTTGGGTTTAGCCGTGCATCTGAACACACTATTTTAATGAAGGCTTCTGCAATGAATAGTTTCTGAACCTGTATATTTCAATTGCAGTAAAACTAAAACTAACACTAGACCTAGAATCCTTTTTTTTTTAGATTTTCTATGAAAAGGGGCGCACTCCTTTCGTTTATACGACCCAGCCATATTGCGCCAAATATCTAAAAAAACTTTTTAAATGAATTAATTTTGAAGTCGTTGTTTTTCGGTTCCTTTCCATTGCAATACGTGATATTCTATACTCTCATCTTCGTCTGTCCCATCGTAAATGTCCTATCTCTAGTGCTGGGCAAAGTATCGGTACTTATCGAAGGTATCGGTACCTACCTCGTATCGACACTCGATACCAGCAAAGTATCAGTGTTGAAATAACAAACGGTCGAAACTATCAAATTATTGGAAGGCTGAAAAAATTAAACAAATTAAGAAATTATGCTGATAGTGAAATATATTATTTTCAATTTACATAACAGATGCCGTTATCTAAAAGCTACGTACATTCATAATGGACATTAGATATTGTAACCCAAAAACTCGTTTTTGTTAACTAAAAAGCAGATAATGTTCGAAGAAGATACTGCTGATACAAGATTATATAATGATGGAAAACGACATACTCCTCATAGAATATCAGATCTTCCAGCAGAGATTCTTTATTGCAAGCCATATACTGATCTTAGACGACTATTTTATAATAATTGTCTTTATTAATAAGTCACATAACAAGAGAAAGCAAAAAATCAAATAAAAAAATCATGATGACTCAAGCAGGAGGGAGGATTTTAATATACAGGATGTCTCACGTAACTGGTTCATTAGAACTTTTTTAGGTTCCACTATTCATAGAAGCTTGAAATTTTGGTAACGTGGGTTGATCATTCCAATCTATTAATCTAAAATATTTTCAAGATGGTCACCATTTCCGGTATATCGGAAGCAGACCTCAACTTTGTTATTTTAAATGGAATGCTATAGTTTTTATTACACCATTCAATTATACGTAAAAAAATATGTTGACTTTGATAACAGTTGTTGGTACCTAGCGTTCTTTGTTTTCGAGTTATTTTAATTTGTAGTGTTTTTTGGCAAATATCACCATGCACATATCTCAGTCAACGTTAATTTAAAAACGTTTTGCATTGGTACAATAACTCGTCATATATTGTCAAATAGATTGTCACTTGTTATATCAGTGTACCTTATACAGCGTGATCAAAAATTGAATTACCGTTTCCCTGTTTTCAATTGCGAGAAAGTCGAAAATTTTAAATGGAACGCCCCATATCCTTTTAGCCTATCAAAACGGGAATTTAATTCTCTACAAATTATCTGTAAGCATTTCTATACCTATTTATTATAGTTTTCTTGCTATTGAGGAATTAATCAAAATCATACATAAAATGCTAAAAACCGTGTGTTTTTGTTAGAAAACACATTCTGACAGTTTTTTGTTTAATTTATTTAAATAATCATTGGTATTATTTTTAGAATGATCTGCAATTGAATAAAGTTTAGTTTGTTAGCTTTTATCTGCCAAAAATAACGAGCAGAAGGACGCAATTCATACGTATAATTGAATGCTGTAATAAAAATTATAGCATTCCATTTAAAATAACGAAGTTGTGGTCTACTTCCGGTAGACCGGAAGTGGTGGCCATCTTGAAAATATTTTAGATTAATAGATTGGAATAAACAACCCATGTTACCAAAATTTCAAGCCTCTATGAATAGTGGAACCTAAACAAGTTCTAATGAACCAGTTACGTAAGACAGCCTGTATAGGTTACTATAGGTTGTTGTGTAAAATTGAATTAGGTTGGGTTGAGTACCAGCCGCATAGATATTATTAGCAGAAAATTTGATTTTGGTAGTTGGAGTCTATATACTGCTATTGGAATATTTGGTATTGCTAACATTATATTTTGCTCTTCTACAAATTACATACTTCCAATACACACCACTTGTTAGCAGAAGAACAGATTTCTTTAATAAGAAAGCAGATAATGTTCGAAGAAAACGAGACGCTGTTGATTCAAGATTAGATTCTGATGGAAACCCACAACATAAAACTCATAGAATATCAAATTTTCTAACAGAGTACTAAATATTGCTTACAGAAGACACAATGCTGAAATGAAACGTCATATTGTATTTGTAATAAAATAAATTGATTGCTGAAGATGCAACCTCTTATCTCTTATATATCTTAGATGAGTATTTTTTATATATGGACGACTTGGTTGAGTTAAATTGGATTAAGTTGTATTAGGTTGGGTTAGGCACTAACACAGTACTAGCGATGTGCACAACTTGAAGAAAGAAGGCTGGGGTATAAAACAGTTTGCGAGGAAGAGATAAATAGCGAAGATATTGAAGACATATGATATGTTGAGCTCAAAATCAAAGAACCATCGTTATGTTTGCAAAGATCATGCTATATAAACAAAAGATCAAATACCAAAAAAGACGCATGGGAAAAGACGCATGGGAAAAACGTGGGGAAGAAGAAAATGACCCGGAGTTAGGGATCGAGAGAAGAAGAAGGAGAAGTGTGGTTGTCTCCACATTGAATATATATTTCAAAAACTAATAGAGTATTCCTCCATCCAAAAGAACCAAGGGTCCAACATTGATATTGATAGTTCAAGTCTGCATGTTGCTATTAGAAAACGTGGTATTACTAATAATATACTTTGTTTTTCTACTGAGTATATACTTCCAATAGCGACTAGATATTTGCAAATGGCTAATAATGCTAGAAGATGCTTAGGTGCTTCTACGAGACGATTACATTATATTTACAAAATATATATGCTGACCAGAAATCATATATTGTCAATACAGACAAAATATTGGTACCAGAAGATAAGACTTTAGTAGCGAAAGACTAATGATTGCTGGCAGAAATCTAAATCCTCTTTAAAGAAGATTGGCTGAACGAAGACTGCTGACGAATTACTAGATATTACTGATTAAAGACTTCCTACTTCTCGCGGAGGACTAGTGACTCATAGCAGAAGACTACATGCTGCTAGTGGAAAACTATAGTATATTATTTTTTATTTGCATATCAGATGCTGCTATTTAAGAATAACATACTTTCAATGGAAAGTAGATATTGACGTACCGAATTTAAGAGAGAGCAACCGTTAAACAATCTGAACTTCCATGTATGCTCTAAATGGAAGACTTAGTACACTTAATAAGGTCTACACAATTGTTAAGCAGTGAAAGCACTGCTTAACAATTGATTTGTACAACTAATAGAGGACTCGATATTATATTGCCTTAAAATAAATACTACTTGCTTTATAGATTGCGTCGCCGAACGGTGAATTTACGCTTTGAAGTCGGTCGAGATTTTTTTCTACTATCAGCATCAATTCTATTGATGAGTGACTTGAGTTGAATTTTTTTTTGATTTGAAACATGAACGCAAGTTTATTTTACTTAAAGTTTATGTAAGAAGTATTTCGGCCTACTTCGAATATGTCGGCCGCATTAAATATTGTTTCTAATACTTGCGCGTATATAAAAAATATTTTCAATGCTTTCGTTACGGTACTTCGATACTTTGAACAGTATCGATACCGCAAAGATATCGATACTCGATACCTTATTTAAAATATCGCCCAGACCTACCTATCTCCCTCAATGATTTCCATATATTACTTAACAAATTTCTGAATACGAGACATTCATTCTTGGAAAATTATTGTGTCACTAAAGAAATGTTGGAACAATATTTATTTTCCAAAAGTCCCCACACATTCTTTAGACAAAGCGTGTACACGCGCCTAAGTCCTCAAATGTTTAAAGCTGGTTGTGCTTAGATTCCCTTTTACCATCGTATGGATATGTTAAGGTATATAAAAACAGTTGTAGTTGTCGATGAAATATTTATTTTTTAGTTTTTACCGGTTTCGGCTTTAATTGTCATCTCCAGGAAACCACGTTGTTGCAAGTAGAAAAATACAAAAAAAATGATAAAAAAACAATTTTCTATTAAGCTAAACACTGATAATAGTTAAATAAATCAAATAAGGATAGGAGTAAACATTAAATCGGAATAACGTAAATGTTCATCAAATCGGAAATATGATTTTTAACAAATTACAATTTTAATGTTTGTGAGAAGGACGAATCGAAATCGGATGGACTCTATAACTATCAAAATTCATTAAATATCAAAGTGACATTTTCACTATAATTAAGAAATCATTTAATTGACCCTTTCCGTCCATTCGAAACCAAAAAACATACTTCCTAATATCGTTACCAAGGTAATCAATTTGATTGAGACTAAAATACATTTTTATAAAACTAATAAACGTTAATTGAATTTGAACCTCGATATTAAGAACGATAATTTTAATTGAATGTAAAAACAAAATTTAAAAATTGGTAAAAAACACTTTAAAATGTATTGATGTAATCTCAACCGTAAATAATTGATTAAAATCTAATTTACGTGGAAGCAAAGAATCCGATCAAATCTTTTAATAGATCGTAACTTATTAGATTGTGACTCATCGTTTCAATAAAGTTCTTCCGTTTCGTATCAAAAAAAGCGCTGTCCTTTCCTTCAATTGGTTATGGTTGTTATTTTTACGGTATGGGTTATTGTTCTCCTTTTGAAAAAATAATTATAAGCGATGAATAATAATTTCATACCAACCATAAAAACAAATGATTAAATGGTACACAAAAAATTTTTAAATCAATAGTTAACGTATTTTACAACGCTCACAGACTGTCGTGAAAAATAAACGCTTTGGAATCAAACAGTCTTCACTTCGTTCTTAAATAGACTTTAACCTTGTCTTATTTTTTTCTGAATTTCAAGGTCTCATTGCTCCGCTATTAAAAGCAAGACATATGACCCACTTGTAAACTAAGTCTGAAAGATGTTTATTTATTTTAAGAACGAAATTTATTTGCTAGTCGTATTTACAAAAAAGAAATTACAAGACATTTTTAACATCAACAGCACCGCTTATTACTAATCTTCGATTGGGTTCATCTTTTAAACCTAATTCGATACGGCTAATTTTCCATGGTTGGTCAGTTGTTTCGCGGTCAGCCCAAAAATAAACCGTCCCTCGTTGTTTAGTACCACTAACTGGTACTTCGTATTGTGCGGCAAGATCTTTGGTGTAATTTTTCTCCGTATTCCCAATATCAACCAATTTGTCTTTTATGGGTTCACCTAATAATTCGACAGCTCCTTTATGGGCACGCACAATTTTAAAGGTGGCTTTATATGGCTCAAACTGGCACACGTTCTTATTCACTTGCCATCGATATGCTAACCCCATTGAAACCGTTAGAATTCCTCCAACAGAAGCCAATTTTACTAATGTCATGTTACTTGGAAACATTTTTATGCTAAAAATAAAACAATTTTGAAATGTTTATTCTGCCTGAATAAAGTCTACGTATAAATTAAAAAATTGAAGAAAATATATTTCCAAGGCAATGAAAAACTTGTTAGGATTTATTAAGAAATGTAAAGAATTCGAAGTGTGGCATTTATTTTCAAATTGAATGTTTTTTGATTTATAAAAAAATAAATATAGATTATTTAGGTCATTTCATCGCAAAAAATGTACTGTAGTTAAATGGCGAATTCGTGTTATTTAATTTTTGAGCATTTATTAAACATGACTACAAGAAACCGCCAAATTTCATGAAATATTCGAGAATTGACTATTATTTTCCGAAAGGATGGCAAATCTCTAGGTGAAATATTTTGGAAAATTACAATAAAACGGGGTCTACAAAAATACAGCTTCATGCAGATCATACAGTATTGAGTGTTCGAGATGAACGTGCAAGAAAATTATAGGATAAGTTTGAACCAAAATTAAAATTAACACTAGAACTGTAACTAGGACTAATACTAGTTCTAAAACTAAAAACTTTCGGGTTTTGTCGTTTATCTTCTGAAAAAATGTTTGTTGTTTCAGATGCCATGTTGCAACCTTCTTCAGAATCTGGTTTGAAGCCACAAAGTCAGAAATTACAAAACAATATACTGAGTGAGGCATTTAAATTGAGACGACCTTATAATTTAAAAAGCATCTATGTTACGGAAAAAGGTTTCAGATAAAATTTTCTTCATATGACAGGGGAAAACATCTGCATATTTATTATTGCATTTTGGAAGCGCCATCTATGTCTTTCAAATGTTAAGTAAGCTTTTTAAATGGATGCATATATTTTTTTCATCATCATGTTATTTTTCAATGACTAAATACCTACATAACTTTTCTTTGAAATATTTTTTATTCCACGAACATTACGTATAATAGAAATTCAATGTACTACCAGGGAACATCTAAATTAAGATCAGTAGGCTAGTAAAATCAAGTAGGCCAGCAGAGATTGGAGTTGTTTTAGTATCCATATTAGAGATATGCCCAAGAGTAACGTTTTATGCATGCTCACGATCTAGAAAGACACGTCATACGTTCATATGAGGGTACGTATCAAGTACTCATATGACGACTCAACTTGATATCATCTCTCATATTGAATAAAACTTACAATTACTAAAAAAAGTATAGTTAAAGTTGTATTGTTTTGGATTTGATTTTTTATAATATGAAGGATGCCATGAAGTTGAAGAGTAACACATCTCAACTATTTGGATTGAGCTTCAACTTAATACTTAATGATTTGAAGTTGGAGCTCAACCCAACTCAACCATAGAAGAAATCTTTCATACCATCCCTCATATTAAATAGTGTGAAGTTAGAGCTCAACCCAATCCAACTATAGAAGAAAAAGTCACGGAATGGTTAAAAAAACTTAGAAGCGTTAGATTGGGTTAAGTTTCAACTTCATATCATTCATTATGAGGAATATTATGGGTTGGGTTAGGTTGGGTTGAACTCCAACATCATACCATTAAATATGAAGGATGGTATGAAGTACGTACCAACCCAACCAACCATAAAACTTTTGGAAATAAACTCTGTAAGTGTCATGTCGATTTCTTCATTGAATATTTCTGCTTCATTATGTTAACAATGAAAGACATTAGCAGTCGATTAACAGGTACTTTATGTAATCCCTAAAAATTGTATATACTACCTAGATAAACTATCTGAGAGACAACGATCTTCATAATATTTGATACATTGCCTAGACATCCCAGGTACTTTATACGTTACCTAGGCATTGAACTCGGAACTCAATAGTTAAAGTAATTAATATTCGTAATTTTGAGATTTTTGAAAAAGCTTCTAACATGACTCTGTCTTATGCCTTCTAACATAAAATGATAGCAATTGATTCAAACAACTTTAGGTTGCTTAATAAAAGAAAATACTAATATTGGTCTTGACCAAAATGGTTCTAATGCGCTAAATGCACTTCTGAGATACTAAACCAATGTCTTCTGTGAATTGAAAAACTTAAAACAATTGATTTCGAGATTTTTGAAAGGGTTTTTAAGATATCAAAAGCTAGAAAAGACGTTTTGGAGTATGTAATTGTGCAAAACAATTAAAAAACACTAAATAAGATGTTTCTCAGAAAATGCAAAAAAAAAAGATTATGGGATATATTGATTGGTAGTGACCAACCTGGTTCTAAAGCACTAAAAATATCTGTGTTATACTTAATCAAAGTAGAAAAATTGAAAATAATATATTTTCGTGTTTTTGAGAGTGTCAAAGATAACAAAAGCTAGAAAAAGATTGCTAGGGTGTGTCAAAATAGTACTAATTGCTTGGATACATCATAATGCATATACATAATTGCTTTCCAGAAAATACAAAAAATTTTGATTATGAAATATATTTAACCAAAACGGTTCAAATGCACCAAAAACAGTTTTCCAATGCACAACTAAACCTGGATATTTCTAGTTCTATGGTTCTCAAACGATTTAAAAAAGTTATTTATTAATGCCGAACGCTCACCAGAACTCCGTTAAAATATATGAGGATGAGGATCCTAAAAACAATGCGGATTATCCGCAGTTGGAGATATCCGTTATATCACTAATTCTTATAGATCCATTCATCATAAATTCAAATTTAAATTAAATTTTGTTCTATTTCATTAGTTATAGAATGCTTTTACAATGTGCATGATCCAGGTGGGTCACGCATGATCCATAGTGACCCGGCGGGACTCCCGTAATTTGCACATCTCTAATCCATATCTGTCTGTCTGATTCATAAATTAAGCTTAAAAAGACGTACGAGTATTACAAACAGTAAAATAATTTTTGTTTGTAGCTAAGAGGTATTTTACATTTATGGATACTAAAATAACTTATCTAGCAAAGCCGTCTTAATTTTTCCAGCCGACTTGATGTTAATTGCGGTCTTCCCTAGTTACACTTTACTGTGTTAGTATGCATAATATTGATTAAACAAAAATTATTTTCTAATAAAAGCTATGTACTTTGTCAAGGAGAATGGCATGGTGATGAAAAGCAGATATGTATCCATTAAAAAAAACTTACTTAATGATAGAAACACATAGATGCCGCTTCTGAAATGCAACAAAAACCATACAGAATATTTTCCCCCTTTGTATGAAGAACATTTTATCCGAAACTGTTCGGATAAAATTGATGAGGTCGTCTTAATTTAAGAGGCGTCACTCGGTATATCGTTCAAAAACGATAGTATTAATTTATACTAATTACAAGCAACTAATTACTGCGGTGTGTCAGGTTTGGAAGTCTTGTTCGTATTCGCCACCATCTTCTATGTTCTGCAAAGTTCCCAACCATCTTCTCTGTTGACGTTGTTTTTATGGCGGTGCATTTCTACGGCCTCTTTTGTCAGTCTATGATTTGCTAGTCCTAGCCAATATCTTATATATATATAAAGTCGATTCGATGTTCCTCTGAACGGCAATGTTCCAACAACCATCGGCTGTTGGATCTTCTTCAGCCAACATAATACTTCCCAGAACTGCATGATAGCCGGTATGCTTCCGCTGCTTTTAATGGAGTTAGCTTGTCTTTGGCTATGTATGTAGTTTCATGTGAGGTTAGTTAAAGTATAGGTGGTATAACCAAAGCATTTAGGCCCCCATAGTGAAGATGTTTGAAATAGAACAAAATTACATGATAGCCGATAGACTCCTGCTCCTTTTAATAAAGTTAGCTTGTCCTTGGCTATCAGGAGTGTATTCCGAGTTTTGGTGACGATTCCGTAAAGCACTACGATAACGTTCTTCTTGACGTGTCTTGCAATTCGTTCCGCTACTCCGGAAACATAAGACAGTAACACCCTGTGGGAGAGGGAGGGGGGTACAGCTGCTGCAGCAGAGGGTATTAACAGGAATCGAACGGTAGCCCAATTTTTTCTGAATATTGTTTTTTATTCACCCTATTATCGCCTGAGAAAACTAGCATAAAAATCTAAGGTGGCGACCGATGTCGCGACTGATATTACGTATACTGTTGTCTTCATTGAGGTTGACAAAAGTCCAGAATGACAGTTGAAGATGCCTACAACCAATATATGGAAACAGGAAATTTTACTGGGCGGCAAAGTTCCGGTAGAAGACTAGTGTCGATAGCAGTTGATGATCAATGTATTGTTCTAAACACTCTGAAGAATCGTAAAACAACAACTGTAGAAGCTCGCCATCGTCTTCAAATTGTGTTACGTAAGTCAAAGAACCATTCGTCGAAGACTTGCTGAAAGTGATTTGACGCTCAATATGGAGACGTCGTAATGAAAGGATTGCTGTTATGTCGCTGCAGTTACATCCCACAGGATGTTACAGATTCTGAGAAGAAAGGTTTTTCTCATTCTTGTACCCTGTATATGCTTAAATTAAAATCTGAACGAAAATTACCAAAAAATCAACCTTTCGATCAAAAAAGAATCATCAAAATCGCATGCGCGATTTGCGAGAAAGCCAGCTTTGAAGTTGTTGTCTAATTTATAGCGACCGATCAGTGTATATTCCATTGTCGATTCCGTTAATCCAATACAGCTCTTCCTGGTGGGCAGCTGCTTACTATTGCAATACGTGGTATTCTGTGCTCATCCAGGAAGGTGTATGGAATTTCGGACAATAAATGTGCTAAAACGTACAAATTCAGAAACGTATTAGATTCAGAAATCAAAAAGAACGTAAAAAGATATTGTTCAAAGATTTCATTGCTGATGAATAATTTTTAATAAGAATGGATCTCTCAAAACTAATTTTGAAATTTATTACAAAGCCTACATGTCATGAATATTTCAAGCCTCTACAACTACCAAAATTCGTTACACAATAAATACACATTCTCTATAACTAGGAACTACAATTCGAAATGTTCTCCACAAAAACGAATGTCACGGTTACATACCTAAAGAAACTCTTTATATCACAAAAGAACTGGATAAAATAACTGGAATTTGTAAATAATACAATTCTGAAGACAATAGCTAGTTAAGGTAAAGTGCACTATTAGGGACCACACACCAAATACCAACTGAATTAATACATTGTATTAAATACCTAGTATCTCTGTTAACAGTTCATTAATATAAAAGAAAAAAAAATCCTTAAAACTACATAAACAATAGGTAAGTAGTTGTAATGGAATAATTGTTTGCAATATTTATAAAATTTGCATTCCGGTAATAGAGTAAAGGGACCCAGAGTAAACATTTGACCATTTCCAGTTAAGACTATTTTGAATCATTGCACTAGTCGTGTATTCTTTTTTTTTTCTTGAATTTCAAAATTTTTTTTAAATTTAAAATTTCTGGAAAATAATTGTGTAATGAATTGCACAGTAGTCCATAACAGAGTAGTTTGTGTTCATCTTTTTTTCGATCTCATTGTCTGAAATAGAATCAATATCTTCTAATAACTCTTCGTATCTTATCTTCTTTTGCTCGTGTTTTCTTTTCAATGCCTTCTTGCGTGACTTTTTTTGTTTTCTTCTTTTTTTCAATATTTTTTTTTTCGTGTCCAGTTTTCTTCTTTCAAATTTACTTATCTGTAATCTTTTTTTGACAATATTGTTGCCACTCAGCAGATGTTGTAACTGAAGGTATTTTATTCGAAGATTTCTTTTTTTAATTTGCTGTTTTTAAAAGCACTAGACATAGATTCGGAAACAGGATCAACAGTAAAATTATTTGCAAATCAACACGAAATCTAATTATGATCAGTTTTTGAGTTATAGGCTAATTTAAATAATACTAATGTGTAATATACGAAATTCAATTTGTAATCTCTCGATTAATAATTGGATCAAATTATAATTTTTAGAACCAATTCTTGACCAAATTTATATTTGTTGATTAAACAAATACTTATATTAAAAAGCACTCCAATTGATCAAAAATATACATCTTATTAGTGCCAAACATAAATATGATAAAAATGTAAACTTATTTTGTTGTTGTATACTACCTACTAAAAATACATATCGGAGCTCCACAACGTTTCAGAATAGATTAATCAAGATCTTCTCTATATATGTTATGTTTTTATTTTAACCTGTTTAACCTAAGTGGTTACTATTTGGTACGCTGTCACTAATAGGGTACGTTACCTTAGTGAATTTTGGAAATTAATAATTTTTAGGGATAAAAAAAAATAATTTCATTCGTACACAAAAATTTGGCAAAGGCGTAGTGAAGGAGTCAAACGATAAAATTTCTACCCAACAGTAAAATACGGAGGTGGTAGTACTATGTTATGATATAGGATAAACAATATTAGTTTGCTATTTTAAAAAATAATTTGCTGGAAAGTGCTAGAAATTTTAGGAATGTGCAATCATTTATTTTTCAACAAGGCAATGGTCCCAAGCAACCGGCAGAAATGGTGCTCTTATGGCTGCTATAAGATGAGGTGAGACAATTGAGCCCCAGGTTTATATTTCTGGGGTAATGTACAATTTCTCCATATGAAGAGATGAATGCAGTGAAGCATGAACGGAAGCATCGAAAAAGGCAAAAATAACGTATAAAATACCATTCGACAGCGATCTATATGTGACCCAAACTTATATTCAATTTCCTGTATTACAAACTACGACAGACTGTTAGTTAAACACAAATTCGTTAATTCGGGTAATATTTTTGCATGCTTTACAAAAAATTTACATGTATATTGCTGCTTTAATGAACAGTTTTATGTGCTGTTCATTTAATTACACGTTCGTTCACAGGAATCCAATTCCTAAAACAGCAAGGGGCAACCAGATTTCAGTGGAGCCCAGTTACAATGTCAAAGTTTTTGGTTATGTAATCTAAATCATTGGTTCAAAGTGAAAGTAAGATGTAATTGCTCTAAAAAGAATCAAAAACTACTTGGTCCCGGATCCGTTCCAGGAATTCACGGAATAAATTATAGGTTCTTCTACCACCACTTTCATGTAGTTTTGTTTGGAAATAAATCTTTAAAAGCAATTTGCAGAATCTTAAAAAAAGCTCGAATTCGATCTGAAAAAGTCTGAAAAAATTCAAAACATCGTACCTGCTCTCCAAAAAATACTTGCAGCACTGAAATGGTAAAAATAAGCTCATTATCATCTAAAAATTAATTGAAATGATAACTTCAATCTAAAAAAAATTGTGTGGGTCTTCTGGGACCAGTTTGGAAGCATTTCAAACCTTCTAGATGCAATGTCAAATCTTCCAGGGACAGCAAAGCATTTAAAACCTTCCAGAAGCAGTATCCAGTCTCCTGTATGCATTTCTAAGTGCAATATTAAGCCTTCCAGGACCAGCAGTAAATGTTCTGGAAGCAGTTCAAGTCCTCTGAGACCATTTCAAATTTTTTTGAATCAATATCAAGTCTTACAGAGGCAGTATCGAGTTTTTTGGAAGCATTTTAAACTTTCTACATGCAATATCAGTCTTCCTGGGCCAGTAGCAAAGCATTTAAAATCTTCTAGAAGTAGTATCATGTCTTCTGGAAGCATTTCAAGGTTTCTAGAAACAGTATCAAATCTTCTGGAAGCATTTCAAACCTTCTAGATGCAATATCAAGTCTTCCTAGGGTGGTAGCGAAGCATTTAAAATCTTCTAGAAGCAGTAACAAGCCTTTTGGAAGCATTTCAAGGCTTCTAGAAATAGTATTGTCTTCTAGAAACAATATAAAATCATCTAGAAACAGTATCAATTCCTCTGGAAGTATTTCAAATTTCTTAGAAACAATATCAAGTCTTTCAGATGCAATATTGAGTCTTTTGGAAGTATTTAAGATCTTCTAGAAACAGTATCAAGTCCTCTGGAAATATTTCAAATTTCTTGGAACCAGTATCAAGTTTTCAGAAGCAGTATTGAGTCTTTTGGAAGCATTTATAATCTTCTAGAAGTTGTGTCGAGTCTTCTAGAAACAATATAAAATCATCTAGAAACAGTATCAAGTCCTCTGGAAGTATTTCAAATTTCTTAGAAACAATATCAAGTCTTTCAGATGCAATATTGAGTCTTTTGGAAGCATTTAAAATCTTCTAGAAACAGTATCAAGTCCTCTGGAAATATTTCAAATTTCTTGGAACCAGTACCAAGTCTTTCAGAGGCAGTATTGAGTTTTTTAGAAGCATTTGCTTGTAATCTTCTAGAAATTGTATCGAGTCTACTAGAAACAATATAAAATCATCTAGAAATGTATCAAGTACTCTAGATGTATTTCAAATTTCTGGGAAGCAGTATCAAGTCTTTTGAAAGCATTTCAAATTTTCTAAAAGCTGTGTCAAGTCTACCGGAAGGTATATCAAGTCTACCGGAAGCTATATCAAGTTTTCTGGAAGCATTTCAAGTCTTCTTGAATTATTTCAAGTCTTCTGCAAGCAACATTTCTACTATAAGTCCTACAGTAACATTAAAGAGAAAACACCAATCTACGTTTTTAAATGTTTTTTGCAGACGTATTTTTATTTCCGGGCTATTTTCTGGAATTTCTGGACCTTTAACCTATGTAATGGAATTTAAAACTCAAATCCCGAAAATATTTTTAGTCCGAGAATTAGACACTCTAAAGAAAACCTGAGGAATCAGAAGAAGGGTATCAATTATGATGAGATATCGCTTCATGGCAGTGAAAATGAGCCTTTAAATGTTGCAGAGAATGTTGATATTAATTACATACTAATAATATACATTTATACTCTGGTGGCATACATTTTGTAAAGGAATTTAAGATACAAGTACTGTTACATCTTCATTTTAGATCTTTGAATAAATTCTGTGTATCTTTTACTTCATTCTTTAGGATTGTAAGAATCTATGTAATTACCCTTATGCACAGTACATTGCTTTATATGAAAAATATAGGAGTAAGTTCCAGTTACCCCTTCCCATGGAATAACTGAATCTCCAGTTCAATTTTTTATACAAATGTTATCTGTTGAATTTTGATTTGTGACTATCCCTTTAGAGTAAAGATACTTGAACTGATATGCAGCATTAATTAGGTTATTTAATTGAATACTTAATAATTATGAAGACTTTTGGGTGGGGTTTCAGTTATCCCACCTCACCTTACAATGTTTCCCATCAAGTACATACAACTTCACAATCCCCAGATCTCAATCTGTTAGAACATCTATGAGATAAGATAAAGTGCAAAATATTACAACATCCTATAACAAATTTAAATGAATTAAAAGCAAGAATAAATGAGGAATTGGGCAAAACAGATTCTGCTGTTACCCAAAAAGATCAGAAGCAGTTATCAAAATTAACGGCTATCCCAGTAATTATTAAATATTTCCTTTTATCTTTGAGGTTGTGCATAGCATCTGCATATTTTCTTATATTTATTTCTTTATAATCCCAAAAATATTCAATTTGGAAGTACAATTCGAATTCCTTACATTTCTTTATCGATTGCAACAATTTTTTCATTACCTTGGAGGTATATCTTCATTAATTTTCTTGTAGAAATTTCAAAATTTAATTTCTAACAGCGTTAAATTTATTTTGGCAAAACTATAACCTTAAAATGTATTTACATAACCTAAAAATAAAAAACTGTTATTTTTACTTAAAATTACAAATAAAATGAATTAAATTCACCCAAATATTATGTAATACGGCTTAAATCAACTTTCGTGTTGCAAACAAAATTATATTACCTTTAAAATATCTTTTTATTATTGACAATCAACTTGTATTGCTTAACCTCAAAATTTATTTACATAACCTCAAAGTAAAAACGAAAGTTCATTTTAACGACTTTGAAAGTGTTTAAATGGATGGAATATTAGCTTTGGGCCATTTTTGTGAGTCGCACGGGCCCTGTGTGATTTTGTGTACGCAAAAAGCGGAAAATCCCCCGAAAAATCAAGCTCCTCACGCTTTAACCGTACCTTGGTGCGATTCTTGCCAATCAATCTTTTTAAATCAAGCACTTGTTAGTAAAAATGAAAATGGATGTTATGTAACGACCCGAACGCCTTTACAACAAGATTTAGCCTTTCTTCTAAAACAAGCGGTTGTTCGTAGTTTAAGTTGTGAGGAAGAAACGAGTGGAGAAGGATCTCCTATTTATTTTGGGGATCATGAACGGGGACATGTTTTAGCACGTACTTTTACGCTTCAAGATTCTTTAGCAAGAGGGTTTTATCGTAAATATACTATTTTGATGTTAATGAGAGACAAAGTGCATTTATTGAATGTTTGGCCGGTTCTTGTGAAACATATAAAAGAGATTGTGAAGGATTTAAAGAAAGATGCTGCGAAAATTAATGATGCTGAACAAGAAAAGAGGCCTCAAAGGGCTGTTAGGCAAGCTCAAGGATCTCCGAGTACAACAGGAAGGTCTTTATCTGAATTAACTGGTCGCCCAGCTGTTTTTGCACATCTACATTTATGGTTTGCTTGGTTATTGAGTGGATCTATAGCTGAGGAAAGAAGAAAAACTCCTTTAAGTATCCCCAATGTGTCTCCTTCGCCTTTATTGAGAACTTATTTAAAAAATTTAGGAGATGAAGCTTTTAAAGTTGGTCTATATTGTGTTTTAACCGGCGTTAATTTAATTACTGAATCATCACTTTTGGATGCTTTCAAAAGTTTATTACCGTGTGAATTTTTGGTGAGCAGTAACCAATATTGTACTATACTAAAAAGTGATGAGAAATATGAAGTAAAATGGGATGAAGAGTTACCTAATAAATTACCAACTTTAATTACTAACATTGTTAAATCATTGGATAATAAACATTTACCTGATTCGGTTTTAAAGACACAATTAAATTGTTTGATTGTACAGTGGAGAAATGTTGTTAATAGTTTAGCAAGACCTCCAAATATTAATTTAGAATTTTTACAATCGCTGGGAATACAAAAGTTTGATCTTCCTCTTTTATTGTTTTGGATTACAGGATTATGTAATGAAAATAAAGCCATTGTATTAAAGGAACAATTGATTAAATGTTTAGGTTGTAATAAATGAATTATAATTGTATAAATAATGTTAAAAGACAAATTAGCAGCTTGGTTGTTAAATATTAAGGAATGACATTGTGATTTTAAATTCTATTAAGTTATCAGTTATTTAAAAAATATATTTAATAAAGTAGGAATAAAAATCAAAATTATTATTTTATATACACTCAGTAGCAGAAGTCTGCATACAAAAAACTTGTAATACTTTAATTGAAAAAATAAGAGTCATAATCTAATATGATAAACTTGATTTTTTTTATTTTGTATATTAACTACATATAATTCTATTAACAAAATATGCTTCAACAAAACAGAAACAGTAGTTACAGAAAAAAATCAAAACTAAAAATTCTACAAATAACGGGTATGCAAAAATCTGCGTACAAGTCAGGACAGTATTTATAAAAAATTCATAAATGAGATCATTATTTCTATATTAATATGAGGTCGGATAACCTTTACGTTTAATGACGTCCCTTAAACGTTTAGGCATGGAGTGCACTAATTTCTTCGTTTCGTCCGAACTGATTTTGGCCCATTCCACAATCATAACATTTTTTAACGTTTCCTTCGACGTTATGTTGTGTTGCCGAATCCTGCGTTCCAGTAAATCCCAGAGGTGTTCGATGGGATTCAAGTCATCAAACACAACACAAAGCTTAGTGTTGTGGGCGCAATGTTTGGGGTCATTATATTGTTGAAAAAAGTATTCGGGCCCCAAACCCAAGTTTTCGATGCTAGGCTTCAAATTTTCTTTTAAAATGTCTATATACATTTTATGGTCCATTGTCGATGTTATGAAAACCAACCTTCCCACCCCTTAGGTGCACATACACCCCCAAACCATAACTTCACCACCTCCGTGTTTTACAGTCGTTTTCAAATTTTCGGGATTAAGGGCAGTATTAGGTTTTCTCCATACAAGTTGTTTACCCTTAATGCCGAAAATGCAAAATTTGCTCTCATCTGTAAAGAGAACTTTCTCCCAGAATTCAATGGGCTTGTCTAAGAGTTTTTTTGCAAAGGCGATCCGCTTCTGACGATTGACCTCTGACACAAATGGCTTTTTTCGTGCAACGCGACTGTGATAGTTAGCTTTTTTTAACGTCCTTCTCACCGTATCTTTGCTGATAGTTTTATGAAATTCTTCTTGTACATTTTCTACTATTTTTTTTTGCCGTCAGCCTAGGTTCTTTTCTAACCTGCTGTACAATTTTTCGCTTCTCTCGGTTTGTTAAAAGGGGTGGTTTACCAGATCGCGGACGTGAGAGGTAATCTTCAGTGTCTTTATAATTATTAATTACTCTTTAAATGGAAGAGTGTGACCTGCCGACAGTTTCTCCTATTTTTCGAAAAGATTTTCCCTCTTTCCATAACTTTACAATAATTTTTCTCTCTCCCAATTCAATTTCCTTTCCTTTCGTGTCCATTCTAACTTTTAGCTTCTAAGCCTCTGCTAATATAATTGACACCGATTATCTTTTATTTAAATCGGAAAGCGTACATCGCCAATTACGTATTTAAGTAAATAAGTATATTTTGGAGAAGGCGTCTTTATTTGTATGCAGATTTTTGCGTACGCATTATTTGGAGAATTTTTAATTTTAATTTTTTTTGTAACTAATATTTCTGTTTTATTGATGCATATTTTGTTAATAGAATTATATGTAGTTAATACACAAAATAAAAAAAAATTGAAGTTTATCACATTAGATCATGACCCTTATTTTTTCAGTTAAAGTGTTAGAAGTTTTTTGTACGCAGACTTCTGCTGCTAAGTGTATTTTTTTTTTATTTTAACATTATTAATTTTTTCTTTTTAGTTGTACCTTGGACCATTTTATTTCTAAAGCTAATATTTCAAGCTTTATTAATTGATATTGAAAGTTTGTAGTTTAAATCTATAATGTAATGTTACATCAGTTAGTACCTATAGAGTACCCATAGAAAGTTACATCATTCTATGGGTAGAATATTGTACTAAAGACAAAATGTCAATTGGTTCAAGGTACAATACAGGGTTGTGTCATGAACCATACAATATTGTACGTTGATTGCTGCTTGGACCAATTAGTAAGTACTTACATCTAATTTTATTTTTGTATATTATTATCAATAATTTGATAATAAAATTAAAAATGCGACAAATATCTACCATTGTCAAAATTTAAGAGAATTTGTTTCTTATAAAATACTTTCATAGCTAAATTTTAATTACAAAGTAGGGTATTGACTGATGTCTAAAATTTTACAGGATGAGCAAATTTTTGTGTTATTATAGGCTATCTCCGAAACTATAAGTGATAGGAAAAAAGTAGGTGCCATGTTCCAGCATTCTAGCTTCGCTATTTCAAGAAATGCTCGTATTTCGTTTATTTTTGAAATCGAAGAAAAGTGGTTAACACATTCTTAAGACACTTTTTTGAGTGGAATGTAATGCCGTTGAATAATTTTAGATAAAGTTGATAATTTGCGAGATATAACACAAAGTTGTGTTTTTTTAAATACAACCAATAGTTGATTATGGTGCTACTAAAAAGAGCACATTTTTAGCTTTTCAATGATGTATCGTATGTATGGTATTTTTGCGCAAAATAAGCGGGATTAAATATGTCTCGAAAAAAGAAATCCGGACATGGCATCTACTTTTTTAGTATTTCTTGTAGTTTCCGAGATACCCTACAATAACACCAAAATTTGCCCACTCTGAACATTATATCGCTAATAATTTTTGTTAACATTTCGGGCCTTTTGTGTTTTATGTCTTTAGTTGCTAGTTGCACATAATTTTCTTCTTGGATAGAGCGGTCGTTTGCAACTTTTCCGATATTTTCTTCTCTAATTAATTAAGAACCAAGTCATCATCTGATAAAGTTTGACAAAGCTGAATATTTTCGTAACGTTCTTCTCCACTACCTTCTTCATAGGCATCGGATTTTGAAAATACAATGTGCTGAAAAAACTGAATTGGGAAAAGACTCAAACGACGAATAACAGTCCTTAAAAGGAAAAGTCTGAATTAGGTCTAAAAAGATTTGAAAAAATTCAAATAAAGAAAACGTAAGCTGCAGATACTGGGACTGATTTGGGAAGTAATGGTAACTCCAATCCAGATAAAATCATTTTTAATTTTGTTTAAGTGTTCTATTAAGCATTCCAAATTTTCTAGAAGCAGTATGAAGTCTTTTGGAAGAATTTCAAGTCTTCTCAAAGCGATATCAAGTCATCTAGAGGCATTTCAAGTCTTTTGAAAGCAGTATTAAGACATCTAGAAGCAATATCAAACTTTCGCAGCAGATTCTGGGACTAGATTGGAAAGAAAAAACTTAATAGTACATTAAAATTAAAAAAATAATTGTAGATGAATAACAATTTAATGTGGGTACCCTTTTAGGAGCACTTCATATCTTCTAGAAGCAGTCTCAAGTCTTTTGACAGAAGGATTTCAAGTCTTTTGAAGGCAGTACCAAAATAGTATCAAGTGTAGATACAACATGTAGAAGCAGTATCACACTTTCTCAGCAGATGTTGGGACTGGATTGAAAATTAATTGAAGATGACAACTTCAATACAGATAAAATCATTAACAATATAATATGGGTGCATTTTTGGAGGCATTTCATATCTTCTAGAAGCAGTGTCAAGACTTCTAGAAATAGTGTCAAGTCTTCCAAAAGCATTTCAAGTCTTTTCAAAGTATTTCAAGTCTTCTTGAAGCAATATCAAGTCATCTATGTAGAAGCATTTCAAGCTTTTTTGAAAGCAGTACCAAGACATCTAAAAGCAGTATCAAACTTTCGTAGCAGATTCTGGGACTGGATTGGGAAGAAAAAGCTAAATAGTACGTTAAAATTAAAAAGATAATTGAAGATTGCGACTTCAATCCAGATAAAACCAATATCTACCAAGTATCTATTATTTCAAAGTGCATGTTATGACTCATCTACAAGTCTAGAATAATCCTATTATATGTTTTATGTTATAGATCTGTTTTGTTTTTGAAAATGTCAATCGTGGATACATCAACTATCAGTATAACTTGCGGAGAAGGCTTCTTCTATTCCAAGCACAACATTCATATTTCCACTTTTGTCACATTATACGAGATCTGAAGTGATCTGTTACTGATAATTATCTAAAATCTCCTTTCTGTTAGCTCAATTAATATTCTTCTTATCATCTCCGTCTCATATAATTGAGAAAACGGTGTACAAAGCGTCAGAAGATAGGAAAAACTTTTGACAGCTTATCTTTAAAGATGGATAACACATACCTTTAACAAGCTATATAGTGTGGTATAGTATGGGTTAAAGAGGGCGAAGTCAGCATTCCCAACAGTCTGCTGTTTTTCATTGGTCCTCTCTGTTCCGCTACTATAGTATTATTTATTTAATGATAATTAATATATATGTACACATACTAGCAAGAAAACTAGAAAAGGACAAAATGAAAGATAGAAATAGAAAAGAAAGTACAAGAAAACAACTACCTTGTCTTCAAAGCAACTCCAACCTGAATTTTGCCCTAAAAACCCGCCCATTCTTCGACAGCTCCGAAAGCGTAAATTCATTTAATAATTTAAGCATACAATAAGAAAGCAGCTTCACAAAACGTAATGAATAGAATGTGTACAATGTACTGCTGGAACAGGTATTTTTCCTGATATATGGAAATCAGGAAAGTTAGTACTGATTGAAAAACCAAGAAAGAAGGAAAGACTGCTTACAGCCCTCTATGTTTGCTAGATTGCTTTGGTAAATTATATGAAATTATCTGAAATATATGAAATTCTGTAATTATATGAAAGAAAGGATTTTGGAAGATATAGTAAATAATCAAAAAATTTCTGATAACCAATATGGTTTCAGAAAAGGCAGAAGTTTAAATGGAGGCAGAAATAATTAGAAAACTCAATATCTTTAATTAGTGGCATATGCAGATGACTTAAACATTGTAATTTCTGGTTGGGATAAGGAAAGCATTGCTAACATTGCACAACCAGTTATTAAAGAAGTTGTAGATAAGTTAGAGTATATGGATTTACAACTGGCTCCAGAGAAGGTAATGTGACTGGACATGTTATAAAACCTAGCAACTCAGTCAAATACTTAGGTGTAATAATTGGCAGAGACCTAAAGTGGGGAGCTCATGTGGAATATATTTATTCAAAAGCACAGAAAACGGTGCAAGTACTGCATAGAATAATGGGATCCACATGGCCTGGAAGCTGAGAAAAGGGGAATTATGGAATCTGTGGTATATTCTCAAGTTCTTTACGCTTGTAGAAGTTGGAAAAACGCTATGAAAACTAAAATGTATGTTAAAAAACTTACAAGACTGCAAAGGCTATTAGTTATCAAAATTATTAGTGTATATGTCCTATATGTACTAATAATCTTCTACCTACTATCTAACGAGGCTCTATTAGTTATAGGAAGATCGTTGCTAATCGGTTTATTAGTTCGGAAAAGATGCAAAGATGTAGACATTGTAGAAAATCTTGATAATCATAATAACAGATAAGTGGAATATATGTGATGGACTGTAGATACTGGCAACGCTAGATGGACAAATCGTGTTCTGCCGACCATTACACCATGGATATTTAGAGAATGGTGGACATGGCTGCTATAGAGCTCATTTATATAAACATAAAAGAGCCGAGAATGATAAATGTCTACCATGAAAAGAAGGTTAATAACGTTGAACACACGTTTTTTAATTGTGAAAGATGAACCTGAAAAAGATAAGAAATGTATAGAAAGATTGGAATTTCGTTAACATCAGAAAATTAGTATTGTGTAACACAGCCCTGAAAAGTGGAATGTAGTAGGTGACCAGAGATGGACAAAATACTTTTAAAAAAGTATTTAAATACAAATACTTTCAAATTTTTATACTTGAAATACAAATTACAAAATGCTTTTTTAATTTGGTACTTAAATACAAAACATAAAATACGTATTTTCAAAATATCTTTATTAAAATACTTTTTACAAAATACGTTTTGTATACATTAAAGATGTGTTATTCTACATTTTTTACTAAAAGAGTATAATATGAACACAAATTCATTTCGTTGATTTTAAAATCACTATCTTTTCGAATAATTCGTCACTTATTTTTCTTCGATGTGGCCTCATTATCATTCCGCCAAAAGAAAGAAGGCGTTCTACAGGAGCAGAACTTGGAATGCATGTATTATGATGAATAAAAGCTTTTTTAATTGAAACATATTTATGTAAACAACTCAAATTATTGTTACTATCTGTCAAATAGTGAAGTAGTTCTAAATCACTGGTATTACTATTTCTATCATTTGTGATGGACGAATCTGATGACTCGTCAAACAAATAGTAGGATTCATTTTGTTCATGTTGTTTTTCACTAGCATTTTCAGCTTCTCTTTCCTGTTTTTTATTTTTGATTTTCCGCACTTCGTCGGTAAAAATTTTTTTGACATTTTCTCGTTTATGTTTAGGTACCCATTTAGGTTTAAAAAATGGATGAGAAACAGCCGCCAATATAGCATTCTTTGCAGAGGGTGCATCCAAATCCAGGTGACAATTGAAGCGCTTATTTACACTTTTCTTTATAGTATCGATTAAACTACTGCAGTACTTTGGTTTATCATCGAATTTAACATGCGTCGTATACGCATTAACTCCGGTAGTAGGCATCCATAGTAAATGTCTTGGTCGCCTTCCAAGCTTCTGATGGCGTTTGCAATTGGTTCTAAGCAACTTATGTATTCTGAGAACTACTCTATTTCATTGTCTTTAAAAGATGGCAAGTTTAATTTTCTTAACGTTTCATTTAGGTGTTCTTGTACCGTCAAAAGGTCTCGAATACAGTTGGAATAAGAGTTCCATCTAGTTGGGCATGGAGAAGTAAGAGACCTTCCAAATACTCTCGCACGCTTTAGGAGGTCTAGAACATAGATTCCATACTGCTTGACATTTAGCGAAGGCTGCGTCATGAAGTTTCTTATAAGGATAATTTTTTGTTCTATATCCTTTGCAGCTATCAAATGCAGCGTATGGGTTGCACATCTCTCGTGATTAGGAAGTAAAAATTCCTCATGATTATCAGTTGGCTTCGGGAGAGCTAATTCAACTAAATCATCCTCATCATTATTATTATCATTATCATCATCAGAGCTGTCGAAATGTTGTTCTCTTTTTCCAAAGTCTTTAAATGCCTTAACCATATTAGATGCATTATCAGCAACAGTTTTTACAATTTTATATAACTTTAAATCATATTCTGAGTGAAAATCAGAAATTAATTCGGCAATTTTATCGTATGTGTGAGATCCCGTAAATCTTCTACATGCAAGTGTAGCACTTTTTCGTTTGAGATTATTATTACAATCAATCCAATGAACTGTAACACCTAAGTAGCTCTTTCTAGATCATGACCAAATGTCCGCGGTTGTACATACAAACTCAGCCATTTTTAAAGTTGCTATGTGTGGTATAAGCTAAGTGGTATTTTGTTTTCATTGTTTAAATTCTTCCAAAATTTTATTTCCGAGGGTGCGACGAGACATAATTTTCGGGATCATCGATAACTGTTGAGCTCCTTCAATTAGAGCTTTAAATGAATCATTGTCTACTATTGATGACGGAGTCATAGTGTCAACAACAAAATTAACTATTAACTTATCAAAATTAACTGCTTTTGGAACTAAGTTTTTTGTTAGTGTGGTTTCTTTCATTTTTTTCGAACAAGTAGGTAAATCAGTGCTGTCGTCAGTATCATTGTTTCCCTTTTTCCTTTTTTTTTGTATGCATACATTTATGTTTCTCGTAGTCATTCAATAGGCCACCATGTCCTTTCGTCTGGAGATAATGAAATAAAATTGCTTAGGTCAATAATATAGACTAGATAATATTCTACAGGTTGTATAGACTATACAACTAAATTTTCGAGGGGTGCCTACACATCTTGAAAGAACTTATTAACGTAAAAATATCTTAGTAAAAGTTGCATAAGAGAAATACAACTGTTGAAAGATTTTGGATTTACATAACTGATTTGATTCAAATATCGTAAAACCTTTCTTATTCAGTGCCCACAGCTTAAGGGCCGTAAACACCCAGTATATACGGGATGTCAAATAAAAACGCCCCAAGCAAGTTTTTTATCTGACACCTGTAGATATACACTTAGCAGCAGAAGTCTGCGTACAAAAAACTTCTAACACTTTAACTGAAAAAATAAGGGTCATGATCTAATGTGATAAACTTCAATTTTTTTTTATTTTGTGTATCAACTACATATAATTCTATTAACAAAATATGCATCAATAAAACAGAAATATTAGTTAGAAAAAAAATTAACAAATAAAATAATTAACAATCTGCGTACAAATAAAGACGCCTTCTCCAAAATATACTTATTTATTTAAATACGTAATTAGCGATGTACGCTTTCCGATTTAAATAAAAGATAATCGGTGTCAATTATATTAGCAGAGGCTTAGAAGCTAAAAGTTAGAATGGACACGAAAGGAAAGGAAATTGAATTGGGAGAGAGAAAAATTATTGTAAAGTTATGGAAAGAGGGAAAATCTTTTCGAAAAATAGAAGAAACTGTCGGCAGGTCACACTCTTCCATTCAAAGAGTAATTAATAATTATAAAGACACTGAAGATTACCTCTCACGTCCGCGATCTGACCGAGAGAAGCGACCCCTTTTAACAAGCCGAGAGAAGCGAAAAATTGTACAGCAGATTAGAAAAGAACCTAGGCTGACGGCAAAAAAAAATAGTAGAAAATGTACAAGAAGAATTTCATAAAACTATCAGCAAAGATACGGTGAGAAGGACGTTAAAAAAAGCTAACTATCACAGTCGCGTTGCAGGAAAAAAGCCATTTGTGTCAGAGGTCAATCGTCACAAGCGGATCGCCTTTGCAAAAAAACTCTTAGACAAGCCCATTGAATTCTGCGAGAAAGTTCTCTTTACAGATGAGAGCAAATTTTGCATTTTCGGCATTAAGGGTAAACAACTTGTATGGAGAAAATCTAATACTGCCCTTAATCCCGAAAATTTGAAAGCGACTGTAAAACACGGAGGTGGTGGAGTTATGGTTTGGGGGTGTATGTGCACCAAAGGGGTGGGAAGGTTGGTTTTCATAACATCGACAATGGACCATAAAATGTATATAGACATTTTAAAAGAAAATTTGAAGCCTAGCATCGAAAACTTGGGCTTGGGGCCCGAATACTTTTTTCAACAAGATAATGACCCCAAACATTGCGCCCACAACACTAAGCTTTGGCTACTATACAATACCCCAAAGCAACTTAAAATACCTCCACAATCGCCGGACTTGAATCCCATCGAACACCTCTGGGATTTACTGGAACGCAGGATTCGGCAACACAACATAACGTCGAAGGAAACGTTAAAAAATGTTATGATTGAGGAATGGGCCAAAATCAGTTCGGACGAAACGAAGAAATTAGTGCACTCCATGCCTAAACGTTTAAGGGAGGTCATTAAACGTAAAGGTTATCCGACCTCATATTAATATAGAAACAATGATCTAATTTATGAATTTTTTATAAATACTGTCCTGACTTGTACGCAGATTTTTGCATACCCGTTATTTGTAGAATTTTTAGTTTTGATTTTTTTCTGTAACTACTGTTTCTGTTTTGTTGAAGCATATTTTGTTAATAGAATTATATGTAGTTAATATACAAAATAAAAAAAATCAAGTTTATCACATTAGATTATGACTCTTATTTTTTCAATTAAAGTATTACAAGTTTTTTGTACGCAGACTTCTGCTGCTGAGTGTACATACAGGGTGATGATAAAGTTCGGAACAAAATTCATAATTACATTATTTAATGTTTTCAAGAAAACCGCTCGGATAGGTCGATTTTAGTTTTTAAAAAGCCAACTTATGACGTAAAAATTTTATTCATGACGTCATTTGTTTTTGAGTGGTGACAGTTTTTTTAAATGACAACCCCATTTTTTTTGTTTTTTTCCTTAGACCGTCTTACTACTTACATGATGATGTAAAAAAAATTGGTACCTTACATAACATTCTTTTTGAAAAAGAAAATTAATAAAATAATAATATCACAACTGCTGTTAAAAATCTATTTTGACATTAGTTTGTAAGCCAAAAATGTCAATTTTGGTACGTTGTCGTGTACTGTGTGTTTGAGAGGTAAAACAAACACTAATTGACATTTTAGACTGAGGTACCAATTTTTTTACATCACCATTTAAGTAGTAAGACGGTCTAAGAGAAAAAAGCAAAAAGAAATGGGGTTGTCATTTAAAAAAACTGTCACCACTCAAAAACAAATGACATCATGAATAAAATTTTTACGTCATAAGTTGGCTTTTTAAAAACTAAAATCGACCTATCCCAGCGTTTTTCTTGAAAACATTAAATAATGTAATTATGAATTTTGTTCCGAACTTTATCATCACCCTGTATATGAAATGTCTATGAAAAGCTAATTAATATTTACCTTCATATGTTTTAAAAAGTTAGTAGTGGCGTTAATACTGCCTTTCAATGTTTTAGAGCATTTTATACAAACTGCAGATACGTTTACTTCACTTCCACCCTCTTTTTTAATATCTTTAAAACATTGTTTCAATATTAATAGGATATTCGTGTTTTCGTCCGCTCTGAAAAAATATGGTTATCTAAGTTATCTAATTAGTATTATTTAGTACTGTTGGAGTTATTTCTTCATTTACGCTGCTTTACGCGTTAGCACAGTTATAAATTTTTTGTCGATTAAGTAAATTATTTTATCATGTTTATACTTACATTTTAAAATTCACGAAGTTATACTAAATAAACAACAAGTAAAAGTTTGAGGATGCACATATAAATACAACTAAACCTCTCAACGATTCAAACTTCATCCACGACTAAACCTCTGCTAATTCCACTGCAAAATTGCAGGAGAGTTACAATATGAAATTTAAAAAATCCCCTCATTGACAATATATTTCCCCAGGTTTGAATATGGTAAATCTCCTGAAATTCGTTTAATTTCGTATTCGTTGGGTATTCACACAACTGTAGATGTACTATCTTATTCATACTGTGAGCGTCAAAAGAAAGTAAACACTAGCTGTTTACTTCTAAAAACCCTTTTTACTACGATTCTGTTAACTTACAATAAAAATTTATATATCAAAATTTACGACTTTATTTGTGAGCAATCCTATCGTAAAAAATAGTTAAGCAAAAAACCCCACAAATATGGTAAATCCCCTTTAGAATAAAAATACCCCGATTTTTACGCGTCAAAAGAAAGTAAACAGCCGGTCCGGTTGTTGTAAATTAATTTTAGATTTAGGGGAAGTACCACACTTTTCGTATAAATACTTATAAACCCCTCCCAGGACAACTTTAGAACATTTTAGAAGAAACAGCAAGTGGTTGAACGTCGAAATTAATTATAAATACCAAAAATCATCATGGGAAAACAAACAAGTATAGAAATGCGTAAAATTATATTAAGTTTAAATAAAAAAGGTAAATCCTTACGCGAAATAGCTAAAATAATGGGACGAAATCACTGCACAATAAAGAAAATTTTGGATAAATACGCAAAACAGCATACTGTAGCCGATTTATAACGCGTTGGACGACCAAAGCGCCTTACAGAAGCACAGGCTAGAGCAGTGGTAAGAGAAGTGAAGAATAATCCATGTTCAAGTGCGGTTAAAATAGCAAACGACATATTGCAAATAGCAAACACAACCATAAGTTCCAGTACCATACGAAGAACACTCCATAGAAGTGGCCTGCATGGAAGAACACCCCGTAAAAAGCCTTACATATCGAAAATAAATAAACAGAAACGTCTTGATTTCGCAAAAAAATATCAGAACGAAACTCCAGATTTTTGGAAGAATATATTATTTAGTGATGAAAGTAAATTTGAAATTTTTGGTAAAAGAAAACCACCAAAGATATGGTGGCCAAAAAATGAGGCCTTCAAAGAGAAATTTGTTACCAATACCATCAAACACGGTGGAGGCTCGGTTATGGTCTGGCGCTGTATGGCGGCGCCAGGGGTCGGTAATCTAGTTTTTATTGAATCAACAATGAATAAAATGGACTATTTAACCATTTTAAAGAACAATATTTCTCCGAGTATTAATGAATTGGGCTTGTCAGAGAACTGGATCTTCCAACAGGATAACGATCCAAAGCACAGTTCCAAAATTGTGAATGAATGGATGCTATACTGAGTCCCTAAAACCCTTGATCATCCACCGCAGTCCCCAGACCTTAATCCTATAGAACATCTGTGGGATCACCTTGACAGGAAGATCAGAGAAAGGACAATTTCAAATAAAGACGACCTTAAAAAAGCTTTAACTGAAGAATGGATGAAAATTCCTCAAAATATTACAAAAAACTTGGTGGAATCCATGCCAAGGAGATTAAGGGAGGTGTTGAAGGCCAAAGGAGATCAAACCAAGTATTAAAAGTTAATATTATATTTATTTTTGTACTTAATACCTATTAGTTCCGAATTCTGTTTACTTTCTTTTGACGCGTAAATTCGGTAGATATTTACAATAATCTGAATTATTACGGGTAATGATTTGTTTTTTTTCATGTTTCTATTGATTTAAATATAGTATAGATGAGTTGTGAAGACTGCAATAAAACTTTTTGATTTTCGTTATTAACTGCATTTTTATTAACCTTTTAATAGAAAAACAACAGCTGTTTACTTTTTTTTTGACGCTCACAGTATAACACAACTCAACAAAATGATTACTAAAAATAATTAATTTTAAACATGTTTAGAAAAAATTATTTAGTATTTTCAAAGTACAAAATAAGTAATTAAAAGTATTTAAAATACAAATACAAAATACTTTTGGTGAAATGTATTTGATATACAAAATACGTATTTTGTATTTTAAACACTTTTATTTCAAATAGGTCGCATCTCTGTAGGTGACTATGGACTATGTGGGGTACGTAATTGAAACGAAAGAGTTTGAGGAGAAAAGCCTTTTTTTGAAAATAGTAAATGTGGATTTGAAAAAAATTTTTATTTCTCCGAAGTAAAGCCCTATGTATCGTATAATCGCTGTATAACTAGGTATGAATGCAATTAATAAATAATTAAGAAATCGCAGATAAATCAGTTGTAAAAGCCGTTGAAGGAATAGACATCTTGTGGAAATGCATCTAGTCGCTCATAAAGAGGGTAAATGCGAGTTATGATGGTACTTGCTATAAGATTGTCGGAAAAGTCATATTGCTGCGCAAACTTTATGCAAACCCTTTATTTATAAAAATGCTAGAAAATCTATTCATCAAAGAACTCTAGCTGAATATAGTAAATTATATCAATATAATAAATAAAATAATTATGAAATAAATTAATTGTAATTAATTTAATGTCTGCCTTAGTTTATATTTCCATAAATCTAAATAAAATTATTATCAGAATATTAAACTGGTAATAGTAATTAGTATTTCTCATCAATTTGTTCACCTATTTAGTTATTTATAGTGCAATGTAAAAACATTTTGCATATAGTATCTATATAGTTGAAATTGTGATTTAGAAGTTCTATGAAGTTATTAATTATTTAAAAAATATACACATATAATAAAATAGAAGTAAAAAACAATATTGTTATGTTATATATTTTTTATTTTAACAATATTAATTTTTTTTCTTTTTAAGTTTCTTTCCTCCATCAGTACTAAATCCAACCTTTTTCTTGATTGGTTCACTATCTTCCAATTCAACATCTTTCTCAACAACAACTTCAACTTTAGCCTTTTTCACAACTTTCTTTTCTTTTACTTCTTTTACCACCTCAACATTTTCACTTTCTTCTTCATCTTTAATTTCGCCTGGTATAATAACCAAACAAGTATGCCTACATCCAGTTGAACATTTTACAATTTCATCTAAATCAACATCAAAAATTTTAATTTCTCCATTACTCGAACAAGTAACAATATATCCATCTCGAGTATCTAAGGATTTAACTCGTGAATTATGCGCTTGAATAACTTTAATTCTATCTCCTTCGGCACTGAATTTAGCTAATTCCCCATTTTCAAAACCTACTAATAAAGTGTTTTCATCGAAAAATATGGTGTGAGTCACTTTATTTTGATGTTCAATACTATTTTTTATACCACCAGTTTCAATGCTCCAAACGTCGCTTGTATTACCTCCACATAAGATAAAATCAACTCCATTTGGAGACCAATTTATGCTTTGCATTAACTTTGCTTGTTTATATTTACTGTTTAAATTTATTGCATAAGCTTGTCTACCTTTTATTAAATTCCATGTTCTTATTGAAGCATCAGCTCCTAATGTTAAAGCTAATTTTCCCGTTGAATGTATTGCAATATCGATTATTGCAGCCCCTTTATGCGCTTTTTCCCACACTTTCTCAACTTGCCAATTTCCTACCCTAGTAATCGATAATACACCATCAGCACTCCCACTCATCAAGTGAGTGTGTTGTGGGGTGAATTTAAGACAATTTACTGTTGCGTTATGATGTGTTAACATACATTGTTCTTTTCTTGTTTTTAAATCATAAATTACTATCCGATCATCCGCTCCTCCTGATGCTAAGTAGGGATTTGAGAAACTCACACAGCGTAAACTACTGGAATGAGTATGGGATGCAAAACTTTGAACTAATTCTTGTGACTAATAAGAGAAAGAAATTATTTAAGTTCTTTTTGTTTATTGAATTACTTACTTTTGGGTTATATTTATAACCGATTAAAAATTCCTCATATGTGCCTAAAATTACTTCAAAAAGCGCTTCTTTAACCATTTTTGTTATTAACGATTAAAATTACAACCACGTGAAAGGTTATGTACTTTATTTTTGTTGGTTATGTTTTTGAATACATATGTCTAAATATATAGCGACATCTATTATCGATATGTTTCGATATTTTTTTATAAATGTTAAAACGTTATAAATAATTTATAACTTTATCTATTTTAATTGATTTTATTAAAGATAATTAATATAAATAAAAAAATATGGGCTAAATAGTTTTAATTCCCTTGATTTTTTAAAAGGTAATTTGATATATGTGGTGCCATCTATCATCACCTATGATACATTATAATTTTAGGTTATGTTTTCTGCCAATTTTTACCGAAGTTAAAACCAGATTATTATTAATTTTTGAGTTAAAAATAAATTAAATGACCGTCTGCAGAGGTTGTATGGGTAAACATGAACGGATGGAATCCGTCTTTGGCACAGTTCAAGAATATAATATAGCTTTAAGCGAAATGTTTACTGATTGCACTTCATTGGGGGTAAATTCCAATTTATATTTTACGTTTTTATTAATTCTGTATTGTAGGTAACAGAAAACGACGGCTTACCAGAGTTTTTATGTGAGCTTTGTATTAATAAAATACAAGAATGGTTTGAATTCAAACAAATGTGCTTGAAATCTGACGAAACGTTCAATGAAGATTTAGCTAAAAGCTTTGTTAATGAAGTTCAAGTAGACTTAACATGGAGTGAAAATGATGAGAATAGTATTGAGTTTGTAATTGGAAATGAGAAAGAGGAGGAAGTTGTGAAGAGTAATTTGCGAGGCAAGGAAAAACAGAGAAAGAAGAGAACCAAGAGCAATAATAGTGAAAAGGAAGTAAATTTGAATGAAAATGATGAAAAAATTGATAATCAAGATAATATAGATGATGATTTTCCAATAAATGATCATAATTACGCTTGTGTAAAGATATAACCTAAAGACTAATTTAAAATGAATCAAAAATTATTAATTTTTAGGTTGATAAATCTCCAAGGACGAATTATTACCATTGTAGATCATGTTTAAAAATCTTCACAGACTTAAAAGTTCTCCAAAATCATATAAGTTCAGATCACCCCACTGTTTTGCAATGCAAATTTTGTAATCAAGAGTAGGTATAACACTAAAATAATATACACATTCCTAAATGTTTGTTTATTTTAAAGATTTTCTGAACACCTCGACTTTGTGCTCCATTTATCAATGTGCAATAAACCAAATAACGAAGAATCTACATTATTGGACCAAAATAATGAAAACGAAATAAAACAAACGGAACCCGAAAAACAAAAAATCACAAAAAAACCAAAAAGAACAAAGAAACCCGCCGTTTATTCTCACATGTGCCATATTTGTGGGCGATGTTTCGCCAATCCTCACTCATTAAAAACCCATTGCATAATCCACACAGGCGTAAAAAATTGGGTTTGTGAACTTTGTGGGAAAAGATATACCACATTATATAGTTTAAATTGTCACATGTGTACCCATGAAGAGGTCAAACTTAAACATCAATGCACTTATTGTCCAAGAACGTTCCATGGAAAAGTTGAACTTGAAAATCACCTTAGAATACACACAGGGGAACGTCCATTTAAATGCCCGATTTGTTCAAAAGCGTTTCGGTTAAAAAGTACTATGAAAACCCACTATGAAAGGCACGCTTGCGAAAACGACAAAGGAATACGAACACATACTTGCACGAATTGCAATAAATCGTTTATTAGTGATGTTAGCCTCCAAAGACATGTTGAATCTAAATGTCATAGAAATGATCAGAAAGAATCTAAAGAGCACGATAAAGAAATCAGGGATGAAACTACTTTTCCATGTCATATTTGTAAAAAGGAATTTCGTTCCGAACGAAATTTAAAATCGCATTTGTTTAGGCACACCGCAAACAGGCCGTTTGTTTGTACGGTTTGTTATAGAAATTTTAGAGAGGAAGCTACGCTCGAAGCGCATCTTAGATTTCACGCAAGGCCGAAACCATTTCAATGCGAAATTTGTGATAAAAGGTTCGTGGATAGATCCGCGCTTAGATGTCATAATAGAACTCACACCGGGGAGAAACCTTTTGAGTGTGAGGTTTGTTCCAAAAGATTTTCTGCTAAGATGTCTTTAAAGGCTCACATGAGAAGCCATACTGGTGAAAAACCGTTTAATTGTTCCTTATGCAATCGATCATTTACACAAAGATGTTCTTATCAAACGCATATACTAACAATTCATAATGGTCAAGTTTAAATGTTATTAATAAAGATAAAGAAATTGGTTATATAATTTTTTACTACCTTTCGTATCATCTATTTTCTTATATAATTGATTTCTTTACACCAAGATGGAATGGCAAGATAAAAATGATGACGCGCTATTTCTAAAATAAACCCAGAAAAATTCTGTAAATGCAATTATAAAGAGGAAAATTATTCATATTTTTAAATCTATGAATAATGGTTTCTTGTGGTTATACTGTAAGCTCTTACATTTAATGTGTGGGTGTGCAAAGCGTGTTTCTCAAGAATTAAAAGACATTTTGATTTTTAATATTGCTTCAACTATTAATACTTTCAAAAACAATCAAACGAAATGAATCTAACGGAATTTACCAAATCAAATATCACTAAAAAGACATACCAAACGATTAGATACAGCCGTCCTAAGATATCTGGCATCCCAAAATAAAGGTCTACACTTCAGAGGGCACACTGGGTGTATTTAATACCGTGCATTTCATTGCAAAGACAGGTACCCAAGGATTGTGAGCCCTATTGTTTTCCAAACCTTTAGCATATATGTACCTCTGTTGTAATTATCAAAACTTTCAGTACCCCTTGATAAAAAAATGTTCTTTTAGCATCAACCAAAAAATATATATATTAGTTCTTTTTAATACAATAATAAAATAAAATGGATAATAATTAGGGTTGTACTGATTAATCGGCGACTAATCGGAAGAGCCGACTATTCGGCCAATTTTTAGTCTATGATTAGTCGGCAATTAAACAATAAAAGCGCCGATTAGTCGGCATTTATTATAATGCTGCAAATAATATACCAACGAAACATAAAATTAAAATAATTTATTTATTTCAAAGTGAAAAATATTATTAATTTTTCAATGTGGGTGTACTTTTAGAGTATCCATTCCTTTCTCAGCTTTGCTCAGAAATTTAAAATTCTCTTTCTAAATATAACACTACCACAAATGCCTGTATTACGAAAGAAAACAAAATATACCGTGTTGAATAATTATCGCGACCCACGTGAGTACTGTAATTTTGGTTGCTTATCCCAATGTTTAGTGGCAGAACAGATATTTTTATATTAGTAAGTGAATTGTATCCAGATGTTGAAAGCTGATCGATCAAATGTTATTATTATTTTTGATTTTTTAATGCCTTTAGGTTTCGAAACAGAATTATTGTTCTCGTATAGTAATATTATTATTAAATAATAAGAGTTTTCATGGCGTGCAATACCAATCCTGTATTGGTATCGCACGCGACGATTGTACTGATTGTTTTATCTATTTTCCGCAAATACACCATACAGTCTGTACCACGAGAAGTGAGAGTGACTCATCGCCTAAAAGTGTACGGACCAGACGTACGCGCTAGAAATCATTTCACTCTAACACGTCAACGCACGGACATAATATTTGTAGCGTATGCGCAAAATTCTTAGGGAATTCGATGAGTCACTTTCACTTCTCGTGGTACAGCTACACATGCGTTACATCATTGGTAAGCTAAAAATGTGCTCTTTTTAGTAACATCATAATCAACTATTGGTTGTATTTAAAAATACATAAGCTTTGTGTTATATCTCAAAAATTAACAACTTTATTTACTTTATTATTATAAAAGTTTCTCAAGAATGTATTAACCGCGTTTTTTTCAATTTCAAAGATAAACGAAATAGGAGCATTTCCAATCTGCACATCTCAACCTCATACTTGTTATAAGATTATGTGCTTCCAAAAGTATCCGAACGAATGTTTCCAAACACGTTCAAATTTCGGTCGGAATGCCGACTAATCGTTCTTTTTGGGGCTAATTAGTCGGATAGTCGTTAGTCGGTCAAAATCATAGTCGGCCCATCCTTAATAATAATAAAGTATAATATAGTAAATATATGTAATAATAATAACATTAACAAAAGCATCAGTGGGATGGATAAATTTGTTTATGTTGAGATGATGCCAAATGATTATAAACAGATTCCATATTCGTTAATTTTAATCGAAGATACGGCTCCACATCCAAAATCCTGTTTTTGTTTTCGACATAATATCGACTAATTCTGAAACGCAACTTCACATAGATATGATGTTGGAAATGGCAAAACATGTTTTAACACTTTTTCTGTTAAATTCGGATATAGTTGTTGCATTTGTAGCCAAGAAAATGCTAAAGAACACTCTTTATGTTTATTTTTCAAAAATCCGTCTATATATTTATATATCTTATCCATTCGAGGTTTGTCGTTAAATCCGGAAAATATTTTTTCAGGCCCTCTGTAATCTATCCAAAAGAAATATTTCAGAACATTTGTATCAATTTTATCATATGATTTTATTACAAACTCATGAAAAGAGGGAAATGAGTCTAGTCTTACATTATTAACTCTAGCTTTCCATAACCTTAATTTTTCAATTGCAACTTTTACTTCCTTCTGGACATGAAACAATGAAATATCTTTACCTTGTAATAATAAATTGAGTTAATTTAAAATAGAGAATATATCTGCTTAGTATGCCAATTTGGATAGCCACGTTGAATCATGTAGACACTTTTTCAGTTCAAATGTATTGTTAAGAAAACCTTGAAGTTCTTGTCTTAGTTCAAATAATCGACTTAAAATTTTTCCCCGAGATAACCAACGTACATCAGTATGAAAAAGCAGTTGAGGTATGGTTGTCTTGAATTTTTCACACATTTGTGCAAAACGTCTTGCGATTAAAGGTAAACTATTCGTTGATTAACTTTATTATTTGACAAGAGTATACGATTAAGAGTTTGTTTTGCTTTATCACCTATCATTACTTCTGCCATTATTTTGGCTGCCGGCTTGATTAAAGTTTCGCCAATCGTCTCCACTACATCACATTTCGCAATTAAAAGCGAGACGCGTCCTCCTGTTAAACCTCTCATTACTTTTTGAGATTGATTTAAATCTTTGAGTTTATGTTCAAAAAATTCGATTGGTTTATCTTTGTATTCAAAGTGCTTTGTGTCAAAATATCGCTTTAAGTCCGATGGTTTCATACTTCCATTGGTAAAGTTTTCAAAACAAATTACACAAAGTGGAATGGATAAAGTGGTATTCTTTGTCGTATTTTCGAGTCTTCCCTGTTTTTTTTGTTAACCGGTTTTGAAGACGTTTCGTCTTCGATAATTTCATGAGTTGCTTCAATATTGTTTACTTTGCGTTTAGAACATCTGGGAAAAAAATTTTAGGAAATGTTCTATGCAACGTGTACCCCATCAAACTGTTCCTGTATCCCTGGCGGTATGCGTACCATAGTTTTGAAAACACTGGATTAGACAATAAGCAATTAGTACATGAAATTGTTTACAAAGGATTACAAATCTTATCGTTTTTCTTGAATTCAACTTTTCTGGATCATGAACTCATCTCGACCAAAAATTATTGCGTGCTACTTCATTCGCAAAGTTCCTAGATTCTTCTCTCAGAGTCTTGACCAGCTTTAATTAGTTCCATTTTTGATTGCTTCTTTATTTCTTGACTTCTTTTAACAGACTCTCAATAAACTCTCACTTACAAAGAATATATTCCTATTTATGAACATACCTCGACTTCACTTATCCATGTGCAACAAATTAAATAAAGAAAATAAATTATTAGACCAAAATCATCAAAATGAAATAAAACAATTTTGCGCGGTAGATGCGTTCCTGAGGATAAGTTCGGTCATTTTAACACATAGTAAATAGAATAACAGGAATATGGACCAAAAATAATCAAATTTTTTTAGATAACATAAACATTTGCACAAACATACAGGTAGAGAAATATATAACCGCAATCGATAACTTATAAATAAATTTTATATTTGCAAATAATTTCTTTTATTTTAATTATTTCATATAAATTACAAATACTCAAGATGGAGACTTTTTTTAATTTAATAATCCAGATAGAGTATCCCGTAAACAGAAAATGATATCACGAGATTCTTTGGTCCAAAAGATTATGATTGGTTTAAAAAGTATATGGAAAAAGTGTTTCGTTTGGGTGTTATTGCTGGATAAAAAAAGTTCTTGAAAAAAATCTTTTTTTTGACATATTTGGCGAATATCTCAACAGACTTTAATGAGATTAACGTTGTATTTATGTATCAGTAGAGAGTATGTTTTCACTTATGTCTATCCGGAGTAGGCAAGTGGCATAGACGCCGATTTTTGAAAATACATATTGGTGCTGGATGTTAAAAAAATTGAATCGGAAAATGTCTCAAACGGCAAATGAAGACTTTTCAGAAAAATCGTTTACAGTGGATGCTTGGACTGAATTGTGAAGAAAAAGCTGACTACTGCAGAGAAATTAAGAAATCAATTGATAGTATTTAATATTTTTGAAGCAAACTCAAATGGTTTATCAATTGTGTCTTGTGTTTTACAATGCAAATGTTTTCTGCCAACAGTTTTACAAGCAGTAGCAAGTTTGCAAGCAGTAAGCATTTGACATCTACCAGAGGCAATATCAAATCTTTTTGAAGCAATATGAGGCCTTCTAGAAGCAGTAACAAGTTTTCCAAGGAAAGTTCTGGAATAATTGCGAGTCTGATGGAAACATTTTAAGTCTTCAGAAAGCATTTTAAGCCTTTTGAAAGCTGTCTCAAGTCATCTAGAAGCAGTATCAAGTCTCCTAGAATAGTATCAAGTCTCCTAGAAGCAGATCAAGTCTTCTAAAAGTGGTGTGAAGTCTTCTGGAAGTAATATCAAGTCTTCTAAAAGAAGTAACAAGTGTTACAGGGGTAGTATCAAGTCTTCTGAAATAATTGCGAGTCTCTTGAAAACATTTGAAGTATCCAGGAACCATTTCAAATATTTTGGAAGCAGTACCAAGTCATCTGAAAGCGGTATCAAGTCTTCTAGAAACAGATCAAGTTCTCTAGAAGTGGTATCAAGTCATCTGGTAGCAGTATCAAGTCTTCTAGATATGATATCAAGTCTTGTAGACGTGGTATTAAGTCTTCTAAAGCATCTAAAGTCTTTTGAAAGCAGTATCAAGTCATCTAGAAGTAGTATTAAGACTTCTAGAAGTAGTATGAAGTCTTCTGGATGTATTTCAGATCTCCTGGAAGCAATATTAAGCCTTCAAAAATAAGTAGCAAATTTTCCAGGGGCAGTTTCAAGTCTTCTGAAATGATTGCGAGTCTTTTAACATTCCTCTAGTAACGTGCTAGAAAAGCCTCAATATTTATGTCAAAAATTCAATATCGCACCGATATTCATAACTTAAATTTAAGGTTAAAGGAGACTCTGTCACATCCTAACCACAATACGAAGTTATTTAATCTTTCAATAATGGCGTGTGTCAGGTAAAGTACAGCGTTCAGGTAAACCGTCGGTCTGTGAGACTGTACGCCACTACAGGAAGGTTAAAAATATTTGAAGATTCCGGAAGCATTTTAAATGTTTCGGAAGCAGTGTCAAGTCATCTAAAAGCAGTATCAAATCATCTAAAAATAGTTCAAGTCGTCTAGAAGTGATACCAAGTCTTCTGGAAGCATTTCAATTCTTTTGGAAGCAGTATTAAGTCATCTAGAAGTAGTATCAAGTCTTCTAGAAATATATCAAGTCCTCTAGAAGTGGTATTAAGTCATTTAGCAGCAGTATCAAGACTTCTAGATGTGATATCAAGTCTTGTAGACGTGATATTAAGTCTTCTGGTATCATCTCAAGTCTTTTGAAAGTAGTATCAAGTCATCTAGAAGCAGTATCAAGACTTCTAGAAGCAATTCAAGTCTTCTTGAGGTAGTATGAAGTCTTCTGAAAGTATTTCAGATTTCCTGGAAGCAATATTAAGCCTTCTAAAAGAAGTAACAAGTTTTCCAAGGGCAGTGTCAAGTCTCTGCAAAAATTGCGGGTCTGCTGAAAATAGTTGAAGTCTTCAGGAAGCATTTCAAACATTTTGGAAGCAGTATCAAGTCATCTAGAAGCAGTTTCAAGTCTTCTAAAAGCAGATTAACTAGTCCAGAAGTGCCATCAAGTCTTCTGGAAGCATTTCAATTCTTTTGGAAGCAGTATCAAGTCATTTAGAAGCAACATCAAGTCGTCTAGAAACAAATCAAGTCGTCTAGAAACAAATCAAGTCTTCTAGAAGTGGTATCAAGACATTTAGTAGCAGTATGAGGTGATCTAGAAGCAGTATCAAGTCTTCTAGATGTGATATCAAGTCTTTTAGATGTGGTATTAAGTCTTCTGGAAGCATCCCAAGTCTGTTGGAAGCAGTATCAAGTCATCTAGAAGCAGTATCAAGACTTCTAGAAGCAGATCAAGTCTTCTAGAAGTGGTATGAAGTCTTCTGAAATAATTGCGAGTCTTCTGAAAACATTTGAAACCTTCAGGAAGCATTTCAAATATTTCGGAAGCAGTATCAAGTCATGTAGAAGCAGTATCAAGTCATGTAGAAGCAGTATCAAGTCTTCTAAAAGCAGATCAAGTCTTCTAGAAGTGGTATCAAGTCATCTAGTAGCAGTATGAAGTGATCTAGAAGCAGTATCAAGTCTTCTAGATGTGATATCAATTCTTCTAGATGTGGTGTTAAGTCTTCTGGAAGCATCCCAAGTCTTTTGGAAGCAGTACCAAGTCATCTGGAAGCAGTATCAAGACTTCTAAAAGTAGATCAAGTCTTCTAGAAGCAGATCAAGTCTTCTAGAAACAGATCAAGTCTTCTAGAAGCAGATCAAGTCTTCTAGAAGTGGTATGAAGTCTTCTGAAATAATTGCGAGTCTTCTGAAAACATTTGAAACCTTCAGGAAGCATTTCAAATATTTCGGAAGCAGTATCAAGTCATGTAGAAGCAGTATCAAGTCTTCTAAAAACAGATCAAGTCTTCTAGAAGTGGTATCAAGTCATCTAGTAGCAGTATGAAGTGATCTAGAAGCAGTATCAAGTCTTCTAGATATGATATCAATTCTTCTAGATGTGGTGTTAAGTCTTCTGGAAGCATCCCAAGTCTTTTGGAAGCAGTACCAAGTCATCTAGAAGCAGTATCAAGACTTCTAAAAGTAGATCAAGTCTTCTAGAAACAGATCAAGTCTTCCAGAAGCAGATCAAGTTTTCTAGAAGCAGATCAAGTCTTCTAGAAGTGGTATGAAGTCTTCTGGAAGTATTTTAGATCTTCTGGAAGCAATATCAAGCCTTCTAAAAGAAGTAACAAGTTTTCCAAGGGCAGTATCAAGTCTTCAGAAATAATTGCGAGTCTTCTGAAAACATTTGAAACCTTCACGAAGCATTTCAAATATTTCGGAAGCAGTATCAAGTCATCTAGAAGCAGAATCAAGTCTTCTAAAAGCAGATCAAGTCTTCTCGAAGTGGTATCAAGTCTTCTAAAAGTATTTCAAGTGTTTTGGGAGCAGCATCATGTGTCTTTTAGAAGTGGTATTAAGTCTTTTGGAAGTAGATCAAATCTTCTATATGTAGTATCAAATCTTCTAAAAGCATTTTAAGTGTTTTGTTGGCAGTATCGTGTATTCTGGAATTTTAAGTCTTCCAGGGGTAATATCAAATCTTCTAGAAGCAGTACCAAGTCTTTTAGAAACAGTATGAAGTCCTCTGGAGGCATTTCAAGTCTCTGAAAACGATATCAAGTTTTCTATAGACACTGTCAAGTCTTCCAAGGGCAATAGCAAGTCTTGTGAAAACAGTTCCGTTTTATGGAAACATTTGAAGTCTTCTGAAAGCAATATCACGTCTTCTACAAACAGCGTCAAGTCTTCTGAAAGCATTTAAAGGCTTCAAGGAGCAATAGCTAATCTTCTAGAATTAGTTCAAGTTTTCTGGAAGCATTCCAAGTCTTCAATATTAAGTCTTCTAGAAACAGTGTCAAGTGTTCTGAAAATATTTCAGATCTTCTGTAAGTATTTCAAGTGTTTTGAAAACACTATCAAGTCATCTAGAAAATGTAGCAAATCTTCGCAGCTGATGTTAGGTCTGAATTGGAAAGAAAAGGCTCTAGTACCTACATTAAAATTAAAAACTAATTGAAAATGGCAACTTCAATCCCACGAACGAACCCACGTATTAGGTGCCGATCTTGATAAAAAACTTGACTTGAGACTCTACAAGCTTGATACTGCTTGTAGAGTCTCAATTCAAAATACGTTTGCAGTTGATGCTGGGAAAAGCTTAATAGCATATTAAAATTTAAAAAATGAATTGATGATTGAACTTCACTCCAGAAAAATCATCAACAATTTCGTATGGGTAGAAAACACATAAACCTGTTTATAAAGCGTTATCTATGATAAAGGTCTTTTCTCCACTGACATTATTGATTTTTTGAATTGAAATCGTCTAGAGTCGTTTTTCTTTCATTAAAAAAATGTTAGTGGCAAGCGATCGCATCAAAACTTTTTCCAAACTTTTTTAAGAAAATCTGTACGTTTTTCTTTTAGTTCATCGTTTGAATCAAAAGGGCTGTCTACAGCAGATCCTCAATGTCCTGCTCCTCTATATTTCCTAGTCCTGTCTTGTTGAAATGTACAACAAAGTTAAGGTAGTAAATTAACAACGTAGTGTTGGGTGGTAGGAAAACTATTTCCACCGGAACGCAAGTGTTAAGTCCGACAGATTGACGGGATAACTTGGTGCATTATTCAGCAGTAATTGAGCTTTTGGTTATTCAATAATCATATATCAATTATTAAAATATGTAACGCTAATGATCATTTTTTTTTCATTTAATCTATAAGATTACAGAATCAGATTTTGTATTACTTTTTATTGCGTAATAAGCTAAAGTTTGGTCAGTTCCAGGTCGTCATCTTTAAAGTCAGCTATAAAGTTTTGAATGGCATTCCCTGCTATAACGAATACTTCAAAATCAAAAATTTAGGTATAACTGTCTCTTAATTTATTCAAACGTAATTCTCAACAATTAACATAACAACAAATAAATTAACAAATAAATATTGATCACAGATTTCACGTACTTTTGGTAACAGCTTCGCAGGCAGCGTCAATTTTCGGATACAAAAATTTAAAACCCAATGATTCTGTACGTTTTGGTTTAACTATTTGACCAGTTGTTAACATTTTAGCTCTCTCTTCGCTAAGGATTGTATTCAACATAAATGTAGGTACAGGGAAGAACGCTGGTCTAGACATTGCTTTAGCAAAAGCCTAAAACAAAAATAATAAATTATGAGCAAAAAGAAATTAAAGCTAAATTAAACTTACATCTGTAAACTGTTTGTTAGTTACTTGTTCAGGGGCTACTCCATTAAGAACTCCGGTTACATTGGTAGATTGTACAGCAAAAATAATCAACCTACATAAATCTTCAATATGAATCCATGGTAAATACTGATTTCCTGGCATAACTGGGCCACCTAATCCCAAGTAAAATGGCATATATAATTGTTTAATCATACCGCCATCTCGGCCAAGAACAACACCACTTCTTATAGTAATGAGGCGTGTTTCTTCCCCGGGTAATTTGGCGGCTTTTTCCCACTCAATACATAATTTTGAAAAAAAATCGAATTCATAAGTTTTTGATTCTTCAGTATAAACCTCATTATTATCCGGTTTATATATTCCAACACCGGAAATTGCAACAAAGGAACCAGGTTTAACTTTAGATTCAGCTATCGCTCTTGATAATAAAGTTGTAGTTTCTACTCGCGAATTGAAGACGTTTTGTTTAAAACCTTCCGTCCAACGACGAGTCATATCTAAAACATTTTGTCCTGCTAAATTAATTACCGCAGTTGTGTTATTCGGAATTCCGTCTTTCTTTATATCATGCCAGGTTAATCTCATAGGACCTGGCATTCTTGAGATTATTGTTACATCATAGCCATGGGTTTTTAATGATTTGCAAAGGTTTGTTCCTATAAAACCTGTTCCACCGCCTAAATGATAAAATAAAAGGAATTAAAATAAATAAATACACATAACCTATAAATTAAAAACAAAATACAACACAATACAACACTTCTCTACATGTGTAGAGAATGAAGTGAAAAAAACAATTCAAATATTTGTTTAAAAAAACGTGATTTTCAGTATTTAAGCAATATGTTATCAACATTTATTAATGAAAAAGTGTACTATGAGCGTTTTTGATTAAAATTTTAAATAGGAAACTCACCAACTAATACGCGGCCTAAAGTTTTCGACATATTTGTCAAAAAATAATCTGGCAAATTTGAATTTTGTAAATAAAATTCAACATTAAATCTTCATCTCGGTGCTATTTTGATGGAGTGCCAACTATTAGGTTTAAAATTATATAGACGTTTGACAGATAGTAACTGTCATTACGTAATATAACAATAACCGTTTCAAAGTGCAACGGTTCATATGAATAGGACGCATTTATTTATAATAACGTTTTATTTTTATCTTATCTATTTAAAATCTGTTGCAATTGAGTTATTATTACTAAAACTTTTTTATTGAGGAAGGTAAATTCATTGTCACCAACTGTAAAAAAAATTAATCTCCTAATCATGTGGCGACCTCTACTTTGTTTTGTTTACAAGTATTACTAATTTGAGGTTATGAACGGTCTTTGAGATGGAACCGAAAAATTTTTGATTATTTCAATAGGATTTCGAAAGAAAGATGACGGAATCGATTGAATTATTGTTCTTTGATACTTTCGCCCACGATAACAGTGAGGTAACTATAATATAAGTTATATTGTATTGAATTAATTGGAGTAATATGATTAATTGTCTTTTTTAGGAATTGAATTTGGATTTGGTTCAATTTCCGAAACCTGTTTATGTCACGGAAGTGCGAATTATCCCTTTGGGTGCTCGAGTACAAGCTGACTTTCCTGGTGGTGTACGATTAGGAGCTACAAATCCGAGTCAGTTTCGCATAGAGTTTTTCGTCAATGATCTTGGTAAACGAGGAGCAAGCACTTTTGAGTCATTAGGAGGTTTTGAATACAATCAAAATGGTTGTATTAACTTGGAGTGTGTTCCTGATGATACTGTTAGGAAAATACCAACGGATGGATTGGTTTTGCGGGGTAAGTTTCTGTTCATACATGTAGAAATTGTGTCTTTATATTTAAAAGGGTGATTCTACATCAAAAATCAGGAAGAAAAGTGTATGTAAAGTCTGGTCTGAAAGTGCTTCCTAAGGGCGTTAGAGCCCTTTAAAAGTGGTGCTCAAAAAGTGCCTTCTTAGTTTTATCTCAAAAATAGCAAGGTTTGGAACACCAACATTTGGTGTACAGTGATATTTTTATGTGATAAATAAGATAATCTAAAGAATAAAATAAATAGTATATGGGATCCAAGATAACAGATAGGGATAACATTTAATGTACCACATCCTTTTTATGATAATTTTTTCTGCCATTTCATTTGCATTGATCATTTCAATTGGAAAATACTATATCAAAAAGATACTACTAAAAAAATTGCCTAAAACCAGTAGTTTACAAGAAAGATTGCATTATCAATTTGTTAATTAAATAAGTGTGAATATTTTAAATAATTATTAATTTATTTTAAGGTTTGTGATATATATGTAATAAAAACAATCTTATTAACTAATTTGAATGCAAAATAATCCGTTTTTTAACCATATTTTTACCATCAATTTTGTTGCCCCTAAATGTAAGTTTGTTGTTAGCTGAATTTGTTAATTATTTTTCCATATGCATACCCAAAATCTTTTAACCAATCTTTCATTAAACCAATAACTTTACACTATTACTTATTTGTAATATTTATTTTACTATTTACTTTTTAATAAAAGTGTAATATATCATATCAATATCAAAAATAACCCTTATGTAGAGGAATACAAAACTATAATGAGTACTTTCGACTTAATATCATATATTAATGAGACCACAAGAAGAGTAAGTAATGCATGCTTGGACCACTATTTTGTCAGAGTAGATTGGCAAACGATATGCAAATTATATGTCTACATAAATAACGAGACTGATCACGATCCTATAATCCTTCAAATTCCACTGACTGATTCTAATATACACAGGGTGTCTCATGTAACTGGTTCATTAGAACTTTTTTGGGTTACACTATTCGTAGAGGCTTGAAATTTTGGTAACATGGGTTGTTCATTCCGATCTATTAATCTAAAATATTTTCAAGATGGCCACCACTTCAGGTCTACCGGAAGTAGACCTCAACTTCGTTATTTTAAATGGAATGCTATAGATTTTATTACTCCATTCAATTATACATAAGAAAATATGTTGACTTTGATAATAGTTATTGGTACCTAGCGTTTTTGTTTTCGAGTTATTTTAATTTTAAGTACAATAACTCGTCATATGCTGTTAAATCGATTGTTATTTGTTATATCAGTGTACCTTATACAGCGTAGTCAAAAATTGAATTACCGTTTCGCTGTATTCAATTGCGAGAAAGTCGAAAATTTTAAATGGAACGCCCCATATCTATTTAGCCTATCTAAACGGGAATTTAATTCTCTACAAATTATCTATAAACATTGCTATACCTATTTATTGTAGTTTTCTTCATATTGAGTATTTTATCAAAATCCTACACAAAATGCTGGAATCTGTTCGTGTTTTTATTAGAAGGCTATGACATTTTGACAGTTTATCGTTTAATTTATTTAAATCATCATTGGTATTATTTCTAGAAGGATTTGCGATTGAATAAACTTTAGTTGTTACCTTTTATTTGCCAAAAATAACCAGCAGAAGAACGCATAAATGAAACAATGAAAAACAGTAATATGGCGTAATATTCGACGTAATGATGGGCGAAATTTTCCTAGAGAGTTCAGTTTATTTATTTACCGAAGAATTTGGTAAAGCAATAAAATATGACAAAACATTTATTCTATTATCTTAAGCTGCTGGTGATAGAAATTTATGGTTTCTTGTTATTTTGATCTTTCCAAATCTAAGAGATACGTCTCTTATCCTAGCCAAAACTTTATTACGTCCGCCATGAATAAAGACGAATTTAAAATGTTGGCGTGGGAATAATTCGCCATGATATTCAAAGACATTAACAGCAGTAAGTGATGACACAACTAAGTAATAACAACAATAACACAAATGTGGTTGAAAGGCTATCAAAACTCCATGGCTTTTTAACATAAAAACAAGAAACTTTCCAGCATTGCATGCGTCCATTAATTTCCAAATATGGGGGCAACTACAACAAATAGGCACAGGAAAGTATCTAAATAGTTTGTAGAGAATTAAATTCCCATAATTTATTTTTGTAATTTTAAGTTTTTCATTGTTTCATTTATTCGGTTTTCATTTGGTTATTTTTGGTAAATAACAGCTAGCCATCTAAAGTTTATTCAATGACAGTTCATTGTAGAAATAATATTAATAATAATTTAAATAAATTAAACAAAAAAACTGTCAAAATGTCCTGGCATTCTAACATAAACACAAACGGTTTCTAGCATTTTACGTATGATTTTCATAAATTCCTCAATAGCAAGAAGACTATAACAAATAGGTATAAGAATATTTATAGATAATTTGTAGAGAATTAAATTCCCTTTCTCATATGGTATGAAAATATGGGGCGTTCCATTTAAAATTTTCGACTTTCACCCAATTGGATAAGGAGAAACGGTAACTCAATTTTTGACCAGCCTGTACAAGATATACTGATACAACAAATGACAATCTATTTAACAGCACAGAAAGAGTTATTGTACCAATGCAAAACGTCTTTTAATTAATGTTGGCTGAGATATGGGCTTGTAAAGAGCAGTGATATTTAACAAAAAACACTTAAAATCAAAATAACTCGAAAACAAAAAACGATAGGTACCAACAAGTGTTATCAAAGTCAACATATTTTCTTACGTATAAAAACTATAGCATTCCATTTAAAATAACGAAGTTGAGGTCTACTTCCGGTAGTCCGGAAGTGGTGGACATTTTGAAAATATTTTAGATTAATAGATCAAAATGAACAACCCATGTAACCAAAATTTAAAGCCTCTACGAATAGAATAGTAGAACCTAAAAAAGTTCTAATGAACCAGTTACGTGAGACACTCTGTATTTCTATATATTTAGAAAACATGGAAAGACTACGTGTAAAACATTTATTAATTACACAAAGATGCGGGTGAAATTAGAGTTAGAAAATTGAAATTTCATAAGCGAAATAAATGACGTAAACACTGTTACCGAGAAATTAAACATAGCATAAAAACCGCTACAAAAACGGTTAAGAACAAGGATTTAAAAAAAATAAAAAAGCCATGGATTAATAAATATTTACTTGAGCTGACTGAACAAAAAAACGATCTATACTTACACTTACGAAAGAATCCAAATAATAATTTACTTAAAGAACAGTACAATCAACTTAGAAATAAGCTAACACGTAATATTCAAAAATATAAAAGACAATATATAAACAACACAATAAATAAAAGCAAAAACTCAACAAGGGCACTGTGGACTTGTATAAATGACATTTGTAACAAAAAGAAAGCTGAATCCAAAATAACACATATTAATATACAAACTGAGGTAGTAAGTTTTAAGATTTTCAAGATAATATTACGTATGTATAAAGCTCAATGTACCTCTCTGAAACAGACGAGTTAGAAGTTGCTGAAAAAATTAAAAGTCTAAAATCAAAGAAACCTCCTGGCTTCGATGGAATAAAGGCTGAATGTCTAATGAAAGTCGTGGATATCATTGCGTCCCCACTATCTGCCATTATAAATAGGTGCTTCACTGCTGGTCACTTCCCAAAAGTATTAAAAACTGGAGTGTTAATATTTAAGGATGGTGACAGACAACTGACTAAAAACTATAGACCAATAACGTTAAGTTCAATGATAGCGAAAGTTTTCGAAAAGATTCTAAAGTGTAGACTTGTGAGATTCTTTGATAAAAAAAATGTGATTTCACCTAACCAATTTGGCTTTAAAGAAGGAAAATCGATGGAGGACGCACTTTGTATCTTAACACGGAAAATATATGAAGCTATGGATGAGAAAATTCCTGCAATATGCATCTTTATCGATCTATCAAAAGCGTTTGACATGATCTCTCACAAAATTCTACTAAAAAAGATGTATGCATACAGGATCAGAGGTCATGTGTACGATATATTTAAAAGCTATTTAACAGACCGCGAACAAATAGTTAATATAAATGGTGTGATTAGCGAAACAAGAACTACTACATATGGGTTCCGCAGGGGACAGTTTTGGAACCACTTTTGTTCAGTATATATACAAATAGCTTAATGACTCTTAAACTGAAGGGATCGGTGATCAGTTTTGCGGATGATACAGCTATATTTTATAAATCCCAATGTTACGAACAATTAAAGGTGGAAGCCGAGGAGGATTTTGCAATGGTCAAAAAATGATGAATAAATTAACATTAAATATAGAAAAAACTAAATACCTCGCCTTCGCTTCGTAGAGCAATCACCTGCCAAAACTAGGAAACCTTGTTATTGATGTGGAAACTTTTATTCCACAAGCATCATCAGTAAAGTATTAGGAATAATTATTGATCAACATTTACGCTGGCATTTACAGACCGATAACATTGTTAAAAAAATTAGATTACTAATAAGCAGATTTAAGTACCTGTCACAATTTTTAGATAAAAGACACCCGAAAGTTGTGTATTACTCCCTTGTGCAATCTCTTATGTCGCACGCCGTCTTGGGATGGGAAGAAGTAACTGACACTCATTTGGAAAAAATTATTAAAATACAGAAAAGGATTTTAAAAATAATATACTATAAAAACATGACATCATCTTCAAATGAGTTATATAAGTCAGGTATTAGACGTAAGGCAGATATACTCAAAAATTATTAATGCACGACCAATAAATAAATCAAATAGGTCATTCCTATGATACAAGAAACAGGACAATAGCTGCTATACCAAAATGTAATAAAACGATAGGACAGCGTAGCCTGAATTACATAATTCCAAAGTTATATAATGCGATACCTCCAGAAATAAAAAGGTTATTGAATTCTAACCTGTGAGACGCCACAGTGAAAAAACAATTAAAAAATTGGCTATTCCACGAGGGACGACGTTTTTTTTCTGAACACATCAACACGTAACCATTTCATGAGCTCAATTACGACACATACACCGACCGAGACAGCACCCGTCAATTTACTAATTAAATAACCACATACAAGCGGTAACAATACGTTACAGCTTCAGTGGAAATTCTACAATGTCTTTTTTCTTTTTTTTTTGAGGAATTGTTATCAATGTTTGTTAATTAATTGTTTGTTATCATCCCAATGTTTCTTAATAAAAAAAATATATATATCACGGGCCAAATTTACAGGTTTTGCGGGCCGCACTTTGAGAACCCCTGCTCTAGACCCGCGCATTCAAATCATATATAGTGTGCTCGTGAATTATTTCCATCAGTGTATTAACTTTGCGTACAATATTTACGTTCATGGTATTTTATCTGCACATTATTTATGTCTCTGCTAGTGGAGTTTTTTGATGGTCCTTCATACCTCCGCTCATTCACACTAACAATAACTTACTATTATTATGATTTTTTTGTATACTCAATTTTCGTGAGTTTCATATAATTTACTGTGGATATCTGCTATGAGGCGGTTCATGGTAGCCAGTGGCCTTGGAACTGGAGTTTATCGAGGGAAATATGACAAAATTTTATTATTGTTTTTATTGTTTTATTTTAAATCATAATCAATTAGCAATCTTTCGACTGTATTCTGGTTCCAAAGATACATTATACAATTCTTTAATACTACTAAAAACGCAACGACACTCTTCGAGTATGATCCTATTTAACATTTATGGGCAGAAGTAAGGTTTCAGTTAAAAAATGTAAACAAAAGGAAAATGACAAATGAAATTTGTAAAATTTGGGATAAAATTTCTCCAAAGCAAACCGTAATTGATGCCAATTACAGCGTATTAAAACATAATATCAGCCTAAATTTATTCACTTTTCGATTACTGTATACTCAATTTTGTCTTGTTGTTTTCGTATCATCTGTTATTATTGTTAATATTGTGATTATTTTTTTTAACTAAATTATTTTGAATACAAGTTAGTTAAACAGATTTTTGTTAATCTATAAACATCACAAACTTTAAAAAATAATAATTATTTGAAATTTTCATAATTTTGGAAGATAGACTTCCATTACCCTGTGTACTCAATTTTGTGAGCAACTGTATGACTTAATTTTAAATTCACATTGCTATTGAGAAATTCCAAAGTAAGGTGAACGTACAGTAAAATCTGCAAAGGATTACACATTCTCAGGCAAAACCTTATGATCTTTTAATTTTTTTCTTTATTTTGATGTGTGTTTGCTTAGTTTTTCAGTTATAACTCAAGCACCATTGAAGAATTCACATTTCATTCTTCAAAATTGTAGCTAATGCTTATACAGGTGTTTCGTAATGATATGCGAATATTGAAGGGGGTGATTCTACATTGAAAATTAATGATAGTTTCTTATATAAACTATGGTCCAAAATGTTCCAAAATGTATTAAAATACACGGTGTTAAAGTTAAAAAAAAAGGTATTTACAAATAAGGTATTAACAGTGAACAGATTTTAACTACAAAGAGTTGTTTGAAATGTTAAATGTACGTAAAACAACAAATGATATGTACATACATTTAGGCTCAACCACCTAGATTTATTGCAAAATTGTATCGTTAATAATTACAATACGTATTATTTTTGTTGAGCAACCGACGCTTTTTAATTTTACTCTCAAAAACGGCGAATTGCAGTCCAAAAACTCAAGAGGGCTTTTATTTGTCAAATTGAAGGGGGAGTTCAATATTCCCAATATATATTTTTTATTTGGGAAAAAACCATTGGCGTACCATTTTTTTCTTTAAAAATATTAAAGTCAATGCTCGTACGCACGCCACTGTTAAAGATAGTGATTAGATTTGTGTTGAAAGATATGCGTCTTTATTAATAATCACTATATGCCAAATTCCATAAAAATACCTAAAGCGATTCCGAAAATATTAATTAATATCCTTTTTTTTTTAAACTTTAACACCCTGTATTTTAATAACGGAACATTTTGGGACCATAGTTTATATAAGAAATTATCATTAATTTTCGATGTAGAATCACCCCCTTCAATATGTATATGTTTATAATTTCTATTAATATATCTATGTAAAAAATTAAGCAGGTCTAATTTTATCCAATGAAGTATTCAAAGAACAAAAAAAAACAAATTTTCTTTCAAAAATATTAGAAAATTGATAGAAAGTGGTAGGAAATTGTTTTTAAAAAATTAATGAAACAACTAAAATCTAAATACCAAATCCCGAATAGGAATTATTTCTTAGAAAACATCATTCTCTTTTCATCTTAACTCCAGAACGCAATAGTTATTGCTGTTTCTGTTACTACTGATTTATGGACTTACACCAATAATTTGCAAAGTTTTGTAAGATTCACCGACACTGGTGGGATGATAATTTCAAATTTCGACACAAGTACTCCATCTGAAACATCTCGATTCCCATACCGCTGAAAACTTAAAAGAATGTTTGGAAGAAAGAAAGAAATTCTGATTTTGTGGTGGTATATGGATACGAACAAAATTCATGCACAATGCGCGATAACAGCAGCAAGGTGGTGAAGTCAATAATGACTCCATATTTAAAGGAGTTCCTTGTTTTATACATTCATTGTAATTGATAATCAATTCAAAACTAAAGAGGAAAATGTTGCACACATTCTTACAAAATCAAGACTGTCTCAAACAAAACTTAATAATTTTGCAGTTAGAACTCAATTTACTATAACATTAACTGGTACAAGATGGAATTCAACCATCTCTCAACATATTACATGTTTTCCCATTTTTATTTTCTTTTTCTTCGGTTTATTATTTGCAACATTATAATAAATGCCGACTAATCGATGCTTTTATTGTTGAATCGCCGGTTATTCGAGTACTAGAAAGTGGCCCAATAATCGGCTCTTTATCCTTTATTAGTCTTTTTTCTAGTTCTACGAATTGTAACCACACGGTGAGGCAGATTGGAGAGGGTTTTTTGAAATGAGAATAACTGGATTGTGTTTATCAGAAAGGGAAATCTTTAGCACTTTGCGCTAAAGTATAAAAATGAGAGGAAATCGTTTCAATGTTAAAACACAAATAAAACGTATACGTATATTATAAGCATAATATTTAATTAACCTTTCAATAATAATAACCTTGGAGATAAAATCTATTTATTTTTTACAGTTTTGTTACTTGTTTTTTTTTGAATAATATTTAAACAAATAACATTTGTTTCTTAGAATGAAACCATGAAGCATAATTTTTTTAAAAAGTTTATTATATATCTGTTCAAAATCGAGGTTTTCGCCATTGTCAAAATTCATGCCTTCGAGGTTCTTGTATAAAATGTAACCATCCAATGGAGAAAAGGGCATTAAACGCTTCATTCAAAATGGTTCATTTTCTAATTTTATTACTCTAGTTTTTAACCAGTTAATCTTATTTTTCGTTGTGTTTATTTTTCGGTTAATAATTTCTTATTATAAGCTTTTGACAGAGAAAATATGGTCCCCTGTCATCTTTTATTATAATCAGTGGGATTTTCACGTACTATTTTTCATGGTATTGAATTAATCTTCCGTTCTGTAAATCTTTGGTCGATTTCAGGCGACACATTAGGTGTTATTTCAGGGTATAATATGCTGACCGGTTCACATTGTTTTTTATATCAAAATAACTGTGTATTACTTTTTTCCGACTCACAATCAGTACAGAAGTATATTTTCTAGGTATATTTTCACTTGTCATAAAGGTAAGTGGGTGCTTCTACAAAATCCAAAGAAAAAGACTATCAGTCGGCATGCTTGCTGTACTTTACAGTTAGAAGGACAGGTGGGAATCGAAACGATCGAAACAATATTAATTTTATGCCATTTTTTATTGGCTTAGTTTAGCAACATTAATCACTTCTATATTTTTTATTTTTCAAACTGAGTTTTTCTTTATAAAGAAAATGATAGTTTGAATAACTTCAATTGAAAAACTTAACTTCAGTTGTTTAAAAATATCGAGAAAAGGTACACATTAGTGTCTTCTTGATCTTACGTCAAAAAGCCGTAACCGTCACCAAAGTTTTCATAGAAAAAACTGATGACTGATTTTTATATCTAGCCTAGACTGACTTGAAATTTTATCCTTCATGTGTTTTATGCTTCATTTGTCACATATTTTATGAAATTCTATAGCTTTCATTCTTTTTTATCTTAAGTTTGGTCAATAATAGTTCATTTTATCTGTAGTATTAACAAGCTACAGCTATCCAGTAAAGCATATGGATAGGCGTTAAACACGTGGATTGTCTGGGTTGAGGATACCATTTCCAATTAATTTTAATATACTATTTTCTTCCCAGTTCAGTGCCTGAATCTGCCGTAAACATATTTTTTAGACAGCACCTATTTTGAATTAGGTTTTATACTGCTTTTAGAAGAACTGAAATGCTACCAAAAGTCTTAATACTGTTTCTAGAAGACTTGATCTGTTTCCAGAAGACTTGATACTGCTTCTAGATGGCGTGATACTGCTTCCAACAGACTTGAAGTTCTTGTAGAAGATTTGAAATGCTTCCAGAAGATTTGAACTGCTTCTAGATAAATTCATACTGCGTTTGGAAAACTTGAAATTGTTCCAGAAGACTTGTTAGTGCTTCCAGAAGACTTGGTACTAGAAGATTGAAAATGATTTCAGAAGACTTAATATTGCATCTGGAATAGTTGAAATGCTTTTAAAAGACTTGATATTTTATCTAGAAGACATGAAATTCTTCCAGAAGACTTGAAATTCTTTCAGAAGTTTTGATACTACTTCTAAAAGATTTGAAATGCTTTCAGAAGACTTAGTATTGTTTCTGGAACAGTTGAAATACTTTCAGAGGGCTTCATATTGTTTTTAGAAGACTTCATATTGCTTCCTGAAGATGAGGACTTAAAAATGTCCTCATCATAGAAATGTTTTCAGATGACTTAATATTGCCTCTGGGCCAGTTGAAATGCTTCCAAAAGACTTGATACTGCTTCTAGAATATTTGATATTGCTTCCCGAAAAATTGAAATGCTTCCAGAAGACTTGAAATGTATCCAGAAGTTTTGAAATGTCTCCAGAAGACTTAAAATACTTTCAGAAGATTTGGACTGCTTCTAGTTGACCTGATACTGTGTCTGGAAATACCCCCAGAAGACTTGATAGTGTTTCCAGAAGACTTGGTACTGCTTCTAAAAGATTTGAAATGTTTTCAGAAGAGTTAATATTGCCTCTGGAACAATTGAAATGCTTCCAGAAGCCTTGATAATTCCTCTAGAAGACTTGAAATTCTTCCAGAAAAGTTGATACTGCTTCTAGAAGATTTGAAATGCTTTCGGAGGACTTAATATTGCCTCTGGAACAATTCAAATGCTTCCAGAAGATTTGATACTTCATCTAGAAGATATGAAATTCTTCCAGAAGATGTAATATTCTTTTCGGAAGACTTGAAATGTTTTCAGAAGATTTGATACTCCTAGAAGATTTGAAATGTTTTCAGAAGACTTAACACTGATTTTGGAACATTTAAAATACTTCTAAAAGACTTGATATTGCTTCCCAACACTTGATGCTGTTTCTAGAGGACTTGAAATGCTTCCAGAAGACTTGATATTGCCTCTGAAAAACTTGAAATGCTTCCACTAGTACACCTACACAAAATTGTTATCAATCCAGATTTTTATCTGGATTGAAGTTACCATTTTTAATTATTGTTTTAATAAGTAGCATTTTAATGTACAATTGAGCTTTTTCTACATTGAGTTTTTTGGAGAACATGTATGATAATTTGCCTTATTTCAGACCCAATTCAGTTTTTTATTGGGAGAGCTGTTATGCGTCATTTGAGTCTATTCCAATTCAGTTTTTTTTTCAGCACTCAGCACCCATACGTATTTTTAAAAACCGGCGCGTATTCTAGTATTTGTGCTTAAAATTATGCCACAACTTACAGGAACTCCTTGTATAATGGTCTTTCAATATTCAGAACAAAGTTTTAGTGTTTTCAAAACTTTGGAAAAATGTTCGATGTTTTCTTTATTATTTTATACAGATGTCCTTCTGCGATTGTACAATATTTCACTACCGTATCTTATTTGATCCGTATTTCTTTGATTCCGTATTCTTATCTTTGATCGAAGATAGATGAAAAAGTCAAATAACTTTTCGCTCATATTTAACTGTTTTCTCATCAATTTAGTAAGTCAACTAAATCACTTAACCTTAACTGTCAGTTGCAGTTAGTTGATATTATAAAGATTTGCAAATATGAATGCATTTGTAGCATTTGCATTTATTTAATTTTTACTGTACATTTTTATGAAGTTGTTCTGTATTATTGATTGATGCAATTAAAACGACAGAAAATCCAAAGAAAAAAATATGGTACTTTAAACTCGCACTACTAACAGGTAGGGGTTATCTTGGACCCTATAAATTAATTTTGTTCTGTTTTCAGAATTCTAAAACTTACCATTTTTAGATACTAAAAAGTATTTTTTGCGTGCAATCTTTCAAGGGCTCCAGCATCCTTTGGAAGTATTTTTGCACCGGATTTTATACAGGATGTATCTGAATGATGTTCCCAAACTTCAGAGGTGATTCTTTAGCTAATTTTAAGTGTACTTTCTTATATGTAATCGAAGACGCCCATAGTGAAACTACTCTTAAAATTATATTAAGCGTCGCCTGTATAAATTTTTTGATATAAAATCACCTTTTTATATACATAGACGCAATTACCAGATACTGTGTATATTTTGTTTTATTAATTGGTGAAATTTTAGGATGGTACACCACAATAACTTTGGCTGTTTATGGAACTTTAACCGCTAATATAGCCGAACAAATTGCATCTCCAGCTGTGACACCAGCTCTTCCCGCTCAATCTAGCACGATAGCAGACGTTCAACAAATCGTTCCACAAACTCCGTTAGAGTCAGAGTGGCCCCAAGAAAACATCCAACCTGTTTCCATAGAATATTCCCAACAACCTGCAACACAATATGTGCAAAATTACAACCAACCTGAGCCTTATCCTCAAGAATACAATGAGTATTATAATGAAGTACCCAAAGATCCAAGAAGTTATCATCAAACCCCCGATTCGGAATGGGATAACAAACCGAGAAGTCGATCAATTGAAATTGATAGGGAACGAGATAGAACTAGGGATCAACCATATCAAAAACCACTCCCAACAGAACATGATCATCGTCCTGAAGCGGATCGACGTGAAAGAGACCGAGAAAGACGTTACTCCCGTTCGCATAGCCGTGATAGAGATAGAGACCGTTCATCTCGTGATTACCCCGACGGGCGTGAACGCGATCATGACCGTGATAGGGAATGGGACCATGACCGTCATGAGTACCGCGATCGAAATCGAGATAGAGACAGGGATCGTGACCGCGATAGGGAGAGGGATCGTGAACGTGAGAGAGAACGTGATCGCGATAGGGAACGCGGTGATCGTGATAGGGATCGTGATCGAAGCGATCGTGATAGAGACAGAACGGAAAGGGATCGCGAAAGAGATAGAGAACGTGAACGTGATAAAGAAAGGAGTTATGAGCATCAAGATAATTACAGGTAAGAAGAAATTTGTTATTTGAGTCCATTGGTTTTGTTAAAGTTTCTTTTTCTGTTTTTGTTTTGGTATTTAGAAGTAATAGAAACAGAACGAAAAGAAATATTTGGTGACTGTTTTGTGACTGTATTTTTAGTTCAAAATTTAAATTATAAATGATTACGGGTTAAAAACGAACTCTTTTTTATTTGTTTATTTATTTTTGTAGTTTTGTATTTTTAAAGTTTTTACGCTGATTTGTAATCTTTTTTGATACTGATTTTGTTTTATGACTGAATGATGGTTTGTTTTGCATTTTTTTGTTGTTTTTAAATAAATTTAAACTTTGTTCATTTGATGAGGTTCTCTTTATAAGTAAATTAGGTACTTTGTTAATAATTTTTTTAACTTCAACCCAATACATCTGGCGATGAGGAGTACCCTGTCCATCTTTAATTTTATTTAATCTATACCAAATGAAAGTTGAACGCAAAAATAATAATCGAATAATGTTTTAATTTTAATAGAACTATAATTTTGTGACTCATTAAAACTTTAATTATATTTAAAGAACGCGTTTGTAATTATTACTTAAGCAGGATTGGGTATTTTTATCTATTTGAGGTATAATGATTACATGTTAATGATTAAATTGTGTTAGAACTGTTTATTAACTGAACTATACAGGGCGCTGGTATGTATGGAAACGGTCGGTTACATTCTAAAGTAAGATAGGTAGCAAAGAATGATAAGGTACAAAAGAATGATACCTTTAAATTCTATAACAACAAAAACATATTAAGTATACAAGATCAGTCAAAAACATACGATGAAACAAATTCTATATTTCGGTTCGTTTCAAAATTCTAAACAAAATTCATGTAGAACGTCCTAAACCTAAACTTAACGGTTCTTAAGATGTTGAATTCTGAAAATCACCCTGATAACTTTTACTAAAGGTACACAAAAATACTTGTCATCAAGTTAGCTATGAAATATAGTATATCTAGTTAGCGATGAAAGTTTTACATCTTATAACAAACGCTGCGGCATAACGGATGTCAAAACTATATTTAGTTTGAATAGTTTGTACTCAAAAGTAATCTACGTGACTAATTAAATGAATATATAATTTTTTTAAAAGTTCGAATATTTAATATGCACCATGTATGTATAAAAAGATTCAGAGTTGTTTGAAACAACAGAACATTTGAACCAATGTATTGTCATAAGTAACGCACTAAGCCTAATTGCATTCCTCTGTTATCCAAAGTGTTTCAGTAATTACTGATTACTGATAAAAAATAAGTTTACGGATAATGCTGTACAATTCCGTCAATTTTTTGCAACTTTGTCATTGTTTTGTAATACATTTTGACGGTATATTTAAAAAATGAAGCTTTATCTGTAGATGAGGAATATATAGTCGATTTCGTTTAATTGGTACAAATTCTTTTGGCATAATTAAGAGGCTGTTTCAATATAGCAATATATGCGTAAATTAAATCACAAAATAGCTTTGTAAAATATTTTAATAAAATGAATGTGAGTATGCAGCCTATAAAACAAAGTATCAAAAACAGATATGAGTATTAAAAACAAGTTTATTTTTTACAAAATCCACACATACGTTTAGTACAGACATAGTTGTAACTCTACTATACATTTTTTTGCTTGTTCATTCAATATAGAATATGTGGAAAATAATCATGATTGCTTTTATCGTCAATTGTTAAATACTGCGACTTCAAGTGCTCGACTGAGTGTTCATGTTCACTGTAATGTGGTAAAGAATTGTTTACAATTTGTAATTGACAGTTGTAAAGTACTTTTTGGTATTCCAAAGGGTAACCAGGTTTTTTGTATATAATACTTCAAAATTAGTTAAAGAAATTTTGGGAACTCGACCAAAAAAGGAGAACGATGGCACACTTTTTAATGTTTGCTGTATCAATTCTAAAATTTGACGGCAGCTTTTAATATTTTCGTACATAACGGTGCCGTTAGTCATTGGTTGAGAATCACTGGTGTTCATCATTCATTTGAGTAAGTAAAACATCATAAAACTGACACTTAATGTTGTATAGCAATTCTATATCTTCTACAAATCGAAATATTACTTCCCTAAAGAACAATTCATTTCCAGCCGTCATTAGTTTTTCGATACATTCTATTTTTTACATTCATACTATATTTTGAGTCTACGCAAAGTGTCTCATGTTACTTTTTCATATCTATTTGTGGAGGTTTGAAATGGTGGCAGCACGGATTGTTCATACTAAACTTTCGATCTAAAATATTTTCAAGATGGCCGCTACTTCTGGTCTAACGAAAGCACAAATACAGGGTATACCATCGGTTGTGGTATTGGATTTTTTGACGTCTAAATTTTAAGATAGAATCCTCAAATTTGGTATGCCTTAAATCACTTTACTAGGTCAGGTGGAGAGAATGTAAAATAAATTTTTATTGTACAGTTTGCGAATAATTTGCAAGTGTTAAAAAAACCCAAAATTGATGTTGTTATTTTTTAACGGTTTTAATACCATACGACATGGGAGTCATAACAAAGTAAATTTACACTAAAAAAATTGCTATATATTCATTAATAATGAATTATTATTATTTACGACAAAAATTAAGAAAAATGAGAAAACAGCTAAATAGCCGATTATTTATTGCCGTTGAGAATAAAACCAACCGACTAACAGGTCAGTGGTATGGATAATTTTGTCTCCTAAGGTGTTCCAACTGAGCTGGTTCGTTGGCTTATTACCCCATCGACAATAAACGAGCGGGTCCTAGTAAGGGTTGTAGTCTCGAACCATGGTAACATAAATTTAACTATCTTTTCATTTTTGTCTTAATTAATGAATTATTCGTAAATTTTTTAGTGTGAATTACTTTGCTATTACTCCCACATCATATGGTATCAGAATTAATAAAATATAAAACTACTAGGCTAAGTAAGATTGAATTTGGAGTTTCTATCTTGAAATTTAGACAAAAACAAGCTAATACCACAACCGATGGTACACACTATACATTATTTTAAATGAAATGCAATCCAATGAAGATTATTATACCTTTTAATTATACGTAACAAATACATGGACTTTGGTAAAAGTTGTTTAAGTAAAAACAACTAAAAAGTAAAAGAAGAGTTTTTTGTTATCGTGTTATTTTGATTTTAAGAGTTTTCAGAGTATCTTATACAGAATGGTCAAAAATTAAATTACCGTTTCTCCATATTCTATTGCGAGCAAAAAAATGTGAAATGGCCATAGAAAACCAAGTCAAAAATCTCTATTTCATTATTGCGTATGGGCCCTTATCCTTTCTAATGGTTTTCTACCTGTAATCACTGTAAGTATGAAACTGATTGTGAAAAAAGAATGTGCATTTTCCTGTATATTAATGCAAAAGTCTCAAAATTGGCAGATTTTGAGTTATACCTGTATTCTAGCAAATGGCCAAAATATTGATTTTGTGGGAGTTACTTAAGATACTCTGATACAACAAGTAGCAATCTATTTGACAACATTTAAAGAGCAATCGTTCATCAGTATACATCAGTACACCAGGACATCAGTATATGGCTTCCTCAATCTATCTAGGCTTCAACTTCATAGGGATAGTACTTTGTCTCGAATTCGGTCTATCGGATGTAGTATATCAATGGTTGAAATGTTCCTTCTCATATTCCTTCAAAAGTAAGCCTTGAAAATCGCCTTGAAGACCTCCTTACAAGCATCTGTATGTACTTTCAATTCTACTTTACAATAACAGAGGGATAGTATCGTTTTTTGGGTCAATCAGCTGATGGAAATTGCTATCAGCGTTACTTTCTCTTGTAGTTTATTTCAGAAAGCTCAAGAACAGCTCAGGTTTTTGCATATGCAGGAATTTACATTTATAATATGGTTATTAATATTTTTTATAATTGAAGTGTTTATTAATATTGTGTTTAAGTGAGCTAGGTTTGTTCTTGTAACACCTCCAACAATCTTTGTAGATACACTTCAACTATTGTTGTATACAATTGACGTATAGTTGAAGTACACTAGTGGAAATAATTCACGAGTGAACCTGTAGAATCTGCATACGTGTGTCTAGCGCAATGAAGAATTGCCAAAATATTTTCTATGAGCGGCGGGTACTCTTGCTACACGACTTGGTATGGACTTGATATGTAGCTATATTGTAGTGGGAGAGGTGACCAAACATGCCGTCTTAAGTCGCCTCCATATCTCTCTTAACGTTAGGTAGGGGAGCCGGATAATGTTGAAATCTCCGACCCATCATATCCTAAACATACAATCAGACTCAGATTCGGAAAAACGAACTGCCAATGGAAGCATTCTTATATAGTGCTCTTCCATAAAGGTCTGTACAACACGCCCGATGCGCGATGGAGCATTGCCTTGTATATACAGAAGACGTGGGTGCCGCGTAGGAAAGCAAAATTGGCCGTAGCACTATATCTATGTATCGTTGACCCATCATTGTCTGCTATACACGCAGCAGACATGTGCGTTTACCATGTGTAATCGGAATCTATACTGCAATGGTTCAACGTGTACTGGTAGAAAAAGCAGTTGGAGTGCCTTGCGTTAGCCAAGCAAGTTCAGGAAGATATTTTCGTCATTATTGCATCCCCTCTAGTATCCCCTACTAGATCTCCATGATCTAAACGTGTTTAGACACACGCGTTTAGATTATATAGGGTGTGTTCGTTTACGTAGGATGTCATTTTTGTATCCCCTTCCAGCAGGATTACGGCGTTACCCATGTGAGGGTAATTTATACAACTTTACTACTGCTTTGATATCAAATTTCATTGCGCTAGACACACGCAATTATACAGGATGTGCTCTTGAATTATTTCCAACGTGTATTTATAGCCTTTCTTCTTGAATTCACCATCGGTCGCAACATGACATCTTACGACATAGTTACAATAACATTTTATGTGCCGATTGTAATTCAAGAATCTTCGATTATTCTTCAACTTTGTTAAACAATCCCTACAAAAATATCGTTTCGTGCTAAATTAGGTGATTTCATATAGACGTTTACAGAAAATATTCTTGTTCTCGTTATCACCCTCTCTTAATAACTTTTTAATTTAAAAACTTTCCAATGAGATGATTCTACACGCCTTTTAGTTTTAAATTTTGGAACTATCCTTGATATGGTTGATAACTGTTCAGATAGGTACATCAGATAGGATAATATGAAACGTGCTAGCCGTTGATTATAACCTTTATCCCGAAAGATAACATTGCACTAACTGAATTTTTTTCATTTCTTGCTAGTGTATATTCTTTAATTCTAAGCTATGTGTGGTATATCAAAATACTCCTAAGGTCAAGTTATATTGACATACTGCATTTTTGTGGGCCAAAGTAAGGGCAAACCTGGACTGTTTCTATGGAAATGTATTTTTGTATATTGCAGCTTAACTGCAAGTCATGGTATAATAATCTTTCTAAGACATTCTAAATTGAAAATATTTAAGAAAATATTGGTATTTGCGAATTATGCTCAATATACAGGAACACCTGATGCTTTGGCACGTATGCATTACACAGTTTCAGTTAGCTCTATCTAATATGAATATTGCTTTTAGAACACAATAAAGCTATTGCAATTATAACAAATTGATACAAAAGATAAAGCCCACTCAACATGTCTCACACATCCTCTTGTATTATAATATTGACTTTGAATGCGCCATCTATTGTGGAGATATGTCTCGACCAATGCTAGGAATGCCATCTATTGGCGATCGCTAATATATGTAAGCGACAAAGTACGTAACTACCGTTAAAAAGCTGAGATACAGACTTCTTCTTTAAAGAAAACTTGCAAAAATTTTCCACATTATAAAAAGAAATATATATTTATACATACAGGTGTCGCACAATGAAATATTAAAATAAACATTATTACATTTTATATATAATGATATAGATTTTTATTACGTGTTCACACAAAAACATGTTAATTTTAATAACACATGTTTATAACTAGTGATTTTAATTAGCATTGAACTTTTTATGAAAAATGAGAAATCTTTTTGTTTTCTAAGAATTTCAAAATCATTGAGCATATAAATTTTTATTCAAAAAATTAATTGTTTCGAAATTACAATTAAATTTACTAAAATAATTTTTTAAGTACAAGTTTTTCTATAAAACATTTTGTATTAGACGTACTTATAATCGAGAAGAACGAGACGAAGTAAGGAAACGTCCAAGAACGCCCCCAATGGTTTCACCAAAACGTCCACACACACCTCACATGGAACGTAAAGAACTATCGCCACAAGAAGTTGAAGTTTTATCCGAAGAAGAGTTACACCTCGAAAAACAAAAGCGCGAAAAAGAAGAAGTATTAATTAAAGCAAGCGTTAAAAGCCCAGCTAAAGAAATTAAAGAAGTTCAATCTCCCGTTGTTGAAGAACCACCGCCGATGGACGCCGAAGAATTCGAGCCAATTTTAAGTGATGAAGATATTGTTGACGATGAACATTATCAAGAATTAGATTATGATTACACAGCCTATACAAATAATGACGATATTATTAAACAGTTTATCCCCGGGTCGACTGATTTACAAAAATATCCAACTCCAGCGTTATTTTCGATTAAAGATACGATTGAGTTGGACGAAGAGTTAAAAATTGTTCTTGGTATAGCCGACGATTTCTTTAAATCAAGTATTACCGAGTATAAATTAAAAGACTTTATTAAATTAGACCGAGAAATTAAAGAAGAATTGGTACATTTATGCGAAAAAGTTATGACCACAATTACAAACGTGAATCATTTTTGTCATATTATTGAGATTTATTGCAAAACGAAAAACTGTACAAGAAATTTTAATGAAAGCGATAAAGAAATTATCGGACAAGTTAAATTTATAACCGAAACTTTATTAGATTGGATTATAATCGCTTTGGATTATCGCATGGCCAATGAGCAATACAAACCTTGTTACAAAATAAGACACATAAAATGTGGCATAAAATTAACAGAATGGTGTTGTAACAGCTTGGATTTCATTAAGTTATTGTGGTCAAATCAATTTTATATAGATAAAGTTTTATTAAATTTGTATCAAATTGAATATATGGCTTTATCTATCAAATTAATGATATTACGAGCTTTGGATAAGTATTTACAAAAACGTGAAACGATCGAAAAATTCATTTCTAAAGCAAAACAAAATGGTTTTTATGAAAATATCGAATTTTCCGAACAAAACGGTTATAAAACTTTAATTGAATTGATGCAAAAAAATCCTTTAGTACGATTAAAATTCGCCTTAAATTCAATTATAAAAAAGTTAAATATATTCGAAGTCCTTCAAAAATTATATTTAACCGTGACAAACGTAAAAAACGAAAATCATTCGTTTAATAGTGATGAGATTAAATTTATAACAAAAAGTATTGGGCAGATTTTAAATTGTTTGCAAAATGAACACTTTGCGCTTTCACAACCAAAAAGATTTTTGCCAGTCGCCGCTCAATTCGAAATAAACAACATAGACGCCGATAATGTTTTAATAAATTTCTTTAGAATGAACAATTTATTAGGTGTATTTTTAATTTTACTGACACTTCCAAACACGATGAATCGTTCATCGATAAAATCGCCAATTTGTGAGATATTATCACAATTATTAATGAGCGAGGAAGGTTTAGAATATTTAACTGAAAATTATGAAATTTCTAACGTTATCGTGAAAACGCTAATTCAAACGGATGAAGATTTACAATTCGATTCATTAGAAATGAAGTCGTATAATTTAGGTTTAGAGATTGCTTATAAAGTTCAAGCGATTTATCATCTTGATGCGCTGCGAAATCTTGGAAAAAACGGACATGATTATGACAATTTTGAAGTTATTAATAATTTACACGGATTATTTTGTTTGATTTTTAATAATATAGGTAAAATTTCCGTCGCTGAAGTATTGACGTTAAATAATAATTTGGATGTGCTTCTGAATTATATTGAGATAATTTCGGAAAGGATTGATAATAAATATAGAAAATCACCTTCGATTTGTTACATCGTCGATTTAATTTATTTATCGGTTTCTTGTGTGATTAATATAGGGTTTTTAGAAAAATATACATCAAAAATTATGTTAATAATTAAACAACACGATTTATTTGAGAATTACGTCGCAAATAAATTAATGGAAATCGAACCTTATTTGCGATCAATTTACGATCTGGAGGATCCGTTAAGATACGATGATATAAGTTCGCATGTTGATATTATTAATAAGCATTTAGATTTAATAACTAATTATCCCCCCGAAGTAATAATTTCGTTAAACGTAATTAAATACTTAGGGATATCGCGATTTTCAAATAAATCCCCGGTTTTATCGGAAAATCCTTTAAGCAATTACATCGAGTTAAAATATAAACACGTTATTTTGCAGTTATATTCGTTAGATGGGGTTAATTTGTTATTAAAAATTTTAAGCAAAATTTGTAATTATTACGAACAACCTTCGTTGCACACACATATTTTCGTCTCAAACCAAGGCGTCCAAATTGTTAATATCATCCAGCCCACAATTGAATTATTGAAACAAATGTTAACTTACGTTATTCAGTGCAGAAGTGTTAAATTTAAAGATTTAACGGCCGTTCCAATTTTGTTGCAAACGTTTAACCTATTAAAAACGTTCCCATCGAATTCGTTATTCCATTTCAAAACGAATAAAATTCGCAAGAATATCATCGACACTTTATTAGTCTACACCCAACCAGTTTCCGATGAAATCCAAGATTCCTTAAATAAATCGTTGTGGTCTTTAATGTGTGGGGAAGTTATTAAATACGTCACAACAGCCCCATACACATTCATTTCCGGGTTATTAATATTTTCCGAATTACTCCCCTTACCTCTACCAATAAATACATTAGAGCAATTAAATTCCGATGAAATATCTTGGGTGATTAATTTAAGGAAGCTTTGGTCCGCGCACCTCCACACCCACAGCAATTCAATCCAAGAAATTCTAAATCATATGTGCATAACGACAAATCAAAATTTAATGAATTTATTAAGGAGAGTTTGTGTTCAATTAGGCGATTTAGCCGCGAATTCTGCCACGATGATTTCTAGGGGTATCTTAGACGCGATTTATACAGTTTTAACACCAAAAGATGATTCAAAAATTATTATCTGTAATAATAACACAACAAGACTTTTAAATTTTTTAGCTTGCCTAATGACACATAGCCCGCTAAAATGCGCAACTTTACAATTATTGCATAACACAACAACACCCATAAAAGGCGACGAAAAATATCCAATGCTCGTTGAGTATTTTTGTCAAGTTTTAAAAACTAACAATAACTCATCTTCTCATATTCAAGCCCAAGAGTGCGTTTTAAGTATTATTCAAAGCTTTTGCGACACCGAAATAACTTTATATCAAAATTTTACCGAAGAAACTTTATCGTCGGAAAAATTTTTATCAAACGCGCTTCCAATTAAAGAACATTTAGTGATGTACATCTCAACGATAATCGAACATTTATCGAACGAAAACACGTTTGTAACTTACCTCCCCACGATGAGAATATTATTATTATTAACCGAGCACGACTACGGTTTTTATTATCTCAAAGAAAACTTGTTGAAGAAAAAAAATGTTTTTGGAAATATCTTTAAGTATATCGAAAAAAATTTTTCGAAAGATAACGATGACTGTTTAACGGCGTTAAACATTTTATTACAATTTTTAAAGTGTACTTTATCGCCAGAAGAAGTTGACGTAACTGTTTTGTTTAAACCGAGAATGAATAAGCTTAATTTGGAGGATGTGCAAAATTTGATCGATTGGAAAGTCGAAGAAAATACGCATCCGTTACGATTCGTTGAAGAACAATTAAAGGATATTGTTAAGGAAGATGCGAGTTTCGAAAATTTATTAAGCACTTCTAGTTGGTTAGTTAAACAGTTAGATTCAAATCGAAACGAGGAGAAGGAAAATTATCAAGAATGTGTTTTGCCGCCACCCGAACCTTTATTAACACAATTTGCTGGAAGAATTATTTATACCATTGGGGATGGCATTGATCAAAGGCTAACTTCATCGTTTTGGTTATCACCACCTTCTGAAGAAAATGAAACGGATGTCGAAAATGTAAGTATTAAAATTTTTTTTATTTATTGCGTGGCATTATTTTAGGGGAGCTAACAAAAATTTTAATTTGTCAATATCCAAGCTTATATGAATGCAAGCTTCTTTGTTTTATATAATCTTATAGCATCAGGACGGCAGTTGATTATTATTACAGCTTTCACGTTGCGATTTCAGAGCTCCGATAGATGTAGAGAAAACCATAGATTTTGTCTAACCCCACACAAATTAATCTAAAGGTGACTACACTCGTAAACTGCAAACTTAACAAGTATGCATGGTCTATATTTTTGAGCAAGTAGGTTTAAATGTTTGTGGTGTAATTTTGCACAAATATTTTAGTTCTACAAGCTGCTTGATGATTGATTAAATATGAATCATGCAAGCTTGGGCAAGCTATGATAGGTGCCGGCTTATCGCCATTCGTGAGAGAACTCTACAGGATCCATCATGTCTAGCGATCTGAAGAAAGCCAAACTAGAATTATTTGAAGAATTTATTCGCGCTTACCAACGTCATGAGAAAAATTGAAACATAGGCGTCACTGAGGTACTACCATTTGTTTGACTTTTTGGGGGATCATGATACCTCAAGAAAAAAGTATTACAAGATGGTAGCATACATATGACAGTAGGTTTTTGTTATCATTAATTACTCTTTAGTTATGGACAAGGCAAAAAAAGCAGCCAGTGCGAGTTTAACTGCAAACTGATGCTTGTTTAAGTACATTTCAATCGTGTAATGTCGAAGGGAAATTTTCCATGTTTGTCCAAGAAGATACATTTGCTCTATTTAGAGATGAGCGATCCCGTGATTTTTAAGGAACGTAGCGGCCGGTGACCGTTTTTTCTCAATTACCGTTTTCATCACCAATTTAAACAGTTACAGTAATCACCGTTTACCTTTTATATACAGGGGGTGTCCACATTTCTCTAGATATATGACAAAAATACCGTTACATTTAGCTAACTCAGAATCAGTGGTAAAAGGATTATTAAACATCTTTTCTTACATTTCTTATTAAAATAATCCACAGATCTGCATATCATCCTCAGTCCATTGTAGTAGAAAGAATTCATGAAATGTTTAAGCGAATAATCGAGCTTTGACTTACGAAGATGGAAAGAGTAAGACGAGTTTATTTTTAACCAAATTTTGCTGGATCTACTAAGTCCTGCAGAATTATATTATAAGAGGCAAATTAGATCTCCGTTAAGTATGTTAAAACTTTTATGAAATGGCAGAGATAGTATGAACCAACAGTTAGTTACGTTTTGAAATTATTAGAATGATTGAAAAATATACAAGAAATTGTAGAAATTAATATGAAACAAACTCAGAACATATCAAACAAAAATTTAATAAAAGAGCATAAAAGAGCAAAAAGAGTTATTTACAAAGAAGGGGATAAAGTGATGATATGTCAACCAGCTAGAAAGAATTTATTACAAATGCAATGAGGAGCTCCTAGTGCTTTCAATACCGGACCAACACCTTAATTCCGGTTTTCGGTATGTCCATTATTTTTAGTAGATACCTGAAAAGGATAAAACGGATAGAAACGGAAGACTGCTGGTTCTGTGGAGAATGCGATGCGAGAAAGAAATAAATATCGGAAATGTTGTTGAGGTCAGAGTCAAAGTTCTTCATCTAGAAGAACCATGTGACTCTGTGAATTCCACAAGAAAGAAGCATTATGAGAGCGTTTGCCGTTCCAGGAAGAACGCGCGAAAGGATGAAATGATGAAGGACGGTTGAAATGAATAGTTTCCCCGAAGTGGCCCTTCGAAGTTCAACTTATCCGTATCCAATTCAATGCGTTTGCCGCCTAATCGTTATTCATGTACTTGGGGCAGTTGACGTCTTCAAAGTCGACCCATATTATTTCATTTGATATAAAAATTCTTTCTCAACCTAAATATTCAAAATTCGAGCTCTGCAAATTATTCTCTTGCATTCACATCTCGCCCAACATCGAAGATGTATGCCGCCTCAAGAATCATGAAGTTGGAGAGGGTTGGGTTGGGTTTCAAAATTTCAAACCAACCCAACATTTCGGTCATCCAAAGTGTAATTCATGATACTCTATACGTCTTCGAATTCGGCCGAGATTATTACTTTTGATACAAAATTCTTCCTTATGAGAGATATGAATGTCTTGCATTCATATCTCAAACGATTTCGAAGTCGTCCCACGTCCAAAGCATCGCTAAGTTTGCATCACATTCCAACTCAATTCAATACTTCGGTCATCCAAAGTGTTGTTCATGATATTTGGGGTGGCCACTCTTTGAAACTTTGTGTGAAGTTGGACCTGCCGACGTCATTGAAGTTGGCCGAGATATAAATGCAAGACGATTAGGCGCAGTGGATTTGGGAGAATATTAAGATTGTGGAAGAATTTTTGTATAGAATATAATTCGGCCGACTTCGAACGATACCGCGCATATTTCGTCCAGGATCCCGGTACTTGCAGTCCTGGAATATCGGTATTCAAAGGTCTTGGAGGTCCAAAGAAAGTCGTAAAGAAAATATCAGATAGCAACTAAGTAGTAAAAGAACTAACTGTAAAAAGGAAACAAATCCTTGTATATGCATATTTATTGAAACCTTATTATGAAAAACCTGAAACAGTTGAGATGTACGTAACATCTTCTGGGGATGAAGGGATAGATACAGCATTACAACAAGCAAACGAAATTAGACAATTTACAGAAGAACAAAGGAGAGATAATAATAGAAATCGGTCACCGTTACGAGCCGTGATTTTTTAGTAACAGTGAAAAATCTGTTGCTGAAATATCGCTCATCTAATATGCTCTGTTTAAATAATCAATGACATTATGAGAAACGTGAGAATAGTTAGGCCTCAACGGCCTCTTTGTATATCCCCACAGTTAACAGTTCATTCGAGGGTCCAAAACCAGCCTAATGTTTTCATGAACATTAATAATTGAAATTTGGGACCATAGTACTTCAAAAATGGATTCCTTTTGGATGAATTTTTTAATGGAAGCATGCAGGATTAGGATACTCACAAACAATATGAATTACCATCCCATCTTCCATTTTATATTCTCTACAGAAGGATGTATTCGCCAGTTTCATGTAGAACATATGCTAACGTAACCTGTAGTATTCAGTCAAGAAGTCAAAGTAGAGCATAAAGAACTTCTTAGCAAAGATAACCTACTGTTGTCTCATCCTATCTATCGCAAAAAGCTCGTAATTATCAGCTTTGATGCTGTATTAACAACTATTAGTACTAACAGTTCAGGGGAAATCGATGACTTGTTAGCCTCCGTTTAGCCAACTTGTCCACATGGATCATGTTCGTTAATTCTGGTATGTCCTTTTCGCCACTTTATCATGACATCGTTGTTTACATTTGCCTCTTCGAGTGAGTTCACCAACTGTTATCAGTGTGTGACTGTTATGTTTATAGCAGTTATTTCGGCTTAAACAGTCGTGCAATATCGTGCGAGAAAATTCCCGCTCCAGAGCCTCCTTTGGTCCATCATCGTTCTGCCAGAACTTTGGTTGCTCTGTGGTATCGTTTCAATGCTAATGTGTGGCTTCCCTAAAAAAGTAGGTGTGATGCAGTCTTGATTGATAACACTTACTTTCCGCAAATACAAGATACATGCGATACATACGGAAAGCTAAAAATGTGCTCGTTTTAGTAATCAACTATTGGTTGTATTTAAAAAACAACTTTGTAATATCTCAAAAATTATCAACTTTATTTAAAATTTTTCAACGGCATTACATTCTACTCAAAAAGGTGTCTTAATTTTTTGAAATGACGAAAATATGACTTTTTGGCTATAACTCAAAAACAAAAGAGGATAGAGGTTTCGTCATTGCGGGATTGAATATTTCTTGAAAAAAGAGACCGGGATATGGCACCTACTTTTTTCGTATCTCTTATAGTTTCTGAAATAGCCTATAATAACACCAAAATTTGTCCACCCTGTACTTCGTTTCAAATTTTGCAATTAGTCTGCATTCGTTATCAAAACACATTTTTTTTGTTTGTATCTTCTTAATGTTTGTTTCCTGCTTCCTGCGTTCACATTTTGCACAAATTTAGTTATCATTCTTTGTGTTCCGGCTTTGATAAGGTTCTTATAAAATTCAAATGTCAAGACATTCTTGCTGTTCTTGCTGTTGTTAGTCTAGTACAATATTAGCATCTTTTTCACTTTCCGCGTTTCTCACTCGCTTTGCATTGACTAATAGAATGTTATCAATGACTGCGTTGTGCTAGATTTGTCCAAGACTTCGTCAATTAGATTATCGTTATATTATCAGTTCAATTGAACTCATTGCCGTTCTGTACTAATACAATTAGTTCAGATTTAGTGGTCCTAGTTCCGCATTGCAATCCTCCCTCTATAAATGCGTTTCATTATCTCAAAATGAATTGCTTACAAATGAATTGACCTTTTTGAGCAAATAGTAAAGTTAGCGATGTTCTTCTTATAAAGTAACTATATTAGCACAAAATGAGACTATCCATTACACGAATAGATTTTTTTTAGAATTATTTTTAAAACAATGACAGAGGTGAGGTTGCAAGGATCGTTGGATTACATTAGTGTTCTTCATCCTGGAACCCTAGGGATCCATAAAACTCTTTAGGGGCGCCGGATATTGAAAATGCAATAGATGCTGCCTTCTAAAAAAACTGAAATGGGGAAGGACTCAAAGGCGAAATGAGATTCAGAAGGCCTGAAAAAATTTAAAGTACGTGCACTCCAAAGAAACGTTCGCAGTAATTGCTAGAATTGAAAATTATTTGAAAGTAATAACTCCATTCCAGATGAAACCATTAACAGTATGGTATGAGAGCTCTTTTGGGAGCATTTCCGGCCGAGATGGAATATGCTGGCAATGTTGCTGATAACGGGCAACAAATCTGTGAACTATTCTCCGAGTACTTCTCTTCTGTATATATTGATGGGAAACTTGATAATCGTCATTTCTCTGATACCTTGGTTGGTGAAACTTGTCCCTGGTTTTCACAGCAAGATGTAGCATCCCTTTTAAGTCGTGTTAATCCCAAATTGGGTCCTGGTCCGGACGGTCTACCGGGTAAGCTTATCGTCCGCTGCGCGGAGGAACTTGCTGCACCTTTATTTCATATTTTTTCTCATTCTGTGAAACTTTCCATATTTCCAACGGAATGGAAAAAAGCGCATATAATACCGATCTTTAAATCCGGTAAGAAACACCTTGTCAATAACTACCGTCCTATTTCGCTTCTATCTATTATTTCAAAAGTTTTCGAAAAATTAATATACAATAAATTATACTTAAATCTTCAACCTCAACTTATCCATCAACAACATGGTTTTCTGCGTGGACGGTCAGTTGAAACGAATCTTGTTGAGTTTGTAAACTATATCCAGAGATCCATGAATGATGGTCTTCAAGTTGACACCATTTACACGGACTTTAGTAAGGCATTCGATAAGATACATCATCGTATTCTCTTGGAAAAACTCGCTAAGTTCAACTTGTCGAATGGCTTGATTTCATGGATTGCTTCTTACATTTCGAACAGACGTCAAGCAGTTAAGGTGGACAGTTTTGTTTCTAATTTTAAGTCCGTTACGTCAGGCGTACCGCAAGGCAGTCACCTTGGGCCGATTTTGTTTTTGGTTTATATTAACGATATTAACGAATGCTTTCGTCATTCCAATTTTTTGCTGTACGCCGATGATTGTAAGATCTTTTCCGGAATTGGATCCATGTCTGATTGTTTAACAGTGCAGCAGGATCTGGTACGTCTTGAAGAGTATTGCTTAAAAAATTACTTGTTTTTGAGTTATGATAAGTGCTACAGTATCATATTCAGCAGAAAGAGATATCATATAAATTTTGATTATCATTTGGGAACACATCCAGTAAATGTTACATCCCAAATTAGGGACCTGGGCGTTGCTCTTGACTCAAAATTGCTTTTTTGTGGTCATGTTGATATGGTTATGTCTGAAGCCTCTAAAAGATTGGGATTTATTATTCGAGTATCACGTCATTTTACCAATATCCAGACCATCATGTCCTTGTATACAGCGTTTGTTGGTAGTATTTTGAATTTCGCTTCGGTGGTTTGGAACCCTTCATACGCTGTATATATTGATCGCATAGAGAGTCTACAAAAAAAGTTTGTTAGATTCTTGGCCCACAAATTTAACCTTCCGTATTGCTCTTATGCCCAGCGTTGTTTGGTTTTTGGAATCACATCTTTAAGGAGTCAGCGAGATGTTGCTGATATGATGTTTCTTTACAGATTGGTTCGTGGTTTGATTGACTCTATAGAACTCGTGCGGGAGATTCGCTTTAATGCACCGTCTTATGTAACCCGAATACAGCCACTTTTCTATCTACCAGCCTCTAGGTCCTTAGCCTATGCATACTCACCATTACTACGTTTAATGCACTTTTTCAATACCCATTGTAACAATATTGATTTATTCATTGTCTCGCCTATTGTTTTCAAAACATTTTTACGGAATTTGAGCGTTTATTGTTGATTTTTGTTATTGTTTATTTTTGTAATTTGCTCTGATATGTCAATAACATTGTTTTGTTAGAGGATACTTAATTGGGGTTCCTCCCTGTATGTATCCCGAATAATAATAATAATAATAATAATAATAATTTTACGCCTTTTAGAAGTATTAAGTCTTATAGCAAGTCATTTGGAAGCAGTATTCTGGAAGCAAATCTGTCTTTTGTTGGAAGCAGTATGAAATATTTTGGAAGCAATATTAATTCTTGTGGAAATATTTCAAGTCGTGAAGCATTACAAATATTTTAAAAGCAGTATTAAGTCCTCTGGAACCAGACCAAATCTTATAAAAGCAATATTAAGTCTTCTAGAAGTAGTATCAAGCCTTCTAGAAGCAGTATCAAGTTTCAGCTCTGAAAAAACTCCCAAAAAAAAACTTTTTTTACAGTAGATGACTGAATTGCAAAGAAAAAGCTCAATAGTCCATTAAAATTAAAAAATTGATTGAAAATGATCACTTCAATTCAGATAAATAAAACCATAAACAATTTTGTAAGGGAATGCCACGTATTTTGGTGCTTATCCATATGGATGTTCTGCACCGATGCATCTATTAAAAATTTTGTACTCAGTATATCTGGAGTCTATGGTTCTATGAGTCAATGCAACGCGACGTCGATCTCACAGCGAATTAAAAACATGTTAGATTTCTACGAAGCTTTTATATTTGTACATGATGGCATTGGACCATTTTGGATAAAATTAATGGTTTGATAAACAAATTGATGCCTCTCGTAACAATCTATCTGTGAGAAATGAAGAATGCATTCAGATATTGACCCATATATACTCTTGCATAGAGTTTTATAATGAAGGCAGAGATCCACCATTCCTAAAATCAAATCTGGGTTCGGTTGGGATACCGAACGAAGGGCTCCGTAAAAACATATTTCAAGAATTATTTATTAATTAAATTACATTTTTCAAGTACAACAAGATCTCTTGCAATCAATACCAAAGTTTGCTAAACTTCAAAATAGGATTGATAGATTTGGTCTCTTTGTTGTCATCGTTATGTTAAGTTTTGAATAGAAAATAAGAATTCTCTGTTGTACTTCAACAATGAAAATTTTATTATTATTTTTTGGTTTCAACCGGTTTTAACTACACAGCCATCATCAGGACGAATTCAGGAGAATTCTTATTTTCTATTCTAAACTTCAAAATAGGAATTTGAGGGATGGTCCCAATCACTTTTATATGTGATATTGCATTATTATTAATCCTATTATACAAATTTTTCTTTGCGTGGCTTCACTGTGCGACGGTCGATTAGAAATTTAAAAGAAAATTAAGGAACATTTTATGGCACGGATTGTCCAGCCAAGAAAATCCTTGCACAGATAATCTGTGTTCTTCTATATTAGGATCGAAAGAGAATGGGACACTTATCTTTTCCTGTTTTTTTAGTCCTTTCTCAAATTGTAGATTTTGGTCAAACTTGCTAGAATGGGAATATTGATTTTAATAATATTGTCTATATATGTTATTTCATTCCAACTAGAATTAGACTGTATCACATTATTTTAAGATCAAATGAAGAAACAAAAAAACTTGTGGTTGTACTAATTACGATGTATATTTTATTATTTATTTTCAACTAGTTTCGGGGAAACTTCGTCCCCATTTTCAGGAAAATACGCCAAAAGCTTGAATTTGCGTCTAAAAAACAAAGTTTCATTTCGTTCTCTATAAAAAACTAAAAGTTAATCTGCAACACCAACTAAACTACAACTTTATTTTTATAAAAAGCTTGGGTAAAATGCATGGGTGCAGAACATCCATATGGATAGGCGCCAAAATACGTGGCATTCCCTTACAAAATTGTTTATGGTTTTATCTGAATTGAAGTGATCATTTTCAATCAATTTTTTAATTTTAATGGACTATTGAGCTTTTTCTTTGCAATTCAGTGATCTACTGTAAAAAAAGTTTTTTTTTTGCGAGTTTTTTCAGAGCTGAAACTTGATACTGCTTCTAGAAGGCTTGATACTACTTCTAGAAGACTTAATATTGCTTTTATAAGATTTGGTCTGGTTCCAGAGGACTTAATACTGCTTTTAAAATATTTGTAATGCTTCAAGAGTTGAAATATTTCCACAAGAATTAATATTGCTTCCAAAATATTTCATACTGCTTCCAACAAAAGATAGATTTGCTTCCAGTATACTGCTTCCAAATGACTTGCTACAAGATTTAATACTTCTAAAAGGCGTAAAATGCTTCCAAAAGAGCTCTCATACCATACTGTTAATGGTTTCATCTGGAATGGAGTTATTACTTTCAAATAATTTTCAATTCTAGCAATTACTGCGAACGTTTCTTTGGAGTGCACGTACTTTGAATTTTTTCAGGCCTTCTGAATCTCATTTCGCCTTTGAGTCCTTCCCCATTTCAGTTTTTTTAGAAGGCAACATCTATTGCATTTTCAATAGCCGGCGCCCCTAAAGAGTTTTATGGATCCCTAGGGTTCCAGGATGAAGAACACTAATGTAATCCAACGATCCTTGCAACCTCACCTCTGTCATTGTTTTAAAAATAATTCTAAAAAAAAATCTATTCGTGTAATGGATAGTCTCATTTTGTGCTAATATAGTTACTTTATAAGAAGAACATCGCTAACTTTACTATTTGCTCAAAAAGGTCAATTCATTTGTGAGCAATTCATTTTGAGATAATGAAACGCATTTATAGAGGGAGGATTGCAATGCGGAATTAGGACCACTAAATCTGAACTAATTGTATTAGTACAGAACGGCAATGAGTTCAATTGAACTGATAATATAACGATAATATAATTGACGAATTCTTGGACAAATCTAGCACAACGCAGTCATTGATAACATTCTATTAGTCAATGCAAAGCGAGTGAGAAACGCGGAAAGTGAAAAAGATGCTAATATTGTACTAGACTAACAACAGCAAGAATGTCTTGACATTTGAATTTTATAAGAACCTTATCAAAGCCGGAACACAAAGATCGATAACTAAATTTGTGCAAAATGTGAACGCAGGAAGCAGGAAACAAACATTAAGAAGATACATACAAAAAAAAATGTGTTTTGATAACGAATGCAGACTAATTGCTAAATTTGAAACGAAGTACAGGGTGGACAAATTTTGGTGTTATTATAGGCTATTTCAGAAACTATAAGAGATACGAAAAAAGTAGGTGCCATATCCCGGTCTCTTTTTTCAAGAAATATTCAATCCCGCAATGACAAAATCTCTATCCTCTTTTGTTTTTGAGTTATAGCCAAAAAGTCATATTTTCGGGGAAACTTCGTCCCCATTTTCAGGAAAATACGCCAAAAGCTTGAATTTGCGTCTAAAAAACAAAGTTTCATTTTGTTCTCTATAAAAAACTAAAAGTTAATCTGCAACACCAACTAAACTACAACTTTATTTTTATAAAAAGCTTCAAGCTTTTGACGTATTTTCCTGAAAATGGGGACGAAGTTTCCCCGAAACTAGTTGAAAATAAATGATAAAATATACATCGTAATTAGTACAACCACAAGTCTTTTTGTTTCTTCATTTGATCTTAAAATAACAACGATGTATAAAAACCAAAATAATCGTATCACATTATGTTCATTTTGATTTTTCCCAGTGATTCATTTTCTAATCCTATGCTATAGTTTTTAATAAGCTAATATCTTATTTATCGTTTTGTGCTGTTTTTAGGTTACATGTGATTTACTAGAAATATGCAGACAACATTTATCCCAAGACACAAACTTAATTCGTGAAGTTGAAAAAGTTTGTCGAATTTATGCAATCGATAAAACTGAACAAGCGGAAAAAGAGAAACTAACGGATCAACAAAAAGATAAAATCAAACGACCATTTGGTAAGTAATCTTTTATTAGCCTAACTTTCCGCATGTTATTTATTATTATTTTTAGTTCCAAATGTGCGAGGACGAGGATTTCCAAGAACAATCCCTCAAAGAGCAGATTTATTCCGATCCAGACCTCCAAACACTTCAAGACCTCCTTCACTTCACGTCGATGATTTCGTCGCTTTAGAAACTTGTGGAGCTCAACCAACTGGACCGACCGGTTATAACAAATTGAGCAGAGACTTTTTAGCCACCACAAGAGTTGTGAGAGGAACCCGAGGAAGACCTTTCATTACTCAAGAACGAACTATGCAATACCGACAAATGTAATTTCTCCTTTTAATTAATGTTATTATTATTAATTAATTTTATAATGATATTTTTGTGCAGGTCCTGGTGGGGAACTCCAATGGGAAGAGGTCCTTATCATTAATATCTCAATTTATAAATTAATTGATGTTTTAAAATTTGTATTTTAATTTTTCTTGATTAAAATTGATTAAATTAATTTTTTGATTTTACTTTAAAGAAATTTTTAAAATGTTATAGTGCTTCCATCTATATTAACTAAACTGTATCAAAATAATACAGAAATCTGTAATTTTAATCAGGTTAATGATAAACCTTAATTTATTGAACGTTAAATTCACGAGAACGTAAATAGAATGGATAATAACCAAAATTAGAACGCGAAAATCGATATCTCAGCTATTTTAATCACCTTTGAAACGATTGTCTCCGTTTCTTTGCTAAAATACACCAAAGCAGTTCGAAGTCGTTATTTTAACGCGCAGTTTATTATCATTAACAAACTAATTTAATACACGGCTACCGACAAAGTAAATAAATTTGTTTAGTACTGAAACGACCGCTTTGAACCTCATACACAGTGTTGAAATAACGTTCAATAATGTTTTAAATTAATTTTTAAACACCCCGCCTTAATCAAAAGGGTTAACATAAACGTCACGTGACCTTGTTATTTATCTGCTTTTTATCTGTCAGCGAAAAGTGTGTTTTGGAGCGGAAATAAAGGAAATTTTTCCTCTTTCGGGTATGAAAGAAAATGCCACAAGGACGAAGGAAAATTCCGTTCAGCGGAAAAGCGAAAAAAGAACAACTGAAAGCTAAAAAGCAAGGGAAACATTCACAATCTCAGGATCACAGGGGTAGTAAGTAAACAAGAGCCTCAAAAAAACATTCGTTATTTTCCTCTAACACCTATAAATAAAGCGAATCGAAAGAAAGTTTTGCTGATGGATCGTTCCGACGACGAAGAAAACGGCTCTGAAGCTGTTCAAAAGTTCAATTATCAACCAACGAGGGGGAAACAGGGAAATCGGTACATTTTACAGTTTTACAAGGAAGCTGATGAGGAGATTAAACGAAGAAAAGAACTTGCTAGACATTCATTGGAGTATGTTAGTGAGGATAAATTGGAAATTAATGGTGATGATTATTTTCCTAAGGATTTGGATTTTCCAAAGCGGCCTTTATGGTCTTATGATATGTCTAGGGAGGAAGTGGAAATGCGGGAGCAAAGATATTTTACGGTAATTTAAATTGAAATTATTTTTAATTTAAGTAATTAAAATTAAACATCAAATTTTGGTAATAAATTTTACTACTTTATCGACCTTGTGCATGTTTGGTTGCATAATTCATTTTCTTTTAATTTGTAGGAGTACTTAAATCATTTAGAAAAAAAATTTTCATGGAAAGATCTAAGCTATTTCGAACTCAACTTAGAAACTTGGCGACAATTATGGAGAGTCCTTGAAATGTCGGATATAATCCTATTTATTATCGATATCAGATTTCCAGCTTTGATGTTCCCACCTTCTTTATATGATTACACAACCAATGTATTAAAAAAGGACATGATTCTAGTCATGAATAAAATAGATTTATCCCCCGCTCCTTTAGTGGCGGCTTGGAAAAACTATTTCAAAGAAAAATACCCAAACTTGCACATTCTGATGTTCACTTCTTTACCAGGTTACAATTTAATCGGAAATCAATCAAATAAGTCTGGCTTACAAGTACGCCGACGCAAAGGGAAGCTAAAAATGGCATCGGAAGGAGCTCAGCTCCTTCTTGATATCTGCAAAGATATTGTTAAAGACCAAGTTGATTTAGCCTCCTGGCAGAATAAAATCAAAGAAGAAATGTCAATGGAATATGATGAAAATGAAGCAGTGCAAATTGAAGAGAATATAAGTATCAAGAAAATTGATACTGGATTTTATGAACACAATAAATATATCGATGGAGTTTTAACTATTGGTTGTATTGGTCAACCAAACGTCGGGAAATCTTCGGTTATGAATGCTTTGATGGGTAAAAAAGTTGTAAGCGTTTCAAGGACTCCGGGTCATACAAAACATTTCCAAACAATCTTTTTAACACGCAATGTGAGATTGTGCGATTGTCCTGGGTTAGTTTTTCCTTCGAATGTTCCAAAAGTTTGCCAAGTACTTATGGGAAGTTTTCCTATTGCTCAATTAAGAGAACCTTATACAACAATTAAATATTTAGGTAATTAATTGTTAAAGAAGTAATAAAAAAAATAATCAAATCAATTTTTTTTAGCCGAAAGAATTGATTTACCAAAATTATTAAAAATCGAACATCCAGATGGTGATGATTCCTGGTCCGCAATGGATATTTGTGATGGTTGGGCTAAAAAACGAGGTCTTTTAACGGCAAAGGCGGCGCGTTTGGATTCTTATCGAGCTGCAAATAGCATTTTAAGAATGGCTTTGGATGGAAAATTATGTTTATGTTTAACACCACCTCATTATACTGAAAGAAAAGGTTTTTTTTCTAAATAAAAAAAAATTATGACTAAATTATTTTTATTAACAGAGTTCTGGGTTAATCATTCAGACGTTGAAATTGTGAAATGGATCCAAGCTAAAGGCGGAAACGATTTGGAGAATATCGAAAATATTCCTCCTGAAGATTTGTCGGATGACGATGACGGTGATGAATTACATTCTGCAGCTTGTGGCGGTCCTGATGAGTCATCAGAGAGTACATGCGAGGAGGAAATAAGTGACACTGAGGATGTTGTTGCAAGCACAAATAAATTCGCTGCTTTAAGTGATGCTTAAAATCAATGTTAAGTGTACTGGAAAGAAAAATATCTTCATATTCAGTCTATGTTATTCAAATTGTATTGCATGTATGACATTTAAATGTATATTATTATTAAAAGAAATAAAAAATCATTCTCGTATAATTATTATTTTCTTGAGATAATATTTGAGATAATTGAGATTGTGTAATTAATAGTATTGAAGGGTAGTTTACATATACACCTGTGTGTAAATATATATGGAGAGAAGAATGTTATAGATTATATAATTATAAACTAACCTAAGAACTATATACTTTATTCATTTTTGGGTTGAACCGATAAATTTGCCAAAATATGAGACCTCAAATATAAGAAATTTTTAAATATTTTCAATATTTAGATTTTTCTTAGATAAAATTTTCTAAACAACGTAATGTTGTGTGAAAAATTGTTGAAATACATATAATGTCCACTTTTGCCACTAGTGGCTTTGACTATATGTAGTATAGATAGCCCACGTCAGTAGTAAAAAGTGGAAGAGGTTTTGAGACTCCAATGGGACCATAAAACATCAGCTGATGAGACCACACCTCAGCTCAGAACCTTCTGACGATCTGGTAGGTTACTGCTAGTTAATAAGAGATGACACTGTTCGAAACCAAGATTTATGGTTAATTTATACACTTAGCAGCAGAAGTCTGCATACAAAAAACTTCTAACACTTTAACTGAAAAAATAAGGGTCATGATCTAATGTGATAAACTTCAATTTTTTTTTATTTTGTGTGTTAACTACATATAATTCTATTAACAAAATATGCATCAATAAAACAGAAATATTAGTTACAAAAAAAATTAAAATTAAAAATTCTCCAAATAATGAGTATGCAAAAATCTGCGTACAAATAAAGACGCCTTCTCCAAAATATACTTATTTACTTAAATACGTAGTTGGCGATGTACGCTTTCCGATTTAAATAAAAGATAATCGGTGTCAATTATATTAGAAGAGGCTTAGAAGCTAAAAGTTAGAATGGACACGAAAGGAAAGAAAATTGAATTGGGAGAGAGAAAAATTATTGTAAAGTTATGGAAAGAGGGAAAATCTTTTCGAGAAATAGGAGAAACTGTCGGCAGGTCACACTCTTCCATTCAAAGAGTAATTAATAATTATAAAGACACTGAAGATTACCTCTCACGTCCGCGATCTGGTAGACCACCCCTTTTAACAAACCGAGAGAAGCGAAAAATTGTACAGCAGGTTAGAAAAGAACCTAGGCTGAGGGCAAAAAAATAGTAGAAAATGTACAAGAAGAATTTCATAAAACTATCAGCAAAGATACGGTGAGAAGGACGTTAAAAAAAGCTAACTATCGCAGTCGCGTTGCACGAAAAAAGCCATTTGTGTCAGAGGTCAATCGTCAGAAGCGGATCGCCTTTGCAAAAAAACTCTTAGACAAGCCCATTGAATTCTGGGAGAAAGTTCTCTTTACAATGAGAGCAAATTTTGCATTTTCGGCATTAAGGGTAAACAACTTGTATGGAGAAAACCTAATACTGCCCTTAATCCCGAAAATTTAAAAGCGACTGTAAAATACGGTATAGGTGGTGGAGTTATGGTTTGGGGGTGTATGTGCACCAAAGGGGTGGGAAGGTTGATTTTCATAACATCGACAATGGACCATAAAATGTATATAGACATTTTAAAAGAAAATTTGAAGCCTAGCATCGAAAACTTGGGCTTGGGGCCCGAATACTTTTTTCAATAAGATAATGACACCAAACATTGCGCCCACAACACTAAGCTTTGGCTACTATACAATACCCCAAAGCAACTTAAAACACCTCCACAATCGCCGGACTTGAATCCCATCGAACACCTCTGGGATTTACTGGAACGCAGGATGCGGCAACACAACATAACGTCGAAGGAAACGTTAAAAAATGTTATGATTGAGGAATGGGCCAAAATCAGTTCGGACGAAACGAAGAAATTAGTGCACTCCATGCCTAAACGTTTAAGGGAGGTCATTAAACGTAAAGGTTATCCGACCTCATATTAATATAGAAACAATGATCTCATTTATGAATTTTTTATAAATACTGTCCTGACTTGTACGCAGATTTTTGCATACCCGTTATTTGTAGAATTTTTAGTTTTGATTTTTTTCTGTAACTACTGTTTCTGTTTTGTTGAAGCATATTTTGTTAATAGAATTATATGTAGTTAATATACAAAATAAAAAAAAATCAAGTTTATCACATTAGATTATGACTCTTATTTTTTCAATTAAAGTATTACAAGTTTTTTGTACGCAGACTTCTGCTGCTGAGTGTAAGTGAAAATTTGATTAACAAGATTTATTTAAAATTATACAATTAATTTAAAATAAACTATTTACTACTATTACTATTTATTAAATAATTACGCTGTAAAATAATCTACAGAAAGTTATTGGAACGAAGAATATTTCTCATTTTCAATTCACTGAATTCCTTCATCGACTTTGTAGACGATGCGTCGCGCCACCTTTGTAGCGACAGCGAGGCGACCGTTGTATTTAATCTATGGGTTCATAAAAACGGCATGTTTTGTTTCTTTTTTCTTTATAGGTATTGTCTTTAAATTTTAGAAATCGTAAATTATGAATGTGTTACATACTATGACCAGGTCCAAACTACAATATCTTTTGAACGTGTTTGCTCTATTTGAATAAGGTTTTTTATATTTGAAAGGTCAACCTTTTATCAATATATTAGAAGGCGTCTTACCTATTTTGGCGCCCTTCAATTTCAATAATGGTGAATAACGCTAAAGCCTGGCGTCCACTGTATGCGATGCTGTGCTATACTGTGCGCTGCTGTGTTGTGCGAAGTTATAAAAGTTATAACGTTTAAAATATTACGTAGCTTTTTCTGCAGCTACGTAATATTTTAAACGTTATAACATGGTTAACCATGGTTAACGTCGTTGACTGTTATTAGAGAAGAAAAATGCTACTAATTCTTAAAGAAATTGTTCAGGTAAAGCTTTGGTGGAAGATGGACGCACCACACCCGTGGTGATTGATATATTGTAACGACCGTGTTATAAAATCAACAAATCACAACAGTTGAGAGAAGAAATCTGGAACCGTATCCAAGTACGTTGGATGAACGTAAATGAACACAGTATGGAAACGATATGAAGAAGCAGGGTAGAGATCACAGAAACCAGCGTGTTCCGGTCAGTGGACCAATGCAAAGGGATAAAACGTGCTGTTCTCAGATGAGTCAAGGCTCTAATTGTATTCTCAAGCGGAATAGCGTTGTGCATAGTGCAGTTTCTCAGAAAGGTTACGATGTCAGAAAAGATGTAAAATTATTTGTTTAGGAATCTGTTCGAAGCACGTCCCGGCTTTGCTTTATCAACGGCAATTTAATCAAGGCTGGGTATATTGAAGAAATTTTAGTTGAATATATACTTCCGTTTCACCCATATATTGGTGATAAATTTTGGTTCATGCATGATAATGCACGTTCCTATACAGCCTACAAAATGTCTCAAAGCGAGATATGTAGATATCGACAGAATGAATCAGCCAGGAAGCTCTGTTTTAGCCGCCCCTTAGAAGAGTGGAACCAGATTCTCCAAAATTATATTCTTAATCTGATTCTATTTTGCTTGATTTACTTGTCATAGTGTAACTAATTCTTATCGACATTCTTGAATTAATTGTTTTATTTTCTAGAACTTGTAACGTTGGCGTAACAAATAGTACTTGTAACAACACGAACTTGAATAGAAAACGGAAATAAACAGAAAAAACAAGTTATGTTTAAAATTAATTACTCCACAGTAAGCTTTAAATTGTAGGAGGACAACACACATTAACACTATCCACCCACGATGAAATTGAAGATAACCAAAATGAAAAAGGCACCTACTGAAATATTGGCAGCGGGTTTACCTTTTTAAATAAAAGTTTACCTTTTAAATAAAAAAAAACCTTATTCAAATCGAAAAATACGTTCAACAAATATTTTGATTTCAAATTAATAATCATTTTAAATGATGCATTTTTATGACGTGGATCACTGTATTAAGTTAATTCAAATTATGTTAAAGAGAATCTTATTGCTTGCTTAAAAACTCCAAAATTATAAATAGTTAAAATCACAGAAACGTGCCTTGATACAATGAATTCTGCCGTCGACGTTCAACCACATTTAAAAACATTTTTTCAATTCTACCTTTGAAATTGCCAGTTTCTAGCATAGATACGAGTGTTGAAAGTTGTTATTTTCACTCACTCTGCTAACATTCATAGCAACGGGGGATTGAAAATATTTTTCACCCCCTCTAATTTTTTTCATCCACTATTAGCAAAATTTAAACCTTTAGTTAATTTAGACCTTTAGTCTCTAAAACTCTTTGTTTAAACGTAACGGATGTGAACTAAAAAACGGTAGAGAGCACACAAGGAAAATTAAATGAACTATTTCACTTGTATAAATTATTAATCTTAATTAATTTGCGTAATGATGACAATTAACAATTTGATACAACTGGTTGTTTATCAATCAATTACGAGGATAACAATGTCAAAAAGTGTCGTCTCCCACATATCGACATGACATTAGCCAAGAATTAACTCGCCTACGGCTCTTGTGTAAGGCCAGGCGCGCACATGCGATTTTCTGTCGCGCGACTGTTTGGTTGCAAAAATAACACACATAGCATTAAATACAAATGCGCGCATATGCGACTAAATAATAGCAGCGATTAAAAAGATGTAACCTGCTCCATTTTTGTAACGACGCGATTGTCGCGTCTTTAAATGTATCACATGAACAAGAATGAACATGCACGCACATGCGACTGTTCAGTCGTAGTCGCAGCACAGGTCGAAGTTGGTGTATAGGATAATTATTACAACAAATTTATTAAAAATGGCTGAATCTTCAGAAGTGTCTGATAATAGTGACAATGACTTGACATCTAGTGTCTTAGACACAGAAACTATTATTATCGAGGTAGAAAAAAGACCAGCTCTTTACAACAAACATTTCAAAGAGTATAGTGACCGAAATTTAAAGGAAAAATTGTGGGGAGAAGTGTATAGCAAAGTTATATCCACTTGGAACAAGTTATCGGCCGAAGAAAAACACAAGAGAGGTACGTGATATTGTTTTTATTTATTTTTTTTATTTAGTTTTTAATAATCTTATGTAATAAATATTGTGCAGATAAGTATTTAAATTTTATCATATTGCCACGGAACTGAACCTTCGGGGGATGTAAAGTAATTTGCCATATAGTCTTTTATATTAAGACCAACTCTGTTAGGTCTTATTCCAGCTGGAGGACAGCTCTGTAATAAACACTCATAAAATTCGTCCTCCATTTGCACACCGTCTTTCTTTCGCACGAAGTTATGTAGAATGCAACATGTTTTAATGATAAGGTCGGCAAATTCGACTCGCACGTCTAATGATCGATGCAAAATACGCCATTTGTTCGCTAAAATACCAAAGGTACACTCTACCATACGCCGTGCACGAGTCAGTCTATAATTAAAGACTCTTTGTTTCATTGTTAAGTTTCTTCGAGGATAAGGCCGTAAAACATTTTGTGATAACGCGAATGCTTCGTCTCCTACTATCATGAAAGGTATGGGTTTTCCCATCTCGTTGTTTGGTAATTTTTGTGGAGTAGGAACATTTAATTGGTTATTATGTAATCTTTGACCAAAATTCGAATTCTTAAAAACACTGGAATCGCTTCCAGCACCATATGCTCCTACATCTATTGCTGTAAAACAGTAGTCGGCGTCTACTATACCCAAAAGAATAGTCGAATAAAAGTTTTTATAATTATAAAATTCGGAACCAGTATTATTTGGTTTCTGTAATCTAATGTGCTTGCCGTCGACTGCACCGATACAGTTCGGAAAACTTGTCTTATCGTAAAACTCTTTGGCAATATTTATCCAATCTTCTTCAGACTTTTCTGGCATGTATAAAGGCTGTAAATAGTTCCATAATTGGTTACACGTGTCTTCAACAATTTCCCTTATCGTGGTAGCCTCAAGTAAAAATTTAAAGTGTAAAGAATTGAAACTATTGCCGGTAGCAAGGTATCTGAAAAATAAATAATAACTGTTTTTTATTGCAGGAAAAATTATTCAAAAAAATGAAAAAATTTAAAAGATTGTTTCGCTAGGGAATTAGCAGCCCAGCGTAAAGCAGTGTCTGGGCAAGCAGCAAAAAAAAAAGAAGATATATTTATTTCGACCAATTGCAATTCCTTTTCCCAATAATGAAAGATAGACCAACTACCAGCAACACCGGACCTTCTCAATCAATTGAGATTGAATAAGAAAATCAAGAAATGATATCTTCTCCTTCTTTAGCAACCAATACAGAAAATTCGGAAAGTACATCCATATCTAAAAGAAGGGCTGCAAGAAAAACTGTGCTTAAAACAATTCCATATGAAGAAAAGTTACTGAAAATATTGGAGGATAAGCAATGTGAAACAATCGACGAAGATAAAAATTTTTCACTTATGCTTGTTCCAATGTTCAAAAAATTAACTGATGACCAAAAACATTATGCGGAAATTGAAATCTTATATATCATGAAAAATGCAAAAAACGTCGGAAATCCTCCAGTTTTTTACAGTTCAATGCAACAATCTTATTCTCATCTTTATCCTAACCGTCCGGTAGACCAAGTGCAATTTCCAAGATCAAATTTTCAACAACAGCAACAATGAGGCAATGAAAGTATTTACTCCGCGCCATCGACATCAACGGTCAACTCTGCACAGTCCACACCATCAGCAACCATTTTTTCTGATGGTAACAATGCATATTTTGACTTGTCAAATCAATAAATTAATTAAATTAAACAAATAGAACATATATTTATTATTTAACCTTATTTTTAATATCTACTTCTATATATCTAGTTTAATAGTAGTTTGCAGAAAATATCTAGTTAATTTGGCAGAACGACGACACAAAACAAAAGCTGCTAAGTACCTTCTTACCTTATTGTTACTGCAAGACATTCCTCAGGTGGTATACATTTTCTCCATTTACTATTTTGGTACGATATTTTCGGTCCTATTATTTTTAATAATTCAAGAAAAGTGAAAAACTCATTCTGTAATAGTTAAAGAATTTACGAGGATGCTTTTTTAAATCTTCATGAAGAATGCAAATTGACCCCGATGTTCTCTGTCAGATAAAATTGGATGCACCCAAAATTTTCTTTTCCGTTGCTTTCTTAATTTCTTTCGTAATAACAGAGCCACTATACAAGCGGTTTCTATGAAGTCCTTGTTGATACTAGGCTCTAGTCACGATTAATCAGTCGCAAATGCGCGACCATACAAATTTTTTGCGACTAATACTTTTATGTCGCTGCGACAAATAATCGCATATGCGCGCCTGGCCTAAATCTGACATACGCGTGAGTGAAAAACCTTAGTTTCCTCACTTGTACTGTAATATACTATTGTTCAATCCTACCTTTGAAATTGACAGTTTCTAGCGTAGATACAAGTGTTGAAAGTTGTTATTTTCACTCACTCTCCTAACATTCATAGCAACGAGTGAGTGAAAATATTTTTCACTGGCTCTAATTTTCTTCATCCACTATTCGCGAAATTTAAACCTTTAAAGGTACAACTCTTTGTTTAAACGTAACGGATGTGAACTAAAAAACGGTAGAGAGCACACATGGAAAATTAAATTAAATTAATTAATTACTTTTTACTGTATTAATTTAAGTATTAACGCTGTTTCAGCGCCTACGTTGATTAAAATGTCTGTGTTAATAATAAAAAAAAATAATCTATCAGATTTTTTCATTATGTAACCTTATGATATAATATGCTGAACACATACAGAAAAATAAGCTCTATCAAAAAAATTTCCATGCGGAAGAAATGGGTTTATACCGGGCTACTACTGGGCAAGTAAGACTCTCATTGTCAAAGAGAAAAACGCAATTTTTACGATATCATAAACATATCGTTCACATATCGAAGCCATAGCTTTGGTTTCCACTGGTTCTTCTTTAAAACACTTTCTACGAATAATTCCATGTAAAAGAGATGTAGAAGAATTTCATGTCGAAAAGATGTAAATAACCGGCGGCAATGGAGTTCCATGGAAAACTGCTGGCAAACTCTCCTTTCCAACAAAAATACGTCTATGATAAACAATACTGCACTAGATCTGGAACGTATTCTGGTAACGCCTCCGGAATGAGTTTCTTGCAAAGACATCCTTAATTAGACCCTAGTAAAAAAAGATTCTATATCGAAACTAACCAAAATATCGTCGGCATCATGGGGAGTTGATGGCACTGATGATAGGACGAGGGGATGCGTCTGGTTTATGGATGTTCAGTAGACCATACATTTTTGGTGGTACCGGTGCCTGCACAAATTATCCTTTCTGGTATTCCGGAGGAATTCCTGTCGATTTTACAAGGTTCTTTATTTTCCTAATGATCTTGTCTGTAGGGTTTTTCTTGATCTTCCTGTAGGAGGCCGGGTTCAGTAGGTCCATCATATTCTTCTTTGTCCATAACAACAGTGGTATTCCCCTTGGTTTCCCCCGATTTCTGATTTCTCTTTAATAGATCGGAGTGCTTTCTATTCATTAACTGTCAAGTTAAATTTCGGTGGTTTTGTTGATTTTAATACCGTGACAACTTCTTGTCGGATCTCTTCGGCCTTCAATGCGGGCATCCCTCGAAGTGCTGCTTCCACTTCGCAAATTATTTGTACGGACACATTTGTTTGGACACTGCTATATTTAGTTTTGTCCGAATGAATTCTATGAAATAAAAAATTGTGCTTATTTCAAAGTAGAAATATTTTCAATTTGGATATTGCCAGGATCATTTAGTTCACAGCTCATTTTGAAAATTAATTTTGGTTAATATTATAATTTTAGCTTTTTAAAATCAAATTTAAATTTAATTTATCGTTTTCTAGTTTAATAACTTGAACACGTAAACATTTATGGCATACCTGATAATGTCTCAAATGTCTAAAAAAGTTGAATACGTTCTTCTAATCGTTTTGTGTAGGGAAAAAATGTCCAAATATTCAGAAGAGAGTTGAAGTAAGAATCTTCTTCCGAAATTTTTCTTTGGGGTTTGCCACATGCTTGTACAATTCTAAACACTTCGGGCAGATGATACTACAAGATGTAGTGCAAGATACATACATGTATTTTAATTGTAAAAGAAGAAATTTGAAGCACAGCCGGTGTTTTGAATTTCAGATATTTTTTGAGTGGTCATTCGTCGTTTTTTTTCCAATTCAGTTTTTCTTCAGCATACAGCGCATTTTCTAAAATCGGTGTCTACGAACGTTTTCATTAATAATTTTGAACGTCCATTACTTATTGTTAGCCATGTACATCTAATTTGCTTTAAAGGTATTTGGTGCGCAGCTCTGGGACGAACAAACGGGTGCGCCTCTTTTTTCTTGAAAAAAAAGGTCCGCACTTCAGAGGGGTACACTCAGTACATGTATGTTGGAGGAAATTCCAACATAATAATTCAGTAGGTTTTAGAAGGAAATTTGTGATTAAAGATTTCGTGATAGACCATTATAAGGTTCTCTCCTGTTAATGATTTCAGTTCAGATAAAATTTTACAGCTTGTTCGTCATCAGGAAAATATTGGGAAAGTTCCTCATCAGGAATTCATTGGGATCAAATATTTCTCCAATATGGGTTCAAGGTTTATAGCTTTAGGTTAGCTATAGCTATCTCAAATTAATTAATGCAGTTCATAATGGAAAAATTTTTCTACACATCAATGACTGTTAAATCTTCATTATGGTTCAGGTTGTTTAACAGGTATTATTTTAACAGAATCAACGTTTATGCAGTACGTTTTAAAAGTTACAATAATCCAATAGCCCAAGCTCTAGCGGATGTGTTAAGGATGTCGTTATAGGCAGAAGAAAGCAAAATGGCACATTTGAGTGCTCAAAGACCAAATGACTAAATAGGTGTATTATCTAGAAATAAAAGAACTTTAAATTCTAGACATTTTGCATTTACGGCGATGGTAGGGCGGAGCTAAATCAAGGGTGATTGGCAAAATCGTGACTAATGGAAAATTGAAGACTAATGGAGATTGAATGTATGAAATAAAAAGAAATATTACAACAAATAAATCATCTTTATTATTTAATTTTTATCATAAATCTTCTAACATCATTTTAGCTTTCATAGCAAATTCTAAACTTTGTTCTTTAACACCTTCTCTGGTGGGTATAGAAGAATCCTCGGCTTGTGCAAATTGCAAATACGTCTGTTTTTTCGTTGTAGTTTTAAACATAGTAGAGTTGATTGGTTTTAATAAATTTTTGTATAAACTTTCGAAACTATTAGGAACGCTACATGTATCTAAGTCGGGATAAGCAGCGATAAGATAAAAAATTTTCAGCGTAACCTCATCAAATAATTTTGTAAACGGGTACTCCTCGTAATAAGGCGCAAATTGCGGACAACATCTTTGGACAACCTCTTTTTTAACTATAATCGGGTTACATGCAATATCAAGTTGTTTAACCGCAGCATCCACTTTGACGCATATATCATTTAAAATCTTTTGACGCGCCCTTATTTCTTTGATTTGTTTATTTTTTTCTTTTAACGTATTGGTTAGTTGATTCACTTCTTCTTGATAAGATAATGGTTCATCGTTAAAACAGAGATAATTTGTAAGGGATAATGTAGCATGGTTTACTTTATTCATTAAATTTTCTTTTCCTTTTTTTAAATTTTCAATCATATCTTCGAATTTAATTGAGAGTTGCTGTTGTGACTCCATACTTAAAGTTTTAATTTTTATAAGTAAATGTATTTAGAAGTAATATAGTAATACCTCGATATAATGACCTTTTTAACCAGTTATATCGAGGTTTTACACTATATAAATACTAACCAAGGAAGTATGTCGCTTAATTTACTTGATTTTGTAATTTCTTTTAAATTGTTTAATATTGCTTCAAATTTACGATGTTCACTTGATGGAGATGATGGACGTACATTTTGATATTTTTCGACTACCTAAAAAAATATTTTAAAAAAATGTTATTGATGAGATTTGCCTAAAAACCCTGCTCGACCGAAGGTTGTTCCTGAACCTTTTCAAAGTAAATGATAAATGGGGCCTTTCGCATTTAGTGTTATTTATGACTATTCTTTGTATTTTATTTTAACTTAACCTTAATCCAAACACACAAGTTTTTTAATTGAGGACCTCATCCTACTTTTTATTTTTAACACTTTGACAGTGTGTCCTCGGATCAAGTTACAAAGAGGAAACAATTATTATTACTGATTTTTCAAACTTATCTCTGCATAAATAATGCGTCGGACATGTCCAAACCACCGAATCACACAAATTTTATATTCTAACTACAAAAGTTAATTAATTATTTCCATTTTTCTGTAAAAATTGGAGTTTTTTTCTAAATTAAAAATTTTCTATGTCAATAAAACCATAAAAGTTACAGCTTACATGACTGTTATATAACTTATGTCAGTGACATTAAGTCTCTGCATACGATGTTAACCGTGAAAAAAAGAATTTATTTAGTACAATGCTATGGTAGTGGTGAATCATATTTGCGTATAGTTATACAAAAATTACAGCAAAAATATCCGTACACAAGAATATCTCACGTTGAGGACCGCAAACTAATAATAAAAATTTTGGGGACGGGTTCTGTATCAACCATAAAGAAGCAGAAAAAAAACTAAATGCAGAAGATGATACTTTACTAATATCATTAAATTCGGTTCAAGAAACTCCAAAATTATCGCTTCGAAAAAGAGCGTTACAAACTGAAATTAGTAAATCGCACCTTCCAGAATTTACAAGGAAAAAAACGCTATTTAGACCACAATTTAGACAGGTTTTGGATGCCGGCGATGATACAAAACGTTTGGATTTTTGTTTTGAAATTGGGAATGAAATATTAAACAATCGACATTTTCATAAATTTATTGTATTTTCCCATGAAAACACTTTTGCAGCAAATGGCGTTGTTTCTTCTAGGATTGTCGTTATTGGAGTGATGTAAATCCACCATTCACATATTGTGACCATTTGGTCACAGTATGTAAGTTTAACCAAATGGTTAATCACAGTTTAACCATTTGGTTAAACTTACAATTTCGTGAAAAATGGATTGGACGAAATGGTCCTATTTTATGGCCAGCACGTAGACCTGATCTTACAATTATGGATTTTTAGTTTTGGGGACGATTGAAACAAATTGTTTACAGTGATCCATTGCAAAACGATGTAGAACTGTTAAAGTAAAGAATAATTAATGCGATAGAATCTATTGCATTAGATTTCTATCGTTTGTGGAAATTCGTAATTCTTATAAAGGATTTAAGGCTAGTCTTCAAATGTGTGCCGAATTAGGCGATCATTTGTTTTAATAAATGGTTGATTTGTTCATTTACAAATAAATAATATTTATTATTTATTACTTATGTAATGCATTATTACATAAATTTACATTTGCAATATTTTATTCAATTATTTAGCAATATTTTAATTCAGTTTGTCCGTATATTTTTCACTAACATCAGTTATAATTTTTATGGTTTTTATGGTTACGTATCATACATTATACATATTCATGTATGATGTATTCTTATCATACATCATACATATTCAGTATAACTTAGAACTTTTTTCCATAAAAATGGGAATAATTAATTGATTTTTATATTTAGGATATAAAATTTGTACGATTTGGTGGTTTGAACATGTCCGACGTATTATTTATGCTGAGATAAGTTTGAAAAATTGGTAGCAATTTTTTTTTCCTTTTTGTAACTCCATCTGTGGACATACTATACATAGTAAATTGAAATAATAAAGTAATAACAATTCTAATAACTAAGTCATGTATGATGAGATTTCGTGTAAACATTTTTGATGTAAACCTAGAAATCAGTGAGATATGGGTCTTCAACTTTAAGATATTTTTGAAAATTTTCTTAGATAACTTCAATATAGTTTGTTTTAGAAAGATAAAACTTGATTTTTCCATAATTTTTAAAAATAATCAAGGAAATTGTTATTTTATGAAATGCTACCAGTTTAAGTTGAGTTCAATACTTGATATCACGGAAAACAACTGAGATACTCAAGTATGGTTTTGTTCTAGGGATGTTCATGTTTTCCTTTATGAACGACAACAAATTTTATCAAGATATCTTAAGAATTCTATTTTTTACGATTTTTTGAAATTGATTAAGGAAATCGTAAATTTTATAAAATACTACAAATTTGGGTTGAGTTTAAAAATGGATATCTTAAAAACGAATTGACATATTCTAGTATGAGCTTATTTGCCCGAAATCCAACTCTTTCCTTTATAAATCACAAAAAAATCATCAAAATAACATTAGAATTCGATTTTCTATGGTTTTTTAAATATAATTAAAGAAATTGTTAATTTTTCAAATTTAGGTTGAGTTTAAAACTTAATATCTCAGAAAGCAATTGAGATACTCAAGTATGGTTTTGTTCTAGGGATGTTCATGTTTTCCTTTATGAACGACAACAAATTTTATCAAGATATCTTAAGAATTCTATTTTTTACGATTTTTTGAAATTGATTAAGGAAATCGTAAATTTTATAAAATACTACAAATTTGGGTTGAGTTTAAAAATGGATATCTTAAAAACGAATTGACATATTCTAGTATGAGCTTATTTGCCCGAAATCCAACTCTTTCCTTTATAAATCACAAAAAAATCATCAAAATAACATTAGAATTTGATTTTCTATGGTTTTTTAAATATAATTAAAGAAATTGTTAATTTTTCAAATTTAGGTTGAGTTTAAAACTTTATATCTCAGAAAGCAATTGAGATACTCAAGTATGGTTTTGTTCTGGGTAAAGTATATATTCTAATATATTATATATACTTGACATATTCTAGTATGAGCTTATTTGCCCGAAATCCAACTCTTTCCTTTATAAATCACAAAAAAATCATCAAAATAACATTAGAATTCGATTTTCTATGGTTTTTTAAATATAATTAAAGAAATTGTTAATTTTTCAAATTTAGGTTGAGTTTAAAACTTAATATCTCAGAAAGCAATTGAGATACTCAAGTATGGTTTTGTTCTGGGTAAAGTATATATTCTAATATTATTATATATACTTGACATATTCTATGATATATTCTTATTATTCCCCCAAAATTGACCGCTTTCTTTTGTGAATCACAAAAAAAAATCATCAAAATATCATAATTCGATTATGAAATAAATTAAATTATTAATTTCGATCTATGAGTTTTAAAAATAATCAATGAAGTTGTTAATTTTTCAAATTTAGGTTGAGTAAAAAACTGGATATCTCAAAAAGTATGTACTTTTTCCTTTATAAATGACAAAAAATTTGATCAAGATATCTCAAGAATTTGATTTTTTACGATTTTTTGAAAATGATTATCCTTAATCATTTTTATAAAATGTTACAAATTTAGGTTGAGTTTAAAAATGGATATCTCAAAAACGAATTTATATATCCTAGTATGAGTTTATTCGCCCAAAATTAAATACTTTCTTTTATAAATCACAAAAGAATCAACAAAAAATATCATAAGAATTCGATTTTCTATAATTTTGTATTAAAATAATCAAAGAAATTTTTAATTATTCAAATTTAGGTTGATTTGAAATCTTAGAATGCAAGTGAGATACTCAAGTATGGTTATGTTCTGAGGAAAGTACATATTTTCCTTTATGCATGACAAAAAATTTAATCAACATATCTTAAGAATTCGATTTTTTACGATTGTTTGAAAATGTTTAAGAAAATCGTTAATTTTATAAAATGTTACAAATTTTGGTTGAGATTAAAAATGGATATCTTCAAAACGAACGGAGATATTATAGTAGGAGTTTATTCACCCATTATTGAACACTTTTATACCAAATGGTTTTTGGAAGTAGCAAAAAATTCGCCTGGAAGGCGGAGAGGTTGACCGTACAGTAATTGGATAGGAGAGCAACCCAGGACTTCTTTTAGAGAAGATCTAAGACCCGATAATATATTTGGTCGCTACTCCAATGGCAGTTTTGAGCGTACGATGAAAACGTTTCATAATGCCTTTGTTTTGAGGATGGAAAGATGAAGTGTGGATCTGGTCAGATCCAAGGAGTTGGTTAAAATGGCGAAACAATCTGGATTCAAACTATCTGCCCTGATCGTATGTGATTGAGCTTATGAGGTCAATGCTAATCCTGGATAAGGCATCCGATACCGTGTTATATTCACCTTTAATGTAATAAATATTTGATGTAAATTCTGTTAGGTAATTAATGTAACGGGTCTGTCTTGGAGTTTTTTCTGATTTAGTGAAGAAAGTATTAATAAGAGGCTATGACATGTGAAAATAGTAAAACGATTTCCCTGTAAGAAATGTTTAAAGTGTTTCACCGCTAAGTACATTGCTAGAATTTCTCTGTCGAAAGTGGAGTATTTACACTGCCCGGAGGTCATTTTCTTTGAAAAAAAAGGTACCGGCGCAGTTACTCCATCTTTCGTCTGAGAAAGTACGGCGCCCATTGCAAAGCCAGAAGCATCTGTGCAAAAGTGAAAGTAAGATCAGGATGAGAAAGGATGGTGACATCTGCCAAAGATTGTTTGGCTTGATTAAAAAATTTACTTTCCTCAATGATTTTGGATTTCTGAACGTGAAGTTTGTTTACTAGAGCATGAAGAGGGATTAGAATTTGAGAGATTTTCGGTAAGAAGCGGTGGTAAAAATTAAGCATTCCTAAGAACTTTTGTAGGTCCTTTAGAGTTTTCGGTTCAGGAAAAGAAGTAATGGCTGTGATTCTAGAAGGAGAAGGCTTAATTCCCTTTGATGATATAGTACGGCTAAGAAATTCTAAAGATTCCGCTCCGAAAATGCATTTAGTTGACTGGATATTAATATTGAAATCATTTAGTCTTTCAAAAAGGGTTTGTAAATGGTGAAAGTGTTCCCCTGCGTTTTTGCTAGCAACAAGAATATCATCGATGTAGATGAAAGCAAAAGTTAGGAGAGAAAGAACTTCATTGATATACCTTTGGAAGGTTTGGGCTGCGTTTCTCAGTCCAAAAGGCATCCGCAGAAACTCGAATAGACAAAAAGGAGTGGTAATTACAGTTTTATCTTCAGGAGCAACAGAAATTTGGTGATGTGCACGAACTAAATCGATTTTGGAAAATATTTTGCAACCTTTTTGCACCTATCGCAAGTTGAAATCGTAGATATGGAGTAACGGATATAAATCTTGTACCATAGCTTCAAATTCCTTCTTAGCAATGGTACGCTTTTTGAAGACTAATATTCTTGGCCTGTTAAAAGGGAGATGAGAGTTAGTAATAATTTTATGACTCGTAGAGTCGAGATGAGAAATCTGGAAAAGAAAACAACTTTGGGAATTTTTTGAGTAAGAGCGCAAATTTGGTTTCAATAGAGAAAATTCGAGGAGATGGAGAAGGTAAATGTTAAATAAAGCCTAAAGTAGAAATGTTGGTCTCTGAATCTATTAGACGTTTATTTTTAATGTTTACCAGTAATTGATATTTACATAAGAAGTCAGCGCCAATAATGGGTTTATTGACATCTGCCAATATAAAAGCTAAGGAGAAGTTCCTTCTTAATTGTAGTGATAGTATAAGGAGTTTCTTTCCAAAATTAGCTGCCAAAAGAACAAATGTCGACGGTTGTTTGTTGAAAGGGAAACGTTTGACTGGTAGAACTGAAATTTCCGCGCCAGAGTCAATGAGGAAATTCAAGTTGTTTAAAGAGTCAGAAATAAACAATCTTGAAGTTAACTCATTAAATTTTGGGTTTTGAACTTTAGAAGAAGAGGAAGCGGAGGCGGCGGAGGAGGCGGTTGAATTAGAAGGAAAATTAAGAGTTTTCTCTATTGAAACCTTTACGAGTTTTTTGGTTGGTCTTATTTGGAGATCTTCTTATGTAGTTTTGAGAAAAGTCAATTCCTTTGGAAGAAAAAAAATCATGGATATCCGTTGTGTTTTCTCCACTAGTCCATTCCGCTGCTAATTGAAAGAAATTTAACTTATAAAGTGATCTTCTAAATTTTCGGTTCCGGATGACGTACGTCCTTGATTTTAAATTTGTTTCATGTCTTTTTTCTTTTATTTACTACATTTATCTCTCCAATCCGTATTATGTTTTTTATCTTTTTAAATACTATTATTTTTCTCGTTAGATATTCAACTTTTTCTTCAAAAATTATCGTTTTCTTGGTACGTAGAAAAACGCGTAGCGTAGTCGTTTGTCGGGATCACCAATATATGTGGGGATATTCCCACATATTTAAATAAAAAGAAAATATTTTATACAGAAGAATGATTCTATATACATAAATAAAAATCGACTTGTTGTCTTAAAGCCTTTTTTTAATTGACTATCAATAAAATAACAAATTTACAATGCAAAGGAGATACTCAAGTATGGTTTTATTCTGAGGAAAGCACATATTTTCCGTTATGAATGACGGTAAGTCTATAATATTCTAAAGATATCTTCTTTAGAATTCCATTTTTACGAAAATGATTAAGGAAATCGTTAATTTTATAAAATGTTACAAATTTAAGTTGAGTTTAAAAATGGATGTCTCAAAAACGAATTGAGATACCTTAGTATAAGTTTATTCGCCCAAAATTGAACACTTCCCTTTGTAAATTACAAAAAAAATCAATAAAAAATGTCATAAGAATTCGATTTTTATAACATTTTATAAAAATAATCAAAGAAATTTTCAATTTTCCAAATTTATATATATTATATTATATTTTTTTTATTTATTTTTTTATATATTTTATATTATATTTTTGAGATATATTTTAGATATCTCAAAAAATAAGTGAAATACTCAAGTATGGTTTTATTCTCGTGAAAGTACGTATCTTCCTTTATGAATGACAAAAAATTTGATCAAGATATCTTAAGAATTTGATTTTTTGAAAATGATTAACGAAATCGTAAATTTTATAGAATGTTACAAATTTAGGTTGAGTTTAAAGACAGATATCTTAAAGACGAATTGAGATATTCTAGTATAAGTTTATTCGCCCAAAATTGAACACTTTCCTTTCTAAATCACAAAAGAGTCAACCAAAAATATCAGCATTCGATTTTCTATAATTTTTTATAAAAATAATCAAAGAAATTTTTAATTATTTAAAATTTAGGTTGAGATCAAAGCTGGATATCTCAAAAAGTAAGTGAAATACTCCAGTATGGTTTTATTCTCGTGAATGTACGTATTTTCCTGTATGAATGACAAAACATTTTATCAAGATATCTTAAGAATTCGATTTTTTGAAAATGATTAACAAAAACATAAATTTTGTGAAATGTTACAAATTTAGGTTGAGCTTCAGAACGGGTATCTCAAAAACGAATTTAGATATTCTAGTATAAGTTTATTTGCCCAAAACTGAACACTTTCCTTTGTAAATCACAAAAGAATCAACAAAAAATATCAAAAGAGTTAGATGTTCTATAACTTTTTATTAAAATAATGAAAAAAAATGTTAATAAATTTTATATATATATTTATATATTTTATGTATAAATTTTAATGGTATTTAGGGTGGTTTTGAAAAATAGTTTGGCGAAAAGCAGGGGTTACATACTATGATTATGGGTAATCTTCATGCCATAGATCTAAATTGGATTTGATAGACTTAATTTTAGACAAATGGTAGTTATTATTTAATTTTGAAATTTGCTTTTGTAAAAGGACATTAAGTTCTTCATCAGAATCTTGAGATTCTTTAATCATTTGCTCAGAAGGATAAACGAAGCTTATGAGGTCAATGCTAATCCTGGATAAGGCATCCGATACCGTGTTATATTTACCAATAATGTAACAAATATTTGATGTAAATTCTGTTAGGTAATTAATGTAACGGGTCTGTCTTGGAGTTTTTTTCTGACTTAGTGAAGAAAGTATTAATAAGAGGTTATGACCTGTGAAAAAAGTAAAACGATTTCCCTGTAAGAAATGTTTAAAGTGTTTCACCGCTAAGTACATTGCTCAAAAACGAATTTAGATATTCTAGTATAAGTTTATTTGCCCAAAACTGAACACTGTCCTTTGTAAATCACAAAAGAATCAACAAAAAATATCAAAAGAGTTAGATGTTCTATAACTTTTTATTAAAATAATGAAAAAAAATTTTAATTTTTCGAATTTAGGTTGAGTTCAAAACTTGATATCTGAAATAGTTTTTGAAATACTCAAGTGTGGTTTTATTCTTGTGAAAGTATGTATTTTCCTTTATGACCGACAAAAAATTTGAGATATATATCTTAAGTATTCGATTTTTTCCGATTTTTTGAAAATGATTAAGGAAATCGTAAATTTTAAAAACGCTACAAATTTAAGTTGACTTTAAAAATGGATATCTCAAAAACGAATTGAGATATTCTAGTATAAGTTTATAATAATCAAAGACATTTTTAATTTTTCAACTCTAGGTTGAGTTAAAAACTTGAAATCTGAGAAATCAAGTATGGTTGTGTTCTGAGGAAAGTATGTATATATTTTCCTTTATAAATGACGAAAAGTTTGATCAAAATATCTTAAGAGTTTGATTTTTACGATTTTTTTGAAAATGTTTAAGGCAATCGTTAATTTTATAAAATGTTATAAATTTAGGTCGAGTTTAAAAATGGATATCTCAAAAATGAATTGAGATATTCTAGTATTGGTTTATTCGCCCAAAATTGACCACTTTCTCTTCTAAATCATAAAAAAAATCATAAAAATATTATAAGAATTCGATTTTCTATGATTTTTAAAACTTATCAAAGAAATTGATAATTTTTCAAATTTATTTGTTTGTTTGAATCCATGTTGCAAGTTTATTAAATATTAAATATGTAAAATATAAAATAAAACAACTTCTTTACTTGCCTTTTGTTTATTTGTGCGGTACTGGTTTCGAGCTTTTTATATACTCGTCATCAGCTGAATGTAAAAAATATTAAAATACCACAAAATGGTAATAAAAACAGAAAACATTTCCACAGAACAACTTACTCGAGCTACACAAAATACAGAGAAGATTTGAAATAGTTGACATTCGGCTGATGATGAGTTTATAAAAAGCTCGAAACCGGTACCGAACAAATCAATAAAAGGCAAGTAAAGAAGTTGTTTTATTTTATGTTTTACATATTTAAAATTTTCAAATTTAGGTTGAATTAAAATCTTGAAATTTCGGAAAGCAGGTGAGATACTCAAGTATATACTCAAGTATTTTCATTTATGAATGCCACAAAAATGATCAAGATATCTTAAGAATTCGATTTTTTATGATTGTTTGAAAATGATTAACGAAATTGTAAATTTTATAAAATGTTCACAAAAAGAATCATAAAATTATCATAAGAATTCGATTCCCTATGGTTTTTTTAATATAATTAAAGAAATTGTTAACTTTTCAAATGTAGGTTGAGTTCAATACTTGTAACCTCAGAAAGCAAGTGAAATACTCACTTATACTTATACATATGGTTTTGTTCTGAGGAAAGTACATGTTTTCCTTTATGAACGACAACAAATTTTATCAAGATATCTTAAGAATTCGATGATTAACGTAATCGTAAATTTTATAAAATGTTACAAATTTAGGTTGAGTTTAAAAATGAATATCTCAAAAACGAATTGAGTTATTCTAGTATGAGTTTATTCGCCCTAAATTGAACTCTTTCCTTTATAAATCACAAAAAAATCATAATGATTGAGAATATTGTTATTTTTATAATATGTCACAAATTTAGGTTGAGTTAAAAGCCTGATATCTCAAAAAGTAAGTGAAATACAGGTATGGTTTTATTCTCGTGAAAATACGTATTTTCCTTTATGAATGACAAAAAATTTCATCAAGATATCTCAAGAATTTGATTTTTTAAGATTTTTTGAAAATGATTAAGGAAATCGTAAATTTTATAAAATGCTACAAATTTAGGTTGAGTTTAAACATTGATATTTTAAAAACGAATTGAGATATTCTAGTATGAGTTTATTCGCCAAAAAGTTCATTCTTTTCTTTATAAATCACCGAAAAAGTCATCAAGATATCTTAAGAAATCGATTTTATTCGATTATTAAATAATCAAGGAAATTGTTAGAAATGCTATACATTTCGGTTGAGTTTAAAACTTGATATCCCAAAAAGGAAGCGAGATACTTAAATTTTGTAATGAAAATTCATAGTTTATTTTATAAATTATAAAAAAATTTTATAAGAAATCTTAAAAATTCAATCTTCTATGATTAAAATTTTTGGAAAATGATCAAGAAAATTGTTGATATAAATTTAGGTTGAGTTCAAAACTTGATATCTCAAAAATGAAGTAAGATACTCAAGTATGGTTTTATTCTGAGGAAAGCGCATATTTTTCTTTATAAACGAAAAAGAAATGATCAAAATAACTTTAGAATTCGATTTTATACGATTTTTTTTTAAATGTTACAGAAATGATTAATTTTAGAAAATGGCACAAATTTAGGTTGAGTTTAAGAATGGATATCTCAAAAACGAATTGAGATATTCTAGTATCGTAAAAAAAATTTGTAAAAGCCGAATTCTTAAGACATCATAAGAATTTTTTACGATTTTTCTTAATAATTAAGGAAATTGCTTTTAGAATCAATTGGAAAATTTGAGCGTTTACGACGTTATAATGCAGTTTTAAGTAGATAATATTTATGACAATTTTGCATACAATTGATAATGTATTTCCATAATTTCGATAGAAATCTGATAACATTGCACTAACTGCAAAATTTTATTTTGCTAAGACAAACCATGTTGAAAATATTAAGAATATCTCTACAAATGTTTAATAATTAATTTTGAGTGCCCATATCTTTGGATTTACACTAAAAATTTTCTCTTGAATCATTATAATCTATTCTAGTATTTGTGATTAAAATTAGTTAGTGAAAAATTAAGTAGTAAAAAGTTACCTGCTCTTTCGATTTAATCATATATGCCTTCAAATTTTTGGGTTTATAATTCAAATCATTTTCTTTTTTACATAATTCTTGATATTGTTTCACGGCAGCCAAAACTCTATTATATTCAAGTGTTAAATCGTCCCTTTGTTCTGTGGTCATTTGTCCCAATTTAATTGCTTGAACCATACAGTCGTTTTGTATGTAAACATCGACGCGTAAAGTATTTAAAACGCTATCAAAATAAATTCGATCTTTTCTCATATAACTAATTATTTTTTGATAAATAACACCAACTCGGATTGCAGCATCTTTTCTCAATATAACATCTTGTACTAACGCCGATATCTCTTGCGATTTAAGTTCGATTTTATTTTTGTATTGGAGTTCTTCTACTGTATCTTCGTATTGGGCCAACTGTAGTTTGCATTTTATAAGATGTTCTGTTCTTTGTTTGATTTTGTGGATTAGACGATCTAAAGTTTTACGAAGATTAAAGTTTTCTTGGTGAATATGTTCAATGATTTTCTGAAATTTTTTTTATGATTTTTTTTTAATTATTTGATTTTGTTAAGATTTTTTTTTACCTCGATTGGTAAATCTTGGTACGCTAATTTTAAACGGTTATCTAAGCTTAAACAATTTCGTATTTCTTGTTTATCACCATAAATGCAGTTATCTAAAGCTTGCCGGTGATTCTTTAAAGTTTTACTTAGTTTTTGAACTATTTTCTCATCGTGTTTTTTAACAACTGCTTTGTCATATCCTTCGATTTTTTTATGTCTTTCTGTATTAAAAGAAAATAATTTATTAAAGTATGGTATAATTTTAATCTAACGGATTAATACAAATGTCATACCTACACTGTTGTGTTCACTACAATATTTTTATTATTTTCTACCAGAAGTAGATAACTTAATAGGAAAATAGTTGATGAGAAAAACAATAAATTTCCTAACGTAAAGAATATTGCCGGATTTGGTGAGCTGGAAGCTTACAAGCCATAAGTAACTCTAATATCTTCACAGAAAATCCATAAAATATCGTTTGCTGTCAACTCTAAAGATTTAAAGGAGTGATGAAGAAGAGAATTATTAGTACTGTTGATACCCTTGGCATTTTTACAATTGTACAGAAAAAAGTGTAAATTTGGGAAGCTTTTGGAAATAAATGTAAATTCTGGTAAAATGGACGCACCAAATTGAATATTTAGAAATAGAAGAAAATTTAAAAAATTTACTGAGTCAATAAACACAGAGATAACCAGAACACCGGATTTATTGAGGTTGAAGCTCGTGATTTGGAAGAATGTGATATGTGATGCCAAAAGCCATAAGTAATTCTAATATTGATTGCTGTCAACTTCAAGTATTGAAACGACAGTGATGAAGAAGATAATGAATCATTTTTGTCTATTATATGTTCAAGTTGTAAGAATAATTAGAAATGTTGAAAATGAATATAGAAGTAAATGTAAGGACTTTTGTGAGTGTTTAGATATGTTTGGAGAAAATACTACGAGATATTTGCTGGTCAATAAAACAAACATGAACCTGTGTCAGCTTTTTATTGGCTTTTTGTATTTCTTGCTATTTTCTTGTATCTATCACAATTTAACATCTGAACGCAATTATTGCTAAACCGACGATGATTTGGGTCAGCCTATTGTGAAAAATGCTATCAGCAGAATGTCTCTTTTGAAATAAAATTTCCGAAGGGGCCCGTTGAGGCCTAGGTGCTGCATGCCTTGGATGCCCTACCCGTCCCATACATACATACAAAATTTTCGATACAATTTCAGAATAATTAATACTGAAGGTAATAAAAGTTAGGGTGATAAATCTTTTAAAATTGAAAGATTAAGATTATGCAAATTAAAGAAATTTTAAAGCAAATTTATTCATAGGTGAAGTAATAGTTATGTATAGCGGTCATCATACGCAAAAATAGTTCATAAAGGGCAAGCCAAAATGATTTGGTTAGAAACTGTTGGTACTTTTAACAATGATGGATATTGCCAATTTTTCCTTTGAATCTCTTTGGAAGTTGTTGTGTATATTTTGTGGGGGGCTGGGGTCCTCGACTAGATACAGGACAACAATAGCTGGCAAAAATTTCGGCGGTTATAATATGAGATCTTGTCCAACGGCTACTTTTAGGGTCCTACTCGATTTTATACCGCTATATTTATCTGTATAAAAAGAAGCAGCTTTAAGAGCCTTATCGCTGAAAATATGGTCTTCACACAAATCAATGCAGGGTAACCACAAAGTTAACGGACCAAAGAGCAGTAGTTTAACAAAGCCTAGATTGATCAACAGCATTGGCTCCTACAAAACCACTACAAAACCACATCAGAATAATAATTGATATGATTGTTATACACTCCTTCTTGATATATAGAAGAAATTCATGTATAGAAGGCAATTTCCATTACTAATGTTAAGAGACAGCTCGCAATAGCTTATTTGGGTACTGATCATGGAATAAGTATTTTAAAGAGTAGAACATTCAATGGTTAAACTATCTCAAATTCCAAAGTTTTAGACAGTGTAAACTCCATTAGGAGAAAAGATTTCTTTAAAGCTGGCAGGACCATAACGACAGAATCGATTGATATCTATTGGATTATTTAGTACTTATTTTGTACTAATTTGTACAACCAATGAAACATTTTGTACCATATGCCATTAATGAGAAACTCGTGGTGCTGCTAGCTTAATATTAAGCTAGCAGGACCGCTTTTAAAAAAGACGTAAAAAAAATAAACAAAGGTGGATTTGAGAAGAGCTGTATTTGTACTAATTTGTTCCACCGATAAAAAGTTAGTACTATGTTCCGTTAGTAAAATGCTGAAAAGTAGTTTAATGCTAAGAGCTAGCAGGACCACGTTACGAAAAAGACAAAAAAAAAATAAAACAAAGGTTTATTTTATTTTTTTATTGATTTGAGAATAACTGAATTTGTACTAATTTGTACCACCGATAAAAAGTTTATATTATGAGTTGGGTTAGATTCTTTCTCCATATTGTTGACTTCATACTTGTTTGATAACGACTAAAAGACTCTTTTATTTTAACTTATTTTTTTGAATAATTGTATTGTCAACAATGAAATCACCATTCCACAAAAATTAATTGAAAAACAAGAAAAACAATTCTTACAGTAAATCCTAAAGTTGTAAACGATGCACACTGCACAACTGAAGCAAGATTCTTATCAATTTTAATAAACAAGATTTAGCAAAAATCGCATACCACACGAATTGCGTTACTTCATTTAAGAGAGTGAAAGCCAAAAATTTGCTTTGCGTTTTCGCACTAATACGAACAAAATCCAAACTTCTAACAATACTGGAGATCAATCAGAAAGATTTGTTAAAAATGCATGACTATCGAGAAAATACGATTTTTTCTTCGGTTTTGACAATGTTGTCGAGAAGAATTTTATGAGTTTGGGTTGGCTGGATTAGATTTTTATCCATCTTGATGGCGAATTAGGATGGCGATTTATCTTCAATATAAAATTGGAGATAAATCTGAAAAGTTTATTCAAAATGCATAAATACCGAAAAAAAGCGATTTTCTTCGGTTTTTGTAAAGTTTTCGGGAAATATTTAATGTAGAGGTGTGCAAATTACGTGAGTCCCGCCGGGTCAGGATGGGTCATGCGTGACCTACCGTGAACGGGTGTCAATTGTAGGACCCGGCATGACCTGGTTGGAACGATTTTTGAATATTTCTTTAATAATAATATTGAATTTGGGGTCTGCATTAACCAAAAATACAGTATTTATAACAGTTTATTTAAAATTTGTATTTTTCGATTGTATACAATCAATGATTGCCGGCAGGTAAATACCCGGTGGATAGGTATTTACCCCGGCTTAGGGTAAATACCGGTTTAGTAATACATGAATATAATACTAGACTTACAACAAAAATTATTTAGGTTTAGTCGTACCTCTCTTAAGACGGAATCCAATCCAACCCAACCTTCATTCAGACCTAACGCTAAACTTAGAACTAGAAACATTAGAGTTTAATCATCTAAAGAGGCGTACGGTTAAATCCTAATCTTTCTAGTTCTAGGTCTATACTATACATAGTGTCAATACTATACATAGGTTGTAGTATTAACTATACTTTTAGTTTCAGAAGTATTTACAACAATCAAGCACTGAGTGGCAATTAGAACTAGAACTAACACTAGATCTAGTACTAGAAAGATTCAGATTTCGAAACTTAGAAACTTTGCTTTGATACAAGTATACTACAATTACAAATAATTTACAAACAATTACAAAATATAAGGATAGTATACAACAATTTAAGACTGAAAAATAAATAAAAATAGAGTTTTTGTTCTTCTTCAACCTACATTCTCAAAAGCAAAAGTCTCTCATTTTTGAATTTTTTATTCAGATTTTTTTGTTGTTCTGATTTGTTTTTAGAAAATAATGCCAGATAATATATTATTATCGCGTGAGTAACGTGAATTGACGTGACTCACGTGATTATAAAATGAAATTGACGTGAATGGCGTGCGTGGGGTCTAAATCGTGAGCAGGCATAAAAAGTCACTCACGCACACATTTCTAATTTAATGATGTAGGGTTGAGTTAGATTTTTTCCGAATTGATTACTTCATACTGGAAGATCAATCAGAAAAGTTAGTTCAAAATGCATGAATATCGAGAAAATTAGATTTTTACTCTGGTATTGACAAAGTTGTCAAGAATTTTATAATATTGGCTGGGTATTGGCTGTTCGATTTTTTGCTCATCTTGACTAGATGTGCTCAAACAGGTAATCGCGAACAGTTTAGCAGTCGATCGCGTAGATCACCTCGTTCTTCGAACAGCCGAATTTTTCAGTTAATAATGGATACACAACAAGTAACCTCCTTTTTATTTGCAGAACAACCTGCTAGCTTAATATTAAGCTAGCAGCGTCACGAGTTTCCCTGTAAAATTTTATATGGTACAAGTTACAAAATTTTTATCAGTGATATAAATTAGTACAAACTCAGTTCTTGATAAATCCACCTTTATTTTATTTTTTCTGTCTTTTTCGTAATGCGGTCCGGCTAACTCTTAGCTAATGCTAACTAACTACCTAACTATCGCCATGCATTTTATTAACGGCACACAGTACCAATTTTTTATTGGTGGTACAAATTAGTACAAAATCAGATCTTTTAAAATCCATTTTTGTTTTATTAGTTTACGAATTTTTTTAAAACTGATCCTGCTAGCTTAATATTAAGACACATGTTTCTCATTAATGGCACATGGTGGAAATTTTTTATAGGTGGTACAAATTAGTACAAAATAAGTACTAAATAATCTAATAGGTCTCAATCTATTCTGTCATTACGGGCCTGCCAGCTTAAGAAAGGTATAATTTTGTCGAAAGGAAAGCAAATCAACATCGATGGTAATTTCTAATGTGCAAAAAGCGGCCGCTTGTGCAGATTAGAAAAAAAATCTTTATAGAAAATTTTATAACGTACAAAAATAACATTTTTTTGAACAACTGTTTTTAGATTTACTCCGCATGTGTATCATTATACAGAGTGTGGAATATCACTAGTTAGATTTAGGTATATTTAAAATTTATGAACATGGAAAAAAGCAATTTCGGGGATACCCTATAAGGTGAGCTCTATAAGCGCTAACATTAATATTTAATAACATTGTTTTATATTTGATGTCCTTTCTAACGAGTTATATATACGTTTTACTGTGATAATAAATAATTAGAACTTACGAAAAAGGGTGACTAATCCTTTATATTGATTTACTTTATCTCTTGTTTTCCATCGTTGATCGCTCATACCATGTAGCTGTACCTTTTTAGCGCTCAACATTTTGTATTAATATCCTGTGATTTCTCTGTAATAATCCGTTAAATAATATTAAAAAAAAAGAATTATTGTAGTTTGGTTTATAACACAAGAAATGTTAATTCCATCCCAAACCCAATACAAATATAACAAAAAAACTCTTAAAAATAGGGCTTAAAGTCTAACGGAAACATAAACCCAACCCTATATCATGACAAATAATGACAATTGACTTTTCAATATCTTTTTTTATATTTTTTGGATAACGTGATTAAAAAAACTATCAAATAAATTAAATTTTCTTTATATTAATTATTTGTAGTTTGTAGTAATAGTAATAGCTGATCTCGGATTTGAAAAGCTCTGCTATGTAATAAGTTAATAAGTAGCGTTTGAAATATTTAGCATCATTTTGCATAAACCATTAATTTCTACTAATAAAGTTTTCAACGTTAAATGGAAATGTTGAGCCTTATAAAGCTACTAAACTAATTATATTTAATATTTTCAGTAAAGCAAAAAACATTTTCGAATCAAACATGCCAAACATTTTATTTACTGTTTACAGAAAAAAGTTAATAAATGAAAAAATTTAATATACTTTATCTTTTAATGAATTTAAAACATACAAAAAACTAACACAAACAGGCACGGTGTGAGATGGCATGACGCATGTAAATTTCACATTTGCAGTTTCGACACCATTTTAAATCTCAAAGTTTAACCCAAGAGTAATCTCGCTCTTACAAATCTGCAACCTTCTTTTGCCTTTCTCCAAGATTCCATCAGCCTTACTAGAGACTTTACTCACTTATCCCAGATGTCCATGCTAATCTCCTCAGCACCAGATTTGAGACTCTGCCAATACTCCACGCGAGACTGACTCCTGATTCCAGAATTAACATGTGACAGATGTGACAACACGAAATCGACAATTCTAATGTTGTAGCACCTCGTCTGTAGGCGACCTCGGCGATTTGAGTATAAATGTTATCTTATAAAAATTTGGTAACTTAACCAAGACATGTGATTTTGCCTTAAACCGCTGAGGTCGCTTGTGTGCGAGGCGCTAGAATTAATGTGTCTACACGAAATTGACAATTTAAGAGTTGTGGTGCCTCGCTCGTAAGCAACTTCGGCGAGTTGAGTATAAATGTTATCTCATAAAAATTTTGGTATTTTAACCAAGGCATCTAATGATCGATTTTGAACTGTCGAGGTCGCTTGCAGGCGAGGCACTAGAGTTGATGTGTCAACACGAAATCGATAATTCAAATATCATTTTATGATAGATTTGGTATCTCAATCATAACATGTAATGAATGATTTCGCTCAAATAGCTGATATCGTTTGCGGGAGTTGTTGTGACAATACGAAATCGACAATTTAAAGGTTATAGCGCCCCGCTTGCAAGCGACCTCGGCAAGTTGAGTATAAATGTTATCTCATAAACAATTTGGTATCTTCACCAAGACATGTAAAGACCGATTACGGCTTAAACCGTCGAGCTCGCTTGCGGGCGAGACGCTAGAGTTATTGCGCTAACACGAAATTGACAATTCAAGGGTTGTACACCCTCGCCCGCAAGCGACCTTGGCAATTTGGTGTCTTAACTGAGGGATGCAACGAATGATTTCGCCTCAAATCGCCGAGGCAACGATTTGAGTATAAATGTCATCTTGTAAAAAATTTGGTATCTTAACTAAGACATGCTGACATCGCTTGTGAGTAAGGCAGTACATTTAATGTAGCAAAACGAAACCCTTAATTTAAAGATTATAGATACGGTTAAGATACCAAATTTTTTATAAAATAACATTTACATTGAAATGGTTGATGTTGCTTGCCTAAACCGGAAGCATATTTCAAATTAGGTTAGTATTGAAACAGTAACTGGATATGCAAAATTTTGAAAAAGTTACTGGAATACTTCAAGGAACAGCACGACCTAGCGGTAGGTAGTGAAATGAAATCAGCAGATGGTCCTTTTCAGTACCAACCTAATTTTTTTCCCCAGCTATACTCATAAGATTGGAGGTTGATATTATTGGTGATATTACAGGGACAGAATGAGGAACAACTATCTCTCTACAATCGGCATTTCGTTATTTCTGGGAGGGAACACTATGGTGCGAACCTTTTGTTTGGAATTCACATCTTTCAGCACTCAGCACCCATTAGAGATGTGCGTGTCAGTGACTTTTTATGTCCGCTCACGATTTAGACCCATACACGTCACGCACGCCACTCACGTGAATATCAGTCATGAATCAAGTAAGTCACGCGTGGGTCACGTTAATTCACGTGACTCACGCTCGATCAGGTGATCAAATGTATGAATCATGTTTGATTACTTATTAATTTGATTGTTGAGTATAAATGTTATCTCATAAACAATTTGGTATCTTCACCAAGACATGTAAAGACCGATTACGGCTTAAACCGTCGAGCTCGCTTGCGGGCGAGACGCTAGAGTTATTGCGCTAACACGAAATTGACAATTCAAGGGTTGTACACCCTCGCCCGCAAGCGACCTTGGCAATTTGGTGTCTTAACTAAGGGATGCAATGAATGATTTCGCATCAAATCGCCGAGGCAACGATTTGAGTGTAAATGTCATCTTGTAAAAAATTTGGTATCTTAACTAAGACATGCCGACATCGCTTGTGAGTAAGGCAGTACATTTAATGTAGCAAAACGAAACCCTTAATTTAAAGATTATAGATACGGTTAAGATACCAAATTTTTTATAAAATAACATTTACATTGAAATGGTTGATGTTGCTTGCCTAAACCGGAAGCATATTTCAAATTAGGTTAGTATTGAAACAGTAACTAGATATGCTAAATTTTGAAAAAGTCACTGGAATACTTCAAGGAACAGCACGACCTAGCGGTAGGTAGTGAAATGAAATCTGCAGATGGTCCTTTTCAGTACCAACCTAATTTTTTTCCCCAGCTATACTCATAAGATTGGAGGTTGATATTATTGGTGATATTACAGGGACAGAATGAGGAACAACTATCTCTCTACAATCGGCATTTCGTTATTTCTGGGAGGGAACACTATGGTGCGAACCTTTTGTTTGGAATTCACATCTTTCAGCACTCAGCACCCATTAGAGATGTGCGTGTCAGTGACTTTTTATGTCCGCTCACGATTTAGACCCATACACGTCACGCACGCCACTCACGTGAATATCAGTCATGAATCAAGTAAGTCACGCGTGGGTCACGTTAATTCACGTGACTCACGCTCGATCAGGTGATCAAATGTATGAATCATGTTTGATTACTTGTTAATTTGATTATTAATTAATCGTGCTTGACAGAATGGCATAATCATTTAATTTTATTTACCGTGTTCTGAAATAAATGAGATTGTTATAAAATTAAAATAAACAATACAAGCTGACAAATTCTTATAGGTAATATTAATATTCTTAATACTTCCTTTAATGTTTAAAAGATCTTCCTCCATTTATCATAAATTTAAATTAAATTTTGTTGTATTTCATTAGTTTATGCAAAAACTCTATTTTTAGTTATGCTGCAATCTTAAATTGTTGTATACTTGTATCAAAGTAAAACTAGAAGTGACGCACTTCTAGTAGTTCAGACGCACGGCTAAACCCGAATCTTTCTAGTATTAAATCTAGTGTTAGTTCTAGTTTTAATTGCCGTTCAGAGCTTGATTGTAAACTCTTTTGGAACTACAAGTATAACTAATATTAGATATAGGAACTTGGCATTTTTATACTTTTCTTTACTAACTACTCAAATTGATATTTTTGTTTCTTTGTAAATAAAATAATTCATTCGAATTAAAAAAATATATTCATGTATTACTATAAATTTTTGAAATTGATTAAGTACCTACTGTTTGGATATTCACCCTAGGCCGAGGTAAATACCCAGATAAATACCCAATTTATAAATACCTACTAGCCCTATCACTGATTGTGTACATTCGAGAAATACAAATTTTAAATAAACTGTTGTAAAAATAATAAAATATTGTATTTTTTGTTAATGCGGACCTCAACAAATTCAATATATCATTAAAGAAATATTCAAAAATTGTTCCAGCCGGGTCACGCCGAGTCTCATCGAAACCAAAGATGCTCACGATCACGCACGTTCATGTGACTGCTACAACAATTGATGCCCACTCACGGTGGGTCACGCATGACTCATCAATTGTAATTAAAATTGTAGGTATTCATTTATTACTATAAATTAAAAGAAAAAAACAAATGTCTTGTCGCTCATCAATAATTGTATATATTCGAGAAATATAAATTTTAAATACGCTATTGTAAATATTGTATTTGTCGTTAATATGGACCTTAAGAAATTCAATATTATTATTAAAGAAATATTTAAAAAATTATTCCAAGTCACGTGAGTGGTAGAACAATTGATGCTCACTCACGATGGGTCACGCGCAACCCATCGTGACCCGGCGGAACTCATGTAATTTGCCAATCTCTAGCACCCATACATATTTTAAAAACCGGAGCCTATGAATTCAGCTACAGGTAATATACCTAATAATATAATACCTAATATATGTATATGGATAAATAAATAAAAGTAAGTTTGAAAAAAAAACAAGAAATTTTAAATGAATTAAAAAGATGTGGATAATGTAAAAAATCGATTATTTATCGATTAGAAAGTTCTTAAATAAAAGGTTTCGATTAATTTATATAGTAAGACACGTAAATGATGACATTTAAAAGGTTTTTGATAATTCCCCCAGAGTTTATGCTTTTCCTCATCACTATGAACAATTTTAGTGAATAAGGTCTGTGACAATCCATTTTGATTTTTAAGTTAGTCAATAGTTTTGCAATAAAAATCATCAATTATGATATTTTACAAATTTTGGTGTTATTACTGCAAACTGTAATAACCAAATTCTAATTAATTATGCATTATGAATCCTTAGACCATTGTTTATTTTTATTTATTTATTTATTTATTGGTTATAGTAACAGGTCGTACCAAAAAAAAATTATACCACAAATAACCAAAACTATATATACAAAATACAGTTCATATAACAATAGGAAAAAATGTAGTAACGATGTAACAAAAGTGAAATGAAAGAGAAGAAAAATAAAATTAAATGCTAGTGATATAAGTAATACTTATAAGTAATAATTATTAATACATCTTAAATATTAAATCAAATGAACGCTCGAGGCAACTTATCAACCGCAGCGAAACGTAACTTTTTAAACGAATAGAAAGAATGTCGAAACAAATCTATATCGAGACAATTTGCGGATTTTGCCATCCTCAAGAACGGAGAGTTCTGGTAGGCATTCATTTTGGATGTAGATGTCATAAATAGGAAGTCAAAGCGCAAAAGTCTTGGTGCAACATGAATTTATGCAACCAACAAGCTCAGAAGAGTCGCAATTATTATTTATAAGTTTATGAAAAAATAATATATCACCACAAAAGCGACGCTGGCTGAGTGTCAGCATACGAAAAGATGTGCAAGATGTAAGTACGAAGGCTTTCACGACCGGTGTTAATTGAACTAAAATTAGAACTATCACTAGGACTAACACTAGATCTAAAACTAGAAACTTTCGGGTTTCGCCGTGCGTTTTTTGAAAAAATGTTTGACGTTTCGGATGCCATGTTGCAACCTTCTTCAGAAACTGGTTCTAACTGACAAATTCGGGGATCGTAAAACAATATATAGGTCGAAAAACTAATTAATAATTAATTTATATTAATTACAAGCTAATTACTAACTAATTACTGCGTCGCATCCGGTTTGGGAGTCGTGTTCGTTTTCACCACCATCTTCCATGTTCTGCTAAGTTCCCAGCCATCTTCTCTGTTGACGTTGTTTTTATGTCGGTGGATTTCTATGGCTTCTCTTGTCAGCCGTTGATGATATTTATTATTCCTAGCCAGAACCTTTGTTTTGTCGAAGTTTATTCGGTGTCCCTCCCAATGTTCCGCAACCGCCGACTGTTGAATCTTCCTCAGCCTCACATCCCTCTCGTGTTCTTTGATACAGCATTCGATGTTTCGTCCGATGTTTGGCCAACGTAAAACTTCCCACAACTGCATGACAGCCGATAGACACCCGCTCCTTTTAACAGAGGTAGCTTGTCTTTGGCTACCGGGAGTGTATTCCGAATTTTGGTGACCGTTCCATATCGCACCACGATGTCGTTTTTCTTGAGGTCTCTTGCAATTCGTTCCGTTACACTGGAAACGTAAGGAAGACAGATAAAAGCAGCTGGTTCTGTACTTGCTGCAGCTTCTTCTCCCTGCTTCCGCTGCGTGGTGGCTCGGTTGATGTCCTTTAAACTATATCCATTTTTCTGTAGTACGTTCCGTAGAAACCGTTCTTCCTTCTTTAGGTTATCTACTTTACATATTCTTGCTGCTCTCTGAAACAAAGTGCGAATTACGGACCTCTTCTGTTGGGGATGATGGTGCGATGTTGCCTCTAAGTACCTATTGGTGTGGGTTTTCTTTCGATACACCCCCAGTTCCATATCACCATTTGTCGTTCTAGTGACCAATACATCTAAGAAGGGCAAATGCTTGGCGGATTCTGTTTCCATGGTAAATTTGATCATGGGTTTGTTGAATAAACTTTGACAAAACAAAGGTTCTGGCTAGGAATAATAAATATCATCAACGGTTGACAAGAGAAGCCATAAAAATCCACCAACATAAAAACAACGTCAATAGAGAAGATGGCTGGGAACTTAGCAGAACATGGAAGATGGTGGTGAAAACGAACACGACTCCCAAACTGGACGCGACGCAGTAATTAGTTAGTAATTAGCTGGTAATTAATATAAATTAATTATTAATTAGTTTTTCGACCTATATATTGTTTTACGATCCCCGATTTTGTCAGTTAGAACCAGTTTCTGAAGAAGGTTGCAACATGGCATCCGAAACGTTAAACATTTTTTCAAAAAACGCGCGGCGAAACCCGAAAGTTTCTAGTTTTAGATCTACTGTTAGTCCTAGCGATAGTTCTAGTGATAGTTCTAGTGTTAGTTCTAATTTTAGTTCAATGTGCAAGATGATTCGCAATCAATGTATTGAACAGGAAACTTAAAACATAGGTATTTTAGGAGTTTGGTTTGAATACACTCAATTCTGGATTTATGAAGTTGATGCTGAGGATTCCAAACAACACTGCAAAAGTTGAGTGTGCTATATAAATAGGCAAAATAAAGAGTTTTAATTGCATCAACATATGTATATTAAACAATAACTTGCAATCAAATGTAATGCCCAAATCTTTAATGAATGAGCACGTTGCAACCAACGAGTAATTGTAGTTGATCGAGTTAACCTTCCTAAAAAAGGAAATAATATTACACTTTGATAAGTTCAATGAAATGTGATTATTGAAGCAAAAGATTGTTCAAGTCAGACTGCAGTCAAGAGCAATCAAGAGGTGAAGAGATATGGAAAAACAGCTTTAAATCATCAGCGTACATTAAACATTGGGCATTTTGAAATATTTCATAAATAAATTTAATGCCTAAGACTATTCCATCGATTTTAATTTCTGACTTTTGTATACTCTTCAAATTCTAACAATATGAATGAAGAGAGTTCTCATATCTAGGTTGTGTCTGGTTGTGGATTAGTGATTATGATTCATTACAAATAATATTCATGCAACAAGTATCTCATTTGTTGAAGTTGTGGTTGGTTTTTTTGCTGAAAACCAGAATTATGGTATTTTGAACATTTTTGCTGTATTTCTGCAAACTTCTCATATCCAGATTGTAACTAGTTGTACAATATTGAAAGAAATAATGTGAATGTAAACCGGAATTCGGATTTAGAATTTTTGTAAAAATAATACATCCTCTTATTAGAAACTAAATTAGTATTTGTTTTATTTTTCTATTCTATTTTATACTAATTTTCCCCTAAAAATTACAAGTAAATTCTTAAAATTTAAACAAAATTCTGTTTTGAGAACTAAATTAAAACTTTTATAAAACGATGTTTATAATTTACATGTATCAAACATGTATAATTTATATTATCGGTAATGGATTTAATATCAATATATTGGTTTTAAAATTAAAATTACAACTAAAAATTTTTTTAATTATTTAAAATTTAAATTATCTTTAAATTTATGTGCTTATATCACCACCAGGTATATTAACGGTTACAAATAAATAAAAAATAACCCAAAAGAAATAAACGATAAGAACTTGTTCTGCAAGTATATGCAATGGCCTTGATAATAATATTTATAATAAAGTCTCGTCTCAGAAGAAATCTGAGCAGTCCTCTTTAAGTCTTTGAGCCCAACTAAGGATTCAGTTTAAAATCAAGAAATGTATCTCGACGTGATATTTGTAGTATCCTTCTTAACGACTACGCTAGCTAATCCCGGTTTACTAGACTTGGGTTTTGGTAAATTAGTTAGAAAAATTTAAAAACTATATTGATTAATAAATTAATTTTTCTTTAGTGGAGGATATATTATCGCCATTAGTGGGACCAAACAATCACGATCGACTCACAACCAAAGCACCAAAAGAATTTTCGAATCCAAACTCAAATCCATATGGTTCATGTATTCCACCAAAAACTAAACTGGCCACAAACACATTTAAATTTTGTAAAGGTGATTTAATCTTTTCGGATGACTTTGAAAAACCGTTTAACAATCAACAATCTTGGGACATTGAACAATATATGCCGATTGAAGAAGGGCCAGACTTCGAGTTTGTCACTTACGAGAATGACGATGAAATCGTTTACAAAATGGATGGAAAATTAATTTTCAATCCTATGCCAAGAAATGAATCTGAAGTTTTTGGAGAATTAGATTTAAGAAATGGGTAAAATCTTATACAATAACATCTAATAAATCTATTTATTATTATTTTATAAGGTGTACAAGTAAATTACCATCTGAATGTTATTTCAAGCGAATTTCCACCCAATTAATTCCACCGGTCAGATCAGCAAAGATTACAAATAAATTTGGTTTTACTTACGGAGCAATCGACATAAAAGCAAAATTGCCCCATGGAGATTGGATTTATCCCCGTAAATTATCACAATAATTAATATTAAACTTACTACAATTATTCTTTTTAGAAATCCAATTAGTATCAAACTATAAATATGCTCCATTCAAAATTGCGATAGCTTATTCCCGCGGAAACACGCATTACATTAATAATAATGCAGTCGACGAGGGATCAAGTCTTTTATTCGGCGGAATCCTCTACAATACAGATAATTTAAATCATAGGTTGAGATTTACAAAATCTAGACCGAATTTAGAACCATATGGAAATAAAACACATACATATACGCTCTTTTGGGAACCGCACCTAATTTCTTTGTATTTTAATGACAAAGAATATGGGCACATTGATATCGACGAGAACGATGAACGATTTTATCCGTTAAGAAGGACATTTCATTTAACTTTGGGTGTTGGTGTTGGTGGGATTAACGATTTTCCCGACGGTTATACATCGTCGTCAAAAAAACCATGGATGAACGCCGATAGAAATCAAATGAAAAACTTTTTCGACGCCAGAACAGCATGGGCGGAAACTTGGAGAGACGGAAAATCTATTATGGAAATTGAGTCGGTAAAGATTTATGCTGTTTAAATATTTAACTTTAATGGCCGTTATAACCTGGTTTTATAATTATAAATGTTCATTCATTACGTTATAATTATTTATGTATTAATATAACATATTTATAACTTGAATAACTTAATACATTTCGCCCAATATATGCAACTTAACCATAATGAAGATTATTTCATCCCCATAATTCTCGAAAGGTTTTTTTGGATTAGCTGTTCAGTTTGATAAATAACAAACACTTAAACAAAAAAAAATAATTTTAACCTAACATCGATCATATTTGAGAACCATTAGAAGATGTTTATGTTGTAAAATGCTGCACATTAAAAGCTATTGAGGAAGAGTTTTATTAAATGAGATATCGATTGATAATATCCTTTATTATATAAAGTCATGCATTACACTCCAGATGATATTGATCCCACAACCTGTAAAACACTTTCTTTTTCTTCTGACTTAAAGTAGCTTTCTATTTAATATTCCACAGGATACAATTGCCTATCCAATGCGCACAACAACAAAAAGGAATTTTTGATGAATAAAACCTTTCTTCTTTCTTCCTTCGGCTTTCTGATATTTGTTATTATGTTCTATCTAAACCAAAATTGAGTGTACACTCTTTCTGAAAGTTAACTAATAATCTTGAATCATATTCTTTAATAATGTGTTAACAATGACTGTGTCTATCTCACTAAAATCGAGGACGAGGGTGCGGTGAATCCTGGGTAGGTTTGTCCTACTTGTTTTGTCATACTCAGGGTTATCATGAACCCTATGGCCTGAATCAAGATCGATACTGCAATTTCTACTGCTCCTTCACGAGAAACTCCTGTACCATACTGACAGTATCGGATCTAGACTTGTCGATAAACAGGTCTCCCGCCCAGGTCTGCGAGAAGTAATTTGCGCAAGGTTATGGGGAGCGAAGTGCCTTACGAGACCGCCCTCAAGCAGGTTATTGAAAAACTGAATATTCCATCGGAGAAGAGTGCAACTCCTAGGCCTCTGGCTAAGAGGGTGCACTCTGATGGGTTCACGCCAGATAAAGTGGCTAAAAAGTCTAAGCCGGCCGAGACTCAACCTAAGAAAACAGCAGCTGTCTTAGAGAAACAGCTGAAAGACAAGGCTTCCGTGAGTGGTATCAAGGTAGGATTAATCCATCCAAACTATGCCCAGCAGTTAAACGCAGATCAAATAAAGTTCCTACGGAGGGAGGTTGTTTAAGCTGTAAACAGCATCCGAAAACAAACAGGGTGTGCGAACACAAGTCCGGTTCGAGGGCTGTGCGACGCATCCAGGCTGGCTTTTAGTAACCTGCGCAGATGCCTGCTTGAAGGATTGGCTTCTGAACGCAGCTAGCAGTCCATGGGATGGTGCCCAGATTAGGGCGGTCGAAGGGAGAGATATTCCCAGGCCACACGTCTGTATTACATTCATCCCAGACGCCGAAGACTATGTTCTTCTCACCAAAAAGACGGTGTTAACCTGATTGCATGTGATAAACAACTAACTTCATACATCGTTCAGCAGGGGACGATGTGTAGGTGCCTGCACTGCATCACGGGAAATCGGAGGAACAGGGAATTCCTTGACTTCTACCCAAGGCCAAAAGAGCGTGCTGGAAAAAGAGGTGCCGGTAGGACATCCACTCCACACCAAGCAAGAGGTAAGTAGGAACTGTTTACAGGTAAACCTGCAACACGTTAAGGCGGCTATGGCTGTCCTTAGCAGAACCTGAATGAGTGAGCAAGTTGATATTGTCCTCATTCAGGAACCGTGGCTTGCTAATACCGGACGTAGTAGTGGACTCGAAAACTTCTCCCATAACTTACATTGCTTAGGGGATAGACCCAGGGTCTGGTTCCTTATCAGAAACAGCATTAATGATTTCTTAATTTCACAACACAGCGACCGCGATTGCGTGGCTGCGGTTTTGATAAACCAACGTAAAAAGGGCAGGACAGAAGTTGTCATTTATCTGGCATACTTCCCCGGAACAGAGAGCGATTTTCCTCCGGCAGCGGTGCGAAATATAATTGCCTATAGTCGGATTAAAAACCTTCAAGTGGTTGTCAGGTGCCATGCCAATGCGCACCATGCACTATGGGCAAGCACCAACACAAACGAAAGAGGTGAGGTGTTTTTTGACTACCTATTAGGGGAAGGTTTTAATGTTAATAATGTAGTGGCCAAACCAACCTTTGTTACTAGAAATAGAACTGAGGTTACTTGACATTACGTTCAGCTCAATTATGTTGAGCTCAAACATAACCTCCTGCAGGGTATCCTCTGAGACGTGGTATTCAAATCATAGACATATTCAATTTAAAATTGATTTGGGAGTGAAATCGGACTGTATGTACCGCACTAAAAGTAGTTCCACTAAAAAAATTTTTGATAGTATCACTGCCACAAGTAGTTCTGGTATTTCTGTAACTTCTGGTAGTTCTGGTGCCGTTCCTAGGACTGTGGATCATGTGTCTCAATACCAGAATTGGTGACGATTTAAAGTATAAATTGTTAATATCTCCTTGGATGGCAGATAAATCATTCATATTTCCAGTAAGTGATGCTAAGAGGAAACTAAAATTTCAGATACTATGGTTTGACCGCTTTTCGTGGTTGGTTTATACAAATACAGGGCAACAAGGCGCTTTATGCAAATATTATGTGTTATTTTCCAGACAATGCGCAGGTAAAGGCTCTCATCAGCAGTTAAAATCCTTGGTTAGTCAGCCGCTGACGAAATGCATAGGAAAAACGAAACTTTCGTGCAATCTTACGGATGAGAAGCAGTTGTTCGACCATACAAAATGACTGTTGCAATTTGTGGTGAAATAGTCAAAAAAAAATTTGCAAGAATTGAATGCTGCGAAATTTTTTCAATACTTGTTGACGAATCTACTGATATTTTACGACAAGAACAAATGTCGGTAAATGATAAAGGGATTATCTTGCGTGAAAATGTTTTAACTTTTGTATCAGATGAGAATATAAGCGGAAAGTATTTAGCTAATGTAATTTTATTCGAATTAAAATCTTTGGGAGTCGATTGCGAATATTTAATTGGGCAAGGATATGATGGAGCTTCTTCAATGAAAGGAAGTTTCAAAGGTGTGTAAGCAGATATTCGTGAGCCACATCCAGAAGTCTTATACGTTCATTGCCCCTCACATTCATTGAATTTAGCTCTGGCTCATTCTTGTCAGGTTCAACAAATTCGAAATACTCTTAGAATTATAAAATCGGTTGGAAATTTTATTAAGTCTTCGACGAAATGAACCTAGTGCTTAAAAGAAAAAATCATGATGGGTTGTTAAGATTTAAGAAAATCTATAAAGATATTGTTGACACACTAGACGACTTGAGCACTAACATGGATTCTGAAACATCGTAAACATCGTTTGTTATAAGCTCATGTTGCTTGGGAATGTTGTTTTCTTACACACTGACACTATGCAAAATACTTCAATCACCCCTATACGATTTGGCAGCAGCTTTACAACATGTCGATTTAATTATAAAGACTTTGAAGATGTTCGCCAAAATATTGATTCAAAACTTGAACTTGAACTTTTCAAGAATGCACAGCATTTGCTGACTGCTGTAATTGAGGAAATGAAAATTCCGCGAATAATGTCACGCCAAGTTGTGCTCTTGTGTTGTAGTTTGTCCTACAACACAAGAAATCCAGAATTTTATTTTAGAATTGCTGTAATGATTTCACCTTTCGATGTTTTCATTGATCAGCTTCAATCAAGATTCCAAAATCGTAAAGCTACATTATCATCTCTCAATATTTTAATCCCGTCAGTGTGTTGCGAAGAACAAAGTAATCGTAATTATCAAGAAAACTACTTTGAGCTCTATAAAAAGTATTTGGTATGGGATTTTGTAAAAGCTGAATTAGACATGTGGCGGATAAAATGGCTGGAAGAACCTAAACTTGATGAACCAACATGTATAGACCATGTTGGAAGCTCTTGGAGAATACAACCAGGCCTTAATTCCAAACATTCACAAACTTTTAAAGACCTTAGCGACACTGCCTATTTCCACATGTACCCCTGAGAGGACTTTCTTTTCTTTGAAACGTCTCAAAACTTATTTAAGAAACTCCACAGGCCAGGAAAGACTAAACGGTTTGACGTTAATGTCAATCCATCGCAGAATTGACATCGACACCGAGGAGGTAATTGATTTGTTCGCTGCAAATAAAGCTAAAAGACTAAATTTCGTTTTGTAATAAAGTGTTAATATTTTATAATGGTTTTCTAATAAATATATATAATTAGTAACACCATTTTATTCCCTTTATTAGAACAACTGGTTACGGCCTTGGCCTTAACACCTGGAGCTGTGATTTGGGGGCGATATGTACTGGACGAAGGTCGCGCTTACGTTCATTCCAGGCACATTAATCGCACATCGTTACATCGACAATGTTCTGGAACCGACGTTGGCACCTTTCATGTAGACGTTCCAGAATACCATTTTCCAACACGATAACCAAGAAACTTGCACATCTCTACAAGAAAGTAGAGATGTGCAAATTACGTATGCCCCGCCGGGTTACGATGAGTCATGCGTGACCCACCGTGAGTGGGCATCAATTGTTGTAGCAGTCACATGAACGTGCGTGATCGTGAGCATCTTTGGTTTCGATGAGACTCGGCGTGACCCGGCTGGAACAATTTTTGAATATTTCTTTAATGATATATTGAATTTGTTGAGGTCCGCATTAACAAAAAATACAATATTTTATTATTTTTACAACAGTTTATTTAAAATTTGTATTTCTCGAATGTACACAATCAGTGATAGGGCTAGTAGGTATTTATAAATTGGGTATTTATCTGGGTATTTACCTCGGCCTAGGGTGAATATCCAAACAGTAGGTACTTAATCAATTTCAAAAATTTATAGTAATACATGAATATATTTTTTTAATTCGAATGAATTATTTTATTTACAAAGAAATAAAAATATCAATTTGTATAGTTAGTAAAGAAAAGTATAGAAATGCCAACAGTTCCTAAGTCTAGTATTAGTTATACTTTTAGATCCAGAAGAATTTACAACCATCAAGCACTAAACGGTAATTAAAATTAGAACTAACACTAGACCTAATACTAGATAATTATGGTCTTCAGACGCACAGCTAAACCGAAACTTTCTGGTACTGGGTCTAGTGTTAGTTTCAGTTTTAGTTTGATACAAGTATACAACAAATTAAGACTGCATAACAACTGAACACAAAGCCAATACCAACGTTAGAGCTCATACTAGACGTAGAACGTCTGAAGACGCACGGCAAAACCTGAATCTTTCTAGTGCTAGGTCTAGTGTTAGTTGTAGGTTTACTTTAATACAAGTATACAATAGAGCTCATACTAGACCTAGAACGAAAAACATTTAGGTTTAGCCGTACCTCTCTAGATAGAACCCTTTTTTTGCGAGGTCGGGGAAAATCTGCGAATAGACATCTGGCCTGGGGTGTTGGACGGTCAGATAGTGTGGGGTTGATGTACTAAGACCTCGGTCCACCAAAAACCCCTTTCCTCGTCTTCTCCGGAATCCGTCGGAATGGCGTTTCTTCGGATCTTCTTCCTTCCGGAAGGCACAAACAGTCTTCCACCATAGCAGAAAAACATATAAAACCAATTAATTTTTGTTTCAAATAATTTCAATCACGTACCCGGCCTAGGGGGGTTTCACTTAAAAAGAAAAACCCCCTGTTCCTACGCTCTCCTTGGTGATTCTTTAAACCCGATAACTGATACTCCAGCTGGTTCTTGCATTCCTTGGCTTAAATGTGCAGTATCAACCGCATCTCGGACGTACCAAAAAAAAACATAAATAGCTTTACTTTTTGTATTAAGCAGTATAAATTACGTATCCGGCCCTGGGGGTTTCATATGGAAGAGAAACCGCCCCTGCTTCTCCTTATTGTCCTGTTGCTTCCCTTCATGTCGCTGTTCCTCCGTCTCTTCTGAGTCCCTCTTTCATGTCACCGGTATTTCGAAATTAAATCATAGGAACCTATTTAATTTTTAGTCCTATACGTTGTATTTTACATACCCGGGTTGGGAGGGGTTTATTTGAGATAAAGCCCCTTAATCCTTTTCCTATTCGCCGTCCTTGCCTCTGCTTCTAGTCTTCTTTTGTTTCCATTACAGTTCTCAGAAAAAAGCCGATTGCATTCCATTTTGCCTCTGTTTCCAACACACTTCTTACCAAGTTCTCCTTTTGAAGCTTACAATTACATATCTCTTCTGCTATTATTCTCTGGTGTGTGTCTACACTTACAGTACCAAAATAGGTCAGAGTCATTTTTCTTTATTTTTTTGAGGTATGAACCGAAAACTCCATACCCCGTAAAAGCTTGGGTCATATAAAAATCCATATCTCAAAAAATCCATTTGGCAAATAGTTCCTCTCTTGCTTCCGTTTTAAAGTCCGCCTATATATGGTAGATCTCTCCTCTACCAGTATATGTAGACGAGGTAAACCAGCCAAAACTTCAGCTCTAGCGCCCGATACTGTTCTATACGCTCCAATACATCCAATTGCCATTTTCCTCAACCTGTAGAGGTCATATTTCAATGCTTCTTCCCATGCTGGAGCCGCGTATAATACAATCGAGAACACTACCTAGCAGAGTATTCTCCTTTTTGCAATATGTAGGCCCTCTGGCTCTAGGCATTACCTTATTTAATATGCAGTTCTAATTCGTTGGAAATTTCTTCCTAAGGTTTAGGGGTCTGTTTTGGGCCAATACTGATTTTTGAAGTAGTTTATGGTATATTTTTAGTTCCAGAAGAATTTACAACAATCAAGCACTGAATGCCAATTGAAACTAGAACTAACACTAGACCTGGTATTAGAAAGATTCAGGTTTAGCCGTGTGTCTAAAGACGCACTTGAAAACAGCCAATTTTTGTTTTGTTATTATTTTCAGCTAAACTTTCATCTTTCTTAGTTGAATTGTAGTCTAATTTTTAATGGGTGGTGTATTTCATGTGAAAGTGAGTGTATATACAAATTCGCGGGTAGTATTGAGGATATAAAACAAAGAATTGTTGACGTCTGCCAATAATTGCCCATAAGTTCAGAAGTTAGAATTTTCAAAACCATGCCCCTATGATATCCAAAAATGTACATGATTTCTTTTTAATAAATACAAAATGCAACTATCACGAACTAACAACACAAACCAATTTTTTAACCATCATAATCTATAATAAGAAAACTTCATTTGTAGATTGAAAATTAAATAGTTATTTTTGATTCTAGATAGCGAAATGACACTTTTGCATTTGGGAACGAAGTATTTTTTTGCGATTGTGAGCGAGCAAAAAAATCGTTCGAGAATGCAAAAGAATTTCGCTATGGTGTATCAAACAAGATTTTTTCGAAAACTGCGTGTTTTAAACATTAAAAATTAATAAAATAACCAAATTACTTAATGATATTTGGAATAGGGTTAATGTTTTGTCAATCCACCATTTATTTTTCAACATCAGATATTTATAAATGCCACAAATTTACTATTATAAATTTGCATTTTAAAAGGAAATGAAACGATAACACAATTAATTGTTAGTTATGGTGTGTTTGTAATTTGTCCATAACAATAAATCAACCATTAATAGTACCAACTTCTCTGATTTTCGAGCTGGACGTAAAAGTCTTTTGTTCAATCCTACCTTTGAAATTGCCAGTTTCTAGCGTAGATAAGTGTGTTGAAAGTTGTTATTTTCACTCACTCTGCTAACATTCATAGCAACGGGTGAGTGAAAATATTTTTCACTCACTCTAATTTTCTTCATCCACTATTAGCGAAATTTAAACCTTCAAAGGTTGCAACTCTTTGTTTAAACGTAACGGATGTGAACTAAAAAACGGTAGAGGCACACAAGGAAAATTAAATGAAGTATTTCACTTGCATAAAGTCTTTCCACACGAGCCTACGGCTCGTGTGGAATCTGACATACGCGTGAGTGGAAAACCTTAGTTTCCTCACTTGTACTGGAATATATTATTACGTCCGGGACGTTCAAAAATAAATAGTGGATTGACAAAACATTAACCCAATTCCAAACGTCATTAATTAACTTGGTTATTTTATTAATTTTTAACGTTTAAAACACGCAGTTTTCGAAAAAATCTTGTTTGATACACGATAGTGAAATTCTTTTGCATTTTCGAACGATTTTCTCGAACGATCTCGAACTTCCTCCTCGAATGCAAAAGTGTTATTTCTCTATCTAGAATCAAAAATAACTATTTCTTCTCGCGTTTTAAATTTTTGATAAAATATTTTTTTTTATTAAAATGTGAAGTATCGTTTATAAAATTAGTTTTCTTTATAAATATTTTTTGGTAAAATGTATTTAATTCATAAATTCTAACGTTTTAAAGTCCACTTATCTGATCGATTGCATCTCGATAGGTACACGACGAATAGACGGTGGGTTGCCAGCGACATTCTGCATTTTGTTTATGATGTTATTTTTATGAGAAAGACTAATAAACCAATATTTGATTGTGAGGTACCGTTAGATTCTTGTTTCCCTCTTTCAGAAGCTCGTTCAGGAGCATGAGAGGGATGTGAGGTTGAGGAAGATCCAACAGTCGGCGATTGCGAAACATTGCAATTCAGAGGGACATCGAATAGACTACGACAAATCAAAGCTACTGGTTAGGACTAATAAATATTACCCAAGTCTGACAAGGAAAGCCCTATCCTCCGACATAAAAACAACGTCAAAGAGAAGATGGCTGGGAACTCAGCAAAACATGGAAGATGATGGTCAACACGAACACGATTTCCAAACTGGATGGGACGCAGTAATTATTTGGTAAATAGCTTGTAATTAGTATAAATTAATTGTTAATTAGTTTTCGACAGATATATTGTTTTACGATTCCCGATTTTGTAACTTCGGACTCGCTTCTGAGCTTCTTGCAGCATGGCATCCGAAACGTCAAGCATTTTCTCAAAAAACGTTCTAACGTTCTAGTGTTAGTTTCAATTTTAGTTCGACTGTTCAGAAGTTAAAAATATCAATTTACGTCAGCACTGTATATTGTCATGCATTTTGCCAGCTTTGTAAGAAAGGTTAAAAGGTCGTAAAAGGAGGTGGTTACTTTACCCCATTGGTAATAAAAATTTGAGAAGAAATTTTTAAGTTTTTATATTAGACAAATTCTATTCTGAATTAGACAGCGAACACTTTTACATATTCTACTTGAAGATCTACTTCATTATCAATCCAAGTATTAATCCAATCATTTTTGTGGTCTATAAATTCTTTTAGTTGTTTAACCGCATCATTTTTCCAAGGTTTCATGAAACTCCCCGATTTTGAATCGTCCGGGAAATCGAAATTACCTCCAACTCCAACTCCAAGCGATATTCGAAACTACAATAAAATTAATATAAAGAAATAAAGAATAAAAATATACATTTAATATTTACATTTCCTTCATTTACTGTTTGATAAGTTGTGCTGTAAACGTCGTTATTAACAGCCAAAGTAATTTTATCTGAAATTAAAGAAAGTAAATAAAAATTTTTGGAAATCTTAAACGCAAAATAACCTGGTGTCCATGTTAAAGTAAAAACGTTCATTTTATTTCTTAAATTTTCGCCGAGATTTATATTTTTTAATATGTTAACGTCCTTCATTTCTTCACTTGATTTTAGGTAACCTCCATATAAAATGTTGGATCCAATTTCCGTTCCTTCTTTAGTGACCAAATTTTTATTACCTCTTGAATATCCAATAAGAAATTTGGGATATTTTTTTGTTAAATCATCAGGAATTAATTCAATTTCTAAAAATAACATAAATTAATTAATTAATAAACTAAATAAAAAATTCATTACGAGGATATATCCAATCTCCTCTCGGTAATTTCGCCTTAATCTCAACTTTTCCATATTTGAAACTAAAATTCGAAACGATCTTTCCGGATGTAATTGGTGGCAAATAATTTGCGCCAAGTTGTTTATAAAAGCAAGCATGAGAAACGCCTCGGGTACATTTTTGGGTTAAATCCAATGTGCCAAAAATTCTAGAACTTGGTACCACGGTTGGTTTTAAATGTAAATTTGAATTTGAAATGAAAACATATTCGGGGTTGTCTTGATAAGACACAAATTCGAAATTCTATAATTAAAAAAATAAAAACAATTTATTCGTTATTATTAATACCCTTATAACGTACTTCTTCACTATAAAAAGGAATGTAATGCTCGACGGTCCAAAGAGTGGTATTTAAGCGACGATTGGAAAAATCATCCTCAAAAATTGGGTTCTCCTCATCACAATTTATTTTTTCATTTAATTGATTTGCAATAGCGGATTCACAAAGAGATTCTAAACCTGTATTTTTAAAATTAATGGATATAAGTTTATTTTGAATTTTTTACGTTACCTGTAATTGTAACTGAATGATTATCTATATAATTGTACTTTTGAGCACCGAAATTAATTCCAAAATTTACATTCCCTTTTCCACTGAATGCTTTACTAGGATCAAAACGATTGCTGATTATTTCTATTGTATAATTAACGAAATCGTTGATTTTTACTTTTTTATTTGGGTCGAAATATGTCCATTCAAAAAGTAAATTTTCCATTTTTGGTGTATGCAAAATTCCATTATTTATTTGATAACTAAATTTAACTAATTCTAGTATATCGTTTCTTTCTAAACATCAAAAAAGAAATTAATTAAACATTAAACTAAGTCGTTTTAAATAAAATATCATACTTTGAATGCTAACTAGAAATCCTTTCGGTTTAAAAGCACGAAAACTAATTTCTGGAAACAAAGATTTTCCAAACATAGATGATGGTAAACCAAAATTAAATTGACACAACACAATTGGAATAAAATTTCCCAATAACATCAAGGTAATTACACATGTATGAATTAATTGCATTTTTTAATCGTGTGCAATGTACTTAAATTTTATGAAGATGTTCTATTCACGATCGGTTTGACCTTACTGATCAGTACGGGTCAACGTTATCCCGATAATATCCAAAGGATTTGTATTCGGGACTGTACAAGAAGGTGGGGATTTCCAACATGAACAAAGCGGTTGGTGTAAAAATCTTAAATAAAAAAATTAATTCTGCATAAATTTCGAAAGAATATTATAGGAATTATTTTTAATTGATTATCTTAAACAAATTGTGTTAAAACGTTTAATACAATGAGACTTATTAATAAATTTTGTCTAAAAAAAAATGTAGAATCATTTAGTGACGCATGATCAAAATGAGGAAACCGTTTCCAAAATTTAGCAATAACTAGCAACGATTAATAATTGAATTTGCTAATAAAGCAGATGAATTTCAGCAACTGAAAAAATATGTGCGGATTTTGAAAAAAAAAATAGATAGACAGATAATCTTCGTGTAATTTAATGTTTATAAGGTAACTGCAACAGCAAAGTATACAATAAAAGTGTAAAACAAACTTTTTTATATAACGTGGTAAATTATTATCATTTATTCAATCACAACATTTGTTCAACAAAAAAGTTATAAAGGTTTTAAACGATCAATGTTTACGGTTTTCTCTTTATTGTTGCCCAAAATAATACATTTTGTCAAACTTTCTAATGATTTTAAATGGTCCCTTGTATTGAGGGAAAATGTAGGTTTAAGACCTGCAGTTTTTAGAAAAACAAAATTAAAACCACTGAGATCTTTAGAAATAAAAGTTTTCTTTGATGAATAATGTGATGCAGAAATTGATTTAACGTTGGAAAATGTTCTTTGTAAACTGATAAAAAGTGGTTCACTTCCACGAGAATTATGTGTATCAAAAAAAAAATTCTGCAGGTAAACAAAGAAGGTGCCCATAAACCTGTTCAGCGGAACAACATACCAGATCTTCTTAGAGAAAAGATCTGTCTTTTCTATGGAGTCTTTCTAACATTCCATTACTTTGAGGATGACATGAAGATGAAAATGAGATAATGACATGTACGAATCTGAAAAGATCCAATTAACTTGCTAAATTGTGAAAAAAGTAGAAATAAAAATTGTCTCCACGATCATGTGTAATTTAATGTGGATCACCATCTCTTGATATGTACTTGCGGTGTAGCATTAGCTATAGAACACGTAGTTACATCTTTACTGTTCGTCACTGTTTTTCGTTGATTATTTATTATTAGTTGTATATTCGTTGATGAGCATCTTGAATTGTTTTTAAATCTGGATAAGAAAAATCAAAGTAATGAATACCAATTCCAACTTATAGGCCCATATACAAATTTTATTTTAGAAATATGTTGTGAGTAATTCAAGATCGTTAATAGTTGAACATTTGGTTTAGCTGTGTAATAGCTGTTGTCTAAATTAAAACACAATCTTACATTTTCCAATTTTTATCTCAATAATTTGGACAAAACTACGATTATCATGCATTATTCTAAAGAAGATTTCTTCATCTTAATTCAATTCAATGATTTGTTCCTTTATCTTCATTATTAAAACCAAGACTATTTCTTGATGCTTAATTAATTTGGAACACAATCTTATACGTGTTAACTTTTGTCTCGCTGTTCTATATCATTTTAGTAAAATGATATGACATTCGTCTTTAATTTGGTCCATAAATCACATTATCTCAATTATTTTAGCAATGACTAGTTTTAATTCCTACACTTTTATTATTTTAATACGTTGACTGCCACGGGAAGCATAACTTGATGCACCGCGAAATTTTCATAACAGCCTCGTGAAGAAAAATTTGATTCTCATGGAGGTTTATTCTTAAAAGTCAAATAAATCAACAGATGCTTTTCAGATTGTTGAAATGGTTATTCAGTTCAAAACATTTGTCTGTAAGAAGTAAAAAGCAGAATTAGCCTGTGTGCAAATAGATTTGCTGACGTGCAGAAATATTTTTTTATGAAAAAAATACTTGGTATAGAAAATGTTTTATAATGTACATGTATGGACTACAAAGAACAACTCAAACAATAGTTTTCATTAAAATGTTTCACTAAAATGAAATGATTTTTGAATAGATTTATTTTAGTTACCACACTTATTCACATTATCCTCATCACTACTTTTACTTACTTTTTCTTACTACGAAATTTTTATCCAGAACACATTGTGGGTATTTAGGATTTAATAGTCGCAATTAAACAATTTTTCGCAATGCAGGCACCCAAAAATGCCTACAAGATGTTGTCAGTATTTAACTATTACTTAAAACACCTTGTGTCCACCACAAATACTCCACATTGCGTTGTGAGTGTTAATTGCGTTCGGTATAACGTGTTGTGACTTCTTCAAAAAATAATTCAATCTTTACATACAACTAGCTCTTCGAAATATATTAGGATCTCATTAGGTACTAGTTCAAATACAATTCGTTAATACAACTTATTCAGCATACCATTATTAGACGGAACAGAAAACATATTCCGAGGAACTCCTTCCGCTATAACAGCTAGAGGTTAAACATTGCCACAACTCGTTGTAACCAACCGTGAAATACTCAAAACACATTGTGATTTTTTTTGGTATCCGAAACGTGTTTTAAGTCAACGTTAAATACACACAATAGCCAAATTCAGCTTTTGTTGTAAATATATCAACATTATATTGATATAATGGTCAAAACTCGCTCAATCAGCTCATTAGTATTTTGAACGTGACGATACACCGATGCTCACGATGTATTATCCAACCTTTATTTAAATGTTTATGGCATTTTTATCGAAAGATTTTCGCATAATTTTTTTGGTGTTTTTCACATTTTGTCATTATTTTGCAAACTTATCGCAAAGTGACCAGAGTTGAAGTAAGATAATAAATGTCTTAAGGCCTAATATGTATATTTCGAGAACCTAATTGTGCTGAACTAAAATTAGAACTAACACTAGGACTATCACTATTGTGTCACTAATAATGTCACTATAATGTCACTAATGTCCGAATTTAGGTATTGCGAGTAACATATACAACGATGATGTTGATCTAGTATCTTTGGAAAATGTATCTTCGATATCACTCTCTTGACATGGTATAGCGACAAATGTCTTCTGGAAATCTGATAAAAGGTTTGCAAAATCTAAAGATTATATCTAAACAATGTACCTAATGTTAGTTCAATGGAAATGATAAATTGCCATTGAAATAACTGTCTTCTTCATTTTGCTACATTAGGAGGAAACGTATTTCCGTATCCTTGTAACCAGTTTTTTTAGCTTAATATCTTTGAATAAACGGTCCCAATTTTCTTCGAATCTGTCTTAAAATTAATTGCTCTATCAATGTTTTTAGTGATATAAATATAGTGATATTTAGTAATTTTTTTGTATTATATTCTCACTCGTTAGCAAAACTTTGGCTTTTTGAAATTAAATTTGTGATTGTGTTTATGTGAGTGTTGGCAACGAGCTGTTATATGGAAATTTTTCGTTTGTTTAGTGTCATATTCATGTTGTTTTACTCTACTATTTAACAGTTGTTTAGATTCTTCAATGTAAGTACTATTGCAATTTATGTAATCTAATTGGTGAACGGTGTTGATTAACTAGCTAACGGATTGATTTTATCTTTCATATTTATTATGTATTTATTTATTTTATTATTATTATACTTTGCCAATTTTCTCATTATATTCATATTTTTTGAATATAGATGTTATTCTATCAGTTAGATTAGGTGTATAATCTATTTTTAAATACGGGCCTTTGTTAATTTTAAGTAATGATTTAAGATAAATGTAAATTTAATGAATATCCAGGATAACTTATGCATTGCAGTGAGTTGGGTTGGGATTGGCTTGGGTTGTGTTGGAATGGCATCATTTCTAATATCTGCAAGCGAAAACACCGAAACATGTCTGAGACAAGATGGAATACTGTGTAACAACAATAGAACGGGAACTAAAAGACATGGGATTGAAATTGGCTTCACAAAAGACTGAGATAGTAATGTTGGTGGGAAGAAGGAAGATGAGATATATCCAGATTACAGTTGGACACGTACAAATAGCAAGCAACTAGGCGGCTAAGTATTTTGGTGAACATATCAAAAGGCAGTCAGGACAATGAACGCCCTTTTAGGAGCTTTGCTGCCGAAGGTAGGAAAACCCAGCCAGAGGAAAAGGCAACTAACGACTATAATACAGTTATAGCTATGCACGTAGTGCTGGCATGAGAAACATTGCATTGAAGTATAGTAAATATTAAAATATGATAAGGGCTATAGAGTGATTTGCGGAACTTCAGCGACAGAACAGTTTCTACCGAGGTTGTCGGTGCTCTGGCCGGGTGCCTTCCATATGATTTATTTCCATGGGAAATGGCTAAAAGCTAGGAAACAAGAGGAGAGCGAAAAACTGAGAACAAAGAAGAAATGGTGAGAAGAAATGTTCTATGACAAGAGAAATGGAAGGAGTACGAAGGATGAACGAATCATTTCATAAGAGATATGTGCGAATGGAAAGATCGTGACCCTGGCTCAAAATACCATGCCATGCGATTATGGGACTCGAATCCTTTCGGAGCTAACTGAAGAAGAACGGAAAAATGCAAACGGACGAAATAATATACTAATGTATACAACCTGTTTTCCAAAAGCACAGAGAACAGGATAGGTAAACAAGCTAGCCTTGAAACAATAGCGGAAGATTTAATTGGTATGGAGGAGTCGGGAGGAACCACCATGGAGCTATTGACGGATATAATAAAAATAAAGGTCGAGGATGAGTAGAGGATAAAGGAGGGAAAAATACTCTCCCTCCATCCATGTATGCACGTCGAATAGTTGAATGGAAAAAAGTAATTTAAATCCTATGTCTTCTTAATGCAACGGCTGGATTCCATCAACACCGATGACTGATAACTGGTGGTTCAATTCAACAAGATAGCAGAGAAGGGGATGAAAAAGGAGAGAGCATTCTCCCCTCTTTTAGGTATGAATATTAAATAATAATACTTCAAAAAGCGATCCTTTCATATGTTAAATATCGTAAATATGATAAAAAAAAGTGAGGATCAATGGACAGGGAATTCACAAGAAAGGCAACAAAGAAGAGGACGAAAGAGGGAGGAGCATTCTCACCTCTTTCAGATATGAACTTTGAATAAAGTAAACCATTTATATATCAAATACCATGTCTGGATTGAAAATGGACCAACCAAAGACTGAAGAATAAGTAGAAGGTCAAGAATAAGACTGCCAAAGACAACCAAAGACTCAAGAATAAATATACAATCAAGTACTTGAGAAGAAAGAATCCTACTACGAAGAATGCTTATGTGATACCAGAGGAGAATGTAGGAGGGGTGGATTAGTGGGTAAACTATTAAACTGAGGCTAAGTAGTCTCCCGGTCGAAGTAATAGTTCTGTCATGTCACATCTTCAGGTGCCAATGGTAGGGGTGCGTAACGTATTTTCCCTCCTCAGCTCCAAAAAAATCCCACCATCAAGCACAAGATTAGATATGTTACTTTTAGATATCATTCCCATCGGTTGGGTTGGGTTGGTATTGGATTGGAGTGATTTCTATTACCAACCCAACTCATTCTATGGGCGTGATGTCAGATATTATTCGATACTTTGATATTATTACAGTAGGTTCTACAGGGAACAAAAAAGCTAACGTTTAAAAATAAAGATTTAATACAAATTTAATTAATATACAAAATAACTTACATAAAATAACTCGGAAAAAAGATCGGGATATGGCACAAACTCTTTTCCTATAATTAACATTCAAAATTGCCCACCTTAAAAGTTTATTTTGTAAGAGAATTTAAAATATTGCAGACGAGTTACGAATCATTCTGTATATTTAAAAAAATCATTGGCATTGTTGTGTGATTATAAAAGCAACAAACCACAAAAAAAATTAATTTACAAGGTCTACATCTGAAATACACTCGTTTGACCAAATTTGTTCTTTACGTGTGATGTAATAGAAAACCCACAAAATGGACGATCTGCATTCTTTACGGCCTGATATAAAAAAAATATAAAAAGAATTGTACGACGCTGTAGATTTATGGTCGACGAAAACTTCGGGACTCAAAATAAAAAGACTGATCAAAATAAATTCAAATTTAAATAGGTTGGAGATGTTAAATAATTAAACGAGGGTGTTAACTCTAAACAAATCTTTATTTCTTTAAAAAATAAATAATAACTTAATACACTCCATCTATAAATTATAAATAAAAATCAAACAAATAATTAAATGGAAACAAAAATTATTTTACATTATCGTTGTTATGTTTATAAGGTTAATTTTGGGGTCATCACTCAGTTTACTACACTCAAAATACATACAATATACATAGCAAGGTCGAAGTCGACGACGGAAACATTAACATTCAGATACAAGAGAGAACGAACTTGGTAGCACACATTAGTAGTGACAGTGTTGTTCTCAGTGAAAATGAGTTTGTTAAGATACAGTTTAGTTCTACAATTAATTATAGCAATATGCCCGGTTTTTTGTCAATTTGATTTTCCTGATGTTATTATTCAAGCGTATAACCCAAAAGGGTTAAGGATATATGTCGAAGGTAAGACTCAAGTAAAATTATACGAAAAAATAGAAGAGATGAACGAAGTTTTATAAACACGTTCTCAAGAACTCGTATTTCTAGACGCTGAATAATCCTTTTTTTCTCCACTCGGTAGATTGGGAATCCCGGTGATTCGTTTAAAGTTCTCTTAATTCTTTTTTATTTACTTTAATTTATTTCTAATGCAACAAAAACATTGTTACCATATTACATTTTCATATTAACATTTTATAGTGACATATTTATTAAATAATTCTTTTACTTTTAAGTTTACATAAATCGTTTTCAACCCATTAAAAAAAAATTCAAAATTGAAATTTTAAATATTTTAAATTCAAGGTTTTTTTAACGTTTATCTTTTGGATGTGGTATTTATCTCATTAAATTGTTATTAACACTTTGGATGTGATACATTATCTTTAAAAAGCGATTTGTGTTTAATTTCCGAGAAAAATTATTTATTCATTTTTATAAATAAATTTAAAATATTTTTTCAATGTTCCGAAATTTTCAAGGAATAATACAAACTGGTGGTTATATTAAAATGTTCTATTATCATTCTATTTGTTTATTGTTGTAAATGACGTTTGAAGATCTTAGCTTTATAATATATATTTATTTTTTAATATAATAATATGTAATAGAATTTCACCTCTTTTGTGTAAAAGTGAGAAATATCATTTAGTAAACTTTTCTACTTGTTCTACTCTTCTTACCTTTCAATTAATAGTTATTCTTTAAATTTTTAATCCAATTACAATTTCATTGGTTAAAGCACTAATTTCACCTCTAATTGTCCCCGTTCTTTGCTTTAAATAATAATTTTCATTCGCATTCACTTCAACACAAATCAATTTTATCTGTAGGTATCTACTCTTTAATTTGTATTTTAATTAAAGAATTTACTCCTTCATTTAGATTGGTTATTTTAATTGATGTGCACCTTGCGAATTGTTATATAATAATGCTGATAAATATGCATTTCTGTTTGTCAATTAACGCTCCAATTACAGTATGTGTCATTAAATGATACTTGAGTAGTCGTGTTTCGTTTGATGTTATACATAATGTTGCAATAGCAATATAATATAGTAGCAACAGCTCTTATTTATTTATTTAACTTCCTTAATATCATAAAAGATATCAGAAATATATTTTTCTTTTGCAAATAAGTAAATAAATCGTCAATAACAAACTTTCCAAGTATTTTGCTTTGATACTTGAGATTTATTATACCTTCATCATCATCCTTGTTCCCATATAAAGTCTTCATACAACAAACATTATTCTAACAACATTATAATTGTGTTATGTATTTCTAAGAATAAAATAAACTTCTTGTAAAATCTGATTTCCCAATTCTTTTCATCTCTTTAATAGAGATACGTAATTTTTAGATGCGTCATCATTGCCATAAGTTTGTTCTTATTTTATATAAACAAGTCTATCATTTGAGTTATCAACCTTATTTAACTGAACTACTTAGGCGGAAGTATCCTCAGTCTGGCCCTCTTCAAGCAAGTGATAAAAAAATTGGTTCAGAAAGATATAAGAATCATATGCTAGGCAGATAAGCAGAAAGTAAGGTAAAGAGTTACACGATGACTGTAAGATCGGTGAAGAATAGATTTACTAGACCTTCTAAGAATCATCAGGGAAAAAGTGTGGTCTGCAAGACATATCCAAATACCGGGGAGATGAAGAGAATAGAAACACAATGTCAGAAGGGTGATTGTCGAAAATCGCCAGGGAGAAATCATTTAATATGATTCATCATGATGTTCCCATACATAAACTTAGTGCTTTTGGATTATCTCCTTTTTTCCTTATTTATTTCAAAACCAGTTCAACAATGACAATGTTTTTCGTTGATACAAAAAGGAAATGATTATGTATAAATACTAATGATTACAGAATGTGTTACTTCCAAGTTGTGAGATGCTCTTTAAACGCGTGTGGATTTGGTGACGTCCAACTTGATGATCAACCGCACTAGAGCACTTATTGATATTGTAAGGTTTGAATTTTTTTCAGGTTTGAAGTTGAAGAAATGCTTCAAACTGGGCAGGCATAAGCTACTAATGGCCTGATGAGGGCTTTGCAAAATGTAGAGTGCACTCGGTTCGCAGTGGTGATTTTCTATTGATCAGTTTATAATAATGCAAGGAGCATTTCGATAGGGTCTTAGTGAAAAATCTTGGTTTGGCATTTACTGGCATTGGGCAGAATGGTCCATTTTGACAACCATTTCTGGATTTTATCCACTGACTTTTGAAGTGTGTCAATAGAACCAATAAGGTTGACATTGTATCTCATCATTAATATGTCATCCGCAAATATGGCCATTTCGAAGTTTACGTCGGTCGGGATATCATGCATAAAGATGTTATACAGAGCAGGGGATAAGCTACTGCCTTGTGGGACGCCTGCAGGTATTCTGCGAGAGATGGAGGAGTGTTCATTGATGGTAACAGAGAAGGTTCTCTCCTCTAGGAAAGATAGTGGCAAATAAATAGTTGCTTAACTCCATTTGATTGAGCTTGAATTTTAAGCCTTCAATTCAGACAGTGTCAAAGGCTCTTGTTACATCCAGTGAAACAGCAGCTGTGAACTTTACAGCCTCAAACCCTTTCTCGATATATTCCCCTACTCTTTCCAGTTGGTGAACCGTGGATTTTCCCCTTCTAAATCTGTACTGGAAGTTTAGGATTATTTTGCGAAGACTTAGCTCTTCTTGTAGTCGATAATGGACAACTCGTTCAAATAGTTTAGATAAGGATAAGAGACTACACTTGGTGATAATTGGCTGGGTCCGTATTGTTTTTATGTGGCTTTCTGAACATTAGGACTTGCGCTTTTTTCCATTCTACCGGAAAGTAGCCTATTTCCAGACAGCGATTAAAAATTCCAGTGATGTGAATCAGTATTTTCTCCGGAAGGTGTTTTATGACTATATTGAGTATCTGATCTAGCCCTGGAGCTATTTTAGTGGCGAGGTTTGCTATTTCTACCTATAGTTCTTGTACTGAGATTCTGTCAGTTTCGGTAGTTATTGGAGTTACTAGATGGGATTCATTATGTTGTTGGATTGTGGTAATGTGACGAATATTCTCTTGATTGATGTTCGGTCGAAAACATTCTTCCAAATATTCCGCAAAGATGCTCGCTTTGTCTTCATCGGAGAATACTGGTATTTCATTGATTAATAGGGTAGGTATTTCTTCATATGTCCCTATTATTTTCCCAGTAGTCTTCCACAATCCCGGGTCATTTACTTCAAAACTTTCGATGAGTTCTCTATAGTTACTGATTCTATAGGCGTCTAATTCCTGAGTAATTGTGTGAGTTAGTTTGTTCAGTATAGTTTTCATTTCAGGGTTACACGTCTGCTGCCATTCTCGTCGAACCCTCCGTTTTTCCTTGATTAGGTCTAACTGCAAGATGCTTTTGGGGGGAAGGTTGAAAATGCTTGTATGATTCCTCTTGAAGGGTTTCGTTAAATTAGCAACTACTTCCTTAATCTTGAAAGTCAACCAGTAGATATTTAGTAGCTTATGTTGGAGAGTTAAATAGTTGATTATTCAGTGAATCCCCAAATTCCACCCAGTTGATGAATGCCTTGATTAGCTTCGGAATTTTAGGTCTGTATTTAGGCTATTCCTTAAGGGTGATAATTACTGGCAAATCTACCAATCTCAAAAAATGATCCGATCGTTTAACTCGCTGATTACACGCTAATTTAATTGGATAATAAAATTTTTGGTTATTACTATATCTAATATATCCGGTTGGTAATCGTCTCTACATGGAAAGTATAATCGATTGGGCAGTGCACTTAAAAACCGTACTTTCTTGGTAACAATTCCAGATTCTCCAGAAATCTCCTATTACTAGGGTAGGTATAGAGCTACTGAACAATGAAACTATATATCATTCTCTGTTAGTTCTTTATTAGGTTGTTTGTATCCACATATGATATTAACTGGAGTTGAGTTGTTAGTTTGAATCGCTATTACTTTTACTTCAATAGCAGTGGTTTTGTAACTAAATTGATGGTGTTGAATTTGTTTTTTAATTAAAATCGCCACCCCTCCAGCTGCTGTGGCGGAAGCCCTATCTGCTCTATATACATTATATCCCGCTATTCTGCAGGTCTCACTTGGTGCTAGGTGTGTTTCCGTGATACAAACTATATTTGTCTGATAACGAGTCAAAAACGTAATAAGAAGAGTTCGTTGTTTTTTAATATCAATAGCGTTGAAATTCATGACAGTTAGGTTAATTTTGAATGTTTTGATTTGTGGTATGAGGGGGACAAGGAGGTCTTTAAGATAGGAGAAGATGGTAGATAGGAGAGGTCTCTGAGATTTTAGGGATTGTTATTGGTTTTGTTGATTATCTACTTGGGCTGAAGCAGGCTTACTTATTACTGTCGATGCGTAGCTCCTGATATTAGTCTTTATTTGAGGTGTTGCTTGTGAGCTCTGGGTTCTTTGCGCAAGATGGACTGGAGTTGTTTGACGATGGTATTTATTCTGGTATTCAATATGGATTTTACAGGCTCGGTAGCTTGCTGGATGTTCTTGACCACACTTGGCACACTTGGGTGGGTCAGCTTGAAGTTTTTTGTAGTTAGTGTGGTTGTGATTTTCACCGCATTTGACGCATCTAGGGCTCCTTGAGTAGTAGTTTTTCGTATGTCCGTAACGTTGGCAGTTATGGCATTGGGGAATCTTTTGGGAATTTCTTCTGGCTTCTACCGTGATGATTGTTAATAGATTTCTTTGGCATTTCTGTAGTTTCTAGGTCTACTGCGCAAAAAGGTATGGGGTATTTCGACTTGTTGAGCAATGTAGTGACTCTTATAACTGGTAGGTTTCCTTGATTCAATTCGGTTTTGATTCCTGAATCGGATGTTGATATCCGAACACTGCATAAGATTACAGAAAGTGGATTATTGGAGGGATCTTGACTGGTATGGAACGGGATTTTGTATTCTTTGTAGAATTTAGTGATCGCTATGTAATCATCAGCATGTGTTAGGTTTACTTTGGTATTTGAATTTTTGTATGTAGTAGTGAAACTGTGTTTTGTGTTCGCTTTCGCGTTCGATTTTTATTTTCTTCTTTATTATTAGGGTTTTTTGTAGGCGAAGTACTGGGTTCATTACTGTTATCAGAAACATCCACTAGAGCGGTGTATTTGTTTTGGGATAAAATCGTTGTGGGATCTCATGAGTACCTCTTGTTGATTTCCTTGATGAGGAGAGATAAATAATCCGAGGTCCTTTTATCGCTTATAGTGGATAACTAAGTATTAAGGGGCTTAACTTTGTTATAAACTACAATAAGATTGCACGCTATTTATCGAAAAGCACTTGTTGAAAAATTTATAATATGGTTATAAAAACCGGTGCACAAACACGTCGCACTAGACCTATTCGGAAACGCGTCTGTCTGATAAATGCCCGATCGAGGCTCTGGATTATCTCCTAAGTTTATGAAACTGATTATTAATTATTGATTGTTGTCGCGTATCATTTCAATAAGATTATCAGTTAGGAATTGCAAATTCAGTATTTTAGTGCAAAGGATGTGTACACTAATAATAACTTTGAATCAATTTATGTTGAAACTTAGTTTTTGTATTTTCTGTTTTTCAGCTAGACCAGATATAAAATTATTTGTATTCGAAGGAAAAATTAACGAAAAAATTGAAGGTACTCCTCCAGGTGATATTTCAGTGGATCTAAAGACACCAACGGATGGAAAATTTAGTTATTACGACGCCGATTTACAATTAGCTGTTGGAGATATAATTTATTATTGGATTTATATCCAATCAGATAAAGCTGGCTTTACGAAATTAGATCAATCTTGGACTGTTACAAGTAATTACTTTTACAACACATATTTCCATTTTTTAAAATATTATTTTTAGGTTTACTGAATCCACAACAAGGCTGTTTGGATACTCGAACTGTAGCTACCGGAACTGGAAAACAAATCTGTAAGGGAAATTTAATTTTTGAAGACGATTTTTCAAGCGGAGTCATTGATAGTTCCTTATGGAGTATCGAACAATACATTCCATTATACACCGAAGATAATTATGAATTCGTTTCTTATCAAGATATTAATCAATGCAGATTTGTTAGGGATTCGAAATTATATTTAAAACCGATTATAGTTGGAGAAAATGATATTTTAGGAACTTTAGATTTATCGAGAGGCTGTACAAGATCTAATAAACATTCCTGTTTTCATCAACAAATCGGATCAAACATTATTCCTCCGATTAAATCAGGAAAAATCGTTTCAAAAGTTGCCTTTAAATATGGAAAGATTGAAATAAGAGCTAAACTTCCGGTCGGTGATTGGATTTATCCTCGTAAGTAAAACTTTATTATAAAAGATTTTGACGTAATAAGTTTTTAATTTTTAGAGATCGAATTAATTCCTAACGATCCTTCAAAACAATACCCCAAATTCTTAATGGCTTATTCAAGAGGAAATGAAAGACTAACTTTAGCCGACGGATACGATCTTGGATCGACATTACTTTTTGGAGGATACGCTAATTCGTCGCAAGAACCCTCAAGAAGCGCAACTTTACGATCCGTTAGAGTTACAAGTCCACTTGGGTCGGATATGAACGTTTTTACAATGATTTGGTCACCCCATAAAGTCGAGTTGTTATTAAATGGAGAAGTTTATGGAACTATTTCTAAATCGTTTAATTTAGAGAATGTAAGTATGAGATAAAACAAAAAATTTAAATAATTATGTTTTTCTTTAGTATCGGATTTCACTTGGAGTTGGTGTTGGTGGTAATGTTGATTTTCCCGATGGAGTTTTATCGGGAAGTTTTCAAAAACCATGGAACAATAATGTTAATAAACAGGCGAAAGCCTTTTTCGATCAAAAAAGTACGTGGGCTAGCACGTGGAAAGGTGACGACGTCGCTCTTCAAGTAGATTACATTAAAGTTTATGCTGTATAAAAAATTTTAAATTATCTTTGCTGAAAAAAGTAGTGACTAAGAAAAATGTACTACATTAAGTTAATTGTACTGTATTTTTTTTTTTAATAAAACAAAAAATTCTGTGCTTACATATTTATTTTTTATCACATAATCGATTCAGGAAAATATAAAAGGGGGCTCATAGAGCATAAACGCGTACATAATCAATTTGCAAAGCAACATCATTTTCAATCCAAGTTGGAAACCAGTCATTTTTGGCATTCAAAAAATTTTTCGCTTGTTTCGAGTCATTATTTACCCAAGGTTTCTTCTTATCTCCCGATTTTGCTTCGTTGGGAAAATCGAAATTTCCTCCAACTCCCACACCAAAAGATATTCGATACTGAAATGAAACAATAATTAATTTGACAATTTACACTTCAAATAAAAATTTTACATCGTTTATTTCTTGAGGTGCAATTTTAATGCGACCATACACTTCATTTTCGTACGCAAAAAGTAACATATCAGGTGTCCAAACAACGGTAAATTTTTTAATTTCTTTGTTTGGCCCCGATAGAGATTTACTTTTTAACCCAGCGCTTCTTTCTGGTTCTTTATAATCAGTTACGAAACCTCCATAAAGCATGTTATTTCCGATATCGTCGCCATTTTTTAACGTTAATTTAGGGTTTCCTCTTGAATATGCGATAACAATTTTTGGATATTTGCGCGAAGCATGATTCGGAACTAATTCTACTTCTGTAAAGTAAAAAAAAATGTAACGTAAGTTTTGATTCATTTTTTGTTATGTTACGTGGATAAATCCAATCTCCAATTGGTAATTTTGCTCCTACTTCTATTCTTCCGTATTTAAATGCGAATTTTGAAAATATTTTAGTTGATTTTATAGGTGGGTTGATGTAAGGTCCTATCGGTTGATGATAACAAGATTCGGGTATTGATTTTGTACACCTAAAGAGAGACTTAAATCAAGAATAATACCATAGAGTTATTATAAAATATTAATCATCTGGATAATTGAAAGTACATCAATATTCAATATAGACCGTTAAAATACTAGAAAAATGCAAGAACACATGCTACCGGATGAACACTTGTGCGTGTATTGTATTTCTTTTCATTGAATTCACAAACAAGTACATGAACGCATTGTAAGGTGACGCTTGCAATTTCCGCTCATAGGTTTTAGTTGAGTGTTAAGATATTTTATAAATAGTTGACACAATTTGCGGTGAAAACAATGAATCGTTTTAATTGAAATAAAATGATTTCGAGAAAATTAAAAATAGCATATACACTAAAAAATCAAATTTAAGAACTGTAACAGCGGAAGTCAGTTAGTACAATGTATTACATTCACTAATTTGAATGTGGATTTTAACAACGCCTCGAAGAACGTAACAAAGAAAATAGTACGGAAACCAAAATTTGTTTTAATTCTTCTGTAAGTACTTATTGTTATTATAATAACTTCGCTATTCATAGTTTAAAAAAAATATTGTAAATCAAAGTTATTTCATTCGCAATGGCGCATTTTCAAACGATATTTGTTTGCATCTAGTGATGGATTTTACGAAAAGCCGGATACCGGATATCCGACATCATTTTCAGCCCGATATCTGATTATCCGGCATATCTATCCGGCCATTATATTCCGGTGTATCAGGTATCTTCTGGATTGGAGGCATGCATAGATATATGTAGAATATATCTTGATACAATTTTTTCGTGATTCATAAAGGAGTTATCTCATTTAATTTTTAGGATACGTTTAATAGCTTGAAGTATTTCATAAAATAAAAATTTCCTTAATCATTTTTGAAAAATTGCAAGAAATCAAATTCTTAAGATATCTTGATGATATATGTCGGTATTTATAAAGGAAACTACTAATATATCGATTTATTTTTGAGATATCAAATTCTGAATTCAACCTAAATTTGTATTGTTTCATTAAAAATATTCTTTACAACTTTTGAAAAAAGCGCATTCAGAAGATATTTTGATAACAGTTGTTATAATTAATAAAGAAAAGTATGTAACTTTATACGCACAAATCCATACTTAAATATCTCAATCCGTTTTTGAGGTATCATATTTTAAAGTCGACATAAATATGTAGCATTTAATAAAAGTAACAATTCTTAATCATTTCTGAAAAAATCATAAAAAATCGAATTCTTAAGATACATTAATGACATAAAGGCTATTTGTGAAGAAAAGCACGTACTTTTTCATGAACAAATTCGCGTTTACAAAACTTTATTCGTTTTTGAGATATGAATTTTCGAACTCAATCGAAACTTTTATTAGTTTACGATGATAACAATTGTCTCCAATTATATTTTAAAAAATCGCAAAGAAACGCATGCTGTAAATAGTTTGATGAGAGTTGTAATAATTTAGAAAGAAAAGTATGTAATTTTATATGCACAAAACCATACTTGAATATCTAATTCCGTTTTTGAGATATCATGTTTTGTAGTTGACATAAATATGTAGCATTTAATAAAAGTAACAACTCTTAATCATTTTTGAAAAATCACAAGAAATCAAATTCTTAAGTTATCTTGTATAAAGGAAACTATGGATTTTCATCAGAATAAAATCATACTTGAATATATCGATTTATTTTTGAGATATGAAATTCTGAATTCAACCTAAATTTGTATTATTTCATTAAAAATATTCTTTACCATTTTTGAAAAAATCGCATTCTGAAGATATTTTGATGACAGTTGTTATAATGAATAAAGAAAAGTATGTAACTTTATACGCACAAATCTTAAGATACATTAATGACATAAAGGCTATATGTTTACGATGATAACAATTCTCTCCAATTATTTAAAAAAAAATCAAAAAAATCGCATTCTGAATGTATTTTGATGAAAGTTGTTATAAATTATAAAGAAAAGTACGAAATTTTATACGCACAAAACTATACTTGAATATCTCATTCCATTTTTGAGATATCATGTTTTGAAGTCGACCTAAATATGTAGTATTTAATAAAAGTAACAATTCTCAATCATTAAAAAAAATTGTAGATAATCGAATACTGGAGATACATTAATGACATAACAGCTATTTGTAAAGGAAAGCGTGTACTTTTTCATGAGCAAAATCGCATTTAGAAAACTCTATTCGTTTTTGATATATACATTTTTGAACTCAACCGAACTTTTTATTAGTTTACGAAAATAACAGTTTCTTCCAATTATTTTCAAAATAATTATAAAAAATCAAATTCTGATGATACATCAATGATATAACGGCTATTTGTAAAAAAAAGCAGATGCTTTTTCATGAGCAAAATCGCATTTAAAAAACTCTATTCGTTTTTGAGATATGAATTTTTGAACTCAATCGGAACTTTTATTAGTTTACGATGATAACAATTCTCTCCAATTATTTAAGAAAAATAATAAAAAAATCGAATTCTTAAGATGTGTTAATGAAATGATGACTACTTGTAGAGAAAAGCATTTACTTTTTCAGGAACAAAACTCTTCGTTTTTTAGATATACATTTTTGAACTTAATCGCAATTTGTGTTAGTTTACAAAAATAACAATTTTCTCCAATGATTTAAAAAAAGTCGTAAAAAATCGAATTCTTAAGATATGTCAATGAAATGATAGCTATTTGTGGTGTACTTTTTAACAAAATCGCAATTTACAAAACTCTATTTGTCATTGAGATATATATTTTTGAACTCAACTGAAATTTATATTAGTTTATAAAGATAACAGTTTTCTTTAATTTAAAAGAAATCATAAAAGAATCAAATTCTTAAGATTGGTTAATGAAATGATAGCTATTTGTAGAGATTGGCATGAACTTTTTCATGAATAAAAAAGCATTAAAAAACTATATTTTTTTGAGATATAATGTGTTGAACTCGACCTAAATATGTAGCATTTTATAAAATTTGCAATTTCCTTAGTAATTTTTAAAATTCAAAAATAATTAAAAATAATTTTAACAAAATTTAAATAGATAACCTTGGTGATATAGCCAAAACTTTCCTCATTTAAACACTCTCGAAAGCATTTTGGCCAATGGTGCTATTGAAAAAATCATGTCGCTGTTCGATATAATATCGTAGGCTCCGCGCTGTTGCATCTTGAATAGTCGGATATTCAGCAACTGTCCGATATCCGGCTGAATTTAAAAATGGCCGGATAGTTGCCGGATATTTTCTATCCCTACTTGTATCTATTGCGTTGGAATGGCAATCAACATTATTATTTTAAATGGAATGCTACGCGATAAACATCAAATCATGTGGTTGTATAAGAAAAAAATCGAAAAAAATGTGTTTCGAAATATAACAAATTCGCAAATTATAATTATAGTAGGCGTTGAAATGGCATCGTTGACAGCTTAGAATGAAAAAAAAATTTCAACAATTATAAAAATTTAATGATGATCGAACGGCCATCGATCGTCAAAACTAAGATTCGTTAAAAAACCGAAGCAAAGCTACAACAAATGTTCAAATTGAGCACCATTTACGTCCAAATATGATTCACAGTACTCCAAAGAATATCACAGAATATCATTTTTATAGTCTAACAGTTGTTATTCTCTCCTAGTTGCTGAAACAATCAATTTTGGACATGAAATGACGTCGTTGGTTTTGGCATTTATTTCAACGCTTACTTTGAGTTTATTATACTGATTTCTAGAAATCGTATTTCTTCTCGATTTTTCTTAGGGTACGTTTACGTTGGAGGTGCGATAAACGATAAGAGCAGTGCTAAATTCGTTTCTATGCATTTTTATATAGCAACGCGATCTTTAATTGATCGATCCAATATTCGCTCCAGTATTATTGGCTTTCTATGTTAATATCTCTCTTATCGTTTATCGATAAGCTCCAACATAAACTTATCCTTACATCCTTACTTATAAACAATCAAATTTAATTCCTTGCAACCACAGGTGCCGGATTTTCATAATACGCATGGGTGCGAAATGCTGGAAAAAGTGAATTCCAAAAAAAAGTCCGCACCTCTGAGGTGACACTGGGTGCATATTCTCTTCAAAAAACAATACGTATGATTAACTTTATTAGGTCTCTTCAAAAGAAAAAAAGGTCTGCATTGCGAAGAAATAAAAACTGAATTAACATTTATTTTGAAAATGAAATCAATTAATTATTTGAGTAATAAAGAAACGCGAGATTCTAGAGCAAAAATTGCTCCCCATTCTGCCCTTGAACTGCCACCCAGGCCACTCTTCAACTTCCAATAATTTGAAAATACAGCTTAAAGCTGGGATAAAAAGTAGGTTTGTACTAAAAAATAAATCACGCGGATTCTTAAATTCTTTAATTATTAACCTTATTTGGAAAATGAAATTGACGAAACCGTTATTTAAACTATTTGAAACAATTTGAGTATTATCATTTTATAAAAGATTTGGTATCTTAATCTTATCCAAAATCTCTGAACTAACGGTTTTGTGTTGCTACAGGAAAAAAAATATCACCCGCAAGCAATTTTGGCGATTTGAGGCGAAATCGTTCATTACATGTCTTGGTTGAGATACCAAATCTTGCATACGATGATAATTATACTCAAATTGCCGAGGTCGCTTACGTGCAAGGCGCTACAACGTTTAAATTGTCGATTTCATGTTGACACATGAAATCGCCAAAGCTTTTTGAGGCAAAATCGTTCATTATATGGCTTGGTTGAAATACCAAATCTTTTATAAGATGACATTTATACTCAAATCGTCGAGATCGCTTACGGGAGAGCCGCTACAACCTTTAAATTGTTGATTTTGTGTTAACACATCAACTCCAGCGCCTCGTCCGCAAGCGACCTCGTTGATTTGAGGTGAAATCGTTCGTTACATGTCTTGGTTGAGATACCAAATCTTGCATACGATGATAATTATACTCAAATTGCCGAGGTCGCTTGCGTGCAAGGCGCTGCAACATTTAAGTTGTCGATTTCATGTTGACACATCAACTTTAGCGCCAAAGCCTTTTGAGGCAAAATCGTTCATTATATGGCTTGGTTGAAATACCAAACCTTTTCTAAGATGACATTTATACTCAAATCGTCGGGATCGCTTACGGGAGAGCCGATACAACCTTTAAATTGTTGATTTTGTGTTAACACAACAACTCCAGCGCCTCGTCCGCAAGCGACCTCGTTGATTTGAGGTGAAATCGTTCGTTACATGTCTTGGTTGAGATACCAAATCTTGCATACGATGATAATTATACTCAAATTGCCGAGGTCGCTTGCGTGCAAGGCGCTGCAACATTTAAGTTGTCGATTTCATGTTGACACATCAACTTTAGCGCCAAAGCCTTTTGAGGCAAAATCGTTCATTATATGGCTTGGTTGAAATACCAAATCTTTTCTAAGATGACATTTATACTCAAATCGTCGGGATCGCTTACGGGAGAGCCGATACAACCTTTAAATTGTTGATTTTGTGTTAACACAACAACTCCAGCACCTCGTCCGCAAGCGACCTCGTTGATTTGAGGTGAAATCGTTCGTTACATGTCTTGGTTGAGATACCAAATCTTGCATACGATGATAATTATACTCAAATTGCCGAGGTCGCTTGCGTGCAAGGCGCTGCAACATTTAAGTTGTCGATTTCATGTTGACACATCAACTTTAGCGCCAAAGCTTTTTGAGGCAAAATCGTTCATTATATGGCTTGGTTGAAATGCCAAATCTTTTCTAAGATGACATTTATACTCAAATCGTCGGGATCGCTTACGGGAGAGCCGATACAACCTTTAAATTGTTGATTTTGTGTTAACACAACAACTCCAGCGCCTCGTCCGCAAGCGACCTCGTTGATTTGAGGCGAAATCGTTCATTACATCTCTTTGGTTGAGATACCAAATCTTGCATAGGATGATATTTATACTCAAATTGCCGAGGTCGCTTGCGTGCAAGGCGCTGCAACGTTTAAGTTGTCGATTTCATGTTGACACATCAACTTTAGCGCCAAAGCCTTTTGAAGCAAAATCGTTCATTATATGGCTGGGTGAAATACCAAATCTTTTATAAGATGACATTTATACTTAAATCGTCGGGATCGCTTACGGGAGAGCCGCTACAACCTATAAATTGTTGATTTTGTGTTAACACATCAACTCCAGCGCCTCGTCCGCAAGCGACCTCGTTGATTTGAGACGAAATCGTTTATTACGTCTCTTTGGTTGAGATACCAAATCTTGCATACGATGATATTTGAGGAGCTCGCGTGCAAAAGCGGATATATCCGTTCTTAAAGACGTTTCAGAAAACGGGAAAAACTGATCAGAATTTGCCCTTGTAAAATATGTTAAAAATCTTAAGGTAGGTTTATAGTTATATGTAAAGTGAACAAATTATGCAAACCTGAAAAATGTAAATTTAAAACTTTTAATGTTACATGCATTATAAAAATGGATATGTCCGGTTTTGTCCGCAAATAAGACACTTCTTTAATAAAAATAATGTTTATTGTCATAAAAAAATTCAATACAAATATTTATATATGAACTGCTTGTTCTTCTTCCAGACAATCTCACAACTCACTATCATTTTCTTCTTCGGTTACGTCAGATGTCTCATTTACTTCTTCATTTTGATTCAACAAATTTTTGTACCATACTAGGTGTTCCTGTTTTTCCCATGCCTCGCCAAAATGCGCATTCATCAGATGACGCAAACTTTTTTTCTTTTTATCTGGTATAGAATTCCCAAGTGGCAAATTATTAAGCTGGATTCTGTCGTCAGATTTTCTCTTTTTGATAAGAGGTTGAAATGAATACTTTCCGTGGAAACGGTAAAATTCAGTTGTGGCGACATTTATCATCACTTTTTTATTGAGTATAGTTTTCTTTATGAAAATTTGTTTACAGTCTGATATTCCTTTTATTTTTTATACATCTTTTCCAGACCTTTAATATCATACATTTGCCAACCTGAGCCAAGTGTTTTTACCTTCCCAATTTCGGAATATATTTCCACATATTCTTGCTTCGATGTTACAGTCGGATTCTTTTTTAAAATTTTTTCGACTCTTCCGAATACACGATCTGCAGGTAAAAAGTTATGCCCCCTAACTGGAAATGTGACAATATTCGAAACTTGTTGCGGGGCCTTATTTTTGTTATAGACAAATTTGGTAACAGATATATACGTTTCGATTTTTTTCGGTTATAATGACTCTCCTTACCTCGAAGTTTTCTAATGAACGCCCGAATCTTCTCTTTTTTTGATTTAGTTTTGTGGGAAATTCTGTCGCCTCCACGTTTCTGTCTTGGAAGTCCCCCTTCTGCCAAAGCTTTACAAACCGTGACAATTTTATGTTTTGTTACTCCAAAAACAGAGATGAAGAACTTTTGACAGACTTTAACGTTTTTTTTTGTCAGATGTGAGCAAATAGGCAACTGTTGAATTTCTTTGTTTCAATTCTTGACTAACTCTATGCCGTTTCGCAGGTACGACAGAAAAAAACCGACAGAGTTTCACATCCTGTCGGATTTTGTCTACCTCGTTGTAAAATAATTTCCTCATATTGCAAATATAAATCATTTTAACTTTGGCACACTGATATGTTTTACCATTATGATTACAAGGGCGTGTGAAGTTGCGTAGACGGGGATCCGGATCTCCATATCTATAAAAATAAAAGAAAATTTACTTTTATCCCTTTTATAAAATGACAACCACACTTTATCTTTCTACGCGCTTCACGCTTAGTCTCTTCCTTTTTTCTTTTCCTTGTTCCATCGTTTCCGTCTTCAACACTGATAACATTTTCATCCATATTGCACAATTCACTTTACAACTTAAAAATTAATATTTCAAACATAAACTTAGAATCTGTCGTTTTACGATAAACAACTTAACGTAATACAACTAACGCGAGATGGTACGAAGGATGGACATAACCGCTTTTGCTTTTTAATTTGGATATAACCGCTTTTGTACACAACGAGTGACTTTAACAAGTTATTAGAGTATGATATATCCGCTTTTACATACAAATGAATTCAGCAAACGGTAGAGGCCATGAAATTGATGCGAATACATATGCCAGGTAAATTTCGTCAAAATGTGGATATAACCAGTTTTGCACGCGAGCTCCTCATTTATACTCAAATTGCCGAGGTCGCTTGCGTGCAAGGCGCTGCAACGTTTCAGTTGTCGATTTCATGTTGACACATGAAATTGCCAAAGCTTTTTGAGGCAAAATCGTACATTATATGGCTTGGTTGAAATACCAAATCTTTTATAAGATGACATTTATACTCAAATCGTCGAGATCGCTTACGGGAGAGCCGCTACAACCTTTAAATTGTTGATTTTGTGTTAACACATCAACTCCAGCGCCTCGTCCGCAAGCAACCTTGTTGATTTGCGGCGAAATCGTTCATTACATCTCTTTGGTTGAGATACCAAATCTTGCATACGATGATATTTATACTCAAATTGCCGAGGTCGCTTACGTGCAACGCGCTGCAACGTTTAAGTTGTCGATTTCATGTTGACACATCAACTTTAGCGCTAAAGCTTTTTGAGGCAAAATCGTTCATTATATGGCTTGGTTAAAATACCAAATCTTTTCTAAGATGACATCTATACTCAAATCGTCGAGATCGCTTACGGGAGAGCCTCTACAACCTTTAAATTGTTGATTTTGTGTTAACACATCAACTCCAGCGCCTCGTCCGCAAGCGACCTCGTTGATTTGAGGCGAAATCATTCATTACATCTCTTTGGTTGAGATACCAAATCTTGCTTGATGATATTTATACTCAAATTGCCGAGGTCGCTTGCGTGCAACGCGCTACAACGTTTAAGTTGCGATTTCATGTTGACACATCAACTTTAGCGCCAAAGCTTTTTGAGGCAAAATCGTTCAATATATGGCTTGGTTGAAATACCAAATCTTTTATAAGATGATATTTATACTCAAATCGTCGAGATCGCTTACGGGAGAGCCGCTACAACCTTTAAATTGTTGATTTTGTGTTAACACATCAACTCCAGCGCCTCGCCCGCAAGCGACATCAGTGACCCATACCCAAATCTCCCTCGCACAAAAAGCGGCTCTTGCTACATAATTTAAGAAGATTGTCAATTTTCGCATTGCGATGGTGTTGGATATAATTTCGATATAATTTTAATGCAATTAATGGAGCAATGTAATGGAAGAAAAATAAACGTTGTCTTCTATCGATCAACGGCATATAAGGGTATTGAGCGGGACGAGATGGCTGATTCGCTGGCTGTAGCTCTGCTTAGGTATTCTTCAAATGTTCTCGGCGAACGGTAGAAAGGATAGGCTAATTCAAGACGTGTGATGGGGAAGACCCTGAGATGTATCAGACTCAGTGTTAACAAAAAGCCTTGGTTTGAAAACAATATCTATATGTACTGTATATTCATACAGCATATAATGTATGGAAACATGAAAAAATCTTATTAACGACTTGATCAATTTGGATCTTATGAATACAAATTTTCTATCGGCTATGTTCCTAAATTTATAATTATTGACATAAAAATATAAAACCTTGTTTTCATTGGGACACTATATAGTGTGTCCATAAAGTAACGGATATGCGATAAAATCATTATAAACGGTTTATAGAAAAATCTCTCAGAGTGGTATTATTAAGATTTAAATTTTTTGCAACTTTTCTGGAGTAGGTTTCACATTTTCGGTCATTTTTAGCCATAACTCGGTTAACGTCAATGATAGTTTTTTCAAAAGGCAATTCTCCATTTTTATTGCGAATTATGAAAGAATACTTTTTCTGAACCTAGTACAGTCAATTTTAATATTGGTTACATGAGAAAATTATCGAGAAAATAGATTATTTTTCTTATTCTAAAACTTATAAATTTTCGATTCATTTGAGATAGAATAGTAACAGTAGCCGTGCTTAACCATGTCAACCAATTGTTTTAGATATTTTATTAAAATTGTCATTTATTAGGTTGAAATGGTTACGCATGGCTGCTACTATTTCTCTATCTCAAATGAATGGAAAATTATGAAACCTTAAAATAATTTTTCTGAAAAATTTTAAAAAATTTTAATCTTTAGTACCCTTTTAGGGATTTATCAAGAAATGGTTTGTAATAGTTTTATCGCCTATATCCGTTACTTTACGGACCCGCTGTATATCTTTAAAGTTTTTGAATATATTATTACCCATTCAGTATTATATTATTATCCTTCTGTTTCTTAATATAATTATTTAGAAATTATGATTAACAATTTTTATACCCTTTATAAATGATATGAAAAAAAAAGAAAATAAATGACTCGAAAACTTGTTTAAAAACAAACACTTCTGAGAATCTGCTAGTATGTATGAAAAGGTTTTTACATAAGTCGAATGAAATCTACCTTTAGAACTTAAGTTTTAAGAATTAATTTTGGACTGAAGATCATTCAAAAAGTACTCGCTATTATATAACATGAAAAAAACACAAACGCCGAAGCTCCTGCGGTAAATCTGGGGGAGTCTATAGGCAGACTATATACTAGGGTACCTATTCTAATTATCTAGCCCAGTCTCAGGGTGTGACATTCATTAGGGATTAAGAAATTAAATTTTTAGTTTATTAGTAAAAATGACTTCTTTAAAAATTCGCCATGCCGCCCCTACGGTAAATCTGGGGATACGTATTGGCAAGTTGATTACTAGAGGACTTAAATTGAATTATTTAAACTAGTCCCAGCGTGCGACACCCCGTGGAGTTTGAGAAAAATAATAATTTAAATTCATGTTCCAGGATATTGCATATTCTTAAGAAAGAAAAACGTTGTAAAATACAATTTGTTCAAGAATTCAATCAAGAACAAAATTTTGTAAACGAATTATGCTTTCTGACTAAGCAATTTTCTTTTTAAATGGTTCAGTCAACAAATAATACAATGGCTATTGATCCGGTGAAAATTTTCATTGTAAAATAGACACATACACAGTTTCCTCGATAAGTTAATGCATGGGGAGGACTTTTGAATTAACATGCTTCACTTTTTACAATAGTACTCTAACAGGAAAACATGGGCATTGTTTAAATTAGAATAATTCTGCAATTACCCAAATGCTTTCCTGATGATATGGATCCTCGTTGCATATGTAGACAGCTTTGAATTCAACACTACAGATCCCCTCCTCATTATTTACGAGACGTCCGTGGCTTTGCAGATACTGTCTTTGTCAATTACTGTATTGGAAGGAGAGGAGTTATTGAATGGCTTGCAAGATCACCCGACGTAACACCACTAGATATTTTCTTATGGGGATATTGAAAAAGTAGAATTAATAAATACATACAAATACAAAATATACAACAAATCTACCAAAATATACGCCTTAGGAACAAGATCTGTAAATATAAGTACGAAGGCTTTCACGACCGGTGTTAATTGAAGTAAAATTAGAACTAACACTAGAACTATCACTAGGACCAACACTAGATCTAAAACTAGAAACTTTCAGGTTTTGCCGTGCGTTTTTTGAAAAAATGTTTGACGTTTTGGAAGCCATGTTGCAACCTTCTTCAGAAACTTGTTCGAAGACACTTCGAACGTCAAACATTTTTTCAAAAAACGCACGACAAAACCCGAAAGTTTCTAGTTTTAGATCTAGCGTTAGTCCTAGTGATAGTTCTAGTGATAGTTTTAGTGTTAGTGCTAGTGTCAGCTCTAATTTTAGTTCAAGATCTGTAAATGTCTCCATGAACGCATTTAAAGATTATTTAAATTCGCAAGAAGTGAAGACATTACTTGGATACTTGAACTGCTGAGAATATTCTTAGGGGCTAGAGAACATTTAAGTGGTTGGACCATGTGGACAACAACGCCAATGATTCAAAGACATAGATATTGCGTCATATTACGTCTAGTTGAGTATAAACTGCGCGAAAAATTTAAAACTGTGATGTGGCGGTTAGGTGATTAAGTTGTGATGAGCTGTGAATTGTTTGTACATGTCTCACGTAACTGGTTCATTAGAGCCTTTTTAGGTTTCACTACTCGTAGAGGCTTCAAAATTTGGGAACACGGGTTGTCAACTTCGTTATTTTAAATAGAATGCTATAGTTTTTATTACATCATTAAATTGATATTCTGTCAAATGGATTGTCACTTATTATATCAGTGTACCTTCTACAGCGTGGTCAAAAACTTAATTACCGTTTCGCTATATTCAATTGAGAGAAAGTCGAAAATTTTAAATGGAACGCCCCATATCCTTTTATCTTATCCGAAGGGGAATTCAATTCTCTACAAATTATCTATAAACATTCCTATCCCTATTTATTATAGTTTTCCTGCTATTGAGGAATTTATCAAAATCAAACGTAATATGCTAGAAACCGTTCGTGTTATTGTTAGAAGACTATGACATTTTGACAGGTTATCGTTTAATTTATTTAAATTATTATTGGCATTATTTCTACAATCATCTGCGATTGAATGAACTTTAGTTTGTTAGCTTTTATTTACTAAAAATAACCAGCAGAAGAACGCATAAATGAAATAATGAAAAACAATAATATAATGTAATATCCGACGTAATGATGGGCGAAATATTCCTAGAGAGTTTATTTTATTAATTGCCGGTGTTTTCTTGGAAGATATTGTTCATCTAAATTGATAGAAGCACCTCTTACCGAAGAATTTGGTAAAGAAATAAAATATGACAAAACAAACCATTTTCTTAATCCGCTGGTGATAAAAATTTATGGTTTCTTGTTCTCATCTTTCCAAAACTAAGAAACGTATCCTATCGAAAACTTTATTACATCCGCCATGAATATAAAACGAATTTAAAATGTTGGCGTTGGAATAATTCGCTATGATATTCAAGACATTAACAGAAGTAAGTGATGACACAACTAAGTAATGACAACAATAATATACACTTAGCAGCAGAAGTCTGCGTACAAAAAACTTCTAACACCTTAACTGAAAAAATAAGGGTCATGATCTAATGTGATAAACTTCATTTTTTTTTATTTTGTGTATTAACTACATATAATTCTATTAACAAAATATGCATCAATAAAACAGAAATATTAGTTACAAAAAAAATTAAAATTAAAAATTCTCCAAATAATGCGTATGCAAAAATCTGCGTACAAATAAAGACGCCTTCTCCAAAATATACTTATTTACTTAAATAAGTAGTTGGCGATGTACGCTTTCCGATTTAAATAAAAGATAATCGGTGTCAGTTATATTAGCAGAGGTTTAGAAGCTAAAGGTTAGAATGGACACGAAAGGAAAGGAAATTGAATTGGGAGAGAGAAAAATTATTGTAAAGTTATGGAAAGAGGGAAAATCTTTTCGAAAAATAGGAGAAACTGTCGGCAGGTCACACTCTTCCATTCAAAGAGTAATTAATAATTATAAAGACACTGAAGATTACCTCTCACGATCTCTCACGATCTGGTAGACCACCCCTTTTAACAAACCGAGAGAAGCGAAAAATTGTACAGCAGGTTAGAAAAGAACCTAGGCTGACGGCAAAAAAAAATAGTAGAAATCGCCTTTGCAAAAATACTCTTAGACAAGCCCATTGAATTCTGGGAGAAAGTTCTCTTTACAGATGAGAGCAAATTTTGCATTTTCGGCATTAAGGGTAAACAACTTGTATGGAGAAAACCTAATACTGCCCTTAATCCCGAAAATTTGAAAGCGACTGTAAAACACGGAGGTGGTGGAGTTATGGTTTAAGCCTAGCATCGAAAACTTGGGCTTGGGGCCCGAATACTTTTTTCAACAAGATAATGACACCAAACATTGCGCCCACAACACTAAGCTTTGGCTACTATACAATACCCCAAAGCAACCTCCACAATCGCCGGACTTGAATCCCATCGAACACCTCTGGGATTTACTGGAACGCAGGATTCGGCAACACAACATAACGTCGAAGGAAACGTTAAAAAATGTTATGATTGAAGAATGAGCCAAAATCAGTTCGGACGAAACGAAGAAATTAGTGCACTCCATGCCTAAACGTTTAAGGGAGGTCATTAAACGTAAAGGTTATCCGACCTCATATTAATATAGAAACAATGATCTCATTTATGAATTTTTTATAAATACTGTCCTGATTTGTACGCAGATTTTTGCATACCCGTTATTTGTAGAATTTTTAGTTTTGATTTTTTTCTGTAACTACTGTTCCTGTTTTGTTGAAGCATATTTTGTTAATAGAATTATATGTAGTTAATATACAAAATAAAAAAAATCAAGTTTATCACATTAGATTATGACTCTTATTTTTTCAATTAAAGTGTTACAAGTTTTTTGTACGCAGACTTCTGCTGCTGAGTGTAAATATGGATGAAAACCTATCAAAACTCCGTGTCTTTCTAACATAAAAACCAGAAGCTTTCCAGCATTGCATGCGAACATTAATTTCTAAATATGAAGGCAACTACAACAAATAGACACAGGAAAGTTTCTAGATGGTTTCTAGAGAATTAAATTCCCTTAATTTATTTTCATAATTTTAAGTTTTTGATTTTTTTATGTTATTGATTTTAATTTTTGTCATTAAATTGTTGTTTTTCATTGTTCCATTTATTCAGTTTTCTTTTGGTTATTTTTGGTAAATAACACTTAGCAATATAAAGTTTATTCAATCGAAGTTCATTGTAGAAATAATGCTAATAATAATTTAAATAAATTAAACAAAAAAACTGTGAAAATGTCGTGACCTTCTAACAAAATCACAAACGGTTTCTAGCATTTACGTTTGATTTTGATAAATTCCTCAATAGCAGGAAAACTATAATAAATAGGTATAGGAATGTTTATAGATAATTTGTAGAATTAAATTCCCTTTCGGATAAGATAAAAAGATATGGGGCGTTCCATTTAAAATTTTCGACTTTTTCTCAATTGAATATAGCCAAACGGTAACTAAATTTTTTACCAGCCTGTATAAGATATACTGATACAACAAGTGACAATCTATTTACCAGCATATGAAGAGTTATCATACCAATGCAATACATTTTGGAATTAACGTTGGCTGAGATATGTGCTTTTAAAAAGCATAGTGATATTTGACAAAAAGCACTCAAAATCAAAATAACTCGAAAACAAAAAACGCTAAGTTCCAACAACTGTTATCAAAGTCAACATACTTTTTTACGTACAATTGAATGGTATAATAAAATCTATAGCATTCCATTTAAAATAACGAAGTTGAGGTCTACTTCCGGTAGACAGGAAGTGGTGGCCATCTTGAAAATATTTTATGTTAAAAGATCAGAATGAGCAACCCATGATACCAAAATTTTAAGCCTTTACGAGTAGTGGAACCTAAAAAAGTTCTAATGAACCAGTTACTTGAGACACCTGTATAGCGTATACAGTGCGTTTTGTCGTATACAGTGTATACGACAAAACGCACAGTCAAAAAATAATTTAGTATTTCATGTTCAGACGGAATATTTTGATCACCATGAATTCAATCACTTTTGTGCTACTACTAGTTTATGAAAGAAACTAGTAATATAGTGAAAAAAATCATGTAATCGATTGTGGAACAGTTGGAAGTGCACCTTATTTTATAGAACCTTTGCAATAAACATTCGAAACAGTGTTCATTTTGACATAGAAAACACAAAAGATTGATTTATTAAACAATATTTTGAATTATGACGTGGAAATGATATTGTATCATAACACCTAATCTCTCTACAAATAAAAAAGTGTATTAGAAATGATTCAAGATTTACTTGTGACTATTACAAATATGCTCATTGTATTTAGATCCGATTGAAAAAATCAAATCATCTTTTCTCGCAGTTTGCAATGAAGTTAATTTTCAAAAAAGTGGATTTTAGAAATATCGTTTTACAGATTAGTGTCAAGTAGTAAAAATATTTACTTACCCTTGTCTTAAATCTAAAATTTTGTTCATTTCTTCAGGAGCACGTACAGTTGGTTTTATGAACAATTGTGAATTTGAAATGAATTTACATTCACTTGAATCTTGATAGGAAACAAATTCATAATTCTAAAAATTCAAAAAGTAAAATATGTTCCACTTAAGTGATTTTAAAAAAATACATCTTCAGTATATTGTGGAATGTATTGTTCAGTGCTCCAAATAGTCGAATTTAAATTTGCATTAACAAAATCATCCTCAAACAATAAATCACTGCCACAATGTTTCTTTTCTAACCCAGGGGTTAAAGTTTGTGTTTCCAAACATTCTCCTTTTAAAGGGGTATAATCTAAAGATAAAAAAGACAAAAAATTAATTCATTTACAGGAATTCTTTCTGTTTTAAATCTCACATAAAATAGTTGATAAAGCAGTTTTAGAATACTTTGTATCATCGTTTTTCCAAACAGTAACTTCAAAACTAATTTCGTCGCCTATATTTAACTCTAAATGCTTGTTTTGAGATGACCATCGTCCGTTTGGATCTGATTTAGTTGCCCAAATAATTATAGATCTTCCATTATTCTGTCGACCAAGAAATCGAAATTCCTTAACATCCTTAAGATCTATAACAAAGAAACTGAATGCCCCACTTATCGATTTTTTTATTAATTACCATTTCCTTCTATGTATGTTGTAAATCCTTTCGGTTTGTGAGCTAATAAAACGGGTTCAAAGGTAAACTCACTTAAGGTCACAGAAATTAACAGCAATACAATATAAAGCCTTAACATTTTCGACATTCATATCAGACTGTTTTCATAAGTGAGAGAAGAGGTTCTTTTGTATATATTTAAGGTTGTAGTGGGGATTTTGTACTGTGAGAAATTAAAATAAGCAAAAAATTGGGATTATCAGTATAACGTAGATAATTCTTGGAATTTTGGGGATTTAAGAAATCCCCTTTTTGAGTAACTCTTTATTTCTATATAAATGATTAAAAATGTTAGTTATTTGTGTCTATAAGTAATATCTGTTTCTAATGAATTATAAAATTTGTAATTCTAAACATTTATTGATAAATAATAAATAAAATGATATAATTAATATATAGGCCACCCAAATAACATTTCTCTCATATTGAATCGATAACATAACATTTTAATTTATTTATATTTATTTACAATTTTACTTTTGAAAAGCCAATTTTAATTTTTATTTTATTTTTGCTCAAAATTGTTTAATATTACAACTTGAAAATAAAATTTGTTTACTGTTTGTTGACACTAACCTAGGTTAACTTGTCAACTGTCAGTTATTTGTCAAAACTTTTATGACGAAAATAAATTTTTGCTATGCGGTTAACAAATACATTAAAAGAAATGTGTTAAATGAATAATTTCCTCACTTAACCTTGTAGTGGGGAGTTTCCCTACGTTTTAGGAGTTTTTTTATTGAATTTCCGTAAATATCAACGATAAAATGTCTGATAACACGGAACAACTCTCCACTGCCGGAGATAATACAGGTAGACAGATTTTATTGTTATATCCAAAATTTTATCTGCATATCGGATTGGATAAGTACATAGTGGGGAAACATTATCTGCGTATTCAAGTGATAATTTATCAATTAAATTTAATCAATTTTTATTTACAAAATTCAGTCATATTCAGTGTGAACAAGCAGATTAATAAGAATTGCACAATCTCTCGTAAAATAACCGTTTGTTTTAGAAATCGTTTTGAGCAGTCAAGATTCTGATGTAGATTCTACACACAGTATATGTTCAGGATCAGACACACACAGTGGACACACATCTTTGTCCAATGCCGAACGGGTATCGTTAGTAGGTCCGTTGCTTAGTCCCACTTTGCAGGTTAATTCCATTGTAGATGCTAGTAATAATGCTTTGTTAGCAACTTCAGTGTCACCAGGTAATTTATATACATAATATTATTTGCTGTTGTGCCACTTTAAGTTCATTTTATTCTACAAAATTAAATTATGGTTTTTTGAAACAATTTGTGTTGTTATAGAACCAGATATTAAAAATGGGACAGTTTCTGTCTCATTAAGTAGTGCTAATAAAGGAAGTTTATTACCTTGGGGTGCCCACAAAGAACGATCTCCTCATCCTAGTGCTGGACCACTTATCGACATGGATATCCGACCCGGTGAATTTGTTATGCGAAGTTTATTTGCTGATTTTACCATTCAAGCTGAGAAAAAGATTGAAGCTGTTATGGGAGAACCACAAGTAAGTTTTTATTGAATAGATTTATTTTGATTTGATTGAAAATAAATTATTTTTTTTATTTTAAACAGGAGAAATTGTTGTCTAAACTTCTGCAAAGAGGTGAAGACACAAATTTTGATCAATTATTAAGTGCTTTTGGTTCTGTTGCCGAACACTGTCTCCCTTCTTTATTAAAAGCTTTATTTTCTTGGTATGAAAGACAAATGTCTTATGAAGTCGCTAGTTCTGAGCAAAAGAAAGCTGATCCTAAAGGAAAAAGGTAAAGAAGTGTAGGGTGGGTTATCTAATGTTTGGAATTTGAGTTTAGTGTAAAAAAGTATAATAAAATCTTGATATAATGGACCCTGTTAGATCCGAATATAAGGGATAAATATTTTTAAATTACACTATATTATCTAAAGAAACTAAATTAAAAATAGATTTAAGACTAGGGCTAGAAATATTTGGATTTAGAGTATTGTATATTTTTCGCACTAGACCAGAAATACTCAATTTTAGCTATCTTGTCTTCTTCTCTCTTTCTTTAGAAATTTGATGATTTTTCAATGGTTTTCATTATGTTGTAAACAGAGTAATTTTTACCTGAAGTGTGAGACATGTTATTATAGGCGCTCTTTTTTGAAAATATATGGGGTGTCCGGCATAAAAACCGACATAGAGCAGGGGCATATAGATCAACCTAAAATATGATGATTTAACGCAACTTGCCTTATACCAAGCTGCACCCATGAGATGTTACAGGCTTTCAAAGTTGAATCTTAAATTTCGAAAAAAATTAATATCTCAGTAATGGATTAAGATAGAAAAACCAAATTTGGTTTACGTTATAAGTGTACCAAGGGCATTAATTGGTAGAAAGTAGGGATCATTTAAAGCATTTCAAGGGGTTCGTTAGGGATGATGGTACCCTAAAATTTGAAAGACATTTTTAACCTGATAGTGGATTTAAAAAATTCTTATTAAATTTTATGCTCATTTTAATTTTAAAACTATTTTTTCTCTTATTATTTTTTTAAAAAACCTAGTCGTTTGCACAGAAAACCCGAAAAACTAAAGATACGTATTTTACCAATCTTAATTAAAATTACCAAAAATTGGTGATTTGAGCGAAAATGATGGCCATTTTGAATAATACTTATAAATTACAGTTACCAAATCGTTTTTTTTATTTAAATTGTTTGATTTTCTATTAAATTATTTCTTCTACCATGTTAATTATTATATTTATTTGTTTTACTTGTTGTATCTTCTTTATTTGTTTATAAAAACTGTTTAAAACTAGTTTTTTAAAAGTAATGTCATAAACAAAAATTTTAAATGAAATTCCCCATAAATTGTTTTAAATCTGTCCAAAATTACATGCGATACTTGTCAACACTTTTTCTGCAGTTTCATTCACAGAAACTTAACATTAAATAACATATCATCTTATGCGCTGAATAAACACTTACTAATATTTTCAAAACAAACAGTAAAAAATTACTAAAATCAAATAATTTCCATGGTTTTAATTCAAATTTATAAAATACGCGTCTTTAGTTATTCGGGTTTTTTATGAAAATGACTAGGTTTTTTAAAAATAATAAGAGTAAAAAAGTTTTAAAATTAAATTTCACATAAAATGAAATAATAAGATATTAAATCTGCCGACGGAAAAAAAAATCTTTCAAATTTGAGGGTACTATCATCCCTAACCAACCCCTTGAAATGCTTTAAATGATCCCTGCTTTCTACCGATTAATGCCCGTGGTACACTCATTATGTATACCAAATTTGGTTTTTCTAACTAAATCCATTACCGAGATATTAATTTTTTTCGAAATTTAAGATTCAACTTTGAAGGCCTGTAACTTCTCAGGGGTGCAGCTTGGTATAAGGCAAGTTGCGTTAAATTATCATATTTTAGGTTGGTCTACAGTCTACTGCTCTGTGTCGGTTCTTATGCGGGACAGCCTGTATATGGGTGCTGAAAAAAAAACAGATTTTGAAGAGAAGACTCATACTGTGAATGAATGGCTGCTCTCCAATTAATAAAAAAAATCTTTTCAGCAAATATTAGGACTAAATTCAGAAGAAAAAGTTCTTGTACACCCAGGCCACACAGATATCTGGTGGCTATGTATGTTTTACAAGACATTGTTGATATTTGTGTTGTTAAGTATTTGTAATATTTCTTTTAGTAATTGTGAACCCCAATTTAATTCATTATTGGCCCTAGAATCACAGATAAATGTGTAGATTAGAAACAAATCTTAATAGCGCCATCTATTGAATCATATAGTCTCTTATTCACTCTTATCTAGTGAATTATATAGTCTCTTATTAATTTGCTATGCGAATTTAAAATATAATTTTTTAGACTCAATTTGAACGTAATTGTTAAGAATAATACTTTAAAATTTAGTAAAAATCTTCATTTATTAAACATTATTTAATACAGTTCAATTGAGATATCAAACTTATAACCTTATAAACTATTACTGACTTTTTCATTCAATATTTGATGTGCATAACGCTAAAGGCGGTGATTTGGCATTGATTCGACCAGTTATTTTGGTTACTTTACATTTGCGTATATTTTGATCCAAAATTGCCCATGGATTTTCAATCGGAATCTGTGTGATGATAGCCAGACACCTCCAGGCAACAAACTTTTACCCATAATTTTTTATCTATTTTACAAGCCGATTTTACAAGCCATTATCTTTAGAGATAGCGAAATAATCAAGACACCACTAGGAAGCCCGATCTTTTCCTTATTTAAAACCTGGTTTTGTCCTGTTGATATCTTTATAGGCACCGCGTTTCAAATACACATCAAAATTGTAAAATTTCAAGCCCATGTGCAGCCGTTATGGAACCAATTTTTAAAAAAAATTTTATCGATTTAGAATAATGAACACACTTTGGGCTATCTAAATCTGGGTTTTGTCTGGTCAATATTTATGGACATCTATCAAAATTCACACAACTCTACATAGAATCGGTAAATTGAATTTCTCTCTGCAACTTTTTTTATATAATCCGGACAAAGCTCTTATACCAGGCCTTACTTACCTGCTTAGACTTGTAGAAAATTATTCACCCTTAATAGTGGTATATAACATAAGCTTGATATTGCACAGCCATTTTTAACCCAAAAAAAAAAAACAGTGAAAACCGCGTATTAAATCATGGCTTCTCTATTTTTTCTGCGGTGGATATAAAGATATCAATAGGACAAATTGGTTCAATGGGATTCGTACCGAGAATTGTACTGGTGCTGCCATTAAATGAGGGCAATTCCAAAGAAGCCACGATTGTACGATTTCCGATTTGTACTTTGAGTCATTGTCGTCATAAATGCGAATTTTGCAAGCAGAGTCTGCACTTTGGACCAAATTTTGCTATAGATTTTAATAGAACATATTTTTATTCATAATTCCGTCAATAAAATCAAAATTTCTTACGTCAGCGGCGGACATGCAGGCCCAAACCATCATGCTTCCACCACCATGTGTTACTGTTGCTTTTAAATTTTTCTTTTTTAATTCCGTATTTGGTTTGTGCCATACATAGGACAACCAACCCGAACCAAAAGTGTTAAACTTTCACTCGTAAGCAAAAATTACGTCATTTCAAAACTCTAGTTTCTTCCTTGGCAAAGTTAAGCCAAATTACGTGATTTTGGTTATTTAGCTTCAGCACTGAAAGATTTTCCTATATCTTCTTAAATCTCAACAGCCAACTTTAGATTAACCTTCTTTTCTTAATAATCAATGGCTCGTCTGTCTTTATTTACAACATGATTCATTTTTATATTGTAAAAACGAGAATGTGCACAGATCGGACTACTGATTGGGCCGATTATCGGAATACTCAGCAATAATCGGTCGAATCGATTATCCGATCTATACACATTTTCGTTTAGCAAAACGTTAGCATAGGCGCCTGTGTTTGAAAATAGGTATGAGTGTTGAATGCTCTAAACAAAACTGAATTGGGATACACTCAAACGACGAATGACGGCTATCCAAAAAATAACCTGAAATGGGTCTGAAAAATTCAAAATATCATATGTGATTGGGAAGAATAAGCTCAAATAGCACATTAAAATTTTAAAAAAATTTAAAAATGATACCTTCTCCGATAAAACCATTAACAATTTAGTAGGAGTGCTCGTTTGGAAGAAGTATTTCTAGTCTTCTGGAAACATTTCAAGCCTTCCTAAGGCAATATCATGTCTTCTAGAAGAATTTCACGTCAGAATGTTTTTTATTTTGAAATGAGATCCATTGTTTAACCAGTTATAGGATTAGATTAGTTTAATTAAGTTTATACTACTCTGGTTTTGTTTTTAGTTTTTATTATTGTTGCCTGACTAGTTTCGGCATAGGAGCCATCATCGGAGGCAGCGTCAGTATTAAATTAATGAAAGGCGAAATAACATTACAAAATTTGTCGACAGTAAAAATGATGTTAGGTATTGATGTGTTGATTTTACAATAACAGAATGAATGTAATTTTACTCTGATGGAATACACTTATGCTCAACAGCCACATTGCTGATGATAGAATGTTTTTTATGTATACCTCTAAGAAATAACTTTTAATTTGAACTTACTTGTTTAAGAAGTTAAAAATTGAAATATCGAGAAAACAACGTCGAAAACTACAAAACTAAAAAGGACGAGTAAAGCTCGATTTAAAATCACGCTTCACTCAAATCGAATTTTAGTCATGTTTTCCACTTTTGAAGTTTTCGCCATGGTTTTCTCAATTTTTAACTTAAATTTTTAAGGCAATATCATGCCTTCTGGAAGCATTTCACGTCTTCTATACACGTTTCTTCTATGCAGTATCAAGTTTTCTAGAAGCAGTATCACGTCATCTAGAAGCCGTATCAAGCCTTTTGGACGCATTTCAAGTCTTCTGTTAGCAATATCAGGTTTTCTAGTCTTCTGGAAGTATTTCTAGCCTTCTCGATGCAGTATCATGTCTTCTGGAAGCTTTACAAATGCCTTGCAATTAGATATCAAGCCATCTAGAAGCAGTATCAAGTCTTTAGGAAACATTTCAAATCTTTAGAAGCAGTATCCAGTCATCTGGAAATATTTCAAATCTTCTGGATACATTTCAAGTCTTCCGCAAGCAGTATCATGTTTCCTAGAATCATTTCAGATTTTTGGAACAACATCAAGCCTTCTGGAAGTATTTCTAATCATCCAGAAGCATTATCAAGTCTTCACGCACCATTTTAAGTCTTCTGCATGCAGTATCTAGTACTTCTAGAAGAATTACAAGTCGTCTGGAAGTGTTGCAACTTTCCTGGAAGCATTCCAAGTTCTTTGTGTGTGTGTTCTAAAAGCAGTAGCAAGCGATTTTGAAACAGCATCAAGCCTTCTGGAAGTATTTCTAATCATCTAGAAGCATTATCAAATCTTCTGGAATCTTGATATCTTATACAGGGTGTTCCCGTGACTCGGGGCATAAAATTAACCACATATACTAGAGCAAAAATGATGATGATTCGTGAAAAAAAATTATTATAAAAGTCTTCAAATGGCCAAGATATGGGCCATCAAAGTTCAGAAATTTTAACACATTTTTCTAAATATTTTCAAAACCATTAATGGTAGAGGGTTGAAATTTGGTACAGAGTAAACAAACATCATGCAAAATCATTGAACCAATTTTGACTTTGGCCGGATGACGGCAACCATGTTATACAGGGTGTTCCTAAAATTTGTTTGCTCAGAACTTTTTTGTTTGTTCGTAACCCTACATTTATTTTTGTAGTTTTTAATAGAAAATTTATTTTCGAAACTTTTTTCACTCTTTGAAAATTTTGATAACATTAACCGTTTGCGAGTTAAACGCGAAAATATTAAGCTTCGATTTCAATGGTAACACTAAACACAATAATTTTCGAAAAAGTTGGCCATGGCAATTAAAAAAAAACAAATTGAGCCGTCAACTTGCTTATGTAGTTTAAACATAAAGTTGTTTGTTAATGAAGTTTTTATTAATTTTGCGTGTTCAAAATGGACAATTACACATTTAGTGAACAAACTGACATGATTTTGACATTGGGAGAATGTCATGGAAACGCCGTAGCAGCCGCTAACCGTTATCGGGAGAAATTTCCGAACCGCAGAGCGCCCAATCGAAAAACATTTTTAAGAATTGAAACCCGTTTAAGGGAAAATGGGACGTTTAAGCCGAATTTTAGTAACAACGGTAAAGTCAGATCAGTCCGAACAACCGAACTAGAAGAAGATATTCTAGACTATGTACAAGAAAATCCTACAGCTAGTACTTTGGATATGGCGAGGCATTTTTTAACGTCAAAAACAACTATCTGGCGTGTTCTTCACGAGCAACAGCTTTATCCATATCATAGTTATAAAGTTCAGGAAGTTCGACAGGCTGATTACCCACTACGACTGCAATATTGTCAAATAATGCAGCACAAAATCCAAATTGATGATCAATTTTTAGAAAAAATACTTTTTGCAGATGAATCGACATTTTCTAAAGATGGAATCATCAATTTGAGAAATTCACATAGTTGGGCGGACGAAAATCCAAGATTTAAGAAAGCTTGGAAATCGCAATGGAGGTTTTCTCTTAACGTTTGGGCTGGCATTGTGGGCGATGTCATTATAGGACCCGTTTTCTTGCCGTCAAGGCTGGATGGCCATACATCGATCGAAGGGGACATTTAGAGCAATTAAATGATTTTTTAGATGACGTTCCTTTAAACACAAGACAAGAAATGTGGTATATGCATGATGGTGCTCCTGCGCATAGTACACATGCTGTCCAAGAATTTCTATGTGACCGGTTTCCGGAACGGTGGATTGGACGAGGAGTGGATGCACCGATAAGTTAGCCCCCCCGATCGCCGGATCTTACACCTCTAGATTTTTATTTATGGGGACGCATTAAATCGCTTGTGTACTGCGTTGAAATAACTTCAGTTGATCAACTGAGGTTACGAATTGTTGATTCATTTGATCAACTTCGAACTGAAATCAACGTCCTCAGCAGAGTGCGCTTTAATTTAAGACGGCGATATCAGGCGTGCATTGAAGCCGGCGGGAGTGTTTTTGAACATCTGCTTTAGTATTTTTTTTTGTTCTGTTTTATTTATTACCATTTGTTTATAATTTTATTGTTCTTGTTCATATTTTTGTTAGAATTTTTATTATGTTCTTGTTTGTTGTTACCGCGAAAATTAAATTTATTGTTTTGGAAATTACATTCTTTTATTCAATTAAAATAAATTAACACTGGATTTAACTAAATCTACACTGAGAAATTTATGCAAATAATGGTTATTAGATCAGTTCGTTTTTCAATTGTCATCGCCTTCTCAGATCTTGCGGAATATGTTTTATTTGTTACGATTGAAATCAAAGCTTAACAGTTTCGCGTATAACTCGAAAACAGTCAATGTTATCAAAATTTTCAAAGAGTGAAAAAAGTTTCGAAAATAAATTTTCTATTAAAAACTACAAAAATAAATGTAGGGTTACGAACAAACAAAAAAGTTCTGAGCAAACAAATTTTAGGAACACCCTGTATAACATGGTTGCCGTCATCCGGCCAAAGTCAAAATTGGTTCAATGATTTTGCATGATGTTTGTTTACTCTGTACCAAATTTCAACCCTCTACCATTAATGGTTTTGAAAATATTTAGAAAAATGTGTTAAAATTTCTGAACTTTGATGGCCCATATCTTGGCCATTTGAAGACTTTTATAATAATTTTTTTTCACGAATCATCATCATTTTTGCTCTAGTATATGTGGTTAATTTTATGCCCCGAGTCACGGGAACACCCTGTATAACCAGTATCATGTCTCCTACAAGCATTTCAGCTTTTTTGGAAGCATTTCAAGTCTTCTGCTAACAATATCAAGTTTTCTTGGAGCAGCATCAAGCCTTCTGGAAGCATTTCACGTCTTCTATAGATGTTATATCAGGTCTTCTGGAAGCTTTACAAGCTTTTACAAGCAATATCAAGTTTTCTAGAAGCAGTATCACGTCCTCCGAAAGAAGTATAATGTTTCCTAGAAGCATTTCGAATTTGCAAGTTTTTTGCAAGCAATATCAAGTTTTCTAGAAGCAGTATCATGTTATCTAGAAGCAGTATCAAGTCCTCCGAAAGAAGTATAATGTTTCCTAGAAGCATTTTGAATTTGCAAGTTTTTTGCAAGCAATATCAAGTTTTCTAGAAGCAGTATCATGTTATCTAGAAGCAGCATCAATTTTTTTGGAATAATTTCATGTCTTTTGCTAACAATATAAGGTTTTCTAGAAGCAGTGGCAAATTTTCTGAAAGTATTTTCAGTTTTCTACATACACTATCGTATCTTTTGGCAGCTTTACAAGCGCTTTGCAAGAAATGTCAAGGTTTTAGAAGCAGTATTAAGTCATCTAGAAGCTGTATCAAGTCTTTTGGAAACATTTCAAATCTTCTAGAAGCAGTATCCTATCATCTGGAAGTATTTCAAATCTTCTGGATGCATTTCAGGCCTTTCAGAAGCAGTATCATGTTTCATAGAATTATTTTACACTCTTTGAAAGCATTTCAAGTCTCTTACATACACTATAAAGTCTTATAGAAGGATTACAAGTAGTTTAGAAGTATTTCAAGTCGTCTGGAAGCATTCCAAGTCTTCTACATGTAATATCAAGCCTTCTGGAAGTGTTGCAAATATTCTGGAAGCATTTAAAGTCCTATGTAAACAATATGAAGTTTTCTTGATGCATTTCAAATCTTCTGAAAGCTGTATCGTGTCTCCTAGAAGCATTTCAGCTCATCTGGAAGCAGTATCAAGTCTCTTAGAAGCAGTATCAAGTAGTAATTCAAAATGTATGCTCTCCAATAGAAAAGTTTGCAGCAGATGCTGGGTCTGAATTGGGAAAAAAGCTTGGACTTGGATATACACAGAATGTCGCTGAAATGCGTGTACAACGGAATACCACAAATTCCTTGCCTCAAAATAGGCCGATTTAAGTTAACTTATCTTTATCCAAGTTGCTTCGTTTCGCCGCTAGAGGACTTCAAAGTTAGCAAAAAAAATTCGTTTATTCATTATGACTGAGAACACGTTCAATCAACGTCTTTTTATGGTTTTGGGTAAAATTTTAAATACGGAAATGTTGGAATACCCATGGGTGTGATGAATATTAGTCCATATTTTTTTTTCTGAGTAGGCGGCGTTTACATAATTATAATTTCTGAATTGCCCATTTAGTTCTGAATTTTTTTTGTCTCTTATAAGACTTTGATTACGTAAGTAGTTAAGCCAGAAAAAAGGAATTTTTAAGTATCTGCAACCCTTATTTATGTCATTTTGACTACAAAATCATTGTGTTTGACACTTAAATAAGGAATTGAATACTAGGGAATTTTTTCCTCATAACTCTTGTTCATAATCAACTGTAGAGGCAAGGACTATTGATTTCAATGCCCCCCAGAGAAATCAGTACTAATTGCGATAAGATTTTGTAATTGCAATGACGTAAAAAAGGCTTGAAGATGTTCAAAAAATCCAATTTTCTGGCTTAACTACTAATGTAATCGAAATCTTATAAAAGACAAAAATGTTCCAGAACTAAATGGGCGATTCAGAAATTTTAATTATGTAGTCATCGCCTACTCGGAAAAAAAATATGGAGTAACAACTGCTGAAGACATGGCTTCTCGATCATTTCTGTGTTTTTAAAACTTGACCTAAACCATAAAAAGACCTTAATTGAACCTAGGAACTTACATCTCAAAAATGGTTTTGATTGATTATCGCATTTTCGAGTTATAAGGAATAAACGAATTTTTTTTGCTAACTTTGAGGTCCTCTAGCGGCGAAACGAAGCAACTTTGGATATAGATAAGTTAACTTAAATCGGCCTATTTTGAGCCAAGGAATCTGTGATATTCCGTTGTACACGCTTTTCAGAGACAGCATATAAACTCGAGCAAGTTCTTTATTTAATATTATGAGCCTTAGATCTCAAATTAACATTACAAAACACGAATAGTATAAATTAAGCATTTACTAATTAAAATTGTAAATGTAGTGTCTAAGATCAAAATAACTGGTAGTTCAAGTTTCAAACGTTAGATATCCCACGCTGCATTAATAAAGTCGAGTTTGGACTTAATTTTTTTTTTATTTTATAGTATTATAAATATTGTTTCTGGGAGTACATCAGAAACAATAGAGAGAAGTGAGGCTGATATTCAACAAGAAAGGCGAGATTTAGCAGTTGAATTTATATTTTGTTTAGTCCTTATTGAAGTTTTAAAACAATTATCTTTTCACCCCGGACATGAAAATTTAGTACAGTACATAGAAAATTTGGCGTTTAAACATTTTAAGTATAGAGATGGGTAAATATTTTAATTAGTCTCTTAAGTCAATATTTGATTTATTTTGCCGATTATTTTAGAATTCAATCCGGACCAAACGCAGGAAATATTCATATCATAGCCGATTTATATGCTGAAGTTATTGGTGCATTAGCACAATCGCGTTTTATGTCGGTCAGAACACGTTTTATGCAAGAATTAAAAGAATTAAGAGGAAAAGATCCGAGTCCTCATACAACTCAAAGCATAATCAGTTTATTAATGGGGATGAAATTCTTTAGAGTAAAAATGGTTCCTATCGAAGAATTTGAAGCCTCATTTCAGTTTATGCAAGAATGCGCGCAATATTTTTTAGAAGTGAAAGATAAAGATATTAAACATGCTTTGGCAGGATTATTCGTCGAAATTTTAGTACCTGTTTCTGCTGCAAGTTCTTTTTCTTACTTTTTTTATTCGAATTATTTTGATTGAAAATGATTTTTTTTAGACTGTGAAAAACGAAGTTAACGTGCCTTGTTTAAAGAATTTCGTTGAAATGTTGTATTCACAAACATTAGATGCCAGCACTAAATCTAAACATCGATTAGCATTTTTTCCTTTAATTACATGTTTGTTGTGTGTTAGTCAGAAGCAATTTTTTTTGCAAAATTGGCATTGCTTCCTTGCTATGTGCTTGTCACATTTAAAAAGCAGGGATCCAAAAATGTGTAGAGTTGCAGTTGGTAAGTTAAATAATATACATCTTTTTAATTCTTTAACACATTAAGTACAAAAAGAGGCAATTTGCTTCAATTCAAACCATAACATAACGCTATTTTTGTAATATGTCTAACTTTTAAAATTTCCAAAAATAGTTATTTTCTCACTAGTAATCTCGTAAGTTGCAATTGCATTCATAGTTACATGCACCGTAAGTTTGGCATATTCTTTGTTTACTATAACGTCCCTTGACGACGGAACTTAATATTTATTATTGTCCTAGGAAAATAATGAAAATTAACTCTTCGTCTGTAAACCTGGGTATTTCGTGTGCGACGTAAACTGTTTAAGTAAAAAATTTACTAATGAGTTGATACACATTGTGTGTATCCCCACTTAAAAAGAAGGTAATATGAGATAGAATATGAACTCACAAGTTTAAGGTAATGATTGTTTCATATTTTCTTTTACAAAAAATGCCATAAAAAATCGGCTGAATTTGAAAGACCCACGTTATAGACGGAATGTGCTAAAAAAACGTTTACTTAACCCCGCTAGGAAATGTTAGGTTTGTCAATTAATTCAGATTAAATTCGTATGATTTCGTTCAATTTTAAAGTGGGGTTAGATAAAATTTTGTACTTTGAACGTTAAGAAATTGCCAAATTTGTTTAACTCACGCAATTTACAAAACTCGCCCGTTTTGGCAAATGTTACGTTCGTTAAGCAAAATTAATCTTTTCATAACTGGTTACGTAAATAACTATTACAGACGAAGGGTTAATAACATTAGAGAAACAGATTTTTTTATTTATTTCTAATTAATTTTATAAATATTGAACACAATGGTGCATTGCGGAAAAGATGAATTGCCTATAACTAAATTCTCGTTTTCATCATCTTTTTCTATTTTATTCATTAAATGAAGCTATAGTTGGTGAAGTTGGAACTGGCAAACTAAATCCACTATCTTACTCTTCTGAAACATGGTTTTCTTTAATTTGTTTGGATTTTTCTTCGACGGAAATTTTGCCTTTGTAAAATATTTGTTCCGATACCTCCAATTTGTTATTCAATGATTCGGCCTAAGGTTATAAACCTAAGATATCCACTCTTGAGTTTGCAAGTAATGTTGCCCCGCTCTATCGAAAACAATGCTCTGTATAAAGGTTTGCTTCGAGTATCTTTAAAAAACGTGCTATTTTCACATTTTCCAGCTTGATATCGCAGAAAAAAAAACGAAGATTGTTAGGAATTTTCTCTGTAATATTTTTGGATAGTCTCCAAATAATCAATATATGTGAATAAAAAAAGTGTAAAAATCATTTTTCACTTTTTTGGCGATTTGGATAAACTAGCTAAAATAGCTCTTTCGAATGGCGTAAATCGGAAGTTTCTAATTGGTAGAGAAGTTTGTTAAAAATGTACAAAAAGAAGAGCAGATATGATTGAAAATGAAAAAAGTTAGTTTTTTCTATGCTACCTTTTTCTTTGATAATGAAGCCACAGAATCTTCCTTCACTGTTTCTTCGGCCTTAGCTGTTTTTTCGATGCTATCTTCTTTTTTGGGAATAGAGTCGTAGAATCTTCCTCGTCATTACCTTTTGCTTTTCGTTTCTTCGATACCGAATTTTTATTTGGCAAGGGAGCCGCAGAATTATCCTCTCCATCAAATTGGGGCTTTTGTTTCTTTGATACCAACTTTTCTTTTGGTAATGGAGCTGTAATATCTACTTTTCCTAAAATTGTTTCAAATAGCAATCTCATCGATACCATGTAACATTCTCCGCCGATACCGCTTTATTATGACCACTGGGTAAGGATTCAACGACACATTGCAATAAATCTTCATACGTGTCTATATTGCTGGTAGCATATTTCGCCTTAAAAATCCTGCAGTAGCGATCAGGAGCAAATTTTGTGTGTCCTGTGAGAACGAAATTGAATAAAATCGTTTGGTTAAGTTTTCGAGCGACTCTCCATTGTAAATACGATAGTACGGCATTGTTCTTATTTTGCCCTACGCAATTGTCACAAAAAATAACAAGTTTTTGGATGTCTTCGCAGTAGGTTTCCAAGTGGTGATGCAAAAAAAATTAAGTATTAGTCAAGTGGTTCGAGTTCGTACAATTTTAATGTTTGATATCCTCACCTGAATTTTTAATTTTTTGTTTGTTTTTCCAAAAACTCCACACTTCTTTGTTGCTTTAAATTAAGCTGTAGCCGGCTGCTGCGGACTTTGTGGATAATGAATCGTCTGGGCAAAATCAAAGTTGGGCACCAACATTGATAGTATGCTCCCTGGTTTCGAGCTCTATGGAGGTGTTCGAGAAATTGATTCAGTTTTTGTTCTCGTTCAATATCAGGGATGTTTTTAGTTAGCGCAATTTGACGCACAGCGTGTTTCCTATGACAGAAAAAAAAGTCAAGTCGATTAGTGTTGCATATAATTATTGGATAAGTAAACATTCATCTATTCATCTACTCACCACGACAAATGTCGCATAGATCGCCTGCTGGTTTCATACTTGTCACATAGGGTATATACTTGGCCCATATACGTCGAAAACTGCGATTACTTATATAAAACTGCGGTTCGTCATCTTGGAGTGAAGCAATGTATTTTCGATAAACTGACGACTTCGTTTCGTTCAATGGTAATTTGATTACTCGGTAATCTTTAAATTTTGGGAGTCCGCCAGGTAGGGGCAGAGCTAACAGATCTGCAGTGTATTCAATGAATTTTATAGCCTTTTGAATTTCAGCCGGTTTAAATGATTTTGGATTCATACTTGGTTTATTTGCTAGGCCATATTCTCGCACTATTACACCATTTTTATGATAATGAGTTACCAAATGTTCGTAACGTTTCTTTCCGCACGCGTGTAAAAAAGGAAAAGTGAACGACAAATTGGTATGCTGAGGAAAGAGAACTGAATCTTATGCCTTGTAACTTCTTTACCTTTTCTGCATCCTTCTATCTTCCGCTTAGCAATTTCTGAATAAACATCTTGGAATTCTTCGTTATACCTTATTCCAGCTTCGATATTACTTAATATCACTAAATCAAGTTTGTTTTTGGATAGCTCTAAACAGTTGGTTCTACTACCAACAATCCGATGTCGAGGTACGAGTGTAGCGTATTTCTTAATACAACAATCGGTAGAGAGAAATTTTGCTATCAGCTCTTCTTCATTCGGCCATAGATAAATCCATTTTAACGAAACTTTCCTCTGTATCATCTCTTGCATAATATAAATCATAATCGCTGTCCAAATCATTATCAATATCGGGTTTATCACTATCTTCTTCGTTTTTACCGAAATATTGTCTGTAAACGGCACTGAACTCTTCTTCAACACTCATTTTTAATTTCTTTCGGACGCAAAAAAATGATTCAGTAAATGTAATGAAAAAGAGGAATTTACAACACAACGAATTCGTCACCATTGATAACAATATTTACGCATTTCACCTCTTCAGTGTTGGTCGTTAAAGGAGCAAAACTTAGCAAAACCACGAAATCACGCGATCAAATACGATATTATTCGAAGCAGAAACAACACTGGATGTCCTCGAACAGAGTAGGATGCGGTGGGGTGCAGGGAGAAGCGAACAACTAAAGCGAAACTGATAAAATAACTTGTTTATCTTTAACAGCTGTTTTCTCGAAAACTTGTTTTCACACGTAAGCCCCCTTTTCGTAGACCAGGTTACATATTCTTCTGCCTTGTCCACAATTGTGAATGAACGTTGCGAACCATTTTTGGAGCCAAGAATTCTTATCACAGCAAATTTTTCGCTGATATTAATGTCTTCTAATAAAATTCTTCAAAAAATTCTTCATTTTACACAATTCACTGGTGCCACAAGCACCAGCAATTCCCACAATAATTACTGTCTAAATCACAATTTTTTGGATAACTAAGTATAACATTTACAAATCACTTCATTAAAATACCTTCATTAGCAAATATACATCATCTGATGCTTCTTGGAAGAATTGAACTATATCTTCATGATTAAAAACTCTCGACTTTTTTGGAGTATATCGATGATTTTTCTTTTTTAAATATCCAATCACTTTGTAGAATTTTGATATATCCGTATTCTCATTGAATCGCAAACAGGTTTTCAACATTGAATATTCACACCATAAACTAGCAGGTAATTGCAGTTTTTCAGAGCATTACACCATGTACGCCAACAGTACGTTTTCCATCACCTCTACCGCATTTTTTATTTGCATCCAATCTTTGAAACTAGTATATGTACCTTTATAACGTTTTTGTTATATGGAAGGTAATAAATTTTTAGAGCAGCATTCGCAATTTCTTCAATATCTATATTGAACTTTTTATATTTTTATTTGTTTATGAAAACAAAACGTTACTGTACACATGACAACCAAGCACTCACGATTTGTCAATTTTCTGAAATCACGAATTAAAATCTGTCAAGGCAATTTTAAATATTTTGCGTGAAATTATTGACTTCTCCTAGTGGGAAAGACTTAATAGTTATTTAAGTTATAAGGAACGTAAGGACACTATAACGTTCGAGGAAGAGTTGTACGGGCCTAGGGAACTGAGGCCCATGATTCTTCCGAGGAATGTTAATTCTTACGTGCTGCATGGCTTATTACGTTTTCCCACTAGCAGAAGTCAATATGCTACAAAATGTCCACAGTTTCCTTGCCAGATGTTAGTTCGGAAACTCAAATAATTGAGAAGTTGTAAGTTGTCATGTCTACAGTGACATTTGTTGTCAAACAAATAAAATTTGTCATAACTTGTTAGGTGCAGTGCTTTACGATAAAAAGAAAAATAAAATTGAAGAAATTACAAATAAATACCTTCCAAGTATCTAAAGCGTTCTGATGGTATATACACTAATTTCAAACATCGATTTCATTTGAAAGAATGATCTTGGCCAATTTTAACAATTTTTATTATTTTCCTAGGACAATAATAGTTATTTATGTACCAAGTCAGCAAAGCGAGCCTAAGTTTACGAGTCGAGCGAGCGAGGCGGCTAAAAAGCGAGCTCGATGAAATCACTTTGCTGGCGTGGTGCAAACAACATTTTATCGCCAACTGTAAAATTTAAAATATAATGATTCTGTAACTTGCAGTATTTAAGCCACATATTTTGACAGTTCCTAAATCTGTGACCAACGGTTTGTTCATTAATATACATTGGCAAAGATTGATTTAATAAAGAAGGTCGGTTGTCCAGTGGAAAGTCGTTCAGCTGTCATATTTAAGGTACCGGGTTCGAATCCAGTTGTTTGGTAAAGTTTTTTCAAATTTACAGCAATTAGCGGCAGGTAAAATACTTTAGGAAATGTCAGGTTTTACATGTCATTTTGACGTTTTGTAATGTCACATATTACACAACTAGTGGTGTAATGAAATATTACCTAACTAAATATTGACTTGTTTTACACGTTACTATGGACATTCATAGCAATGTCTAAGTAAATTCATTCAATTTAAATTCATTTGACACATAATCGTTGTGTCAGATATGAACTCATATGAGTCTGTTAAATTTTTAAGAGGGGTTAGATAAAATTTTGAACTTAACACGTTAAGAAACTGCTAATTTTGTTTAACTCATGCAATTTACAAAACTCGCTCGCTTTGCTCGCTCGTTTTGGCAACTATTGCATTCGTTAAACGGAATTAGTCTTTTCATAACTGGTTACGTAAATAACTATTCTCTGACTCATTTGCGGCAGGTAAAGTACTTTATCTGCCGCTAAATGGATACAATAAAGTATACTTTTGCTGCCGGTTGGCGATAATGAATATTAAGTTCCGTCGTCAAGGGAAGTAATAATAAACAAAGAATATGCCCAACTTATGATACATGTAACCATGAATGCAATTGCAACTTACAAAATAGCTAGTGGGAAAAAAATTTGTTTCATGATAATAAAAAGGTTAACTAAATTTTTATTTAAATTTATCTTAATTTTTAAATAACAAAACTATTCATTTAATTTTTTTACATTAACAGAAGCTTTACATCGTTTACTTTGGGTTTATATGATTCGTATAAAATGTGAGAGTAACTCGGCGACCCAATCTCGTTTACAGAGCATTGTTAATTCATTATTTCCCAAAGGATCGAAAGGTGTCGTCCCAAGAGATACTCCATTAAACATATTCGTGAAAATAATTCAATTCATAGCACAGGAACGTTTAGACTTTGCAATGAAAGAGATTGTTTTCGATCTACTCTCTGTTGGTCGCCCTATTAAAATAATTCTAACACCGGAAAGAATGAATATAGGTTTGAGAGCTTTTTTGGTAGTCGCTGATGGTTTACAACAAAAAGAAGGTGAACCACCAATGCCGCGATCGATGGGGATTTTACCTAGCGGAAATACATTGCGTGTAAGAAAAACATTTTTAAATAAAATGTTGACTGAAGATACAGCGAGAAGTATTGGAATGTCCGCTTATTTTCCTCATGTAAGGCGAGTTTTCGTAGATATCCTAAGAGCTTTGGATGCTCAATATGGGCGACCTCTAATGAAAACGAGTACTCAAAACGTTAACAAAGAACCAGACGAGATGATTACGGGTGAACGAAAACCGAGAATTGATTTATTTAGAACTTGCGTTGCGGCTGTGCCGCGTTTAATTCCCGATGGAATGACCGGAACTGAATTGGTTGATTTATTATCGAGATTAACTGTTCATATGGACGGCGAACTTCAAGGGTTAGCTTTACAAAGTTTGCAAACTTTGGTGATGGATTTTCCCGATTGGAGACAAGACGTATTGTGGGGCTACACACAATTTTTGATTCGAGACGTGTTAGATACATTTCCAAATTTAGTTGATGCAGGATTAAAAATGTTATATCAATTATTAACCGCTTGGAAAATGTCTTTAAATAATTCCGGAAATAATTCGAATACAATGCGGATTAATAATAAAGATGTTGAAAACGCAAAACCAACCTTCACAAAAGACACAGCTGCGACCTATCGAACGGATAATCAAAAACCTGAACCTTTATCTTCCGTTTTACATCTCGTCGAAGCTTTCGCTTTGGTGATGTTGTGTAATTATCGGTTATCCTGCAGAAGACACGCAGTTCATATTTTAAGAGATGTTAAAACGTTGATCAAATTATTAAATTGTTCTGAAGATCAGGTTGCGATTGATGTTATTGATCAATGTATAAATCAGGTTATTGAAAAATGTATCCCACATTTACCAGCAACAGAAAAATCGGCGATTCAAGCAGTTTCTAATATAGATCTTCAATGGTTAGCTGATCGAAATGCGTGTATTTGGACGGCTGGGTTACATGAGGATGGCTCGAGTAAAGTTGGTAAGTAATATAATTGTTTAACTTAAAATATGGCAATTTTTAAAGTTAATATTGAGAAATTAATTAATTCAATTAAATAACCTTTTATACACTTTATTGGTTGCATACAATTGGGAATCTGCATACAAATGCAGATAATTTTCTTTTGTGATCAAGAGATTTTACAAATCACGTTAATAACTATATTGTAAACGAGAAAAGATAATTTTATTTCGCTCAAGTAAAGTTTGACGAGTGGTAGTTCTTGCTACTGTCTGTATATTTTATCGATTGTGCTTTGTTCTACTGACGCACAGGCACAAAAAGTGGAATATAATTATGTATCTATTCCTCACAATACCCGAATTCGAACATTGTCTGAAATTTTTACCTACAACGCGTTGAAGATAAATTTAAAAAATAAAAAATACTCAACAACGTGTTACATTATTACTATAATATGTAGTTATTAATCTTAAAGCTATATATGTTTGATCGAATCTTAACAATTTTACCATCTTAACAATTTTCACAATTGTTTTCACAAAAAATATTAAGTATAAGCTAGATAAGATAATTACTACTGAAGCCACTGAAGAAAGTTAACCTGATTCATCTTTGCTAAATTTTCGATATACATTTTCCTTGTATGATAATTGACCATTATTAGAGTGTGTTTGACCAACTTTTTATCCTTTTAATTTTAAAGTCTGATTACTGCTTATGAAAAAGGTTTGAAAAATAGAAAAGTGCAAATATTAACACTTATAAAATTTAAAATCGGTTAAAAAACTCAGTATACATCTGTTTGTGTCCTATAAACAGAGTCCTATAAACGAGTTTGTTGGTAATGAACGTACTATGTTCAGAGGGACACAATTGATTTTTATGTATGAAAACAGAACATCCTTTTTATCTTTTTTATTTTGGTTCAAGAGTTCTATAGTTTGGAACCGTTCTGAACCTTTCTGCAAGTACTTATTGCATAAAAATAAGTATTCTGTGAACACTGTGTTCGGAACTACGAAACTCTTAAACCAAAACAAGCCTCATGTCCGATATTTCGTCAAACGTTTGAATCAACTATTGATTATTTAGACGGTGAATTTTATGATAAAGCGTTTTATTGTATACTAAACTTTACAATTTTAACCAAAAATACACTACAACCAATAATAATACAATCTACCCTCCCCCACTACTTTCACACCCTCGATTCCTCATTACAATCAACTCCTTCATCAATCTCCTGTCCTCAACCTCCTCTCTCAAAATCTGACCCTTGTCCATCGCTACCTTCTTCAGGTCACTACACCCTTTCAACATATACTCCAAAGTCTCCTAGCCATCTATACACAGCATACACTACCTCTCCACGTCTTCCGCACAGTATCTATTTTCTTCCTTTTCATTTCCAACCGGAGATACTTTGGAAGTTCCTTCGTCACTATCTGCCCATACCTCACATTGTATCTCCCTATTCTTATCCCTTAGTATTCTCCACATTTCACCTCTTCCCATCCTTCTGTGTTCTACATTAGTTATTGTATGAATATCCACTTCATTATAATGTCCAGAGCGCGGCGAGTTTGGCTTAACGGCTCCAAAATTCGCCTCACTTCGGGCTCTATCTTTAGAGGCGTCCGAGGCTGTCTCTTTGTGTTCCATAGGTTGTTTCTTATAATGTCCCTCTCTATCTCCCTGTCCAGATATTAATCGTTTCTCCTTGTTTTCTCTCCAGCTCTCTGCCAGGATCCTGCAATGCGGGCTTCTTTTGATCTTCTCTTCGTACTTCACTGATCTTCTCCTAGCCTCCACTCTTACTGTCTCCACTTTAAGCTCTTCCTCACAATATGCCCTGGAGTTTCTTTCTCTAAATCTGGTATCCATGATCATTGCAACTTTGTTTGTACCTCCTCCAGCACTCCTTACTCTCTCGATCCCCACGCTGATAAATGAAACGGCTAAAAAATGAAAAAGCATTTCGAAATAACAGCACACCGGTATAGAGGCTCTGAATTTATGGAACGTTTCCGTTTGTGTAGAGTAGTTACTGAAGATCTAGAAAATTGGTTTAAAGCCAGTACTACAATTATCAAACCGAAGGAAATCGGAAATTAACGCAAAAACAGCATAAATTAATATTTCTCTGGTTTGGTGGTGGTGCATTTCGTATAATCCCGTTTTAATACACAACGAGCACTCACTTTTTAAAGATAGGTTAGTCATATCGAACTGTTACAAAATATGATACTGGTTCGCAATTAATTATCAGTTGCACATCCGCATTCAAGAATCCATAATTTCATACAAACTAATACGGAATTCTCTGTTCGAACAAACCTATAATTAGAAGTTTTTATTCAAAATATGATTATTTGACACCATTTGTTTGATTGTATGCAGTGCAGTGTTTGAAATGATGCCAAGAGGCTGTAAAAGGCCTCTTTTACTATTTTTTTTGTTATATTTGTGGTGAGTTAATGGTGGCAAGGCAAAAAAGATGCATCACAATGTGCTTGCACAAGATGCAAGCACAATGTTCGTGCGACAAGTGTATTTCATATATTTCGGTATAAAAGTAGTACATCAAGACAAAACGTGGGCACCCCACTATGTGTTATATTTTTGGTGAAGGATCCAGACGGTGATCTAAGGGCGAACATGCTTTTAGATTTGGAGTTCCAATGATCTGGCCAGAGCTACGAAATCACAGTGATGACTGTTATTTTTGTTCAACGGGTGGCGGCGGTTTCAATGTAAAGAATAAAAGGACCATTGTCTATCCAAGTATTCCGTCGGCATTACATCCTGTCCATGACTTTCAAGTGAAGAAGCGGAGTACGAACATGGCAATTCTGCACCACAACTACTTACACAATTTGAACTGAAATATTAGGGTCACGACTTACATCTAACCAAAAAAGCTTCGGAATTGCTCGGTTCAAGCCTTAAAAGAAAAGAATTTACTTGCAGCTGATACTTTGTTTTCCTGGTTCAGGTACAGAAAAAAGGATTTTATTTCGTACTTTTTGAAAGAAGGAAGCTTAGTATTCTTCAATAACGTGTATGGACTGTTTAAGACATTTAACATTCCGTGCGAAAGCGCTGATTGGAGAACATACATCTTCAATTTGTTCTTCAGAAACTTGAGTACAACGAGCACAAGTGGATTATGTGTGGTGATCTTGAAGTAATATTGATGATCCTTGGACAGCAAGGAGGGTATACAAAGTTTCCTTGTTTTTTATGTCACTGGGACAAGAAAAGCAGAGACACGGAAAATCACTGGAATCACCTAGCGTAAAAAAATGTGCTCCAAAAACCTCTCATTGAGCCGACGAAAGTTCTCCTTCCACCTCTTCACATAAAATTAAATTTATTAAAATTACTTTGATGGAGCAATTTGTAAAACCTTATCAAAAGATAGTATATGTTTCCAGTATATTTGTAATAAATTTCCAAACTTGTCAGCCGCAAAATTAATAGGTGTCTTTAGGGGTCCGAACATTAGGAAACTATATAAGGATCAGTTACGTTGAGAAAGAAGTTGCTGAAGAAAAAGCCTTGATCGTCTTTAAAGACAACCGTGTTTCTGGGCAACAAAAAGGTTCCGAATTTCAAATCTATCGTGGAGACCATGCTGAAATACCAAATGTTAGGCTGTTCCATGAGCTTGAAGGTACATTTTCTGCATTCTCGTTTGAATTACTTTCTTGAGAACCTGGGTGTTGTTAATGAAGAGATGGGTGAGAGGTTCCAACAGGACATCAAAAAAATGGAAAAGCGTTACCAGGGAAGACGGAATACAGCAATGATGGCGGATTATTGCTGGATGTTGCACAGATATTCACAAATATTCAGTGACAATGACATTCGTTTTCGTTTTTTAACTATCACTGAAAGAGTAGTGGTAGTGAAACTTAATTAATTGTTTTTATTTTTAAACTTTAAAACTTTTTGGTCAAATACTTAAAAACTTAAACAGGATGATACAAGTTTCAAATTATTACACATTATTCCATTTTGTTCGACTAATATCAATACTCGTGAGATTACTTTTTGCTTGGTATTTTTTTTAGTGTTCACAACGTTTTTTCAGTAAACTTCTAATAGTAATAATATGTTCTAGACACTTTGCTGTTCACAATGCGTGAAATTTTGGTTATTGAGTATACCCTAATTATCCGTTAATAATTCCGCTACTCATTGAGCGTACAAATTGCTCAGAATGCGTTGCAATCATTTAAGCTTACGCATAATGCATTGTGAGTAAAAATTTCGGCCAATATCAGAACTTCATAAGGCAAAGAGAAAATTTATATATTTTTAAGTGCATAATGTAAGAGATTATAAATGCATACTATAATCTCATCCATCTTTTATTAATTTTTTTTTCTTTTTCAAAACCAGTTAAAGTTTCTAGGTAGTTCTGAGTTGCGGAAATTTTAAGTATTTATTCAAATGTTCGGTTGTACCTAATCGTAACGTCAAGTTTATCAATAGTCGTGATAGGTGAGTTGTGCATGATATGGTGGATAATTTTCCTTAGAAGATGAAATTACCTTAAAATTTAAGTTAACAATTACTTTAATCAATGCTCTGTGTGTATGGTGTCACAACAATACATAGTTTTGTATGACAGGGCTAACATCTAAAAATCGGTAAACTATGCAAAAATGGAAGGATTGGTAACATTTTCAGATCCTAAAATTGTTCAATTCTTGTTTTAATTAATATCAAATTCAAAATCCCCTCTGTAAAGACTTTGTTGATGTTTACGAAGTTTTCGCGTAAAATCAAGAAGACACAAACTTGCATTGCTCGGATTTCTTCTTCTAACGCATAAGATTCTCATGGTATCTCGCACATACATTGTATTGATTTTTATATTGTCACCAAAGTCCTTTTTCAAACTTTCATTATATATTTGTTTGAATCTAAAGCCCAGTTTGAAAAATAAGAAATTATTAGTGTTTAATTTTGCAAAACTATTGAATAACCCAATAAAAAAACTTGTAACGGCTCCATTTCGAAAATTCTGTATGAGTGCCATGTCAATTAGAAAGTTCATCGACAACTTAAAACTTATCATCAAAATTTTGCATGTCTACATTGTTATAATTATAATTATTTAGGGATTATTTGTTCAATGAACCATTTTAATAGTCCTTCTGCATACCGGCATAGCTGCTCGCCATTGACGCGTATTAGACGCGATTGTAGGAAGATGTACGCTTCAGCGCATCTCACGTATTTTTAAATGAAAAGCTGCATATGGTGATGCAGCGTCGCTATTTCGTCTAAACATGGGAGCTGCATATACAAAAAAAATTAGAATTCTTCAAACGCCATATTTATAATTTCAATATCTGACAAGTTTCTCGGATTTTCTGGATTCTTTTTTATTATAATGTGCCAATTTTTGTTCTTATGCATTTGTTTAAAACTCGTGCAAATTGAATTATTGGTGTACTAGTTTTTTCATATTTCGGATTCGTATAGGTATTAAAAATTTTGATTTCTCGTTTTATTATTAATGTTTGGGTTATGGTGTGAAAATATTATATCCTGAAGAAAGTGCGATATCAGCTCCAAAATAATATGGGAATTTTCTTCAATTCTCATAAATGCTTTTCAATCTACGAACAAATGTGGAAATACGGAATTCATATACGTTTTAAAATCGGTTCGTCGCTACATAATGCTTATTATTACGCTTATAACAAGCGTCATGCTGCGACGAATGAACTACGTTCGACGAGTGACGAGTGCCTTCATATGCAGAGGGCCTTAATGATGCCGTTTGTATCGAGTACTAATCTCACAGAGGCTAATGCCGGCTATACACATAACGATTTATCGTAGTGATTAAACTGTACAGTCAGTTTGCACAGTTTTATTGAAAGTCCTTAGTGTCTCCACACATTTACGATATCTGCGTCGATTGTCAGTTCTCCCCAGAGACGTAGACAAGAATATATCATTCGCGATGGAAGACGTTGATGTATTTGCATTCTTACGTTTGCTTATTTTGTGCAAAAACGAAATAAAATCACATAGTGTATGGTGTAAGGACTGGCTTCTAAAGTCATACTCTAATATAAATTTATTAAATGAGTTGAAATTTGCCTCAAAAATTGGCATAACTGTTTACATGACTAGAGGACAAAATTGTTGCGAGTTTGAATAGGTTGAGCCGACGGTAATAGACCTTGGAAGAAACTTGTGGTGTATTGAATAAGTCTAAGTGGATGATCAAGAGGAGGCTGAGTATAAGACTTATTGGTTGACATCCAGTAAAGAAATCTCACTCGTTTCAGCTAGGACCAAAATGCACACGTATAATGAGTGAAGGTCAACTTAACAAAGAAGGACGAGAGCATGTTCCTGCTGTTGGTAAGAGATATCGTGGAAGAAAAATTGATTGGAAATTGATTAGAAATTTTTCAATCAATCAAAATGAATAGAAATTAAAAAGCACGTGCAAAATGCACAAAGAGTCGTTTCAATTATTCATTATTAGTATAACACATTAAAATAAAAAAAATCGTAAAAGCTATTTAAAATTGTAAATTACATGAGAAATAAGTTCGGCAAGCAAGATGATACAATGAAAAGTTGTAATGTAAAATTTTTTTATGAAACTCGTTCAAGATTATATTTTTTTTATTATAGTATTTTTTGATATTATATATAATATATAATGTTATATAATGTTTAATATATAATGTTTTTTTGATATTTTTTTATTAATAATGTGACACACATGCGCAGTGTGACCACGAACGAAACCAATAAGAAAACGGAACATTTTATAACTGAACAATTACAAAAAAAATAATTTTACTATAATTCTAAAAGAAATTAAGTCAAAAATGAAAAGTGAATTAAACATATGAAATACTGTTAAAAATCAAATTAAAACGCCATATTAGTCGAGTAATTAGATGCATTAACTGTTATGTACTTTTATGTTTTTTTTTTTGAGATTTTGTTTTTAACCATTGAGTTGTTTGGCCAACATACTTCCCATTACAGTCCCTACATGAAATACAGTAAATCAAATTTGATCTGTATTTGTCTTTTAGTTTAGTAAAACTGTTTGCTAATTTGTTCTGATAACAGTCCACTATTTTTATGTTCTCAACAACAAAAAGAGTTTTCTTCAAAGAATCATTCAATATAGAATTTTTTGAATTGACCTAGTTATCATTATTGAAGTTCGAAGTGTTTGGGAACAATAATTTATTAATTTGATATTATTGACAAAATTGTTTTTAAGGAGTAAGTCTAAGTTTCTACGTAAGAACTCTTTCTCGCAAATATTAGTGACTCTGTATTTCATGGAAAGGACCGTAAAAATTTTATGTTTGAAGTTATGACAGGAATAATAATTCAAACAGTGTTCTGAATAAATTGGTTATATATTATGAGTAAATGATATAGTATTATTATTTTCCATTTCTATAAACGTAAACCGCATACTCTGATGAAAATTATTAAACGAATCCAAAACTAAATTGGAGTCATCTTTGTGAACTGCCAAAATGAAATCATTTACGTATTTTTCAATGAAATTAACACGAAAATCTGACCCGTTATTAAGCAACATCTCATCCAACGTATAAGCCATCACAATCAAAGCTGGAATTGGTGATATCTTAGATCCCATTGGTGTATCTTCAATTTGATGGTAAATAACACCATTAAAAGTAAAAGTTGAAGTATCAAAAATTAGTCTCATCTAAGAAAAAAAGTATTTTTACCCCAAGAACAGTATTCAGCAATTAATTTCCATTTATCATTAACAATTCTATTTATCAACTCAAAAGGGATGACCATGAATAAACTCATAACGTCAAGTAAAATTAGGACATAATCCTCTGGAAAGCTGTAACCTTTAAATTTTTTTTTGTTCTTTCGGTGAACGTGTGACTTAATATGTTAGAAATCTATCCCCACAACTCATATGATGGGGCACCAATTGAAGATATCATAGGTCTCAAAGGTTTTGCTAAAATTCAGTTATTACAAACAAGTTTTTCTTTTCCGTTAGACTTATATATTGTTTTGAATATAAAAATTTTACAAAATCGTTGATGTTATTTTGAACAGATGTTTCAAAAGAAACGGTTTAATTTGATAAAATCATTACAAACAATTTATGAAATATCATTGAAACGGGTCTAGAAATTTAAATTTTTTGCAATTTTTTGGTGTATGTTTTAAATTTTTTCAGCAATTTTAAAACGATTGATGACGTCATCGAAGTTGTTTCTAATGGAACACCCAATTTTTTATATCGGAATATGATATAAGAGGATTTTATTCTGAATTAGGTACAATAAATATTAATATCCGTTACATAAGAAAATTTTCGAGTATAATTCAATTAAAGTTTCATTATTTGAACCAAAAATAGCGGTAGCAGTGCGTAACCATGGCAACCAATTGCTTTGATTTGACATTTCCAAGTGTCAAAATTCACTTTGAATTGAATTATTTATTTTAATTAATTATTATTACTATTGCGCTTGCGTAGATACAAAAGTAGCAATAACTTCAATCAAACACATAAAGAAACGAACTGCGTAGAATTTTGTATCTCAAGCACAATCGTAATAATAATTATTTTAAATAAATAATTCAATTCAAATTGACTTTTGACACTTGAAAAAGTCAACTCAAAACAATTGGTTACACTACTACTGCTATTTTTTTATACCAAATTCATTATTTTAGTGAAACCTTAAATTAATTTTATTGAAAATTTATAAAGAATATGTAACAGATATTGATATTTATTGTGCATAATTAAGACAAAACTCCTCTTTAATACTCCGATATAAAAAATGGGGTGTCCTATTAAAAAAAGAACTTCGATGATGTCATAACTCCTTTAAAAATCGCGGGAAAAAATATACACCAAAAAATTGCAAAAAATTTAAATCTCTAGACCCGTTTCAGCGATTTTTAAATAAATTGTTTGTAATGATTTTATCGAATTTATCCGTTACTTTTGAAATCTCATCTTTATTCATGGTGCTTATTCATCAAGAAAAAAATTTTTACATTTCAATTTTTCATTATTCCATCTTGTTTGTCAAACTTATTTCTCATGTAATTTACAGTTTTAAATAGTTTTTAACTAATTTAAATTTTTTAGATTAATATGTTATACGTAATGATTGAGATGATTTTTGTGCTTTTAGCTTCAAAAAACGAGTAAGTTTATATAAAATTAATTTCTCTGCGCATTTTACACGTGTTTTTTTAATTTCGATTCACTCTGATTGATTGAAAAATTTCTATTTTTAGCAATTATGTTGCTCTGAGGAAGATTGAAATAAACAATCGAAATATTAGCGTCTAAAAAAATTTTGTTTAATTGATTACATCTTTGATCGTTTATCCTGATTTTTTTTGAACCTTTGATCGTTGCATTTTGTTCTTGTCATTATGATATTTGTACATTGACTCTTCAATTCTTGGGATTGGTAATAACATCTTCACATAAGTTTTCAAGTTTGTACTGCTTGTTGGGACATTCAATCACATTCAATAGAAAATGTATACCTTTGTTTAGAAAAAGTACCTTTCTTTCTATCTTCTCTAATTTTCAAGCCAACTTCGCATTTAAATTACTATTTACCACTATTGTTTTCAATTCAGTTCTTTAGTTGATTTTCATACTTTACTTACATATACTGTGATTCCTTCTTTATGACTGATACAACCTTATGGAAAGGTATATAACTTTTCTCTATCGTTCTTCGTAAACCTTAGTTTTATCCATATTTCCATATTTATTTATGTACACTTTTTCTCGTTTTGAATAAGCAAGCCAGACTTATTTTGTGTGGCAATCTTTCCTTTATTTTCACATATCATAATGACTCTTATATTTGATGTTGTTTTGAATTATAGTCATTTTGCCGTACTTCCGTTTTATTGATTTTTCTACATTTTATACAAAACGTGTTTTTGATTCATTCTTTTTTTACATTTACATAACATTTTAATAATGTCCCTTATTATTTAGTATCTGACGCAAAGTATCAATAGAAATATAGATCATTAAAAAGCTCTCAAAGGGTTCTCTCGATTTATTGTAAATTTAAGTCCGTCTAATTGGACCCTCTACAGTTGGTCTCTAGAATATTCGTCAATGAAGTGCTGAAAACAAGTTCTTTTGAGAATCTGTACAGGGTTTAAATGCAGAAATTCAAACAATATTTTACGGTTTCTGCAAACAAAGTTCTATACACCTTAAAACTTGAGTTAACTTAAGCGATTAAGGAAACTATAAAATATCGAATGTCCCAATTTCGCCCTTATTGAATAACAAATTTAGGTTAAAATGTAAAAATTAGGTGATTTGTTATAAACTTTATAAATCAATTCCCATTTCATCATGTTTTAAAGTCACACAATTTAGTTTTGTTAAATGATCTCTATCCAACCGTATAACGGAATTCCATTCCAAATCAGGTATTTGGGGAAATCGATCGAGTAAGAACTGAATACTGCAGGGCTTGCTAAACTAGCCCCATCTCTAAATTAATCTTATTACACCAGGATCAAGTGATTATATTGAACGAGTTTGAACAAGCAGATTTAATTTCATTTTTTTCGCTCATTTTAATTATTGTTTCTTTTTTGTCAGATAGTAGAATTGGATCAAGTTTCGGACTAAACTTTATCGATCCTTGGAGTATGTGTTTATTTGGTTTTTTACAAAGAGATCGCATTTTAACACATTGCCCTACTTTGGTAAATCATTCTTGGCCGATTGTTTTTACTAGAATCAACGCATTATTTCCAGTTATAGATCCAACGTGAGTTAATCAAATTAAAAATATCGTATAACTTATTTAGTTTTTTATTTCTTATAGCCCCGTTAATGATAATCGAGCTTCGTTATTACGAAGTTCAACAACGATCAAAAAGCCAGTTAACGAACGCGATATTTACATTCACCTTTGGAAAAATTACGTTACTTTTGCATTCCATGTTGTTCCTCCAGTTCCAAGTCCAATAGTAAGATGTGCAAGTCCCGATTTAAGTTTAAGGTAAGTGGAATAAATTATAAAATCGTACTAACTATAAATTTAAATCCAAAGTGAAATAACTAATAAAAAAGCACAGCTTTAGCTTAAAAATGCTTTTATAACCTTTTTCGTTATACTAGTTTAGCTTTGATTAAACATTTATTTTGGTGTTTCTGTTTAAAAATGACGTTTTGAGTTTCTCTTTGCGGTGTGTTATCTTTTAAAGTTGGTTTTTATGTTGGGTGAGGGGCAATATTTTCTGTTTTTTGAAAAGCATGAATGCTTTGTCATACACTTATTAGTTCGTTCAGGTTTCGAGAGCATGCTAACTCTATTATTTGAAGTTCTATTGACGGTACCCTCGGGGGTGGTGATCGTACCTTTAGCGTGAGCCTAGATAATTTAGCGCAGACGCAGGGTTGCATTTCAACCGGCCGGATAACGTTGCCTTTGTCTGCGATACGAAAACATAAAAGAACCAGGTGAATGTCTCGTTTAGTTTATATATTCTTGCAATGAAAGGTTTTTTTAAAAGGGAATAATTTTGATAGTAGTTGTATATTTAGAAAAATTAGTTGATAAAAATTTAGTGGCAAGATGATTCCTTTTTAAATCTCAATACTCACCCTTTCTATTTCTAACATTTTCTCCGTCTTCTTCTAGTAATCAAGCATATAATCATTAGAAATAATTACAGTTTAAACGTCAAAACAAGTTAGTTTTAAATTTTAAATTTATTAAATAAATTGACGTAAAAACTGAAATTAACTTAATTAAATTTTAAACATTCCTAAGCATTAAAGCTGTAAAAACATATTCACTCCAAACTTTAAAAAGAAATTAATTAAACTAAAACATAATTTTAATTGGATTATATTATTTAGCTCATCTCCGGATAGTTTAAGTGCGGAACGAAATGACACAAAAACTCCTGGTGGTAACGTTTCGCCGGGGGCTCTTTATAAATTAATCGTCCCTCTTTTACGGTGCGAAGTTAGCGATGTCAGGGACACGGCAGTTTTAGCTATTGGGAATGTGAACAGCGACGCTCTCAAGTAAGTTTATGAAACGTTTTCATAATTGGATCTACTATTTCGCGGAATCATCTCATTTAGGGATGTCATGGAGGAGTTGGTGGTTTATATTAGAGAAGCGGTTGACAGAAAGCAAGAGAATGTTAGGCGAAGGAGACGCCGTGATGCGTTACGGCTTCAATTGGTTAAAGTTTTGGAATTGGTAGCGGAACAAGGAACGTTTGGTGTTAGTCCCTTTGTATTGGATAGGGATACCGGTTCTTTGCATTTAACTTTTTTGGAGTATATGGACGGGGCTAGGCTTTATCTCGAAAGCGAACCGGATAAACATACTAGCGCTGTTAAAGAGATTACGTTGCATTTTTGTAGTTTTATTACGAAAATGATTAAAAGCTTTTCATGTAAGATTTTTTCTTTTAAATCTTTTAAATTTGACATTTTAAAATTATTTTTAGTGGAAACTTGCCAAACTTTACTTAAAAGGGACTTAAGAAAAAATCTTTTTATGTTATTTTCAACTTGGTCGGGGAAATACGGATTGCCTTTTCGGCAAGCACCAAATTTAGAGGGTGATCAGTCTCATAAAAAATGTACTGAGCTTCAATTTGCCGCGTTGCAAGCGATGAGCGCATTATTATGTTGTGGACCTTGCATAGATCCTGATGGATTAGCTGACGATGGATTATTTTATCAATGGTTAGATATTTTGCTTAATAGTAGCGAGGAACGAGTAAGTATTCAATTAAATTAATTTAAAGTTTTACGACTCCTTCTTATAACCCCATTGTCGTATTGTTTCAGGTTTACAATCTTGCCCGAGAGACTGTCGTCCTTCTCCTTGAATTCAACCCGGATATAGGTCCTTTGTTAGATTGGGCTGTGGATCGTTGTTACACTGGAAATCCTGCGGTTGCGGACGGATGTTTCCTTGCCTTGGCGACCATCTTCAGCGCAAAGTAAGTGTTTACTACAAATTTACATTACAACCGCAAGGATGTTTTACCTTTTAATATAAGCGGCAAAAACATTAACACCATCTTTTTGGATCACACATTTTTTCAATGTAGTAAAAAATAATTTAAAATGACCGCGTAGGTCGCGGTAATGCATCATGTTTCCGTACTGCATAATTTCGGTCTAGCATCTCCCCTAAATTTGCATGAACAAGTTGGATGTAGTCGCACCGGGAGCTTCTCTTAATAAATTCCTTGTAAGTTTTCTAACTTCACGTCAAAGTAGACTTCAGTAAAGACGTGGTTTGTTACATGTTTAAAAGATTTTAGTTTTAAAACGAAAACTCCAATTCCATCCTATCCATGTATTATGTAATAATTGGGTGCATTCGGTGCAGTGACGTGATTTGCATATAAAAAGACGTTTTTGCCGACGAAAATTTGAAACGAAAATAAACAATGCGGTTTGAGGTGAAATATGAACTGTCATATGCAATGCAGAAACATAACTTTAAAAATGGTTTGAAATATTACATTATTTAAAAGAAAAGGAACGTTAAAACGAATGTGGGAGAATAGAAACGCGCAAATACATTCGACTGTGTCGACATATTTTAGATTGATCTTTTTTCCCACCTTTAATATATCAATAAATCCCACTTTTAGATTGTAACACTGTAAATTTATGGGCTCAAATCAACCGCTATTTCCTGTTCCTGTTCCCTTTGAATCGTCAGCGTGAAGTCCACTCTCGCATTATTTCCACACGAATTTTCATCCGATTTCCCCGGAGGGCTTTTTATTATAACACCAAAATCCGATGGCAACTTGATATGTTTCCGATACCGCCGATTCACACGAGTTTTGGGGGGTTTCTTATGTCGCTTTTGTTTCTGTTTCCATAAAATTTATGTTTACCAACCGGAAAATAGGTTATAAAAATACAGAAATAAATCAGAAAAAGAGTAATCTCTTTCTAATATAACTTGTAAATAATATAAATATTACATAAAGAGTGATTGACTGAAAACTACCAGGGCAAGTATAACTGGAATGGCTTTATTTATATTCGAAGAATATTCGAAGTAAAGTGCTAAATTGATAAAAATTTTAGAGAAATTGTATTATTTTGTATAACTCGAACTCGTTACTACAATTGAAAGCATTGTAGTTGATGCTTATTTAAGGAATTAAATGATGAGGACAATTTTTCTTTGTAGATCCTCTTCATTATCAATTGTAGAGTCACAGACTTTTGACTTCAGTCGGTGTTAAGTCTATGAAGAAATTTTGTAATTGCCATTACGTAAATAAAACTTACGCAGATATTTAAAAATTTCCATTTTTGAGAACTAAATGTGAAGAAATTATAATTATGTAATTGTCGCCTGATCAGAAAGAAGACGTTAGATGTTAATTGAACCTAGCGTTTTCGAGTTTTCTTTCGTTTTTCTTTCGAGCGCCACTAATAGTATTGGATAATCTTATACAGGATGGTTACTAGAACGGGTTAATTAATGAAACGTTTGGGGGACCATAACTTTGTTATTTTAAATGGGACACCCTATATTTTTTCAATGCCTCGGAAGGCTTTATTAGTTACCTTTCATTTTTGTTAAGCACATAGTATATCTAACATGTGTACTTTTTTAGATAATTACACTATTACAAAAATGTCGAAATAAACTTGATTTTTCCACAAAAAGTAAACTATGAAGAAGACATTTTTAAACAAATGCACGTAAGTTTATTTCGTAAAAGATGGAAAAGTATGGATCTGGGCACAGATAATAATATTAAGAAAACAACTTTTTAAAAATTCTATTTAAATATGTTGCAAAAATCCTATCATAGACGTTGTCAAACGTCTCGTAAAACATCTTCTAAAAGTGTTGGCAATTGATTTTCTAAGAAATTCAAAAAGATAATCCATTGACGGTTGCCTCGAAGAAATACGATCTGATCAAATAAGATTCTAGAAACCCTGCCCAGATAGTTTAGGACAATTGTTGTTAGTGGGCTATTTCTCATATATATTTACTGTTGATAATATCGTAGTAATGAAGATTAAGGCGGTTAACATGGTCTTTTTTACAAAACATCGCTTATTCGCTGTATAGAAGATAATGGTAAAAATTACGTTGTTATTGATCTTTTTCTCATACCCATTTCGAAAATTCTATTCTTTTTTGAACTGAACATGCACACATGGTATACTTCTTTATCTTTTACAAAATACACGCACTTGCATTTGTTTAAAAATGTCTTCTTCATAGTTTATTTCTTGTGAAAAATTAAGTTTATGCCGACATTTTTGAAATAGTGTAATTATCTCAAAAGTACACATGTTAGATATACCATATGGTTAACAAAAATGAAAGGTAATTAATAAAGGGTGTTCCATTTAAAATAACAAAGTTATGGTCCCTCAAACATTTCATAAATTAACCGGTTCTAGTAACCATCCTGTATAAGATTATCCAATACTATTAGTGGCGCTCGAAAGAGCCAAGCTTTGTTTATCGATATGCCAAATTACATCCTTTAATATTTAATAATGATGCTGATAACACATTTTCTTTCTGTAGCTAATTCGAAAACGATTCTGCAAGTATCTTTCCTTTTAAGTGCTTGGAATTAGGATTTGACCTCACATTGCGTTTTCTCAATTTTCATTATATTATTTACTTTAAAATACTCGGTTTCACTCTGTGGTTAATAGTTAATATGTGTTTACGTTATACCGTCTTCTGTATTATTTGGAAACAGCACACAATTACTTTTATATTTGTACCTGAATACCGCAGCTTGCAAGCAATTTCCACATAATGGGAAGTTTATAATTTATTTTCAAAATAAGTCCTACAATACAATGGGTATGTTTACATTAACTTATTGGAATTCACGCAATTTCTTATTACAACTATTCGCTGGTATGTCTACATGCAGAGTTAATTAAAATTTTTACTATTAAAAATGAAATGTGTTAGTGTATTTCTTGTATTGAAACGATAATGGAATATCCATGCTTTGTTGTTATACGAGATTAGCACCCCCTTGTTAATCCCTTCGCTTTTGATAAAGGATTTATTGTATCAAAACCTTCGATCGTTTCTTCATTGAAAGCTTTTAATATTATCGTAAGCTCTTGGTTGTTGATGTTCATTGTTATGTTATATTTAATTTTATCGGCTCCTTTATATTCGAATGAAGAGTAAAATAAATTGCATGTGATATCTGGAAGGGGATTATTTTCTGAAATGTGACCTATTTTGTAATGGGATATCCTCGTAATGTCTGTATTCAATGCCCGAAAATTCTTTGTTTGAAATGTAGAACGTAAAAACTTTACTTTAGGATAAGGTGTTACATTTTTATTACAAAAATCGATAGGTTATTATCTTCATTTTAAGGCTAACATTACTACATAAGACGTTACTAAATCGTTTCCTAATTTAGACTTTTTTCTGGAAATCTATACGATCCTGGAGAAAATGGGAAATTGTAAAAGTCCTTATTTTTCTTTTTTCTTGTTTTCTTGCTGTTGCTGGCACTCCGTGTTGGTAATAAAGTTAAAACTTAATGTCGTTTTTTTTTAATTAACTTTCTGTTTTGCTATACTTGAAACTGTTCTTTCAATGTTAGATTTTCCAATTATCAAACCTTCACGGATACCTGAGCAGATTTTAAAATTTTTGTGTAAAACTATAATTTATCTCTTGATAAGTATTCGAACATCACGTGTAGCTACAATTACGTACAAACAATGTATTCATCAGGGCGCCTCTCATCACCACTTATTCTTGGATATTAATCTTCATGTTTATTTAATAATTTGGTTGCTATTGTTCTTTTTCATAAAAATGAAACAGATCGTTTTCTATAATATCAAACAAAAAAAACAAGATATTGAAACATTTCTTGTTACCGATAAATTGCTACGAAAAATTATTAGAAATCTAAACCATGTTTTGCAATTTTACATGTAAAATGTGTCACAACGGGCGTAAATTATAATTGCTTTAAATCCGTAGGTGTAGACGTCTGTCAGTACCACTCAATTTTTTACTCTTCAATGCTATAAACGTATATTTTAAGTTGTAATTGAAATAAGGATCGATATTTGCATAGCTGTATATTTCCAGCAAAATTTATTTTTTTAATAGTAAACATAACAGTTGATTAAACTAATGATTATTAAATTAAAGAAACGTTTGTTGGTTTTGTACTTTATTAAATCATCTTCAGGAACCGTTCGGAACACGTCTAAATTTGGTTTTAGAGTAGTTCTTAAATATCTTTTATATCTCTTCAAAAAAATATTCTTTGTTGTTATTTTGTTTAAATATCTTCGAAAGAAATTATGGTTCAACATGTGCTTAAGTATAAAATGAACACACCTCATTCTAAATCTGAAAAACTACTCTGAACTCCTCTGAAACCAAATTTAGACGTGTTCCTAACGGTTCCTGAAGATGACCTAATACAGATCGAAAGCGGTAGAACTAAAATTTATTCACCATTCTTTTCATTTCTCAAAAGATGCAAAAAAGCAACAAACTCAACAATAATGATTATTAAATTCCATCTAACAACAACATGAAAAATCTAATTTACTTTTTTAAACAGTATTAACGAATTAATGATTAAAAATTAAATTAAATTCATGTTTCTTACAACGTTTTACTTCAATTGTTACAGAGAGTACCCTTGCGATCATTACACTGCAATCATTAACGTTGCCTTAATGAACACTGGCTGTCCAAGACCCGTCGTGAGGGACACGGCCCTTCAACTTTTGCAACTCCTGGATAAACGGTTCTTTGGTGCTGTCGGACCTCTAGCTGAGGGAGACTTGGGTAAGTACCCTTTCCAGTCTTATTCCATTTTGTGTTTGAAATCGAATAATTTTCCTTTGGTTCAAACTCAACTAACAATCCTATAAGGGGGGAAAATGTAAGTGTCTTAATAAGTTTTGACATTTAATATTACATTTATTTTTCGCTTCATGATTTTACTTTTGAAACAGTGGGCTATTGCCGAGCTAACTTGATGAGTAAATACGTGAATTCCCAAGAAAAGGGAAATAAAGTAAATATTTGTTCGTAGATAAATCAACTTTTAAAACCCAACGTTTGGCGAATTTGTTTTTAAAGAAAGTTTACAGTTTACATAAAGTGCCGTACGTTAACTTTCAACTTCAATTATCTGATGAAATACTACATTTCGGAGAAAAGTTGAAGAGAAAGCTTTTAAGTTAAATTAGAATTGTATGTAATTATTATGATTGTCGAGGTTTATTTAATGTACATAAACGAATTCGGTAATTGTTACAACTTTGTGATATTTACCGAAAGGTAATAATAATAAACATTAATTTGAATGCTTTAAAATCGTGAATGAAATTATCCCGTTTAAAACGCAGGATTACCGATAAAACCTTCTGGAATAAAATCGATTCCAATAAAATTACGTCCCCATCCAATTTCAATCTTTTTCAACTCAAAAAAGGAGAATATTCGGTCGACAATCACTGCATAAACGATCCAATATTTTCCCCATTACCAGAGGTGAAGTTGAGCATTTCCTGGAAGCCGTACGAGCTCACATTTTTCGCGTTTAAGTTTTGTTTTTCCCTTTTTTGCTTAGTTTTAAACTCATCCCATCATCCGCACAAAGGCTTAAAAAACTTTTATAAACTCCAAACGAGACGGGGTCGAGTCTTTGACGAAAGTTGAATGAATCAAATTTTTTTTCATTTACTTTTCAAAACCATTCGGTCCGGCCAAATTTATTCAAAGAGTTTCCGGAGACGTGTATATAGGGCCAATTTATGGTCCCGTTTATGTACTCTTTTTTTTGGGAAGAGGCGTTAAACGCGAACCGCAAAATCCCGGAAAGTTATTAGAGAGGGAGTCGTAAAATTGGTACTTTTGCTTTTCATTCTTTTTTTTCTTTTTGTATTTACGTCTCCCACAATTTTCTTTGAAGTCGAAGGTGTCTTGTTATCGTTATTGTTAACGTGTGAACGCTTTGATGATCATATTGGGAAATTTAAATAATTAAATCACTCTACGATTACAATTATATTTTTAATTCACTACATATCACAACTAATATATTATAATATTCATTTTTTAACACCAATTAAGTATTTATAAGACTAGATTTTGTTATATAATAATGAGTAACGTTTAATTATCTAAGCATATAATGCACGATCAATACCCTTTAAGCCGATTATTTGTGTATTAGAATTTGACTCGGTGTTCTCCATGTTAATATTGTGACGTTTCTTTTTGGAAATGATCATTGAAGTGGACGTAGACTGAGTTCTACTATCTAAAAAATGGAATGTTGAAGAAAACATATTCATTGTATTGAAATACCTCACCTAAAGCCGTTGTGTTTCTCCTTCTGAATTTTCTTGGAAACAGCAAGCTTTTAACGGCTTTCCGAAAGTTCTGTCCGCTTATGCAATAGAGAATAAAATTGATTCCGAAGTTGGCATAAAACATCTGTTGCGCGTATTGTTGAAGATGAAGGAATGTTCCCAGGACTGTCTCAGTTTCCGAAATTTCATCTTTAACCTGCAAAGATTGACAATATTAAATCTACATCAAATTAAAAAATTATTTGTCATACATTTTAATTAAAATTAGATTTAATTTATAATTTTCATTTACAATTTAATTGAAATGTCAAGAACGATATCTTCTTTAAGATGTAATCACAATCATTTCCATAGCATCAATATTTATGGGCGACGTTGATTGATTCGATTGGGATAGAGAGTGTGTGCGTAGGGGTTGTTTTTATTTTGAACTCTTGGATGTTGTTAGTAAGACATTGAAGGTTTGTTTACGTTGCAGTCGAGATCGTATTGAACGAATGCATTTTCATTCGATACCTTAAGCGATCGATGTTTGTTTTTATATACAGGAGGGATTTTTAAAATTGATATATTTGTTTTAATAAAAGTGAGTGCATAACAACATAAAATGATAAACAAACTTTAAATAGTAGGATATAGTATTTACATGTGTTTAACATTTTTTAATTTTTCTATTTTTATGACCCATGTTTACATTAAATCTTTCCGTTTGAAGTCCGGAAGCTTCAACGCGTTTTGTAAAACCTGCCTGCTCATAAATTAACATCAATTTTACCAAACATTTTATACTCCGCTAGATTAGAATAGCGCTGGTTCGTAAATATTTTGTATTTTTCGTTTCAACTTTTGCGTATGCGACATTTTGAAATGTCACATGATATTAATATAGGACATAGATGGATACGGCGTGTGCGTCTATACAACGTACGTATGTGAAAATTTTGTGCTTTCATTCAAAGAAAGTGCAATCGACTGTGTTTGATGCGAACCACCTATGTTTAAATGTAATTTTACTAGTTCCATATAGCTTTGAATTTGTAACAACAACATTTTTTATCAGAAAAATATGGAGTTTACAATATTTGAAGTAAAAGTAATATTTATTATGCACGATTTTTCATAGAACAGAACATAAAGCGAATAGAATTTGCTAAAATTCGACAACTATGTTAAATGATATCAACGTTATTTTTCCCGGTAGAGTTTAGAGAGGGTTAACTAAACTCCAAGGGGTATTGTTATTGTATTACCTGAGCAATGTCGTCCTTGAATTCCTTTAGTACCATCACAGTTAAATGCCAAGATAGTATTTTTTATGATAATGGCGTGAATACATCCAAAATCTTCGTCGAAAGAATTAAATGATTCGAATAGAGTCTTTAGGGAGAAAAACATAGAAACTTTATTACAGCAAGTTGGGAATCAACTCAACAAATAGATACTATTACAAATATAAAGGCGTTGACCTGATTTTTTTTTGACTACATTGTTGAAACTGTGGTATATCGCAGAAAATGTGGTAGAAATCTGCCTAAGTAGCTGAAATGCAATTAAGAATGAATTCCTATTATTTCCGCGTTCTTTCACATTTGGACACAGTTTTAATGATCTTTTTAGAAAGCAAATGCACAAATTTGCTCCAAGGTCTTGTTCCTTTATATTAGTAACTGCAAAAGAGCTTTACCGAAAATGTGGTGTCTTAGGCGGCCTCTGGAAAAGGTTACCTTATTATATGTTCAGCTGCTTCTGACTCATCGTTGCAAAATCGACAAGTTTAATCCTCGGCTTGTCCAATACGGAAAATGTGGTATTTGAGGAGTGCATGTCCAGTCAGAAAGTCTGAAAGCATCCTTAAATCTCCTTTGGTGTCATAAAATCTCTTGGGTCTGCGATCTGGAAGTTATTTCCAGCGTGAAGCTACTTTTGAGGCGTTCTAATTACCCTGAATGCTACTGTGATCTACTGCTACTGTATAAACTCACCATACAATAATATCATTGCTCCCAGCGGGTTTTCTTAAGTTGTTGGTACATTCTCTGATCAGTACCAAGTCACATGTGAAGGTTTAGATTTCTTTCAGGGCAGCCAGACTGTCTATGATAATGTTTGTGGATGCACCTTCTTGTCCCTTTTGAAGGATCAAAGTGGTGCAGAAGTTTACAGGTAGAATTTCTGCTTGAAAATGGTTGTATCGGAGCTGAGTGACAGTTTGATTCCCTATTGTCCATGCTTACTCCATAGTCAACTGCCTTTGAAGCATCGGTAGACCAACCGAGGACTCCTTTTTTTAGTTGAGACTCACTCTTCGTCCACTCATCCCTGTTTCTAAATATGACTTTATATCGCTGGTCGAAGTTATTTTCTTTTGGCATAAGATCCGTCTTAATTTCGATCAAGTGATTTAGACTTGAGTCCTTGAGGATTTTATGGTGTTCTCTGAGGTTATCCTGCATTAATTTGAGTGAAGAGCGCGTTCTCAGTGATGAGGCACTCAAGACAGTCTCCTTTTTATATACATATAAATGAAGTGGTATGAGATCGAGTAGTGTTTCGATAGCAGCCGTCAGTCAAGATCTCATGGCACCTGTTATGTTAAGACATTTCAGTCGCTGTAAAAGCTGATAACGTAAATTTACAAAAATTAAAGCTTTTTATTGTCCTGGAAAAATAATACTGCTCTCTCTTTATAAGCATACTTAACAATATCGTCATGCGTCGGCCTTAAAATATCAGGAACTATATTGTCAGAAAGAAAATTTTTGAAAATTTATGAATTTGCATTAAAGTGGTGAGTGGATCACACCCGGAACTCCACCAAATATATTAATGACTCTAATCAAAGACGTGCTACCAAAAGAATATTTGGTACAAGCCCGTTTTTTAGGATTAATCAAAGAAGTTTCAGTCAAATTAATTCTGATATATTTCTATCGATTTAGTTTTTTTCCATTTTAGTCTTATCCAGTCCTAAAGGCACATTATATGTTTGCGTTGTAAATTATCCAGGGTGATAATTTAGAACATTGCAAGATTAGCTGATATAGGTAGATGTTAGGTATAGACATTATTCAATTGTTAGATCGTAATTGATGGACTGAAGCTATTACCAAGTCTTACGTGTGATACTTTGAGTCATGCTAATAAATCAGACAAATTATTTTGAAGGTATAGTTACAAACACCAAGGGTGGAAAGTGTAGATAAGACTACAAAATAAACAATTTTGCTTGGGTTGGGTTGTGTTAAAGTGTCGATATATCGATATTTATTGGCTATTCAATACGCATATCAGCGTAATATCATTGATGTATTGATACAAAGAAAACGGTTATAGTCTAATCAAAGCAGTACCTAGACTTCTTTCAGAAGTATTTTGCCTTGAATTATCAATATTTAGCCCCTTTATAGTAGTAATTTCTGTAAACAGAATATAGCCTTCAGTTATTAGAATCTAGTTTTGTGCTAACAGTATCTAGATTTCTGTTAGCAGTTTTAGATATTTGTCAGCGATTATAATCTTGCAGCATCCATACTTCTTTTTCAGTAGTATTTAGATTTTATTAGCAACATTCAGCGTTTCTATAGGAATTATTCTACAAAGAGAATAGACTCTTTAATTACCAGGATGTAGTTCTATCAACAGTATCTAGACTTCTGTCAGTAGTTATAATCTAGAAGCAGTATCCAGACTTTTTTAGTCTTTTTGTAGCAGTTACTCTGTAAAAAATAGTCTTCATTTACCAAGATCTAGTTTTCTGCCAACATTATCTAGACTTTTGCCAGTAGTTTCTAGATTTCTGCCAGTAGTTATAATCATCTACAGTTCTTTTAGAGGTATTTATCATTTAAGTAGCAATAATATTCAAACCTTTAATACTAGCATCTTCTGTAAGAAATATATAATCTTCAATTATCAGTATCTAGTTTTCTGCTAACAGTGTCTAGACTTCTGACAGCAGTTTCTAACTAAAAAAGTTAGATACAATATCGATATGAGCATTGAGCGTCACCATGCAACTTAGACCACGATAATCAAGCCAATTCTCTATATAATCTTGTACATCTCGAATACATCTATGATGGAAGAATCTATTATAATTGTGTATGAAACAAAATATGGGCCAAATGCTCGCCATGGCTTTGGTGGCATACCTCTATCTGATGGTCGATATTTTCTATGACTACAATGTACAATGTCGTGAATGTGCCGAATCTCATCCGTTAGCTCTTAAATTGTTTTTGACTCATTGACGTACACTTTTTCTTTTAAATATCCCCAAAGAAAGAAGTCCAACGGTGTTAAATCATATGATCGTGACGGACAATTATAATCGCCACGAAGTCAGATAACACGGCCATTGAATTTCTGCAAAATAGCCATTGCTTCGTTGGCTGTGGGGCAAGTGGCACCATTCTTTTGGAACTACTTATCATCCAGGTCCATATCCTCAATTTCTGACCACAAGAAGTTCGTAATCATTTTGCGATAGCAAACCAAACCTAAACCGCACCCAACAGTCATTCTTTATGGATGCATCGGCTTTTCAACAATCACTCGTGGATTCTCATTTGTCCAAATGCACCAATTCTGCTTGTTAACGAATCTACTGAGGTGAAAGTGTGCCACGTCGTTGAAGAACTTTGTAAAATCATGGTCAGTATTCCTCAGCTCTTCTTCAGCTCTTCAGTCAATTCAAAATTGTAAGCGTTTAAATTCAAATCTTTATTCAAAAGTCGTGACAAGTCGAGGTTGACGGCTCTTCTGTCACACTATCCCGAACAACAGTATTGTTTTCCGCAGAACTGGGCGACTATGCATAAGTATTTTTACACTTCTTACAGACTCGATTTGCTGACATTTGCGCACAATTCTCCCAATTGTGAACACATTTTGTCGATTATGCTGACCGAAAAAATCACGAAGTGCCCGAAATGCATTTTGATTTGAACGTCCATTTTCGTAAAAGGCTTCAGCAAACTTAACGCGCTGCTCAATTGTATTCTGACACAAAGAATTGTCAAATTAAGTTCGGCAAAAATCTTGACGTTAAGGTGTGACTCACAATTAACATCTTGCATTATGGTTGCACCACCCTTTATTATATCGCCATGCACCAGCGATGCATGCTGTTCTATGTTCTGTGTATGTCCACTCTTCAGATTTTCGTTGCGTTGCAGTACAGTGGGTGACTTTATATTGGGTGGTTGATATCTGATGTACACACAAAATGTAATAGCTGGATTTAGAAAAACATTAACTCCTGCTCAGGAAATGGTACAAGTAATTAAAAGAACTGCCAATCTAGGAAGAATGTGCGAGAGTTCAAAACAAAATGATTGGGTGAAGTAGAAGATGTCTGTGAATGCAGTTGTGCCAAATGGTGTCGGAAGCACTATGCAGAAAAAGGTTAGAAGTGGTATTCGACATTATCTTGCAAGTCCTCTGAAAAATCTGCATAATTGATATCTTCATTGACAACGAATTCTGTTGCATTACCATATGAAAGCCAATCAAGTAATGGCTATCAATTTATATTCAAACCAGATGCAGTTTAAATTTCTTTCTTAAATTCGTCTGAACTCTCCTTGATTTCTTTTCTGTTTATGTTCTAAAAGTACTGTCATATAAAATTCATCTACCAAATAAGAAAATAATGTTGGACAGCGTGGCCTAGCGTCCCATCACGTAAATATGCATAGTCAATGATTTTAAGCGACATGCAACGTCGCACTGCATTGCGTTGAATCAGCTAAATCTGTTCCTGTTATGTATCTGTTAACGATATACAAGTACTGTTTTTTTCTGTTGATTGATAGATTTGCTTTCGCTGTTGTCATCGTGATGTTAAGTTTATAATAGAAAATAAGAGATCTCTGTTGTACGTCAACGATGAAAATTTTATTATTATTGTTTGTTTTCGACCGGTTTCGGCTACTCAGCCAACATCAGGAAACCACGTTAAAAAATGTTGTAACTATCTTCGAACCTCAATTTTATTAAGGAATATTTTTAAAACTTTTTAACGTGGTTTCCTGATTATGGCTGTGTCGAAACCAAAAAATAATAAAATTTTCATCGTTGAAATACAACAGAGATTTTTTTATTCTAAACTTTTTTGATGATGTTAACATTATTGCAAGCTCGAAAAGAGACATGATAGAAGCCGTCTGACTAGTTAGGAGAGTAGGGTAAAATTAAACCCAACCAGAGATCTGCAAAACAGTTAGAATAATAAGACCGCCGCCGATGAGACCAAAAAGCCTAAAAAATTCGTTTAACAAAGAAATCATCTCACAATCAGATTTATAAAAAAAACAAAATGTCGTATATGTGCAAAACTTTAAAGTCCCCGTTATTGTGGTATAAATCCGAAACTTGCGAAACGTGTATGTACGAAAGAGAGCGACATTTGAATAAAAAATCACAATACCTTTTTGGAGAGATGTTTCAATATAGCTAATGGTGAAGACGCTATAACTTTGAATAAATATCTACCATATGGAGATTTAGCAATCGTAAATTCATTTTATATTTATAAAGATTGGTCGCTTGGGTGTGGAGAGAACGAGGGACGAAGAATCCCCAAGAGAATTACTAAACGGGTAGCGGTTGAAAAACGGAACGATCATGACTCGGTGTAAGAGTGAATTAGAAATAGAAAATCAATAAATAATTTTGACGTGAAAGTTTTAAAACTTTTTCATAAATTCAATAAAATATTAATAAATATATTAATTAAATTGGTATTAACGAAATCCGTAAATAACAATGCGTACGAAATGTACAAAATGTTTGCGAAGCAGGTTAATTTTAATTATTAATGGAGATTCTGTGATGCTAGCGTTACATTCTGTCCTTTCAGTGATTGTCATTCGAAATTTAATTGATAACAACCCTCGTAATGTATTGTCAACAACGTCAGTCATAAGTAAATTATAGCGAGTAAATAACTTATAAATTTACAACCCAACTTTAGTTACATAATTTATAAATTTGCATTTGAACATACGTAAATTAAATTAGCTTTAAAAGTGTTATGTTCGTTTAAAATTAATACCAAATCTTTAAGGACACAATGTATATTTTTATGAAATGAATGAATGCATAATGTAACAAAGATTTATTTTTCTGAATATTTCATGGAATATATCAAAATCTTAAAAATAAACACCGTCCTTGTTTATTTACAAAAAGACTTCTGTATTTTTTTCTTTTCCTTGGATTTCGTAATGATGCAATAGTAAGATCAAACGAACACTTAAAAAAATTCTTTTTGTCGTATTTATTTATTGATTCTAGTTGCGAAAGTTTTTTAAACTGCATTTGTTATAATAATTTTAATTCAATGTTTTATAATAGTGTTTGTTCATTTTTTTTGTTTAAACATTTTTTTTTCGAAAATCGTTCCTGAAAGTATTAAGAGAAAATCCGTACATATTTACATCGTACGTTGTGTTTTTAATTAAACAATTTCGCGAAACGAATATCGACATTTATTTTAAACGAAAATTCCCGTCTATTCGTATTTTAAACGTTACTCAAGGTATTCCAAAATTATAAATTACTCAATTATGTAAATCTTAAGAAATACTTTTAGAATTAAAACGAAATTCACGTACCCTCGATTATTAAATTAATGTCCGGTTTAATTACGTAATATATTTTATAGAACGAGGGGATGTAAGCACCACGCATTTAATTAATAATGTCACTTGCAGATAATCGTAACGATTCTTCACGTAATAATTGGTTTGATTTTGAAATGTGCGCAGATTGCGAAAATGTTAGCTTGAACGTATTAGTTCAATTAAAATAATTGGTTTTAGAACGTGGTTGTAAATTAAATTGGATGTGGAAACGGAAGGATTCTTTCATTTTCCGGATTCCCTGCGGTGTTAGTTGAATCGTTCTCGTATTCCCCAAACAGGGAAAGCATCTTTTGCAAATAAGTTCATTTATCACTGCCTATTTTATTTAACGTGGGTATATTGGTATTTATTTATGTTCACCCTCAGAATTGAACACGTTAAAACTCATCTGTTCACGTTTTATTGCTTACTGTATAAATAACTGTTCTAAAAATAAAATATTCTTTTTTAATATTACGTTTTAAGAGATTTTATTGAATCGTCTTTTATTTATTTACAAAAAAAAATTTTTAAATGAAGAATTCGTTCACAACGATTTTTTTTATTATCTAAAAACTAAATTTACGTTTATTGTTGGACGTTTTTGCGTGGGATTGTTTTCGTTTCATTCAATTCAATTTTGGTTTGTAAAACAAACAAAAATAAAGTTAAGTCTTTGTATTTGTGTCACGGTGTGATAGTATTATGTGCAGATTTTCTGTGTATATTGAATCGGGGCTCCAAATTGTATTTGCATTAATCGGATAATCAGATTAAAAAAGATAATGGTGAAATTGTTTTCACATAGAATTCTTATAAAAACGAGTGTGCATAGTTAAATTTGTATTCGCAGTGGAATGCGAGTAAACCAACTTAAAGTTTAGTACATCGTAAAGCTTTCGGAACTGTTTGTCACATTCGCCAACTCATGGTATTGATGTCGCAACGCAGGGAAGATTGAGATCCCATTAAGTTTCCGCGAACAAAACACCCAGAATAGAATCCATTTCGCGGGACTTCAAAGTTATATTAATTATCTAAACATTCTAAAACAAATTTTTTCTTCCAAAGTATAAAAAAAATCTCATTACCAAAACATTGTGTGTGTGTGTGTCATGTTACTTTCCAAACAATCACGCTAAAAGTTTTCGTACACCCAACGTAGGGAACGTAAATTAGTTTACTTAATTACCTCGGCAACTAAATTACTCCTCTACCAAAATGCTTTATTGCTCTCCGGGTTCAGAACATAGAAAAACAAGAATCATAACTTAAGTTTCTTCACAGGCAGATTATAAATGTTTCTATTATTTAAGTAAAACGCAGTAAAGGTTAGAAAAAATTAAAATGTTTCCTTGTGTTTTTCTGGTTATAAAATTATTTAAACATAAAAGATGATATCAAAGTGGATTAAAATTAATAATTAATTATAAATAGAATAGAATTCGTAGTTCATAATAATTGATTAAAATTTCGTACAAAGGCTTCGTCGGATAAATTCGTGGTTACCATTGTGAAATTTCCGCTATTTGTTGACTCGTTCCGGAATACAATATTATTATAGGTTTTTGACTGTGTAATAATGGTTTATATTGGACTATGGATTTTCACTCCTCGAAAACAAGTGGTATGAATGCCGGATTATAATACGGTTCACGGAAATAGGATAAAATTAATTTATTTAAATTTATTTATTTTCTGTTGGTGAAACCTAACTGATAAATCAGAATTATTTGACGATGCAAAAATCTTGAGGAGCTGTAGAGAATTCAAAACAATAATATTTTGACCTACCTCGGTATTCAAAACTTGTATAGGCTCAGAACCTTGTTTAGAGGTCATCGAGTTAATAAACTAATAAAATTTTGCAAATTACATCAATATCGATTATATTCGTTTTGTTGACTTGAAACATCAATCCAAGAAAATATTTTTGTTTATCCAACGGTTCGTTTATTCCACGTATTGGTCTAGAATAACAAGTGTAGCTCGTGATTCGGAATTATGACCTACGCTCTTAGTTGGTTTCAGACATATTAAAAAATGTTTACATTTATTTTTGTTACCTACCACAAATACCGATGAAGTGCTTCACGAATATGCATAATGCCGTCTACACTGTATGTTCTGTTCTATATAACATTTCTTGTAAATTCAAAGAATAGGTTTGTAAAAAATGTATAAAATGTGATCGAAAATGATTTTGTTATAGATATGTTTGGTTGAATTTGTAATATTACAAATTGCTTTAAAGGATAATCTTTTAACAATACATTTTCTAAGACATATTTCAGCATGTGTAAATAATACAACATGTTTCTAATATAAATACAACATGCACACAAAACCATCTAATTTAATTATATGTTTTTGTAAGCAGCTAGGTGTAATTACTATAATTAATTAGATCAATGTTCTTCAACCCGTGTTCCGCGAAACCCTAGGGTCCCAATCAAACGCTTCACGGGTACTATGAGTTTTAATATTAATAGTTTCAAATACTCTCGGTATAAGTAGATTTTGTTGTTGTTTAATTCTTACAAAGGCAACTTTACAATAAATTTTGCTTTCTTTGAACCTAACCTAAAATCCTTCAGAAATTAATGCAGAATTGGCTTCAAACAGGCAAAGTGGGATCAAAATTAGAAGAACATGCAACTCGTTCTTTTGCAAATTGGACTAGTTTTTCGCCAACATTAAACCCAATTGATAAAAGTCAAGAAGATTCACTCAGAAATTTCATTTTAAATGACTGGTGATTATGTATGTATATATATGTGAGCAAGTAGTATATGTAGAGACGAATCTACACTACGCGCTACTTGCCAAGTAACTTGACTTGAAATAAACTTGGGATGTACTTGTCCAAGTCGAAGTAAATTATACACGTTACGTGCTTACTCGCAAAGCCACATTTTTTTTCGAAAACTAGAATGACGAGTAACTTTTAAAAATGGACGAAAATGGCAACAGATTCTTTATTGTGCCACTAAGAACATATCTTTTACACTCTTGTATAAGTAAGACTTCCTAAATGATTGACGTTCTCAAAAAATTCATTTAAAAAGAGAATTAGGCGTAAACATTATTAAAAAAATTCTTTTAGAGTTCATTTAAGAATTTATTTCGTGCTATACGGGAATTTTTTGTTATAAAAATGAAAGTAGGCAATTTTCGAGTACAAATCCATGCGTGAGTATCTACATTTTTTTTGAGATATCAAGTTTTGAACTCAACCTAAATTTGTAATATCTCATAAAAGTAACATTCCCTTAATTATTTTTGAAAAATTGTAAAAAATTAAATTCATAAGATATCTTAATGATTTTTGTGATCTTTAAAGGAAACTATGCAAATTTGTGAGAACAAATCCATACTTGAGTATCCCAATTTATTTTTGAAGTATCAAGTTTTGAACATATCCTAAATTTATGGCAGTTTATAAAATTAAAAATCTTAATCATTTTTCAAAAATAAATTGTGGTTTATAACGAAAGTATACACTTTTCTTAGAATTAACTAACTTCTTAGAATAATTTTTGAAAAATCGAATTCTTAAGATATTTTGATGATCTCTTTTGCAATTTATAAAGAAAAGTATGCACTTCTTCATAAAATTAAAAATGTCTAACCATTTTTGAAAAAATCTTAGAAATCTAAATTCTTAAGAAATCATGATGAAGTTTTTCGTGATTTATAAAGAAAAGTGTACACTTGTCCAAAAACAAAACCCTGCGTGAGTATCTCAATTCGTTTTTGTGATATCATGATTTGAGCAATTCATAAAATTAAAAATTTCCTTAACTATTTTTCAAAAATCGAGCGAATTCTTAAGATATCTTTATGAAATTTTTTATAACTTATAAAGGAGTACTATATAAAAAAGTATATATTTTATATACTCTTTTTAGTGAACAAAACGACAAATAAACAGCAATTTAAATCCCTTAAACTTAAAGCGTCAACTTTTTAAAGTTTAGCATTTAGAAACTAAACGTCCACTTTTAAAAGGTAAAAGCGAATATTTTAAAACAAAGTGTATTGACCTAAAATCGGAAAGGGAGTACCTTTGAAAAATATTCAATTTATTGTAAATTACGGTTGGTGTCGTAAAGGCCATCATAGCACATATAAAGAAACAAGTTCTAGACATCAAGGCTATCCATTCCTGTCTTCATCACGATGCTCTCGCTGTTAAAGGAATACCGAAACTCCTTTGCATAAAGTTCTCAATGACACCGTGAAAATGGGTAATTTCATCATATCCAGACTTCTAAATGCAAGGAATTTACTCTATTGTATGATAACCTGAGAAGCTTACATAAAAATCTCTTTTTTTCATACTGATATAAGATGATTATCGAGGAGAAAAGTTCTAACACGATTCTGGAAACAGTTTGATGAAATTTGTATCATTTTATTTGTACGTAAATTTGTTAGAAAACTTAATTATAGTAATTGGTTTCAACATTCACTACAAAGGTTAAATGGTGCAATTGTTAAGGTTGATAGTAAAGTAAATTTGCAAAAATTTAAAATTAAGCTTTAGGAGAAATATATCACGAAAAATAATAAAGAATGTTTTGCCAATTTAAACGATTTCTCAGCAATCAATAATATCGATATTCGACCAGGATTTAAAAAATAATGTTTCCAAAAATTTAACGGGCTTGCAAACAACATTCTTGGAATACTTTTCCTCTACTTGCAATAATTTAGGTTGGGTTGAAAATCCTTTTAATGATTATAGTAGTATTCACTTTCCCAATTAAGTAAAAAAAAGCACTTATAGATATACGGACTGATACTACACTAAAATTACACGCGTATGATGGCATCGGTCCTTTTTGGATAAATTTAATGGATTGGAAATATCCGAAAATTGCCAAACGCACTGTAAAAAATAATGCTTTTTGTACCAACCAATCTCTGTGAGAAATCATTTTTTAGTTTTACAATCATACGAATTTTAACCGACTGTTAGACAGGGAATATAATATGCATCTTATTCATATCATCTCTATCACACCATTTAGGTGTGTTACTGAATGAAGGGTTCCATAAAAAAAATTATCTCAAAAAAGGGTTCCGCGCGATGACAAAGGTTGAAGAACACTGGTCTAGATTAAATTATGCTCTTTAATAACAACAATTTTAAAAATAAACTTGAATACCGCAGTCGTTAATTTGCATACCGCTAATTACGGCTAATTTTGACATTCATTTGCATTTACGGCTGCTATAATAAATTTTAATACATACACGTTGGATTCTGCAATGCTAGGAGAAATGTAATATAGTCTTTGAAATAATTATGATCCAACTATTTGATAATTACAGACCGATAAATTGTGCATTTTTTAAATGTGTGCCGTTATGATGCGGTTATAGTGAAAAACTCACTGAAAGTTGTTTGTCGTTTTGATAATGTCTATTATAAAAATCCTGTTTCCTACAGAATGCATGTGAATTGTGTATTAAAAATATTACAACTAGCTGATAATTATCGGCTCTTCGGCTATTTGCTATTTTTTTAATAAGATTTGCATCTTATTAATTTTCTGCAATCTGATGTGCGAATTGCATAATATGCAAACAGATCTTCCAGAGTGAATATTAAAAAAAACATTTAAGTATTTTTTTTAATATTCATTCTGTCAACAAAATCACGATTTTGTTTTTTAATATGTTTTTTTGAAATTACCTCTTACGATCACTGAGGCCTGTAATAGATCAGCTATAATAGATGTAATAATAGGCCTATAATAGATCAGTAGAAGATTTAAAGATTAACCAATATTAAAGAATGAAATTTTATTCTTGTAGATCGATCTCTACGTTTAAACTGTAATTGGTGCTCAAACTAACATTGTCCTTTTTTTTGAAAAATATTAATTTGATTAAAACAGTTAAAATGATTATTTATGCATAAAGATGGTATATATCTTTATATTTATACAGTGCGTTCACGATGAAAGGAATAACTTCAATAATATTTTGAATAGCATCGTTTGGTCAATTTTTAATTTTGATGTCTCAACCCAACCCAACTAATATCTAGTGCTAAGTAGCTAATTGGGTTGGGTTGAGATCAAGTTGATGTTAGCCCTCAAGATCCATCAAAATGATCTCAACCCAATTAGCTGGTTAGTAGTAGTAATTAGTTGGGTTGGGTTGAGGCATCATAATTAAAAATTGACCAGACGAGCAATTTGGGTTGAACACCTAACTAATATTTAGTGTCAATTAGCTAGTAGGGTTGGGTTAATATTATTGGCTCAACCCAACCCAATTAGTATCTAGCACTAACTAGCTAGTTGGGTTGGGTTGAAATAATATTTATGGTGCAATCCAGCCCAATTGATAGTTAATACTAACTAGGTAGTTGGGTTGGGTTAAAATTAATGGCTCAACCCAACCCAAGCTATATCTAGCACTAAGTAGTTAGTTGGATTGGGTTGGGTTCAGATAAGTTTATTGGCTCAACCCAACCCAATTCAACTAATATTTTATGCTAATATTGTCCTATACCTAAATAAATCACAAATAAATTAAATAAATAAATTACAAAGTTGGAATTTGTCAGTTTGTTTAAACCAAATTTATTCCTTTCATCGTGAACACACTGTATATCATTCTTGCAATGAATTTTTTTGATATTTGTCATTTGATACATGCAAATGTGTTGAATAACGTTTAAGTGTGGTTACAGTTAACTCACATCCAACTACATAATCACGAGGGAGCTTACATTATTGATCGTGTCTAACTACTTAGTTATTGGAAATGTGTTTCTCTTTGAACGTAATATCGCAAATTTACTAGAATATTGTCACAACTCAAAAGTCTAGCAAGTGAGTGATATGCTATGATGTATTTTTTTGGACACATGCGATTATAAATAGGATAGAATTAGGCGTATTGCTTTAAGGGTTAATACGACTTTGTGTATAACAAAACCAAGGGTATTTTAAATATATTGAATCAAATATCAAAAACTTTATTTTGTACTTTAATTGGTCCTTTGTTACAAACTATTATATGACTAGTTTCGGCTAATCGCCATCTTCAGAGATAAAGTCAATATTATAAGAAATGAATACGAAATATGTAAGTCGGCTTTCATAATCACATTTAATTGACACAACTAATTTACTAATTTATAATCGCCATCTTCAGAGAAAAGGTCAATATTATAAGAAATTTATCCGGAATATGTAAGTCGGATTTCATAATCACATAAATTAGTTGTATCAATTAAATGTGATTATGAAAGTCAACTTTATCTCTGAAGATGGCGATTAGTAGAAACTAGTCAGATAATAATTTATTACAAAGGACCAGTTAAAGTACAAAATAAAGTTTTTAATATTTGATTCATTATACGTTACTGGTAGAATGGATTTTCAAACTAATTTTAATCAATATTTTAAACATGTTTAGATAGGTGACAATAAGTAAGAAGACGTACCTATAAATTTCTGCTTTACTTTATACAAAGCAACTGTGTAATTGTTGATAAATGCAACAATTCCTAAATCTCATGAAGTATCTATACTTTTCAAGAAATATTCATTTTTACATCACTGGTATTAATGAAAAAAACATAAAAAGTATTTTTTCTAATGAAGAAGTCGATTGAAAATCAGTTATAAAATCGTTATATTTTAATCAATTTAATTTCATCATTTTAATAAATTGAAAATTCCTCTGTACTTCACTCAATTTAGGCATCCTCTTTCACAATCTTTTTGGCATTTTCTTCTAGATGAAAAATTGCGACGAGTGGGTGGTCGCTCAAGAAGATCAATACTTACCATTTATCAACAATTGTGCCGCAGCTTTGTATAAAGTAAAACAAAAATATAATACTCTTCTTTCTTAGTGTGGCCTACATAAACATATTTGAGATATAAAATTACAAAAAATACTGATGCATTTATCTTGTATAAATTAGGGAAAGCTGAAAATAAAGGGTGACATTTCGATTTCACGAGATTTCACACACGTTTATTATAATTCAGAAAGTGTTTAGCTGAATGTTAAGTTATTGGAGTGTAATCGCTTATTAAATAGGAAATTGTAGTAATACTTTTAAAAATCTAAATGGAGTGGAGCAGAAATATAATGTTGATAAAAATAAAAATATGATCTATAATAAAAATTCTCACAAATGTTATATATGTCTTCTGATAAAATATTCTTTAAAACTTTTTTTTCCCGTTGAAATTTGTAATAATGAATATATCATTATCTTAAATGATACAAAAAAGGAAAACTCGTAAATTTTCATTTCATATATGTAATTAATTTCAAGCTGTTCCAAACCTGATGAGTTTTTTTTCAAGTGTTTCAAGTTATAATACTATATTAAATTTTATTTTTCAACTATTTTACGAGCTACAACATGCCTCGGTACCTGAAAGCGATGTCCATAAACGCAACTAGGACATTTCAGTGGAACAGATATTAGATTTCTTCAACGACACGAATGTGAGAAAAAATTGCGTTAAAGTGCAATATCATGTTTACTGTTGGTTGTTTCATTACATTTCACAAAAAGCGCTTTATTGATAAATTATTTATTTTATTATTTATTTATTATAAAAACTTTCCGGTTTGAAAGGTTGAAACCATGCTAAATGTAATAAACAATATATCAAAAAAAAAATTTTTTACAATAAAATTATAACGCACTGTTGAAAACTTTTTTTACTATTTTTGTAAACGTTTACAAAGTGTTTTTTGTAGACCAATTTAGTTTATTTAGCGATCTAAAAGTACGCTATCAAATGTTAACAACGTTTTGAAACATAATTCTATCAATTTAATTTTTTTTTGCTTGTTATACGAAATTGTTACGTAAAAAGTTATAAAAAAATAAATTGTTCATTTCAATATTGTGTTTTTAAAGTTTTTTACGCTATGTTGAAAGTAATGTTAATGCTTATTTGCATCTTATACACTAAGCTCAATAAAGGGTCATATTTGGTGCGGAAGAGTTTAATGATGACATAGAAAAATCGTTAATAACGAAGCAGATAGTAGGTGACCGTAGGCCATTTTGTGGAAATAAATTAGATTCGTGAATCACTTTTTTTTTTCTTGCGAATATCAATCTTAACATTAGATTTGAAAGAGAAGTTCACTATTAACATGTAGTTATTTATTTATTTCCTATAATTAACAAATAACAGTCCATATTAATTTGTTGAGGCCATATATTTGCAAGAGTTCATATATGAATGTGCGGAACATGTAAATATGTTCCAAAGTTCATATTTTGATGTGTTACGCACACCAAAATATGAACATACATGAAATGCATTTTAATTTAAAACCATTTATTTTTGCAAAATAAATAATAATTTTATGTAGTCATTAAATCAACAAATTTTTGCTAACAAAATTTGTCGTTTCATTAGTAAGGTATTGTTAGACAAAAGGGACATTACCTAATTGAGTTACTTCCTTTGTGTCAAATGCTGACGATTTATCTTTGTCAGCAAGGTCAGCTTTTCTTATATAATTCAAGAATGGTCATTTTTGGGGACAACTTGCTTCTAAATCCCTGTCTCTGTAAATTGTTTATGAATTAGGTCATTTGCGCAGCTTTAAAATAATCATAGGTTGAAAAGTTTAAAATATCCATTCTACCAGTAATGATAAATATGATTAAATAAATAAAATTCTTTGTACTTTAACTGGTTTTATTTAATTTTTGTCTAACTAGTTTCGCCTCTACGGCATCCTCAGAGACTATGTCTTAAAGAATACGTGTGAAATTTATAAATTTGTACCTAATTACTTCCTTAATCTATGTGAATTTTATAAATATTTAAACAATTATTTTGTAAACTCATTAGTTAGTACATTGAACTTTGTTGACGTTAGAATTATACAATAAAATTATGAATTTAAAATTTTAGTACGTTACATGACATGTTAAAATTGATAATTATCAATGTCAAACTAATTAGACAAAAATTAAATAAAACCAGTTAAAGTACAAAGAATTTTATTTATTTAATCATATTTAAAATAATCTATCGAGGTTTTCCTTAAATTTGCATGTTTTAATTTGAAATGTCTTTTAATTAAGAAAGGTTTTGTGTATTGATTCGATAGAAAATAACACCCTAGGATGGAAAAGCCATTTAAATTCCATTTCATATAAAAGCAAATGCTAAATCGTTTTTAGGCAACCTTGGGCTTCATCCATTTTAGTTAGAAATATATTTATACAATTAAATGGAACAAAATCTGCTCGCACTATCACAATAGCCAAATACCACTAATGTTAAATGTTGCCGTTCGTTCATTTACACCTACAGTAAAAAAAATTGTACCCTACTTTACTGCTATTCATGTGAGTGTTTTTGCCTTTCTTTGATTTGTTTTATTTTTGTTTAAATGAAGCGCATACCCTATTAATTTTATCTACTATCAGCTCGAACAAATCATTAGTCAATAATTGCAAAATTTGAGAAGTGAAAATGTATTTATATGTATTAGTAGTCAATATGTATTTTACTGAACGTTTGACTGAATTTTTCTTTTCTCGCATTGGGTATCATTATCAAATTATTTATAGTCAAATTTTATATGGAACTGAACCCTCACTAATTCTTCAGAAAGAATGTTTAAATTTTTGATTGAAATTTTAAGAACCCCTTTTTGGTTCAGAATTTTGTAGAATATATGTTGCTAGTATAGAGCATATGCGGAAAAAGTTTGAACTATTCGGAACTAGAGAACTCGTGTACTAAAACAAGCCTGATACGTACCCGGGTTAAACATTACATGTAAAGTATAAACACGTTAAAACTTCTTGCTCGTTGCACGACTAGGATTAACTAATTAGCTAGACTTTATAAACTGATTATATAACCTCGATTAAATGTGGTAGTTCTCTTTTATCAGGATTATCAGGTAAGTGAGTAACTTTACCTGTTCGGAACAATTTTCTTTTTCGATATACTTAGGTACGAAAGTTACCCAACTTAGAACGAGAATTATTTCGTAATATAGATCATTATGCCTTTACAACTATGTCTGAAAAATGATTACATAACATTGAAACACTAAGAAATTATAGTATCTCTAAAATGAACAACGCTACTCGCATCTCAATTTAATGAATCTCCTACTGGGTTAATTATGTCACGCACCGTAATTCGCTCGTTGTGTTTGTGTAGTTAAACTAATCTTTTAATATAGGTACTAAAAAATGTTTCCGTAAAAAGTATCGCTAGAAGATTTTTATCCTGTTTTTGTTTTGGACAACTTATATATTAAATTATCACTTGTCTTCAGTCTTTGTAACATTTTTATTGGCATTTTCGTAAATTCTCTTAAATTGCATGACGATCCGGAAACAACAAAATCCTTGATAAATAAGTTAGTTTCTGAAACCTCTTTATTGCTTTTATAAAATCTTATTTGAGTATAAACATTAAATCTTATTTTCAATTATAACAAACACAACTTCTTAGTATAATTTCCAAGTTTGTTTAAAACTTTCGACGTTTCGAGCTTAATCAGCTCATTATCAAGAAATCTAAAATTTAACATTAAAGTCATACAAATGGTACAAATATAAAGACACAAATTAAAAACGTAAAAAAATAATAAAAAATAATATTTGAAATTGCACACCATTTGCTTATTTGTATTTCCCAGTGTAGGTATGGTTGGTTTTGTCACTTTTATGTAATTAGTTATTAAGTTCATATTTTTATTTTTTATTATTTTTTTCTTTCGATCTAAGATTGTAATTATGAGATGGTTGGCTACATACACAAATACACCGCATAGAAAAAATTTGAAATCCATTTTTATAACGAAAAACATAGAAAATGCAGTTAAATACAAAACAGACTCGGGAAAAATTGGTACGTATTATGCAGCACAATAATCCGAAAGTTAATGATATACAAATGAATCAAATGTTAATGATATACAAATAAAAATAAAAATAGCAAGTTCAAGTATTAAAAATTCGCTTCCCCCACTTTAAAATACAAGTTTATGTTATTACACGTTCAGATATAAGATCTTCTCCTTTTTTAACATAAAATGGCATTCGATGCATTCTCATATTTTTTATTATTTTTTACGTTTTTAATTTGTTTCTTTATATTTGTACCGCTTGTATGACTTTAATGTTAAATTTTTGATTTCTTGATAATGAGCTGATTAAGCTCGAAACGTCAGAAGTTTTAAATATTGTTAATAATTGAAAGTAAACTTGCCTAACCTCAGTAAAATAAGAAGAATTATATTAAATCTTATGTTATTTTTCCTTTACATTAGCAACAATAGACTTTGCCAAGTTGCACTTTTACAAGACTGAATATTTTATGGGCTTAGCCTTCTTTGAATATGTATACTATATTTTCTTTGTACAGAGTACAATGATCAAATATTTATGGCAAAAGTAAAACTGGGAAGAATTGGAGAATTTATGAACTATGTACTAAATCTTAATTATTTACAATTATTTATAAAGCGTGAGGCAATAGTGTAGGGAAGAACAATTGTGGTTTTACTGTTGATAATAAAAAAAAATTGTCATCAGTACCATCAATGCTGTATCGATTAAAATTATTTTTATCTATGCGGTGTGCCTCACTAATTTATTTAAATGGATGCTTATATATCCTTTTACATATGCTGATTAGTTCTCTTAGATGCTATAAGTGCATATCCTGTTCTCATTTTTTTATATATTGACAAGTTATTAATCATTATGTGAAAAATTTTGAAAAAAATATTACGAATTAAACATACTGGCATTTGTTTAAAATTGTCTTTTTCACAGCTTATTTCTTATGCAAAAAGTCAGGTTTTTGCCGACATTTTTGAAATAAGCTAATTATTTCAAAAAATACACGTGTTAGATATGAAGATAATAAAGCTTTCCGAAGCTACAGGCATAAATACAGGGTGTTACATTTAAAATAACAAAGTTACGGTCCCCAAAATATTACGTAAATTAACCGGTTCTGGTAACCTTCCTGTATAATATTATCCAATAGTATTAGTGGCTTTATTTATCGATATTCCAAATTGTAATTTTTAATACTTAGTAATAATTAGGTGATAAGGTTCAGGGCAACTTAAGAAAAGAACTGATAGAGATCCTAAAGAGAAATGGAAAAATGTTCAATATCCACAAGTACAGCAAAAAAGACGAAATGAACCCAAGGCGATAAAAACACAGAATTAGTTATTCTTGAAAAACCTTTTTACATGTCAAAAACCTTAGAATTTTTTAAACAAAATAATTTCTTTACATTAAATAAGTAAACAGTTACCTTTCACAACAAAGTAAAAAGATTGATTAAAACAATCCAAGAATTCCTAAAAGAACAAAACATTACCTTATACAACTTCCTTTCTATGAACCCCAGAACGCCGCTATTATTACATTGAATCATTAAATTACACAAACAGAACCTACCAATAAGACCATTAATTTCGTCCATTTACTCCACCTCCACCAAATTCTTATTACAATTATTTAAAAATAACATTCTCTTTAAAACTGATTACACAATAAATTACATAAAGGAAATAATGGATCCATTACTAAATACCACATTACCGACAGATTATACATTTTTTTTTGGCCAAACATTTTTTGGCTCTATTATTGACCAAAAATTTAATTTCAGACAAATTTAATACTGAGAATACCTAACATATTTGTTAAATTGTTAAAAATATTTAAATATATTTGTTAAAAATATGTAAGGAATCTTCAAAACGTTTTTCAACTTAGATTACTACAAATATGAAAAAGATTTGTCAAGGTTTCCTAAATAATTTAGAAAGAAAAATTGTAAAACTCAATAATCCCAACATTCTAATTTAGCATAGATACGTAGATGACATACATGTCTTTTGGTGTCACAAAGACGTTGCGTCTATTAATTCATTGCACTCCTATCTTAACAAACTACATAAAAACATTAATTTCACAACAAACTCAATTTTCTTGATCTAACATTGAACAATAACGTCAATTCAATCGATTTTGAAATATACAGAAACCCTGCAAAGACTGTCATAATTATAGCTTATAGAGATTTTATAAATAGATGTTTTAACACTCCGCTTTTCTCACAAAACATTTACAAAGAGATGAAAATAATTCAAACTATGCTATATTCAAAAAATAATGGATACAATGAATCTGGCATAAATCACCTTCACCAACAATTCTTTGTAAAACAACTACATCAAATATCAACCTTACAAACCACAAATACAAACAAAATGTGCAGACCAATGAGTTATCTAGGTAATATAACCTACCTCATTCAAAAAGATTTTCACAAGTACAACATAAATACATTGTGTCATCGGATTATGTCCCCGTAAGGTATAATTGACGATAAATTTTTACATTCAAATTCCATCTTTTGTAATTAAAGTCTGGATGTCATAAAACGAAAAATAACCAAGTTTTACGTCAAATGTCCTCAAAGTACCAAAGTTAACCCAAGAAGTTTGTTAACCGTTGTATTTACCGTTTTGTACAGATTTTTAGATCATAATATTAACAAAACATTTTCAATCTAAACTATATAAACACATAATTCAGTCCTTTTCCTACATTTTCTAGTATGGTGATAAATAAATAATTTTCTAGTATTTCCAAATATTGGTATTGATTAAAATTGCTGTTTATGAAGTACGATCCAATTCACGGAACAGCCCACCACATATTCACATTCTGGGAAATCTGGCGTTTACAAGCTATGTGATAATGTGGATTAGTATTTGACTAGAATCGACAATTTTGTGATGCAACCGTTTCATTAGTGGTAAATTTTGTATCCAAGCCACAAACAATAATCTAAACGTTTTGCTTTGTCACCTAATTCGATAGTGTGATTAAATTTTGGTTTATACCGCAATATTTTATTTTCTCTTTAAATTCTTGTAAATGGGATTTAATTAATCCATTGCGTTCGTTACTGCAACAATCGATTCCGCATCATGTTCATCTAAAAGCTTTTTCCTTTCCATTTATTTTCCATATTGTCCGTTTCGAAAATCTTTTAATAACTCTTTATTGTTTCTTTTTGTACTAAAAATTAAAAATTTTCCTCAAATTGCCTTAAGACTGTATTGTAAGTAATGCTCCCCAACATGATCAATTAATATTTGACAATGAGAATTGTTGCCTTATTTGCTCTGATCATTTTTTATTGTAAAACGGAATATTAAAAAACAATTTTCAAGAAAAAATTCATTTTTTCTTTTATATGCTATTTTAACAATAAACATTTTATCATACTGAATACTTTATCTGCAACGGTTAACAAACTTCTTGGGTTAACTTTGGTACTTTGAAGACATTTGATGTAAAACTTGGTTATATTTCGTTTTATGACATCCAGACTTTAATTGCAGAAAGTGGAATTTGAATTCAAAAATTTATCGTCAATTTATCACTTACGGGGACACACTGTATATCGTGTAAAAACAATAATACTATGGGAAAAATATTAATAAACGCAAGGGATAAAGGACATAAACTCGATCAAAATGGGGTATACTGAATGCAATACATGTGGAGCTGTATACATGGGAAACGGGGTGTCTTTTAAAACAATAAATCAAGGAATACAAAATGAATCAAAGCTCCAATTTTGGAAGACACATGATTGTTTACAGCCATGACTTCGACATTGACCAGAATGTGAAATTACTACATAATTGTAACAAAAGTATGAAACCAAAACAAATATTCAATGTTTAAATAATCAAGTTTTAAACATCAAAAACTCCATTGTATAGAATTCTCTCCAATGGTTTCCACAAATTTTAACCTTATTCCCCAGACAGCATACACTTTTTGCACTGTTTGGGGATCTTAGCGACCAACTCAAAAATTTCAGTTTTTTCAAAATTCTCTTAATTTTGATAATTAGCTTCACATTCTGTTTTAAACTCCGTTTTTTGATCTTAATTTTTGATAAAAAAATAAATTTGAACAAATCATTAAATCACTCGTTAATGTCCCTCTAATAAAATTAAGTTATTGCAAGCCATCTTATTTTATAAAACTTAACATGCTGCTTCAATACTTCAATTATATTTAATTTGTTTCTGTTATATTTCAAGAATTAGCGTTTTTTTAATGTTTTCAATGTTAACAGTTACATAAATGACGCAATAAGTAGTTTTTGATTCTGTTTTTCAAGTTTTATAAACTTCATTTCAACAAAGAACATGTTTTCATTTTTTAAAAAAGGAGCGATTTAATATAAAAATACTAGTTAACTAATTTCTTATTACGCTTAGTAGTAATGCTGGTCACTAATTTTAAGTAATCACATGATTTATAAAAAAATTTCACAAACTGATTAATATCTTGGGAACTATGCTATCAAAATTTGATAACAAGATATGTACTATAGGTTTCCATTAAAAAAAAAAGGAAGTTGAGTACGGTTCTGGAATAGTGAAACATCCTGTATAGCTGAAAATAATTTTGATCGCTTTAATGGTAATGTATGGCGACATAAAAACTTTTTTTTATTTTCAACAATAAACCAATCTTCCGTCTTCACACTATCGACTCACCCTGTATACTGTAAGATAAGAAAATATTTTATAAAAACTGTTGTTGAGTCGTATATAAATCGTCTTATTGTTTTGACTGCTTTAATGGTTTAAGATCGTTCTTATGTTTGTCGAACGATAAATAAAATTCAATTTATAGAACTTAAATGTCACCGACTTTAATGTGTAAATTACCAATCATTTATCATCGATTTTCATATCATTAAAAAAATCAAATCAAATCTGAATTATTATTTTATTAAATTAAATTTTCATTAAGACCGTATCTTTAATCGCGCTAACAGATACAAACATCAAAAGAAATATTCTTTTCAAAAATAAGACCAAATTAATTAAAGTTTTACCACTAATCCTTAATATCATAAAATCTATTTCAAGTTTTAGAAGTACGTCTAGTAGTAATTTCAGAATATGTATCAGATTAACTAAACGAGGTGTGAGATAAAATTTGATTAAAACGTACTAGGAAAATTTAATTTTCAAACCCTTCTTGGCTAATGCTAAAGTTTCTGAAAGTTTTAACCCCATGAATCCATCGTAAGCTAGTCTTCGACGCAAGACGATCGAAACGCTTTCGTTTTACTTTTTTCCTTAGTAAATCCGCCAGCAATCTTGATAGCTTTATAATGAAAGTTTTTGCGTTAAATGGTGCCACAAGACCCATATAATTATCTCAATCAAAAAGACACCACGTTTTTGTTCTTGGCACAAGAAGTTTAAAATTTACTTATTTATTTAATGAACGTTTTAATGAAAGTTTTAAACAAGTATATTGAAATTTTCCGATGAATAAATGACGTTTTGTTTTAACGAGTTAAAACTGAACGAGTTCGTGTTATAAAACTGCATTTACGAGCGCGCCTAAAGTTTTGAGTTGAGTTGTTAATGCATTTTGTAAATTTAAGTTAAATTGCAGGATGCTCTTTGTTAAGAGTTGAAATATGTTAAAAAAAGGAAAGTTATTGAATATAACATAACATGTATGTATACATCCTTGGCACTGAAATAAAACGAATCTGTTTTTTTTTAACAAGGTATAATAAATTATATTTTTAGAAGGAATTTTCTAAAAAGAATCTATCACTTACTGATTCAGAGTATCTAGCTTCTTAAAAAATGCAAATCATTTCTAAATAAAATTTGATCAAAAGCGGTATTTGAGTTATAATTCTTTTATGAATTCTATTTTTAAATAATTTTTCAAGCGAAACTGAATAATTTTGTAAATTTTTTAACATGCAAAATGAATCTGGATTTGAGTGACAATATTAAACTGATTGCTGATATTCAATAACTGGAGGCGCACGGAATTCAGCGACCCCTTTTTTTGGTGAGGTAATGAAGCGTTAATTGGAAATCGCTGTCATTCTCTTTTATGGGAGTAGCGTATTTCCCAAATAATAGGAATTTTTTTTTTAAACAACGAAATATCGACATACTTACAATGGGAATAAGAGCCATAATCCTCATGACATAGCTTGGCAAATTTAAACATAAACAAGTCGTCGATACCACCAATAACATCTTAGTAAATTTATATTGGGCCAAGGAAGTTGAAGATTTTTTCTTGTACTTGCTGGTCATCGTGTCCTCTTCCTTAGCGGCTGAATTTTGATTGGTTAATCGTCTTCTTACTTGAGCCATCGACCACATATGTCTGCTAATAAAACCATTTAAAATAGCAATACCAGTTACTGGTAAAACATATGTAACCAAGCTGTCGACTATGTTATAAATATAAGCTTCGTTATCCCATTCCGGTTGAAGATAACACCTGTCTTCGCAATTTATGCGTGAGATCCCCACGAACAATAAAACCGGAAAGTTTATTAACATTCCGAATAGAAGGAGGACGATTACGATGTACTTAGCTCGTTTCGTATGCGAAATCGAACAAACTGTTTGTCGATGTAAAGGATAAACAACAGCCAAAAATCGTTCGACTGTAAAAGCAAGAACTAACCAAACCGACAAGAAACTAGTTAAAGAAGTAATATAAGTTGATGTTTCGCAAATAATAGGCAAATTGAAAATGTCAAATTCCAAATAAGGTGTTAACCAAGGTATGAATAAACACACCAAAAAGATATTATCGCTAATCGCAAGCGAAGCCAAGTAATAAGAAGATGATACTTTCCTTAATTTCGTTTTATAAAAAACCACAACGGATAAACTATTTCCAATAATTCCCAGAATACATAAAGTTGGGAAATAATACAATTGAAATTGATGAAGAAATTCAGAAACCGGTACTCCACTTTTTGTACAATTTTCATCCGCGCCACTTCCATTAAAACTTAAACTATTATCGTCAAGAGTCTCGTTTAACTCCATTTTATAATATTTAATACAACACTTTTATTTTGAAATACACTTTCAACGCGAGTTTTATTACGGAGACGACTTCGCGTGAGCTTCTGCCTTCAGAATAGCGCTTTCGGCACAACGCTGAAAACCAACTTCAGCGTCGTTGTATACCTGTGGATTTCCAACGCATGCTAACTGTTGCGCGATTGAACAACCACTAAAAACCTCTTTTCTATCACATAAGTTTGGATTGAAATCACATCTGTTTATGACAGCTTCAAATTGTTCAAGTGAAAATTATTCGATGTAATCTCCAAGATGTAAATTACAAGGCATTCACGAAAACGACGGGAAATTCGAACATTTCGACGTTGATTATTTCGAGATTTGGCTTGAAATAACATTGTGCTCTTTCTCGTTTATTACAAAGTAATGATCTGAAAATATGGGGGAATATAATAAAACAAATTGGTTTATGTTTTGTTTTTTAAAATTTTAAACAGATAAGATCATTAATTAAATTAATGTATGAAGTTATTTATTTAAGATAACTTCATAATTTTGTTGGAAATTAATTTATTTTCTATTTTTTTATATCGCTAATAACTTATTTAATGAATGGGTAATTTTAAAAATCGAAATCTTGAGGAAACATTTTTTGGGGTATTTTCATTTTAATGTATCAATAATTTGATCATATATTTGTATATATTGAAGATGTATAAGCATTTATTGCTTAAGTAGTTTGTTAAGAATTACTTTCATTCAAAATCGTTATTGTCGATGCATTATTGTACACTTCGGTTAATTGGGACGGTTTATTGGCCTCGTGTAATTAATTATACGGTTGTCTCAAATACCCGGTTGTAAAATAAAGCATATTAAACAATAAAAATATTAAAACCTAGTTGGTACGTAAATTTTTTTTGTAATTCGAGACGGTAATGAAAACTTACAGTACTCAAACGGGTGCTATAATGAGATTCTTACAGCATCCGATGCTGTAATGAGATTTTTAGTAATATTTTATGGAACCCGTTCAAATTGGCGACATAGGGTCATTAATTTTTCTAGTTTCAACCTGACAATTTAAATTGGAATTTAAATCTACTCAAATTTTAAGTCTTATGAAATGTGTTTCTTATTCTATGTATTTCGCATTTTTGTTCTTCTTTTTAACAAAAATAAAATAAATTTTGACAATTTTTGGGTTATTTTCAATCTGCGAATTCAAATTCGAAATAACAGTTAACGCGAATTACAAAAAATCGCACTTACACACCACTAGTTATGTAATAAAATATTATCTATCTGAATATTGATTTGTTTCGATGTTACTATGATGATTTTAATGTGGGGTTATATAAAATTTTGTATTTAACACGTTAAGAAACTGCCAATTAGTCTTTTCTTAACTGGTTACGTAAATAACTATTTTACAATTCGCGACGGTAATTAAAGCTATTATAGTACTCAAACGGGTGCTGTAATGAGACTTTTTACAGCACTGAAACAGGTGCTGTAATAAGACTTCTTACAGTACTCAAAAGGGTGCTGTAATGAGACTTCTTGCAGCATCCAATGCTGTAATAAAATTTTAGTAATATTTTATGGAACCAGTTGTGAACCTAACTCAGCATAATATAATACAACCCAATCCAATGGTACGACTTAACTGAGACTAATCTGTTCTAGTTAATTCCCTTTTCCAGAACCTGACTTCAGTTTCTTTGTGCTCCCAGCTTGCTAAATCCTCAATATATAGCGTTTCTCCATCGTCTCCACACAGCGGGCACTATCTCTCCACGTCATCCAACGCAGTTGCTGTTCGCACTCCTCATTATCACAATGATACCTGGCCACAAGCTTCTTCCTGTGATTACTTTCTCCCTTCTTTCACAAGGTATTTTGATGACTTCTCCGCAATTATATCCCCATATTTTTTATTGTATCTTTGTTATTGGTGTTCTGTGGATTCTGTATTCACGGGAAGGCAGGTTTTATTATTGACCTCAGCAGATTCCTTGTACTTACTTCTCTCTTTGGTCAGCTTTTGGGTTCCGTAGGTGCCTCTGTAGATACCTTCCTGGAAAGCCACGTAAATAAATCAGTTTGTTTGGGGTCTGGGTACATCAAAGCCTCCGTAAGTAGTGTTCTGCCCAGTAATTTAGAAACATCTTACGTGTTTCCTCCTTTTGAAGCTCTATTAAAGACCTTATTGTTGGGGCGATGAATGGTTCTGGTGGCCTCGGAGGTTTTGCCTGCAGCTTTCCTCGCCAATTTGTCTGCCATGTCATGAAGTTTATTTCCCGAATGATCCTTTATCCAGCAGATCGTAATCACAAAGATTGTTATGGGAGTCCTCAAGCAATGAGGATGAATCGCGATACCACCCGCTTTTCTACAAAAAGGCAAGCACGCATCTTATCGCCGTCCTCCTCACCTGCCTTTGGTGGTCCCTATCCCTGTCACTTACTTCCCCCCAATAATTAATAATATATTCTATAGCTGAGTGGGGTTGTGTATAATCAAACATAACACAAACCCACTCGGCCGAATCCAAGCTAGAAACCAAACCCAACCCAATGGTATGATTTGAGTGGAACTAATATATGATATTGTACTTAGTTCACGGATCGTTGTTGATGTAATGATGATATTATGATCCCTATTCGCTGATCACAGTATTCTTATTTATTTCTCTGTGAACTGCAATGTTTTACTAGCAGCATATCTTCTGGAAATATTTAGTGTACAATGTATTTCAGTTTGTATTTGAAACAATAAATTTAAATCGTTTCATTTAAACCCAAGTAGTGTTATTCATCATCAATTGTTTCATTTTGGATTAGTAGAAAATATTAAACTAATATAGTTTAGTCCAGTATTGAAAACACTAATTGGCAACATGAGTCAGTAAATCTGGAAGATTGTAACATTATATATAGACTGCTAATCTGTTGGTAGCACGATCTATTATATCTCAGAAGTTGCCCTACATCGTAGAGTTTGATAAGTTATTGGACAACATGAACTATTGTATCAAATGTTTTGTTCTACATTCTATAACATGTCAATTTGTTGGCAGCATGAACTAGTAAATCTGGAAATATGTAACACTACTTATAGATTGCTAATTTATTGGAAACAGGAACTATTGTATCTCAAAACATCTGCCGTACAACGTAGAGTTTACCAACTTGTTGGCAGCATGAACTACTACATATGGAATATTGTAACTTTCTCTGCGGATTATTAATTCGTTGACTAATGATAATTTTCTGTCCACTTGTTAATAACATGCACTATTGTGAATTAGAACTTTTGGTCTATATTACATAACATACCAATCTATAGGCAAAATGAGTTCTTACATAATGAAGTTTGTAATTTATTGTTTTGTAATAATAAATTATTTTGGTTATTCTTGAGTTTTGATGAATTTTTGGTGTCATCAATAGCTTCTGTTAATTGTTTATCTAGTTCGGTGTTCATTAAAAAAAGCCTCTTTGATACATTTGGTACATCGAATATTCACCAATGATACATTAGTTATCGTTTTGACATTTAAAATATCTGGAACGGCGAGTAAAGTTTCAATATCGCAGAAATTACCTAAAGAACCCAAAATTTTATCAACCTTTTGCGAATGTATAGGGAAATTTGGCACATAGCAGTTGGTAACATATAACCTACATTTTCAAAATTTATTTTATTTTTGTTAAAAAAAAGATAAAAACACAAATTACAAAAAATAGCATGAAGACTCGTTTCATAAGGCTAAATCTCATTCATTAAAAGAAAACGGAGACTTGTATGCGAGTGCTTGGATAAGTCAGTATTACCACACTCATTTGATTTGAGCTATATAATGAAGTTCATTATCGTTACATAACATATTTTTGTTTTTTTTTTTCATTAATGCCCAATCAGAATAAACTGGTTATCAGAGTATTGAATTAATTACTTGTGGCTTGTTTGATTTGAAATGAACGTTATTGCAGCTGACATTCAAAATCGTCAACAATCATTTCAAAATATTTTTATAAATATTAAAAGAGACTTTAAATAAAGGATTTTTTATAATTTTTAGCAGTCGTACATAAAATGTTGCTTACCATACGTGGGCTAGAGTATGATAATTACAATACTCGTGTGATTACACGCCTTCGTCTAAGGCCTCGTCCTACACCGTGCGTCGTTTTTCACGCTCGTACAGTAATTATGTTTCAAGCCCAATTGTAATACAAATAACTATTATTTTTCATAGTAACGTAACGGAAGATACAACCAACACCAACAATATTTCTCCAATTATGCACTATAATCGGTATCGTTCTTTAGCACTTGACGATGACTCCAATAAATTTTCTTCTATTTCTTTAACGAAGTGGTTGCGTTTTGGAGAGTGTTGGAAAATAATAATTCTAACCGGTATGTTTCAGTTGATCCAGACGAGGATAAGCAAGACAGGTCTCGATTAATTATAAAATTATCTTCACAGATTTTTTTTTTAATTCTTGATCACATTCGATTAGTCAGTTTTTAAAAATATCAAGGGTCATCCACGCGTTTTTGTTTGAATTGTATTTTATAGGTAAACTGTTTAACACCATTTCTTGCTGTTTTACCAATAAGTTATTTGTTATTGGCAATAACTAAAAGCTTCGTTTTTCAGTTTCTGATACATTGATACAGCATAAAGCTGTTTTAGAATCCATAGGTTGTTTATACACTCTGCCTTTTTCTTGTAACAGTATTTCGCCCATGGTTTTAAACGGTATTACAAGTGTTATCTGAATTAAATAAAATCAGCAATTCCAGAATTTTTGCCAGATTTCACCACCACATCCCGGCTGTTAACAAGCGAATATAAAATACGCATAAAAAGTTTCGTTTTGTTTACGATTAAGCGGAAGTTCCCATTAACTGGCGGGCCAATTAATCGAAGAGCACTATAATTGGAAATTGCCTAGTTTTATAGACAAAACAATTTCTAGAGTTGTAATTGCATACTGTCAGTAATTTAATTCTATTATTTAATTTGTTATTGAATTTTTAGGTGTTTTATTGGTTATTAGTTTTATTTCTCGTTAGGCTTAGTTCCAGCTTAATTGGGAACATGCCGTAATTTGTAGCAAATTTATTTGAAACCATTTTACAATGCTTTCACAAGACTCAATACTGATGCGTGCAAGATTGGAGATGCTCTGAAAAGTTCTTTTCAGGAACTTCTAGTCTGTTCAGATGAGAAGTTCGAGATGTTTTACTTGATTATATTAACATATTTAATTGCTAAATGACTTTGTGACAAACCTGTTGTTGAAAATCTTTTATCATCTTATATCTCGTTCCAGCCATCCATACGTTTTAATTAAAAAAAAACATAAATAACTAACTTAGGTATTATAAGTTAATTTATAAATCGGATATTATTTATCATTTTTAGTTACCTTTATAGTTGACTGAGAATTCTTAACGTTTATTAAAGCTGAAAGAGTACTGTTATATATTGAAAGTGAACATACAAGAGTGCTTGAGTTAATTACGTCATTGAAGTTAATTAAGTGGTACTTCGGCATCTCCAGGTTTAATCCTTTACTTGCCTAAGGATTATTGGTTATCAACGACTAGTTTATATTAGTAGCCTATTCTATGTTTGGTTTTTATACCTTCTAAAGCAAGAAAACATCCGGTGATACATTATTTTCTTTAATTTTGATTTTTGTCATTGTTGCAAACGATTTATATTATTAAATATACGATTTTCTGAGAACTCATATAACGATTGTTTTTAAACTAATGTTAGATATATTGCGAGGTATTATAATTGTGTGAAACAGGAATTCTTAAGTAAATTTCAGTTCTATGAATTGTGAGCAATAATTAATTCTTATTTTTTGTCTAATCTGTGCTCCTTTTCAACCACATTGTGTTAAAGAAAATTCAACTCTGTATTGACGAGATTATATATATATTGATAAAAATGGGTCACGGAAATTTCAACCAACTGTGGAGACCATTTACCCCATATTATAATCTATACATAACCTTATACAATATACTTTGTATTTGTTATACTCAATCCTTTATTATAATGACCCCAGTAATTGAATTTTCTGTAGCGTCTATCAAGTAATTTATTCTATATTAATTTACCTATATTTTTAACTTTCCCCCAAAAATAGAAATCTAGGAGTGAAGCACTCTTTAACGGGAATGGGATATCACGTGTAATGGTTGCTCTTTACTCGATGATAACAATTATCCTCTAATTAAACATAAGCTAACATTCATTAATCCCTTAATTGATTTGATACTTACAATATAATACTTTCAAGAGATTAAATTACGATTTTTTTTGCTAATATTTCGAGGTTTATTGACTGAACAATCGCAGCTTAATTAAACAATTATATAAGTAAATTACAGAGACAGTATATTTAAAGATTATTTGGTTACTACAATAATCTCGCATTATAATTTTAATAATGAAAGAATGTAACCTATATTATTAGCTAGCACAATATTTTTAAGCTCATTTTAAATCTCTGGTACGCTCTACAAGGATAAATTTCATAAGCCCCTCTGCATTCTTTATGAGAATTTTAAATACGAGAGAACATTTACTTTAAAAAAATATCTCGTGAAAAGCTCGTTCTTTAGCCACATTTTTTCAGGGTTCTCATTTAGTAGTTAAAACTTGTAATTTTCACATTAAAAATTTAAAGATATGCCACGTACATCTCACAGAGCTCTCTCTATCATTATAATTTTGTATAAAATTATTTTTCAAAAAAAGGAAATAAAGTTGAAATTGCCAAAGAAACTAAATAATAATAATTAATAGTTTAACCAGCAAAACGAGGGAAAATTATTTTAATTTGATGCATTTCCAATTTCCCGCTATTGTTTCTTTAAAGCACTAAACTACACTACAAACGCTGGCGTTGTTGTTCATCGACAAATTGTTTCGTTATTAAACTAGAAAATAAGCAACGATAATGAATTGTAGGATGATAATTATTGAGTAACATAAATTGTTTGTCAAAATCAGCAGACAAGTTTTAGATCAATTTTAATTAATATTTTTAGGGCTCCCCATAATGAAAGCGATCAATTAAATTAAAAATTGAGGAATTAAAGTATTCATGGAATACTTCTAGTGAACAAATGTTAAATAAATTATCATCTGTTTGGCAAACAAAATTGTAAATACGCCCTATATACATCACAAAACACATTCATGCATCAATAAAGCTTGTTACTTTATTACCTTGGTGAAAACACAGATTATGTACCTAAATAAAAAGAATGATATGGATCTCATTAACAAATATTAATGATTTTAATCAAGGTGTTATAGATATATAACATTTGAGCAAATGAGTTTTTATGGAAGTACAAAACATGTATACTTTAATTAAGAGAGTTGTTGAAAACTTGGACGACGTGAGAAATTTAATCTCGGTATTATTATGTGATATTTTTAAATTCAGAAAGTTAACCACTTAGAGTTCATGCACGTGCCTTACATGCCCATGTGGCAATTTTCTATGCGTTGGTGTGAGATAGGGGCAAATATTACATTGTCTCGGATAGATTGCGAAAAAATTAGACCAGAAAATGTATTAAATATTAGCAAGAACTACTATTAACAAGAAAATACTGCAGGAATAGCACATTTCAGCTGGGAGAAAAAAATAGAATTGCATTGACAACATATGCGTACATATTATATATGAATACTGATTACCAATAAGTACAAAACTGTCAAGTGTACACTTGACAGTTTTGAAAATATTCTTTAACGAAGATTATTACTCTTGGCTCAAGCTTATCATATTCTTATCCAAGGTGTTTCCAAATTGATGCGAACGAGAAGAGGTTTTGAACAAAAAGTTATATGAAAGTGACCACTTAATTTTCGTTGAAAAATCACCCCTTGAAATTTTTTGCATCAATTTAGAAACACCCTGTATAAAGACAGGATCATTTTCTGGGTGAAGAAAAACCACATATTCTCAAAGATAAGTATTCTTGATGATCTAAGTATTTCAATTATATTGAATGATAAGAGTATCTTAATGTTGCGTCATTTTTTTGCAATTAGTGTGTTAATATCTTGAGATTATAAGTATATCAGTGATTATCAGTATATTATCAGAAATAGGACTTAGAATTTTATAGGGTCGCTAGAGCTGCAATTGATTTGGTATTTGATACGTTAATAATAGGCCAAAGATCCATTTGTACGGGCTGTGTAAGTTGCGGGTTTTGCTACCATCCAAGTTTGTATGATTTATAACAATTTTAATTTACGCTCAAAGATTTCAGGTAATGCTTAATACTAACCGTAGTTAAGCTATTAGAAACAAATTTTAGACAGTTTTTGATGGTTTTAAACAACTTTAGTCAAGTTTAGACAACTGGATTAATTTAGATAACATTGGATGATTTTTGAACACTTGTGGATAATTCTAAACTAATCTTGGATAATTTTTGGACAGTTATTGATCATTTTAGACATCTTTAGACAATTACTAACTATTACAGATATATTTTAGACAAATTTTGGATGATTTTAAACAACTTGTGGATAATTTTAGACAACTTTAAACAATTATAGGGTATTAGAGACATATATTAGAGAATTTTTGTAGATTTTAAACAACTTTAGATAGGTTTAGATAACTGTGTTAATTTAGATATCGTTGGATGATTTTTGAACACTTGTGGATGATGATTAACTATTTTTGGATGATTTTAGGACAGTTTTTGATCATTTTAGACATCTTTAGACAATTATTAATCATTAGAGTTATATTTTAGACAAATTTGGATGATTCTAAACAACTTGTGGATGATTTTAGACAACTTTAAACAATTATAGGGTATTAGAGGCATATATTAGACAGTTTTTGATGATTTTAAATAACTTTAGACAGATTTAGATAACTGGGTTAATTTAGATAACGTTGGATAATTTTTGAGCACTTGTGGATGATTCTAAACTAATTTTGGATGCTTTTAGATGGTTATTAATGGTTTTAAATAACTTTAGACAATTATAGACGATTGAGACATATTTTGGATAGTTTTTGATCATTTTAGACATCTTTAGAGAATTATTAGCTGTTAGAGATATATTTTAGACAGTTTTTGGTGATTTTAATTTATAGCTCAGTTATCAATTAAGTTAGGAGTTTAATATTTTGCAGGTTTTCACCATAAAAAATTATTAATTAATACTTATATAGAAGCATTACTTCCCACTATTTTAAAAATCAAATTGAAGAATCGTTGTCATATCCCTGATCTCGCAAATTACCGATATCTGACCATATTCTTCCAAAGTATTTAGTAAACTTGTCATATTTCACCATTGCACGAATACTCGTTGATCGCCGGTCGGACTGACCGATTTCAGCTTGTTCTGGATTGCATGAAAACATCAGCAAGAAATATCGTGCGCTAAGTTTAACTGATGGTGTTATATGTACCTTCATTTATATAATTTCTTGGATATCACCTTTCCACGCTAGTACAGATATAACATGAAAGTCAGATAAAAGTCAATTAATCGTTAACGATTAGTAACGTAGATTTTAATCAATTCAAATTGCTGGCAATCGTGACAACTTGATATGCTATCAAGATATCCTACCCTGGCTTACACTGTATCTCAGACCGTACTTCAGGAAATTATTTTTGATTATACCAGGCTGTCCTAAAAAGTGTGACGCCATGATGATATATTTTTTAAGTTGCACAATATATCTTTTCTCATATTTTTAGGTGTCGTTTATAGATGTTTGCACCTCTAAAATTTTATTGAAATCAATTGAATAACAGCAGCACAAAAAATAAAAACAAAAAATCTTATTTGCGTTGCTGTTTTTTTCTAAATTTAATTAAAATTACAAACAGTATCTAATAAATAAACTTTCATCCAGATATTTTGTGTCTAAACCTACCTACAAAAGACACCCAAAAATGGGAGAAAATATATATCGTGAAATTTAAAAAACCACATCGTTATGGAGTCACGCATTTTTGGGACAGTCTGTATAATCAAAAATAATTTCCTGAAACGCAGTCTGAGATACAGTACAAGTTTGTAAAATATCAACTCTTAATTAATAACTGAATTATAGAAAACGGGAGCTGAGCTGAAGGATCCTGTATAAGTAGTGGTGGAAGCATAGAGAACCATTCTTGCTTAATTTTAATAAAAAAACATTCACGCACGCATTACACTTCGTATGCGTGCGTGGTATTTATGGTACTATCACTAAATCAACTACAATATGGAATAAATTTTTATCATATTTGATGAAGGAATTTTCGTTTTTTAATTATTAAAATAATCAATACGAATAAAAGCGAATTCAAATAATAACGTTTTAGCTTTTTATGTGCTAATTTTTACTCTTGTGCATACTCCTAACATAAGAAGAGATTACTTAAATTAATAATAATGTATCTTCCGTTTTAGAAAGAGTTATTCTTGTAATAATAATCTTATATGATTCTTCAATTCAGTGTTATAAATTATTGAGACAAGAATGAAATTTCTGATATAAAAATTTCATATTCTTCGGTATTGAATATTTCTTATTTCGTTTATTTATTGGATATATTCTTCTATTCTTAAAATAAAAATATATTTTTGTTTTAAGAGTACCTTGTACTTCTTTCTAAAAAATACATTCAAGAATAAGTTTTTCTTGAAAGTCGAAAATAATTTCTCTTTCATTTTGTCCGATTGATTTCTGATAGCATTTCCATTATGTCATTTGCGTAAACGTGAAACTAAAACGGAAATATTTAAATTATAGTAAAATTAAAAAAATAGGGGTGTTAGAAAATAACCGATATTTTTAAGCAGATACTAGAAGAAATTGGTTTGAGATCTTCTGCTTTAGATAGAGATAAAAAGTAATAACGCAAAGCGGTAATATAGTTTAATGTAGTCATGTAAAAACTGTAACGGTTTTAATTATAATATCATTAATTTAGTGTATTCTGTCTCTTAACGCTTCGAGTGTAGTGTATGTTTCATATACGCTGATTAATAGGGTCGATTCTTTTTGAACATTTGTATATATTTTTTGATCGATTGTCGTTGCGTAGGGTTCTATAAACCATTGTTCTCATCGTAGAGGTTTGTTTTGCGAATGAATCCAAGCCAACAAATCCGTTTTCCGCTCCCCCAATTCCTGTCCGCTTGATATACTTTTAATGTTAAAATTAATTCCTTTTATTTCATTCTGCTGTAGTTATTTTTAATTTTTTTTTATTTTTAAAGTTTAATTCTTTGTAAATTACTGCACAAATTTGCATAATATTCGAGAGGACTGTAATGGTTGTTTAATGTTTTCTGTCGAATTAGGATTACCAATTATTTTTTATTTTTTGTGCTCTAAGGTATTGGAGGTTTACCCTAAGTAAGCTAGTTTCCATAAACGATCTTGAAACATAGATTGATATTTGCGTGAGTTCTTGAGGCTCTCCCTCAAGAACTCACGCAAATGTAATCATTGTATTTAGGAATTTACATCTTATTTACATCAGGTCATTATAGGTTTTCGTTCCGAATTTAAGTTACATACCTTACTTTAAATATAGGTTCACATTCGATGTGAACATCGTGACTTAAATATTTGAATTATCTTTCTAACAATAAACTAGTGAGTTTCATTGTATCTTATTAAACATTATAAACCAAAGAGACAAAGTTTAACTAATATTCGGTTTCTAAGTTAAGTCCGTGGTGTCTATTATAATTATTGAATATCTTCGCCACAATCTAAAAACAGCTGGAGTTAGCACCTTGTTGAAAAGTTTAATCGTCTCCTTGTTTGTTGGCATTTCCCAACGGAATGGAGCATAAATAAACTATTAAATAATCGCTGACAAGTTTAGATAATATTGTAACACATACACATATATCGTTACATTGTAAAATTAAATTAATGTAATTAAAGGTAATTTGCTCTTTAATGAGAGGTTAAAGCGACATTTTCAATTCCAGTATCAAACCGCAAAACAGTTTCACTTCGACGATTTAATTGGAAATTTGTTCATTTACTACAAAAAATGATTAATATTAACTAGTTATGTTTAACATAATAAAATCTTATAATTAGCGTGCGATTCAAACCAACTCTGACCGTATCAGTTTTGAATTTTTAAGAATAATAATCTATTTTTATTTATTTTAAGCAACTCGAATCGGAATTGATCATATTTAAGCCAATTTCAATTTTGTCATTACATCGAAAATTACGACAAAATGTTTTAGTAAAAGTAAAGAATGCTTTGATCTATACGATCTAAGTAATCCAAATAGACATCACCATCAATTTTGGAGGATAAAAAGCCTGACAGGACATCCTCGGCGTTACTATCAACCCCAGGCGTATCTCGTGAAAAGGCCCTTTTCGTTGCTATCCGAAACGGCAGTCAGTACCACAGTTTAATTACACCACCTCCCCTGCTATTGACGCAACCAGTATTCGTTGCGTTAAAATCCGAATTCGATTTAATAAAAAAAAAGTATATATTAAAATAAAAAGACACAATAATGATAATAAAAAGATGAGAAACATTTTAGTTATATAGTGTTCGTATAACTGACTGAAGCATTGAACTAACTATTAAGATTAACACTAGATCTAGAATTAAAATCATTCGGATGTAGCTATCGTCTCTCAAAATGGAACCCTTTTTTTAAGGTGTTCTCACCTACTATACTGGAAGAACGTTTGTTCTACGTCGTCCTTTATTGATGTATACACATCGGTCGTCTGGGGCTCTCTTATACTTATACAGGCAGCTTCTGAAACATTCATGTCCTCTCATAAACTGACTGAAGTAAGTAGTTCGTCTCCCCCTAATATCGTCTTAGCCACACAGATATAACGGGCACCACTCTCTTTGCCCATCTCGCCACATCGTTTGTACTCTCCCATTTCAGTTGCCACTCTCTTTCAATAAGGTCTTTGGTCTCGCCTACGTCTCGCCCAATTTCTTTTTCGATGTATCGGTCAATTGGTGGGATATCCCCAAGTACTTGCAATGTTGCATTCGACGTGATGCTCTACGCGCTAGTTATTCTTATCATGTTGTTCGACATTCTCTTTGGTCTTTATGGCGTCCCCCCAAGCTCTTTACGCATAAAAAACCTGCTCCCATAAAACTGCACCTATTATCTTGCGGTTTTCTATGCAGGGTGTGTATCTTGGGTCGGTGTGTTGAGGTTTTTTAAGATATATCTGATATGTTCACGCCATCTTGTGTCCCTTCACAGCGTTTCCCCCTAAGTACTTGATCGCTTGTCCTGTTCCTATACTAAAGTCTTCCACTTTCAGTTTTAATTCGGTCTTTGTCTTCCTGCTCTTTAGTAGTACCGCTTAGTTGTGGTACAACTTCCGTAAGGTCGTCATCTTTCTTTCCTGTGATGATTAAAGCCAGGTCATCCACATACACTGTTATGCGTACATTGTAATTATCTTCCTGCGATCTCACAACTTTATCGAAATGAATGTTCTTTTTGTACGACATATCTGATATGTTCACGCAATTTTACGTCCTTTCCCAGCATTACCAACCAAGTACTTGATCGCTTGTCCTGTTCCTATACTACAGTTTCCCACTTTTAGATTTAATTCGGTCTTTGTCTTCCTGTTTTTTATTAGCATCGCTTCCGCTTTTTCTGGCGTCATTTCCAAACCGAGATACTTTATCATGTGTGCACATAGCTCTAACGTTCGGTGTGTGACTTCCATAAGTTCGTTATCTTTCCATCCTGTGATGTTCAGAGCCCTTTAATGTTCATAGTCCTTTCCTTCTTGCGATATCACAACTTTGTCGAAATAAGTGTTCCACAAAGTTGGACCGAGGATCAAACCATGCGGAATTGGAATTTGCCCCCTTGTTATTCTATATTTTCCTCTCTCGCATGACTTCTCTTTCGGTCAGACATTCTTTTATGGCATTAATCAAACCTTCCGTAATTCCTTTCCGTTGCATGTCCTCTATGATTTCGCCCCACGTCGCCGTGCTAAAGGCGTGCTTAACATCTATAGTGACTAGCAAACACTTCTTTTTTTCCTTCGTTGAATTTTTCCGTGTCACTTGCTCTCCTTAGTATTTTTTCTATAGCCATTTCTGTGGATTTCTCCTGAGTGAAACCATACTGGTATGTAACAAGTCCTCCGCTTGTTTCCAATCGGTTTCCTCGTCAACCGGTCTAAACATTTTCTTTTTGTGTCTTTTTTATCTTAATAGTTGGTTATATATTTTTGCCACTTTTTTTTTGCACGGCGCTCTTTACTCTTGATTCCTCTAGCAGTCTCTCTCACTTCCCTTCCCATAACCTCTCTCTATTTTGCTTGGTCATTCGATCTTCTACGTGCTATTCTCTCCTTCGGGAAAGAGTTCCTTAATTACCTCTGCTTTTTTATCTTCCTCGAGGACCACTTTACTTTTTTCATTTTCTTCAACGCTATTCTATAGGCATCCCCCTTCTCTCCAGTTCGCTACACAGGATTCCACATGATTTATTTTTTGGTCTTTTCAATTTCTTTTCTGTATTATCCATTTGCTTCCTTGTGGACAGTCTCTCATTGCCCTGACTCTCCCTCGTCATCTTCACCTCGTTGTTCCACCAGCATAACCTTCCTGCTTCAATCCTAGTCTTTTGTGTAACAGAGGCAACCTCTGTGAGTGTTTCTGGAGTCATTTTACGCCTTTTCTGACACTACTTATGCAGAGTTTCTTTTCCATGTGCTCCCTTAAAACGGAACCCAACCCAACCTAGCTTTAGAACTAACACTAGACTAGAACTAGAAACATTAGGGTTTAGCAGTACATCTTTTAAGACGTTTTAACCCTAATGTTTGTAGTTATAGGTCTAATGTTACTACTAAAGCTAGGTTGTAGTCTAGTAATACTTTTAGTGCCAGAAGAATTTACAACAATCTAGAGCTAAATAAGAATTAAAACTAGAACTAACACTAGACCTAGTACTAGAAAGATGACTGAACCCTAGTGTTTCCAGTTCTAGGTCTAGTGTTAGTTCTAAAGCTAGGTTGTAAGATCAGTATTAGTTATACCAGTGATTTATAAACTGTGCACCGTGGATTCCCTGGGCGCCGCAAACTATGGGTAATCACCTTTAAAAAGGAAAGTTTTCCAATTTTTCAGGAATGTTAACCATCAAACAAAAACGGATGTATTAAAAGTGCCGCGGAAAAAAATCCGATTATTTAGGGAACCGCAAACCGAAAAAGTTTTGGAATGTCTGGGTTAACATGTACTCGAGAATGTAACAGTTGTACTGCGAAGAGTGAGAACGTAACGTTAGAACAGTTTATTACAGTAAACAAAATGTAGATAATGACTTCTTCTGTTTAATTGAATACATAATTTTATTATGGAATTAGTAGTCTTACATTGTTCAATATTTGTGGCGAGATCAAGCCACGGTAATGGAAGATGGTTTTTGTCGTGCGGTTTCCATCTATTTTAACATGAAATTAGTTTCCAGACATCGAAGTCTTTGTGGTAACATTTATTTGCGTGAAGCTAATAGTTGAAATATGCAATAAATTAGCTCTAATAATTAACTGTTATGCCTCATTATATTTGATTAGATATATTGCTTTTACCAGATTTACTAGCTACTTAAGATACATGATTAGTTATTACCATAACAATAAAAATTGTAGGTTTTGAGTATCTTTAATGTCGGCTACATACATAAGGATTTATCGTAGCGATTAAACTGTACAGTCCGTTTGCACATACTAGATACTGCTTTTAGAAGACTTGATCTGCATCCAGGAGACTAAATATTACCATTAGATGACTTGATACTGTATATGACTTGTACTTCCAGGAGGCTACTGCTTGGCTTGATACTGTCGCTAGAATACTTGATATTGCTTATAGAAGACTTTAAATGCTTTCAGAATGTATGATACTGCTTCTAGAAGATTTTAAATGCTTCCAGAAAACTTGATATTGCTTCCGAAAGATTCGCAATGCTTCCAGAAGACGTGAAATGCATCAAGAAAACTTGATATTGCTTCTTGAAGACTTAGTATTGCATAGAGAACAAAAAGAAAGTAAATGCTTCCAGAAAACTACCGCTTCTAGACGATTCGAAATGCTTAAAATCGAAGAAAAGACGTGATATTTCCTCTGAAGGACTTGACATGTTCCCATAAGACAAGAAATCCTTCCAAAATAGCACCCATGTTTTTAATTTTAATATGGTGTTAAGTTTATTCTTCCCAATTCAGTGCCAGCATGTGCCGCGAACATTTTTTTGGGGATCGTCATTCGTCGCTCAATTTAGTTTTATTTCAGTGCCCAATTGTTCATATGTTTAATTTTAAAAGAACATGTTGCAAGAAGTACGTAGCGGACACCGTGATCAATTAAAAGAGTTTATGCAGACCTACAAAAATGAAGTTGACGAAGAAAAATGTCCCTGAATTTGTGTTGAAGCTGAAGCATCACTACTCTATGGCGGAACCCCCACTGTACTTCATCGTGGTAAGCAAGTATTCGAAACTGAAACGAGTTCACTGTTAACGGATCCAGTTGAGCTGCACATGCTTTCATTCTACGTGTGCCTTTTGGTTTTTAAGTCAAACGAATTCTTTACTGGATGTCTTATATTCATCATCCTTCTCTTGATCGGCCACTTCGACTAATTCTTTTCCAATGTCCACTGCCGTGGGTTCGACGTGAATTACACCTCATTTAATAAATCTATATGAGAGTATGACTTTCTTTTTAGAAATAAGTCCTTACACCATACGATACGTGATTTTTATTTCTTTTTGTACGAAATTAGCAAGCATAAGACCGCAACGCACAAATTAGTTAATGGGTTGTTCATATTTATCGTGGAAAATTTAACGTAAAGTAATGGATGATAAACCATGAAAAATATTTTATTATTCAAGATCGGTGCTTACGCGTGCTTCGAGAACGTTGCTCGACGTCGGATAAAAGTGCACAAGACTGAAAACATAATTAGATTGGTTATCGAACAAACATAGTTATAAAGAAACAGCTTTATAATATTTTAAGAGCCTCTGTTTTCTAACAATAAGATTGAAATAATTTATTCTCGAAAGAAAAAGATTAAATTTAAATCTGCGATCTTGGTTATCAAAGTTTGTTAGAGGTTGGGTTACTTAACATTTAAAGTTTTTGAATTGTACGGATTATTATTAATTAAGGGCCTTAATTAAATCTGGACATTACTCATTAATAAAGTTAACGGACTTTTTTCTATATTTTTTGATGTAAAAAAGTTTTGAGATAATCTTTTTAGGGATTAAAACTGAATAGTTGAGATTTATAATAAAGTCAATGTTAACATTGAATGGATAGAAATTGAAATCACTAATATAGTGATTATGTAAATGTTTTAAAAGGGTGGGTTTGATTGAGTTTAATGGACTTTTACTGCAATATACATTACCTCTAAAAAATCATATACTCTATTTGTGTGTATTTATGTAATTTATAATAGAGTATTCAACAGTCACATCAAGAAATTAATATTTATTAACCTAAATACACATTTTTGTCCCTTTTTACCAATTTTTAAGACAGAAATCAGGACGATGTCTTATTCATATTTTTTTTATTGTTTTTTTTATTTAATGTCATAATACCGACATTAACAATATTAAATTATTTATTATATGACGAAACCTAGAAAGTTATAGTTTTCGCTCTTATAATTTCATATAGTTCTTGATTGGTTGTTGCGTTCAGTGTTGCTGTATTATAAAGTTTCCACTTACTTCATTTCACGTTTTTAATTTGTACGTCATTTTTTCTTTTAACTTTCTGTGCAAATAAAAATTTCATTAATCAATTTTTTGCAAAATGGTATCTTTCTTGTTAATTTCCTTTCTACGTTTCTCAACTTTATGATGGGTGTTGCGCGTTTTGTTCGAAACCAAAAACTTATTAACTCAGGAATCTGTCTGAAAGCGTGTAATCCATGTTATCCTGCTATCGTTACAAAGTATCATTGCAAAAGCACTTATCTTAGAATGTTTCTACGGGTGTTTTGCGGAAACAAAGATTTTAAAATTCCCTTTTCAATTCCTTGTACAAGTACTATTTCTACACCGTTTGGATTTTAATATTTCTAAACATCATACAATACTTTGAAATATGATTATATAAATAGAACTATAGTATAATATCGGATATTGTTAAATATTTGCTAATTAACCCTATTACGAGCGTACAATTTTACGTAATTCACTTAATGTAATTTCGGAAACGAATTCCTTTATTATTTTGAAAAATACCTTTTGAGGAAGAAATAATAATATAGTTAACTGTTGAAGATTATAATTCATTAAAAGATAGTTATAAACCTTACGATTTATGAATGAAAAGTTAGGCTGACCTACAATGTTCCTACGCACCGCAACTGGTGAAGTAAACATGGCTTGGCAACACAAGTGCATAAACACTATTTACGTGCTTATTTTTGTAAATATATCTGCAGAAAGCAGTTATAACCGTTTAATTGTGAGAACTTCTGGTTCAGCAAACAGTGTGTTACTGAAAACCTGCTTGGTTTAAATAATGATATGCGCAGTATTGATTTCTGAACCACTTGCACACGATGAAGGTACTTTTCTGCTGCATTACCCCATGCTAACAAACTAAAGCAAAAGAATAATAAAAGGTCGTCAGATACCGCCAATCTACACAATTTTTCAACATCAAGAACAAAGATATTACCTTTGTGCTACGGATATTCTTAACTACCAAGTCCACATGAAAATTCCATTTAAAGTTGGCATCCACTATAGATCCCAAGTATTTTATTTTTAAGCTCTCCTTATAATGGCATAGCAGGTACAACTAATATCACCAACCACTCAACCTCTATTATAAATACGAATCTTATTAAGATTTAGAGGGTAATTGTAAGTTTGGAACGACAAAAAGCGAGGTTTTGTGGAATTCGAGGATAGATAGTTATTGTTAAACCAATACTTAATAAAAGACATATGCCTAGTAACAGTAGCAGCAACGTTATCCAGTGAAACTGAGGAAGCCAGATTACTAAATTTATGTATTTATTTATAAATCGATATACCAGAAAAAACTGCGGGCCCAAGATCGATTCCTGCGGCACACCACACAAAACCTTGCAACTCTCACTGTGTTGTTCAGTTATACCAATAACCTGTGTTCTATTTGATAAATAAGACCGAACAAGATCAAGACACACCCCTCTAACACCATACTAACTCAATTTGGTAAGCAGTACATTACGATCCACAGTATCAAATGCAAAATCCAAAAATATTCCTGTAATAGGAGTGGATGCGTCCTATGCTTTACTGACTTTCTTGGTGAATATAGCAAAACCATAATCAACCCCTCCTTCCTTGACCAAAACCATGCTGACAACAGGACAAAATGTTGCATGAATATAAAAAGTTTTCTGCTTTTTAAAGATTTTTGATATGCATGATATCAGAGCGATGGATTATACTTTGTTAATTCTGTGACACAGCCTGTTTTAAGAATAGGAATAACAATGGATTTTTTTAGAATTTTTCGAAAACATCCCTCAGCTAAGCACTCATTTATTAAAATTAATCTAGTTGTGAAATATTCAGATTCTTTTTCTTTTCTGACAAGTAACCGAATTCATGTTAATTTTGACAGTTCTTGTTAATGCATGTATTTGTAAACTGAAGTCCAAATTAACATATGATACACAGAAATGTTCACTGATTACAATAAACTTTACCGCATTTTTTTTCATTGAGCGATTTCGAAGATATCGATCTCTAAAGTGAGGAGCCTTGACCTCTGGCAAGAACAATAGTATCCCGTTGAAGAAAATTATAACTTAATATTAATTAACCATTATACTTTGTTGTTAACATTTTTACGTAAATTTAATGATGACATTATGGAACATTTTTGATGTCATTATCTGAGGTGTGAGAAATTTCAAGTCATGGTGAAAGCACTATGTCAGTATAGTAGAACTCCCAAGTGTTTGGCATTCTCAGGCCAAATTATATTTTATAATATTTTGTATTTTTTTCTTCATCTTCCTGGTTTCTTGTTTAGTTTTTAGTTATAACTCAAGAACCATTAATGATTTCTCATTTCATTTTTTAACAAAATTGAAACTATGATCGTTGTCACCACTTTCAAAGTCACATCTAAGGTCAATTTGTGAGTTTATAGCTGGCATTATTACATTTTCTGAATATTCTGCATCCTGAGAATCATCCATGTCTTCAAAAACATGCTAACTACTCACCACGTCCTTGATAATTCATTATTTACGTCATCATCTGTATCAATATGCCTAATCTGATAATATATAAGTTGCTACGTCATTTGAAATGAATTATTTTTGCTTCAAACTAATTTTAATAAAACAAATCAGAGATAGTGAGGGGAAAAGCCTGAATTGGATCTATGAAGGTCTGAAATCATACTATTTTGTATCATACGTTCAAATGTGTGAAAGTAATATTAAGTAATCTGGGAGAATCTTCTAGAAGCAGTATTAAATTTTCTGGAAGCATTTCAAACCTTCTGCAAGCAATATCCTGAATTGCGTCTTAGAAGATCTGAAATAATACTATTTTGTATCATACAGAGTATGTATGATAACAAAAAAAACCGTTTACAGCAGATGCTGAATAGATACTGAATTGGGAAGAATAATGTCCTTAGTCTTCCCTTATAAAGTCTTTTGGAAGCATTTCAAATCTTCTAGAAGCACTATCAAGTCTTCTAGATGTATTTCAAATGTGTGGAAGTAATATTAAGTAATCTGGGAGAATCTTCTAGAAGCAGTATTAAATTTTCTGGAAGCATTTCCAACCTTCTGCAAGCAATATCCTGAATTGTGTCCTTAGATGATCTGAAAAAAAAAAATCAGAATATGATGTGCTCTCAAAAAAAAAAAAAAAATAAAAAATAAAATAAAGGTCTTTTGCAATATAAAGTGTTTTGGAAATATCTCAAATCTTCTAGATTTCAAGCCTTCTGCGAGCAATATCCTAAATTAGGTCTGGGAAGATTTGAAAAAATTCAAAATATGATACGTGCTCTCCAAAAAATCGTTTGCAACAGATGCAGGCACTGAATTAGAAAGAATAAGAAGCAGTATCAAGTCTTCTGGAAACATTTCTAGTCTACCAAAGGTAATAAGACTGAAGTCTTATAAGTATTTCAAATCTTCTCGAAACAATATCAAGTCTTCTGAAAGTATTTCAATTCTGCGGCAGCAATATTAAGTCTTCTGGAACCATTTCAAATCTTCTAGAATCAGTATCAAGTCTTTTGGTTTGGATGCATTTCAAGTCTTCTAGATATAGTATCAAGTTTTTTGGACGTATATCAAGTCTTCCAGATGTAGTATCAAGTCTTTTGGAAGCGTTGCAAATTTTTTAGAGGTATTTCAAGCCTTCTGCAAGCAATATCAAATTTAATGCCAGTATCAAGTGTTCTGGAAGTAAACCACGTGTGCTAGAAACAGTATCAAGTCTTCTGGATATATTTTGGGTCTTCTGGAAGCGCTGTCAAGTCTCCTAGGCGGTATTAAGTCTTAATTCAAAATACCTGTTCTCTAATTTAAACGTTCGTAGCAGATACCGGGACGGAATTAAGAACATGAAGCTCAATAAGACATCAAAAATTAATTGAAAATGGCAACTTCAATCCAAATAAAATCATTAACAATTCTGTGTGGGTATTTGTACACTCAGAGAACCCACGTGTGTGGTTATTATCCGTAACCACAGCGCGCTGCGGACTTCGAGTGTAAATTTGACTGCGAATTATAAGACTAGTTAGAGATGTTCTTTTTTCAATTTCGTATCCACAACGCGCTGTATACCTGTAGAGTCCGTAAGAGATTTTTTTTCTCGTAAGCGATTAAGGGTTGCAGTATTTTGACAGTAGACTTCAATTGCTAAAGGTATCCTCTAAATCGTTCTAAAATCCATCAATTTCAGTGCCCATCGGAGTCAAAGTCAAATCCATATAATGAAATTTGTTAAAGGTTCGTCAAAATTCATAAAAATTAATAAAACTATGTTATTCTACCCCTATTATATGATAGAAGATGGTTTTTTTAAAGATGCCCATCAGAGTGAAGACATTCTTTTTTCGGTGAATTATATCAATAAAATTCGAATCATATAAATTCTTTTGAAACAAATGTGTTTTTAAATTCTTTATTATGAGGAGTAAATAGATTATTACTACCCGTAATAGTTCATCACTTATAAATTGTTAATGACTTGATTGTAAGGACGATTAATGATTCGGTGTCTGTAAGCCCACTAACTCTTATTCTAGGCAATTTATCAGCCGTATTACGTTGTCTTTTGCCCTAATGACCTTTTAGCCCTGCATATTGTAACCTCATTACTTATTGATTGCTACGTGTGGTGACAGTCGAGAATGAATCGATTTCATTCATTAGCTTCACATCACTACGCTACAACTTCGTATTGTTAAGTCACCTGCTTTGTTAATCGTAATCACATTATAATTGCTGCTATTGAATTAGATTAACGTCATATAATGTACGACAAATCATAGCTTTATAACAACAGTTTGATTTATACGAACAATACCAATAACATCATAATATGTAACATATTAAATGGTTTGATGTTTAGAAGCAAGAAGAATTCAATATTAAGTGTGTTTATAAATAGTAACGCCTATTCTGCTATGATTTTCATCCCAATTTGTATTATCATATAAGATATAGTCTATTTAAAAAAAAACACAGCTCAGTCGTATGAATCATCTACTGGGATAAATATTATAAAATGCACAATTAAAAGTACTTGTTAAACGTTCTAATAATATTTTTAAAAAAATATTAAAAATATTTAAAATTTTTAGAATCTCGATTTACATGCTATATTGAAATTGAGTTCGTGTTAATAAATTATTTCAAATTTTGTAAGGGTATATACCCAAAATTGTTTAACTGAATTGAATGAAATATAATTCAATTTTTATGCGGGTTCCCCTTTGTCTCTAATTAACTACCGCACAATGAAATAAGTATTATTATTACCCAGTTTCCAGCTCGTTCAGAGCTTTTATCGATTAAAATTGTGAATGCGAAGAAGTTGGAACGAATTATAATATGTACTCAATGTAATGCATCTTTAGTTATTTTTGATCAAAAGAATTCGAGGAAAGGCTTATTTAAAGAACTCTTGCGAGCCTGTTTGTAAGAGATGAAATTAAAAAATCGAAGTTAAAATTGTATTGAAAGCGAAATTAGTTAATTAATTTAGTACAAAATTTTAACATAACCTAAGCAAATTACGAACATTTAACTTGATAATTTGATTTTGGATTAGTATAAGCTTTTGGTGGGGACCGCAAGTTTTAATTGAAAATATAGTTGGTTGACCAAAACTGATGACGTATCCACAGATATCACCCTCCTTTCATTTCCGTATAATCATTTTGGCATTGTGTAAACGGAGGTTTTAATGAAAACTACCGTTGATTGATCGTGTCATAAACTTTTTAATTGGTTCGTTAATTACTCACTTTGTTTTTTTCAATAATAGCTCGTGATGGAAATCCTTTTCGTTTATAATGTATCAATAATTGCAACGGATGAAGTGTGATTAGAATAACATCAATCTTGGAGGTTTTTTTAGTAATTTTTTTTCTTTAAAAATAATAAGTGACGACTTGGTAAATGTCATTAATTTCCAATTCATCACCTTGATATGCATATTATCGATTTTCGAATAACCTACCTGAAACACTTGTAACACTTAATAACCGATTTGATTGGAAGGATGAAATGGTTATCAACGGTGTCAATTTACTAATTGATGGAGCATTTTTAAAGAGGTCGTTATCAAAAAAAAATGGAACAAGAAAGAAACGACGTTAAGATAAAACAAAAAAATTGAGCAATTAAAGTGGTTATAATAAAGAACGAATTGTAATTAATGAGGATTTTCCTTCATTCATCTTTCGTGCGTCCCTGCTTTTCGAGTAATTTCCCATAAATTTTACTTTAACCTAACTTAATATAATTAATAATAGGTGTTATTACTACGCTGCGTGTTGAAGCTATAAATTTAACTTTTCGCGGATTTTATTATTACTAATTTTTTTATGCCCGATTTATGTCCCCCTGGTTAAAGATAACCCACTGATAGAAGGTAATTATGATGGATATATGATCGCATGATCGTTTACCAAACAATTTGTGTACATAATAACAGCTGATACAATAATTGACGTCGTTCTTGTGTATAATATACAGATTACATTTATGCATACATGTCTTCATACTAATGCATAACAATGAACCTTTAGCGTTTGTTGTTTATTAATGAATGAGAGGATTTAATATACAGGTGTCCTAGAATTTAAGGCTTAGTCGCTGATTTCTTAAATATGAATCTAATTTGAATAACGAATGAATTAAGCGGTATTGAACAGTTTCAGTAATCGTGTAATATTGTAATATACATTGCGTATATATTGATTATTCAAGACTTGTTTGCAGAACTAAATCAACACATTCAAAGATTTACTAAGGTTACAGAGCCCGAGTAAGTATAATTACTGTTAGCTTATATTGATTTAAAGGTCAAAGCTGCCGAAATTACCTATTATAATCACCGTACATTTCTTAAAAAATTCTTAGTTTCAAATTGTTTAAGTATAGGTGACATGAATACTAAAACACATCAATTTAGGAACTTAGAAACGCTAACGCATAAGTATTGTAACAGTTTTCAGGTGAATAAAACTTTTATTTATAAAAAATACGTATTCTAGACTTGTTAAACTACTTTTTAACTACATATAATACGAATTTGATTGTGACTCCAACAAAACATTTATAAACAATAATCCAATATTAATGCAATATTTCTTTGATTTAAACACCAATTTAATTAAAGGATATTATCTAATAAGTAATTTATATTAGAAAAATATGTACATATTACATCTTTGTTCATTTTGAGAACCTAATATTAAACAGGCCCAATATGATTCACATTATAATTATCTTATAATCGTTAGGATCTTTTCTTTTTTTAATACGTAGAAAACCAAATTTTCTTCTGTTCCAAATCCTGACTTAACACAAAAATATCTTAAACGCAATAAAGTAAAATAGGATAAGTTAGTAATAATCTATCAAGGCGAATGTGTTGCCACATCCCAATAAACCGTTTATTTTCGGAGAAACCGGGATTCATATCACTCATTTGAAGAGTTCTGCAAAATTGTTTATAATAAATTTGGGTATATAATTAGAAACCCGTACCGAGACAACCCTCTTATAAATCGTGACTTATGAACATCTACAGAAGAATGTTTATGTGTTTAATCGATAGGTTGATTGAGACTGCCAACGTATCTATCAATTAACAACGACAGTCCCTAACCATGAATCTTGGGATTCCGCTTGTTGTACGTTTATTTGATGTGAAACCAAAGGGGAAATCAGGGAACATTATAAAAATGTGAGCTGATAGAGTAAGATTGAAGGTTAGCTCCTCGGAGGAAAAGCTTTTATCTCATCCGAGGTGATAATCAAAGGTGAAATATCCAACCGCCAAAAACTTTCATAAAATTATTTATTATTATCGTATCATTATAATTTGTTATTTTGAAATCTATATTTTGATTCATTTCGCCCAAAGAAGGTTATTTATTAATGAAAAATTTCTTTTTTTTGTACTCTTTACCTTTTCGAAATGTCTAATAATGAGGAAAATCCATCGTCAATTAAAAACGTAACCGACAATCGGATCCGCCAAAAATGGCTTTACACAATTCAAAATTTGAAATTAAAAATGAATTCGCCAGTGCGTGAAGTGAAAGGAAAAAAGGATGGCGATAAATTCATCTCGGATGGGTGAATTGGTATGAAACGGTGAATGCGTTTCTGGTAGAATATGTAGAAAAAAGAAATATATTTTGAACCTTTAAATGTATCACACGAATTCACACAAAAGGAGAAAGCAAGTTCATGTAAAAATAAATTTAAAAATCCTTTTTTTTATTTTACAATTATTATGTAGACAAGAAACCAAACAAAGAATATAAAATATAACCAATGCCTATAGAGCTTAAACTTTTCTTACTAGAAATAATTAAAGGTATTTGAACATATCAAACTTGACATTTGCTTATTATTATATAAAAATACATTATTGCCTCTGATTCATAAAAAGTGAACCATTACCGTTTTTTTATTTTTTTCAAATTAAGTGAGCCGTTCAATATTTTAACAATAAGTACTATATTTATATTTTCAAATGTGTTAAAAAATATTAATACGAACAGTAGGCAAGCACCTCCCTTCGAAGTTTTGCTTTGTTAATATGTTTACCTAAGCTAATAATAATTATTACCATCTCAATCTATAATTGATTTCATCGCTGATTGTGAGTTATACACTAATGCACACGTTATCTAATGTATGTATAGACTCCGTTATGAAAGATTCTTCGACAACCTTTATTAAAACGTTTATATTTCGGGCTGAACACTGGACTAAGAACATTCAAAAGGGGACTATTATCAAACTATAACCGGGGATATGTTTGCCAATTGAAAAGCAAAACGAAATGTTCCAACCCTTCCTTATACCCTCTGTCCGTCGTTGCTCATCTTCAATATTGCAATGTGGTCGTGCATTATCCTGCTGTATGATTATATCTTTAGAGGAACTCCTTGGCCACTTTTCATTAATTGTCGAAATCAGTTTACATACGTTTGTAAACATCTTTACAGATATCCATAAATTTAGATTTTAGATATCCATAAAAAGAGGCAACAAGTGCATCTCTAGGTCGATTTTTGCTATTTCGCGATGCTGTTTCTTGTACTACAAAAGTAGTTAACTACGTAGTTAATTACTTTTTGTATAAAAGTAGTTGTATTCTATCTACTTTTGCTATATGAGTAGTTACACTCGATTATTTTAAAGATATTTTTATTTAATTTTGTACTTTTTATTAAGACGAATTTTATTTGGTTCTACCGGTTTCGGCCCTGTTTAGGCCATCTTCAGGAACTTTCGAGCACTGTTGATCTTCAGATTATTTAAAATCTATTATTTGTTGGTTTTATAATGGCGTGTTTCATTTTATTAATTACGTTATGCACATAATAACGTAATAACAACAAATTTTGAATAGATTTTAAATAATCTGAAGATCGACAGTGCTCGAAAGTTTCTAAAGATGGCCTAAACAGGGCCGAAACCGGTAGAACTATAACAAATAAAATTCGTCTTAATAAAAAGTACAAAATTAAATAAAAATATCTTTAATTTGTTCAAGACGAAATAACATTCCTTTAACAATATCGATTGTTTTATGCTGTCAATTTATTTTAATTTCTTTTAAGTAATTTAGCTGCTTTTAAAACGGTTGAATATTTATAAAATTATGATAAATACAAAAAACATCGTAATCAGAAAAAGATTTAGTAAAATTAAATTGGATTTAGAGTTATTATGGTACTTGGAGTACAAAAGAAGTAATAAAGAAATGCGCAATGATGATAAGTAAACAAATATTTATAAATATAACATAATTCAATTCTGCATTGTTTCAAATTTTGCAACCTTGTTTGACTATCTATGAAAATCATGAAAAATATTAAAAGTTGCTTGCAACATTACAAGATTCTGCGTTCATTTATTATATTTTTTGGTTTTTAAATAATTTTAATTTAATCTGACATTTAAGCATAATTTGTGGACAATATTGCTAACACTCTCAAAAACCGAGTACTTTTGTCACTTAACTCGCGACAAAAATTTCTAAATACGCAGAATATAGGATAATAAAATATATGATACGCAGAAATGTTCATTGATTGAACAAACTTTACCGCAATTTTTGTCACTAAGCAATTGCGAAAATGTCGATCTTTTAAGTGAGGGGCCTTGACTTTTTGGACGGAGTTTAGTTACCTTCAAAATGCTTCATATGTAGGATGTTTAAACATCGTGAAAGAAGATTATTGAAGTAAAAATATTTTAACAAAAGTTTCATAATAACAGAAATATCACTGTTACAAAATTCTTTTGCTCTCTTCTTTGAAGCATATTAACTGAAACGGGGAGTAAGGTTAGGTTGCCGAAGAGTACTATATTATGTAAATTTCGGCGAACTAAATGTAGAATCTCTTCTTGAAGAAACCACATTTGTAGAAGCACATTCAAAGGAGCTTTCTTTTCCAATATTTCTGTCACGTCATTTTGCAATAAAAAGATAACCATTTCAAGTCAATTGATTTGGCAATACAAAAGGTCTATAATTAATTGTCCATTGACCAATGCAGCCCTAACGTTTAAAATGATTATGACGAACTACTGTTCGTACTGTTGTTGATTTTTGGGGAGCCCAGATATGCGAATTATAACAATTATTTATGTCGTTACGAGAAAATGTTACTTTATCAGTCTCCAATACAAGTGATTCTTCACTTGTTCACAAGTTTGAAATTTTAGTGTGTTTTTGTAGAAATTAGCAAAATTGCAATAATTTTTTGTGCGTAGAAATTATTACATTTATTTAATTGGCGTGATACTTGTCGAATACTGCTAGAAGGATCTTCTTGTATCTTTCTTCTATGTAAGCTAGAGGCACTGAATAGCAAGAGTTCAAAATCAGTCATTTCAATAAAAAAACTTTAAACAGTGATATATTTCTTATTATGCATGTTTTACTAAGACATTTTTAAACATCTCTTGAGTATAAAATCGCAACATCCTACATACCCTGTATAATAGAATATAATCATCTATATAATAGATGTTTAATTTATTTTCTATTCATTTTATTTGCATTTTATTATGTAGTTAAAAAGTAGTTGGATATTTAACTACTAACTACTTGGTAGTTGGTAATCAAAATGCCATATTCTAAAAGTAGTTTAACAACCAAATAGTTAAACTACTTTTTGGTGAAAGTAGTTACTAGTTATACTCCTCAATATTTTTCAAGTAGTTAGCCCAGGTTTGATTACAGTAACAATCGTAACGCGGTCGGGAAACAGCTGCTAAAAGCATCACGTTGGTCATGTTTGACTTACTTTCCATTTGACGACATGGTTCATCTTCATCTGGAAGATGATGAACAATAATCCACGTATGCTACTTTATAGTTTTCCTTTAAAAGCGGTTTCAAGAAATTGGATTTTCTTCTAATCTCACAATTTTTTAGCAACCTCCATAACGGAGTAGACGGAAATCCAACTACAAGTGAACACGAATACAGTGTCCCTCTCCTTTCATAAAAAACTAATGGAAGTTTGGCAATTTGTTCTGTTTAGTGAATTTTTTCCGATCCAACTTACCTTGATTTTAAAAATTCATATTTATGGGCTTACAATTAGTCTCATCAAAATCACAAACAGATTCCTTACCTTGTTTCCAAATCCTCTTGTAGTAACTCGATATTTTGAATTTTTCAACGCCTAAAATCATTACCATATCCAGCCATAAATACAGCTGGATATGGTAATTTTAAGTCTCTGATTAATTAAGGAATTTAATTTGCCTTTAAAATGCCACCTGCCAGGGAATGTTCTCACATATTAGCAAATATAGCTAGATGTGTGACCCCTCTCATTACCGTGACCTATAAGTGCTATTGTAGCTAAAGCTACAATAGCACGTATTAGGACGTTGATCCGTTTTTGGTCAGGCATACAATTAACCTCTTTCGTTTTATTTTGTCACGAAGATCTGATATTGGTAATTTTTTCCAGCTACCTTGAAGAGCTCTCAAGTATACAAAGCTACTAATTACTTGTCTTAAAACTCTTTGGTAAACTTGTCTACCTCAACGTCTTTGTCACCTCGATATCCACCAAAGTACGGTTGAGTAGTTATTTTCTACATCTCTTCTATCATTGACAGCGAATGTTGTGTAAAAACTTGATAATCTAAAGTACAGTATTATCATATGTTGAAACCACCCTTTATAAATCTATGGGGCTTGCGGTTTCTTGTTCGTTTAATGTAAGATTCTATTCTTCCCATTAAATCATGCTACAGCACGTAATATCGAATAATTGCTATCACTAAAAACTTAATCAGTAAAGTCAATAAGAGAGAAAGCAAGATCAGGTATTGATTTTTGCATCAACCCATGCTTATTTTGATACCATTGTATACATCGTTACATTATACAAGTGTTCAGAAATTATATGATAATCTATACGTAGCGACATTCTCTGCTCGACTTTGAATCGAAAATCTTGATGTGATTGTATTGTATCATGCTCCTGTTGTATGGTTTCTGGAAGCAGTTAAAAAAATGTAAATATATGTCAACTAGGGCTTGCAATACCGGTCCAATATCTGTATATCGGTATTCAAAATTGTGAAAAATATAAACAATTTATGTTCAACATTTCTTACTACAGCACCGTTACTTTTGAGTTACGTGAGTACGAACACCATCAATTTTGATATGTCGTGGATTTTCAGATTCTATGTAGAATAAAGAGTTTATGTTCAACATTTCTTGTTCCAACATTGTTACTTTGTATTATGATCGACTTTAGTAAAGAAACATTATCAATTTTGATATATTGTGGATTTCCAGGTTCTAGCTAGAACATGATCATAACTGAACAATATCTGGTTATGCACTATATATTCTTACACCAATATAAATAATTAATGTTGAACATTTCTTGCTCCAACACCGTTACTTTTTAAGTTATGATTAATTTTAGTAACGAACACTCAATTTTGATATATTGTGGATTTTTAGCTAGAACAAAATCATAAATGAATACCGTTCATTTATGATTCTGGTTATGGATTTTCAATATTTCTTGTTCTAACACAGACATTTTTGTGTTATGATCGTCTTTAGTAAAGAACACCATCAAATTTGACATGCTGTGGATATCCACATTCTAGTTAGAATATAATCATAATTAAGCAATATCTGGATATGATTCTTCATTATAAATATTTGACATCAAATAATTCCTCTAGCTTTTAATTGTTGAGTTATGGGCAGTTATTATACCAAAAACCATCAAATTTGATATGATAAATGTAATTATAATTGAACAATATCTGGTTTCGAATTATGTATTCTTACATCATTATAAACAATTCATGCAAAACGTTTTTTGCTCCAAACCCCTTTAATTTTTGAGTATAACCAGATATTCCTCAGGTGTAGTGTTGTGTTTGGACTAAGTTGATTAACTTAAAGTACACTGTATAAAACTATTAGTTACTGGGATAATCAACATTGAGGATACCGTTTCTTTGTTGAAAACTTGATCATTTCTTATTTTACTTGTTGTGATATCATATAATAGCTTAATCTTAGCAATGTGATGCGGCAAAATCGATTAAAAGATTGTTTTCTTAATACCGAAATGTCGGTATTTTACTATCAATGCCGGTTGTTAATACAGAACAAAAATTGTCCGGGATTCCAGTTTTCCGGATCTTGAAATCCTACTGGTAACATTGTATTTGTATATTACTAATATACCCTAATATTTCTTCAATTTCAATCATCGAAAACATTATACCTATCATTTCGTAAATGTTTTAAATTGAAAATGAAACTAGTCTATGACCAAATATAAAATATAATCTACGAATGAATGAGATATATACTCATCTGACAATCAAGTTTTAATGATAAAACTGATGATAATAAAAACAATGTTAATAACGAACTTTAAAGTTAACGAAAACAATTTTAATAAGGCTAGTTTTTACGTTTAGCAACAGATATTGAATACTAATGATTATTTATGGACCTATTATCTGAACTTTGAGATTCTTCCTAAAGATGAAGGAACAACATCTTAAAATCAAGGTTTTCGCTTTAGAGTCGAATGTAGGAAGTCTACGTTATATTTAAGACTACGTTATATTATCTGCCACTGTTTTGAGCAGCCTCTATATAAGGGAATTGTTCTACTTGGATCAAACACCCCTCATGTTATTACCAAAAATGTCAACAGGTCCTAACATTACAAAAGTATTCTAAATATATTTTAGCCTTATATTAACATTAATTTATATAACAACTTATATTAACAAAAATAATCTTTGTAATATGGTAGATGTGGCTATTTGAAAGCTTATTAGAACTCTCAAAATCTGGTGTTTATTTGTTGAGAACCCGATATCATGTTTACGAATATGTCACATCTAATGGCATGTAAATGGTATAATTTTATATGTGTAAAAGTGAAGGTGGCGTTTACAAGTATTTTTATTGTTCTTTACTGAAAATTGTCGGTTCTCAAAAGTAAACGTTGACTTATTTAAAAAAATAACATACGATATCTATGTAACTATTGAGTTTTTAACAAAGCTTCATCAAGCAAATCTCTTCAGGTTGATCCCTAAGCTTCCTTTTGTACGAGGGAGATCCGGATATTTGGACCCCTGGAGATTCGTTTGCATTGACTAAGGGCATCACGTGATTGTGAATTTCCAAGAGCCCAAATTTCTGAACCTCCCTCGCACAAAAGGGGGTTTAAGACTAGAAACGTAGGTATTCTAGTCTGTTCTGTATATACAGGATGTTTCATAATATATGCGCAGAACTTCAGGATGTGATAGCTTGTCTAAAGATTGTCGCCATTTTCGAGATACAAGGTGTTGAAATTTAATGTAAAAAATAGTTTTTTGCAAATGTCTCCGGAATTGTTTATCGTACAGGACTCTGCGTTTGTAGCATTTTTTACTCATAATAAGTCCTGCGCATATATTATGAAACAACTTGTGTAAATCACCATGTATATAAAGTATTGAAAAATCCAGATAAAACGTACAACCCAACAATACACACGGGTGATAAAAATAGATCTAATCAATTACATTTTGTATGTAGTTCCATTCACGAAAAGCGGATTTGTTTTAAACCTGAATTGCAATTGATTTAATTGTTGTTTTATTATCGTCACGTTGGGATAAGTTGAAATAAATAGAAAATGTTAATTAATTAATGAATCTTTAAATAATCAAATAATGTAGGTAATAGTGAAAATAAATAATTAACTGAATAACTAATTAAGTTTCTGTAATAACATTTTATTTTTGCAAAGAATCTTTTGAAGTAACGCTAGAATATTTTTCCTAACAAACTCCAGGGAGTTTTAGCAGAAAGGAAAAATTGAAAGAAACGTGTTATGCAAATATACTTATCTGGTAAAAATAAAAATCTCTCAGAATTATAGTGAAGGGTTACATGGAACAGTGATGATAGGTTAAGGGGTATACAACTAAAAAAAGGTTTGGACACGTTAATTTAAACAACTCAACTTCTACGAAATTATCAAGTAAAACTGTAAAAGACTCGCCTTCACCAGAGATTTACGCCAAACTTTATTTCTCTCGTTTCAAACCGACAATGTTTTCGTTATCACGTAGAAGTAATTACCTGTAAAATCTGGAAATTAACTTAAGTCCACATTAATAACTCAAAAACATAAAAGCTTGTTATCAACCACATCAATAATCGCTTTTAAATAAGTTTATAAAATATAAAATTTATATCACAAATTTATTTTACAACTTAAAACTTGTTACGAGTTTTCTTGAAACTACTATAATACCAAATTAATGGTTAATAACCAAACTAAAATTAGACCTGCTCATAAATCTAAGCTTAATATCTTAATCCACTCTTGATCTTGTATCTTGGCGATAATTGTTGGATCGTAAATTTTAAGTATCTATAAAATTGGAACAGAACTTTTAATCGTCTCGTTAAACAAAAAGATAATTTAGTATTCTATTTTGATCTCATTTACCTAATAATAAATAACTCATTTTTATACACGTAAAAAGCAAATCCGGTCAATTAGCGTTTATGTCACCATTATAGATATAAAAAAATCGTTTCATATGATTCAGCGTGTGGGTAGACATGCCAATAAAGTTTTATGTTTTATTGTTTATATCGCGTGTAACTTTTAGCTAACCGTGTGACCGTCTGTTTCGAAATGGCGCGAAACGTAATCTTATTTTACGACAGGAACAGAGCGCCTTCACCACCAACATCGCTGCTGCTGCAAAGTAAATAAATACGAGCCAATTTCATTGTGTTGGACATTTGTGACCGAAACTAAATAAAACAGTGGGGGGTTATTTATAAACATTTTCTTGAACGTCATCATCCTCTGGATATTTTTTTCATCAATGACGCACAACACAATAGATTTCTGTGATTAATCTCTTCAAGTTGCCCCCTTTGTAAGGATATAAAGGGTGCGAAGCGAGGGCTATTAGTATTGTTTTTTTAGGGATTACAAAAATACGACAAAACGAAACAATCTTTTTAGGGTTGATTTTTATGGAAAAAACGCTTTTTTATTAAAAAAAGGCAAAAAATAATTGGATTTTTCAACACTGTTCATTAATTATACGATTTCGTTTCAGTTCATTCCAACAATGTTCGTTTAGAATAGATTCATTTTGTTTCTATTGTTTGTTCAATTTTAAATCTATTCAACCTTTATTATTTTTCCACACTTCACTATGTTTCAATTTTATTTTCTGATTTGCAATGGCTTAAATTACTAGTTGTTATTTAAAACAGGTTCGTTTTTAATTTGTAAATTAAATTGGTTTGTAAATTAAAATGTTACTCGAATTGAAAAATGGGTTAATTTGAATAACAATTACTCAATTGTCCGTGTTTACTTGTCTGTATATATTATTTTAGTTGTGATAAAATAATATTGTTTGTTGGATACATTTAATTTTCCCATCAATTATACTTTAATTGTTTTAGTATATGTTATTTCTAAATTACAATAGCGAATGCTTTGAATTGGTTACTTATTAAATGTATACAAAAATTGAAGAGCTATTTCTAAAACTTGTGATATTGATTTATTTAGTTAAGTTTTCTTTTAAACTTATTATGGTTAAGATCACAGAAAAAAATTAGTTTGGTTCATATATCAAACAGCGTATATTTGTAGATCACTTTAAGAATAAATTAATGGCGCAAAAGGAAAATCAATCAAATCTTTTTTGTACCTAAGTTAAAGCGATGGGACGGATTTTAAAAAAATAGGGACGGAACAGCTATCCGGCCTTTTTTTAAAATCGGGCCGGATACCTGATAGTTGCTGAATATTCGACCTTGAAAAATATAAATTTAGGTTGAAATCAAAACTTGATATCTTAAAAATGCATTCAGATACTCGTGAATGGTGCTATTTTAAGAAAAGTACATACCTTCCTTTGTAAATCACAAAAACTTTATCAATATATCGTAAAATTCTTTACGATTTTTCTAAAGTAATTAAGAATATTGCTACTTTTATGAAATGCTACAAATTTCGGTTTAGTTCAAAACTTGATATCTCAAAAACGAATTGAGATATTAAAATATCGTTCCGATGTCAGGAAGGTACAATCTTTCTTTTATAAATCACAAAATTTTCATCAACAAATCATAATTTTTTTTAGGATGAGGAAAGTACAAGCTTTTATAAATGACAAAAGACTTCATCAACATATAATAATTCTTTTAGGATTTTTCAAAACTGATTAAGGATATTATGATATGAATATTGTTATAAAATGCTACAAATTTCGGTTGAGTTCAAAAATTTGATATCTCAAAAACGAATTGAGATATTTAAGTATCGTTCCGATGCCAAGACATTACAATCTTTCTTTTATAAATCACAAAATCTTCATCAACATACAATTTTTTAGGATTTTTCAAAAGTGATTAAGAATATTGTTATTTTTATAATATGTCACAAATTTAGGTTGAGTTCAAAACTTGATATCTTAAAAACGAATTGAGATATTCAAGTATCATTCCAATGTGAAGAAAGTACAATCTCTCTTTTATAAATAACAAAAACTTCAACATACCACAAGATTATGTTTACGATTTTTCAAAAACGTTTAATAAAATTGTTATTTTTATGAAATGCTACAAATTGAGGTTAACTTCAAAAGTTGATATCTCAAAAACGAATTGAGATATTCAGGCATAGTTTCAATATGAAGAAAGTACAATCTTTCTTTCATAAATCACAAAAGCTTCATCAACGTAACATAATTTTTTTTTAAAGATTTTTTAAAAATGATTAAGAATATTGCTATTGTGATAAAATGCTACAAATTTCGGTTGAGTTCAAAAATTTGATATCTCAAAAACGAATTGAGATATTTAAGTATCGTTCCGATGCCAAGACATTACAATCTTTCTTTTATAAATCACAAAATCTTCATCAACATACAATTTTTTAGTATTTTTCAAAAGTGATTAAGAATATTGTTATTTTTATAATATGTCATAAATTTAGGTTGAGTTCAAAACTTGATATCTTAAAAACGAATTGAGATATTCAAGTATCATTCCAATGTGAAGAAAGTACAATCTCTCCTTTATAAATCACAAAAACTTCAACATACCACAAGATTATGTTTACGATTTTTCAAAAACGTTTAATAAAATTGTTATTTTTATGAAATGCTACAAATTGAGGTTAACTTCAAAAGTTGATATCTCAAAAACGAATTGAGATATTCAGGCATAGTTTCAATATGAAGAAAGTACAATCTTTCTTTCATAAATCACAAAAGCTTTATCAACGTAACATATTTTTTTAAAGATTTTTCAAAAATGATTAAGAATATTGCTATTTTTGTGAAATACTATAAATTTATGTTGAGTTCAAAACTTGATATTTCAATAACGAATTGAGATATTCAAGTATCGTTTCGATGTGAATAAAGGACAACCTTTCCTTTATAAATCACAAAAACTTCATCAAGATATCATAAAAATTCGATTTTATAAGATTTTTCAAAAATAATGAAGAATAATGTTTAGGAAATGTTACAAATTTAGGTTGTGTTCAAAACTTGATATCTCAGAAACGAATTGAGATATTCAAGTACTGTTCCGAGGTGAGGAAAGTACAATCTTTTATAAATGACAAAAGCTTCGTCAACATATAATAATTTTTTTTAGGAATTTTGAAAACTGATTAAGAATATTGCTATTTCGATAAAATGCTACAAATTTCGGTTAAGTTCAAAAACTTGGTATCTCAAAAACGAATTGAGATATTTAAGTATTGTTCCGATGCCAACATATTACAATCTTTCTTTTATAAATCACAAAATCTTCATCAACATGCAATGTTTTAGGATTTTTCAAAAATGATTGTTATTTTTATAATATGTCACAAATTTAGGTTGTGTTCAAAACTTGGTATCTTAAAAACGAATGTAGATATTCAAGTATCATTCCGATGTGAAGAAAGTACAATCTCTCCTTTATAAATCACAAAAACTTCAACATACCACAAAATTATGTTTACGATTTTTCAAAAATGTTTAATAAAATTCTTATTTTTATGAAATGCTACAAATTGACGTTGAATTCAAAAGTTGATATCTCAAAAACGAATTGATATATTCAGGCATAGTTTCGATGTGAAGAAAGTACAATCTTTCTTTTATAAATCACAAAAGTTTCATCAACATATATATTTTTTAAAGATTTTTCAAAAATGATTAAGAATATTATTATTTTTGTGGAATACTATAAATTTAGGTTGAGTTCAAAACTTGATATCTCAAAAACGAATTGAGATATTTAAGTATCGTTCCGATGCCAAGACAGTACAATCTTTCTTTTATAAATCACAAAATCTTCATCAACATACAATTTTTTAGGATTTTTCAATAATGATTAAGAATATTGTTATTTTTATAATATGTCACAAATTTAGGTTGAGTTTAAAACTTGATATCTTAAAAACGAATTGAGATATTCAAGTATCATTCCGATGTGAAGAAAGTACAATCTCTCCTTTATAAATCACAAAATCTTCATCAACATACGATTTCGTTTTTTTACCATTTTTCAAAAATGATTATAAAAATTGTTTTTATAAAATGTTACAAATTTAGGTTGAGTTTAAAATTTGATATCTCAAAAACTGATTTAAGATATTCAAGTATCGTTTCGTATGTAATGCTACATATTTTGATTAGGTTTAAAAGTTGATATGTTAAAAGCGGATTATGATATGTAAATATCGGTTTGTTTTGAGAAAAATACATATTTTCCTTTATAAATCACAGCAAACTTCATTAAGATATATTCTACATCTATATATATAAAACTATTGAAACGCGCAACTGCACACAATGGCCGCATAAAAATGCCAGATATCCGGTATCCGGCTATCCATAAAATCACTATCCGTTCAATCATTGCTATTTAGTATGCTTACAAATCAAGTTATTAGCTCATCATTTGTGAACTGAGTGTGCGCCGAAATGCACTAATTCGCTATTAGCAATGATCTTCATAATATACTCTAATAAAGTGCGCAGATCAGAGGAGAACAGATTCTAAGAATTGAATATGTTGTAAACGACACTTGTTCCATGTATAAATTATTATACGGATTTATTGTCAATTATGTATTAAGTTATACAGGGTCGTTGATATGTATAGAAACGGTCAGTTATCTCCTAAAGTAAAAGAGCTAGCGAAAAATTTTAAGATACAAAATATTTAAGGTTTTTTCTGATTTATTATAGTAAAGATACATATAGTTTACAGGATTAACAAAATGTCAGGACGAAACAAGATTGTTTTTTCTTAAACGGAACAGTCTGTATATTATCCCATATTAAAATGCATCTCGAAATTCTAGACAACATCATATAGTACATCATAAATTTAAAGTTATCCGTTCTCGAGATATCGAACTTTCAAAACCACTTTTTTACATATTATTAATTTTTTGTATAGAATTTAAATTTTATGATAATAATATAGTTAAATAATAAATTGGCATAATAATTGCTAGATGCCAATTTTTAGTAAACAATAAATAAAAATTAAGATAAATGGTTTTAATATACATAGGCTTGTAAATGCCTTCACGAGATATAGGGTATTAACATTTTTTAATAATTAAACATCTCCACTAAAAAAACCTTTTATAAATAATATTCAATTCATATTCCTTTTACAAATATTTTAATATTTATTATTTCTTAAATTATTCATGAATTGATTGTTTTGATTGAAAAACTTCGATTAACGCAGTTTGCAGCAATTTGTAAGTAATTTACATTTCAATTAATTTTGTCAATATGAATTAACGTAAACAATAAACAATAAATTTATTTTGTGAAAACGTAATAATTGGAAATAATGTTAAAAATTAGAACAGACGTTTTCATCCTTCAAATGATCTAAAAATTGTAAAGCAAAAATGTTGCTGTTTACTGTTGGCAAGTGCATAGAAAATATTTTGTTTTCATTGCAGATAATCATTAATTTTAAAGAAACTTTGATTACCTGTATTTCGTTAAGGAAGCATTTGCGGGCCCATGTATAATACCTACAGCTGTTGGTTTTTAAGATATTTTAGCTAGAAACTTTTTTGAGCAATAAGCACAATGTCCTTTAAATCTGATTTTTTTAGAAACTGATCAGGCTAGAACGTTAAAATTTGTCACAGTTGGTATCATTAGTCTTATCTATCTTTTAGATAATGTTTATTCGGTGTTCATCGTAAATTTTATTAAATAATATAACTATGTTAAACGAAGAAGCAATATTATTTATTTTTCAGTGCTACATGTGTTTCGGAAATTTCTTTCCTTCTTCAGGCATGACATTTTCATCCCGATATCATTAAATATAATTAACAAAATAACGTAAGAGTGAAAACATTTAATAGTAAAAACAATTAAGGTTATACATTAAAAAGTCAAAGTTATCAAAAGGAAAAGCTCACCGTCAGATTTCAGAATAATTCATTCATGTGTATGATTAATAATTGAAGCGAAGGGTTTATGATTTTTTTCTTGCGTGAAATAATTATAACTTAAAGATTATGTTATATTTCGAATAATTTGTTATTATATGATAATTAAATTCTGAAAAATACTTATCATTGTACTTGATATTGGGTTGATTGTGGAAGTCCAATATCGTGGCCAGAAGATCGCTTGATCTAAATTCTTGCAACTTCTTCTTTTGAGGATGTATCAAAAAGGGAAACTGAAACAGTGGATAATGTGCAACCTGAATTCATAAATCAACTTCATCTGTGCATAAAGCACATAGGTTAGTTATTAGTAATGCTTAACTCTCTATCTGATAAGCAAATCAGATATGGGGTGTTCCATCTCAAATTTTCAACTTTTTACAAATGAATATGGTAAAACAGTAGTTGTCTTTTTAGACAGGCCGATGATGCCAAAATCGCAAATTGCACTCTATTTAAGACTATCCAAGCAGCAACTGTCATAAATTTTAACTTTCTAAATCGATCAGTCTCTAAGAAATTCAAATTTAAAGGTGTTTATTGCTAAAAAAATTGTAACTAAAATAACTCAAAAATCAAAAATTACTTATCAATATATCTCATCAAAGTCAACATGTTTTTGTGTGTACAATCAAAATATACAATAAGCTCTTAAATACTCCATTTAAAATAACATACTATTTTATTTCGGTACGTCGTTATGGAACAGCCTGTATATTAAGATCATTTATCTTAATTTTTTATGTATTATTTGTCCTAGAAGTCTGTCAGCAGTATAATCATTTTCCGTTTATGGTGTGGTAAATTTCCTACAACTTTTATCTAAGGAAAAACTCTCTATCTCGGCTCATTAATACTGTTTAAGTTCTTCACCGCTTAGATGGGACACATGTCAATTATGTATTGAGTTGTATTAATTTTGAATCGACCGTAATCTATGCATATAACGAAATATAGAAAAAATAGAATTTGCACGAAATATTCCTGTTAAATGACAATATGGAAATTTGTAGTGAATAATGTTGTACTGCGATTATTGTGGAGAGCATAATCGGAGTATTAATTTATCAGTACAAGTGTTAAATCTGTGCAACGAGCTATGCATCACAGGCAATTAGTTGTAATATTCATGGTATCTAAACATTAATATCAGCAAATATAATCTCTCAATAATGTAACTTTAAGAGATAGATAATAATAAATATGCCAAACAATAATTAAACATCAATCGCGTTTTAATTGAAATAATATTTTGGTTAGCTATGATTCATCAAATCTATTTATTTGTGATCAACCAATCGTGAGCATGATCATCTTACTAAAAACATTCATCTCCATACTTGAACGTCTAATTGACGCATAGCGTCTATTAATAGATAGACTAATTCATCGACACTAACGAAACCCTGTTTTGTATGTTTGTTAACAAATCCCAATTAAATTAACTTGCATGAACGCATTCGCTGTTTATTTTCGTATTTTGATACAATTACTTCATAGTTAAATTCTTATTATTTTTTTTAATTATAATTAATTTTATTTTTTTTCATTATAATTAATTTAATTTTTTTAATTAGTATTAAATGTATAAAGTGCAAATAGATTTATTTTCCTTTTTCGGGGAGTTGTTCCATTTAATAGAAACTATAATTTAAATGCTGTTTTGTACGGGACTACCAAAAATAAAAAAGGTTCAATTAACCGCGTTCTCAACATAATTCTAAATAGAATATTTATTAGGTTCTTTTGTTATAAAGTTTAATAAAACGCAACTTTCAATTCCTTTGTAATACTAACTAAACTGAAACTATCAAGTTCAATCGATTATAGAACAAAGTGATTGAAACTTGACGCTCCTGGGGGTTTTACTCAGAAACAATTAGAGTCCAATTTTGCGGATAGCAAACTTGTTCTATTAACTAACGTGGTGAAAAAGGAATTCATAATTAAATAAATTTTAGATAATTCACTTTCTACTTCCATTTTAACCATTTTCGCAATTTATTATCTTCGTGGTAGTTTATTTTGCCCTATTATACGATGTTGTTTAAGGAGACCTAGATTGTAAATAAGGATCAACTTTATTCCTAATTAAGAAAACTGGTCGACTTGTATCTAAGATCCAAAAAAAATTGCACCAGATCATCAGCAATTAGTATTACTCAGAAATGTATTAAAAATGATCAAGATGATTCATTTCCTCTAAGATTCAAGGTCATATGAAGGACATATAGAATTTGTTAGTTGCGTTAAATCTATTTAATAATTTTATTGGACTACTATACAAAGTAAGTTTTGAAATTTGGTTGATTATGAGTTACTTCACCAAAATTACTCATAGGTAATTAAACCAAAGTTTAAGCGAAATCAGAACTTCGAAAGTTTCTCGAGGTATATCGATGTCAACAATATAATATGTGACGTTACAAACACCTCGACGTCCCGGAAATAGGATTTTTAGAGTTGACACCTCTTTTAGCATTTTTCATGTTTCTTTGTTCCTTTAAAGATTCCAATAATTTCCGAATGACCTCTCCAATTCTGTTACGGTCATCGAATTTTCCAACAATCAAGTAAATGGAAAACAATTCCAATGTTCTACCGAGATTCTAAGGAATTAATTGCTATGAAAGGCATTTCTCATCCACTATCCCATTTAATTTCGAAGATAAATACCTTTAAACTTCATGTTGAACATTAGAAAATTAGATTCTAATATAGTTGTAATAATAAAATTGGTGCAATAAAACAATTTCTGAGTTATGTCTATTTAAGTGGGGCTTTCGTGATTTTATTGTATATTTAATTCCACCTATAAAATTGCATTAACGTATTATTCTTTTATTTCAGCTGAAGGAGACAAAGGGAGAAGCACTTTAGATACTTTATTGGCAACAACGTACTGTAGATCGCAATTTTATTTATCGGGACAATTAGCTCAATTGCATCCGGAATTAACGATGCCGATGTTCTCAGGTAAATCTGAAATTTTAATCGAATTTCCCGATTTGAAAGTATCGTAACAAAGTTTTTAAATCAATACAAACCTTCACGTACATCGTAAGTGAAAAAGAAGTGCGTCGCGTACGTTCACTTTAATTCCGATATAAAATTTCATGGATTGGAGTAATATCTTTTGAAATAAAAATTTTATTGTGTTCCAGATAAATTTATTTAGCGTTTTACGATAAATTCAATAATCATTTTTTTACTTTATTTTTTTGGTAGATTCGCCTAATTTTTCGATAGTAATTAACATTAAATTGATGTTTTTTTTTAAATATTTAAACATAACACATCGTTTCGTTTGATCTCGGAACTATAACACATCAATTTTATCTTTTCACCTTTCCCGTATTCATGTATATTTTTTTGGCTAGAAATAACCCATCGTTTTCAAACTGCCAGACCGGAAGTTCGACAGCTTCTCCTTCAATATTTACTACCGTGGTTACATAACATGGAGTTGGTCGATCCGAATGTCCCACCGACAAATTTAATGTTTTATTACCAGGTTAGTTTGAATTGAAAAAAATATGTTGGGGACGTTAATAAATTGTTAATTAATAGATTACGAATGAAAGTGGAAGACCTGGTGGGCGAAGAGAAGGTTGGGGTTCTGCTGAAGCAACGGAAATGGTTTTAAACAATATATTTTATATCACAGCTAAGGTAAAAATAAAAAAATATATAACGACTTTTTAATTTATTAATTTTAATACAAACAGTTTGGGGATAATCATCCTAAAGAACTAGAAGAAATTTGGACTACTTTATGCACGACTTGGCCCAACAACATGAAAGTAATCATTCGTTATTTGATTATTATATCTGGGATGGCACCGAATGAGCTTTTACCTTACGTAAATATTTTTAAATTTGAAGTTTAGAATAAAAACTTAAGTAATAAAAACAAACTTTTTTTTGTAGGCAAAGCGAGTTATTTTATATTTAGCCAGAGTACAAACGGCTCGATTATTGGATGAGATGATGGTTGAATTACAAACAGTAGAAACATTAAATTGTTTGATAGAACGGACGGAAACTCCACCTTTTTATAGGTTAACGGTAATGAGGAAAGCTTCAAGTCATTCTGATGGTACAGGAGGAGTTGCTGGCCAATCAGATAATAACAGTAGAAATGATTTAGGTAAAAAATTTATTTTTTTTCTTTTAAAATAAAATCTCTATATAGATGGATTACTTTGAGAGATGGAGTGTGTGATAGTTAAAGGTCGTTATGTAAATATGTAATTTTCATGCACATAAATTAGGCTGCATCATTGCGTGCAGTTTACCTAGCTTTGTATTGATAGCAAGATTGTTAGTAGCTAAAAGGAGTGATGTTAGCGCTGAATAACATTTAAAAATTTAATTGACACTAGACCTGGCACAAGAAATATCGATTTAGCCGCCTTAAGCGACGTACGTCTAAACACGAACGACAACTACGCTTCTTGATTAATATACAGGGTGATGTATACAAGTTTGGTATAATATACAAAATTATTTAAAGAAATTTATCTCTACAAGATATATCAGATATAAGTAGAAAAATTTTGAATCTCCTTTTAAAAAATAATACAATTCTTATAATACTATGTTCCATTATTAGCCTTTCTTAAGATATAATACGATAAAGTTAATAATTTGCAAGATTTAGTACTACTGCACTACAGATAAGTCATTTTTAAGATACTACCTCTGGTTCATAATAGGTAAGTCTAACTGACTTACTCAGAGAACATAGACTAAAACGGCGAATGACAGTCCTCCAAAAAAGTTTGCTGCAGATGCTGAAACTAATTTGGGAAGAAACTCAATAATACATAAAAAAATTATTGAAAATAGTCAATCGAAATAAAATCATTAAATTTTTTTATGGATTGCGTTGGGTTTGGTCTCCTGAAAGGATTTGAAGCCTTGAAGAAGCATTTCAAGTCTTCTATACACAATATTAAGTATTCTGGAATCAATATCAAGTCTTCTAGAAGCAGTATTACGTTTACTGGAAGGATTCTAAGTCTTTCAGGTGTAAAATCAAGTCTTCTGGCAGCATTTCAAGTCTTCTGGTGTTTCTCTCAGCTCTCTTTTCGGTTTATGTGCAGAGGGAATTCAACTCTATTGATCATAACATCCAATTTAGGATGGAAACAGAATCCAACAATAGTGTGCCCTTTCTCGACTCACTTGTCATCAAAAAAGCTGATCAACACATTGTTTTGGGGTTGGTATAGGAAGTCCACGTTTTCAGGTCATTTTATCAATTTATTTTCATGCCATTGTATTCATATCAATATTAAAAGCGTCAAGGGCATGAAAAACAGGATCATTTATATTTCCAACCATGGTTTTAAAGAAAAGAATCTGATGTTTCTAGCGAATGTCTTCTGCAATAATGGATTTCCTCGCTCTCTGGTCATCAGAATTCTCCACTCGCGAGATACTCAGCCACATTATGGCCTCAACCGCACTGCCTTGTCTCAATTTGAAAAGCAATATCAAGTCTTCTAGAAGCAGTATCAAGTCTTCCAGGAGCAGTAGCAAGTTCTCTGGATGTAGTTCAAGTTTTCTGAAAGCATTTCAACTCTTCTGGAAATGAAATGCTCTTCGAGAAGCATTTCCAGAGACAAAAGAAATCTTCTGGAACCAATATCAAGTCTTCTAAAAACATTTCAAGCCTTGGGGAAGTACTTCAAGTCTTCTGGAAGTCATATCAAGTCTTCTAGAAGCTGTATCAAGTCCTCCAGGAGCAGCAGCAAGTCTTGAAAGTAGATCTAGTTTTCTGGAAATATTTAAAGTATTCTGGAAATAGTATCAAGTCTTCTAAAAACATTTCAAGCCTTGGGGAAGTACTTCAAGTCTTCTGGAAGCCATATCAAGTCTTCTAAAAGCAGTATCAAGTCCTCCAGGAGCAGTGGCAAGTCCTTTGGTAGCATGTAAAGTCTTTCACAGATAAAATCAAGTCTTCTGGAAGCCATATCAAGTTTTCTAGAAGCATTATCAAGTCTTTCAGGAGCAGTAGCTAGTCTTTTGCAAGTAGATAAAGTTTTCTGAAAGCATTTCAAGTCTTCTGGAAACAGTATTACGTCTTCTGGAAACAACATCAAGTCTTCTAGAAGCAGTGTCAAGTCTTCTAAAAGCATTTTAAGCCTTGTAGAAGCAATTCAAGTCTTTTGGAAGCATTTTAAGTTTTTCACAGGTAAAATCAATCTTGTGGTAGCATTTTAAGTCTTCTGGAAACCATATCAAGTCTTCTAGAAGCAGTATCAAGTTTTCCAGGAGTAGTGGCAAGTCTTCTGAATGTAGTTCAAGTTTTCTAGAAGCATTTCAAGTCTTCTGGAAAAAATTTCAAGTCTTCTAGAAGCATTTTATGCCTTGGGGAAGCATTTCAAGTTTTCTAGAAATAGTATTAAGTCGGCTAGAAGCAATATCAAGTCTTGTAGAAGCAGTATCAAGTCTGATGAAAGGATTTTAAGTCTTCCAGGGACAAAACCAAGTCTTCTGGAAACAGTATCAAGTCTTCTAAAAGCATTTCAAGCCTTGGGGAAGCATTTCAAATCTTGTGGAAACAATATTAAATATTCTGGAATCAATCAAGACTTGATGTTTTCTAGAATCAGTATCAAGTCTTCTGGCAGCATTTCAAGTATTCCGAAATAGTATCAAGTGTTCCAGGAGCAGTACCAAGGCTTTCGGATATAGTTCAAGTTATCTGGAAGCTGTATCAAGTCTCCTGGAAGCAGTTTAAGTCTTGGGAAAACATTTCAAATCAGTGAATTTTATTATCAGTTAAATAAATAAGGGCAAAACCTCGAAGGGGGTAAGTTTCTTGATTACTATTTGTTTGAATAGTACTTTCTGCTAAACGGTAAAGATTTTGAAAAGCGCACATAATTTGGAAAAATAAAGATCAGTACTGGCTCACTTGTAACGAAACAGAGGTAGTATTTTCTAGAAGTATTTTTAATTTTGTATGAATAATAAATTTTATCACTTGTTTTTTATCCCTCCTTAATGCGAAAATTTAGAAAAAATTTGGGCTTATTTTAAAAACAACAACTTTACAAAACAAGAAACAAATTGCTAATGTTGCTCAAAATGCCTTCCTCCAGTTTTTTACATATGAGATTTCCCCAAAATGACTGCCGTTCTGGAAAACGTCTAAATTTGGTTTCAGAGTTCTTCATAAATATTTTTTATATCTCTTTAAAAAATTATTTTTGTTGTTACTTTGTTTAAATATCTTCGAAAGAAATTATGGTTCAACATGTGCTTAAGTGTAAAGTGAGGTTGATGAAACAGTTTTTTGAAGAGATATAAAAGATATTTATGAAATACTCTGAAGCTATATTTAGACGTGTTCCAAACGGTTCCTGAAGATGATCTAATTCAGATCGAAACCGGTAGAACTAGAATTTGTTTACCATTCTTTAATAAAGTACAAAACCAACAAATGTTTTTCAATTGAATTAAAAAGACGGAAAAAAGAAACAAACAACAATATGTACAAAATCGGTGAAGTCCCTTTGTTGGAGATAACCAACAAAGGGACTTATCTGGACTTATCTCTAATAAAGTTTATCTGTGAACGTGGAATGGGGCAACTTGGGGAATAACCTTGGTACGATTCTATTTATGAGCGCTAACTTTTGTATTAATATATACTGATATATTAAATAGATAATAATAATACGACTTAATAGAATGTGTTCGTTATATCCGACGTTCGCTCTAACAATGTCTATTTTATCGTGACTGTATTGTACTAGACTGACAAAATATAAAAATATTAATATTTGTTTATAGTGGTAGAAAAAGGTACTATCCACACAAAAAGACATAGTGGCGAAGATCCTTTAAAATCTGGAACACCCAAAGCTGATAAAAGCTTACCCGATTTTAGTGCAAGTAAAAGTCGAAATGTCACAGCTGGAAATATATCAGAAGATCTTTGTACACCAACAACGGATGATGTAATAATTAATTTAGTTTTTTTTAACAATTTATAACAAAAAATATTTTAGGCATCAGAAGACATTTTCTCCTTATCACGACCAACAGCAACCACTGAAAAAATTGATATCTCAATTCCTCAACCCCACCCATTACCAATGCCCGAATATGGCGGTTATTTTGCGCCTTTAACTGAATATCTACCAGATAGTTCTCAACCAATTTCAGGATTCCACAGGTAAAAACAAATTTAATAAATTAATTAAAAATTTTAATTTCATTAATTTAGATGTAACGTCGCTGTGATGTTACTTTGTGATGTCGTCGTTGACGGGGTCGAATTGGACTGGACAGTACACGTTCCTTTAATGCTACACATTTTATTCCTTGGGATGGACCACACAAGATTCTTAGTTCACCAACATTGCAAGCAATTATTACTAAATTTGTTGATAGTTCAAGCACAACACAATGATCATCTTATGGTTGCGCACGTTTTACTCAACAGTAAAACAAATGAGCTTAAATTAGGATTGCCCGTTCCTCAATTACCTGTGATAAATCATGTTTTTACAGGTTCATAAAAATTTTATTATTTTAAAAAACCTTTACCAACATTTTTTTTAGATGCTGATGCAGCTTTTGATAGTTACCTTCAAGGACCTATTTCGTTAACAAATCTTTTAGAAACCACGAACACAGCTACAATTTCATTAGGATCATCATCATCATCGACTTCAACCACAACTTCAACTATAATCGAAGATAAAGCTGTTCCGCCCCCTGTAATTGTTACTCCTGAAGATAGCGCGACATGGCAAGGGCCGGAAATTGGCCCAAATATGCCGATACAAGAAGTAATAAAATCTATGATTGATTTTTTGGCAGCAAGGCAAAATTTGCCACTTTGGAATTATGAGGATATCACCGCGAAAGTTTGGCAAATTCGAAGCGCGGAACAAATTGACATTTTCCTTCAACACGTTTTAAGGGTTTTTCAAGATTCTTTACCAAACGCTCATATTAATGAGCGTTGGGCGCAAACGGCGCTTCAACTCGGATTGAGTTGTTCATCGAGACATTACGCAGGAAGATCGTTACAAATATTTCGATCGCTTCGAGTTCCAATTACTTCAAGAATGTTAAGTGATATTTTAAGTCGTTTGGTGGAAACGGTTGCAGAGCAAGGTGAAGATATGCAAGGATATGTCACTGAGTTGCTTCTTACACTTGAAGCGGCTGTAGATTCTTTAGAATCCGATTTTCGACCTTTAGATTATATGAGAGATTTCTTTAAATCCACCCCTAATTTGAACAACAAAGAAAACGCTCTTTGCAAGCGAACGGGAGCTCATTTAATGTACGGAGATGGAGCGCCCCCTTTTCCTTATTTAAACCAAGTTGGTCATGCAAGGAGTACAAGTTATTCAGTTTCATATTGTTTGAGGAAAACATCTGGATCACCAGCAACTGATCCGAAGGAGTTGAGAAATCGTTTGGGGGGCGTTGAAGGAGATGGACGACAAAATAATATTGGAAAATTTTGCTCGAATTTATCGAGATCTAGATCGGCGCAAAGTTTGAAGTTATTAGGAGATTCCGCTACTCAAGATGATAAAATGACCATTTTGGCTCAGTTATTTTGGTTATCAGTTTCTTTACTAGAATCGGATTATGAACATGAATTTCTCCTTTCTTTGAGATTATTAGGTCGAGTTATGCACAGATTGCCTCTTGATAGGCCGGACGCTAGAGATAAAGTTGAAAAATTACAATCACAATTGAGATGGACTTCTTTTCCAGGGGTTCATGCACTTTTATTAAAAGTAATGCTTTAAAATTTTAATCATAATCCTGTTTCTAATAATTTGTAATTTTAGGGTTGCACACATCCTAATATTTATGAACCAGTTGTGGCGTTGCTTTCCCAATTCACTCCATTATTAGATCTCGTAGTTGTTGACCCAACTCAAAGTATTGCATTTCCAATGAACGTTATAGGATTATTACCCTATATGCTTTTAAATTATGAAGATGCTAACGAATTGTGTATAAGAAGTGCTGAAAATATCGCACAAGTAAGTCAATAAAAATAATTTTTATTATTAATTAGGTTGATCGATAACACGATTTTCCTCCTTAAATTCGTTTATTGATTAAGACATCGGTCATCATTGACGTTTCGGGAATTTTCCCATCTTCAGAATGTAAACTAAAAAGGAATTTCGGAACTAATCTTTATGATAAAATGACTTAAATCTAACAATTAAAACAAAGACAATTACAACGATGACAAAATGTGTGAAATGTGATTCATACCTTATTATTTTCTACATCAACAACTCAAAACATAAAAAATTTTATGTTGCCATTTTTAATCTGAACGTGAAAAGGGTTTTATTTAAGGAATGTTCTGAATATTATTACAACTATTTAAAAAATATACATTATCCACTATGAATTTACAACTTTATAATCAACTATTTTTGAATAATTATTCCTAAGTATTCTATATTTTTAATTTATCCAAAATATTGGCATAATGTGCGCCAATTTTACCTACGTCAGTTTTGAAATTTACTGTACTATTTATATTTTTTGTTGTGTATATTGATTCTAAGTTTTTTCTGGTTACGTTATTACTATGGGTTGTAAGTATTTTAGGTTTATTAAAATTGATTTTATGATTGAAAGTATTGGCATGTTGGGATGGGGAGTTTTGCTCTGTAGTTTTACCTGTTTCATATCGTATTGATGTTGTTGTATGCGCTTTTTCAAATGTTGTTTAGTTTCACCAATTAAACAATATATAAATAAACAATAATAAATAAACAATATATCTTTTTACAATCTTCGCAGTCCAGTCTGTATACTGTGCTAATCTTATCTGTTAACTTAATTTTATCTTTCATATACAGGATGTTCCGTAATGATATGCGAATATTGAAGGGGGTGATTCTACATCGAAAATTAATGATAGTTTTTTATATAAACTATGGTCCCAAAATGTTCCGTTATTAAAATACAGGGTGTTAAAGTTTAAAAAAAAAGGTATTTACAAATAAGGTATTAACAGTAAACAGATTTTAACTACAAAGAGTTGTTTGAAATGTCACACGTACCGGGTGGGCCACTAAGAAAGGACGCCGGCTATATCTCAGAAACCGTTGATCGCATAGTTTTCAGATAAAAAAAATTTTATACAAAGTGATTAATAGAAACTGCTGGAAATTATTTTCAATGTTGTAAAACTACCGCCAGGGGGCATAATGCCAACGACAAAATTTAAAATGTAGATTTTCGTAAAATTTTGATAATAAACTTCATTCGGCTATAACATTTTTAGAATCTTTAGATAATTTCTGACATCTTTCGTTAGTCATTTTTTTTGCATACCGCTTAAATAAGTGAGGTACGGGGTGTTACATTTACTATTATAAAAGTAGCCCTAACATTGGAATTGTTCATCCGAATACATCAAAATTGGTCTTGTTGGAAAGAGAAAAGAATGTTGGAAAAGAATTTTTGTATTCGATGACATCCGAAATTAGCCGATTTACTTTCTATGTCAAACGCTAGGTGTCGTAATTTGACAGTTCTATTAATTTTTACAATTTTCTTGAAAAATTCAAATGGAAACGTATATTTTTGACAAGGTATGTGAAAAGAGCGTTAAAAAGTACGCCATACAGTGAAAACCGCAATATCGTACGTGTTTTAGTCTGAGAGATATTTAAAAAAGAGGGATAAATTAAAATGTAGCTACGTTTGGGTGATTATATAATATCATAATAAGCTTTCAAAGAACACCTTTAACCAACTATCCTGACAGAAATCAGTGATGTCTTAAATGTTCAAATTGTCTGCCAAAAATCAGCAGCAATGCACTGCTGTAGGCGCTGGTGCGTAGATAAGACGGCAGCTTCTATTTCCGGTAATGAAATATTGCGGATATATCATTTCCTATCCGTTCGATCATGTCTTCTCGTGTCGTTGGCCTGGTTGTAAAAACGAGGTCTTTTATTCGCCCCCACAAATAAAAATCTAAACATGTTAAATCGGGCGATCTAGAGAACAAAATTTAATAGATGTATCACAGAATCATAGGTACCACAGAGTTGTAACATTTAAAAACTACTAAGTAACAGGTACCTCGCTGGTCAAGGATATAAACTTCCTCTGCCTATCCACGTATTAGGAAAAGTTTCGTTCAAAAATTGTCGCACATTTGCGGAGAAATATGCCGCACCCATCGTGCTGAAAAAACATGTCTCTGCGAATAGCTAAAGGCACATCTTCCAAAAGAATTGGCAGTTCATTTTTTAAAAAATTGAGGTACGTTGCACCATTTAGTCTATTGTTAAATATGTAAGCACCAATAATGCGTCCTCTTAAAATCCGGCACCAAACGTTTACGCTCCACCGGCCTTGATGCTGTATTTCTCGCATCCAATGAGGGTTGTTACGCGACCAGTAATGCATATTATGCAGGTTTACACCACCATCACTATTGAATGTGGCCTCGTCAGTCCACAGTATCCTTGAAAGCAGTTGAGGATATTCTATTAACATGTTTGTTAACCAGTAGCAGTAATCGAGACGAATATCATAATCTCTTACAGTCAGAGCCTGATGGAGAACTACGTGGTATGGGTGCATCCTACATCAAAATGTGTTAGTTTATATTCTCTCTGGCCGATTTCATAAAACATGTAATATTTTCATATATTCTCTTAAAATACATCGGACTGTTGTCCGAGTAACACCCAAATCATCAGCGATTGTTCTTGTGCTAAGCTGTGGATTGAATTCCACATACGCTAAAACATTTATTACGTTTCCTTCAGTGCGAGTTTTACGTGTTCTATGATATATAGGACGATGAATACTTCCTGTAGTCCTTAACTGATGGGCTATACGGATGAAAACCTTTGTGTTATAATGCCGTCGTTGTGGATAACGAACTGCGTAATGTCTTGCAGCAATAGTTGCATTCTGCATGCATTCAAAGTAACTCGCAAGCATATCATACGCTTCTTCATTGGTCGGCATTTTTAAAATAGCTAAATTAATTTACTCACACGACAGAGAAAACACTAAATGACAGTAACAACAGTTTGACTTGGCGCCATAAAATTAAACAATCGGATTATATTATGTTACTCAGGTCACCCTTCAACGTATTATATAAGTGAACAAAAAAAGTAGTAAAATTGTTTCCTTGTAAGTTTCACATATAAAACGCTGAAAGCTTACTATGATATTAAATAATCACCCAAACTTAGTTACGTTTTAATTTATCCCTCTTTTTTTTGAATATCTCTAAGACTAAAACACGTACGATATTGCGGTTTTCACTGTATGGCGTACTTTTTAACGCTCTTTTCACATGCCTTGTCAAAAATATACGTTTCCATTTGAATTTTTCAAGAAAATTGTAAAAATTAATAGAACTGTCAAATTATGATTAAAACCCAAGAGGACTTTTATTTGTCAAATAGAAGGGGGAGTTCAAAAATATTTTTTATTTGGGAAAAAACCATTGGCGTACCATTTTTTTCTTTAAAAATATTAAAGTCAGTGCTCGTACGCACGCCACTGTTAAAGATAGAGATTAGATTTGTATTGAAAGATATGCGTCTTTATTAATAGTCACTATATGCCAAATTTCATAAAAATACCTAAAGCGATTCCGAAAATATTATTTAATAATCTTTTTTTAAACTTTAACACCCTGTATTTTAATAACGGAACATTTTGGGACCATAGTTTATATAAGAAACTATCATTAATTTTTGATGTAGAATCACCCCCTTCAATATTCGCATATCATTACGGAACACCCTGTATAACTAATAGCAAACCATACTTCAGATAACTCGTATTTTTTAAAGACTGCAGTTATTTTATTGGTTAAACCTGGTATTATTGTTTCCCGTTTCGTTATTTATATCATCTTTCCGATTTGTCATGTATTGTGTTATTAAAGTTTGTTCTTTCCCTATATTATACTTTAAGTAATCTCTGTTTTTTCTATTAATGTCTTTTTGAATATTTGTGGTAGCTGGTAAAGAACTTTCTATGTTAACATTGTGTAAATCATTTGTGTTAAGATTACTGAACCAAAATTTATTTATCATTGTTTGTGGGTAGAAGTTTTCTGTTAAGATGTTATATACTTGTGTTTTAACTTCTTTCATATAAATGCTGTCTGTTAATGTTATTGCTTTTCTTATATAATCAGCATCATGTTCAATATTTGTGTTCTCGGGTGATTACTACCATTTAATTGATATCTTATTGTTGACTTTATCGATAATCAATAAGAGGTCTAGAAAAGGTATTTTATTGTTTGTTGGTATGTCTACAATGAAATTTAATCTATTATTATAATTATTGAATACTTCTAACAATTGTGGATATTGGTTTTTTGGCATTATAACTAAGAAGTTATCTATACAGGTGTCTCATGTAACTGGTTCATTAGAACTTTTTTAGGTTCCACTATTCGTAGAGCCTTGAAATTTTGGTAACATAGGTTGTTCATTCCGATCTATTAACCTAAAATATTTTCAAGATAGCCACCACTTTCGGTCTACCAGAAGTAGACCTGAACTTCGTTATTTTAAATGGAATGCTATAGTTTTTATTACACCATTCAATTATACGTAAGAAAATATGTTGACTTTGATAACAGTTGTTGGTACCTACCGTTTTTTGTTTTCGAGTTATTTTGATTTTGAGTGTTTTTTGTCAAATATCACCATGCTCTTTACAAGCCCATATCTCAGCCAACGTTAATTCAAAAACGTTTTGCATTGGTACGATAACTCTTCATATGCTGTTAAATAGATTGTCATATGTTGTATCAGTATATCTTATACAGACTTCTCTGTATTCAATTACGTGAAAGTCGTAAATTTTAAATGGAACGCCTTATATATTCATACCCTATCAGAAAGGGAAATTAATTCTCTACAAATTACCTATAAATATTCCTATACCTATTTATTATAGTTTTCTTGCTATTGAGGAATTTATCAAAATCATATGTAAAGTGTCACTAAGGGATAGAACTAAACATATGCAACTGGGATAGGAACGTCCAGAGAAGATGCCAATAAGAGAGAGAACATACAGTAGAAGATATGGGGACATAATTACGGAGCGGATTCCAAAATATCTAATGAAGGAAGGGAATGCGGAAATGAAGAAGCTGGTCACCAGATTTTGTTATGACAATGAGTAGAGCAAGGATTGGGAAATCTTAGAACATATGGTAAAATGATATATCGAGATGAAACAAGAAATGAACTAAAGGCGGATTCTGGAGGAGCGAATTAAGTGGGACAAATTAGTCTCATTCATTATGTTGGGTTACGACATAATCAGAATTTACAGAAACAAAATACATCTGATTAAGCAAAATTGAATTCAATTGAACGATTCATATGGCTCTATGATTTCCTAATTGCCCTAATTTCGACGAATAAAAATGTGGAAAGAAAGAAGGTTTTCTACATCCATTGGAAAATAGAAATATCGAACCAAACACCACCATGTAGACCATTCAAGACAACTAGCTTCTACTTCTAAGAAAATATTCTAAAGAAATAATTGTACATAATAAAGCACTTATACATATATAACATGTTTGTAGACTGGGACTAGAAAATTCGGGTTTAGCCGTGCGTCTAAAGAAAAAAAATTCAGTCCCAGGTCTAGTGTTAGTTCTACGTTTAGTTCAATGCGATATAAACAAAACACTAAGAGACCGTTTGTGTTTTTGTTAGAAGGCCATGATATTTTGAGTTTTTTGTTTAATTTATTTAAATTATTATTAGTATCTTTTCTACAATGAACTGTGATTGTATAAACTTTAGATTGCTAGCTGTCATTTACCAAAAATAACCAAAAGAAAACTGAATAAATGAAACAATGAAAAACAATAATTTAATGACAAAAATTAAAATCAATAACATAAAAGAATGAAAAACTTAAAATTATAAAAATAAGTTATGGTAATTTAATTCTCTACAAACTATTTACATATTTTCCTGTGCCTATTTGTTGTAGTTGCCTTCATATTTGGAAATTAATGGACGCATGCAATGCTGGAAAGCTTCTTGTTTTTATATTAGAAAGCTATGGAGTTTTGACAACTTTTTAGCCATATTTATGTTATTGTTGTCATTACTTAGTTGTGTCATCACTTACTTCTGTTTGTCTGGCGAATTATTCCGTTTTATTCAGAACATTTTAAATTCGTCTTATAGTCGTAGTATGTAACAAAGTTTTGGATAGGATCTGCTTCTTAATTTTGGAAAGGTCAAAATAACAAGAAACCATAAATTTCTATCACCAGCAGCTTAAGATAATAGAATAAAAATTTTGTCATATTTTATTGCTTTACCAAAATCTTCGGTAAAAGGTGCTTCGGTCGATTTAGATGAATAATATTTTCCAAGAAAGCTTACGGTGCTTTCTTGGAAAATAAACTGAACTGTCTAGGAATATCTCGCCCGTCATTACGTTGAATATTACGCCATATTATTGTTTTTCATTGTTTCATTTATGCGCTCTTCTGCTGGTTATTTTTGGCTAATAAATGCTAACAAACTAAAGTTTATTCAATCGCAGATCATTCTAGAAATAATACCAATGATAATTTAAATAAATGAAACGATAAACTGTCAAAATGTCATAGCCTTCTAATAAAACCACGAACGGCTTCCAGCATTTTGTGTAGGATTTTGATAAAATACTCAATATGAAGAAAACTATAATAAATAGGTATAGCAATGTTTATAGATAATTTGTAGAGAATTAAATTCTTGTTTTGATAGGCTAAAAAGATACGGGGCGTTCCATTTAAAATTTTCGACTTTCTCGCAATTGAATACAGCGAAACGGTAATTCAATTTTTGACCACGCTGTATAAGGTGTACCAATGCAAAACGTTTTTGAATAAACGTTGGCTGAGATATGTGTTTTTAAAGAGCATGGTGATATTTTCCAAAAAGCACTGAAAATCAAAATAACTCGAAAACAAAAAACGCTAGTTACCAACAACTATTATCAAAGTCAACATATTTTCTTACGTATAATTGAATAGTGTAATAAAAACTATAGCATTCCATTTAAAATAACGAAGTTGAGGTCTACTTCCGGCAGACCGGAAGTGGTGGCCATCTTGAAAATATTTTAGGTTAATAGATCGAAATGAACAACCCGTGCTACCAAAATTTCAACGAATTCTACAAATAGTGTAACCTAAGAAAGTTCTAATGAACCAGTTGCGTGAGACAGCCTGTATATTTGGCGATTAGTAGAGGTTTTAAGTGAGTTGAGACAAGTTGTGTTTTTATTAAATGTTCATAACTATACCACTTAAGCTTACTCTTAAGTTTGAACCCATTGGTAGTCCGAAAATTTGTCTATAAAATTTATTGTCATGCTTGAAATAACTGTGCATTGCACACAACTTAATACCTTCTACAGATAGATTTTTGTTTTTAATTGGTGTATGGTTTTCTATATGTTGCAAATTTTTTTTCAATCAGATCTATTGCTATATGTAATGGTACATTGGTGAATAAGGATTTAACATCATAACTAACAACGTCATAGTTATCTATATTTTAACATCCTAATCATTAAGAGTATTAAAAGTATTCAACGCACTATTTAAGAACTTTGATAAAAAATTTGTAGGTCCATTTATATTATTAATTATTGGTTTTAACTGTTTATCAGTTTTGTGAACCTTCAAAAGTCCATGAATTTCAGGGGTTATATAATGTGTTGGAGCTAATTTTAATTTTAAGTATTTATCAATATATCCATATTTTTCAAGTCTCCTTAAATAATCATTTATTTTGTCAACTAAATCAGATCCTGGATCTGATCTGATATTTCTGTACATATTTTATCATTTCATAGTTCATCCAATTTTTCAATGTATTGTTTCTTGTATAGGATTAACAATTGTTCATTTTTATCTGACTTTATAATAACAACTTCTTTATTCCTCAGAAGGTAATCTTTAAGACATTTTATATCATTGCAAGTTTGTAATATTTGTTTTTTTGTGTCGTGTTAAAAACTTAGTGCTCTCATTTATGATCTTATTCCTTGTTATGTTTATATGACTATCTACAGTTTTCAAACCAGTGATAATGTTTTCAATGTCTGTAATTAAAATTATTATATCTTTATGTAAGGTTTTCTCAAATGTGGTATTCAAGAAACTATAGTTTTCACCTAAAGAAAGTAGATTTAATATATTCAACGGTATTTGTTTATTCGCCAAATTTATCACTCTATTAGATTTTGTGTAATTAGTAAAATACCCTTTCTAGACTTTTTATCGATTATCAATAAAGTCAATAATAAGATATCGACTAAATGGTATAAAAAAGATATATCCGGCAATCGTCTATTGAATTTTTACAGTAATCACACGAGAACACAAATATTGAACACTATGTCTAACTATATAAGAAAAGCAATAATATTAACAGATAGCATTTATATGAAAGAAGTTAAAACACAAGTATATAACATCTTAACAGAAAACTTCTACCCAAAAACAATCATAAATAAATTTTTGGTACAGTAATCTTAACACAACTGATTTACACAATGTTAACATAGAAAACTCTACCAGCTACCACAAATATTCAAAGACACATTAATAGAAAAAACATTCCTTTAAGAATAATATAGGGAATGAACACACTTTAATAACACAATACATGACAAATCGAAAAGATGATATGAGTAACGAAACAGAAAACTAATACACCACCCAGAATAAATAATACGCCAAAACCACATTTTAAAATCAAATACATACCAGGTTTAACCAATAAAATAACTACAGTCTTTAAAATGCTAAATAAGGTTTGCTAAATACGATGATAACAAACTAGAGAACTTCATAACTTTATGAAAGATAAAATTAAGTTAAGATTAAGACAGTATACAGACGGGACTGCGAAGATTGTAAAAAGATATATTGGTGAAATTAAACAACATTTGAAAAAGCGCATACAACATCAGTACGATACGAAACAGATCAAAATACAGAACAAAAGTGCCCTATGCCAACATGCTAATACTCTCAATCATAAATTCAATTTTGATAAACCTAAAATACTTACAACCCGTAGCAATAATATAACCAGAAACTTAAAATCTTAAAAACTTAAAATCGATATACATAACAAATTTCAAAACTGACGTAGGTAAAATTGGTGCACATTATGCCAATATTTTGGAAAAATTAAAAATATAAAATACTTAAGAATAATTATTCACAAAATAGTTGATTATAAAGTTGTAAATTCATAGTGGATAATGTATAATACATTGTTCAATCCTACCTTTGAAATTGCCAGTTTCTAGCGTAGATGCGAGTGTTGAAAGTTGTTATTTTCACTCACTCTAATTTTCTTCACTCATTCAAATTTCGCACAATTAGCGAAATTTAAACCTTTAAGGGCCGGTTTATTCACCTTTGGTTAAATTTAGCTACTGGATATTTTCCATGGTTACTGTAATTTCACTTGCCATGATTGGCTATATTAACAGTAGCTATGGTAAATATCTGATAGTTAAATTTAACTAAAGATGAATAAACTAGGCCTAAAGGTACAACTCTTTGTTTAAACGTAACGGATGTGAACTAAAAAACTGTAGAGAGCACACAAGGAAAATTAAATGAAGTATTTCACTTGTATAAATTATTTGACACAATTGGTTGTTTATCAATCAATTAAGAGTATGACAACGTCAAAAAGTCTTACAATTTGACACAATTGGTTGTTTATCAATCGATTACGAGGATAACAATGTCAAAAAGTGTCGTCTTCGACATATCGACATGACATTAGCCAAGAATTAACGAATTTTAAGACCGAATTTTCTCTAAATAGTAGGATTGAACAAAACGCTATACAGTACACGTGGGAAACCAATATTTTCCACTAACTTGTGTGGAAATCTGACATACGCGTGAGTGAAAACCTTAGTTTCCTCACTTGTACTGTAATATACTATTGTTCAATCCTACCTTCGAAATTGGCAGTTTCTAGCGTACATAGATACGAGTGTTGAAAGTTGTTATTTTCACTCACTCCGCTGACATTCGTAGCAACGAGTGAGTGAAAATTTTTTCACTCACTCTAACTTTCTTCATCCACTATCAGCGAAATCTAAAACCTTTAAAGGTACAACTTTGTGTTTAAATGTAACGGATGTGAACCAAAAAACAGTAGAGAGCACACATGGAAAATTAAATTAAGTATTTCACTTGTTTAATTTATTAATTTTATGCGTAATGATGACAATTAACAATTTAACACAATTGGTTGTTTATCAATCAATTAAGAGCATGACAACGTCAAGAAGTGTCACAGTTTGACACAACTGGTTGTTTATCAATCAATTAAGAGCGTGACATCAAAAAGTGTCGTTTCCGACATATCAACATGACATTAGCCAGGAATTAACGAATTTTAAGACCGTGTTTCCTTTAAATAATACGATTGAACAAAACGCTATACAGCACACGTTGGAAACCAATATTTTCCACTAACTTGTATGTCTTTCCGCAATCTGACATACGTGTGGTGAGGCCGTCGCTGAACGACTTCAACCTCTGGTAATTACCGCTGCCACCAGAAACAGTATTTCGCGCTACCTAATTCTTAGTCTGAAGGACTCCTACTTGATCCTATCTATTCAAACAAGATTAAATGGCAAGCTCGCGGTCACTATTTCAGAACCGTGGGTTCTTGCACTAAGGCTCTCAGGAAATGTGAAATAAAACGACAAGTGTTCTAACCACACTTAATCTATATTTACAAAAATAACAAAAAAAGGTAAGATACACAGTTAATCTTAAAAAAACTACCTACGTGAATACCCGACGTTATTTAAGGTCAAAACAAAATTAAAAATGAAAATGACCTGTCTGAACCTAACCCTACAGCGAACTCTCGTTGACCGATAAATGATAGGGAGAACTGGCAAACAGACTTACCCCGGACGTGTATTCCAATCTGGTGGTCTCGGTGATGGGTCGCAAACTGGATCCTGTTGGAATCTTCTCGGGATAATCCGGGAAGACTTCTTCGATACAAACACACCAAATCCTCAAGTGAACACGGTTTCCGACACGACGCGGACGCCCGAATCAGAAGAAAGTTGCCTTTGAAGCTGAGTCAAAGTTCTCGATTTCGACGGGACTTAGAATTGGCGTTAAAGCGAATCTAAGTTTCGGTCTAACAGAGCGCTGGTTGAGTATTGGTTCGAAATCTTTCTAAGAAGATATCTTTCGTAGTTGAATTGAAACTAAGTTCAGAATTCCCTTTTTATGACGTGTGCAAGGCCTTAAGTAACCTCGGGTCTTGGAGGGGTGCAAAACCTTCATTAGGCGTTCCCTAACGTCTGGACATCCCCGACACCTGGGGCCAATCCAAAATACGGGGCGGATATTTTACAATAATTTTCTGAGCCAATGAGGGAATTTGTGGAAGGGAAGAATTCCTCGCCCACAAGGCCAGAAGATAACATCCGCCACTAACTAATCCCAAAAATCGTCACGTAATTTCCAAACAGTGGAAAAAATCAAATTTTTACGTGATCTAACGTCTAAGTTTTTAACGACTTCTTCGTGTCGATTCGCATCTCCCCCATCAAACTGCGGATACATAATTTTTAACAAAATTTAACACGAAGTCTGGTCTCTATACCGGACGCCGTTAACTTGAGACGTGATTTTTAGTTTCTAAAATAACGAAAGGCTGCACTCTAGGAATTTCTAATTCGAATGATTATTTCTTAAAACCGTTAAATAATTTTCGAATTATTACATACGCGTGAGTGAAAAACCTTAGTTTCCTCACTTGTACTGTAATATACTATTTTAAATAGTTGTAATAATATTCAAAACATTCCTTAAATAAAACCTGTTTTAACAAAAATATTTCGATAGTCACCTGTCAACCTTTTCACATTCACAATCAGATTAAAAATGGCAGCATTAGTATATTACAGTACAAGTGAGGAAACCAAGGTTTTTCACTCACGCGTATGTCAGATTTACACACGACGGCTCGTGGCGAGTGTGGAAAGAGATGCAAGTGAATGGAAAATATTGGTTTCTCACGTGTGCTGTATAGTGTTTTGTTCAATCCTACTATTTAGAGAAAATTCGGTCTTAAAATTCGTTAATTCCTGGCTAATGTCATATCGATATGTCGGAGACGACATTTTTTGTCATTGTCATCCTCTTAATTAATTGATAAACAACTAGTTGTGTCAAATTGTTAGACTTTTTGACGTTGTCATCCTCTTAGTTGATCGATAAACAACCAATTGTGTCAAATTGTTAATTGTCATCATTACGCAAATTAATTAAGATTAATAATTTGTACAAGTGAAATACTTCATTTAATTTTCCTTATGAGTTCTCTACCGTTTTTAAGTTCACATCCATTACGTTTAAACAAAGAGTTGTACCTTTAAAGGTTTAAATGTCGCTAATAGTGGATGAAGAAAATTAGAGTGAGTGAAAAATATTTTCACTCACCCGTTGCTATGAATGTTAGCAGAGTAAGTGAAAATAATAACTTTCAACCCTCGTATCTACGCTAGAAACTGGCAATTTCAAAGGTAGAATTTGGTAGGATTGAACAAAATTTTTTTTACGTTTTGAGTTGTTGATATAGAAAATAATAAGGTATGAATCACATTTCAGACATTTTAGAATACTAATATAACTAATATAACTAATATTTTTATACTATAATACTAATATAACAATGACAAATATGTCATTGTTATAATTGTCTTTGTTTTAATTGTTACATTTAAGTCATTTTATCATGAAGATTAGTTCCGAAATTCCTTTTTAGTTTATATTCTGAAGATGGGAAAATTCCCGAAACGCCAATGATGACAATGAAACCTACAAAAAATTTTCTCATAATTTAATAAATTTATATTATCAATTTTTCTAATTTAGGTTAGTATAGAAAAAAGCAAAAAATTAGAAAATTTAGGAACTGTTATGAATCTCTATAGTAGAAGAACTTTTTGCAAAGAGAGTTTTCAATGGACAAAATGTGTCGTTAAATATTTATACGACACCTATTCTTATTTGAGTTTGCCGATGTTAACATTTTTGGTGGAGGTGCTGGAAAAAGGGCCGAATAATCTCCAACAATCCGTTTTAAACATTTTACACTGCATGTTGCATTACGTCGATTTAGCTTCGGCAGCTTCTCAACCAATTAACGCCGATTTACTAAGAGTAATTGTGAAATATATCGAAGGAGCTCATTGGAAGGAATCTCTAAAGATATTAAAATTAGTTGTTACAAGAAGTAGCAGTCTTGTGGCACCCCCAACTTCTTTGCATTCCCATTGGGAAAGTACTTTAACAACAACGACTCCTCACCCATCGTTTTCCGAAATTGATGTTTTTGGGAAAAAGGAATTACCAGGTAAGAAAAAACAAAATAATTTCTTATTACAATGTTGTTTAATTTTTTGTTATTAAAGGCAGGACAATGGACTTTACTTTTGATATGTCTCAAACTCCTGTTATTGGTAGAAGATTTTTGTCAAAAACGGAAGAAAACGTTCAATCAAAAACTGTGGCTTCTCCAAGAAGATCTTGTTCATTAAGTCCAGCGGATACAGCGCCATTTTCTGGATGGAAAAGACCTTGGATGTCTCAGGTAAATAAATTTTACTTAAAAAAATATTTTTTTACAATTCAAAATATTTTTAGGGTCGTGTTAGAGAATGTTTAGTAAATCTACTAACAACTTGCGGTCAACGCGTTGGTTTACCAAAAAGTCCTTCAGTGAGTATTAAAATTTACATCATTTTTACTTTAAGAACAAACTGCACACAGTAAGTTGTGTATAAAACTAATCTTTAAATACTTTTGAATTAAATTAATTGAGATGTGAAGAACTTAAAGATACATGGCATGAATTTTGTTTTCCCTTAGTATGTTTATAACTCCCCAAAGTCCAAATTTGTCTTTTAAAATCTTATCTTTTCCTCTAGGATGATATGATAAACACAATTTATTCCAAGGTAAATAATAAAATGTATTCCCACAAAAAAGGAAATTTTTCTACTGTGTTATTCCACATGCAAAATTTTTAATTTATTGTAATAATAAGAAAAAAAAAACGTTAGGACGGTTTTTATGAATTTCACAGCTTAAAATAGGCAGAATTTTTAATATTAAACTTTATAATCACTGTTGCAATATGTGTTGTGTCTTAACTCTTTAACGCAGTTAGATGTTGAAAAATATATGTTGGTTTTAAAAATGTAAACATTATCGTACAATTACTTCAAAAAATTGAATATAATTTTTTTAATTTTATAATTATTTTGAATAAGGAAATGTAGGATATTCCCATATTTTAGTCAAAGTAGTTATAGATAATAAGAAGTGCTATCTTAAAATTGCACAACCGATAAGTGAAATTTCTTATAGATAATTGTTTGGTTAATGAGCAGATGAGGTATATCTACAATATTTGTTGACCTAAGAAGTTCTCAAAAATTTGATACTCAGTAATTTAAATAATTGTTTTTCTCCTTAATCTGTCCAAAAAGTGGCCAGTGGCGTACCTAGAAGATTCTAATCGCAAAATCAAATAAAATGCATCCCTGTTACGTTTTGTTACTGTCAATATCGTATTATATACTTGGACTGGGGGACGGCTCCTCGATTTATATATGATTTATCTCCATTCATTCACCGGAAACAGTACACTTAAATGGCAAGTGCACGGTCAATATTTCAGAACTGTGGGTTCTTGCATTCAGACTCTGATAGGAGAAGGGAAATCAAAAGGCAGTGTTGTGGCAGTGTTATTTATAATCTGTGATAATCTGTAACCAAACTTTGTTCTCAGAGATTGTTTGAAAACGTTAACTTTCAAATTAATAATTATTTTTCTACATTAACCTTGTGCAAGAAATTGATGGATTCTAATTCTATAACTAATTTTCTATTTTACTGCAATATTACTTTTTTATATTATTCTATAAATATACACTTTTGATGATGTAATAGTAACTCTATAATAAGGATAATTTTTTAAAGAAATTTATGTTCATTAACGTATTAGTATTAGAGAGATAGATCTGGAGTATTTTCTTAATAATATTACAACTTTACAGCATTGAATAGTAGACTATAAAAAATTTTTACTGCGTAAAACTGAGGATCAGCACAATCTCAATACTTACTTTTAACCCTACGAAAATATTGAATATGTTAATGATGTTGAATTACTTATTATTTATTACTTAATACTAAGCAATATTAAATAGTGTCCGTCAACACTTATTCGACCTTAAAAAAACTTAATAAATGCCAAATTTCGAACAAAAACTAAATTGTTTACAAAAAACCAACTTTTGTCACACGCGGAACACTTTGAAAAATCTAAATGCTGTTTCGCCCATTTCACATTCAACATGAAATCAAGATGGGCCAAAGCCCACAAAAAGGAAGACATTTTTCTCAAAAATAATCACCTCTGGTTAGGAGGAACATTTGAAATCACCATGATTACGCAATACAGGCCAGATCAAACTCAAAGATCGTTTGGAGAGTTTAGTGAAAGAGAGAAAACGTAAATATTATTCCACTTTAATAGGCGCAATTATTATTCATGCAGCACAGTTTGAGTTGATAAATCTCAGGCACAGATCACATGTTGTTTACGCCTTAAAAATGTTTGTAGATGATGATTTAACATGAGGACAATATAAAATCATTCAAAATACTACTAAAAAGTTCTTCCCATGTTATAATTTACTCTAATACAGCAAGTAAAAAAAGTATTATCCGCCCCCAGACTCGTGTGTCGGCGCCGAAATCCATTTGCAACCTTCAGTCGATATTATCAATAAACGTTTATCTAAATTCCTTAAAGAGGTCTTATCAACAATAGTAGATCAAAAAAGGGATATATTAAAAATTATATGTAAATCGGAATTGATGGATCACAGCAATCACAATTACAGTAAAAATTTGATGAGGAAGCTAATTGAGATGCAATTCTTTGAAACATCTGTTTATAATGACAATAGCTTTTTAGCTTTTTGTAAAAGGTTTGCAACGCAGCTACTGGCACGTTATTTCTCAAGAAGATTCATTCGTAATTTTTTCCTTGCCGAATCATATTTTTCATAAGATAAACTGTTTAGAAACCGTGTTTAGATACTGTTTAGAAACAATCGCCAACTATCTAAGTAATAAAAAAAAATTGGTTGAGTAGATTGCTCAAATACTCGTATGTGTCTCATTGATTGATCACAATAACCGACATGACACGGATGTCTGAAAAAGAATGTTAGCAAACGTAATTTCATTTGCTAGTATTTCATAGTCAGAGTTCTCAATAAGCGACGAAACTTCTAAGTGAATTCTAAGTTATAGTTTGTCTACGTCCCTCCTCAACGAACCATGTCATTTCTTAATATATAACCTGTAGTTTTAAAGAATACGTGTCCATTGTTAATAGAATTGTGTTTGTCAAGAAATACAACGTAAAATACGAGTTTTATGTAGAAAACTTTGTGACGTTTCGTTTTGAAAATGTTATATTTCCAGTATTGACGTCGTGCCTGATGACGGTTTATATGTAAACCGAAACACGTGTTGCACCGATATTAATATAATATACATCGTTAAACCAAACACTAAGGTCTTATTAATTATACATTTATAACGATGTACTTAGAATCCAAATTATCCTTAATCTAAGTTATCGTTTAACGGTACCCGAAGTATCGATTCAAAAGTTTCTAAAAAAATTTATGATTGTTTGATAAATTCTCAGTTTTTGATGAAGTCCTCCTATTCCTCTACTATTTCGCCCATCATACCTTCTTCATTGTTCTCTGTTCATTTTTTCACCTTTCCTTTCATTACAAAAACCACCCTCATAAACTCTTCCACAGTCTTCCATATATCTTCACTCTCCAGCATGACTTCTTTGCAAATTTCTGGCTTTGGTCTAGTATTCAGTTTCTCGCAGGTTTCCTCTCGTCTTTCTTTCCTCTCGTTCTTTCTCAATTGGTCTTCACAATTATTGGATATTTCTTCGTCTCTTCTCCTGTCTTTGCAAAAGTACACTTAAAACATCCGTGATCACTCAGAAATTGACAACAATATAGTAATTTACTTGCCTCCCATTCACCGATGGTTTTTCGGTGTTCTAGAGCCATCTGCCGCAATTTTTTATGTGATTTTTTTTGAAGCATATAGCATCTGCGAGAAAGCTTCTGAACATGTCAGCTTTCTTTTTCCGTAGTTCGTCTGTAGGTCGAACCCATTCATCATTCCAAATTAGCGATTTCTTCTCCAATGTTGGCTTCAAAAAATCTGGCGATCTGGATGGCCAGTTCAAATCACCAAAACGAGAGATCACACAGCTCAGAAATTGGGGTTTCAATATCTTCATCGTTACCCGAGCTGTGTAAGCGACCACTTCTTGTAGCATTTTAAGTCGACCCGTGTGCACAAGGTCGGTCAAGCGCTTAATTTCTCGCGCATATATTACACGGCAACGAATTTCAACAACAAACCCAAAATTGGTCAAATAAGCAGAAACATTATTTTGACGCTCTTCAAGTGTGTATCGCTCCATTTCTTGTTGTCAACTAATTTTATATCTTTCTACAATATATATGTCAAAGTATAATAATATTAGACGTCATTTTCAAAAAAGGTGGTATATTTACATTATGACATTAATTTTACCTTGTATATTATCCTTTATTTATATCCCTTTTGATGTAGATTTTTTTTTTCGATCAGCATTAATTTACCTCTTTTCCATATGTGCGAGACTCCGCTTTTGATTATGTTAGTAATCATATTGATTACTAACAGGTAAGCACTAACACCCAGTAATCATGGGTTGGGTTGTCCGACCCAGGCGATTTTCCATTTGTTATCTTCTTTGCAACCAATTCTAGTTCTTCCTCCAAGACCTCTTTGCCCCACAACCACTTGATATCCATATCTTTTTCAAAGACCTTCCCGTTTCCATCGGGGAATAAAGTTTTCATTAATGACTGACTTGTTCTGGTTCAAGTGTCACCCTTGCCATGTTTTTTTCTTTAATGACGACCATACCTGCGTCTGTCTATGGATTGTATTGCAGTTCAGACTTACAATCATACTTCTAGACTTCTCTCCTTGGATCTTCGTATTTTCTTTCTAAGCGTCTTTCTTGCCGCCTTGTACTGTTCTTTTCCTATTTGATTTTCTTCTTAGCTTCTACAGATTGTATCTCCCTTAGATTTCCTAACGTACTCATTCTACCAATATATGTTGTTTTGTGAATTTTCTTTCCTCTTCTATATGTTATATTATATGTCTAACGTCAGAGCCAGTTGTTAGGTGTTTTGGAATAAGTGTTTCTTCCTTGAATAGCTTTTTATAACCTCTTCATACATCCGCGTTATATCTCTCGATCAGATGTTATATCCCTTTCTTTTCTATCTCTCCTCTCTGTCGCCTTAATGTCTCACTCCTCCATATATCTCGGTTCTTATGGTAATGTGGATACAAGTTTCCATATAATTTTGAGTTTTGGTGCATGATACTCCATATTAATGAAAATGGGGTACTTCCGACTCTTCATCGTACGTAGATTGATGATCCTTTGTTTTTTCTTCACTAAATAGTCTCATCTGATATTTGCGTGCATAAGTAACTCAATTGTGCTCAGTCGATTGAGCTTGTATTATTAAGACATAAGGAACATGGATTTATCACTAATCTCAATATTAAACTTACAATTATTTTAAGTTGCAACTCTGAAGATTTAAAACCGAACCTTTCGGATTAAGTAGTGCCGTTTTTTTCGGATGCCACGTGGTAATCTTTAGAAACAAGTTCGACTACATCTACGTATGAAAGCAACTGAGTGTGATGATACACAAAATTATATAAAACATTCTAATGTATAATCCTACATATGTCTGATCACTTTGCTTCTTCTTATCATCAGATTCTTAATCCTGTGAGAAACTGATGAATCCCGTGAATTATGGGTGGTTAACAATTTAATAACGTATTGAGTAACAATTTTTTATTGAAATTAAAGACTTGAATTAACATTAAAATGATCTGCGTTAAAGAGTTAATTAGTATGATTTAGTCACTTTTATCACAATTCCCCTCATTGTTAGATATTAGTCTTCGTTTAGCGGTAGTTATTTGCATGTTTCAGTGTTTTTGTTTCTCTGTCACAAGCGATAACGTTCAATGCGGACTGAACGTGCACAAAGTATGTAAATACACTATTTGAAAAGTAAATTTTATTCCTCTAAATAAAATAAAATCACTCTACACTATAAAAACACTGTAGCTTCTTTTTTGTGCTTCGTAATTTATAATTTTTGTGTACTCAATTATTATTTTAGTCAAAATAAATTTTAGATTAATTTAGCTAATTAATAAGAATTATTTCGTTTATTTGCAAAAATTCTTCTCGCTTAAGTTTTTTCGTTTTTTAATCAAATTTAAATGATACGGAATTTCAGGTTATCTTTAGCCAAAGCTCAGATATTTTGGAACGACAATCGAGCATGGCCTCAAGCACCGAAGAAATGTCGGGAGCTAATAACGATCTTAGCGGTGGATCTCGAAGAGATGATGCAACGGCAGATTTCGGTGTGTTTAAGGACTTTGATTTCTTGGAATATGAAAGTGAAAGTATTGAGGTAATAATATAATTTTCTCATTATTTTTGTAGCCAACTAATTTGTATTAATTTTTTTTTGTTATTTAGGGTGAAAGTACTGATAATTTCAATTGGGGGGTTCGAAGAAGGCCTTTAAGCGAAGGCGAAGAAGAACAGCCTAGTTTACGACAGTTGGAGGACAGCATAAGTGAACAAACTCCTGTATTAACCGTGAGAAAGGTACACGTGTGCCCCTTTAACCATAATGTGAGTTGCGTTTTTGCTTACTTTGTATTTCGTCTTGGCATTTTGTCTTGTTTTTTTTTGTTATTAACTCCTATTGTTAGCTTAAAAAAATATTTTTGCATTTTAAACTATTCTTAATGATAGCGAACTGGTAATGAAGAATCTTCTGATGATGAAATTGGATCAGAATCTCCTTTGGATGAAATAGCTGTCGCCCCAGAATTTGAGACTAGCTCAGCTGGGGTTAGTGCTGTATTTCCACCATCTTCATTAAGTTTAACGAGAACTAGGCATGATTCTAGCGCGCGATCTGATACAAGGTAATAATTATTTAATTGAGAAAGATGATGTTAGTAATGTAATTTTTTTGTTTAATCAGTGGATCAAGTGCAGGTGATTTAGGAGATGTGACACCTTGCAATGCCTCTCCAAATCTTTCTGGATTAATGCCTTTAAGATCAATGACGCGAAGCGATACTTTAGAAACTTGGTCTTCATACGTCCAAAATAATATGACAAATCCTGCAAATCCTTTGCAAATTTTCCACCAACTACAAAAATTGATAAGGGTAACTATTAAAAAATTTCTTAAATTTGTATAAATATTATTTCATACCCAATTAATTTTTTTTGTTTTAGAGTATTGCAAATTCTACTATTTCAATAACCCAAGAATCTTGTTCTTATTTAACACAACCGGAAGCGGGAAATCACCCATCAGTGAAAATAATGAGTTCGAGATTAAATGCAATGATTGATATTGTATCATTAAGAATTCTTCCCGTTCATTTTATTTGGTTCAATACAGCGACGTTGAATAATCAGAAATTAATGGAGACGTTAACTTATGGCATGTTTGAGGTTCAAGAACATTTGGGGACGTTTTGTGATAAACGAGATCAAACTACAATGGTAATGAAATGAATTATGGTAAGGTGTCACGAAAGTTAGGTAGCACGAAATTTCTGCGCGAAATTTTTATCTACGGTTTTATTACTTCCTGAAAGACGTCTTATCTCAATTATAAGATTACCTTCAAAACGAATGTGTATAGCGTTAGTTTGTTTAAAAACCTGGTTTGCAAAGATTGAAATAATCTTTTAAACAATCTTTAGCTACATATGCATTGTAAATTTATAAGCAATTTTTGAAATTAACAAATATTCAAAAATGACGGAGCTGTGATTCGATAAGTAGGACTCTGTTTTGAAAATTGTAGATGGTATCTTGTTTTTCTCATTTAGAAGGGTAATAGCTAAGACGTGACATAGCAATTAAAAAGAAAGTTTGATGAAATGATTGTTGTTTAAGAAAACTCAATTTGAAGTATTCAATAACGTAATCTTTAGCTTAAAAAATGTATGACTTTTAAACCTGGCATCCAATCAAGAGCCTCCTATGTTACCTCTTACAATTAGATAATACTATGAAAAATATGTGCCAAAAATTTTAACCAACTCAGTTGAGCAGATATTGGGATCTAATTCGATATGCAAATAGGCTATCTCAGAAACTCATCGTATTAACCATTAGAGTTAGCGAAAAGTAGCTTACATGTCATGATCTATTTTTTTTAAATAAATAACAGTGTGGAAAATTTCGCGACGCTTTTACATTTTGAGATATTTTGACAATTTTGGTTTTTTAAATGGAAACACTCAGTGGTTTTTAGCTTATTACAATCATTATTTGTTTCTGATTTTAAAAATATAAAATTCAACAGCTCTATTTATTATTTTTCGAATAAAGTGTAAAATAAACTTCTCGATATAATTTGTAAACGCCGCCAACTAGGGTCATCTACTGTCAATAATTTTATTTACGCAAAAAATTAGTTATTTAACAACAAAGAGTAATAATTTCATTTCCTAAGTGCTACCAAAAGAATGCTATAAAGAAATGCTTAAATTGAATTCCTTAAATTTAATATTTTTTACTTTTTAATATTTATTATTATAAAATGGTTACACTAGATGGCGGCATTTGAAAATTTTATAAAAAGTTTTTATTTTTTTATTTTATTCTAAAACAAAAAAGAAATAGACTAAAATTATCTGTAAAAAATAAATTTTAGAAAATTTAGAAATAATAATATTGGAATATATAATATCAGTATAATAATATCAGAAATATCGGTAAAGTTGAGATTTCTTACAAATATTTACTTATTGTTGATAATATAATAATCGTAAGTAATTGAGTAACGCCTAGTTTATTCACCTTTAGTTAAATTTAACTATCAGATATTTACCATAGTTACTGTTAATATAGCCAATCATGACAAGTAAAATTACAGTAACCATGGAAAATATCCAGTAGTTAAATTTAACCAAAGGTGAATAAACCGGCCCTAAAACGAATTTTAGAAAAAAATTGTCCAATATTTATTTGGACCTATACATATGAAAACAATAACATAATATTAATAACATAACATAATATAAAACAAATATAGACCAAGTATAAAAGGACTACAGACCTGTGACTGAATCTGTTTGGTTTGGATTTCGGTCTTCTCAGTTGGGCCTTATTTTATTAAATAGTCTGAGCCATGTAATAGGACCGTGGGTGAAGGAGGAGGAGTGATGATGAGCTTTTATGGCGTCTATGGGGAAGTTTATAGTTGCTTTAAGGGATAAGGACTGTAGATGGATGTTTATAGGAGAAATCTGTGTAAAATTGTATACTAGTTTATTGGAAGGATTAAAGAGTGTGTTGTGAGGGTGTTTAATGCAGGTAATAATTCGCAGGGCTGCTTTCAGATGCTTTCAAGGCTACCTTCAGATGGTACTGCGATCCTCTCGGCGCTTTAGTTACAATTAATGCGGTATATTCGATGATGGGTGAGAATAATAAAATATATTCATTCATGTAAGTTGCGCATTTGGTGGATATTCCTCAGCATCTCTGTGTTAATGGGTGGAACTGTTTGGTACAGTTTTTAACCTTCGTTTTAGCTATCCAAGGTAGTTAGAGGAGCAACGCAAGTAGAGAGAAAAGCTATGAAGAATTGTGTTTTGGAAGGAATTATTACGATATGCCATTTTCGGTACCATTTCTTTATGTTTTCACGATGAATGTCCACATCGTGAGCGGCGAGAATAGTGCCATCGACGTAGAGTAAGGCTTCTGATTAAAGACGTCTGGGTTGTCGTTGTAAATGTCATGGCAGTAGACATTGTATAGTGTTGACGGGATGAGAGAGCCCGGTGAGAGGCCTTGTTGAGTGGTGAAACTATGAGAATAGCAGTTTTTTACTTTAACCAACGATGTGCGATTTGAAAGAAATTCGTTTAGCAGATTGAGGAGATAGAATGGAATTTTCAACATGGCTAGTTTGTTCATTGTTTTCCGAACGTTCATAAACGCTTTGGCGGAATGTTGTAACAAGCATTGGAATTCTATGTTTGTTTCTCCAAGAGTTTCTCTTCTTCTGTATTCATATCCATGCAATTTTTTGAGAGTGTTTTTCTGTTTTCTCATCAATTTTCTCATCTGTCTTTTCTGCTGTTATATTTAGTATAGCTTCTTGCGTCTTACTAATAATAGCTTTATCTTTATTTGTAGTGATTACGACCTTCCTGAATTTGGTGCTATGGATACTTTTCGATCGATTATTTCTTCCTCCAATGGCTTTCTAATGCTTATAATTGACATCTTAAAATGTTGTTATTTTTTTTCCACTACCAGGGCGAAACTTTTTCTCCCTCCATCTTCTTTAAAACACGTTTATTGTGCATTAAGAAATATTTAATGTATTTATTATATTTATTAATTCGTCTCTGATCGATGGCATATAACCTTTATCATCAACCGAACCCAACCCAACGCAACCCAAAATCAAGTTAAAACATAAAATAATAAACATTCGTTGTACATAAGCTGTATAACATCCAAAGAAAACTAGGACGTTATAAAAATAACGATAGAGGTAACTCATTATATACAGGGTGAGTCAATAGTGCGAGGACGGAAGATTGTGGCCTTACTGTTGAAAATAAAAAAAAATGTTTTTATGTCATCATACATTACTATCAACGCTACCTCGATTAAAATTATTTTCAACTATACAGGGTGTTTCACAATTCCAGAACCCTACTCAACTTCATTTTTTTAAATGGAACTCTATACATCTTTTTAGATATGTTGATTACTTGTCTTAAATGCTATAAATGCGTATGTTGTTTTCAAATTTTGAATGCAAGGTTGCCAAGTTATTAATCATTTTGTGAAAATTTTTGCAAAATCTTGTCGTGTCTTAAAATTCATTATCATCACTATTATTAAATATTGGAGATTGCAATTTGGCATATCGATAAACAAAGTTTTGGTCTTTGAAACCACACTAATACTATTGGATAATATTGTACAGGATGGTTACCAGAACCGGTTAATTTATGAAATGTTTGAGGGACCACAATTTTGTTATTTTAAATGGAACACCCTATATTTTTTCAATGCTTCAGAAGGCTTTATTAACTACCTTTCATTATTGTTAAGCATATGGTATATCTCACATGTGTACTTTTGGAGATAATTGGACTATTTCAAAAATGTCGGCATAAACTTGATTTTTTCATAAGAAATAAACTATGAAGAAGATTTTTAAACATTTTTAAACAAATGCAAGTAAGCATATTTCGTAAAAGATGGAAAAGTATGGATCTGTGCACAGACAATAATATTAAGAAAATAACTGTTCAAAAATTCTATTTAAATATGTTGCAAAAATCCTATTATAGTGAGGAGGTGTATCATCGTGCTGAGACCACATTCTTTCTCAAATGTTCAGTGAAACATCTTCTAAAAGGTTTGGTAATTGATTTTCTAAGAAAATAAGTAAATAGAAGAAATACGATCTGACCAAATAAGATTCTAAAATAATGCCCAGATAGTTTAGGACCATCGATGTTAGTGGACTACTTCTCATATAAATTTACTGTTCACAATATCGTAGTAATGAAGATTAAGGCGGTTAACACAGTTATTTTTACAAAACATCTCTTATTAGCTGTATAGAAGATAATCAAAAAAATTATATTGTTGTTGATCTTATTCTAGTACCCATTTCGAAAATTCTAGCCTTTTTTGAACTGAATATGCAAACATGTATACTTGTTCATCTTTTACTAAACAGACATACTTACATTTGAAGAAAAATGTCTTCTTCATAGTTAATTTCCTATGAAAAAATCAGATTTATACCAACATTTTTGAAATAGTCTAATTATCTCAAAAAATACATATGTTAGGCATACCATATGCTTAACAAAAATGAAAGGTAATTAATAAAGCCTTCTGAGGCATTGAAAAAGTATAGGGTGTTCCATTTAAAATAACAAAGTTATGGTCCCTCAAACATTCCATAAATTAACCGGTTCTAGTAGCCACCTATAATATTATCCAATACTATTATTGGTGCTTGCAAGACCCAAGCTTTGTTTATCGGTATGCCAAATTACGTCCTTTAATGTTTAATAATAATGCTGATAACAAATTTTAAGTGACCACATGATTCATCAAAAATTTTCAGAAAATGATTAAAAAAAAAAAATGAAAACTTGGCAACCTTGCATTCAAAATTTGAAAACAAGATATGCACTTATAGGATTTAAGATAACTAATCAGCATATGTGAAAAGATACATAGGGTTCCATTTAAAAAAATGAAGTTAATACGGGTCTGAAGTAGGAACCACCCCGTATAGCTGAAAATAATTTTAATCGATGCAGTTGTGACAGTAATGTATGATGACATAAAAACATTTTTTAAATTTTCAACGGTAAAGCCACAATCTTCCGTCCTCGCACTATTGACTCATCCTGTATATGTATATAGGGTGTTTCGATTAAAATGACATATTGAAACAAGTTTCAAGTAAACTTTTTTTTTAGTGAAAAGGGGGCACAGGGTACACATGAGCAATTTTTTATCAGGATTGTCTAAAGGCCATGATTTCATTTTTTCAAATGACACATTTACTTTTTCAAAATTCTGGTCTTGTATACAATATCACACATAAATGTCCTCCTTCTCACATAAAAATGTGTACTTAAAACTTATTTTGATTCGAGTTTTTGTCTTTGAGATATAAGCATATGTCATTTTAACTGAAACACCTGTATATATGTATATAGCGTAACGCAATTTTTTCAATTTAAATTCATTTGACACATAAACGTTGTCAGATTTAAATTCTTATGATTTCGTTCAATTTTAAAGCGGGGTTAAATAAAATTTTGTACTTAACACGTTAATAAACTGCTTATTTTCTTTTCACGTATCAAGTTATGACAAATGTTATCTGTTTGACAACAAATGTGACTGTAGACATGACAACTTACGATTTGTCAATTATTTGAGTTTCCAAACTAATATCTGGCAAGGAAACTTTGGATATTTTGTAGGATATTAACTTATGCTAGTGGGAAAAACGTAATAAGCATGGTTTCTTTTGCCCGTACAATTCTTCCTCGCACGTTATAGTGTCCTTACGTTCCTCATAGCTTAAATAACTATTAACTCACGTAATTTACAAAACTCGTTCGCTCGTTTTGGTAAATATTGCATTCATTAAACAAAATTATTCTTTTCATAACTGGTTGCGTAAATAACTATTTCTGCACAAAAAAAATTGCGAATATTATTTATGTGTGTTATGTTTAAAATGCATGTGCACGCGTACAGCTTAGAGAGAACACTGGCCTCTAAATCATGATGCAGTATGTTGGTGTCTTCGATTTTGAGATAAGTCTTTAGTAACAATCAAATGCGAATAAAGTCCCGCACTAATACACCAAAAGGAACAAAGTTACTACACCACATACTTAAGCTTTCGGACTTTTGTGACACCTAATAAAGTATACCTTAAAATAAAATGATCCAAGTTTACTCAAATTGTTTTTCTAATTCAAATTTTAGTATTCAGATTCTGTTAAAACATCGTTAAAACTAGAACAATTAAGCGGACAAGGGGATCATCAAAACGAAGATTATTTACTTGATTTAGGTAAAGCGTTATATAAATTACATTTTCAATTGCTTTTATTAATAGAAGCAGCTAATAAAATGATCTCAACTTTAAACACAACTTTAAAAAATACTCAGGTAAATATCCCAAAAACTTTATTTCTTATTGAAAATATTTAAATATTATTATTTATTAGTACAAAGATGTTACTGGTGAAATCATCTCAATAAAGAGCGCTTTAGCTAGAGTTATCGAAGATACAGAAGCTGATGGTGGAACTCCAACCCCAGTATCTTCAACAGCCGTTTCTCCAGCTCCAACAACATTAGAAGAATTAGAAAATTCGCTCTATGAATTGATTACCAATGAAAAATGGCAAGGTGCTTTATCTTTGGTAAAACATAATCGCGGACAATTTAGTAGTGAGAGAGAAGCAACGATGGAAATTGAGGATGATATTGTGTTAATTTTAAATAGTTATTGTAAAAAATTAATTACTGAAAGACCAGGTATTTAAAACAATTTATTTCGAATTAAAAAATATATTTTATATATTTTTTAGATTGTTATATCATAACAAATCAAGATATGGATTTGGGTGATGTTTTTGGAAGATTATTCCAATTATCGGCTGCTGTAACCGACTTAGAAGGTGTTATTAAAGATCGCGATCAATCTGATACTTCATTAGCAAGTCATTCGAAAGATTAGCGCCAAAATAATTTTAATGAAATTTTATTTTCGGTGTCGACGTGTTTCTGTTGTAGATATTAAAATGAATATCTAAACGAAAAAAAAAATAGTGATGTATCTCATCTTCTTTTTTAGTTTTTAAAACATTTTTAGAATTAATTTTATATTAGTAATATAGAACAATAATTAATTTTTTCTTAAAATTAAGTAGCAAGAAATTTTTAGTTCTTTTTGTATTAATTCTATGTTTTTTTTGTGTCTGTAATAATCTTTAGAGATTTAGCAAATAAATAAATCAATGTCAAATTTATTATTTATTAAAAATGACCTCTCCAATACAATCCTCTCCAATTCATTCAAAAATTTCCATTTTCACCTATTTCATTAAAAAAATTATATTAGATAAACAAACGTGTCCTTAAAATTATTTGCACATTGCAAATATAATCGAGATAACATTTAATTTTAATTTTAGCATTTCAATTACATAATAATAAACTTCATATTACTAAATATTTCGTACGTAAAAAATGACCTTCGCGAAACTTATAACACATTCAAAAAGATAATCTTAGATTTTTTTTTCTGAAGCGCATTAGCGGTCGAATTTTATCAAAAATTTCGAGGTGAACCTGTAATAGAAAACTCAGATAATAAATTCAATGCAAAACAAGGATTTTCATCATCTCGTCTCTCTTCAACTCATTCTAATTCCATTGTAAATGATATTCACAATTTAGTAACTTTACCAACTCAACGGTTGCGATAACGAGACCAATTTAAAAGCAATTGGTTTGTTAACCGTGTTAGGTACCGAGCGTAGTTCTTAAACTGCATATAAGATAATAAACCCCAATTTCATTCATTTCATTACGTAGTCAGGTACAGAGTGCATACAATTCTTCGAGTTCCATTGTTCAGAAGATTTTTTCAAGATCATGTCGAAAAATATTTTAAAAGGTAAAAATTAAGAAACTGAAAAGGATTAAATATTAAATAGATTTATTTAAATTGTAGTGTGTAATGGATTAAAAAATGTACGAAGTTATTCATCATTGAAGGAAATGCCATTATGTGAATTCAAGCCTGTTAAATACGAGGTAATTTTAAAATAATCTTTGCAATTTTATTCTTAGAAATTAGGAAGCGATAAATGTATTAGAAGTTGTAATAAATAACTTACACGTAAAAAATTAATAGAGATATGATAAAAAGTTTATTAGAAAGTGATAATTTCACTATGACCTTATGTTCGGAAATTATGAAATAGTTCAATCTTGACGTCGATCATCAAGTATAGCGAATAAAATTGTAGTTTTGGTTCTTATCTTTTTATGGGACGGTAATTTTTGTTATCACTGCTGGAGATTCATAATTTTTTTATAAATATGCAAGCCTTTTGGTAGTAATTATTGTTGGAATTTTTATATAAATACAATTCGTTGTTATTAATTCTATTTATATCATTTTTGCTTCAATTTTGAGATCAGCACCCCTAAAATCATAAATGCTGGACATACATATGTAACCAAACCTTCCATAAAACTGTTTTCCGGATTTTTTTATTAAGCTTTTTGTAACATTTATACATTTCAAAACTTTGGTAATGTTTTTGTATCATTTTTTATTTATTTACAATAACTGGGCACGCTATAGGACAAACCCAATAAAAACCGTGCCTCGGATAATCTAACGGAAACTATAATTAACAGTTATAAATAATAACAGTTATAACTAATATAAAAAGAAAAGAAAATAATACAATCAAAAAAAAATGAGAAAATTAGATTTAAATGCGAAAAAAAAAGATTAGTTTAAATAACAAAACAAAAATAATCAAAAAACCCTAATTTAAATAATACGCCAAAAAAACTAACGAAAATTCAAAAGAATAAATAAAAGCAAATAATAATTAAAGTCTTCAAAACGTGAGGGGCACAATCAATCGACGTAACAGAATTTTAAAAGAAACAAGAGAGCCAGAAATATTAAAAATATCGAAATTTACGCGATCCGCAGCTGTAGCCATATGTAGCATAGGGGAATTTTGGAAAGCGTTAGTACGTGGTGTAGGAGTGGAAAATAAGTAATCAAAACGCAACAAACGTGGAGGAACATGTACACAGACAAGACTAAGTAAAGAAGGAGAATCGCATAGGTTACATAGAAGTTTAAAGAAGAAGAACACATCACTACAAAAACGACGCCTTATAAGGGTCATAATATGAAAATAATTACACGAAGAAACGTAGTCAATGTATTGAATAGAACTTTTATAGCAAAGGTATTTTAAAAATTTTGATTATATTTTTTCAATTCGAGCTATGTATGTTTGATATTGAGGGCTCCAGATAACACTACAATAATTAAGAACACTATTGACAAAAAAAAAATATAAGTTTTTATTGCATTAACATTCGTGAATAGGGTAGTAGATACGAGAATACGCCAAGCTTTAGTAACAATAGAATGTATGTGTTCATTAAATAAAAGTTTAGTGTTAAATGACGCCCAAATCTTTTACAGACGAAACACGGGTGAGTGTCTGGTCTACAAGCAAATAGTTGTAGTGTAAGGTGCTCAATTTCTTAGAGAAAGATATGACGTTACATTTCGATAGGTTTAGAGTAAGACGATTTTTAAGACAATACTCGTAAAGGTTAGAGAGATCACTTTGAAGCATAGAACAGTCGAGAGGTGAAGAGGCACGGAGAAAGAGTTTAATATCGTCCGCATACATCAAACAACATGAATGTTGGATGACCTCAAATAAATCATTTATGTAAATATTAAACAGTAATGGTCCAAGGTGACTGCCCTGAGGTACACCAGAGGGTATATACGTAGTAACAGAATGGAAACCATTGACCGAATCTATTTGACTTCTATCTTTTAGGTAAGAGGAAAACCACTGAAGCAACTTCCCATGAATACCAAACATTTGAAGTTTGGATAATAATATGCTATGATCAACACGATCAAAAGCCTTACTAAAGTCAGTATAAATAGAGTCGACTTGACAATGTTGATCAAAGGAGAATATATTATATAGATATAGATACACTTCCATACATCAGGAAATGTACCCTGTATCAAAGAATTATTAAATAAAATTTTGAGAGGCAATGAAAGTGAATGTGAGCATTTTGCAAAAATCGAAGGTATGCCATCAGTACATAAAGTATTACTAATTTTAATAGACTTAAGCGCGCCCTCCACCTCGACCACCCCAAACTCCAAAGAACCCAAGGGACAAGGAGTACCATTGATAACAGCCTCAGGTAAATCACTGGAGGGAGTGATAAACACGGAGGAAAAAAATCTGGAGAATAGCGAGCAAATTTCCTCACCATCCTCGGCAACTGTACCCTCGAAGCTCATCGTCGACGGAACCACGTTAACGCCTCTCTTATTACGTACAAAAGACCAAAAATGTTTAGGATTCAAAGTAATACCGCTCTCAACACTTCTGATATAGTGGGCATGATCCAAATCAAGCATAAATTTGGCCCTACCTCTCAAAACTGAAAATGTAAGGTAATCAATTTGATTGCCATACCTCTTCCAGCGACTGTGCGCTCTCACCTTCTCCTGAAGAACTCTGATAGTACCACGAGAAAACCATCGAGGATAGCCCTTGGGAGATTTTCATTTAATAGGAACATAATTGCGGATCGCAGTGTGTAAATGGTTATAAAATAAATTGACAGCGAGATTTACGTAACCCTCACTCAGAAGGGACTCCCAGTCAGTTTCATTAAAATATTAATTAATATCATTAAAAGGAGTTTTCGTGAAATTAGGCTCCTCATGGTCAAATATTGTTGCGTCAGTTCGAAAAGAAATGGTAATCGAGAATTCTAAAGTAAGGTGCGTACAATCTTCAGGAAGCAGCGGACTGTCACATACAGTAATGAGAGATACTGCATCAGAGTTAGTAAGAATGAGATCGAGCGTATTATAAGCAGAGTTTTTATGAAAATTGCGTTAGTTAAGACCACAAAAGGATAAGGTATCAAGAAAGTCACAAGAGCGAGCGCTATGTAGTCCCGAAAGAATAACACAATGAGAATCTTCAAGACCAGACCATTTAAGGTCAGGTAAATTAAAGTCACCGCATATTAGAAAAGAATTATTAGGATTACTTTCCATAATGGAGATTAAATCCTTAATAAAGTTATAAAGAGAATATTGTCACAAGGGGGTATGTAAACACAGCAAACGTGAAGTAAAGAACGGCCCGAGCGGAGAGTAATCCCAACAGCATCAACACTAAACCAAGATGATTGTGATTGGATTGTAACAGGTAGCGACGCGGCAACCCCAATCAGGGCACCCCCACCTCTGAGGCTGTTATCGGTATTATTAGGACGATCACATCTACATACGACATAAGAGGGAGGGAAAATTCCGCGCGAATAAACACCTAGGTGTAATCAAGTTTCAGTCAGATAACGTCAAACTTAACGTTTAGTAAATTATTATGTAGCAATTGGAGTTTAGTGCGAAGGCCCCGCACGTTTTGATAATAAAACTTAATTGTTAAAATTGATTAAATTAATTAACAATTAAATTAATTGTTTAAATTTATTCAACAAAAAGGTTTTTTAGCTCTACTTTTAAACTGCTTTCTTTCTGGGTTGGGTTTGATTGATTTTTTTAGGTTTTGGTGAGTTGCGTTGGGTTGAGTTATAAAATTGTAATTTTGGTCTCATTCTGAAATCATTTTTCTATAATTATGTCAGTATCTAAGCAGCAATGTTTTTGGTATTTTTGTATAAAGGCAATTCGTTCTCATTCACACTGCTCAAATCGTTTTTACTTTGGTTTTATAATCAGCACATTGTTAAAATCTTAAATATTGAACATATACAGTAATTAAATACAGTAAAAATAAATTCGATAAAATTTTAACAATTCAGACTGGTGTATGATCAAATATCACTTCCAATTTGGGCGGATGTGATAGTAACTTTTTTATTTCATATGAAGTATTCTGTATATTTTCATAGATTTGAATACCTAGAGTTGGACCCATTATCAGACTTATTATGAATAGTTTTTAAGATAACGCCAAAAATGTTGAAAGATGTTTTTCAAATAATTTTTCAGAACAACTGAAAAGTCATAGTAAACGTAGAGGCTGACAAAACTATTGTAAGTGTTTCTTATCGATATTGTCCATCAAACAGATAGTTCATGATGCATTTAAGTGAAAAACAACGAATAGAAATTCTTATGATGATTGAACTCGCAAACATGAAGAAGATGTTAATGTATTTAATACAAGATATCGCAACCCTCTGCCAGTTGTCCAATCTACTATTAGTAAGATAATTTAGACAGTTTGGCCACGTCAAAGATTTACCAAAATTGCACAATTGTAGATACTGGATGACCACATTGGATGCTGGAAAAACATACTATATGTATATGTTGTTACCCGAATTCTAGGATCTTATTTTTTTGAAGGAACGTTGACCGGGGAACGCAAATTGGAGTTTCATCAGTTAGAATAGATTCTCGCTCAAAATCAAGGGGATCATGAATTACCACATAACCGAATATGGTTCCAGCAAAATGTGTGAGGTGTCCTCATTATGCACTCAATGTTTGACGAGTTTTAGATGCGACTTTCACTAATAGATGGCTCGATTGGTCGCCTAGATCACCCGATTTAACTCCATTAGACTTTTTCTTGTAGGGCTATTTAAAATCTAAATTTTATTTCAAGAAGCCGAATAGTTTAAATGATCTTAAAGAGCGAATACGCAACGAGATTCGTTTCATTCCTTCCGCAATGTTGGAGTTCAATGTTCAAATGCCAGGAGTCAATAATTATTCGACTTTGTAAATGTCATGAAGTGGATGGGCGACGGTTTGAGCATTTGCTTTGAGTTTATTTTATTTCTGTATTTTTGGTAGTTAATCTTATAGTAATGACAATAAACCAAAGTGGAGGGTTTATTGAATATATGTATTTAATGCTGTATCAAAATTCATGAAAATTTAAGACATAAAAGACTTGATATAAAAAGTTATTATCACCGCCCAAACTAGAACGGATATTTGGTCATACTATACATCAAAAAATTACAAATCAAACTTTAAAATTGACCAGTTCGAGTATTTTTGCCAAAGAGTTCTTAAAATTTTATCGAATTTATTCCTTCATCGTGAACGCGCTTATAATCTAAATTTTCACAAAGGAGCTTTGTGTAACTTTTTTGCTGTAACCTTCCTCTATTTCCAAAGCCAACATATTTTCGGTTCAATCAAAGTGATATTTGTGTTCGTCTATTAAATTTTCTTGCTAGGTTGGATTGGTTTGCGTTAGTTTGGGTTGCGTTGTCATCTCCAACTTTTTTTGACTTGTTTAGGTCAACAAACTTCAATGAATTTATTAAATTCGATAACAATTTAATAACTAGGCATAGGCAAGCTATTTTTGTAATATTGAATACAATCAGGTCACCTTTCTAATAACCTCGGATCATTTTGGAGGATGATTGTAGAGGAACAGTTCACTTCGAATACACTATTTATCACCACATGTTAAGTCTGTGGTTGATTGCCTGAATTGATACCGTAAAAAGGATTTCTTATGGCCTCTTTTATCAGTCAACTTTTTTGTCGTCGATTACACCTTCGTTTTTCATCTCAGGTTTCTAAGGTCATCAAATTGCATACTGAAACAAGTAAGATTTATCCATAATCACAATTTTGCTAAAGGAAGAAAACTATTATAAACCTAGAAAAAGAGCATGACGCCCGACTCTACATCCTACGCTCAAGAAAATTAGAAGCAGAATTTTGGACATAAATCGGTATCACTTTTACCTGCAAAGTAATTTTCAGCGTTCATAAGTAGTCTATTTTAATTGATTAACTTTATTAGTTTATATTAAGTTCGATGAATGTGGCGTCTAGACTTGTAATTTAAGGTTCATCTACTTCCTTTAATGTTAGAAATGCTAGATTGTGTTTAATCATATTTAAACTTCATGTCGATACAAGTACTTTTGGAGATTTCAAGTTCGATCAATTCTTAATGAGCATCTTGTATATTTGCTTCCTTGTGTTATAGATAGTATCGTGTTTTTTTCTTAAATGTGAGATGTTGCCGAGGTTTTTAATTCTGAAAAAAATTTGTTTTACTGCATAATGCATAAATAGCAGAACATATCCACAGCGAAACTATCATTTTTATGACAACAGCGCCAATACTAGCATAGCAAAGAAAATGTTGACATTATTCTAAATGCAAGTGTTGAAAGCTGTGAAATGAATTCATCTAATATAAACGTATCCTTAGTTGGATTGAGGATCTATGCTGTTCGTAGCTATTGTTAGATTGATTTTATATTTTATTAACGCTCTTCATTTGATCTAGACGCAATTTTTTAAAATTCTGAATCTATTACAGACAAGTTTTTGATTTATTTTTTGGGTAACTTTAATCCGGATTTTTATCCGTTACCATATCTATAGTTGAGATGTGCAAATTACGTGAGTCCCGATGGGTCATGCGTGACCTACCGTGAGCGGGCATCAATTTTTGTACCACCCACGTGAACGTGCGTGATTGTGAGCAACTTTGTTTTCAATCCAAATAGTGGAGTTGTGTTAATCTTCAACTTCATGCCATCCCTAATATAACAAAAGTCAAATTCTTCTGTGGTTGGGTTAAACTTCATAGCATTCAATATTAGCTCATACCCAAAATTTGGAATAATTTTTAATTTTCACCCTCTAGACCATAATGAAAATATAGTAAAACCAGCAAAACTCATTTATCTTGATTTTAAATATTTTTTCTTTTAAATTTTGAAATAATATGGCAACTTTTGTTCTTTTTTTTTAATGGAAACAACTATTAATTTTTAACTAATTAAATTCGTTATTTTGTTGATTGACACTATTTTTAATTATTAAAAAACTAAATCTATAAATATAAAATTTTCAATTGTCGCTATGTAGTATCATCATATGTAAAAATTGTATTAACATTGAGAGATATGATAATTTGTGCTTGATTTTTACCTAACACATATAGTTACGTTTTTGCAGAATATTAAATAAGAAATCATATCTCGAAGATTTAAAAATTTTAATAAACAATCTTTGGTACATTAAATTCCAAATAAATTTGGTTCAAATTGCATCTTATTTCACTGCTATATCTCAATTAGTTCTTGAGGTAGGATTCTTTAAAGACTGCTTGATTTTTACCTAACACGTGTAGTTGAGGTTTCGCAGAGTTTTAGTCAAAAAATCATAACTCGGAAATATAAAGATTTAGAGAAACATTCTTTAACAAATTAAATACTAAATAAATTTGCTTCAAACTGCTTGTTATTTCACCGCGATATCTCAATTAATTCTTGAGATACGATGTTTTCTACGTGCTTTTTACCTAACATATATAGTTACGGTTTCGCAGAGTTTTAATCAAAAAAACGTAACTCGGAAATATAAAAATGTGGAGAAACATTCTTTAACAAACTAAATACTAAATAAATTTGCTTCAAATTGCATCTTATTTCACCGCGATATTTCAATTAGTTCTAGAGATACGATTCCTTGAAGATTGCTTGATTTTTATTAACTTACTTTTTCGCGGAGTTTCAATAAAAGAATCATAACTCAGAGATTTAAATATTTTTAACAATCTTTGGTACAATAAATACTAAATAAATTTCCATTAAATTGTTTCTTATTTCAAAGTGATATCTCAATTAGTTCTTGAGAAACGATTGAATAAGCATTGGTTGATTTTTACCTAATACATATAATAATGTTTTTGCAGAGTTTTAATCAAAAAATTAGAATTCAGAGATTTAAAGATCTGAAGGGACAAACTTTGCTACATTAAATAACAAATAAATTTGCTTCAGATTGTTTCATATTTCATTGCAATATCTCAATTAGTTCTTGAGATACGATTCTTTGAACATTGCTTGACTTTTTACCTAACACATATAATTACTTTTTTGTAGAGTTTTAACCAAAAAATCATAACATGGAAATTTAAAGATTTGGAGAAAAAATGTTTGACAATACAAATAATGAATAAATTTACTTCAAATTCGTTCGTATTTCATAAGAATATCTCAATTAGTTCTTGAGATACGATTTTTTTGAATATTGATAGATTTTTATCTCACACATATGATTACGTTTTTGCAGAGTTTTAATCCAAAAATCTTAACTGAGAGATTCAAAGATTTGAAGAAACAATCTTTAATAGATTAAATACTAAATAAATTTGCTTCAAATTCTTTCGTATTTCATTGCAATATCTCATTTAGTTCATGAGATACGATTTTTTGAATATTGCTTGATTTTTACCTAATCCATATAATTACGTTTTTGTAGAGTTTTGATCAAAGAATCATATCTCGGGGATTTAAAGGTTTGACTAAACAATCTATCAATCAATTTAGTGTATTAAATATTAAATAAATTTGCTTCAAAGTGTTTCTCAGTTCATTGCAATATCTTAATTAGTTTTTGAGATACGTTTCTTTGAAAATTGCTTGATTTTTACTTAATATATATAATTACGTTTTTGCAGTTTTAATCAAAAAATCATAACTCAGAGATTTAAAGATTTGATGAAATAATCTTTAGTACATTAAATACTAAAGAAGTTTGCCTCAAATTGCTTGCTATTTCATAATGGTATCTTAATTAGTTCTTGAGAAGATGGTTTTTGCAGAATTTGATAATTTTGAGGATAATTTGACTATTTTTTAGCATTATTTTACTAGTGGTTGGGAAATAAAATTATTAGTTCTTATAGTTAAATTATTATTTTTGGGTTAATAAAATATTTATACTGGATGATACTAGATTTTGAGCTTTACTCTAAAATAATAAAAAATAAAACTATCGAACTCTTTTTTTGAAATAAAAAAATAACGTTTTTAATTAGTTCGAAATCAATAATTGTTTCCATTTAAAAAATCACAATTCTTATAATATACCAAACTCTAAAGGCAAACATTTTTTTAAATTACATTATCACATTTTCTGTAAAAGTATGTCTTTATGGTGTAGCTATAATATTCCACCTATCATAATAACCCAGATAAGATAATTGCACTTTCAGTTTTACGATATTTTCAATTTTGGCCTCTAAAGGGAAAACAAATGACGAGAACGTTTTGACGATTTTAGCACACGAGTTTACTAAAAAAAAATCGAGACATGTAAGCTAATTTGAACCATAATGCGCGTGTGTTTGACGTAATATGTAAGGCTATTTTCTAAGGAAGCAAAGTTGATTAGATTAATTTGATTAGGATTAACCAATAATTTAAACTATTGGCATAAAATATACCAATGATGGCCAGCGCAAGATAAATCCAAATTCATTTTATTATTTACAGGATCATGATTTTTACGCTCAACTTTCTTTTCAGTTTGAAATTAAAATTTTTGATAAAAACCTCAATTACATGTTAAAAAAAATTATTTGAAAATCTTTGTAAAACGATTAAAATGCAACTTAAAAGTTGCTTGGATACTTATAAATTGTATGTAAATTTTTGAGATTGGTCAGGCTTTAAGACAAGTTTCTCTTACACCCAACTTCCCAAGCACTTTCAATTGCATTCCGTTTCAACAATGACTTTAACCTCCTTTCCATTTATCAATAATCAATAATTTAGATTATTATAATTAAATCCTAATAAATATCAAACTAACTAAACCATTAAACATATTTTTATCATAAACTTTTTTATAGGGTCCCTCATATGAGCAACTCCAAAATATTCGCCAAACAAGATTAAATCCAGCGTTAACAACTTTTTACAGTAAACCACTTGCATTAAACCAAGGTTATAAACAGTGGTTATTTGATATTAATGGAAACCGATATTTGGATCTCTTCGGTGGAATATGTACAGTTTCCGTAGGACATTGTCATCCGTAAAAACATCTCATTCCAATTATATTTTCAAATTACTATTTAATTAATTAATTTTTTGTAGAAAAGTTAATGAAGCTACTATAAAGCAATTAGAAACCTTAACGCACGTCTCGAACATTTATTACCACCCAAAACTTCATGAATACGCTTCAAGACTAGCTGATAAAATGCCGGGAAATTTAAAGGTGGTTTATTTCGTTAACAGTGGATCAGAAGCGAACGATTTAGCAATGTTAATGGCAAGAGTTTATACCAATAATTTTGAAATTTTATCTTTAATGAATGCTTATCATGGAATGAGTCCACAAACGATGGGATTAACATCAATGCCTTCTTATAGGTATTCAGTTCCTCAACCACCAGGAATTCACCATGTAAATATAACTTAATACGATTTTCTTTGCAAATAAAATAATTTTTATAGGTCATGAACCCTGATGTTTATAAAGGTCTTTGGGGTGGATCACATTGCAGAGATAGTCCAGTTCAAACAAAAAGAACCTGTGATTGCTCTCCAAACGAATGCAAAGCGGGAGATAATTATCTAGAACAATTATCGCAATTTTTCACATACAATTTAGCAAGTGGTCATGTTGCTGCGATGTTTGCCGAGTCTATACAAGGATTGGGCGGTGTTGTTCAATTTCCTAAAAATTATATTAAAGGGGCTTATAAATTGGTTAAAGAATACGGTGGTCTATTTGTTTCCGATGAAGTCCAAGCTGGATTTGGAAGAACCGGAGATCATTTCTGGGGGTTTGAAGCTCACGGAATTACTCCCGATATCGTAACCATGGCAAAAGGAATTGGAAATGGATATCCATTAGCTGCTGTTGTTACTACGCCGGATATAGCGAAAGCTTTAACTAAATCAGGACATTTCAATACTTTTGGCGGAAATCCTGTTGCTTCAGCTGTTGGAATTGCAGTTTTAGATGTATTTATTAGTTTAAATGAATAAAAAAATGATACTAATTCATTTTTAAATTTTTAAATAGGTTATTGAAGAAGAAAAATTACAAGAGAATTCTAAAAAACTTGGAACTTATTTCTTATTAGAACTTGAAAAGTTATCCGAGAAATACCCCATCATTGGTGATGTTAGAGGAAAAGGATTAATGATTGGCATTGAATTGGTTAATCCAGGAACTAAAGAACCCATAGATCGGAAAAAATCTTCACAAGTCTTGGATGAATCTCTAAGTATGGGGGTTCTACTTGGAAAAGGGGGTATTTATGGAAATGTAAGTAAAAAAATACAAGTTGTAACTCAATTTTAAAATTTTATTTTTAATTTAAGGTTTTAAGAATAAAACCACCGATGTGTATTACGAAAGAAGACGTCGATTTTTCGTTATCAGTTTTAGACGAAGTTTTCAAAAAAGTATCCCAATAATTCTTTTTTTTTCCTTTCATATATTTTTTCAACATTTTCCTTCATTTTGTACGCACCATTCAGGTGCAACGGGTTCAGCTCCGATTTGATTTGCAACCATCCTTTCCCGATGCAAATAAAATCGATGTTCCACATCTTTACTACGATCTCTTTTTGAATTAGTCCATAATCTTTCGGCAACAGCGGCGGCTCTCGGCCAAATCTTCGTTTCTATGTTAATATCATCCACGTATTCTCCCCAAAGACATACCTAAAAATTGAATAAAAAAAGATTATTATTGTTCTTGATTTTGTAACAAAAATGTTCGTTACTTCACCGCCTAAAACGTTTTTGTGTTTTGGTAATTTATTTGCAAAGATTTGTCTCCATGTGGAATATCTTGTTTTTGATCTAACCCCGTGATCTAAGTACCAATAGTTTTTTGGGGAGATGATCACTTCAAATCCATTTTTAAGTAAGTAATTTGGTAATTTTGAACCTTTTGGAACCCAAGTTTGAATTATGTACCTTTTGAATAATAAATAAGTTTAAAATTAATGAATGAAGTTTCATTTGTATGTATTTATAATAAATAATAAGATTAAAAATAATTAATAAAAAACAACACTTTATAATATTTAGTATATCTATGGTCAAATTTGGTGTAAATTTTTTTTGAACTTGACGGTATAGTAAAAATGGTGGCAAAATTTGATGGAAATTTTTTTGAATTTGGCGACAGAGTGATTAAGAACAAAGCTCGTTCGTCTTTAAAATAAATAAGTAAAAGTAAGTTTAGACATACATGGATTTAGTGGCGCCAGTAGTTGCGCAAGTTCTATTTTGCACGCCAGTGAAGGTTTACACTACCTGTCCGAAAACAAAAGTGATAAGTCACTTTAATTTTTAAGGTGTATTTCACAATGCACAATATGTCAAGTGAATTTTCAGAGCAAGCAGAAACGTTAACATTTTATTAAAAAAAAGAAAGATAAAAGAACGACGAAAAGATTGCGTCTGGATTGGGTTGTGTTGGGCAAAACTTCTACGAGAATTCGAAACAGAAGACTCTGCAAACTATATACGAATAACAAATCAATATAAAATAGTTGTATTATAAAATTATTGTATTATAAAAAAGTTGGAAATTTTGAAAATGATGGATTAATAGAAGGTCTGAGAAGATATGAAATTCAAAATCAACGACTCACAGATTTAAGGTCAGCTGTCGAGAGCCGTAATTATTCTGAAAAAGCTGCAGAGCTCAGAAACAAGTTAGCCGTTTAGTTTATAGGTGACCGAGCTTGCGACGCCTGTGTTACCGCCTATGGCACTTTTGGTTTGTATAAATCAGGGGTTCCCAAAGTTATTTTTAGATGGACCGAAATTTTTGGCGGGCCAAAAAAAAAATTTAAATACCGTATCGTTCGTTGTTTGCATGATCGAAAAAAAGTCTTAGAATTAGCTTGAAAAATTAATAAGAAGATATAAAGTGTTTTCAGAAGATTTGTAATGCTTCAGACGTCTTGATACTTCTTCTAGAAGAATTGAAATACTTCTAGAAGACTTAACATTGCCTCTTGAAGCCTTAAAATGCTTCCAGAAGACTTGATACTACTTGCAAAACTATAAATACTCCTAACATAGAATTCTGAATTACTGTTCGCAGTTAGACACTACAAGACGTGAAAATAAGTCGGTTGTTTTTATATGATTACTTTAAATTGTTTTCAAAATTTTTTATACAGTAAGCTCTGGATTGAATTAATTCTTTCGGTCTATTAGATGCTGTCATTTTTGTATAGCTGTTTACATTTAAAAAGTCGATTAAGTGAAAATACCGCGGCACAACAATTTCACTAATACTGAAATGCGAGACATGCTTTGTGATTATATAATTTGGGTTAAATCTTCATATTTTGAGGTCAGGATTTTACTGGTGAAATATTTCCAATTAGTAATGAATCACCTTGTATGAACAATATTTGTATAAAATCATAGTTATCCCAGAAGATACCTTCCAATCTGAAACTCCAGATATTACACTTGATTTTAAAACGATTTAATCTAAATTATCTTTATCCTAAAATGCTTCCTAAAGGAGCTTTTTGAAGAATTCAAACTGAAGTTTTTATGTTTTTTTGCAAATAAGAAAAGATGGCTTTAACAAAACAAAAAAAAAGTGACAGTTCTACATTTGTTTTCTTTTCTTTTCTTATTGAAGTAAAGTCATTTTTGAAGAATGTTGAAAAACTAAATGCAGGTCATTTAATTTTTCAACATCAAGCAGTTCTCGCTTTTTTAAGAAGCATTTTTGGGGGTAAGGTAATTTAGGTAAGTAGTTTAGGTAATTAAGGTAATCGACAACAAATCAAGCCTAACATTTGGAGTTTCAGATTGGCAGCTGAGTTTTTGAGATACTCTGCATAAATAATTACGTTTTGACGTTACTATTCAAAAACAATATTTTTTCTAAATTTTTTTCGCTTGAAAACCGTGATAGTATCTGTGGAAATCAACATTGATAACGCGTCAAAATCAAACGATTGTTCTTTTATAACTTAACGTCAAAGATTAATTCCTCAAAAACCAATTTAGATATGAATAAACGGGTTTCACCATTAAAATTGCCATAGAATTCTGAATTAGTACTCACAATTTAGTTACTTCAATTTTAATCACCACCCCGATATCATTTGTTGAAAACAACACTAACATCGCGTGAAAACAAATCGGTTGTTTTTATATGATAATTTTGAAGATTGATTCCTCAATAACCAATCGAAAACTCAAAAAACGAGTTGTATCTTTAAAATTGTCATAATTCTGTATCAGTGCTTACAATTTAGTTGCCTCGATTTTAATCACTACCGTGATATCATTTATTGCAATCAATACTAATAACGCGTCAAAATAAAACGATTAATTTTTATAGACTGACTTCAAAGATTAATTCCTCAACAACCAATTGAGATATCAAGATACGGGTTGGGTTGGCCTGAGATATCAAGATACTGGTTTCACCATTAAAATTTCCATAGAATTTAGTCACTTCGATTTTAATCACCACCCAGATATCATTCGTTAAGAACAACACTAACAGTGCGTGAAAACAAATCGGTTGTTTTTATATGATAATTTAACAAATGATTCATAAAAAATATTTCACAAATGACCCTAACAAGAAATCTTAAAAAATTAAGGGAGAAAAATTAGAATATTGTCGTTTATGAACAAATAATTAATCGAACTAAAATTATAACTAACACTAGAACTAATACTAAATCTAAAACTAGAAGCTTTCGGATTTTGCCGTGCGTCCTTTGAAAAACTGTTCCACGTTTCGAATGCCATGTTGCAGCTTTCTTTAGGAAGTGGTTCGAAATCATTGTTCGAAGTGTTTTGACGTTCCGATTGCCATGCTGCAACTTTCTTCAGAAATAAATAAGAACGAAAATTGTGCCCTGTTGAACGTAATAAATTTATTTTTCTCTACCGGTTTTGCAGTTTTTAATTATAAAAGATCAACTGCATGCTCAGGAGAACGTCAATACAAAGAAACAGGTACACATCATTTGAAAATAACAAATTAAAAACCAATTCAGAAAGTGTGCACACTTTCTCATTCTTGACATTAACACATGGTTTTAATATTTTCACTTTTTGAAGAATTTTTCGATTGCTTCTCTTGTTGAATTGGTTTTTAATTTGTTATTTTCAAATAATGATAAAGGATGCAGTTAAGAGAGAAAAATAAATTTATTACGTTCAAAAGTGCACAATTTTCGTTTTTATTGATTCGGGAGCAAAGAAAAATATTCATTCCGTATTAATTTCTTCAGAAGGTCTCTGTTGAAAAAGTAGTATCCATTTGAAAAGATCTGACAATTTGAAACAACACCATTCTTGATATTTTTGTCATTGTTTCGGGGGCAGTAATCACACCACTTACATTTTGAATTCCTTCGATTATCCGGTTTCTGATATCCCTTGGAGTGGCAGTATTCAACTTATTTGACTGGAACGGCTTAACCAACTTTTATACACAACATAATACTAGTAATGTCATAGATGCGGCTTTGAATTTGACGTTCTTTGCAGGGTAGGATTGTACACCTACTGGTAACGGTGGTAACGCTCTGATCGCTTGCATGTATGTGGGGGATGAGACGGTACATTATTTCCTCTGCTGAGTTCTTTATACGAATATAAGGAAGGTATAGACGGAAAGCGCAGCATCCATGGAATCCCAGAAATTGTTCATCTATAGTCACATTTTCAGTTGATTCGTAATTGAAGATACAATTTTCGTTTAACACTTCGCATGCTGCCTTTTCTTGTGTTGACATCAAATCGGAGACTTCTCAGGGGGCAGTCATTTTGCAGACATGGTATCTCGAAAGATGATGACACCGGTATCATCTGTAGCCCATAGAAGCAACTAGTTCATATAAGAAGGGAATGCTTGCATTTCTTCAACTGTTGTAGATCTCGTATCACGTTGTCTTCCAAATTTTGGTTGAATTTTCTGAATAAAAATGTGCATTCCACAAGAGTTTGGAGTGCACGATCGTTGAATGAAGAAACATCTTTAAATCTCTGATTAGTGATTGCGTTGACACACTTTTAAGTTGGGCCGCAATGTTTACAGCTCGTGTTCTGGTTTGCATGTAGACAGGTTTCTTGTACTACTTGGATTGACCTTTATCAAAGAAATATTTGGCACCACTCTCAACTTCATTGTTTTTATCGTCACTGCAGGATTCGTCACTTCAATTTCACTGCAGGATTCATGATGTTCATCCGGTGGATTTTCGAGATCTAGTTTTCATTCGCCGTTGCTGCAACACCTGACGCATTCATAGCAGCATCCAAATTGTTTATAACATAGTCGTTGTCCTAGATATTTCCAGCTTCTTCCTCCAACTCCGCCTGAGTGTAATAATGCACGAATCTTGCCATTACGGTCACATTGTCTTCAACGATGGTTCTGGATTTGTCTGATAATCAATCAAGTTACAAAAACTGATTTCTTTGGGCCAATCTTGACTGTTTTATGCACCGATGGTTCAACCATTCCGGAACTACCAAGCGAATATGTTTCCGGGAATCCAAGTTCAGGATTGGATGGGGAAATTTTTTATGGTTGTTCTTTGTTCGCCAAAGAATTCGGTTATTGAATTGTTTATCGTCCTAAGTTATAAAAAACTTTATTGCACGGCTGTCAAATATTCAGATAAAATCAGATGTTCGCCACACTTTATACATATAGCAAATATCATAAAAAGCCTACAGTTTTAGGACATTCTATGAAATCTTTTGATAAAATTGACAATACGTCAGTAGACGCATAGGGTCATCTAGCGCATTTTAAATAAACGCCAGTGGGCGCAAGGGGTCTTTCGGAAAAAATCAAGTAAGGTTAGTAAGTGCATGGGATCATTTCTGTATTTTTGCATATAAAAGCGCTTGTAAATAGAAAAATTATTTACATATTAAAATAATTAATTGACATTCATGCAAAACTAGACTTTTTTGAAACCTACTCCAAAAATTCCAAAAAGATAATTTTTTGGAGCCCTTCCAGGGAGTTTTCAATAAATTGTTCATTTTACGGACACACTATAAAGTAATATTTTTTAATGTGTACAACAACTGAATGTTTGACTGGCTTGTTAATATTTGAGGATATTTTTTCAAACAGCTTTCGATTACTAACACCTTTGTAGACAATTTATTTCACGGAAAGCGTAGTCATTACACGCATTTTCGGCAAATGCTGTAATAAAATAAGTATTCCCCTGTTTAACTGTAATAATTCGTCTTCATAACATTAGTTAAAGAAACTAAATAAGTTGAGGTGTCTTTAATCGATAGTGCCTAGTAAATAGAAGGCAAATGCTGCTGCGAACAAATCAGCTTTGGGTTGGACAGTGGCAATGTTAATAAATAACTTTGCATTTTGCATTCCAGGAGAATTAGTCCACAGTAGGGGCAGTGATTCTGCATCTCACAGTCCAATCTGTGTTAGCTATATCAAATGCTTCATCTACTGCTGACTCTTGTCCCACAATCGCATTAGCGTTGCCTTCTTTTTCCTTGCAGATTGACCTAGCTCGGAGAGACTCTGTTATCACAACTCAGTGTGTTTAAAGTTCCCTTACGGTCATTAACTGGAGCCGACACCGTTTTCATAACTTGCAATGGCTGGAGAGAAATAGAGGAGTATTAAAGTAATTTTATTACAAACTGCTTAGGAGGTCTTGAAAACTACTTCATCCATGTATACGACAGAATGACTTTCTAGATATCTTTAGATAGTTTGAAAATACTGATCACTTAAGTGATATCTCTATTGAGTCACTTATTTTAGGAGAATTAATATATAAAACCTTTTCATGTTTAACCTCAGTCCCAACAGGTTTTCTTTTACTTGTAACAGATTTTTTTGATAGATTTACCAATACATTTTCAACAGATTCTACTCCTTGCTGATGAATGCACAAGATTGCAGACGATTTCGCTTGGTTACAGATATACCGCTTAAAATGCTGTATACAGTATCATTCGTACCATCTCGTCATTTCACATTGAAAGCTGTATCACATTCTCTGCGGGTCTAAAAACATTATTTTCAGTATGCAGATAGAAATGACTGTTATGATTGGAGGTCTTCTTTAAAAATATTTATTAAATCTGCATTAGTAGCAAACTTCAAAAGTCAAAAATCAAAACACCTTCATAGATTTGACTGTCAGCTACCCGCCAATAGTAGTATTGTAATCGATTATCAAACTATCAAACTATTCTGCCACTTAGGTTCTATCGGGTTGTTTTGCATTATATTGTCTTGATAATCAAATCTACATAGGCGTCGATTATTCGAAATATGTATGAGTGCTGGGTGGTCTCAAAAAAGAAAAGTGAATTGAGACCCAACCCCATCCATTTGTACAAAAGAGTATCCAACGTATTCGGCGTCTATACCAATCTAGGCTTTATTTTATCATCTAGCAAACATTGTAACTGTTTTCAGGCTGCTTGTAGCCAAAAAAACAAATCTATACTCAACAATCTCAATACATTTTTTTTAAATTTTGCAGTTAATATGTTCAACAAAAAATTTTCCTGGTAAAAAAATAGTAAGGTAGTAGACCTAGTGAGTGCCATCTTTATTGTGACTAATTATATCTAAGTAATTGTAAACTTTTCTCGAAGTAGGATCGTTAACATATTGATTTTATTTATTTCTTGTATAATTGGTTGTCAAGCTTTCAAAAGATACAAATTAAAATATAAAAATAAAATAATCGTTTTTAACCATTAAAAATCGATTATTCTTGAATAAAAATAAGAAACGAAATAGCAGATTTTATGATAAATAATGATCATTAATAAATTTTTTAAAGAAAGAAAGATTACTTACTTATTCTTGTCTAAGAATTTATTGGCTGTTTTATAATTGGTTAAACCACTCGACCATATAATAACTTTTTGGTTACCATTACTAATCGTTTTGTTATAAATATTAATGATTTTATTTTGATATTTAGCCCATAAAGTTAAATAACCCGTCCTTGTATCAGAAACGTTTAAACTTTTTATATAATTATAAACATCTTTATTCGTTTTCCAGCAAGCCATTGAAACTTCGTCTCCACCTAAATGGAAATATTCTTTATTTTCATAAATTTTTCCAATATCCCCAAACAATTTTTCCAAAATAACATAAACGTTATCATTCATCGGATTTATCTGTCCACACGGTGGTTGTAAACAATACAAATTATAAGAAAAATAATTCAAACACGTTGCCAATTCTCCGAGATTTTTCTCAGATTCAAATTCACCAAATTGCCAACCGTTTCCGGCATGTGAAGGAGTATCTATTTCTAAGATAATTCTAACGCCCCTAATTTTTCCATATTTAATAATTTCTTCGATATCGTTTAAAGTGTAAATTTTGTCGTTGGAATATGCTCCATATAAAGCTAATTGTGGTACATTCGGCAATAATATTGGAAAACTATGAGAATCAGTTACATGCCAATGAAGAACATTCATTTTATTCATCCTTAAACCGTCTATTTGCTTTTTAATCGTGGACAATTTCAAATAATGTCTTGAGGTGTCAATTAATAATCCGCGATGGTGAAATTTCGGGCCATCTTTAATTAAACCTTGAGAAATCATACTTAAAATATTATTAGATGTGGTATTTACTGCAATTAATTGTGAAAGTGTTTCTAAACCATGTCTCACGCCAAAAATATTTTCTGCTGAAATGTTGACGTATACCACTGGAATTTCAGTAAAAATTTTAAGTTCATAATTTTCGTTAGTTTTTGGGTTCAAATTTATTAAATTGGTTTCGTTAAAATTAAAGTTAATTTTCACGACGTTTTCAGTGTATTCACAGTTGGTACACTTTAAATTGGAATTTTCCATAAAAATATTTTGCATTTCGTTAAGAAGGTTATTGGTATTTTCGGGAACATCTTGATTAATAAATTTAATGTTTCTAAAAGAAGTGTTAATTATGAAAAAGAAAATTTTGAAAATTATAGTTACTTTGGGTGTATTTGAACCAAATCTTTAGATAACTTTGTTGAATACGTTGGTTTTGGCCATAACCCAGCATATTTTCCACATACCAATCTGCATAATTCAAGAGAATTGAATGTTGTTTGATTAGATATTTGCATTTTTAATTCTCTTTGACATTTGTTTCCTTTTGTGTTACAAAACCACACCCAAGGATTAGTAAGCTTCTCATTACTCCTATGAAAACTTAATATTTACGATTTCTTTAATTTATAATCGATATATTACTTACCCATTTACATGGATTATTAATGTTGATAAAATCAAGAAAAAAATCATTTCAAAAATCGAAAACGTAGAACTACATACGTGCACCAAAAACCAAATAAAAATGAATTTACACCTACACACATTTATTTTATTCTTTATTGTTTGTTATAAACATACGTAGAAAATGTCGATATTAAAATGTTACGTGATGTGATATAAAGAATAAATAACGATTGGATAAAGCTAAGAAGTTTAATAATAACTAAAAATTAATTCAATCGTTCTATTACTTGGTTACAATTAGAATTTTAGAAACATATATGTTTAAAAATTATATCAAGAAATTATGGTAAATTGAATTATTTAAGTCGCCTTCTGATGGTGCATTGATGAGTTATCTAGCATAATCAGATTTCTATTTTATTTCTGTAGCGTTACCGTCACAGAACCAATATAGAGGCAAATACCTTGTCGCGCATAGATGTTGTCTCACTTGAAATCTCATATATAATCTTTTGGAAGTCAAAACTGTACAAAAAAAAAGATTCACAATTATCTTTTCTTTTAAATAAACAATTACATTTTTCAGTAAAGTTCATTTTAGAACAAAAAGAAATATCTTTATCAAAACAAACGCTATGGTGTGAAATTTCTTCGTCAAAACCAGGTATAGGTTATATGCCTGTTGAATACTGTATTGCAATTTTCGACTCTAGATTTTATTGGCCAAAAATGAACAAAGATATTTATACGTGGACAAAATGTTGCATTAAATGCCAACAATCTAAAATTCATAATCATACAAAATCTCCACTCAATAAATTTGATATTCCATCTGGACGTTTTGAACATATCCACATTGACCTGGTAGGCCCCCTTACGCCTTCGCTTGGTTATTCCTTTGTTCTTACAGTCATTGGCCGTTTTACAAGGTGGCCAGAAGTTTATCCTCTCAAAAATACGTCAAGTTCTAGTTTTGCAACCGCTCTATTAACGCATTACTTTTCTAGATTTGGTATACCGCACACGATTACGCATGATCAAGGCAGGTAATTTAAATCTCAATTTTTTCGCAGAATTTAATCGATTATTTGGATCAAAACAAATTCACACTTCTTGTTATCATCCTCAAAATAATGGCACCTTAGAAAGGTTTCATAGTGCTTTGAAAATTGCCTTTATTGCTATGAGTAAATCTAATAGGTGATTAGACCTTAAACCTAATATTATTAGGTCTAAGGTCTTCTTTGAAAGAGGATTTAGGTTGCTCCTCGGCAGAACTGGTTTACGGTCATCCGTTACGTGTGCCAGGTGAATTTTTCGTGAAATCTCACAACTCAATTGATATTAACCCTTTATTAATCAGCCTACAACAAACATTTTCCAATTTACAGCTAACGCCAACCTCTTTACATTCAACTGAAAAACAGTACATAAACATTACATAAATTTGTACATAAACAATTGCGTGATTCAGACTTTGTTTTCCTTCGTCTTGATAGTAAAACCTTCATTATCACCAAGATATGAAGAACCTTTTAAAATTATTAAAAAGTATTCATAACATTTTGTTATATTTAGAAACAATCAAGAACACATTGTAAACAATGATCATTTAAAATCAGCGTTCATTTTAAATAATTGCGTTAATAATTTGTTATAATACACTCTGCATCAAAAAAATTGTTAAAAATTTCTTTTGCAGAATAATACTCAATTAATTAATTCCATGTTATGTTTTATTCCTTCACAATGGTTATATATTTTGAGCAGGGGGGTATCTGTAGCGTCATCGTCACAGAACCCACCTGATTTGAAATATATTTTTGTATATAATCATTTTAACATGGCGTTGTCATGAAAATTTATTATTGTTTATTTTATGATTGAAACGGCTTTATCACTTACATCTAGATTTTAATTTTAACGAATTCTATTTTCCTGTAAACCTAAATAAGTGAGCTGTAGAGTGAATGAAGTTCCAGAAGGCTAAATATGAAGATGAGGAATCCATAGGGATCATACATCAGCTTAAAGTGAGAATATGTCGGACTAAGAAAATGTCTACAGTTATAGGTTGCTCTTATCTGTTTAATTCATGAAAAAGGGTTGAAGTTTAATTGGTAAAAATCTCCTGTTGGCAGACAGGAGAGTACTGGAGTGGACTCCTGTTTCCTCTTGGTTAACAGAAGACTACTGGAGTAGACAACCAGTCTACCAACAGGCGACTGCAATTACGTTTTGAAGATGCTAAGTGAAATCTTTGCTTGGACTGAGAAGATGTATACAGTGGTGGGGTGTTCTTATCTGTGTAATTCATGAGAGGGTTGAAGTTTAATTGCAAAATTCTCCTGTTGGCGGACAGGGGACTACTACAGAAGACTACTGGAGTGGACTTCTGTTTCCTGTTGGTTGATAGGAGACCACTGGTGTAGACAACCAGTCTGCCAATAGGAGACTACGATAACCTATTGAAGATGCCAAGTGAAATCATTGCAAAACGTCTGCTGCTTTCTATAGGGAACCAATAGGAAGAACAGATGAAATCTGGAATTGATCACAACAGCTATGTTAGATGTATATATAACGTAACCCTAAAACGTTTTGCTTATAACACAGAATATAGTTTTCTGCTCGCAGCAAACTCAAAAAAAACTTAAAAGAATAGAATTTTACGCATATGTTGTTGAAAGTAAAAATGATCTATAAATTAAAGAATAAAAATACGATCTTGAAGACTGCATCTTATAAACCAACCAGCATTGATATATGGCCACTTCCTGTGCCGATCAGCGTGCGAATCTTTTGTTTTTGCTGTTCTCTCAGTCTGTTGTCCAAGGAGTTTTCCCTTTCGTATGGATAAATATTAAGATTCAAATCAGGTGATAAACATCTTGTTACCAATTATCGTCCCATTTCAATATTGCCCATTGTTTCAAAAGTTTTTGAAAAGTTAGTACATTCCAAGCTTCATTATATACTGAAACCTTTTATTATCCAGGAACAGCATGGTTTCTGTAGGGAACGATCAGTAGAGACCAATCTTGTTACTTTTATGACTTTTGTGCATAATGCAACGAATAATAATTTACAAGTAGACGCAATCTACACAGACATCAGTAAGGCCTTTGACAAGGTTAATCACTCTGTCTGATTGTGATTTGCTGCAGGAAGATTTAAAGCGATTACATGATTTCTGCTCTAAAAATTATCTCTTTCTTAATCTGAATAAATGCAGCGAGATTACCTTTGGAAGAAAACGTTTCGCCGTGAATTACCCATGCAGATTCGGTACTGAACTGTTGAAGTCTAGTTCTTGTGTTAACAATCTCGGATTTGCCGTAGACTCTAAACTGTTGTTTGATCAACATATTTATAAAATATTTTCTAAGGCTCTGCAACGTTTGGGTTTTATTATTAGATCATGTAGAGCTTTCATCAATATAACTTGTATTATAAAACTTTATATGGCTCACGTGCACAGCATTCTTAATTTTGCGTCAATAGTTTGAAACCTTGTGTATGCTACTTATGTTGATCGTACTGAGTTGGTGCAGCAGAGGTTTGTGCGGTATTTGGCGCATAAGTTTTTCTTGCCATATTGTGATTATGCCCAGAGATGTGCGGTCTTTGTCCATAGTGCGTTAGTAATGGCAATTATTTTCTTCTTCTTCCATTCAGTTGATTGTAACAGTTAATTTAATTTGTATTATGACTGTTCTTTTTTTTTATTATATTTTTGTACTGATTGCAACTTTAAACAATATTGTTGTGCAATTATTTTTCTAGTGGATACTTCACTGGAATCTTTCTTGTTTATATCCCTTAAACAAAATAAATAAATTTGATTTTTCAGGGATGGGAATGTTTTAATATTCGAGTTCAGCCGGGATCTGGGGATCCGCAAATTTGTGTTCTATTATTAACAGACATCGCAACTTATAAAAATGAAAGGAAATATCTTGGAACAACATCATCGCGAAAAGATTTGATCATTAGCAAAATAATGAAAAAAAGTTCAAGAATACGAAGGCTTTCATGGACGGTGTTGATTGAACTAAAATTAGAATTTACACTGGAACTAATATTAGATCTAAAGCTAGAAACTTTCAAGTTTTCCTGCGCGTCTTTTGAAAAAGTGTTTGACGTTTCAGATGCCACGTTGTAACCTTTTTCATAAACTGATTGGAAGTTCGATTCAAGAATAGTATTGATGCTATCGTATCACAACAAGCAAATAAATAATATAATAAATATATATGCCTAGTCTGTCTTCTGATGTCGCTGGTATTACTGATAATACTGACAGTATTATCAGTGGCACTTGTAACGACGAACCAGTGAATGAAATCAACAATCATCTGTGTAAACCGATATAAGGCAAAGATGTGTACAATTTGGTAGGCTGCCTTAATATGTTGATGTTATTGTATCAGAACAAGCAAATAAATAATTAAATAGCACAATCGCTCGTTTCGTTTTTGTTGAACTTTAATTAGATCACCCTCTTAGAGACAGCAGATTTTAAATCGAGCTCAAAAGTAGCGGTTCCTTGAATATGCACTAAATAGACGTTGATGTCATTTCTGGTTATTCTTTAATCTAAACCGTCATCAATCAATGCACGATTTCTAACATGGGAGTCTACGAATAGGAACAAGCTAATCTTTAAAAACTAATCTGCTTGTAATCTGACAAGGAGCTGTTTTCTGTCGAATGCAGCGAACAATTTTGAAGTTTGAAAGTATCTAGGTAAGGAAAAATTTAGATAACAGATTACATGACATTCCTGTGACAAACCTTTCTATGAGACAATTTCTTTTTGCCGTAAAAATAAAACCGAAGAACGAATATTCTATTTGAAATACACATTTGAAATCACCTAGTCTTGATTGTCAAGACTGCCGTCATGACAATCCAGTGACAATTGCGTATCTATGCATAGTTACATAGTAGTTTGAATACTATGCAAATACTTTTGATTGTGTTAGTATTTACATTAGAATACGTTTATAAAAACAGGATTCGTATTCAAATAATTTTAATCCTTTAATTGTTATTCTGTATTCGAATTCACAGTAGATTGAATATTATTTGAATACTTTTGACTATATTTGTATTGGAATACATTTATTATAGATGATTGATAGATTTTCCAGATCTGAACCTATTCAAAAGATTGGAATATTTTATTGACCCTAATAAAATACACTAACATTATGTGTAATATGACTACTAAACTAATGTAATAACTACTAAACTGCTTTAATTATTTTACCTTCTGAATATTAATTAATTCAACATTAATTAAAAAGAAAGCTATAAAAGAACATTTTAAAATGTGACCACAATCGAAGTGTGGAAGTAACAAGGGGCTAACTGCCAATTTGCCGAAAAATAAAATATTTCTATAGACATGTTCTATGTGCCATCGACTGTATCTTATCAAACTGGCAAAGTGACAGGATTTTAAATTCCATCAACAATTAGGTAGATTGATGATGCTTTCTGCAAGTGTTTGGTATTTCCACATCAAAGGAGTCAAGTGTCGTAGTACGTATTGTTGTGTTCAAAGTTCATTTTGTTATATTCGTACCTACATTTTTCTACTTTGACATGTTCTACTTGAGCCAACTTTCATGCTATAGTTTATGAATCAGCTTTGGCGATAAGAAGTATTCATCATTTATATATGCATGAAGCTGTGGTAGGAAGTGGTAGTAACGAGATAGCGTCTTACTTATTACTCATCCTAAATATGGATATTACAGAAAAAAGCAATGTTATTATTTCGAACTAACTGTACCGGCCAAAACGAAAACAGAATGTTTGCATTTATTTAGCGTTTCTAGAGAATTGAGGACTCTGACACCATCGAATATAGGCATCTTCAGCCCACTTCAGTAGATGTAGCTTCCTTCAGTGCGACAGAGATTTTGAGAAAAAACGGTTAAATGCACTCCGACGCTACATGAGAACTTACATCTTGTAAGTCGATGTAAGTGATAGTATCAAGTACACACACAGGTAGATTTGAAATGATAGATATGTCATAGAAAAAATTTCTTATGTACCGATGAGATTTATGATCTTGAAAAAGTGGATATTAGCAAAGTTGTACAATTGAAAGTTGATTCTCAACAACTTTCTGGTTTTTTGTTAACTTCTGAAGCTTTTTCTGAACTAACACAATGGAAAGTAACTCTGCTGATACCTAAAAGAGGAAAAAATCACGCAAGATCTAAAAAATAGATACCTGACATAAATAAATTCAGTGACAATAAGAAAATTCACTTAATATCAATGATTCCTTACCTACAAGAATATAAACACCAAGATAATTGGTAACTAATTTAACAAAATAATGCGCCATACTTTGCCTGTTTCCCATTTTCTTTATATTCAATTTTTTTCTGTTGTTTTCGTCGTAGCATATTTATGCGTAAGGCGAATAAATCTGTTAGATAATTATTTAGAAATAAAGTCTATTGTTTGATATGTGACGGTTCTTTTATAATATCTCTGTTTAATAATTTTGGCACCTAGCCCCTTTGCTACTTTTACTCCTCAATATTCAATATTTCAAATGAAAAAAACGTAAACATAGGTGGCTGGCTTCGATCGTATGTTTGTAGAAATTACCCAAGTGCATCAAGTAATGCTTTATTATCAACTCAGTAATGAATGTTTCCGCCGAAAAACTATTATGAACTATTATGTTTCCTACCATTGTTAACTTATCTCCAACTTTCAATATTTTCTTCCAAGCAATTAATGAATTTCTTTTGAATTTCAATTAATGTCAGTTTATTTGATTGTTAAACTGTCAAGTAGACACCTTGTAGTGCCCCCACTGCGGTGTCGTTGAATTTTTTTCCATTACAATGACATTGATAGGGGCCGAATTATCGGAATGAGAGAGGCGGGTCTATCATTTCGAGAAATTGAGAGAAGGCGAGTTAGGACCATACTACAGTTGCTCGAATATGATATTTAAAATCCAAACAAGGTGTTCATAGGTGCCATTCTGCTGGAAGACCCGGTCGATGGTTACTGTTTACGGAGGAATTTCTTCCTTTGGACTTCATTTATACTGTCCTTATCTTCGTTTTCTATTAACATCTCCTCATAAAGCAGCCAGACTTGCATGATATCAAGAACGGCAAGGGTGGGTTCATTAATGTAATGACATCGTCTTCAGTGATGAATCAAGGTTTTGTTTATGGATGAATGATGGCTGTGGAAGGGTGAACTTTAAGAACCTTTTAAGAGGAGAACCTTAATAATTGTGGTAATGGTTTGGTATGTCCTCGATAAAGGTCACTATGTGTGTTCATCCCATTCACATTAAACGCTAAAAAGAAATGCCACTTTCCAACAGGATATTGCAAAACCCCATATTGCTATGGTTACAGGAAGGTTATTGGAGCAGGTTCGACTGCAGATAGCGACTAAGACAAGTACCCATGCTTCCTAAGAGTTTTGATAAACTTCGAGATCATCTAAAGGCTTCATGGAATGGGATATCCCAGGAGGAACAACCACTTAATAGAGAGCATGATTAGAAGAGTTAATGTCATAGCTGCGCGTGCAGATGCTAGTAGCGTTTTCTTGAAAAATGTTAATTTTTATTTTTTTTCATTCATAATTTTGTTGTTATGCATTTAGTTCATACTTCATTTAGTTATAAATCTTTTTTGTCTTTTATAAGATATTGAGTACATAATTGGTTAGCCAGAAAACCGAAATTTTTAAATATTTGTTGGCCTTACTTGCGTTATTGTAATTGCAAAATCTGAGGACATTGAAGTCAAAAGTCCCCTTACTTAATTGATAGTTACGAAGAAAAGTTTAGATAGTATTTAATTCCTTAAGTGCCAACTACGTCGAGATTTTGTGTTGAAATGACGTTAATAAGGCTTGCATATATTTAAAGCCTTTTTTATTGGTTTAACCACTTATGTAATCAAAATATTATGAGACAAAACAGTTTTATAACGAAATGGATTGAATCCGGATTCTAGCCAAATAAAATTATTTGAAGAGCTTAATAATGAAATTTTCAAAAAACTAAAACAGACAGAGAGGCTTCTTGCATGGATATTGTTGGCAGCGAACAATAAACACTTAGTCCATAACTAGATAAAATCTAATAAAAAATTGTCATAAATTTCAAAACGTCGACATGAGTCATACTATAAAAAACTAATCGAACGATATAAAGAATTTCTAGTATGCTAGAATCTGAATCTCTCATATCTGTATCCTCTGTCTCATGTATCCCTCTGACACAGCAACGAATGACACAGTAACGCCAGGGTATGCATAATAATAATTTTTTTTTAATTAAATTTGCTGATACCCGAATTCCAATTTTTTTATGTTTACAAACTGTAAGCTTTCACATTTTTTAAACTTTTATCCAACTAAAATCGGGAATCAGCTTAGCGTGCGCTGGGAGTCTTTCTGTACCAACGATAAATGACCAACCCCCCCCCCCTCCGTGTATCTTTTCATAAATTACCTTGTTTTTGTAATTTTAGTTCTGTGTTGCAATGTTAGTTTTATGTTGTATCCGCCATCTTGATTTTTGAAAAATTCATAATTCTGACCTCAGCACCCCAAGGGATCTCGCCATTTCCATGTTTTATAAAAAAATCAAGAGAAAATGAAAAAGTGTTGACTGAACTAAAATTAAAACTAACACTAGAACTATTACTAGGATTTTACCGTACGTCTTTTGAAGAAAATGTTTGATGTTTTGCTTGCCATATATGCTGCAAAAGGGTTGCACATTTGTCCAGCTGAAATCGGGGTTTAGCCCACTGTGCGACGGGACGTTTATAGAATTCTGTTTGACAAAATATTTGAAACACGTAAATATACTCAAATATGCAATGTAATACGAAAAAATATGCAAATTAAACATAGGATTAATTGATTTATTTTTAACGTAATTCGTGAAGATAAACAAAATTCTTTCTTCGCATATTCATATTACTATATATGCATTTTGCATATAATCACAGCTCTGCATATTAGTGACAAAATGAGCAAAATATAAAATTATTGGTTTCAGATTTAATTGGGCAAAAATATCACCAATAGAAGCAGTAATGATATTAGTGTCTATTTATTAAGATTTTGTAGATTGCTAAATCAGGAATTTCAATGTTTATCTTTACAAATATTTAGTACTAATCAAATCTTTTAAAATTAATAGTTCTAAGTTTTGCATAGCTGGTTAAATTTTAAAATTTTACAAGCACTAAATTATTATTTAAAATTCAGCGATACCCAAAGATAGCTTAATCTGCAAGTACTAGTCGTAATATCGAAAAAATAAACATATTCGAAAAACATTAAAATTGTCAAAGTAAATCATGATAAATACTCGAGAATAAAATTTCGATGAAGTTACTTTTGTCGGAAGTATTAAGTAAATTAAGTAAAAAATGTCAGTAAAAAATTAAGAAGAAAATGATATTCTATTGTATTTTAAAATTATTACGTTCTTAGTGATGGGACGGTATTTGAGGAACGGTATTTTCGAGCGGTATTTCTGAGGGGTGTACCGTTTCCAGGTGATTTTAAAATAACCATTACTGACGTTACTTGATGTATAAGGTATTTGAAGAACTGAACTATTATTTGAGACACTCTGCATAGATATTTACATCTTGGGATTATTATTTAAAAATAATATTTTTGCAAAATTTTAAAGGTCATGGTATTTTGCAGCGGTATTTTGGAACGGTATTTTTGTGTAGCGACCGTTCCTCGACCGCAACACGGTTATGAGCAGTATTCTCATCACTAAAGTATAATAATAGTATTATTTAAAAGAGGACATCTTAAACTTTCATTTAAGCTAAAACTCATTCCCTAGTTTTCGTAAATAAAGCTTCCAGAATTTCGGCAAATTTATGGAATAAATTCAGCAAAACGCTTATAAACATTATTATGTAAAAATTGAGAAATAAGTCTATGTTAATTTTTCAAAATACACATTATGAGCCTACATTTACTTGCCGATAGTTATTTGTTCTGTAATTATGTTCATAAAAGTTTATTGAATTTATTCCACAATTTTGTCGTACGCTATATATTATTTAAAAGAGGACATCTTAAGCTCTCATTTAAGCTATAGCTCATTCTTTAGTTCTCATAAACCAGCCTTCCGGAATTTTTTAAATTTTCATAATTTTTTAATATTTTTAGATTAGCCGAAAATATTAAATTTATTTCAATAATATTTTTTCCGTATTTTTTTAAACCAACCCAAAGATTATATCTTTTAAAAAGGGGCACCTTAAACTTTCATTTAAGCTATAGCTCATTACTAAATTTTCATAATTTTTTAATATTTCCAGATTAACGGAAAATTTTAATTTTATTTCAATGATATTTTTCTCCATTTTTTTTAAACCAACCCAACGAATATTATATATAACTTAAAAGAAGACACCTTAAGCTTTGATTTAAGCTGAAGATCACTCCTTAATTTTCATAAACAAAGATTACAATTTTTTAACATTTTTATTCATTAACCGAAAATTTTACTTTTATTTCGATTTTTATATATATTAGCAAAATCATTTAATACCATATTTGTTATTTGTCGTAAAATCATGCTGGAAACTGGAGAGTAGATGATTATAGCTAAGTTTTGAAAAAAAGGCTTTATGATTAAACGAAGAATTATTACAACTTTATTCGTTATTTGATTTGCTTATATTTTTAATATAAAATAATATTTAATTATAAGGAACAAAAAAGAATCTTTTTAAAATCCTCACGAACAGGATCCTTCGTTTTGTACACACCATTCCGGAGTAATTGCGTCAGCTTTAATTCCTGCCTCAACGAGCCTTTCTCGATGAATGAAAAACCTCGTTTCAACTTCACCACTTTTTTCTTCCGAGTCAGTCCACAATCGCTCGCCTGCAGCAGCAGCTCTCGGCCAAACCTTTCCATCAATTGTCGAATCATCGGTGTATTCACCCCACATGCAAACCTAAAAACATAAAAATTCATTAAAAAATTTAAATGTTTATTGAATGAAATATATTCTTACTTCGCCACCTAAAACATTTCTATGTCTAATTATTTGATTTTCATAAACTGTCCTCCAAGTGTAGTATCGGGTGTTTCCCCAAAATCCATGATCTAAATACCAGGCATTCTTTGTAGAAATGATTAAATCATAACCTTTCGAAATTAATTGATTCGGTATTGGATCATCATTTCGAACCCAAGTTTGAATAATATACCTTAAAAATAAATTATTAAAATTAGCTTTGATTTATTTTGTAGAAAAAACCTGATTCTATCTAAAAATTTTGATATAATCGCTGGTTCTGTTAAAGTCGATGACCAAAGGATTATTGATGAGTTTCCAAAATTTGCGTTAAAAGTGTTTAAAGCTTTTTCTTGGTATTCACCCCAAAGTACAATAAAATCTTCTAAATCTCTTCCCATCCCAGCTTGCATCATATAATCTAAAATTTCTTGAGTCGAATTCCAACAAGGAATAAATAACTAAAATTGAATTTCTTTAATTTTTAAAAATATATGATATTTCAAATTAATTTACTTCATCTCCACCCATATGGAAAAATTCTCCTTTAGGAAAAATCTTAGCTAAATCGCTATAAAGTTTTCCCAATGTTAAATAAACGTTTTTATTAATTGGATTTAATTGCCCACAAGGTGGTTGAATACAATATTGTCTCCACGGCGATCTATTCACACAAACTGCTAAATCTCCAAGTCCAGCATGAGCACCAAATTGCCAACCGTTTCCGGCATGAGCTGGAGCATCAATTTCCATGATAATCCTAACCCCTCTTAATTTAGCATATTCTAAAAGCTCTTGAATATCATCAAAACTGTAAGTTTGTGTATCAGAATACGCTCCATATCTTGCTAAACTAGGAACGCTAGGAAAAACTATCGGAAAACTTTGAGTATCGGTAGCGTGCCAATGTAAAACATTCATTTTACTCATAGACATTCCATTTATTTGAGATTTAATCGTCGACATTGATAAAAAATTTCTTGCTGTGTCTATTAAAAGACCTCGATGAAAATAAGCCGGTTTATCGCTAATAAAAGCTTTACGTATTATAAATAAAATTGTATTTTTCTCTTCGTCGTGGTATTTTAAAGTTTTATTAGAAACAATTAATTGGGATAGAGTTTCTAATCCATGACGTACGCCAAAAATTGTCACCCCACTTATATTAACCATTAAATTTAAACCTTTTTTAACTTCATTTTCATAAGTAATATTTAAAATGTAACTTTCATCCGTTTTATGGAGTAAATCCGTTGAATTAACTTGAACGTTGAGTGTAACAGTAATTTGATTATCCGATTTTAATTGACAACCATTACACTCGCTATCCAATTTTTCCAAAAATAACGATTCAAACTCTTTTAAATATTTCGCAACACCCTCATCGCCAATAAAAGGGCGAAATTTTAATTTACTCGGATGAAATGGTATCGCCGTTTTTGATAAACTCGTTTGTATCCTAGGTCTCGGCCAAAGCGGTCCATAGCGACCACAAGTCAATTTGCATAATCGTTGTGATTTAACATATAAACTTGCTAAATCCTGTAAATTAAAATCAATCGGTTCCGCGGATCTTTGGCAAGCCTCTTTTTCATTGTTGCAACTCCAACCCCAATGAAAATTGTGATTTTCTAGTCTAGAAGGAAAACGATAAGAAATAATAAATGCGTTTTGCAGTATAACGTCTTACCTAATGATGTTGCTGCTATAAAAGATGTCGGAGATCGTAAAATGAAAATTGATTACCAGTAAAAGAAACGTATGTTTCATTATGGTAAAATATAAAAAATGTAAAATAAAAACCACGTTTTGTGTCAGCGTAAAATTGATGAATACGCTCCTCTCATTCCTGATTTCTCTTCTTGTTCTAATGGGATAAAACAAAATAGAATCGTTAAAAAAAGTATTTTTTAGGAATTAAGTGTATTTTAGGAATTGAATTATGATATTTTTTATACACTGTTGGAAATAATTCACGAGAACACCTGTAGAATCTGAATGCGTATGTCTTGCGCAATTAAATGTGGTATGCAAGTATAATAGTATAATTTACCCTCGCATGGAGGGCGTTACAATCCTGCTAGAAGGTTGTAGTGAAAGGGGTGGCCAACCATGCCGCCTCAACTCGCCTCCATAGCTCCTAAACTTTAGCAAGGAATGCCGAATAATGTTGAAGTTCCCGACTATCACATCCCAAATATGTTCAACCTTACTTAGATACGGAGGTGGCCAGATCGCATATCAAACGTGTTGTATAGACTGTTGTAGAAGAACACCGTTTAAGCATGCTTCCACTGCCAACTCATTCTCTGGATATAAGTCGGATCAACATTATCCGGCTCCCTTGGCTATATTTGAGGACCTATCGAGAAGAGTTGAGTTGGCATGGTTGGCCACCCTTCCCTCTATAACACAGCCACATACCATTCATCGAAGATAATTTCGTCATTGTTGCATCCCCTTTCAGCATGGTTGCGCCACTCAAATTAATTCTTTAAATGAATAATCTACCAAACACCTTACCAAAATGAACCTCGGATATCATATAATCGGCAATACGTACAATATTTATGAAAAAGAAATCGAGCAATCTTTAGTAGCGCACCTAAAAATGAAACGGAAACATTCGTAGAATACTTCTACGATTACAAGTTCTTATTGAAACATTCGAGTTAGCTACATTTATAGATGACTTACTCAGGGATCGTATTGTTTTAGGTATAAAAAACAGAGATATCAGGAAGAAATTAATGACAAAACCCGAGTTAAGATTGCAGCAAGCGATGGATATCTGCCGAGATGATGAAGTTACACCAGAAAGAATGAAAAATCTGGATAATGTTGATAATTTAGTAAATAAAATAACAAAAAGAAAATTCAATGTAATATCATGCCTACTTTGCAGAGGAAAGCACAAGTTCGAGAAAGTTTATATATATAAAAGTTTATATATTATATTAGAGCTTTGCGTTTGGCAAGAAATGTACAGAATGTGGTGGACGGAATCATTTGGCAAAAGTACGCAAAAAGAAAGATACGAAGTAGAATAAAGAATTTTTAGCAAATAAAAAGAAAATAAAAGAGATTACAGATGATCAAGAGGCTAGTGATCAAAGCAAAGAAAGTGATAACAAAAACACAAAAATAGAATTAAAGTAAATTAAACATAATTCATACAATGGAGGAGCAGTGAAATCAAATCTAAAGTTTTTGATTGTTGGAAAACAAAACAAGCTGATATATGATCTTGACACTGGAGCAAAAAAGTTCTACTCTTTTGGAGGCAATGGATTTACCCATAACTTTCCCATGTGAGGGTAAGTTATATGCTACTTTAGTGCTACTTCCATCCCAAAATTCATAAACTTAGAACTGCAACTGTTTTGTTTTAACGCTATTTGAGATCAAAGAAAAATTTATATATTTTTTTATTTTTATATTCATTTCGTCTATTAATTAATCATAGAAAATGTTGGAACTCTGCATGCTTTTACTGCCCGAGTTAAAACTTTAAATAGACATTCATATTTCGGTGATAATGATAATTATTTATCTTCAATTTTGACAAAAAGGAAATTTGATTGTGGTATATCTTTATGAATAAACGGTTTAAATTTGCAAGTATTGGCTCATATTTCGGTGGTGGTTGTGTATTGATTAAAAATTCTTCCAGTAAGCGAAGTGGGTGCCGATAAACTAATTCAACCAATAAACAACCTATACCTTCTTTAATATATTAACTTCGCCCTCAAAGAACTATGGGAAAATCGACGTTCCAAAAATTGTTATTTTCTCTGGCAACGAGAGCTTTTTTTGAAGCACGATAGAATTTTCATGGAATCTTAGTATTAAGATGTGTTCTGATAAATTGTCGTCCCTGATCGGGTGTAATAGTGTCAGAAATATCAAATCTTGGAAAGTCATATTGCCGATGGCGCAGTTACTGCTTTGAAAGGACATGCCTCTGGCTATGGGATGAAGCGATCAATAACCGTTAATATACAGATTGATTCAAGAAACGCTAACGGATTTCTAAGGCAGACTACATGAAAAATTAAGATGAATAGTCTTAACAAACATTAGGTCGCAAATGCCTCCTTATACGATATAAGGGTAAGCCCTTATTTTTCAAGTTCTGTTTATGATGAAGTGGGATTAAGCCTTTTCGTGCGATGTTAACCGTGACTGTTCTTTCGCAATCACCGTGATTTTAAACAGTGACAGTGATCACCGTTTAACTTTTACATACCGAGGATGTCTGCATTTCCCCAGACGTATGACAAAAACATCATTACAAGTATCTGACTCAGAATCAGTGGTAAAAGTTGGGTTTCCTTCAGAGATATAAACAGATGTGAGAAGAGTTTATTAGTAATCTAACTATTGAAATTTTAGAACAAAGTGGTATTAAAATAATTCACAAGTTTGCATACCATCCTCGGTTAAAAGTGATAGAAAGAATTCATGGAGTGTTTAAGTGAATACTCAGAGCTTTGACTAACGAACATGGAAAAGACTGGAACCAGTATATTGATTATGAAATATTTGCCATAAAAATACATAAATACATATGTAGTACACGGTTTTAGTGTTGCAGAGTTATGTTATGGGACGCAAATTAGGTCTCCATTAAAGTAGGTATGTTAAAAGATTTATGGAATCGTAGAGGTACTAATGAACCAGTACTTAGTTATTTTCTAAAATTACTAGAACGATTGAAAATCACGCAAGAAATTGTTGAGATTAGTATGAAAGCAACACAAAACACATCAAAGAAATATTATGATAAAGGTGTAATAAAAGTATAAAGGTGTATATGATAGGATAAACAATCCATCGTGAGCTATTATGCGCGAAAGTACTTTGGCACTGACTTAAGATGAAATTTAAAGATAGAGACGGAGCAGTATCACCCTTCCGTGCAGTGCTCTACAACGCAGAGTACAAGGAGAAGAAGAAGAAAAAATGGTAAGGCTCTTTTCGCCTCTCCATCTAAAAGGACCAATTCATTTCAAGGAAGTGAAACGACAAAATGGAAAAAATGAGATGATGAAGGACGGTTGAAATGAATCGTTTCATTAAAAAAAAAATTTTCCTCAATCTTAATATTCTCCCGGATACACTGTTGATAATTGTCTTTCAATTCATATCTCGGCAGACTTCGAAGATGTCGGCCGTCCAAAGCATCAACAATTTGGATTGGGTTGGGATGTACATCGAAATTCCAACCCAATCCAAACATTCGAAGATTTCGGTCATCCAAGTACTTGTTATTCATTCATCAATACTTGGGATGACCGCCGCTTTTGAAGTCGACCGAGATTATTTCATTTGATACAAAAACTCTTCCTCAATCTGAATATTTTCCTAAATACTTTGCTCATAATGGTCTTGCACCCGAAAGCATTACTGAGTTGGATTGGGTTGGATTAGATTTCGAAATTCAAAAAAAGAAAGGAAACTCTTTCTTTCTCAAGGAACGAAGAAATGTTTACTGGCAAAATACTTTAATAGCACATGCAAGAGTACCATGCACACAATACAGAAGAAAACTCCAAAGGGGGAAGAAACATGAATAGAAAACCATGTACCCCTTTAAATAGAAAACATATTTTGAATAGAGAAAAACATTCAATGAGAAAAACAAAGCGCCAAATGCGTTAATAAAAGAAAGGAGCAAGGAATTGAAATAGAGGGAAATATGTGAGGAATTAGAAGAACATCCATGAGAAACAGCGTACCAGGTGACAATGAAGAGGCTCGGAAAAGGAAAAGACGTAAGTATCATAACAACGATTTTAGTACAGGCTTCATACCATCACCATCCCAAACAGAAAAGGTCGATGATCCAAACTTTGTTCCAGTGAGCAGAAAAAATATGCGTCTCTCAAGACAAGCTTGAGATGTTAAGCTAAATACAAATATTTTTAATTAGCATAGCTAAACTAAGACGAAGACTAAACTAAGACTGGACCTAAAACTAGAAACATTCAAGTTTAGCCAGGCATCTCATTTTTTTTTAAATTCACTAAGATTCTAAGATTAATCTAGAACTAGAAACATTCAGGTTTAGCCGTGCATCTCAAGCTAGTTTTGAGAGACGCATGGCTGAAACTGAATGATTCTAAATCTATGGCTGATCTAGAGCTAGAAACGTTCAGGTTTAGTCGTACGTCTTATCTCCGTTTTGAGAGATGCACTGCTAAATCTGATTGTTTTTAGTTCTAGATTCAGTTTTAGAACTAGTATCACTCAGGTTTAGCCATGCTGACTTGAAACATTGAGATTTAGCTTAACATCTCAAGACTGTTTTGAGAGAGTTCTAAGATTTTTTAAGATTCTAAGATTGATCTAAAACTAGCAACATTCAGGATTAGATATGCGTCTTAAGTTGTAAGAGATGCATGGCTGAAGCTGAATGATTCTAGTTTTATGACCGATATAGAACTACAAATATTCATGGTTAGCCATGCGTCTCAAGGTAGTCTTGAGAGAAGCATGGCTTAACCTTGATCTTCTTTAGATTCTAAGATTAATCTAGAACTAGAAACATTCAAGCTTAGCCATGCCTCTCAAGGTAGTTTTGAGAGAGGCATGAGTGACGCTGATGAATTCTAATTCCATGACCGATCTTGAACTACAAGCAATCTTGAGAGACTATCTACAGGCAATCTTGAGAGACGCATGGCTAAAGTTGATTGATTCTAGTTCTATGATCGACCTAGAAGTAGAAATTTTTAGATTTAGCCATACGTCTTAAGGCAATCTTGAGAGACGCATGGCTAAACCTAAACCTTAATTTTTCGTTCGTGTATTACCTATGCTAGAAGTTTATCAACAGTTTTTTTTAATCACGGTCCAAGTAAGTCTATATGTTATATGTTGAAATCTACCGAAAAAGATAGCATTTTTTTAAATGGGGATTTGGTTTATCTAAAAATGTTTTTTGCTTTTTGGAAATTTAAACATGTTTTTGACCACAAAGAGCAAATCTTCGTATAAGGCAAATGAGCCTTGTATTCGTTTTAACATCTTATAACCTAGTTTAAAAAATAAATATAGTACTTTCTACAAAAATACTAAAATGGTGCAGTTGATTTGGAAATAATAAAGATCCGTAAAGGCTCGCTTGTTGTGAAACAAAGGTATTTCCTTTATATTTTTAATTTTGATTATAATTAAACGAAATAGTTTGAATGTTTACGTATTTACTCTGATAGCAATAAAAACTAAACCATTTCATTTAATCTTTTAACTCATTTTTTCTTTGAATCTTGATTTGGAAATAAAAATAAAATTCAAATTTCTTAAAACGGATATATTTTTTTTTGGAATAATTAGAATTTTTAAAACTGACACATCTGTTTTTAAAACGTATGACCTTGACATACGTTTTTATTTCACACAATACTTACGGTACGCGATAACACATAACCAAAGTACATTTTATTTACCAAATTTAGTGAAAAGTTTTCTATGCATTTGCATTGTTATAATTGTATTGAAGTTTTAAGAATGTTTTCAGTTTTACAAACATTCTAATTATGACATGGTTCTTGAAGATGATCAAATGATCGAAACCAGTTGAACCAAAAATTAATTTTAATATTTCATTTTATTTATAACAACAAAGTTTTGATCTACTTCTTTAAGACCGGAATTGATAGCCATTAAACTGTAGGGGGACCTAAAAAATCTTTTGTGAAACAGTTACGTGGGACACCTATACGTATATAATTATCCGGTATCCAGTTAAGGCCGGACAGATAATTGCCCGATATCCGTTTCACTACTAAACCGGATGTTAAAGTAAGCTATAATTAAACACAAATTAAACAAAAAAGAATTAAGAAAAAGTTTCCAGACATTTCTGGACTTTTTTGATATTGATCTAAATCGATTCTTGATTATTAGGTGATATTTGAAAAAAAAATTGCATCGAGTTTATTTAATATATAGATTTAACTTAATTGTTAACTTAAACTTAATTTAAGTAAATAAATAAAAATAAAAAGCTGTCAGAGTATTATGTAAGAAACAATCTATCTAGTTAATTATAATTTTTTATATTAATATAAAAAATAATATAATTATTAAGTTTTCCTTACCTATTTTATTTCCAATAAAACAATTGAAACGATTACAACATAAACACGTAGTTTTAAATTGATGAAGTAACAGAAAATCAGAATCACATTTCATAATAAACTCGGTGCAAAGTTGAGGAACACACTCGTTTCATTCCCATCGTTTCGTTTCTCTTCTATTTCTAGCTAACACGATAAAAGTAGCGGTAAATTCTCAATTCGCGCAACTACTACACGCTTTAATCCCGGTTCATCTTCGTATCGCCACGATTAAAAATAATTACAAAGAAATTAACTGCGACCTTCGCTCTGCTGGTTAAACTACAAATTTACTGAACATATACCAACGAAACAGTGCTTATACGAAATAACTACTTCAGTTTTAAATATTTATAAACTTCGATCGATTACTTCACTTTTAAAGGCGACGAAGACGAATACTTGTTCGCACGATACCACGTGCATGACACACAATGTGAAAACGAAACGAATCCGATGCGATCGTACATAAAGAATGTACACGTTATCTCCTCTTTTTATTGTTATTATTTTTTATTTTTATGTATACGCTTCGAGATTTCGATTCGCTTCTCGGTATGAGAAGGGGAATGAAATTGAGAATATCCGCGATTCACCGTGAAGATTAAGAAAACTGGTTCTTTTTTAATACGAAAAGAAGTACTTACCTTTAAAGGAGGCCGCAATTGTTGATGTTAACATATGGCTTTTTTTCTTTATAAATTGATCAAAAAATTAATGATGCATCTTTCATTTTGGTTATAAATAAAATTAACCTATTAATATTAATTGAAATTGTCAGTTGCCAAAATAAAAAGGATTCAAAGAATTCAATTAGGTATTAAGATGTGAGTGTTTTTTATTAATATTTATTTATTGTCTAGAATGGATATTTTATCATAAAACGTGGTTGAAATTATTTATGTACATATAATGAATTTTTTGTCTTTTTAAATATTTCTTTTCCGAATTAAGTTTCGTAGTTAAGGGAATAAAAAAATCTTTAAATTGACCCAAAGCACAAGTTTTAATTTCAATTCTAAACTTGAGACTTTTGACGAGGTTTTTTAATAAATATTAAATAATAATATAATATCCTTGCAAAAAGTAAAGGCCTTTCACTCCATTTCATTGACATTATTTGACATATTTTGATAAAAACCGCGTTAAAATCCACCAGATCATTTTTAAAATAACCGCGTCCTACTAAACCACTAGTTTCCGCGAAACTATATGAAATCATGATAAAATAAAATACGTCCCATATTAAGGACGATATGTCCTTTTTACCACCAGTTAAAAATTTTAAATTTTTTTGTCAACTAGTTTTTGAGAAAAAAAAATGCAAACTAGACAAAGTTGCTGAAGCTCCCAACAATCGGGCACTTTTTTACTTGACTCGCGATAAAAGAAAATCAGAAGACTCAAAAATTTCCAAATTACCATATGATACATAGAAATGTTCATTCATTATAACAAACTTTACTGCAATTTTTTCATCGAGCAGTTACGAAATCATCGATTCCTAAAGTGACGGACCTTGACTTTTTGCACAAATAACTAAGTTTTCCGGAATTTGTAGAACATGTTCTCTCCCTAACATTATTCTAGGGAGCTAAAGTAGTTCATATTTGGTTAAAAACATGATTGAAATACAACCATGTATAACATACATTAGATATTAATTTTTACTTTGGAAATTATCTACAGGAAGTTTCACAAAAAGTGCCCCATTGCTAGCATAACATTAAAAACTGAGCGATTTGTTTAGAACAAAAGTTTCATAGCAGCGTTTGTAGTCGAGATTTCGAGATAGAAGGTGTTGTAATAGTATATTACAGTACAAGTGGGGAAACTAATATTTTTCATTAATGCATATGTCGGATTTGACACGAGTCAAATGCTAGTATTTATAGGAAATTGTGTATTTATATATATTACGCGATCCACGTAATATATATATAACGTGATTGATTATTTTTGTTTGTGTTTTAAACTAACTTGTCTAGATCCCTTTTAGATAGGACTTTCAAACACAGAAAACGTCAGATTGATGAAGAGAATTTCTAACCATTCAAATATAACAAAGTGATTTTGCATCACGGAAATAAAATTTTTTTTTATATTTTAATGCACAATTGTTTCATTAGACGATATTAGCTTCTAAAAGCTTCTAACAAAAAATTATCAATTAAAACTGATAACACTATCAATATCTTTTCATTTTATTTATAAAAACTGAAAATGGTGAGATCTTAGGTAATCACTACCTTAAACTGATTACGAATCTGGTGTCAGAATTAAGAATTTTGGGGTGAATCCCAATTCTAGTTGGACAAAAGTCAAAAAACAATGTTACGTTAAATTACGGTTTGCAGATATAGGAAGTTTTTCTTGAGGCATGAATTAGGAAATCTAATTCCACAAAAAAAATATTATTATAACAAGTTACTGCGCAGCTTTCAGAGGGGCACCAGAGACTAGGAATATGGATTCAGAACCCAGCATACAAGTTCTTACACAAATGGTTTATAGTAAGACTCTTAAATGATGACTTATTTTGAGATTTTTGACAGTTCCCCAGAGCTTTTATTCCTATGTGGTATAGGGAACTAAGCGTTTATGCTCGTTGTTGACGATATTTATGCAAATAGTATATCTATGTGTATTTTAGTTTTTTAATTGTGATTGATTCTGATGCTCAAAACCCGAAATTATGATATTTTGATGACTGTTGCTATATTCCTGCAATCTTCTCATATCTAGATTATAACAAGTTATGGTTTATGCTTTTTCTCATCATAGTGTTTCTCATCATTAGTTAATGAGGTCCTAGACCACCCATTTTGATTCCTGAGCGTGAAAGCTATGAAAGAGTTTTTCTATAAAAATCACCAATTATATTTTACAGATTTTGGCGTTATTACTCTAATAGCCAAATTTTAACAAGTTATGTGTTATGAATCGTTAGGCCATAATGAATAATTTTCATGCATAAGAGTTTTCTTCAGAGAATTTAATTTAATTTCCATTTTGAATTTAATTTTAGAGTTTCAATTAATTTTTATATTAAGACGCTTAAATAATGACATTTTAAAGATTTTTGATAGTGTCCTTATATCTAGATAATATCCGGTTATGAATTATATTTTATTATATTTTGTTTCATCACAAATATGTTGCATTCATGCAAAAAGTAGACTCTCTTTTTTAGTTTTTGAGTTTTATTTGATTCGTAAGCTAAAAATTCGAAATTATGATATTTTGAAGATTTTTACTGCATTTCTGCAATCATCTCGTATCTACGTTGTAACAAGTTATGGATTAATCTTGTTTTCATCAATTTGAGCAATATTAGTTAATGAGGTTTTAGACCTTCCATCATATAATCATCAATTGTGTTATTTTAAAGGTTTTAGCGTTATTACTACAAAACTATAATAGCCAATTCTAATAAGTTATGGATTATAAATCCTTATACCACAATGAATAGTTTTCATGTATAAGACGTTACTCATAGATTTTAATTTTTAGATTTTCATTAATTCTTGTACAACAAAATGATGGCTTTTAGAAATTTTTGAGCGAGTACTTATATCTAAATAGTTCTCCTTATGGATTAGCATTTCTGATTCCAACTTTTTATATTCATGCAAAGGTATGTCTGTCTCACTCTGTTTTAGTTTTTGAGTTGTGGTTGGCTGTTGTTTTGAAAACGCAAAATTATGACATTTTGAAGATGTTTGCTGTATTCCTGCAATCTTCTCATAACGAGGTTGCATCAAGTTATAGGTTATTTCTTTACGTCAAATGTAATACTTGCGGTTACTGAAAAGCCTGATTATCCTTGGATGCGGAGCAGGAAGTCATGACCTTGTTGCTTTCAATTAGAAGTAATGCGATTGCAGGAATGTTAGTGCTATGTTGTCCTATTATCTTGCCTTGGGTATGTCACATTGTCAACTATAGTCTTGAGTGTTCTGTTTTTCGAGATTATTGGAAGATTGCTTTGGTTGTTACTAACCTTTCCAATCATATTGATGTAAGACCGACCAACATATTACCTGCAAAATCTAAGGTCTTAGAACAAATTGTCGATTGTCAACTAAGGGAACATTTGGAAATTATCCGATACAGTCTGGATTTAGACCGGACCGGATTATAGTTGTGCTAGTTCCACTCTTAGAAGTTATTATCATTATAGCAAGATATTGACAGGGCCACAGTTCTTGTTCTACTTGATTTAGTCAAGGCTTTCGATACAGTCCACCATAGAACATTTTTGCAAATTCTTAGAAATATCGGTATGTCGCGTAATACCTGTATTTTTTTTAACATTATTTAATGAATCGCAGACAGGAAACTTCGTTTGATGGCATCTAGTTTGATGAGGCTACTATGTTGTCTGGCGTCCCTCAGGAATCTATATTAGGTCCAATTCTGTATTTGGTATACACAAGTAACCTTTTTGGTATATTGCATCACTACGATACGCATATGTATACTGATGACACTCAGCTTGTCAATCATAATGCAAATTGCTCAGACTTATATTAGTGATGATTTAAACAAATTGATTCATCATGTTTCCCAACTGTATCTAAATATTAATTCGAATGTCATCCATTATGGTTTTTCGGAGTCAGAGTACCAGCCAGCAATGATACTTGTGGTGTTAGTTTACAGTTTAGTTATGAGGTGAAGACCTGGACGTTATTATCACTTAGATTTCATTCACACGTGTCTAGTTTGTTTATAACTTTTGTTTTTGTTATTTTGTTTATTTTTTTGATTTGGTTAAAGAGTTGATGAAAAACAATAATATAAAAAACAGGTGCTTTGACTCAATCTCTATTGATGACCTTTATGTTCACAACTTTATTTCCAATTTTTATACTTTACTGTGTTTATTATTATGAGAAGCATCAAACATATTGTATTCTTATGCTTTTTCACATCATTATGAACAATCTTAGTTAATGAGGTCTTCGTCCATCCATTTTGATTTATGACCATAACGAATAGTTTTCATGCATAAGACATTCCTCCGTAGATTTTGGGTTTTTCAGTTTCAATCAATTTTTATAGTAAAAATGTGTTTTTTTACGTTTTTTGACAATTTCTTCAGCGTTTTTATATCTAGGTTGTATCTAGTTATGGATTAAGCATTTATGATGGTTCATTGCCTACAATATTTATGAAAAAGTATCCCTCTATCTGTTTTAGTTTTTGAGTTGTGGTTGATTATTATATTGAAAATCCAAAATTATGACATTTTGAGGATTTTAGCTGTATTTTTGCAATCTTCTCATAATGTGGTTGCATCAAGTTATGTATAACCTTAGTATACATAACATAAGAATAATATAATACATAAGTATACATAAGAATAATCTTAGTGAATGAGGTCTTCACCCATCCATTTGAATCCATTTGACAATAACGAATAATTTTCATTCATAATACTTCCGTAAATTTTAACTTTTGAGTTTCAATTAATATTTATAGTAAAACTCTTAAATCACAATTCTCTTTGAGATTTTCTATATTTTCCCCAGAGTTTTTATATCTAGGTTGTATTTGGTTATGGATTAAACGTTAATGGTACATGGCCCATAATATTTATGCAAAAAGTATCTCTCCATCTGTTTTAATTCTTGAGTTCTTGTCTATAATTATGCTGAAAATCGAAAATTAGAAAGATTATTATTGTATTCCTGCATTCTTCTGACATCTAGATTGTAACAAGTTATGGAATATGCTTTTCCACATCATGTCGCACAATCATAGTTAATGGTTGGTGGTCTTCGACCATCCATTGAGGTTTTTAAATCATGAAAAAATTTTGCTATAATACTCATCAATTATAATATTTTACAGTTTGTATTCATGCAATTCTTATACCTAGTTTGCAAGAAATTAAGGAATATGCTTTTTCACATTATTATGATAATATTAGTTAATGAGGTCTTCGTCCATCCATTTTGATTTTTGAGTTATGAAACTTTTGTAATAAAATTCATCAATTGTGGCGTTAAAAATTACAAAACCAATAATATATACGTTATGGTCTAAGGATTTGAACCATAACGAATAATTTTCATGCATAAGACTTTTATATCTAGATAGATTCTGGTTATTCATCAGCATTTGTGTTTCATTCAATCTCTCTCTGGTTTAGTTTATCTCGTGGTATCTAGTGTGGTATTGATTTTATGTACCCACTGAAAATCCAAAATTATGATATTTCCAAGATTTTTGCTATATTTCTGCAATCTTTTCATATCTCGGTTTTAACAGTTTTCTGGTTCATTACAATATTCGTTTAATGGATTTTTTTCTCCTATTCTTGCGATTTTTGAATTATGATCGACTTTGGTAATGAAAAACTGAAATAACGGCATTTTAAAGATTTTCGTTTTTCATCCATTTTAAATAAATCGTTTTCATTGGATCTCGTAATCTTATAATTATTTGAAGCCATTTTAATCTAATTAAGCCCATAAAATAATTTTGTCCAGCTAGAGTCGGGATTCAGTGTAGTGTGTGACGTTCGTATTTAAGACAAGTGTTGTAATAGTATATTCCAGTACAAGTGAGAAAATTAAAAAGTTAATGAAAAATATTTGTTTGCCATGTGTGGTGTATATTTTGTTCAATCCTGCTATTTATAGAAAACACGATCTTATTGTTAGGTTTTTATTCATTGATTCATAATCATGTAGACATGTCGGCGACGACAGTTCTTAAATGATTGATATAAACAACCATTTGTGTCAAATTGTGAATTATCAATTATTATACCATGATTATTCAATTAGAAAATGTAATGGTTGATACTGGTCTGAAGTAATGCTAAAATTCAACAAACTAAATTTAAAAATAAGCATGAAATATTTAATCACTTAAGTAGCAAGTGTTCAAAATGTCCTCCTTTTTAGCGAATATATAATTCTATCATTTTTTCTAAAGAATTCATTAATGTTCTAAGCGGTACTAGATCGGCTGAGGTCATGAACGTGACGTTCAATTCTGTCGGAAATTGCTAACGTTAAATTTCCTCTGTAACATAGCCTCTTCTTTAAGATAAGCAACGGGCCACCTTTTTGAAACACGCTGTATACAGTTAACTATAAATCAGTTTCTTTAGATAACTGAATGAAATAAATTGATAAATCATACGTTAAACTGTGTAGTTAAATAAAATAAATTAAAATTTTACATCAGATTTAAATAAATTTCTTGCATTTGTGTTCATTTTAAAGATTTTTTTATAAATTTATTAATAGGATATAATTTTAATCTTTATTTTTTTAAATCATCTCCAAAGTCAAAGTTTATTTACAAGATCTTGAAAACTACCTCAAATACGACTCCTATTGCACCCTAAAATCGTTTCATTACCGTCTCAAGATCACCTATTCTAAAATTAAAAATAATTTAAGAAAATATTGGCGAAATACTAATAATGACAAATAATTTAATTTAAGATTGTTATCGATATAATTCCCTTATTTCTAAAATAATTTCTTTTTAATTTTTTTCTATTTATTATTATTTTAGTTGTTGACATCGACTCGTGTGTTTGGTGAATAGCTATCGGGTAATTTCTTGGAAATGGATAAATCATCGGGCCCACCGGGCGAAATTGATCGGGGGCTTGGAGTATTTCTTAAACTAGAAGGACTGTGGCTGTTGTTGTCTGGTGAACATGGACACGGAGGATGCGGTCCTGGAATCGAGCTATGATGGTGAAGCATCGAAGAAAAGTTAGCTTCTGGATGTTTGTCTTGTGGTGAGATTTCAGTTGGTAATCCAGGTGCTGTTGGACGCCCTGTTAAATACAAAAATATCTCAATTATTAAGCACTTTTTAATTAGACTTAATTAATCTGTTTTTGTTTGCTTATAACATAAATTAAGTTAATTGGGATTTTATATAAACAGATTTGAACTGAAAATTAATCCAATATATTTAATTTCATTTCAATTTAAAATTCGTGTTCAATCTGGTATATTTTAAAATAAATCGTACAATGTAGTGATTTAAATAATTTGTGTATCTTCAGCAGTTTTAACCACACGTAATGCGGCTGTCGATATGTTATCTGCTTACATCCGGTATTGTATTGCGATCAACTAAACGCAAAGTTATTCTCGTACATTATCTGATTACGATAAGAAGTTTTTATTATTAAATTTGCTTGTTATTCAAATTTATTTAAATATGGGGATTTTGTTTTTAATTTAATATGTGTTGTTATTAATCTTTTTTCTGTTATCTTTTAAAAATAAGAGCGTAATTGGTACAGCATGCGATGAAATATTCATAGAATATAAAAGTGATTTTATGCACTCCATATTATTTTCAAATGCACTTGTTCAACAGGGTATTAAAATCAATCCAGCAGAAAATATGGTATAAACAGGTGCAGGCAGTTGACCCAAATATGAAACATAGGAGAATACTGGGATCCATAAAATATCCCAAATAAAGTAACCCAATCATCAATCAGCAACTTTCAATAATGCTTGAAAATACAACATGGAAGAGAGTTCCTTGGTAATATCCCTACAGAACTTCTAAAAAGTGGCGGACTTGTACCAATAACTTGAAATCATTCAAGAAATTCGGCTTTATATTTACGATTCAAAAAGGGGAGACATAACTAACTAGGTGTGACACTATAGATACGCTATACATATAATGTACATTAAGATTCTGGCCTAAATAGATGTAAATTAATTTAATCAACGAAATAGACAAAATTTTAAGATGGAACATCAACATCATATACCACCTCTCTTGTAACCCAGTTAATGAAAGAGAAAAGTTCATAATCAAGAAATCCATTTAGTGATCCTAGATTTCAACATCGTAGCATGTATGAAACAATCGAAAGTACGTTAGTGTGATTATAATGAAAACGGTAAGGTTATTGTAACAAATAATAGCTAAATATAACGCCACATGGAATAAATGAGGAAGGAGCTCAGAGTTATATCAGAACTTCTTCATTATTAAAATGAAGAAATTCTTGAAGGCAACAGAACGAATAATATTCAGTTAATATCGTTTTGTTCGCAAGCGATCTCGGTGTATTGTTGTATTCTACCTTGAATTACAGCCGTGTTTACCAGTTCTATGTAGAATAGTTGACAAACACAGACAACTTTTGCTTAATACCAGTTTAGACAATGGAGCCTTTGCAAATGAGCTTAATTTCTCCACTCAATCGGTCTTTCTCTTTGCCTCTTTTTCCTATACCTATATAATAATAATAATAATAGCAGACTTTATTGCCAACCCACATAAACTTACAAAAATAAAACGATATAAAGCTAAGAAAGATAAAATAAAAGAATATAAACTACTTAAATAACTAAAATTATTGTAGCATACAGGGTGTACCATCTGTTGTGGTATTAGCTTTTTTGACGCCTAAATTTCAAAATAGAAACTACAAATTCGGTATATATTAAGCCACCCTACTTTAGCAGGTGGTGATCATGTCAAATATTTTTTTTATGGTTTTTTAATTTTTAATTATTTTTATAACCAAATTTTTCGTACGGTTTCCGAATAATTTGCAAAATTGGGAATTTTTACAACAGCCAAGTACTTTGACATCTGAACAATTTTTCAAATAACCGAGATCTAAATATCAATACACTTAATTTTCTATCTTCTACGATTATAAGATTTGTAAATGTGGTATGAGAATGATCTCTCAAACAAACCTGTGCGATGAATAGGAGGAGAAATAAAGTAAATATATTTAGTCGATCGATAATGAACGTTGCATCTGAATTTAATCTTTCTATACAATTAACTTACACTTAACATCAGTTTATAATATATGTATTACCAATGTCTGCAGTACTGTTCTGTTCTTCATCGACAACCATCCAACGTCAATTATCTTATGAGAAATCTTATCATATTTTCGTATGCCATAAATAAAACCTAAAGAATAGTTTTGAACTGTTTGAATTCTAGTTGAATCAAAAGCAGTCATCGCCGGATGGTAAACCGGAATCATGTAATTAAATTGAGACAACACAAGATTATCACATAGCATTCTCTTAACATCTATTAGTACTACTTTATCCTACATATTTGCTGATCTGAGATGAAAATTTAAAAGAACAATCAATTTCTAAACCAAGACTTTTATGACTATTAACTATAGGTAGCTTCATATTATTCATCATAATATGAAAAGACTGAGCCACACCTAAAGTAACTTTTGTATCCTCAAAGCTCATGAGTGCCAATTTATCAGGATTAACCTTTTTACAGTGGGCAGTGGAAACTTCATAAACACAATCTAGATCATTATTGATCTATGATATGCGAAGAACTGCCTCCTGCCAGTCAGAAGAATGAAAAGAGTGGACAACTGGGTATTATCCGCGGAAATATACTGTTTACAATGTTGAACTCGATCAAAAAACGAGCTGTATAAACAGAGAACAAAATCGGTCCTAGAGTAGAGCTCTGTGGAACCCCGGACGTATCTTCACGACGCTCAGATGCCACCCCATCAATAACAACCGATTGTGACCTACCACTCAAGTATGCACCAATTAAGTTTAAAGCAGCTGAATCAAAGCCAATTGTCGAAAAAATCGACAACAAAATAATACAATTCACGGTATCAAGTGTACGACTACAGTCTAACAAAGTAATAACCAGTGGCGGCTCGTGAGGCAGGACTCTGGGATTCCGACCCCCCTCCCCCCAGGATTCATTGTAAGCGCTTATACATATTTTCGAAGATCATACACCGCCCTAAAAACAGCCAAATAAACGAAGAACTCTAGCCGTGGTAGTAGCATGAGTTTACAACATTCTGGGTTCCCATAGCCGAAACATTCCTTTTTTCCCGTACAAATTCTTTTCACATTCCCAATTTTCCAATTTACCAAACCCATCCGCATCACATTTATACGATAAAAGTATATCAAAAAATGTTACCAACTTTATTCAAGCGCAGAACCTGGATATACAATATACTACTAAAAACTACCACGATATCGTTGATCTCATCAATCAAAAAATTGTCGTCATCCATAACATCAAATTTAAAAACATCTTAGGTGTTTTATATATGGATAAATCTTTTAATATATTTTCGGAATTGTTGTTTAATAGTTTAATTATTGTTCATATTACCGATGACTTTTGAAACATAAAATTCCTAATCCATCTTTTATGCTACAAAAAATTTAGTATTATTTAGTTTAACGTAATACAAAAGCTTTTAAAGAAACTTTTGTGAATGCTTTTATAGCATTGGTCCCGTGGTCGAATATTTTCAAAAATAATCCTAAATGATTTCTTATGATAACATTGCATTTTATTTAAATTTTATCTTTCTGAGACGAACTATATTGAAAATATTTAAGAAAATGTTTAAACATTCGTTTGCTTAAGGTTCATATATTTGACCAAAAATTTTACGACGCAGCTCCAGACCGCCGAAATAGAGGCAAAAAGTGAAAAGATCCTTTAAAATTGAGAACTAAATACATTTATGCCCCTCAGACATATTACTCGCGAGCCGCCACTGGTGAGAACAGCAACATTACCCTAATCAATCGTTGTAAATAACTCATCCATAAGCACCATCATTGAAGTAGTACTAAAATTTATTCTAAAACCCGATTGAAATTCCGGCAGTATTTTAAATTTATCAAAATATTTTTTAGGATAATATTTGATTTTTAGGATTAGATGTTTGTGTAATATATGGTAAAATAACTGGACAGGCTGGCCTAATCATATCAGCGCTAATAACATAAAAAATTTTAAAACACCTCCAGTATCAAACAAATTAAAATTAAAATCCATAACCGATTAATCAATAGGCATTGAATCAAGAATATCAGAGATACTCTTCAAAAAATAATCATTCAAGTCGTTAACATTTTTCAAAACATCCGGAATACCACTTATTGACTTCTTTATCAGATTAATTGCCCTAACCCTAAGTCTGTTTCCTATAACGTATATCACCAATATGCTCGTTTCTCTGTCTTCACAGTAAATGCCGTTAAGTTCCGGAGAGTCTTATAATAACCTTATCTCGCAAAGAAATCATAAATTTTAAATTGTCAGTGAGCCAAGGTGGGCGTTCCCTACAGCTTTTCCTTCTACTCACCACGGGTGAAAAAACATCGGAAGCATAAAGAATGCTACTGAGAAAGGCGATCTTCTCATTAACGTCCTCAATAAAAAAATATGATAAAAGAAAGATAAAGAAAACCCGCTACATCAATCGTACCCAAATTTCTCCAGACCTGAAGAGAAACTCTGAAGAAAACCTAACTAACGACATGATCAGAAATCTGAGAAGCCAGGAACCCCGAATGTTTGAAATCCACCATACAGAAGGCGAAAACGAGATCAATTAATTTCGACGAAGTACGAGTAACTCTAGTTGGCTCATTAATCAACTCTTTGGCGTCAAAGAATGAAAAAAGCGTTTTCAAAGCCTCAGTGTTCATATTTTGAGAATTAAGAAAATCAAATGTTAACGTCAGCATAAACTATAATATCATCACAAGGAGGCAGACACATAGAAATAGTTTCCCCAAGTTTACCCAGAAAAACGCTACATGGAAAATTGGGAGGATGATAAACTATGCAAAAGATAATTTTACGTTTATTTACGCTGAATTAAACATTATCTTTGATGCTACTATATCTAATAGAAGTAATGGGACACCAAAATAACAGCTGTGGGACACAAGATAAAGTAGGTACTGATACGGCACTGAATATACTTCTCCTATTCAACACTAGATGTCTTTGCTCAAAAGTACTATTAAACATTTTGTTTTAAGAAAATTATTTAATACACAAAGCAATGAATACCGTTTTATTCAGCCATTGTTTAATTTTTATTATTTTTATATAGCTGTTAGTTTTTTGTAGTGTGTAGAAGTCTGTCCGCAAGACATTTAAATCTAGAAGAAAAACCTCTAAAGTAAAGTGGATCGATTCGAGAAAAACTTATTGAACAGATAATTTAATCTGTTCATGTGTATAAACATAAGCGCCGATGTTTGAAAATCCATATGCTGGGTGCCGAAAAAACTGAATTAGGAAAAGTATCAAACAACGATTGCAATGTCAATGTCTTCTGCCAACAATGTTTATAATTTTATAAGCAGGATCCAGTCTTTAATTGACAGTTTTTGATGCCAAGAATATTTGATACCTTGGAAGCAAAATCTAATTTTATTAAGTTTCTTGCCTTTTGCAATAAAAAATGTCTTCAGCCAGTAGTATTTAGTCTTTAATTAACAGTTTCTGGATTGCTTACCTCTAGATTTCGCAGTTTGTCTAATAGTATTTAATATTTTCGAAACAAACTGAAATGGTTTATGCGTGCAGTATCAAGTCTTTTGGAAACATTTAATATCTTCTGGAAGGCTTTTAGAAACTGTAGGAAGACTTTTGGTAGCATTTAAAGTCCTCTGAAGACATTTCAAGTTTTCTGTAAGCGGTTAAAGTCTTTTGGAAGTATTTCAAGTCTTCTGGAAGCAATGTCAAATCTTTCGAAAGCATTTCAAGTCTTTTGGAAGCAGTATCAAGTCACCTAGAAGCAGTATTAAGTCTTCTGGAAACAGATCAAGTTATGCAGAAGCAACATCAAGTCTTCAAGTTGTTTAAAAAGCATTTCAAGTCTTTTAAAGTTTTCTAGAAGCAGTATCAAATTTCTTAAAAGCAGTATCTTGTCTTAATACAAAATATGTGCTCTCCAAAAGACATTCGCAGCAGATAGTGAGGCTAAATTGAGAAGAAAAAGCTCAATATTATAGGAAAATTAAGAAATTAATTGAAGATATGACCTTCAACCAAATAAAACCATTAACAATAACCTGAATATAAATACCTGACCATCAGTTTCACTATTAGCTAGTGAAATGCTTAAAAGGCACCTAAAAACAGTGATCTCCGTCTTGATTATTACGTCTACCTACATTACTTTCTTTGTTTTCAAATTTTAGCATTAGCTGAGCTATCTAGATATATGTAATCAAAGCCTCTATAAACGATTGTTAATTTGTTATAAAAATGATTCGTGACCAAGGTTAATTATTTGAAAAAGTGGTAGACAACAATATTTATACAGAAAATGTTTGAATCTATAATAGCAGTATATGTTAAGCAATGTTGTATCTATATGGTACGAAATGTGACTACTCAGTTGTAAGCTAACTTAGCTTTAGTGGCAACATAAAATATTTTCTTTGTAATTATTAAGTAAACGTATATTAAAATAAGTAAATAGCGAGCCCTTTAATGTCGCATTTAAGTCGTATAGATACAATATTTTAAAGCAGATTTTACAGCTTTTTGGCCACAAATGACCCTGAATGTACTTGCAAATAAAAATAGTGTAAAATGAATTTTATATTTCTATTAGCAATGTATGTAATTTATATCTAAAAAAGAGAAGAATAAAAAACTAAACCAATCACTTAATGAACTATCATTTAGAAGAAAAATTAAAAAATTAATTAAGAATCAAAATTAAATTTTTGTGAAACCAACCACAGAATAAATGTGCAATTTTAGTTATGAGTAAATTAAGTTGCATAAGAATGGCTGAAGAAATGAAAAATGAAGAGGGAACAAATAAATTAATAATGAGTACTCCACTTAACTATATATAAGCTAAAATCAATAATATAGTAACAGCAGTAACAAATAAACTTAACTTGGTAATAAAATAAAGCTAAGATCCGACCATTTTTGTAATATCTTATATGTGGATTGTAGTTTAAAACATCATCTGAAAGAAACTTTTTGTGCGAAGAAAACCAATCATTTATTAATTTTCCTATGAAAACAACAACGACCATTTTATTTCATTTTTACTGTTTGGATTTTTTTAACTTTCCCAAAATTATTTTCAAGAACTATCTGTAAATTCATGGAAGTTCAACACAAAAAAGGTGTTAGTTTTTTCACTTCTTCTTAGTCTATTTCCTCTGCCCTGCTTGTACATTACTGGAAATGTGATTTTAGTTTTTAAACCATCGTACTAGATATCATCCATCTTTAATTCTTCGTTGTCTTAATTCTTCCATACGATTAACATTATCTCTCATTTCCTTACTTTTTTCTTTCCACAACGTGGGTTTTGTTAATGACCTTAGTGTCTTCATATCTACCGTTCAGAGGATTCTGCAATTGTCTCTATCATGAATGCCAGTACACGTTTTTTATATCAATCTTTTATATTATTTCCTCAGCTAACCTAATATCAAAGCCGGTCGTAATATGGTATTAAAAATTGTGATTTTGTTTGGTTGGATTGCGAATGGTCTTACAATATGGAATTAAATATAATTGGTTTATGGCAATCGATGTGGTGTTGGTGGAGGAGAACCAGGATAATATTGAAATGTTACTATATCGGACTAATAAAATAGTAAACGAAATTGACATTAAAATAACAGTAGCAAAATCTATTACAGATTACTTTAAAAACTCAGATCAGATGCTGACTTATGAGATGATGATAAAAATGTACACCAGGAAGAAAAATGAAATAAAATAAATGAAATACCTGGGCTTCTTAATATCCAGATTTAGGAAGGTATACAGACAATACCGGAATGTTGAGACGAAAGTAAGGAATCGAGCTGCAATATTTTTTTCATTTGCTTTCAATTTGAGAAATACTGACTGTTCCATTTAAAAGAACCAGCTTATGGTTCCCCAAATATTGCATAAACTAACCAGTTCTGGTAAATATTCTGTACAATTCTATCGGCTATCATGCAGTTGTGGGAAGTTTTACATTGACCAAACCGGACGTAACATCGAATGCCGTATCAAGGAGCATGAGAGTGATGTGAGGCTGAAGAAGATTCAAGTCGGCAGTTGCGGAGTTATTCAGAGGGACATCGAATAGACTTTAACAAAATACAGGTTTTGGCTAGGACTAATAAATACCACCAAACGCTGACGAGGGAAGCCATAGAAATGCACCGATATAAAAATAGCGTCAACAGAAAAGATGGCTGGGAACTCAGCAGAACATGGATGTTAACTACCATCTTCCATGTTGAAAGATGGTAGTTAACACGAACACAACTCTCAAACCGGCGGGACGCAGTAATTAGTTGGTAATTAGCTTGTAATCAGTATACATTAATTATTAATTAGTTTTCGACCGATATATTGTTTTACGATTCCCGATTTTGTCACTTCGAATCAGTTTCTGAAGAAGGTTGCAACATGGCATCCGAAACGTAAATCATTTTTTCAAAAAATGCACGCCGAAATCCGAATGTTCCTAGTTTTAGATCTAGTATTAGTCGTAGTAATAGTTCTAGTGTTAGTCCGAAGTTTAGTTCAATTAACACCGGTCGTGATAGCCTTCGTACTTATATTATGAACCTTTATGGGGAGCATATCAACAAACAAATCAAGGACTTGAATAACTTGCGGACAACGCAAGCTGTTAAGCAGTTTAGCCTTTTTACGAAGATGCAAAGAGAAGAAGGTTACTTCAACGTTCCTGAAGGTGAAGCACAACATCGACTCCGCTCCAGCTCGTGGAATCTTGATTAGGACAGAACAGGCACTACTTCGAGAAAGGACATACAAGAACTCCAGTGATCTACAAAAAGTAAGTGGGACTAGGACTTCACCTCCCACTTTCCAATAGTATGTCCGGAGAAGAGTGGGATAAAGTGGATAGACTAACAACAATGAGAAAAGCTGATCGTGAACTCCAGAAGACCCGCGACACATTTCAAAAAATTTAAGCATTGGAATGCCGTATGCAGAAGAAGAGGAACAACAGTCTACCAGTGGAAACGATCGTCATCAACAGATCGAGTGTCCCACAATCGGGGGAAGAAACTACAATATTGGTCAAAGAACTGAATACACAATCGCCTCAAAAAAGGTCCCGAAATAAGAAATAATTTGCGAAATAGAAGCAGCGGTTCGGGGGATGCCCACACTGAAAGCCGAAGACATCCTACAAGAAATTGCCAAGGTGCTAAAATTAGCAAAACCACCGAAATCCAACTTGACAGTTAGTGAAAACTAAAAATGATTAACGAGTCTTAAATGGCTATAATAAACATATACAAAGAATATAGTTGTTTTGAGAACCTGTCGAATTCAAACTGTACATAACCCACTTAAATGCATGGATGTATTTGGATACATTGTGAACCCTCGGGATAAGTGATATGTCGTTGGGTTGCGTTTAAGTTATATAGCTGAATTTATTCTCCACTATAACGTAGATGCGTTTCGAAAGAAAGCCAGTTTAAATTAAACATTATTTTCAAATGTGTCCCAAATTTGTTAAAATCAGATTTTTAAAGTATTGGTGAGATTTAATGAAAGAAAAAGAATGAAACTAATTGCAGCTCATCTCTATAAATTGAGGGCTGTAAAAAGACATCATAAAATAGCTGAAAACGTGAAATATGACTAAGTTTTTAAATTGTTAGAATTGGACATCAAGTTAAGAATGGGTCCTTAGCCACTTTGATCTTACGGAAGCAGTATTGGTTGCGAGGTTATCTACAATGAATATAACTAATTTTTTTAAAACAATTTCTTTATGTTTCTAAATGTAACATAAAGATATCTGCAGACTGAATCTGATTTTTGTCATAGCCTCAGAGATTTATTATTTGTAGGATAATTAGATTGGAATGATCAATAAAAATAATGTATTATTATGTTTTACCAAAATAAGCTAGTTATTAGTACGCGAAAACTGATTAATAGAGAAATGAGAGGAAACTCGACGAATAAGCTGAGTTGATATCCTACTTGCTTAGTTTATTTTTGGGCCTCAGAGCCAAACATTACTAAGGGACATTTTTAAAATTTATCTTTTTCCACTGAAAAGAGCGGAAAAAATACTTTAGGAATAGTCAGAATCTTAAAAATTGGAAAACATGGGCTAATAGTGTTTAGCTCTTTCGCACCACTTCAAAATCTATATTATTTCAAAATCAAACCTTAAAGTAGAATTTGTTTTCAATTTATGATAGAAATCATGTTACAAGCAATAGACAAAATCACTTTTCAAAAACAGATTCAAAAGTGAATTATAATTTATGAAAGATTAGTTAAAAAGGTTTCTAAAAAATTTAATAGTCACTTACCTGTTAGTAATAATGGTGGAGTACTTAAACCTAAACAACGCATTCTCCAAGCATCTTGAAGCAATTGAAGCCGCGCTTGTTTCCTCCACTTAGCCCTTCGATTTTGAAACCAAACCTAATCAAAAATTCAGAATTGAATAATTTTTTTGCCATCAATCTTTTGAGATTTTTGTTACCTGCACTCGAGCTTCTGATAAACTAATCCTCAAAGCCACTTCTTCCCTTAAAAAGACATCCGGATAATGAGTCTTTTGAAATAGCGCTTCCAATTCTTGCAACTGTTGGGGGCTAAAAGTTGTCCGATTCCTTCTTTGCCTTCGTCTTCCAAACATGTACTCCGTGAGGAGATCACCCGGAAGCGGAGATAAATATGGTCCCGCCATAAATATATTTTTATGATAATTAATACTTAAGTTAATTTTTTTCTGATATTGAGAAGATATATCCGATTTCGGTAATCGCTGGTGTTAGCAGATTTGGTGGTTGGCGGCTGACTGACAACTCGCTGGCGCGTTTTCCTTCTGTAATAAGGGTAGCTCCACCCCAAATTGTTCTCATTGGTCCAAAGGGATAGACGCCCTTTAGAAAGAAAATTCCAAAGGGACACATTGCGCCAGCGTAAATTCATTTGGTTTAGATTATTCAACGAAAACTGTTTTGTTTAGATTCTACAATTTGAAAGTGATCCTTTTAGATGAAGAGATTTAATTATCTTTTTGTATAACTTAAAATTTTAATAAAATAATCAGTATTGCAAGACACTTTTAAGTAATTATTGATAATGATTCAAATACTTCATTTATTTTATTTAAAAACTCATTCTTTATTGTCGAAATTTAGGTTAAATAAAGAAGCCCCTTTTCTATATTTTACTCTAAATAGCCCTTCATTTCACAGTAACATTTTTTATACATCCCTTTGTCTTTACACATAGGTATTTTTATACCTTATATAACATCAAAAACCCACGAAATGAAGACAAAAAAACGTTATAAAAGTAAATCGTTAAAAAAAGTCGTGTAAGCGTAGAGTATTATCATGCTGTTGAGGCCCTTTTCTAGGAGAAGAGAAATGCGGGGAGAGAAATAGGGGCGGTGCACAAAATGAGAAAGGGGTGGCGGAGCCGGAGGGGTTGTTGAAGTCGGAAACGCGAAGGCGGGCACTTTGAGTACAGATTTGTCCCCGCCCAGCCCTTTCAAATATGAAGTAATGCATAATTTTCATTAGGACCCGCTATGCACACCGCTATTCTTCTTCTTTGTCAACTCTCTCCTCTGTTCCAAGGATTCAGACAATGGAAGCGTCTGCGAGGAAAACACGATCGTGACATGATGTTAGGGAATTTTTTGTTTTGGAACACCCAACAGAAATAAAAAAAATAAATAAAAACATAAAAATCACCGACCTAAATCAGACTGAAAATAAAGCCATCAAATCATACCATCTCAAAACATCTTCAACAAATGTTACAACTCAATAAACTATCTCGATTTCGAATCAAATATTTTTGACAGATGTCCCTTTTTAAAAACTGGATCCTTCCTCCGCCTCCTTTTCTCTTCGTCTCCTCACCATCGTTGTCGTCGTCGACGTCTCTTTACGAGATAGGATGGCAATCAGATTTTCAACAATGGTTCGCGTCACAACACCAAGTTTCGTAATTAATAACGTCGAGGGCGGCCCGTTTTAGAGAAATAGGGGCGGAGGCGGGGTGCAGTTTTGGTAGTACCCCAGTGAATTATTCCCTTCGGCACCGCACAATGCGCACCCCCTTTCCAGCAAGGCATACGGTGCCACGACGAGAATTAAATTCACTTGTTAACATTCGGGCGTTTATGTTCCGATTGAGTTCCGGGGATTAAGGAACACCACCAAACCTATTGTAAATCCCTAACAATAGATGATGAGAATGGGATGGGATGTTATTGGGTGTTTATTGTGATTAGTGTTTAGAATTGGAATTAATAATCGTTATGATTATTTGGTAACGGAAATTATTTTTCAATATGTATGTGGTCTTATTTTTAGCGGGCGATTTATAAGTAATCGCCAATAATAATCTCGTACGATGTAATTGTATTCATGGTTACAAGTATCGTAAGGTTGTCATATGATTTGCTTATTTATTAATCCTTGGAGACGGAATTCATAATATTTCTAGGAAAATAATAAAGATGAACAAAATTTGCAAAAATTCATTTCCATTCGCACCATGGACGCCGACAGTACATTTTCCTTCATCTCTGCTGCGTTGTTTCTTATGTTGTTATGTACCGTAAAAGCGCTTTTGAGTTTTGGAGAGTAGTAAATTCTCGTTAAATAGGATTCTTTCTTCAGTATCCATATTCTTTCATCATAAAACACTGCGCCTCACCATACATAACAAGATTTGATGCATTTATTTGAAAACTTCTCTTTCTATAAGAGATAGAAGAAAAATGATATCAGTGTCTGAGGCTCGATTTTTATTATGCGACAACTGTATTCCGATCTCTTACGATTTCAGAGATACAGGTTGTTTTCCAAATCGTCATAACTCTTTTCGAATTGAAAAATCTTCTTGTCTACGAAAACATCTCTACGAACCAAATTTTTATGAAAAATTCTACGGAATAAGTTAACTTTCCCTCAAAGCTATATTTTAATAGTTATTGACATAAAAATGAATTTGTTAAATGGAACATCCTATACAGAGGTGTCCGGAAATTGCGTGTATATACTGAAAGGGGTGATTCTACATTTAAAATCATGAATAAAAGTTTAATCAAAAATACTTCTTAACCCTTAATTAGGCGCGTCAAAAAAATAACATAATTGGTCGCGCGGTGTATTTTAAGCACCACCAATAATGTAGTGAAATTATCAAGTGTTTCAATGAAATACTTATATGTTTTTGGTTTTTATTTATTTAAGATATAATAAAATATCGTTTATAGGAAATAAACTACCAAAATAACATAGACTTTATTGTGACTAAAACAGAAATGGACGTTTACAAAAAAAATTAAAAGAAAATAAACATAACTCTAAATAATAAATATAAATTAATACTTTGATTCCTAAAAAATATTCCAGAATATGAAATACTCTATCAATTTTCATCTTCTTGGATAGTGTCCTCTGAGCATTGTTTACAACGTAAGCATTTTTTGCTGTGCTCCTTACACACAAATAAATGGCAAAGATCACACCGCATAGTTGTTACTCTATTCTTCCTTCTGCCGCAAATATGGCATCTGCTTCTAATTTTTGGTATTGGTTCGTCTTCTCTTTCCCTCTCTTCTTCCTCCTCGACGTGTTTCTTCAATATTAGTTTTATATCTAAAGGTAAACTTTTATTACGGAGACAATCACGGAAATAAGGCTTCATAAGGCTAATAGCAAGTGTTTTTAGAAACAGTCTTCTTGTGACTGCTTTATTGGAAATGTTATTATACAATATTTGAGCGTTTATTCCGGAAATATTTAGCAAGTGAAAAAATGTACACAAAGGCCACCTCTTTGTTCTTCTTGATACTGAGTAGTTTGAACAAAGTTGATCAACGGTATCTACACCGCCTTTCGTCATGTTATAGTCGTGAATTACTTCTGGTTTCTTTGTGTCCTCATTTAGGGAGCTGTCATTATGCATGGTTGAAATTAAAACAACAGATTTATTTTTCTTGGGTACATAGGAAGTAATTGTGATTTTTTGCTGGAAACCAAATAAAGAGGACCCAACTTCTCTCTTTTTATTAGGCAAAAACTCAGGAGGGATTTCTCTCTTATTTTTTCGCAACGTCCCTAGGTATGTGATTTTATTAGCAAGTAATGACTTTGCTAACTGATAACTGCTATACCAATTATCGCATGTTAGATTCCTATTCTTTCCTTTTACATGATCCACTAATCTTGAAACAATATCTGCAGGTATGTTATTGATAAAATAAGGCCCATCTGGCTGCTTTCCGCAATAAATTTCTATTTTACTAGTGAAGAAACTTTTAGCATCGCAAAGTGCAAACATTTTGATACCGTATTTTGCCGGTTTGCTTGGTATATATTGTATAAAATTGCAACGCCCTCGAAATGGAACTAACATTTCATCGATTGTCATGTACTCGCTTATGCAATAAGTCTTTTTACAGTTTTCATTTAGAGCATCCAATATCGATCTAATTGGTGCTAGCTTATCCAGTTTACGTCTTTGTTCCCTTGTCGTTATGTCATCGAATCTCAGAACTCGTAATATAAAAAGAAATCTCTTATAGTTCATGCAGGCTCGAAATATCTCAATACCTGTACCATCAGTTGCCCATAACTCCAAAAAAGTTGTATGATTGGCTCGTTTCATGCCAGATAAGAAAAGTAACCCAATAAATGCTAACATCTCATTTTTAGATATATATTTGCAGTCCCTTTCCCTTTGAAATTTCTGTTTTATACTATCTATATATTTATTTGAGTACATAATAATTTCATGTTCATTTCTATTGAAAATATTTTCAAAAAACTGGCTATCTCATTTTCTATATCGCGAGCATCCAATTTTGGCCCTGGCAATATTTTGACTAAATTACGTGCCTTTGTTCTTACTGCCTTACGAACTAAACTTACTTTAGACCATTTCGTCGTCTTATCTTTGCCAAAATAAAATTTATCACTGAAAATTTCAGTATCTAAATTTTCTTCTTCACTATCATCGGTTGAAATTTCAGAATTGCTGCCATGCTCACTAAACGACACTTGTTCATCATCCAGATCATCGTCCTCTTCGTCATCTATTTCTACAAATGTTTCGTCTTTATCAACGTCTATAAGGAGCCCCAGCTCTTGATTTATTTCTTTCTTTTTTGAACTACTGGTTTCCATCTTATCTATATTTATTATAATAAATAGAAATAAATAAAACGAAAACAGAAAAAATTAGAAAATACCAAATCCGTAATAAAATAAAAATGTATAAAGATGTATACAATAAAAATAATGTAATAATATAAAAATGATGTAATAAAATAAAAATGATGTAGTAAAATAAAAATGATGTAGTAAAATAAAAATGATGTAATAAAAATAATTGTAAAAAAATAAAAATGTACTTACATAATTGGTCGCGCGGTTTGCTTTAAATACCAACTTTTCTAAAACTCAAAATAACCACTTTCTAGCACGATTTAACAAGCCGACGTGATACACCGCTAAACACAACAGCGATAGTAAGGTACCTAGCGGCGCAGAGGGAGAAACGCCATATAACTATTTTTATTGGACATTTTTTGTAAATGGTGTACAAAATACACCAGCGCGCCTAATTAAGGGTTGAGGGCGCTAGAGCCCTTTAGAAATGGCACTCAGAAAGTACTTGTTTAGGGATATCTCATAAACGAGAAGGTTTAGAACGGTGAAATTTGATATGCGATATGGTGAAAAGGATATTTTTACATGACAAATATGATAATCAAACGAAAAAAAAAAATTTAGAGATTCCAAGACAGGGGCGCATATCTTTTTTATCTTTGGGTTTTCTGCTAATTTAATTGCGTCAATCATTTCTGCGGAAAAAATACATAAAAAAGGGTACTACTTAAAAATTGCTTAAAACCAGCAGTATCCAAGCAAAATTGCATTAAAGGATTTATGGTATTAAAAAAATTACAATATTTTTCAAACATTCTAGTAGACAATTTACGCTGTTAGACGATCAAAAAATAATATTTACCAGCAATTTTTTAATTAAATTTACTATTGAAATACTCAACATGGCTGAATGTTTATGAAAAAACTACAACAAATAATATCGCAATTTTGTTGATTTAACAGCAATTTGAATTCAAAGATAAATCATCACAAGTGTTTAATTCATCGTTTAACAGTAAAGATTGTAATGTGAAAGGCTTTACAACTTTTCTTCATGATTTTAGATGTAGCCAACCCAATCCCTTTCAGTATATAGACACAATTTCTGGACACCTGTGTATCTGCATATTCTGCATATCACACTTGATATCTCGTTGTTTTATACGACCTGTGGAGAATGTAGAGGCTGCAGGAAACTTATATCATGAACAATATCTAGTAGTGGAAACACGAAACAAAAATGATAAAATTTGAATGATCATGGAGATGTTATTTTAAAAAATGAAGAAATGACATATACCAAATATACCAAATTGTAGGTGGAACTTTCCTCTTTCAAATGATGTATAAACCGTTGCTTCAATTTGGAATCGATTCCACTTAACAAATGTTAAAAGATGATGTGATTTTGACGTTTTAGTAAAATCACGAAAAATAATTATAAAATTTGAATGATAATGGAGATCTCATTTTTGAAAATGAAGAAATAACTTGTACAACAAATTGAAGGCTGAACTTTCGTGTTTCAATTGATGTATAACTGGTTGTTTCAGTTTGAAATCGATTTCACTTAAGAGATATTAAAGGACAATATATTTTTGACGTTTTAGTGGCATCACGAAAAAAATTATAAAATTTGAGAAAAATCGTGGAGATCTTATTTTTGAAAATGAAGAAATGATTGGTGTATCAAATTGAACGTTGATGTTCCTCTTTCAAATGATGTATAAACCGTAGCTACAATTTGAATCGATTCTACTTAATAAATATTAAAGAATGATGTGATTTTGCCGTTTTAGTAGAATCACGAAAAAAAATTATAAAATTATACTGATAATGGAGGTCTTATTTTTAAAATTATGAAATAACTTTCCTATTTCAAATGGTGTATAAGCCGTTGTTTTGATTTTAAATCGATTCTACTTACGAAATGTTAAACATGATGTGTTTTTGACGTTTTATTAGAATCACGAACAAAATTATAAAATTTGAAAATAATCGTGAAGATCTTATATTTGAAAATGGAGAAATGACTTGCATACCAAATTGAAGGTTGGACCTTCCTCTTTAGAATGATGTATAACTCGTTTCAACTTTAAATCGATTCCGCCTAAGAGATATTAAAGGATGTGTTTTTGACGTTTTTGTAGAATCATGAAAAAAAATGATAATCTTTGAAAGATCATGGAGATCTTAATGTTGAAAATGAAGAATTGGCTTGCATGCCAAATTGAAGGTTGAACCTCCCTCTTTAATGTGATGTATAACTCATTTCCACTTAAGAAATGTTAAAGGATGATTTGTTTCGACGTTTTAATAGAATCACGAAGACAAAAAACATAAAATTTGAAAGATTGTAGAGATCTTATTTTTGAAGATGAAGATATTACTTATGTATCAAATTGAAGGTTGAATCTTTCTCTTGAAAATGATATATAACTGGTTGCTTAAATTTGAAATCGTTTTCATCTAGGAAATGTTAAAAGATGAAATGTTTTTGTAATTGTTGATTAGTTAATTAAAGTTCTATACGTCTGTCTCAGGAGTTAATACATATGGATTGTTTCCATTGGGAAAGATTGAAAGATGTTATCTATAATCGGTCAATCAATTCTAGAGAGCAATGAAATGGTGCAGTTGAGAATAACTTTGCAATACGTTTTGGGCAATACTTTGCGCATTGTGTTTATCAACTTGGAAAAAGATGCCGAGTGTGTAATTTAGTTCGCTTCTTGCTTATGAATCTATTTTTTAATACATTGTAACCAACTAACTTGATACTAGTTGTAAATATAATCTCGCTTTTGTGTTATTTAGTGTTATTTTTTGTGTTAGTACCAAAGCCTACTTTTTCAAAATCTGCACCTGTTTTAAGGTTGTATACGGTGTGTACAAAAAGCATAATGTTCTACAGTCTTAACTTCAACATATATTAAAAGAACTTTTAAATAAAAATTACTTGAAACTATTTTCTGTTTGATCTGCAGTTAATGATAACCATTCTCCGACGATTCAAAAATAGTTCATCTAAAAGCTTGCGCATTTGGAACTTGCGCTGGACTAATTGGTTGCCTCCGTTACCATAGTAAAACACATAACAATCTCATAATGTCGATCCATGATTTGGTTGTTGCTATGTGAAATCTTTTAAATCAAATGTTTCAATATCTCGAAAACTATGCAGTTTAAAGCATTAAAGCCTCACGACACTTTCTCATAAGGAATCCAAAAACATGAAAATATACAAAATATACATCCATTTAAAAATCACACTCGCCATATCATAACTCTAACTGTCGTCACCTTTTTATTTTATTTCTACACCACGATGTAATAGATTCATGTAACTTTTATTAAAAACCTTTTTAATATAAGTTAAAGTTAAAGCTGTAGAATCATTATTTCCTACTTTTTGATATTTTAACTTTTTTTAAATTTTCATTTTAATATCAATAATTACTATTTGTAAGATATTAATACAATTTTGAGGGAAACTTCTATTAGATCGAAATCTATATAAAAAGTTGCTTTGGAAATATTTTCACAGAAAAGAAGATTTTTCGTTAAAAAAAAGTTATGACGACTTTTCAAAATTACACTTCTTTGAAAAACACTATATATCTCTGAAACCATGAGAGATATCAATATGCGATTTTCGCCATTAAGTTTTTTATAAAAAATAAGTCTTAGAAATTTTCAATGGATCAAAAAACTTAAAACCGACTTTGAATGACTAAAAAACGAAATTAGTTGATTTTTGGCAAAGTTTTCAAAAAGCCATGTGTCAGCGAATTCACCACAATATGGTATTGGCGTAGTTCTAGAATAGGGTTGGAACGGATCTTCGGCAAGTATCCGATATCCGGCCGGATACCGGATAGTTACTACGGTTTTGGCCGGATACTTGGAAAAACTTTTAAAGGAAAAGTAATACAATTGGATAGTTAAGCCGGACAAGCGTATATCCAACTGAAGATGATGCCAGATATCCGGTATCAGACATTTCGTAAAATCACTATCAGTTCCACACTATTCTATAACAACTTTAAGATGACGGAATAGGGCGTTCAGAGTTTTATTGTTTCAAAAAATTAAGTGAACTAGAAAGGTGTTATGGTCTAAGAGAGAAAAAGGAGGATGGACTTGGGCATGCGAGCGCCTAATAAGTGCTCTATATAATGCTATTCCATAGAATAGCTTCAACCGTATTATTGGCACCGATAGAGATCAACAAACTGTTAAACCAGCTTCAACAGTTTCGTATGCGTTTACTTAATTTTAATTATAAAATTGAGTTTGCTTTAGAGAAATATTTCATGTACCCGTTGCTCTCCTGAAAGAAGACGAGTTAATTGAAGAATTTGATGGTCTTATCAGGTTTTATAATCCACCTAAAAATGTACAGTATTGATTTGAATGCTTTGAATGTCACTTTTAATACGTTTACCCACAGGTATTCTAAACCGAATGTTCAGCGAATGTTCAGCACTGTTGCTTTGACATACATTTTTCGAATAATTGCGAATAAATGAAGCAAAATGTCTTATTGGCCATTGTGACTTGACAGGACTATTGGAAGAAGTTCTCTTGCTTGTGCGTCGTTTAATTCGTCAACATAGTTAATGTTTTGGAAAGTAAGTGATTTGGTCAAGTTGTTTGATCATTGCCTCCTCAGCCACCTGACCTAAATCTCTTCTTTCTATTTATGAAGCGTAATGAAGACACTGATATACATTAACATATTAATTGAAAAAATTATTAAAAAATTAATTAAAAATTATGTATTATGGGTCGTTTAACTTTTCTTGTATTCATGGATCGCAATAAAAAACAGATTGAGAAACGCTGAGTTAGACTACGAGAAGTGAGAGTGATTCATCGATTTCTGTTATTATTTTCTGCATATTGTACAGATATTATGCCCATAATCTTTTTCGAACACTTTTAAGCAATGAATCAATTTCACTTCTCGTGGGAGTGATATATCGTGGGAGCATATATTACCTTTCTGTGCCTCTTACTACCTTGAAGGAAGGTATTTTTTTCATTAACCTTATATATTGTTTCCCTATTTTACGAAACGTACCAGATGGATATTTTTTTGTTTAAGTAAACATAAAATAATCAAACGTTTTTATTTGTTAACTACTCCTCTAAAGTTAGTCAATGCTAAACTCTTGATGTATCACCGAAGTTGGTAGTTTTAGTACAAGTTTTTTTTTGGATTTAGTATATTTCGGCTCAATATTATAGGAAATAAACTTTCTGTTAATAAAAGGTATCTTTGTCATCATTAATAACATTCAACACAGCTATTAAAATAGCTTCAATATATTCTTTAATTTTTTCTCTGTTTTCTTGCCTATTTAGTAATTGATAATAAATTATGCTCAATTCCTGTTCCATTTTTAATTTTAGAAAAAGATAGGTCACACTATTTCATGATATTTTATGTAACAGTATTTGCCCATGAGAAAAGTAAATTTGTTCTCTAATTACAATAAAGAACACGAAAGAATGACAAAGAAACAAATAGAAAGAAGTATAATAATAATGAAACAAATACCAGCTTTAAAATCTATGTATAAAAAATTTACCTGTCAAAGTAAAAGTATTTAACAAGTACTTTTCCCAACAAACAAGAGTAATTGCTGGTTACAATTTTAACTGGTAGTGAAGCTGGTGGTTTAACTGGTAGTGAAGTAAAGACAGTAGCTCCATTATGTGTTAAGTTCATTTGGAATAAAAAATTGAGTAACAACATTTTTATTCTTTTGGTTTTATTAAACATTTTTTAAATGAAACTAGTTGATTATGATAATATAAAAAATAATAAACCTAAAATTGAAATAAAAAAATTTAAAAAAATTAAAATAATTATATAAGCGTATAACTATAATTATTGCTTAATATTTAACTATAATTTATTTTAAATATTAACATAACATAGCATAATTCCTTATACCTAATAAAATTTATTTTCGGATCAATATAGCGCTAATTGGAAATCAATTTTTCAATTTTTAATACCGTCATACATTATTACAGAACCTTACGTAACCTCACTACAAGTGCTGTCCGATCTGAAAGGAAGGCTTATTTCAAACTAAGTCTAACTAATATCTCGAATACTGACAAATGGAAATTTTTAAGAAATAATAATATTATCAAGTCGAGAAACATTGAAACACTTGATGATAATCTCTCAGACTGTAATAAAATTAACAAATTCTTTATTGCTTCTTCCCAATATGATTTTCAGTTGGATGAAGCATTATTATCATATTATAATTCACACCTGAAGAGTACAGTTAAAACTACTTTTTCCTTTACTGAGGTTTGTGATAGTGCTGTTGACTTGGCAGTCTCGAAAATAAAATCGAATTCTTGTGGATCTGACGGCATTGATTTGAGGTTTCTGAGAATATGTTGTCCCTTTATTTTACCGGAGATCCGACACATTATTAATGCCTGTATTGGTAGCAGTATAGTTTCACAATGCTGGAAGCAATCACTGGTTATATCTATTCCGAAGGTATCTCAGCCGGCCGGGTTTAGCGATCTTCGCCATATCAGCATACTGCCCACAATGTCTAAAGTTCTTGAACGTATGCTGGCCGATCAGTTGTGTAAACATATATATAGTCAGAATATTTTACCAAAATATCAGTCAGGATTTCGCAATGGATACTCTTGAGAAACTGCACTTACAAGTGTCATTGATGATATTCATAAAGGGTTTGATTTAGGACTTGTTACTGTTCTAGTAACTTTGGATTATAGTAAAGCATTTGACAACGTTAACTATAGAATGATGACTGCTATCCTTCATTACGTTGGATTTAATGACAATTCTGTTAAATTACTTGAAAGTTACTTAAAGGGTAGGTCTCAGCGGGTGAGGGTCACTGTATGTGTTTCGGAGCATGGGGATGTTGCATCTGGTGTTCCACAGGGTTCGATTCTTGGGCCACATTTGTTTTCGATATATACTTCCTCTTTACCAGATTGTTTATCGACTTGTAAGCACCATCTATACGCGGATGATACAATCATCTATCATTCATTTCCTTTGTAAGAGACTCAGAGCGCTGTTGGGCTTATAAACAATGACCTTGATCGTCTAGCTGATCTTTCTAAATCGCATTCATTATGTTTGAATCCAAACAAATCTTCAGCCATTATTTTCGATAATGCGAGGGTTCGGAGGTCTTTCAAAAACAATGATAATATGTTTATCGAGATAGGTGGTATGAACATAAAATTCGTTAATAAAGTAAAAATTTTGGATCTTGAGATTGACAGTGATTTACGCTTTACCGACCATATTAATACCTTGGTTAGACGATCATATGGCAAATTAAAAATGCTTTACCCTAATAGGCATTTGTTGAATAAAGATGCCAAGCTGATTCTATGTGATTCTTTGGTTCTAATATCATTGTGATATTGTTTATGGGCCTTGTTTGTTGATGAATGATGTGCAGAGAATAGAGAGGGTCCAGAAGTCCTGTCTCAGATACATTTATGGTATACGCCGACATGAAAGAATATATCGTATAAGCTAGCTAGTGCTGATTGGTTAAATATGATGGACCGGCGTAGACTTCATACTGCTTGTCGGATGGTATCTATTAATTATATTATATTTATTATATATTATATATTATAATATAATATATTACGTATAGAACCGATGTTCATCATTTGAATTTGAGGCGTAAAAACTTGATCAGTATTTCCAAGCATCGAACTCAAACGTTTAAACATTGTTTTTCCTATATCGTTGGATTTGTTCTCAACAACCTTCCTATTGGTTATTTCGGTTGCAGTATGCAAACATTTAAAAAAAATACAAGTTCTACCTTGCCTCATTGAGTGCGAGGGCTGGCGGTGGCACTAATCGATAAGATTGTATGATATAGAGAAAAATAAATAATAATGTTTTTTTTTTGTTGTTGTATTAGTGATAAGAGAGAGGAATATTTGTTTTATTTTAGAATTATGAATGATTATGTGTATATAAATGTTTTTTTTTCATTTTAAGGGGCACCTATAAAATCAGCTTGCTGTGGCGTCCCTTTTGATATTCATTTGCATTTCTTTTTTTTTTTATTCTACCTTTCAAGTTTGTTTTTCTTTTTTATTGTTTAGAGTGTTGATTGAGTGAGATTTTCAAGAAATAATATTTCTTGAAAATTATATTTATTTCTTTGATAATGCTAAATTATGAATTTTGTAATTAAATATCAATAAATAGTTATTATTATTATTATACGTGGACATTAGATACTAAAGCCTTCAGTTGATTTGTATCCTTTCAGAAAGTAGTCATGAAGAGAACGCTCGGTTTCTATCCTATGGAAAAATATCTGCGGGATTATCAGGGATGGCCCATACGTCAAGGATTTCATGGATTTTTGTCAATAATTGCAGTAATTATAAATGCGATTGGGAGAATTTATCCGTTTATAATTGATATTATAAGTATAAAAATGCCTAAAGTACATACATATTGCTTGTTATATTATGTTTCACAATTTTAAATTACAAGACAAATTTTTTAAAACTGTTATTTCATATCGGAATTATTGCGATAAGGGCAATAGTTATATGTTTTAATAGTCTACTATATCGAAAACGACATTATTTCACAGAACAGTGAAACCGTTGACAAAAACATAAATACTTCATTAAAATCAATTCATTATGGGGTTATACGACTAACACAATCCTTGTGTTTTAAAAATGTTAAGCATTGTACAATAATTGGATACTACGTTCCATTAACCCATTGCATGATTTGATGTAATGGGTTATAACATTAATATTGTAAGTTGAAAGAAATTATTTCAATGTGTGCTAAACAACTTTTTAGATTATTTTTTATTTTATAGGAATGTTTTTCGTCTTGAATTAAAATATTTATTTAATAATTTTTGCACTTTTATTAAGACGATTTCATACAATGTTTCTACCGGTTTCGGTCTGGTTTAGGCCTTCTTCAGGAAATTCATTTTAAAAAAATTGTTGATTTTATTTAAAATTTGTTGTTTTTTTTTAAATTTAGTTTAATACTATCGTCTTAATAAAAGTGCAAAAATTATTAAATAAATGTAACTTTTTAGATTGTTTTATATTAGGAATAACTTTATCACCAGCTTTGTTCTAGCAGTAAAGTTTTTTATGTTAATTTGTTTAGCGCTTGTTACAACTGAATTTGCTCTGGTTAGATGTTTTATGTATCTTACTTACTATGTGTAGCTTCATTAATTTATATATTCTTTCAGGGAGAGGATATGATAAGCTTTTTCATAGTCATAATAAACTGTCTAAGTTTTCTTGTAAGCCATATGATTGGACAACGATTTACTACTGCAGTAAGAATAACTTAACAGTTTATGATCTACAAAAGTACTTCTCGAATCAACATACGATTTAAAATGTTAATTTGTCATTCCATTTCAGAAGCGCCCTGTATGTCTTTGATATTTGTTTAAACTATGCTATTTCTCGTGACAAAATCCATAACATTTATTTAAAATATTCATATATTTATAAAAAAATGCATATTTGAAATATGAAATGAAGCATATTCCTATGTTTATAAGTTGCTAGGGTAAAACTTGGGAAATAAAGCAAGTAACAAAGAAACAGTCAGAAAAGTTGCAAGTTTTATTCTCAACAATATTGCTCTTTTGCACTTTTGCTCTTTGATGGATTGGTCCTGGGTGAAATACGAAAATACGAAAATTTGATGAATATCATCACACATCAATCAATATTTATTTGTAAATCGGAGCATATTACAAAAAGAAACGTATTGAACAAAAATTGTAGTAAACCGCATTTATATCCATTAATATTAAGAAAAATACGAAAATTTCATCTGATAGTACATTGAATTACTGTTATGAATAATATCCATTAAATAACAAAATGTTTCAAATAAAAGTTATGTAATTTTTCATGAGGAAAAGCAGAGTGATGAAAAAAGTATATGTGTCAATTTTAAGAAACTAATAATTTAAGAAACAATCAGAAAAATAAATTGGAGTTAGAACTATTACAGTACTTGGAGGACAAAAGAAGTAATAAAGAAATGCTCGATGATTGTAAGTTTATTAAACAAATATTTATAAATTATAACACCAATGTACGTGTGGTCACTTTGGCAACCTTGCTTAAATCATCAAGAAGACTATTTTGCATACATCATCAAGAAGACATCTCTGACTATCTTGTTGAGCAGACGTTTTCTTTAGCAAACAAAACTTGAATTATAAGTTATTCCAAAGCTAAAAGATTCTGCCTGCACTTGGTTATTATATATTTTTTAAACAACTTTAAATTTTTAAATAATTTTAATTTAATCTTATTTTTACGTATAATTTATATGTAATACTTCAAAACTATTAACTAGAAACAACAGTCCGTGCGGAAAGTCAAAGCCCCTCATTTTGGAGAATGGTATCTTCGTAACCGCTCAATGAAAAAAATTGCGGTTAGGTTCGTTATGATCAGTGAATATTTCTGCGTGTTTATTAATATAATGTAGTCTAATTTCTATGTACAAATGTGTAATATTTTTACTGAGTTTAGACAATTTGTGAAAGTCTCAAGGAATATGAAGTAGTTCAGATTGATTATTTATGAACGTTAAAGCTTTTCCAATGCCTATTGTACAGGATAAGTACACGTAATCTAGTTTTGGCAATGAAAGAAAAAATTACTCGATTTTGAAAATTTCTTCCAAAGGTGTTGGGGTCAACTTTGGGTCAATGTTGATTTTTGAAATAATTTAGGATATACTATTAGTTCCAGAAAATTTTACAATGATCTAGGGCTATATAAAAATTAAAACTAAAAAGTAGTTCGAAACTAGTAAATTTCGAATTTTTCTAATTCTAGGTCTAGTTTTAGTTCGATACAGGTATACAGCAATCTAAGAATAAGATTGCTGTATAAGAATAACAATAAGAAGTCGAACTAAGACCAAAGCTGCAACTAACGCTAGGTCTAGAACTCGAATCATTCGGGTTTAGCCGTACATCTCTTAAAACGGAACCCAAACTAACCTAACTTTAGAAACATTAGGGTTTAATCGTCTTAATACACGTACGACTAAACCCTAATGTTTCTAGTTTTAGGTCCAGTGTAAGCACTCAGCTAACAAGGAGACATCGCAGCTGACTCTTCACCAATTTTGATGAATTTTTTTGTGTTGAATCTATATTGAATATGTATCATTTTTGCCAGAGCTTTTGATCCAATTCCCCTTCTAAGGAACGTAATTTAGTTTTTAAGTTTCAACACGTTTAAGGTTCATTTTATACGTTGCAAGGAAAAATCGATTTTCAATGACTGCGTATAGCGTTGTGGGAGATCGCCGAGCCCGAAGTCCTAGGATCGAGACTTGAAATCGACTTATTTCTTATTTACTATTTTTTCGAACTATTTTTGTTCAACTTATTACTTTTTTATAGTCTATATTCATGTTTGTAAATCAATAATAAAATTCTAAATTGTAGTTTATATAAATAATACACAAAATTAATGTGATCGTAAGATTGCACAAACGTGTATTTTCTTGATCTATTTCATGTCTGGCTGGATGGTTGGTTTTCCACAGTGGTTGATGCCGTGTTTAATAATAGTCTAAATGTTTGCAAACGATGCTATACAACACCTAACAAACCATTTTTAAAATAAAAGCTTCGAAAATAAATAAAATATTAAAATGTGTTTCCTTCGTATACGCATTTCTTACAAGAAAACTAACTTTTCATCCTTTATTTCGGAGGAAATAAATGATTATTTATATAACTGCAATTTTGAATTTTATTATTAATTTACAAAAATGAATATAGACTATAAAAAAATAGTAAGTTGAAAAAAATAAGTTGATTTCGAGTCTCGATCCTAGGACTTCGGATTCAAAGCTCGGCGATCACCCACCGAGGTTGTTAAAAATCGATTTTTATTTGCGACATATAAAATGAACTTTAAACGTGTTAAAACTTAAAAAATAAATTACGTCCCTTAGAAGGGGCATTAGATCAAAAGCTCTGGTAGAAGTGATACATATTCAATATAGATTCACCATAAAAAAAATTCAATCAAAATTGTTGAAGAGTCAACTGCGATGTATCCTTGTAAGTTGTAGGTCTAGTATTAGTCATATGTTTGGATCCAGAAAAATTTACAACAATCTAGAGCTAAGCTAATAAGAGCTAATAAGAATTAAGACTAGAACTAACACTAGACGTAGTACTAGAAGGATTCGGATTTTTCGCTACTAAACCGCGGAAAAAAATTTTGAATATTTAGGAAGCCCCAATCCGAAAAAAAGTGGGAACCTCTGCAAGTTAACTTTTCTACTGTAAGGGTACTAATATTTTACGTTGTCGTAAAGAGAATATAAATCTATCAGATGAGCGTAATGAAAAGGTATTTTGTTAATTAATAAAAAAATAACAGCTCATTTGTTTCTGAAATAAAAACATTGAAATACTATCTTATTATGGCAAATAAAGTAATAATAATAATGCCTTTATTTTCGACCTGTAATAAATTACAATAACATATCACAATTTCACGAAACGAACTAATACCAAACAAGTGGGAAATTCCAATTCCCAATTGCTCTTCCACTGAAGCCTTGAAATCCAAAATTAAAGTTAATACCAAATTTTATTTTAAATTAATTCAAAATTAAATCAATAGAACAAAAATTTTCTTATCTTTCTCTTACATTGACTGCGGGTCCACATGTGGATGGATCGATTGAATAAAAACAGATTAGTAAGTAAAGAACAAAAGAAAAAAATAAAATACAAGGCATAATATAGTTACAGACTTTCGATATGTTGTAAATATAAGATCGTTCAAACAGCGCTGTCCGATACTACGACATGGTAAGCAAATCGAAAGATTTATTTTTCACAAAAATAAGGTAACGTCTTATTCTGAACGCCTTTGTGGAACAAAGAGGCTGCATGATACTGGCGTCTATTGGCCAAATTGAGCCATCCAAGATCAGCGAATTTGTGAGAAATATGTTGGTGTCTACGAATCTCAAATACTAAGTGCACATTACTATTCTAGACCATTTGAATTCGCCATCGCGCCTATCAACGCATGGACCATCACATTAGCTTTTTTCATGCAATTATTAATATGTTATTTAAATACTCAGTCCGTATTTATTTGTAATCTTAGATTTCTGGTTAACTCAACACGATATATAAGGTAACACCACTAACCTCAATTGTGAAATAATTTAAACATTCCTTATCCCTATTTCTACCATATATCAGATAAGTCAACTTTGTGGAATTCAGTTTTAAGCCATGACCACACTTTTCCTCATCAGATTCTCTAGATCCGCTATTAATACATAATTAGCTGCAGCAGCCTCCGACATAAGAAAATCAATGTAAATTTGGGTATAGCTGCGAAACAGTGTATTTTACAGTTACTCACCGAGGAATGCGAGTTAAAGGTATAAATAATAAATAATAATGGCCCCAATATGAATCCCTGCGGAACTCCAAAAAGAATTGGAAGAGGATCTGAGCATTCGTTGCCTAACCGAACCAGCTGACTGCGGCCATGCAGATAACTCCTCAAAAGATCCGCAGAACAATTTTCGTAATCAATATGACTCAAAATGGACAGCAATAACCCGTGATTAATAGTGTCAAAAGCTCTACTGTAATTGAACAACTTTTATATGAAAAGTATTTTATAAAGTTGATTATTATGGAGATATATGATATATTCCATACATAATAAGTATCATGTGTACACAGAAGTAATGATCGATACTAAATTAACAAAAAGCTAAGAAATGGTTATAACCCAGTTTAACAACAGACAGTTATTGTGACACTCCATCTATGTCGATGATCCAATCAGACCCAATCACATAGGTAACTAATTGAAAAAAATATATAAATAATTCGTATACCACCATGATAATGTGATCAGATGATCACATTATCTTAGTAAACAAAATAAATCAAAATACTTAGAATTGCTCAATTTTAGCCAAACATAGCTCATAAATGTGCAAAATATTTTCCATCGTTTTCGATGCATTTATTTATTTTAGTTTCGGTAGAAAAAAATGTCACTTGCATTTCATCCCTGTTTAAGTTTATAATGATTTGAACTATTTTTAGTTAAATTTGAGTACTTCTAAGTGTTTTGGTGTAGTGCGAAGGAAGGCTATACCAAGTTTATGGTGATTGTGATGTGATTAAATTGTAATATACGAATTACTTACATTTTATTCAACTATCTTGTTGAACTTCTACTTTTGTAACTAATTATCATAGTTGTCAAAGTTATGTAATTTGTTTTTCTTGATAAGGTTGGATCCGATTGAGGGAACCCAAATTTTTAACATTTTCGACTTAACTCCAGAACAAACGGAGATACCGGGATGATGATAAAAATACGTTATCACTGCAAATAGCGCCCTCTAACTTATTTGATATCACTCAGCGATCTTACAGAAAATATCTTTTGAATAAAATAAAATGTGCTTTCAAATAAGAATAAAAATATTCGGATCGGTTGAATGATACAAAAGGTATTAATGTATAAATATTTGTATATACACCTCGGCTTCCTCCTCCTTTACTATGATTAGGATTTTTTTTCAAACCTCTAAGCCTTACCGTTGCTAAGATGGCTAAGATACAGTCGCTCGGTACGCTTAACGGGACGCCCTGTGCAATGACTTTGAATAAATTTTTTTCAATATAGCACTAATTGTAAATCAATTCTCATTTTTCAATTTTTAATAATGTCGTGCGTGGATATTAGATACTTGCTAGTGCGCTCAGTTTAGTTGTGTCCTTTCAGATCAGTAGCCATGCTGAAAACGTTCGGTTTCTATCTTATGGAAAAATATCAGTGAGATTATCAGGGATGGCCCACACAACAAGGATTTCGTGGATTTTTACCAATAATGGTAGCAGTTATAAATGCAATTTGGGGATTTTATCCATTTATAATTGAAGTTGCAAGTATAACATTGCTTAAGGTACATACGTATTCTTTTTTATATTATTTTTCATAATTTTAGATTACAAGATAAATTTTTTAAAATTGCTAATTCATGTCGAATTCATTGCAATGGGGGCACTTTTTACATCTTTTAATATTGTACTATTCGAAAACGACATTGTTTACTCGAATTAACTAATTTAGTTAGCGATTTTCGTCTATCTAGTACTTTACAAAATAGTGAAGCAGTTGACAAAAAGTTAAACTCTGTGTTAAAATCAGTTCGATATGGGGGACTTCTTCTTGCACATTTTATTACATATTGCACTTTGTTTGACGATGCTTGTGTTAGTTTTAAAAATATTAAACATTGCACACTAATTGGATATTACGTTCCATTTGATTCGATGCAATGGGTTATAGCATTAATACTGTTATTTCAACTATACGCTGTTTATATTATAATTATTTTCTTGCATATCGTAATGCTGTTGTGCTGCTATATATTGGAATTAATGATTATTCGTATAATAAACTTTAAAGATATGATTAATAACATAAACCTAACAAGGAATAAGAAACGAAATATACAACATTTGCGGCCTGTTGTTTTGGCTCATCAACAGATATTTAGGTACTATGACTTAAGTTGAAAGAAGTTATGTCAATGTGTGATATACAATTTTTTAGATTGTTTTATGTCGTGAATAACTTTATCATCAGTTTTCTTGTGCCAGTAAAGTTTTTTATTTTAATTTGTTTAGCGGTTCCTTCATCATTACTAGAGGTGGAACGGACATCCGGCAATTATCTGGTATCCGAACTCCCTGACCATTCTTTAAAATCCTATCGGATACCGAGTAATTGCGGAATATCCGACTCTGGCCGGATATTAGGGACTTTTGTTTTTCTCATACAAGTGCTCATTATGTATGACACCAGCTTATGATCTACTAAAATACCTGTGGAATCAACTTAAGATTAAAAATGTGAATTTATCATTCCATTTCAGAAGTGCCCTGTATGTCTTTAATATTTTTTTGAACTATGCTATTTCTCGTGACAAAATCCATAACATCTATTTAAAATATTCATATATTTATAAAGAAATACGGAAAATTGAAATATGAAATGAAACATATTCCTATGTTTACAAGTTGCTAGGGTAAAACTTGGGAACAAGTAACAAAGAAACTTTCAGAACAAAAGTTGCAATTATTATTTTCAACAATATTACTCTCTTGTACTTTTGCTCCTTGATGGATAGGCCCTGGGAGAGATACGAGTATACGAAAATTTGAATATCACTGCTTTATAAGATCTTATATTACAAAAAAGCCGTATAGAACAGAAAGTGTGGTAAACTGTATTTATATCCATCAATATTAAGAAACATGCGAAAATTTCATCTGGTAGCACATTGAATAGCTGTTATGAATAATATTCATTAAATAACAAAATATTTCAAACCAAAGTTATGTATTTTGTCAGGAGGAATAGCAGAGTGATGAAAAAAGTATGTGTCCGTTTTAAGAAATTAATCTAACAACCGGAAGACACAGATGGCGCCTCTAAGATGTAATGTTAATTATACACAAAAAATGTTGCCGCTTTATGTGATAAACCTTTTATCTGAAGCTGGTTTCGATCAAATTGATAGTTTATAAGCAGAGTTGGGCAGCAGTTAGCTACAAAAGTAATTAACTAAATAGCCAACTACTTTTTGTGTCAAAGTAACTGTATTCCAACCACTTTTGTTCTGTAAGTAGTTATACTCGAATATTTTATGTTTTAATAAAATATTCGCATAAAGTAATTATATAAGTAGTAGTTAGTAGTAGTAAGTAGTGTAGTAGTGTAAGTAGCTAGTAGTAGTAATTACTCATTGTTAATTACTATTTTTGTTTATTTTAATTAATTTTAAGTAATATAACTACTTTTAAAGCAGGCGACAATTTCTAAAATTATGAAGAACACAAAAAACATCAGAAAAATAAATTGGAGTTAGAACTATTGCAGTACTTAGAGGGCAAAAGAAGTAAAAAAGTAATACTTGATGATTATAAGTTAATTAAACAAATATTTATAAATTATAACACCAATATATGTATGGTCAATTTGGCAACCTTGCTTAAATCGTCAAGAAGACTATTTTGCTTACATCATCAAGAAGATATCTCTGACTATCTTGTTGGACAGACGTTTTCTTAAGCAAATTTGCCTTGAATTAAAAATTATTCTAAAGCTAAAAGTATTGATCATCACTTGGTTATATGTTTTAATCATCTTTAATTTTTTAAACAATTTTAACTTAATCTGATTTTTACGTATAATTTATATGTAATATTTCAAAAACTACTGGCTAGAAACTACAGTCTGTGCGAAAAGTCAAAGACCCTCACTTTGATGATCGGTATCTTCGTAACCGCTCAATAAAAAAAATTGCGGTTAGGTTTGTTATAATCAGTGAATATTTCTGCTTTTCATGTTAATTTGGAAATTGTTGGGACTAAAAATAATGTCGTTAGTCGGATTCCGCTATATGAACTGGTAGTAAAGTTCAAATATGAAATGTTTTCATCAAATAGTTTTAGAGACAAAAAATCGGAAACTAGACAAAGTTGCTGACACTCTCTAAAACCGGGTAGTTTCGTTACTTTACTCGCGATAAAAAAATGCCAATGACCCACCGATTTGCAAATTGACATATGTAACGCAAAAATGTTCATTAATTACAACAAACTTGACCGCAGTTTTTTTCAATGAACGGTTACGAAGATATCGATCTCTTAAGTGAAGGACCTTGACTTTTTGCACGGACTTTAGTTATCTTTAAAATGCTTCATATAATAATTAGATGTTTATTTTATTTTTCATTCATATATTTCTTATTTCAGACCTTATAGGCATTAAAAAGGCATTTTCACCTTGTTGTGTTAGTTAAGGTTTTTATTTTCTTTGTTTCTATACCGGATTTCGGGCCTCGCCCTTTATCAGTAGAAAAAGAAAATAAAAACAATCACCTAAGTATATTTGGTTTTTTAAAAAAAACCTTAACTAATTTTATTATATGTCTAAAAAAATAGTTACATATTTAGTTACTGTCTATTTAGTAATTTGTAATCAAAGTACTATATTCTATAACTAGATTAACTACCAAGTAGTTGCTTTTTGGTGAAAGTAGTTAGTAGTTAAACTCCACTACTTTCGTCAAATAGTTAGCCTAGCTCTGTTCATGAGTTATAATAGGTGGATAGTATTGCAGAATCCATTTATAACCTGAACTGGTATGATTCAGACATATCAACACGAAAGGATATTCTGATTATACTCTGTATGAGTCAAAAAGCGCTGAAAATGGAATTACCTATGGTTGGTGAACTATCACATGTAGCAGCAGCAAATGTATTACAATTTTACATTTATTAAATAAAATTAATGAATTAAAGTTAAATTATTTTTAAGGATTACAAGAAGGCTTATGTATTCTTTAATGCGATATTAAAGTTTACAAAGAAAAGAATTTTTTAAAATGCGATAATAACGACATTATGTTATTGTTTTATATTTATTGTTAGTAAGCAAAAATAATAAAATGAAGTACTCATAATGTAGTTATTGTTTACTGCACCTAAATTGCTCAAAAACTGTACTCCCTACATCAATATAAGACGACTTAAATATCTTTTATACAAATATCGGTATTTTTCATCAAATATCGATGTTGAAAATTAAGTTCTTATTTCGAAATTTCTTGATATATTTAGATCTGTACCTCGATAAATCAAGTCACGACTATTTTGTCAGTGATCGCGAACAAATCTCAAAGAGCTTTCAATTCTACACCAAAAAGGTGGTCTTGCTTAAATTGTCTTAGTCTATGGGTTTAAAACTTATTACCTTTTAATTGTTTCAAACGTTTTTTTTCTGTAAGTTAACATTTAAAATCAATAACATATACTAACAATAGCAATTTGTAATGATAATGTTCAATAAAAATTATAAATAATAAATAACAAGTTTGAAAATTATTTATCGCTTTTTCTTTTAAACTATTATTAATGCTTCATTATATAACCTGTATGTACATAGGTTCTTTTAAATTAGTTTAAATAAACACTATCATACTATAATCTAAATTATTAATTAATAATCAATAAACAAATAATTAATAATTTATTGGTTAGAAAATAAAACGGTTTTATTTCATTTCTGATGAATTGGAGAACGATTGGTAGAAATTAAAAATTTTATTAATAGTAATTAATGTAGTCTAATTTTTATGTACAAATGAGCAACATATTTAATGATACATGAACTGTGTTACCAGAACTTTCTATCAAAAGTTTTGGTCCGTTACATTATTACAAAATTAGTAAAGACTTACTTTATAATGATTTTTTTACTATATATGCTATTACATGCTCTACTAATCGTATCGGCGATTAATAAATATTTTCCTGGTTTGTATATAACATTCAAATCATATTTTAATAATTTTATTATATTTCTTTATAATCTATTTTATTTATGCTTTTTTTTTCATTATACTAACCAGTAGTAAATGGTCTGTTAATGGTCTGTAGTTAGTCGATTAATTGATCAAATCAAATTAACTAAATTCCTTCTGTTCTAGATATTGTTCTCTTGTGCTCTTTCATGTTCTTCTGTAGATTCATCAAAAATTAAAATATCATCAATGTATATTAATACATCAGGTATATTATATATATCAAATATTTCTTCGTTATATTTCTGGAGGACTTTAGCTGAAATTTTTTATTAAGTATGTAAAATATAAAATAAAACAACTTCTTTACTGGCTTTTATTTGTTTGTTCGGTACCAGTTTCAAGCTTTTACAAACTCATCATCAGCCGAATGTCAAAATATTAAAATGCTACAAAATGGTAATAAAAATATAAAACATTTCCACAGAATAACTTACACGAACTACACAAAATACAGAGAAAACTTGAAATAGACATTTTTTAAACGAAATGGCAATCTTTTGAAACTGTAGTTTCCATTCTTTTAAAACCATCTTTTAAATCCAAGCCTCAATAATATTTAGCATTTTGAAGTCTAGATTTTAAATCATTTAGTGTAGGAATAGCACGATAATCAGTTAATAAATTCTCATTCAGATCTTTTGGATTCAAACACAACCTAAAACTTCCATTAGGTTTTCCAGCAATAACCAATTTATTTATCATTCAGATGAATTGTTAGCTTTTTCTATAACACCTTTTTTATTTAAATCATTTAATTTAATTTTTAATCTTTTTGTAAAGGTAATGAAATTCTTGTAGGTGGATTACAAACAGGTTTTACACCATTTTTTAGATTTATTTTATATACCTTTAAAAATATTCCTACTCCTTAAAATACATTTGAAAATGTATTACAAATAGTTGCTTATCTTTTTTTTTAATTAAAGAACTTTTCACAACTTTTTAACCCTAGTATTAACTATTGTTTTTATATTGAATTTTTAATATTACTATACCTAAGCTGTTTACTTCAAAACCTCCATAAGCTATTAGTTTTATTCCACTTTTACTTATATTATAATTTTTATCATTAATTTGTTATTTTCTTTTAAATATTATAATTTTTTTAAATATTATTTTTGGAATTATATTTATTTCACTTCCCGAATCTAATTTAAAATTAATTTTATATCCTTCAACGTTTAATTCTTTTTTCCAATATTTATTGAAACCAATTGAATCACAATAATAGGGTAAACAACCCAGTGTTTGACCGGTTAAGGATTTCTTAAGATCAGCGTTTGACCGAGCCATATTACTTTTCTTGTAGATCCTTGATCCTTTAAATAAAATGATCAAAGTATGATCAAATACATACTCGATTCATTTAAAGTTACTTACCTTACATATAAAGTATATCAACATGAATTAATATTTTTTTTATTAAAAAAGAAAACAGTATTTCGCATTTAGTGTTTGATCACTTTGATTATGTTACTTGACAGCTAATATCTAGTCTTTGACCTTCAAACCGGTCAATGTTTGACCGATTCTTAAAAGTGAAATATTACACTATCATTATTTCATTAAAAATGTTTTTTTACCCTTTAGGAAGCCCAAGTAAATGCAAGCAGTTATGTTTTAAACAATAGATGTCAAAGTATTAAACCCGTTTTTATTTTAAAAAAGAATGCAAAATACAAGCCGATTTATAAATAAAATAAATAAATCTTTGGCAAAATATGGAAAAAATAAAGCAAAGTGTAGCAAGAAAATGTATTTACTTAACATTACATATTTTATAAATTCCCCATTTCTTAATTGGTTTTGAATTTTGAATTTATCATACCACAAAACATCATCTCCACTTTTTACATCAACAGCCTTTTGAAAATCTGTTTCATTATATTTAAACTTGGACTTCGTTGCCATATTGGCATTGAAAAAATGTTACCTAATTCATATTTGTTAAATTTTCCAAATAGAATTTACATTTTCTGATAACTAACTACTATAGAATTGACCAACCTTTAATCCTTTTAATATTACTGACTGATTACTGCTTAAGTGCGTTCAATTACTTTTATTATTATAAAGAAGATTTTATAAAATAGAAAAGAATCGAACATTTACACTTATATTTATTTTAGGCTTAAACATTTATATATTTTAAAGTCGGTTAAAAAACTCAGTGTTTGACCAACTGTGTCCTATAATTGACCTACAGAAGAACTAGTAATTGACCGCATATTTAAATTGGTTGTATCTTACTTCTAAAGTAAAAAAGGTTTGGTCATATACTAAACAATTTAAACAGGAAGACATAAGCTTTAAAAACATGTATTACACATTATTCTATTTTGTTAATCAAATGTAAATACTTGTGAGATCATAAAACAACTAATTTGTCTAGTGTTTGACCGTTTGGTTAAGCCACCTTGTTTGGACGTATGTCTAGACAAGGTAGTATGCGAATAGGCCGGCAGTTAATGAGAAATTAAACAACTGAAACTCAAAAATGGTAAAATCGTGGACTTTGTGCTTGGTATAAGGTGGAGAAGAGACTTCCTTGGTTCCTTATTTTTTACATTTTTTTACAGAAATGGTCAAACATTGACTGACAGTCAATTACTGTTGTTTTACTCTACTCTGTTTCCTGTAATTCATTTACTACAACAATACTCAAATTTGTCACATCCCCCAAAATCTTTTCCTATCCTCCGATTGGAATGTAATTTCTTTTCGTTGACCTGGAACCGTCTTGAAAAAAGTCTCTTTGAGACTTTTTTCTTGTTGTAACCTCAACTCTGAAATCATTTAAAGTTTCCTTATCCGCAATTCCACCGAATATCATATAAGTCGACTTTGTTTGATTCAGTTTTAAATCAAGGCTTCACCAAATTCTTTAGATCCCCTAACAATACACCATTAGTTACAAAAAGCCTACGACATAGGAAAATCAATGTAGATATATGTATCGCCAGCCAAACAGTACATTTTACAGTTCCTCGAGGAATATAAGTTAAGGATGTAAATAACAAATAATAATGTCCCCAATATGGTTCTCTGCGGAACTCCAGAAAGAACCGGAAGAGGATCTGAGCGACGAATGCCCTACCAAACCAGCTGATGACGGCCAAACAGATAACTCCTCAAAAGATCCACAGAACAATTTTCGAAACCAATATGACTCAAAATGGATAGCAATAACTCGTGATTAATAGTGTCACAAGATTTACTGTAAACAAACAACTTTTGTATGAAAAGTTATTTTATAAAATTGATTGTTATGGAGATATACGCTATATTCTATACATAATGAGCATCTTGTGTACACAGAAGTAATGCTCGACACAAAATCAATAATAAATTATAAAAAAGGTTAAGATTCAGTTTAACAACAAACGTTAAATTCCAAAACATTTAAAACAAACACTGTTTTAAAGCCTTACCGTTGCTAAGATACAGCCGCTCGGTACGCATACCGGGACATCTGTACAATAACTTATAATATTATTTTTTTCCGGATCAATATGGCACTAATTGTAAATCGATTCTCATTTTTCAATTTTTAATAACGTTATATGTTGATATTAGATACTTTCTAGAGCGCTCAGTTTATTTGCGTCCTTGCAGATCAGTAGCCATGCCGAAAACATTCGGTTTCTATCTTATAGAAAAATATATGCGGGATTATAAGGGATGGCCCATACGCCAAGGATTTCGTGGATTCTTGCCAACAATAGTAGTAGTTATAAATGTAATTTGGGGATTTTATCCATTAATAATTGAAGTTACAAGTATAACATTGCCTAAGGTACATACATATTCTTTGTTATATTATTTTTCATAATTTTAGATTACAAGACAAATTTTCTAAAATTGTTAATGCATGTCGAATTCGGTGTGCTGGGGGCAATTGCTGTATGTTTTAATATTGTGCTGTATCGAAAACGCCATTGTTTACTCAAATTAACCAACTTAGTTAGCGATTTTCGTCGATCTGGTACTTCACAAAATAGTGAAGCGGTTGACAAAAAGCTAAATACTCTATTAAAATCAATTCGATATGGGGGACTTCTTTTTGCACAAGTTATTACATATTGCATTTTGTTTGGCGATGATTGTGTTACTTTTAAAAATATTAAGCATTGCACAATAATTGGATACTACGTTCCATTTGATTTGATGCAATGGGTTATAGCATTAGTATTGTTATTTCAACTATATACTGCTTATATTATAGTTATGTTCTTGCAAACCGTAATGCTCTTGTGCTGCTATATACCGGAGTTAATGAATATTCATATAATAAACCTTAAAGATATGATTGATAACATAAACTTAACAAGGAATAAGAAACGAAATAGGCAACATTTACGGCATGTTGTTTTGGCTCATCAACAGATATTTAGGTACTACGACATAAGATGAAAGAATTTTTTTCAATGTGTGATAAACAATTTTTTAGATTGTTTAATGTTGGGAATAACTTTATCCTTAATTTCCTTGTACCAGTAAAGGTTTTTGTTTTAATTTGTTTAGCGGTGGCTACAACTGAATTTGCTCTGGTTAGATTTTTGATGTATCTTATCTATGTAGCTTCATTAATTTATACATTATTTCAGGGAAAGGATATGATCAGCTTTTTTATTATCATAATAAGCTGTCTAAGTTTTTTTGTAAGCCATACTATTGGACAACGATTTACTACTACGGTAAGAATAACTCATTTTATGTATGCTATATGCGGAATTGGTGAGATATTAAGGACTTTTGTTTTTCTCATACAAGTGCTCATTAAGTATGACACCAGCTTATGATCTACAAAAGTACTTGTCGAATCAACTTAAGATTGAAAATGTGAATTTATCATTCCATTTCGGAAGCGCCATGTATGCCTTCCAACTGTTGAGTAAGGTATTCTTAAAATTAAAGTTTGATGAATATCATTGCGTTACAAGATCTTGTTAATCGCACTTCAATTAATATTTCTTAATCGTGGCGTAATGCAAAAAAGTTTTAGTACAAAAATTGTACGCGTTTATTGTATGCGAACTACATTTATATGCATTCATAGTTAAAACAAAAAATGCGAACATTTCGTCTGGTAGCACTTTGAACATCTATTATGACAATTACTAATCAAATAATAAAATGTTTCAAACAAAAGTTATGTATTTTGTCTTGAGGAATAGCACAGTGACAATAATCTGCGGTGTTTTGAAAACGACCAGGCGGATTTTAGTGCGACTTTTACGAAAATGTGTTGAATAATGATGTTTGTCGGATTCCCTTATTAGTTTTTCAAAATTAGACCTCCCTAATTTTTTATAAGCAATTTAATGTTATTATAAATTAAAGAGAAACAGAAATAAAACCATACTGAGAGAAGGGCCATCCAAACGGAATTCACTTTTTGAACGATGGTGCTGGCCAGCGGTTCAGGCGGGATGTGGCGTCTTTCCGTCTATGCACGATATATAGATATAATGATATTTAAAAATTTAGATAAAATTATTTTATTACAGTCAACAGCCCATACTTGAGACTGTTTTGGGACTCCTACATCAAAGAAAATATCATATTAAGCAATTAGTGATTTAAAAAATATGCCAGAGCTTTGAAGGGCCCTTATAATTACCGAATATGAATTTGCTTTTCATTAATTTTTTTTGGTTTGTTAAAAAATATGTAACTGTCCCAAGTTAGGACTACCTTCACCTATCTTGGGACACCCCTTTATTTTAATATGTGTACCATGTTTTGACTGCTAGTCTCTAACTAGAGACATAATAATTTTTTTTTACTTTTTAGAGTTCTAGGTGAGAAAAAAATTCAATTGAAAGCTAACTAAGTTGAAAGATAAAAAACTAACCTAACATTTTTCGCGCCATCCTCGATATCATCCACGTTAGGAAACAAAAAATATGCTTGGAACCTTTGTGTTGTTGCATACTTTACTGTCATCTTCCCATTACTATGTTAAGTAAGTGACTAAGTAACTAAGTGATAAAAATCACTTTTCCTATTGTTTCCGGCTGTCTTTCTTTGAACCGCTGTCATATGTAACGGTAACAACGACATAGTCATCTTCATTCGCTGAAGTTGATGGCATCTCTTCCAAATCCATCTGTTAATAGATTTCATCCAACCTATGACATTACAACCTTTTCATTATCAATTTCTTCGGCAACTACATCATCGAACAGTACATTCAAATTTTCATCTTCATTTGAAGAAATACTGTCATGTAGGATGAAGCTATAGCATCACTATTTTCAAAAGTTTCATCTGTTTTTTGAGCTTTCATCTCTTCTACAAACTCACCCTTTGATACACTTTTGAATGGTGTAATAGCGATTTTCGTTTTCCTTTGTTGGACACGAGTTTCCTTTGTTCGTATCTCTTTTATATTCCTGGAAAGCTGTTGTGCATGCTGCACGTGGCATTATTACTTGTGTCATGTGATCCATAGGACACTCTTCAAAAATCCTGCTATCAAATTAGCAGGTATGTTACTCTCAACCTGATCTAACATCTTTCTCAACAACCTTGTGAATTGATCCTTTCGTATAGTTCCATTAAATTTTTCTTTCTACTCTTTAAGCTGTTTTCTCCACGCTGTCTTGAAGGGGCTGAAGAAAGCCAAATCAAGAGATTAGCATAAGTAAGTGCCGTTAGGAACCAACAGGATGAACCGTATGTTGTATCAAGCCTCTAAAATTCCAACTGATAAGTGGCTAGAAAGATTGTCTCCGATATGGCCTTAGGGACGTCACCAAGCAGCAGTGCAATTAACATAAACCAGTCTTCAAAGAGGGCATCTTCAAACCATCCAAATTTAGATTGATTAAAGCGTACTCTTACCGGACCCCCTTCGGTCCAAGTGTTGTGCACAGCCTTGTATACGTGTGTGGTGGTGAGGCAATACTGCTGGCTGTTCCAGCAAATATTACTGAAAAATTGGATTTGGAAAAGTCTATGATCCGCTCCGGGCGTTTTGCTTTTTCTTTTTCCAATGACTTTACTCTTGTCTAGATCGTCTTAATTAATGCTTGTTTCACCATAATTAATGGTTGCCTCTGGGGAAACATCATTTAAAGATATTGCTAGTTCACTAAAGTAGGACTCTATTACTTCTGGGGAGACCCCGCTCTTGTTCTTTTGATATTATTACATAGGCGGCCCTTTATTTCTTCACTCTGCCTCTTTAAAATCCTTTTATCTATTTGATCCTAGACATATCATCAAACCGGGGCTCATTTAATCCATTTTTATCTAACATTTTTTTTAACACTGCTTATGTCAAAACTTGTCAGTGGAAATCCCCACTCGGCAGCTAGAGCGATGATTTTCCTTTCTTCATCATTGTTAAACACTGGAGGACGTGCATATCTATCCAGCTGTTTATTTTTGACAGCAGACTAATCTTCTGAACAACAAAGTAAACAAAAGGCAAATAATGCCACTTCCTTCTCTCAAATTTCTCTCATCTGGTTGGCCAACCCAAAAAAGGAAAATATCTCTTTTTGTCCCAAACTGGATACCTTTCCCAAGTACGGGCTAGTGACTGTACAAATTCAATAAGTATGTTTTTGTATATGGGACATAAATAATGCATAATAAATATGTTTTAATTTTGTTTTTAACATAGAAGCAACTGGCAACCAAAGTAATCGTCGCCCCAAATTTCTTGCATTAAAATATCTAACAGATAACGTGTTTGACACAATAATAAGAACGTGACAATTGTAAAAGATGTGATCTGATCATCGATAAAAATGAACATAATAGTAAGGAATATTCTGGCTTTATATCATCAGGTGGCTTCAGGAACCTTCCTGAAGCCACCTGATGATATATCCTTTTTCCATGCTGTTATTGTATTTCTGAAATTAAAATCCAACAATTCTTTGTAGTAATCGGCATTAGCTTTTTCTTTTTTTTCATAATTTTATCTAAAACTGTGAATATCATTTTATTTATATTTCGTGCGTAGACGGGAAGACGCCACGTCCAGCCTGAAGCGCAGGCCAGCACCATCTTTTCAACTGCCACCAATTCAAATTTGAAATTTTCTCGTGGAATAGTTTTTGAGAAAAAAATTGCAAAGTAGGCAAAGTTGCCGACACTCTTAAAAATTGGGCACACTTTTCACTTAACTCGCGATAAAAGAAATACCGTAGATTCGAAAATTTCCAAGTTAACATATGATACGCCGAAATATTCACTATTACAATAAACTTTACCCCTTTTTTTTCATCGAGCGATTTCAAAGATATCGATCTGTAAATTGAGCGGTCTTGATATCTGGCACGGACAATAGTCCTTATCTAAACGTCTAATTAAATAATCCTTTTTGATGATTTAATAGGTGGATAGTATTGCAGAATCTGTTTATAACCTGAACTGGTATGACACAGATATTTCAACACGAAAGGATATTCTGATTATACTCTGTATGAGTCAAAAAGCGCTGAAAATGGAACTACCAATGGTGGGTGAACTGTCACATGCAGCGGCAGCAAATGTATAAATATTTTACGTGTATTAAATAACATATTAATATATTAAAATTAAATTATTTTTCAGGATTACAAGAAGGCTTATGTATTCTTTAATGCGATATTAAAGTTTACAAAAAAAAGAATATTTTAAAATGCACTACAATGACTTTTTTTTGATTAACTGGTTATGACATGTTTGTTAAATAATGTTAAATATACTCACCAATTAATGTTGATTGTTACTAAAGAAAAATAGTAAAATTAACTGAAGAAAATGTGGTTATCATTTATTGCACCTAAATTGTTCGAAAACTGTAGTGTAATGATGTTGAAACTTAAGGTCTTGTTTTGAAATTTCTTGATGTATTTGGATTTGTATACATTAGTGATGGGAATACCGCACCTAACCGTGTCGCGCTCCAGGAACGGTCGCTACAAAAAAATACCGTTCCAAAATACCGTGATCTTGGATAGTTGCAACAGTTCCAATATAGTGTATCTGTATGAATAGAAAGGAACGGTTCATAGGAAATTGTCGCGTAAGAATACGCACAATAAATCGTCCAATAAATGAATAGAATATGACGGCAGTATTTCTCAAATTAAAATCATAACCTGTTTCGTAGCAAATTAGATGACTTCATATTCTCTAATATATGTTAAAATTTAGTAAATAAAACTTCTTACTTGCTAGTTATGTTTTTATATTTACAGTACTAGTTTCGGGAAAACTAGTTTCCCATCATCAGCCGAAACTACATATACCAAAACTGGTTAATACATTAAATAAAATGAAATAAATACAAATATAAATAAAAATGAACTTACTGTCAAGTTAATAAAACAGTTAAAAATATATAAAAGACGAACACAACACTTTAAAATTATTGTAAATTGATATTTAAAGATGACGAAAAAGATGACGAATACAGAATGACTGGTCCTGTTGGGAGTGAATGAAGAGAACTTGTTTTTGAAAACGGGTATTATGCTGTTATGTCCTTTAAATTCGTATATATAGGTCTTTCATATAATTGAACTTGTTCATTAAGTAATGTTTTTTTTTTATTTTTAACTTTATGTTTGTGAATTTCTAATGATTCTAACAAGTCCAATTTAATACCTTTTTCGAAAACTACTATTAAATATTCAGTTTTTCGAAAACTGCTATTAAAAATTGAGGTTTGCGTAGTACTCAGCAACTGTCAAAACGAGACTTTTTTGTTCACAGGACGTAAAAGTAAACTTTTAAAGCTCGAAAGCTCGAAAATTAAAGAATTTGTTACTATTAATGGTTGATTTATTGTTATGGACTAATTGCAAACACACCATAACTAACAATTAATTCTATTATATATCATAACATTTTCTGTTAAAATGCAAATTTATAATAGTAAATTGGTGACATTTCTGACATTTAAGAATAAGGTGCTCGCTTACGCTTGCAAAAAAAAATCGTTCTCGAATGCAAAAGTGTCATTTCGCTATCTAGAATCAAAAATAACTATTTCCACATCTGTGAACAAGATGTACATTTTCGTAATCTATTTGTTTCTATTGCATGTTTGTAAACATTTGAATTTTCTTTTGTTTTGTGTTCATGGATTCGTGTTTCAAATTTTCTTCCTGTTTGTCCAATATACAGGTTGTCTCACATAACTGGTTCATTAGAACTTTTTTAGGTTCCACTATTCGTAGAGACTAGGAACTTTGGTATCATGGGTTGTTCATTCTGATCTTTTAATTTAAAATATTTTCAAGATGGTCACCACTTCTGGTCTACCGGAAGTAGACCTCAACTTCGTTATTTTAAATGGAATGCTATAATTTTTATTACACCATTCAATTATACGTAAGAAAATATGTTGACTTTGATAATAGTTATTGATACCTAGCGTTTTTTGTTTTTCGAGTTATTTTGATTTTAAGTGTTTTTTGGCAAATATCACCATGCTTTTTAAAAGCAAATATCTCAGCCAACGAGAGTTCAAAAACGTTTTGCATTGGTACGATAACTCTTCATATACTGTTAAATAGATTGTCACTTGTTGTATCAGCATATCTTATACTGGCTGGTCAAAAATTGAGTTACCGTTTATCTGTATTCAATTGCGTGAAAGTCGAAAATTTTAAATGGAACGCCCCATAATTCCACACCTAATCAGAAAGGGAATTGAATTATCTGCAAATTATCTATAAACATTCCTATACCTATTTATTATAGTTTTCTTGCTATTGAGGAATTTATCAAAATCATACGTAAAATGCTAAAAACCGTTTATGTTCTTGTTAGAAGGTGATTTTGACAGTTTTTTGTTTAATTTATTTAAATTATTATAAGTATTATTTCTACAATGAACTCCGATTGAATAAACTTTAGATTTTTAGCTGTTATTTACCAAAAATAACCAAAAGAAAACCGAATAAATGAAACAATGGAAAACAACAATTTAATGACAAACATTAATATCAATAACATAAAAGAATCAAAAACTTAAAATTATAAAAATAAATTAAGTGAACTTAATTCTCTACAAACTATCTAGATACTTTCTTGTGCCTATTTGTTCTAGTTGCCCTCATATCTGGAAATTAATGGACGCATGCAATGCTGAAAAGTTTCTGGTTTTATGTTAGAAAGCCATGGGATTTTGTCAGCTTTTCATCCATATTTATGTTATTGTTGTCATTATTTAGTTGTGTCATCACTTACTTCCGTTAATGCCTTTGAATATCATGGCGAATTATTCTAACGACAACATTTTAAATTCGTTTTATATTCATGGCGGATGTAATAAAGTTTTGGATATGATTTGTTTCTTAGTTTTGGAAAGATCAAAATAACAAGAAATCATAAATCTCTATCACCAGCAGATTAAGATAATGGAATAAATGTTTTGTCATATTTTGTTGCTTTACCAAATTCTTCGGTAAAAGGTGCTTCGATCAATTCAGATGAATAATATTTTCCAAGAAAATACCGTTAATAAATAAAGTGAACTCTAGGAATATTTCATTTATGTTTTTCATTGTTTCATTTATGCGTTCTTCTGCTGGTTATTTTTGGTAAATAAAAGCTAACAGAATAAAGTTTATTCAATCGCAGATCATTCTAGAAAGAATACCAATGATAATTTAAATAAATTAAACAATAAACTGTCAAAATGTCATAGCCTCCTAATAAAAACTGAACGGCTACCAGCATTTTGTGTAGGATTTTGATAAAATGCTCAATATAAAGAAAACTATAATAAATAGGTACAGCAATGTTTGTAGATAATTTGTAAAGAATTAAATTCTCGTTTTGATAGGCTAAAACGGTATGGGGCGTTCCATTTAAAGTTTTCGACTTTCTCGCAATTGAATACAGCGAAACGGTAATTCAATTTTTGACCACGCCGTATAAGATACACTGATATAGCAAGTGACAATCTATTTAACAGCATATGAAGAGTTATCGCACCAATGCAAAACGTTTTTGAATTAACGTTGGCTGAGATATGTGCTTTTAAAGAGTATGGTGGTATTTTCCAAAAAACACTTAAAATCGAAATAACTCGAAAACAAGAAACGCTAAGTACCAATAGCTATTACCAAAGTCAACATATTTTCTTAGGTATAATTGAATGGTGTAATAAAACCTATAGCATCCATTTAAAATAACGAAGTTGAGGTCTACTTCCGGTAGACCGGAAGTGGTGGCCATCTTGAAAATATTTTATAGTAATAGATCGGAATGAACAACCCATGTTACCAAAATTTCAAGCCTCTACGAATAGTGGATCCTAGAAAAGTTCTAATGAACCAGTTACGTGAGACACCTGTATATGGAACCACATTCCACATTGTAAACAAATAAGATAAACTCCACTTTCTTTCATTTTGTCATAATTGTTGTTGTGGTAATTAGAAAAAATTTTGAGTAAATTATTATTGTTAGCAAAAGCCAAAGTGATGTTGTATTTTGAAAAAATCTTATTTGATTTGAAAGTAATATTATTGAATGTGATGGGTTTATATACACGTTCCATTTTTTCGGGTTATACGTATAATGGATCTGTTTTAATTTGTATTTGTCTAAAAATATTATTTATACCTCTAATAGGAAAACCATTTATTGCTACTAGATTGTATTTATAGTTTGATTCTTTAATTTTATTATCTTGTGATAAAGGATATTTTAAAAGTCGGTTAATTAGAAAACGGAAACTGACTAGTTTTTGGTTTTGAGGATGAGTGGAGTCATATGGGATAATTGTTGAAATCATTGATGGTTTGCGATAGATATCATATTCTATTTTTCCATTTTCAAGACGTTTTAAAGTTAAATCTAGAAAATTCAATGTATTATTTTTCTCTATTTCTATTGTAAATTTAAGTTTTTGATGTAATTTATTTAAATGTTTCAAGAAATCATTCAACATTTCCTCATCTCCCTCCCAAACACAAAAAACATCATCGACATATCTTACCCAACAATTAATACAAGCGCTATAAGGATTTGAATTGTTAAATATTTTATTATTCTCAATGTGATCAAGAGACAGGTCAGCAAGAATTCCTGAAAGTGGCATTCCCATTGGTAGACCTTCTGTAATATTATAAAAATTTCCGTTGAATGAGTAAAAGTTTTGTGTAACGACGTGTTTAAGAATTGAGTTCAATTGTTTAATTTTTTCTATATTATTATTGTAATATGTTGTGAAAAGGTCATTAGGTAATTTCAATGTAATGTCTATTGGAGTATTAGAATATAAATTAGTAACATCGAATGATACGATAATTTTATTTTTAAAATCTATCGTTTTTAGTCTTTCAATGAAATTGTATGAGTTTAAAACTGTGTGTTTTGGTTTAAAATCTGTTTCTTTAAATATGTTCAAAATGAAGCTGGCGAGTTTATATGTAGGAGATCCTTTAAAAGATGTTATGGGCCGAATCGGCATTTCTTTTTTGTGAAGTTTGGGTAAGGAATATATTCTTGGAATCTTCGGATTCATGTCGATAAAATAAGAACTATTGAAATATTTGTTACTTCTGTTACTTAATGTTGGTGTGTGTTCAATTAGTGTGTCTTTACTAATGTTTATGATGTCACTAGTTTTTCGAATGACTTTGTCTAGTGCATTTTGATTTAGTTTTATGTAGTTTTTATTTTCCATAAAGTTTTGGGTTTTACCAATGTATGTCTCTTTATCAAGCATTACTATGCCAGCTCCTTTGTCATCTTTTACGAATATTGTTCATCATTGTTCTTGATTTTATTTTTGATGGATTTTATAATTTTAGATTGTTCTATTTGGTGTTTGTTTTTATTGTTTATAGATGTTGTTTCTTCTTTTTTCAAAAAACCAATGAGGTTATTTTTCAAGTTGTTATTGTTAGGATGTTTTTTAATTATGATGTCAAATTCTATGGCGACGTCGGTTAATTTGGGCTTGTGTTGTATAGCGAATTTGTATCGTTTATTCAAGAATTCAATTTCTTTATTATCAAAGACAATGCTAGTGTAATTAATAAATTGTTTATTATCGTCTTATTTCCAATTTTAATCTTATTTAGGTGTTGTGCTTTGTGTTTCTGATTCTCAATTTTTCTCTTCTTCTTCCTCATATCTTCTTCCTTAATTGTTTTTGCATTTTCTCGTGATTTTATTATGATTTGATCAATTTCTAAAAACTGTAAATGTGTTCTGAGGTTTTGCCAGTGTTTCATATGTTTGATTTAAATTCTTAGTGACGTTTCTTTTCTTGCTTCATAATTTTGTTTATCAAAATTCGTTATCTTTTTCATTTGTGTAAAATGTCAATTTACAATAATTTTAAAGTGTTGTGTTCGTCTTTTGTACCTTTTTAATAGTTTTATTAACTTGACAGTAAGTTCATTTTATTTATATTTGTTTTTATTTCATTTTATTTAATGTATTAACCAGTTTTTGTATATGCAGATTCGGCTGATGATGGGAAACTAGTTTTCCCGAAACTAGTACCTTAAATATAAAAACATAACTAGCAAGTAAGAAGTTTTATTTACCAAAATTTAACATATATTAAAAATTTTATCTTGCAACATACTCATATTCTCTACCCCTAATTATCATAATTTAAAAAAATTACACGTTACCCGAAACTTGAAAAAGGTTATAAACGTTCAGAACAAGATTTCGTTCCTCATTCCTCAAATAGCGTACTATATGTAGGGTTATTAGTAATGATCAGAATTGTGTGTTTTAAAAATCGTGCTGGATGTTCCGTTCAATTATAATAATGCTCCAAAATATCGTTCCTCAAATACCGTACCATCTTGTAGTGATGGTATATATGTAACTCGTTCTGTTCTGTAAGGGGTATTTTAAAATCGCGTGGAATCGGTACTCCATACCAGCCCATCACTAGTATACATACTGATCGATAAATCGAGTTATGATTCTCGAAAAAATCTCAGAAGGCTTTCCATAATAGATATACAAAAAAACGTAATCTTCCTTAAATTGTCTTAGTCTGCTGGTTTCCAAACAGACTTACAATTAGATAGAAACCAACTTCCCGCAGCTGCTTCAGATGTGCAACGGCCGTTATGGCGGTATTACACGGTCTCTTTTGCTTTTCATTTTCCATGAATCAATCTAATTGAACCATGTAAACATAAAAGTGAACCGTGTAATATCGCCATTACTTTCCGCATAATTATTGGAGTATTTTTTTGAAACACAAATAATGAGATATTGTTATTTAAAAAACGTCCGTCCATTCTGTTCCATCGTATATTTCAATTATTCCTTTAGTTTGAAGTGAAGAAAAGTCTATAATTAAGATCCTTCAAGGTTCTAAAGATCAAATTTTTAACGAAAAGTCAATCACGAAAAATTTCAAATTTCAGTTGATCCTGTGTTATTCTTAGATTTTGTAGTTATTCTATTGTTACTCATTTGCTAGCACAGGCCGTCAAGTGTTACTAAATACCATTTACCGGACTGTTTTACTATAGTAAAAAATATTAGTATTAATATGTTGAGATAGCAAAGAAATTTGCAAAAATATAAAATCCTTCTAATTTTTGAAATAAGTTTTACATTGTAATTTTTCGTTTAGCAAAACCCAACAGTATGAAATAAAATGTTACACCATACACGTCCGGTAGGTTTTATCGTGATGAAAATGTAGATAAATGATACAGTTTGGACAAAACAATTTTTTCAGAACTTAGAAGCAAGCAAACCTTAGTTCATCAATATATTTTCCTTTGGAAAAAGAGAATTGCAAACTAATTTTCAAACATACAGTTATGACAAGATTTTTTATTTAAATTGCTAGACGAGAAAGACAATATCTCAAAATATCTAAAAGCAATAAGAACAGTTTTATCGATTTTATATTAAACTTTTTGTATTTCAAGATGATGATGATACGTCATTCCGTTGTCGCTAGTCTGTCTCATCTATCTTTTACTGCACTTTTTTTGTATCAATCTTCCATTCTTGTCTTGTGGTAATTGACTGTCGATCCGTTACACATCATTTGTTTGAAATTACATATACGCTAAAATTACAATTGATCCGTTTGTCTTGATGTCTATATTTATTATGAATGTATATATTTATGAAAATACTTGTTTCTTTGGCAATAAATATTATTATTATTAAAAACGAAATATCAAAGTGTAATATTCACAAATTTCATACTCAAGGAATAGAGTTACATTAAAAAATGATAACTATTATTAATGCACTAAACTTTATAAACAAACTTTTCATTGTAGAACACTTTTTTAAGTCCCTTATATAATGATTATTAATAATAATAATAAATTTGTACTGGATACTATTTTATTTGTACTGGATCTAAACGATTGTAGTTATCTCATGCAACTCTTATCAAACGGCCAGCAACATTTAGAGATCATATTAAAAAGTTTAGTAAGTCTAGTATAAATAATAATTTTACTAACGTACCTAGTAGTTAAAATCTTCATGTTTTCTGTAACCCTTTTGTGACTCTTAGTGACAAGAAAGAGATTGAAATTACGTCCGATATTGCTGCTTGCCATTTTAATGAAAGTCTTATAAGCATCTTGACTAAGAGTAAGAGTAAAGCTAGTACAAAAATTAACAATTTAATTAAAAAAAAACAAGCAAAATAGTAATATTAGTATCATTCTATCTCTTGTCTAAAGTGAAGGTGTAAATATCGTGACGAAAATTTTTTTGACTCATCACGTCTGTGGAACCACAATGCTGGTAAGATTCTCAAAGTAAAGATTCTTTTGGATTTGCAGGAGTAAATATAATCCAGACTATAAAGAAATTATCTTTCCGATAGAAAAGGACGAATAGACTAAGTTATTCTAAGTTATTATTTACCCAGTTTACCTGATTATTACAATTGTGATTTATTTTCTCATAATTCTGACCCTTTCTGATAAAATAATCATATTTACTGATTTCTGCATTTGTATGAGAATCATATGGAAACCCAACCCGTTACTTATAGCCGCCGGTTTGAGAAAGTATCAGTGCTGAAAATAAATACTCAATTGGGAATAGATTTAAACGACGAATAACGGTTCACGAAAAAACCTGAATTAGGTCTAAAAAAATTCATAATATCATACGCGCTGTTGAAAAAAGACTTTCTCAGCAGTTAATACAGTAAAATTAAAAAATAATTGACAATGATAACTTCAATCTAGAAAGAAACCATTCACAATGGGTGCTCTTTTGGAAGCAATATCAAGTATTTTAGAAGCAGTTATAGTCTTATGGAAGCTGAATCGAGTCAGTATTTTTTAAAAGCATTTCAAATCTTCTAGGAGCAGTATCAACTCTTCTGGAAGTATTTTCAGTCTTGCAGATGCAATATCAGGTCTTCTGAAGTATTTCAAGTATTCTAGAAGCAGTATTAAGTTTTCTGGAAGCATTTCAAGTTTTCCATAGCTAATATTAACTCTTTTGCAACAAATAACAGGTTTACTGGAAGCAATATCAAGTCTTTTAGAAGCAGTATCGAGTTGTCTGGAAGCATTTCAAGTCTTCTAGAGGCAATATCAAGTCTTCCGGAAGCACTTATGTCTTTTAGAAGCAGTATCAAGCGTTATGGAAGCATTTCAAGTTTCAACTTTAAACCAGGACAAGTGAACCTGAAAGTCAGTTTTACACTAAGAAATATCACCAGAAGATATCCCCAGATAGTTTTGACTAGAAATTTAAATTAACTAATTTAATTAATTCTTAATTTAAATTAATCAATTTATTACTTATTATTGTATTTATTTTCGTTTGCAATCGTCAACAGTAAATATAGAATTTATTATCTTAAAATTTTATTTTTCCAAAATATAATCTAAATAATATATAATAATTAATAATATATAAAATTCAGTGGACTAAACATCGTCTTGGTCTAAAGTCCCATTGCAAAACGTGCTAGTATCGTTATCGGCATTTACATGTATTAATAACAGTTTAATAACTTTGTCTATAATTCCAATTCATACATTCGTTTTTGCGTGTTCTTTGAATATGTATTCAACACAATTTTTCCAATTGTTAATGCTGACATTTTGGATGGCTTCCAATAAAAGATTTTTTAAATCTACCAATTTAAATGTGGTATTTTTAGAAGCCACCTCATTTTTTATTTGAGCTCACATTAATTTGATGGGATTTAGCTCTATATGTGGTGTATGGTGTGATGATAACAGCAACACAATTTTATTTTTCTTTTTTGCAAGTCATTACATACATACAGATCATATTTAGCTTCCTCGCTTATTGGCACCATGTTTCCTTCATATACAATATTTTTTAAAGTAAGCCAATTTTGCATTTAGTTTTTAGTTGAGGATGTGGTTGGTATTTTATTACAATAATTATAATCTCTGATAATTTTTCTAATAGATTTTGAAACAATTCTTCAAATACTTTTGCATTTATTTCTTCATGGTAATCTTCGTTAACAAAACCTGATTCAGCACCAATATGTATATCATAAATCGTTTTCCTTTTCCCGATGGATTTTAAGCTCCATAGTTAACCCTTCGATAAATGCCTCCCTCTTGCTCTGAATTGATTCGTGTACCCACACTTCTCCTTTGTATGACCTTCATTAACCTATTTCTCATCTCGTTAATAAACTGGTCGAAGTATGGAAACGATACGATTGGTTGATGCGATTTTTAAAATGTATTTCTTGGCAGCAGCCTCGACAACTGTATCAATAATATCAGTCATTTTCAATGAATTTTCGTCATTAATGTGTTGTTTATAGTGATTTATAATACTTTGCTTTTCAGACAAAGCTTTAAGTCTTTTAGTCTTTTAGAAACAGTATCAAGTCCTTCGGAAACATTTCAAGTTTTTTAGAAGCAGTGTCAAGTCTTCTAGAAGCATTTCAAGTCTGTCAGAGGCAATATCAAGTCTTCAAGCAACATAAAGATTTCTAGAAGTAGTATAGGAAGCAATATCGTGTCTCCTACAAGCATTTCAGCTCATTGAGAAGCAGTATCAAGTTTCTTAGAAGAAGTATCAAGCCTTTATACAAAATACGTGCTTTTCAATAAAAACGCGAGAGAATCATATGTTTGGAGTTTATTCGTATGGGTGCCTTGCACCTATTAAACATTTCGTAGAGAACTAAGATATTAGGCACTTATAATCTACCTTCAAGGTAGGATTGAGTAGAAAATGGTATGGCTTTTATAAACTTATCTGCTAGAGTGTTGAGTTGAAGCTTACGTTACTATTTTGAGTATAGTCATTTATTCAACAAGTAAGCAGATTGTCAAGAGGTAATTTCTCGTTGATTGGTTCAATTGCATTAAATTATTTAGGAAAGAAAACGAATTTGTACACCATGAGAGTATAAAATGTTCCCTCTGTGTCGTGACATATCATATGATTGATCATTATTTGATGAAATAATGGATCTCAAACATTATCCTTCTGGAGTTTTTGTATAAAAAGTGTTTAAATAAGCTTGTAGCATTTTAAGAAGCGTTGTGCACTGTTTAACTTTTAACCTGAAAAGGTATGAATATTATCGGTAGGCAAATATGATTTAGATTACGATGGAGTTTGTATGAAAAACAACTTAAATGACTAAATTAACTAAAATCGAAATGATCACCTTTTTGATAGTTTTAATTTCACTTAAAATAACACAAGTTAAAAGTAATTTAATATCTTATTAAGATATTAGTAATGTACTAACTGCTGTGATTTAACATATTTTCATTTAATATTATTCTATGTAATCATCATATTTCTTTATTTCAAGTATTACAAAGTAGTACATAAGCGGTAAAGCAAAAAAAAATGGAAATACTAGAGTAAGGGAGAGTTGCGAATAATGAAAATGTATTCATTTTCGCTTCGCCGCCACGGTATACGATCCGGAGGCTGCATCTCCCTCTGTTGTACTTAATAATGGACCGGAATTGGATCCGGTGCAGAAACGATGACGACGACGAAGACAACGAGAAGAAGAGGATGACGAAACTGTTGGCGCCGATCCACACATTGCCGCTATTGTCTCTTCTCACGCCGCGTGCATGGAAATCTCGGATTCTCTCTCGGATATGATGATATTTCCCTTATTGTTTGCTGAGGACTCTGCAGTCCACGAGCGCGAATAATACCCCAACCCTTCGTACACTGCACGAAAAGCGACGAAACCGACACAGTCCGATGCCTTCGGGATTCAAACGTGAATAAGTGGAAAAAAATTTAACAATTTAATTTAATCAAATTGATATCGATTTTAAAAACATCATCATTGAAAGCATGTTAAGATAACGTTTTGTGTACATGTAGGGAGGGTAGGTTTTAAAAGCGAAGAGTTTTCATCCCCCACATATGTAGAGTGTTACCCCTATATCAGAGAGGAAGCCTTCAATAGCATTAGTTAAATGGATACGCATTGACTCTAGAAGGTGAGCTTAGCAACCCCTAATTTGTACGCCAAGTTTCCCACCCTTTAAACTCATCCCTCCGAGCACATTTTCCCCAAACTCAACCTGTTTTTCCACCCCATCTGTAACCATAACCTCCTTTTTCGATCCTTTTTCTTTTAAATTCGAAAGCGAAAGATTTTTTCCTCTTTTTCCCGAAGACGACCCTGTCCCTTGTATTAACCGAGTTTGTAGCCGAAGTTTACTCGTCCTTAGCGCTACTTTACTTTAATTACTTGTTGCCCGATGGTAATTTGCTGCGGAGAAACAAAAAGAACATTCAAGGGATGTAAGAGAGGAAAAGGGGAAGCTTGGACGAGTGAAAAACGGGAGCCTTCAGGTTCGGTTTGCGGCGTAACTTTGAATGGAACCGGTAAAGTAATTTTTTAATGAGGAGGTGAGGGGATGGTTGACGGGGAAAACGGTTTAATTACCCCCAACTCTGCGAGTTCTATGAAAACGATGAGGTTTTTGGAGAGTTTCAAGCGTTAATGAGAATCTTATTTAAGACTGTTTTTGTAAAAAGTCAACCAAAAAAAATTGTTATTAAATTTTTTTAGTGGTAGACTCTTTTTTTCTCGATAATTTTTCATTTCAGAGAAAACCAATCCGGTTTTTTACATCGAATTATCCCCGGTCCGAAAAATCCGGGGGCCTATTGTGCCTTTTTAATTTTCATTTGTCGGTCGGTACGGGGGCGGCGACGCGGACTCCGTGCCGATGGGGGACGCTCGAAAACTGTCGGAGGGAGGGGTGTGCGGCGGCAAACAACGGGCAATGAATAAAATCATATATCCATCTGCGCGGGACCGAGTCGCGAATCGCGAACAAAGCCCTCAGCTTCGGAATTAAAAATCATTCATTTCATAGGCAAAATCAATCACCGCATCTGGTCCGATGGCGATTGTTGGCATTTTCATTCGCTAACTCCACCCAAACCACCCCGTTTTATCTACCAGGCTCAAACCCATCGAAAACAATACAAAACGCACCCGGATTAAACGCACACGCGAATTATTTTTGCATCGCTTACATCCTGTTGAATTGTTTTTACCCTTTTTGTGTTACTGTTTAGTTTTAAAATAATGGTATTAACTATTACGGATAAAAAGATTAATTTGTATCAATGTACATAAAATAATTGAATTTATTTAAGTATCATTAGGTATCAGATCCACTCTGTAAGTAGTATACTTAAAAATAGAAATAAATCTATTCAAGCTTTCATAACATTCTTTACACGCAGTAAATGAGTGGAGGAGACTATAACTTAAACATATATTTTTCATACACAATTAACCTTTATGTGACTGAGAAATAAAACACCGGCTAATGACGAGACTAGTACCCAGGTACTACATATCGATAATCTTAATGTTTGATATTGAAATCGTTTTGTATGAAATAAGAATCCAATGAATTCAAAAAATACTTGTGTTAACATATCATAAGTAAGCATTTATGTATTTAGACCTGTTTATAAACATGTTCGATCTTGATTCTGATATGCGCATGAAACGAATACTCGTTACATCAGGTTACACTATTCTATCGTAACATCTGAGACATGGTGCATCGTAAATAACTGTAGTTATAAGAAACAATTATAAATATAGTATAAATTAATGTTTATAATAATATGCTATATAATAGTATTGTGGTGTTGATAAAAAATGACAGATACTATCGTTGGATTGCGTAAGCCAAGATGTCAAAGGAAAAGGTAAGAAAATAGTAAATATAAAATAATAAATATAATAATTATATCCACTGAAGGTTAACACCTGACGAGGTTAGAGCGTCTTTAGACGAGTCATCTGATGAGGAGCCTTTTATTCCTTCAGATGAAGAGGAATATGTTCCCGAAAATTTAGATTTAGAAGCGTCCGATATTGAAGAGCAACCGTTTATTGAACAATCATTTTGAACGTCAGATGAAAGTGACTACGATGAACACGAAGTGGAATTGGAGTGCTCTTCAAAATCTACTATTTTGACAAGCAGAGATGGCACTGTACAGAATACTGTACCACAACGGCAGGCCCAAACAATTAGCCGTAATATTTTGAGAAGTAAAATGGGTGTAACAGCTGTAACTTGTACGTATAACACCAAAGGAATTATTTAGAACTATCATCTCCAACGACATCTGTTCCACAATTCTTCGGGAAAGTAATGCAAAAGGCCAACTGATAACAGAAAATTATAACATAAATGTTATTAGACGAGTTTTTAAGCCATTTATTCAAGAAGAATTGGATGCGATTCTCATAATTGCTGGCGTTCATAAGTCGAACAACGAACATATTACCGAAATGTGAAAATGCGATTCTTTGCCACTTATTCGAGCAGCCAAACTACTCGTGCTGAACGTGCTGAGAAGGATAAAGCTGCTCCCATCCGTGACATTTGGATGATGCTAAATAAGAATTTGGACGAATGTTATATGCCAAAAGAATGCATAATGGTTGATGAACAACTGTTTCCTTATCGAGGGCACACAAAATTTACACAGTATATTCCATCAAAGTCGGCGAAGTATGGAGAAAATAAAAATAATAAAAATATTTTGGGCGTGCGATGCGTCGAATGGTTACCCTCTACAAGGCCAAATTTATACAGGAAAACCGTCAAATACGACAAACAAATATTGAGGAACGAACTGTATTAGACTTGGTGGTCAAATACAAGAACTCTGGAAGAAACGTAACAACGGATAATTTCTTCACAAGTTTTCAGCTAGTGCAGACTCTCAATTCCTGGAAAATGTTTATGGTAGAAGCTGTTAGGAAAAATAAGACATTTATACCCTTCAACATGCAAGCCTCCAAAGAAAGATCTGTATATTCTACAAACTTTACATACAGCAAAAATGCAACTATATGCTCATACGTTCCAAAAAAAATAAGTCAGTTATTCTTCTCTCATCAATGCATATGACAAGAGAAGTTGAGGAGACTGACGTTGCCAAACCTGAAATAATAAAATATTATAACAAAACTAAAGGGGGAGTTGATGTAATGGATAAAATGTTGGCGGCATATACAGTGAAACGACGTACAAACCGTTGGCCGTTGGCTTTCTTTTTCAATATAATTGACATTGCAGGTTTGGCGTCGTATATTACATATCTGGAACACAACCCACAACATAAATCAACCGATCAGAGAAGAAAATATCTCAAAACTCTTGCAAATGAGGTATGTGTGCCTGCTATTATTACTCGAAGCAAAATTTCTAAAGTAATTGGAAATAATTTTACATGCAACTCAATTGAATTGGCTTTAGGTCGTCAAATTACAGAAGCAGTCAATACAACACGAGATGCAGTAAATAGGGATGAATCTGGACGTATCCAGTGTGTTGGATACTGTTATATCTGTCGGTCAAATTTCAAAAGACAAAGAAAAGCACGAAAAGCATGCAGTTCTTGCACAAAACCCATTTGTGCCGAACATTCTATATCCAAACCAGTTTGTGATTTGTGCAATAATAGAGCTAATTGATAAATTTGTTATTATTTTTTTATTTGTTCACGTCAATATTGTTTATCGTTGCCAATAAAATAATATTTCTATATTCTGTTTATGTCTTAATAGTTGGGTCACGCATTAAGAGATTTAAAATTTTTCAACATGATTTTAACCGAACAAAAATTAAAAAATGCAAAAATATTTTGACAATGATATACTTCAAGATGTCACGCAGATTTGCGTACAAAGAATAATAAATAAACAAGTTATAAGATATTAAATACGGAATTAGTACCCCGATACTATTTCAGTCACATAAGGGTTAATTCATACTTATTTTATTAAGACAATTTAGTCGTCAAATCATCCTTATTTATAATTAAAACAGTGCAATATTAAAGTACAGTAAAACCTCGACATACGTGATCCCGACTTACGTAAACTCGGAAATAGGTAGTAGTTAAGCGATTCTTCCCCTAATTCGCTCAGTAGAAGATTGCATCAATATTTTTAGCTCGTTCACATCAGTTTCATAAGAGAATCCACCGACTGTTGATTAGTCAGTTTGTAAGAATATTTTTAAGTGTTCTAGAACAACGTCAGCATTTCATATTTTATATACATAAACTTTAATTGAACGCTTTATTTATTTCCTTACATCCTAGCTATTACGTCAACAAAAAGAAAAGCATTTGACTCTCTAAATTTTCAAAGAAAACCAAAATTTTTAATACTTAAGTTAAAACGCAGTATTGTAAATGATTTTGAAGGAGACATGAAAACCTGTGAATTGGCACACAAGTTCAACCTTGCTTACACTACTGTCCATACAATAATAAAAGATAAAACTAAAATTTTTGACACTGTTAAAAATGCTCAGCCATTAAATTCAAATTTAATTCCTAAACGACATGATATAATAGCTGAAATGAAAGCCTTGCTTAAAGTGTGGTCTGAAAACCAAGTGAAGGTCAAAAATTGTCCGGTAGACCAGAATACCATATGTAATCAAGCCAGACAGATTTTTGAAAAGTTAAAAGAGCAAGCTGCAGATGATGCAAAAGATGAAGCTTTTGTTGTCAGCAATGGTTGGTTTTGTCGTCTTAAAAAAAGATGCGATTGGCACAATATTGCAGGATGTGGGGAAGCAACCCGTGCCGATAAAGTCGCTGTATCTGCTCTTCCTATCGAGTGGAAGAAATTAATAGAAGAAGGCAGGGCTTTTCTGGAAGGAAATGCCTCATAGAACGTTCATTGCGCGTCAAAAAAAAAATTTCAGGATTCAAAGCATCGAAAGATCGATTAACAGTTATGCTTGGTGGAAACGCTGCTGGCGATTTTAAACTAAAACCTTTGTTGGTGTATCGCAGTGAAAACCCAGTATCAAGATAATAATAGCCCTAAAGAATAAAACAAAATCAGAATTGCCCGTACTTTTGAAGTCCAATCGAAAAGCTTGGGTTACTGCTTCTTTATTTGAAGACTGGCTTGGAAATCATTTTATTCCGGTAGTTGAACGGTACTGTTCCTCTAAGAATATTCCATTTAAAGTAATATGATGTTAATTATTGGCAACGCTACTGGACACTCAGCAGCTAACCGTATCAACTGCGATCCTCGCGTTAAAGTAACATTTTTGCCCCTAAACACGACTAGTTTACTTCAACATATGGATCAAGGTGTTATTAAAACATTTAAGTCTTATTATACTCGGCGGTCATTTAACGGTTTAAACCAATCTCGATCGCAACTTGTCCATTAACGATTTTTGGAACAAATTTAATGTTTTTCATGCTGTTAGAATCACAGGGGAATCGTGGAACGAAGTTTCTTGAAAAACAATGAAGGGCGTTTGGAGAAAGCTTTGTCCGGACTTCTTTACTGATTCATCTAAAACGGTACCAGAAAATGATTCTGTAAACACTTTTATTTACTTGTTTTAATAAATACGATTAAATATCTATTTTTCGCGTTAACATTAATTTTAGTTCAAGTAGTAGTATTCTACTTACGTAAGTTTTTATCTACGAAATATGCACCGGTTCCACCTACTACGTATCTTCGGGATATTACTGTATTTGTTAATAAACATTATAAGGAAGATGATATTAAAGAATGGAGAGAAATGCTAGAAGCGAAAAAAATGAAATGCCAAATGGTAAGCTAAGCGTGGAAGAAACACGAGGAGTTCTAAAGAAAACTTTAACTGGAAAATAGAAAGGAAATAATTTATTACTAAAACTATCAATAAAAGACAGTTTGCCACAGTGAAATGGTGAGACATAATATTAAATTGGGATAAAAACATAATTGTACTTTATACACCAAAAGAAAATTAAGTTACATTAGTATTTGGTTGACACTGGTGGTTGTTAAGTTTCACTAAAAATTCTTAAGAAATTATAGAAGAGTCTGAAAAAACAAACGTCGTTCTGCCCTAATGCACAAACACACATAACTTTAATGGAAGATAAGCTCTTGTTAAATTTGTTATAAGCTCTGACGTTATAATTTTAATTTTTAAGTAAAAAAGTTACTGTTAAAAAGCGAAGTTACCGTAAAAAAATTCAACGTCAATACATACCATGTTTTAAATGTCAAAGATAATTTAATTCTTTTTAGTTATCAAATGCAACAGTAGTTACGGACAAACGTTTATTAGTGTTAATTATGCCACTTGGTACGCTCGTGATATAAGCTTAACCTTTATGAATTGCTCATATAATAATATACTATTATTCACGTTAGTAACATAATATAATGAAAAGTCAGAAAAAAAGAAACATGCATATGCCCACAAAAAATACTGTATTAAATAAAGATTTTGTTACTCTGCAAATTCGTCCTGCATATAGTTGCACCAAAAGTAATAGACCTTCCCGATAAGATTTGACTTTACACATTATTTAAAGTATACTCCTTCCATAGTTTTGACTTCTTCTGCAACCTGGTGAAGAACTTTCCATTCCAGAAGTCAGCATATCTCTTCATCGCTTCATATCTATGTAGTAGTAATCGCAGGTTTCCTTTGCCCCTTGTATCGTGTGCATGAAAGCTTAAAGTAAGTGTACATCTGTTTTAAATACCTGTTTACAGCTGTCAGAAATAATAATGAAAGTAGAATGGGGCCAAAAAAAGAAAGGTACAAAAAGAATGTAATTTTTAATGTAATCATATATGAAGCACTAATGAACATCTTCTCCAAAAATGATTACTGAAAATGGCAACAAGTTATATTTAGTGCGTGTTTGCAGAATAAATAACCATTCTAATAGTTTTTCATTATATCTACTAAATATATCTGTTATACAGGGTTTCGGTGAGTCGGGGCACAAATTAAACCGCATATACTAGAGTGAAAATGATTCGTGTAAATTTTTTTGGTCTAATCCAATAAATGGCGGTGTTATAGGTCAACAGAGTCAAGAAATTTTAACTGATTTTTCTAAACATTTTCAATACTGTTAAAAGTAGAACGCTGAAATTTGGTACAGTGTAAATTGATATCAAGTAGAATCATTAGATAGTTTGTGAGTTAAATCGATCCACAGGGACAATGTTATATAGCGTGTTCCTAAAATTTATATGCTCAGAATATTTTTAGTTGCTCGTAAACCTACACTTATTAACGCACCATTTAGGAACTTTTATTACTATTACGAAATTTAGATAAAATTTACCGTTTTAGAGTTAAATCCAAAATTGTTGGACCCCGGCAATAATGGTAATAAAAAAACTTCGGCGTCCAACATTTTTGGATTTAACTTAAAATGGTGAATTTTACCTAAATTTCGTAAAAGTCATAAAAGTTTCTAAAATAAATTTTCTATTGGAAAATGCAAAAATAAATGTGGGTTTATGAGCGAATAAAAAAGTTCTTTGCATATAAATTTTGGGAACACTGGATAGTATGGTTTCCGTCGATCGATTTAACTGACACCCTTACTAATCATTCTACTTGCTACTGGTTTACTCTGTACCAGCGCTCTACCTTTAACAGTATTGAAAATATTTAAAAAAATTAGTTAAAATTTCTTGACTTTGATGACCTATAACTCCACCATTTATTGATTTAGACAAAGAATTTTTATACGAATCATCATTATTTTTACTCTAGTATATGTGGTTTAATTTGTGCCCCGAGTCACCGAAACACCCTGTATAACAATAATAAATTCCTTTATTGCCGAATAACGAAATAAGAGAGATTAAAACAAAATAAAATGTAAGTACGCACTTATCGACCAAACGGCGAAGTTTGCATTACGACACTGTCATCGTCTGGTTTACTTAATCAAAATCAGAAGTAAAATATAAACAAAACAATCCTATAATATAAGAGATATTAGCACACACAAATCGAGACAGTTCGCTCTGGCGGTGTAGATCTAGATTAAATATTCTGGTACTCGACATGGCACAGACTTTTTTTTAATGCGCTGGTTTTGTTCGTTTTATTTCAGTATGTAACGTTATAAGGATCTTTTATAAGAAGATGTATTATGCATTATATTACACTTGTTACAGCAATGCAAATTCTATATTATGGCGGTAAATCAGATTCCCAGCAGTATATGAAAGTCTCTTTTTCTTCCTGTGTTTGTAAGTAATATATTGTTATTTCGCCTAGGATTTCATCCTGAAATATTCTAATTCTTTCAGTAGCTCTTAAAGCCTTTTACATTTACTAATAATTTAAACAGTCGTAGTAATATTAATTCAAACATTGATATAAAAGGTATGAATTCGTACCTTTCCAAAGTTATTAGTTTTTCAAAAAATTAATGTTTCGTTGTTACCATAAATTTATTATTATTATTACTTTATATTAATATATTTATATATTCTTTAAATTATTATTTCTTTGAATTTATAAGCAATAAATAGTATATAAAACTTTGAAATATGAGTAATAAGAATTTAACAATATGCAAATTTATGATCACAACGTTTATTCTTAAAAATTACATGTAAATATCATATTTACAACTAAATGCATGCAGTTTGAATATTAAACATGCTATATTTATATTATAAATATTTCTTATAATGACTATTTGACGAATTCGAATTTTAATCTGATTTTATTATTTTCCTATTACGAATAATCCGGTAAATAACAAGATTTTATAAGAGATCCTGGACAAAATATATCTGTAATACCTGTAATTCCCAAAGATATATTTTGATATATCCGGGAATTTTTTTGAAATAAAACAAATAATGTTATTAAAAAAATGTAAAATTGGCCAGTGTTCACTTTTTTGGCTACACAATTTCATATAAAAATTTTGTGGAAATACAAAAGTTAATAATGTACTGTATTATTATTTCTTTGAATTTTGTCAAATAAAAACATATCAGCACAATTCATTCTTCTCTATAAAAGATGTGATACAAGAGGAGTTTGTATGCTGCTAGTTGCTGCTAGTTTACAAGCTAGAATTAGAGAACATAAAGTCAACTCGAAATCCAATTTCGGAAGACACCTAATCTTCAACAACCATGATTTTCAAGAGGATAAAAATGTATGTTTTTTGCGAACTCAGGAAAGGCAACTTGATGAGGTTATTGAAACATATGAGTTCAATAATTTTATTATTAATAATCCTAACATTGTAAGTTCGAACGAAAAAGTTATTCCCGCTACCACTCCACTATACTCATGCCAAAAAATCAACATAACAGAATTAAAATTAAATAAGTTGTGCAAGAGGGCGAGAGAAATGAGTTTGGAGGCGGCCCATTTTCTGCACCACTTACCTCAACGTCACTCAAGTTCAAAATAATTTGACAAAAAATAGAATTTAATTGTCAACATTTTAATTCTAAAATTTATTTGCTACCACTCTATAGTTTATTTATTTTGATTCCAATATTTGTGTCAATTTCATTTTATAAAAAAATCATATATTAATATCTCAAATCGTTTTTGAGATATCTTTTGATGACGACAATTTGCTTCAAATGATTTTCAAAAAATTGTAAAAAATCTAATTCTTAAGACATGTTAATAAAGTGATGGCTATTTGGAAAGAAGCATGTACTTTTTCAACCTCGGTGAACCTGGATCTCGAGTTTACGATATTTTGGCTTTATTAGTACCATTCGATAAAGAATCGTTTGTAAGTCAGGACCTGAAGTGATGAAAATTTTTGAAAAAAAAAAGCCGGAACCGGATGCATTAATGTTATTCCAATGTTTTTCACAATGTTTCTACATTTTGAAAGTATGTAGAAAAATCAGTTCAAATTTCTTAACTTTGATGAGCTATAAATCCGCCAATAATTTTTAGACCATTAATTGTTATACGAATCATCACGATTTTCACTCTATTATATGTGGCTTAATTTGTGCCCCGAGTCACCTGAAACAAAAACTCTGTATATGCATGCACTCTGTTAATTATATGGAATTCTTATTACAAAATATACGCAGAAAATTGTCAATAAATAATAAACTTCCTTTATTAATTTATAATTTTGTCTTCAACCCTAATTTTGTTTTTTTACGTAAGTTGTTATCCCAGAAAATTGGACGTTTTCAATATCTGCAGGCCTTATTTATGTCATTGTAATTGCAAAAGCTGATCGTACTTTGATTAGATGATGGTATTTTGTAGTTGAAATGACGTAACTAAGGCTATCATATATTGAAAGCCTTTTTCTTTGGTTACATAAGTGGTTATATGTAATCAAAATATTAGAAGAGATAAAACAGTTTGAGAACTAAATTGGCTATTCAGAAATCACAAATGACGATGCCCACCGAGTTGAATCCGAATTCTAGTAGGACAAAATTATTTGAAGAGCTTAATTGAAGTCAGAAGGCTAGAATAGAACTCTATGCACTTAGTTTTCACAAGTTTCATTAGTTTTTTGAAAATTATTTGACAGTGAGATACTTGTTGAATCAACACTCAAACCAAATATGAAAAATCTCCAAACTGTTATCATGCTCAAGTCAACTGTCAAGAGTCTTAATACAAAAATTAATAGAAACTGAAAAATTAAAATCTATGGAGAAAAGTCTTATCCGTGAAAATTATTCGTTAAGGTCTATACATTAATAATAACGTCAAAATCTTTAAAATATTATAATCGATGTTTTTTATTGCAAATCTCTTTCATTACTCAAAAATCAAAACGTATGGTCGAAGACCTCATTCACTAAAATTGTTCATAATAGTATGGCAAAATCAAAAGCATAATCCATAACAAGTTACAACTTAGATATGACAAAATTACAGGAATACTCAAAAAAAGACTAAAACAGACAGAGAGACTTTTTGCATGAATATTGTTGGCAATGAACCAGTAAAGTCCATAACCAGATAAAACCAAAATAAAAACTCTGGGGGAATTAAAATTCTTAAAAAAACGACATTTAAGAGTCTTACTATAAAAAATAAATTTACATAATATAACTTCTTTTGTCTACAAACCGTAAGTTTTGACATTGATTTTTTTACTTTAATTCAATAAAATTGGAATCGGGATTCAGCTTAGCGTGCGCTGGAAGGCTTCCTGTACCAGCGATAAACGACCATAAAACCCTCCCGAAAGCTTTTCGTAAATTATCTTGCTTTTGCAATTTTAATAGTAGTGTTGTATCTGCCATTTATTTTTGTATTTTTGAAAAATCCATAAGTCTGACTCCAGATTCGTAATTAGCACTCCAAAAGATCTCACAATTTCCAAGTTTTATAAAAAATCAAGAGAAAATGCAAAGGTGTTGTTAGAACTAAAATTAGGATTAAGACTAGAACTATTTCTAGGACTAATACTAGATCTAACACAGACTAATACAAGATTAATACAAGATTAATACAAGATTAATACAAGACTAATACAAGATCTAACACTTTCGGATTTTCGGGTTTTGCCCTGCGTCTTTTGAAAAAGTGCTTTTTGTTTCGCATGCCATATTAGTCGAACCAGTTTCATACAATTTTGTTATAATAAAATATTTCAAAAAAGGAAAAATGGTCAAATATGTAATGTAACAATTAATATGCATAGAATCGAAAAATATACAAATTCCATTACTCCCCTACTTCGTATCATAGGCAACCTCTAGTCATGACGATATGTTAGATTTTAAAGATTTCACCATAACATACCAAAATTTTATGTAAAATGGGTCTCATACAAAAAAAAGATTTAAAGAACATTTTCCAACATCACCTTCTTATTCAAAAAAAACGATTAAATGTTTCAACAGAAAATAGGCTAATCACCTTTCAAAAAATTCAATACACCCTATTAATGTAGTACCCCGATCGCTTCATCTGCCGTTCTTCACACTTGAATCAAAGTAAATCATTGTTGGTACTGTAATAATTATCATTCCAATAAATAAACTTTTATAATCTAATATAAACTTTAAATCGTTTATTATATAAATCAATCTCGAAGCTTAATTTAAAACAAAAATTTTTATTTTCATATATTGCTATTCACACATATATTTTCGTTCATATATTTACTCTTAAAAGATTTTAAACTTTTATTTTTTTACAACTTTTGCTAATTGAATATAAAAAACAAAAGGGTTGAGTTAAAACTCGTAAAGGGGTTGAATTCGAAAAGCAGTGACTGCAGATATCACAGTGGTAAACGGCGACTAGGCGGACGCTTTAGAGAAAAGCACGCAGGTTTTGATCTCGTCTGCGGTCGGCTTCATGAATACTCCAATGATCAATGCTGTTAATAAACCAAGCAAAGCAGCCTGGCGAGTTGATTAATTAAACATCATCGGCGTTGGGACCGGGGCTCGCGTACACACAGGGAAACGGATCTTGCCTCGCTTGCACTGGAAACCCTTTCTATCTATGTGTGGGAACGCAAATTTGTGTATAGGTACGGAGCGGTACTCTACTGAATACTAATAACTTTCCGCTTAATTTTACTTATGATCAATTTATAACTAGGACTCCTAACTTACATAATGTAAATAAGATGATCTTTAACATTTTCTTTTTTAATAAAAGAATGAAAGAAAAAATGTCTTTATATCAAACCCTTTGTTTCTGCGTCTAGTCTCGCTTTTATAAACTAGTCTGATTAAGGCAGGCAAAACGCGCCCTTATTTTAGCTTGGGAAGAGAAGGAGGAGGTTCGCGAACAACAACGTCGTTATGAGCGGCCGACGCCGACGTCGACGCCCCAACAACAGCAACAAAAAAAAATGATGATGCGTCCTCCTCCGCGCATCCTCCATCTTCTACCATTCATTCGAACGGAACGCATTAGCTAAACAAGCTGCTGGCCCGGCATAATATAACTAATGGATGACAACGCTGATTGAAAAATTTCACAGAAACATAAAGCGGCCCAGAACTGAAAGGCAAATATGATCGGATGAACGCGAAAGCGTTCCCCAACTACTAACTCTACTCCTCTCTATATAGACTATATAGAGTAACAGAACTCTCAACAGCCGATACAAAATGCACATACACAGGGTTCGTATAAACGAGCTTTTTTCAATCTATTACAGTTAACCTTTTAGGTGTTAGATGAAATATTTTTATTTTTAATAAATCTATATTTACTTATTCTGTTTTATTATTCAGGTACTACGCATAAACTAAATTTAAATTGTAAATAACTATATAAAAAATTAACATTATCACAAAACCTTTCTTCAAGATAAATATTTTTTTATGATTTCGTCTTGAAACCACGTCCAATTAAATTGTAAATGATTACCATCAACTGAAAGAAAATGTAACTTTCCTGCTTCATCCAATTCTTTTAAGCCTAATCGATCCTGAAATTACAATAGTAATATTATTTCTTAAATACTTTTTATTTGTCGTATTATTTTTACTTCAGTATAAATTTTCGACTCGTTTAAGGGAACGATCTCTTTAGATTGACCCACTTTATAAAATCCAAACCATTCCGAAGCAATCGGTTGTACCATGCTATCTTTATCAAATTTAACCATAACAAAGTTCTCAATTTGCGATAGACGTTCTCGATACGTTTTATTTACATAACGTTCGTTGTTGATATCCGCCAAAAATGTGCTGTATTTGACGTAATCGGATTCATGAAGAGGATCGTGCCAATAAGTCGCTTGGACTAAATAATTCTGAACCCAACTAAAACAAACTGTATAATTAAAAAGAAAACATAAATAAACAATAAACTAACTTGAAATAAGCAGCATGGTTCAACAATCTCCTCATATAATCACAAGTTTGAAACGAAACTGACGGGCAATTTGGTAATCCATAAACACCTTGATGTTGGCCTCCTAAAGAAATTAAACTTCCCACTTTAGGTCCTTTACATCTTTGAATTAAAGCTCGTCTAAAAAAGAAATAATGAAATGAAAAGAATTTAACTTAATTTTTTGTTTACAAAAATTGAGCGCCTTGAGAAAATCCAACAGCATGATAACCATTTTGTAAGTTTGGATCACTGTTAATTAATTTGCACGCGTAATCAATTTGTTTATTAGGATGCATAAAAAATCCGTTTTCTACATCCGTCGGAATTGATGACCCAATTTTTAATGATGTAACATAAACTCCTGGTAAAGCTTCTTTTATTCCTTTAACGACGCTTCCAAGACTGAATGGAAAACAGCAGCTATCACCTTGAAAAAAAAAATAGAAAATGTTACAATAAGAAATGTGTGGTTATTAAAATTGTCATTGAATCATTTTCTTCCTTTGCACAATTCGGTTAATTGTTTAATTGTTAAGGTAGAAACTAGGATAACGTAAAGGAAAGAAAGTTTTCAGGTTCATGTTTAGTGTTAAACTAGGACAGTCATTATCGAACATGCATTCTAAATGAGTTTAATATGCAAACTATTTTTGTATCGTTCCGGATTGAATATAACTGCAATTGGTTAACCATTTGATCAACTTTCCTGCAGTTCATATCAACCGCAATGACGTAACAAAAATTGTTTTGAATAGGTTATGGTCATTTATAAGTAAAATGAATAGGTTATATTTTAGTTATTTTGTTTTGTTTCGGAAATAAATTCATTGATTTTCTTTAGAAAAATTTTATAAATAATACTTGACTTAAGAATAATATTCATATTTAATTCTATATCTAAAATTAATGAACTGAAATGTTTATGTTAGACGTAGAGATAAGAATATAAATACCTTTGATGACCTTTGACTGAAAAACTAGATAAGTTCTAAATATTAAAGATATTCCTTTTATACCGTTGAATCTTAAGTTAACTATGGTGTGTATTAGTATGTTTTCTAATTTAGGATTTTTCACATTTTTCTGGATATCTCGAAAACAGGACGTGATGGAGAAAAATTGAAAACAGTTCCATAATCAGGTCAACTTTCTACATTATATGACTGAAGTTTGCAAAGTAGTCTTACTTATGTTAAATGCTGGTTGAAATACTTGCTTAGAAGTATTTTTAAAATTTTCTATTATAAATATTTAATAGTAATACAGTTTAGGAATAACTTGTCAATATTATCTACCAATTTTAGAGCTGTTTTTTTGCGTATACTACATGTCTTAGGACCCATACCTTTTCACTTCTAGGTCTTGTGTTACATCGTTGTCAAATTAGTTCTGAAAGTATCCTTTTTCAGAAATTATTCATTGTTGAGGCCGTCGTTAGAAAAATGTCTTCAGATGCACGACTAAATCCAAGCCAACCCAACCTTGTATATTTGAGCCAGACTACGATACCATACAAAGATATTCAGCGCCCCAGGGATGGGTTGGACGAACGAAACGAGTGCACCTCAGATGGGACACTGGATATATGTGTAATAGGGACACCATGTATTTCATTGCAAATACAGGCACCTACTAGGAGTTGGTGTACCCCTATTAGCCCTTATGTTTAGGATGGCGCTATACATAATATGAAATACAAAAATTTAAAATGCAACAAAAATGTATTCAAAAATAATAATTTTTTACAATGTAGATACATTTTCAGAAGAAGGATCAGTTGGGAATTTTTCTTATTGAAATATAATGAAATTTTGAAATCGTGTTTTTTCAAAACCATGGATGGTCAGTAGGTGGGATGTCAGTATTATAAAATAAATACAGAATCAGTTTGAGGAGTTGGACGACTACGACTACCTCCAATTACTCAAAGTCTACAACATTCGTCTTCTTGTTTCCATGTTTCCTATAACATTTTTATATTTATTTGCTAAAACAAGTCTTTTCTGTTGAAAATTATAAGCTTTATTTTAAATTATATTTTCATTTTTTGTCATATCATTTTTTCACACTTTTTTTTCATTTCCGACACTATCTAATAGGTAAAACTTTAATCCGTACTTCGAACTGGTATCTAATTTTATTGGTGATTAAAAATTTGAATCAATGCAGCGTAATTTGCGCTCTCAACAAAATTTATTTAAAAAAGCTAATTCAGAAAATGGAAGCACTAACTTTAGTTAGGGTAAAAGTTACTTGTTTATTGGTGAACAAAGAAAAACATTTTATCAATGGAATGTATACTGGTAAAATGTATCTAGAAAAGCTTGTCGAATTGACGATATTGGAGAGATTACTGGTAAAGCATTAATTCAATCCTGTTTCAAATCATAACTCAAAACAAGTGATGAACTTAACAGCACCCAAGAATTAGCCTCCGTTAATTGTATGCACAACACTACAACTGGAGAAGATATCTTCAAATAAATACAAAAAACTTTGGCAAAATATAACTTGGATTCGAATCGACACCAATGTGTGATAATTCATGGAGGAATCAACATGTCTGGTTCAAACATCGTTGTGGTTGTTCAAATTAAAATAACTTGTGAAGGTGCTGGAGTATCAGCACCAATTTTTCTGTACTGTGTTATACATCAATAAGCCCAACGTGTAAAACATGTCGAGATGAGCGTTTTGAAACCAATAGCTTCTGTCGTATATTTTATTCGATCGCATGTACTTAACCTCGCCAATTTCCATCTTTTCTTAAAGAAATTGAATCAGAGTCTGTTGACCTATCGTATTATATTGTAGTTCGATGGCTTAATTGTGGAAAAGTACTATTGCAATTTTTTAAACATAGAAAAGAATTTGAGATATTTCTTGTGGAGCAAAATCACCCTGAAAAACTTTTATTGGATGCTGAGTGGTTCTGGCAATTGACTTCTCTTGCAGATGTTATAACACATGTGAATAACTTGAACTTAAAGCTTTCAGATAAAAACAACTTAACATGTGATTTATACGAGCAAATCAAAGCACTCAGGACAAAGCTGTAATTTTATTATAATTTTATCAATTTCACGTATCGTGCCAGGAAATGAAGGAGCCATCGCAGATTTATAACAAGAATTTTAAAAGTCATTTTCTGATCTTGACATAAATTCTAAGGATATTCGTCTTTTTCAAAATCCATTCGACTGCCATGTTACCGAAATTCCAAGCGACTTTTAAATAGAAATTGTCGATCCCCAAGCTAACGATGAAATTAAAGAAATCAAGAATAAATACAAGGAAGGAAACTTGGTCGACTTTTATAAATACTTGAATGTAAGAGAGGAAGAAATTTCTATGTTTGGGACTACCTATTTGTGCAAACAAACATTTTCCATTATGAAGTATTTGAAATCAATATGCAGGGCAAATTTATCAGATGATCATTTAGAATCACTGCGATTATTAACTCTGAGGGGCGGACTTTTTCAAATCAAAAATCGCAAAGTGGGCACAACGTTTTAAAAGCGTTTTTATTTGGCCAACTTTTGTTAATATGTCTAATTTGATGATTATTAAAAGTAGTCTAAACAATGTTTCGAAAAATTTGTGTATTTGCAAAAAAACAAGATGCGCTTCATACAATGTACCACCGCCCACAATAAACACTTTAGCCGAAATGACATTGTTCAAAGCAATTTTTATTTTTGTTTAAACAAAGTGCCACTTTACACACCGAGCACTGCCAGTTAGATCGAACATCAGTCTTCTTCGTGCTGTGCACTTTGCGAAGTATTGTTTTTGGTAGTTCTGGTTTGTGTTCTTTTAATTGTACAGGACATCCTGATGATTTTCGTTTTACACTTATCAGACTATATAAGAGTCTGATAAGTAACTATATATAACAACCTGAAGTTTTTCATAGACATTTTAGGCAAATTCAGATTTTTGTATAGGATGAAAGCATTCAGAACGCATGCATTAATTAGGTTAAAAATCCTATGCCACCATTTGTGAGCCTTTCGATTTAGCTCATAAGCATGTTTATTTTGGTCAAATTTGTTCGACATTTCATGTTCCAATTGTAATCTGTCACTATTTTTGGACATGGAATCGTTTCATGTGGTCCACCTTTCTTCCTTCTCTTTACTTCTAACACATCTTCGTGATGGTGGTAGCTCTCAACCACTGTACAGCAAAAGGAGCAGAGAATAAAAAAGTGGTCTATTTTGTGTACCAGCAAGCACAAAGGTCAAAATTCGGGGTGGTACATAAGCCACCCACCAACCCTCAAAGAGTTAATTGATGAGACGGATTTGAATCCTACTACAAAGAAATACTTCAAAAAAAAAAGCACAGTTCCGTCATTCCCAATAAAATCTTTATAAAACTTATTCCTATCTATGTAAAAAAATAAAAGTCAATACTATTTATTCATAATGCGTTTTTTAATTCTCATATTCACGTTACCCATTTCAAATAGACTTAAATTCTAATTAGCCCTTGCGGCAGAAAGTTTGGACACCTACGTTCTAGATTACTTGATCTGCTTCCAGAAGACTTGAAATGCTTCCAGAGTACTTGATATGCTTCCAAAAGACTTGATGTTGCCTCTGAAAGACTTGAAAAACTTCCAGAAGACGTGATACTGCTTCTATAAGACTTGATATTGTTTCCAGAAGACTAGAAATGTTTCCAAAAGAGCACCAAATTTTTAATGATTTTATCTGGTTTGAATTATTTTCAATTAATTTTTTAATATGTAAGCTTATTCTTCCTAATTCAGTGCTAGCATCTTTAGCGTTCTTTTTTGAGAGCACTTTGAATTCTTTCGAACCTTTTCAAGTCCAAGGCTTTGAGTCTTCTCACCAAATAGGAAATTAAAAACGAAATTAAATGCTTTTAAAGATTCTCCAAGTTGCTTTTAAAGGTTTATCTGTTAATACCGAGCGAAGTTTCTTTGTAACACAACAGGGGGCAGAAAAATCATTGCGGATAGAGATAGGAGCATGGATCAAGAATTTGGTCTGGATCCATCCTGGTGAAACATATTAACATTTAAATTGCAATATTCTCTACAATTTAACTGTTAATATTTTTCATTTGTCATATTTTCCAGCTGATATCTATTAATACAGAGTGTTTGGTACATAAACGTATTTTTTTAAATGCTTTATTATAGCATTCATTTGTAATTGATTAAGACAAGTATAAAATGTTGGCATAAAACTATTTTTTAGCTCTAAATTTTAACATTGGTGGGAGTACATACTAAAAATGTATAAAAACAAAAAATTTAAATAATTTCTTAACTAATCAATTTTATAAAAGGCATATTGAGTGCTTATTTCCTCTATAACAATCAATTTCAATAAATTGGTTTACAAATTTGCCAGTCACTCTGTATAATCCCCTTTTTATCTACATTATTAGTCGTATTTTTTTCATTTTAACATACTCTATAATTTAGATGGTAATATTTTCTTTTATTAAGTATCTTCTATGTGGTTCCCGACTTTATGTAACTATTAACATATTTTCCCACGAAATGTCTATTTTTATCCATAATATTATAGTAGGAAGTATTTGCTTTGACTCAATTCAATCGATGTTTTCGATAAGGTTATTAACTTTGTCTGATTTTTAAAACATTTTTTAGTTAATCGCTATTCCTTTAATTAATTTAACATTTCGATTCTTTTATCTCATTCATTTCTTTTTCTTTTTTCTTAAAGTTTTAATAAAACAACTTAATAAAATTATAACACTATAACTTAAAAACCGATTCTAACACTTTTCCAAAAGGGATTGAGTCATTTCATATGGATCTACCATAGGTAACTGTTTTTTATCAACCTCTCAAGAATTAAAAAAAAGAAATTAAACATGATTATACAAATGAGTAAATATAATAAAACAATAATAATAAAATCAATGGTAACAAAAAAAGAGAAAAGAGAGAAAAGCTCACAGAGCGAAAGGAGAAAGAGGCATAAAAGTGAAAAAAAGAATTAAACAGAAACAGCAATAGAAAATACAAGAAACATGTGCAAATAATATCCAGAAGGACAAAAGAATGATAAACTGAACATGAAAATTATTATAACTGCTGAAGAAGCTGATAATTTGAAAAGCTGGTTTAAAGCCAACAGTACAGTTTGATGTGCAACGGAATACTGTTATAAACTATAATAGTAGTAGTAAACTATAATAGTAGTAGTAAACTATAATAGTAGTAGTAAACTATAATAGTAGTAATAAACTATAATAGTAGTAGTAAACTATAATAGTAGTAATAAACTATAATTTTAGTAATGATATTGAGGCATAGTTTCGAAGCACGAGTAATCAATTTATCGAGATCACTATAAATGCATTGTAAACCAAAGGCCTTTGGTGAAGAGCAAATGAAAAGTATGTATAGCTGAGTATCAGCAAACATATGTATAGCGCACTATCTCAGAACGTCGACTAGGTTGCAGGTATAAATTAAGTACAGTACAGAGGTGATTCCAAAACAGACCCTAACTGTGTACACCAGATGTAACGATTGCATCATTGGAATGAAGTCTATAACTACCTGCTTTCAATGAAGCAGATACTGTTCAAAGAAGATACAAAGTTTCTGTGAGCAACCAATGTAGTGAAGAATAGCAAGAAGGATTCTATAATATACGGTAAGAAATACTTTTCAGAAATCTAAAAGAATAAGAACAAATCCCGAATAATATTATCTCTCACCTCTAACAAAGCTGTAGTACAACTAAATCTAGGTCTGAAGCCAGATTGAACAGAAAGCAAAATCTCAAAAGTATCCAAACGATTTCGGAGCCACAGAGCAATAATTTTTTTCAAACCCTTGCAGACAACCGATAAGTACAGATCACTGTGATTACAGTGATCACTTTAGATCACTGTACGCTGTAGGATTGTTATTCTTAGGTAGAGGAACATTTAAAGCAGCCTTCCAGATGGATGGGAATACAGAAAATTCAAAACAGTAATTAATAATATGACACAAATATGGAAAAATAATAGGACAGCTTAGGAATAACATTTTGACACCGATTTCATCTTTACCAATCACGTTAGTTTTAATTGACAGCAAAATTTCAGAAACTTCCTACTCCGATGAAAGGAAAAAATTGAAAACATTAGAGACAGATGGAACAGCATTTACTTGTGATGTTAAAAAAAAAATTATTAATGGAATCATCACACAATATTGCAGGGAGAGATCATCCTCTAGAATTAATAATGGCCATTTTATTAAATACACTATTCTCCAAAATTATCGCACCACTTAAATTATGCATTAACTTTAAAAGATTTTTTTGTATAGGTTGATTTTTAGGGAAGAAATGTGTTGATGGTTTCTGAAAATTGTCAACGTTTTACCCATATACGGGGTGTGAAAAGAAATTTATGTATTTTCTTCTATATTTCCAACATCCTGTGGAACTTATCAGAATGAACCGTTACATTCCATTTACATTACGTTAGAATGGCAACCCTTCTCTACATTTTCGTTCAAGAATTATCTCGATATCTCTTTTATCAAGGAAGATACACATTTTTTAAGTTTGACCTAATTTTGTTGAAATGTAGTCCTTACTAATGAAACAAACGGGATATGAATCAATATATCAAACAGTTTCACAGAAGTGTTTATCATTTTTATTTACGCATTTGGCAAGTTGCTGCTTTGAGTTATTAAGTGTTTATTTGACATGGATCGTATTTCAAGATAATTAAACCGCAATGAGTGTGTTGAGGCAGTTACTTTAGCCAATAAAGGAATAAGTTATCGTGAAATAGGCTTGAGATTTGCAGTTTCTCATACAGCAATATCACGTGCCTTTCAACGATTTCAAGAAACAAATGATCAACCAAGACGACCTGGACAAGGAAGAAGATCGTTTTATTAGACTTCTTGCTTTAAGACGTTTTGTTACAATGAGAAACTTACAGATACAAGTAGCAGATATTTATAATATTCGAATTAAGATACTAACACTGTACAAAGGCGTCTCGCTAAAGGTGATTTGCATGCAATTATTCCTGCCAGAGCACCAAATTTAAGCGCAAATCATCGTAGAAAGAGATTACAATTTGCCAGAGAACATCTTGACAGGAATGATGATGACTGGGAACAAGTAGTGTTCACAGAAGAAATTCGTGTGCAACATACGATCGACAGCTTTATTTAACGATTATTTAAGGATCTGTAATGGTTTGGGATGGAATTTCGCTTACAGCACGAACAGACCTTTCTTCTTTGCGAAGAGGTTCATTAACAGGTGAAAGATATATTACAGACAGTTTATCAGAACACGTGGTACCCATTGCTCCTTACATAGAAAATAATTCTTTATGACTATTTGGATGAAGTTGGTATATAAACCATGGACTGGTCACCATGTGGCCCTGATCTCAATCTAATAGAGAATTTATGGGATAATATTGATCGTCAGTTAAAGGGCGGACATCCACTACATGTCGGTTTGGACGACGTTGACAGGATGGTAAGAGAGGTTTCGTATGCAATTGATCAAGATCAAATTCGACTCTTGATTTTAAGTATGCCTCGTCGGTGTTAAGAAGTGATTCATAAGAGAGGTGGAAATACACGTTATTAGGTGATTTTGAGAGAATTGATTAAGGATTATGTAGTGTTTTTTCAGTTTTCACCTACTTGTTTATAATGTTAATAAAAATTCGTTACATTTAAACTTGTATATCTTCCTTGATAAGAGAGATACCAAGATGATTCTTGAACGAAAATGTAGAGAAGGGTTGCTATTCTAACGTACTGTAAATGGAATGTAGGAAACGAATGGAACGGTTCTTTTTGACAATTCCACAGGGTGTTGCAAAAGTAGAAGAAAAAACATAAATTTCTTTTCACACCCCGTGTATGGGTGAAACGTTGACAATTGTCAGAAATCAATACCTTTAAACTTAATACATAATTTAGGTGATGCGATAATTTTGGAGCGTAGTGTATATTCCACAGCTCACGACTGTTTTCCTGTTGTATACAAAAATTTGTAAAGTTGCGCAATTTTTTATAATAAGCAAAATCAGTTACGCATTTAGTTCTGTTTAATTTGTTATACAGGGCCCATACTTTTCCCATGTGAAGTTGTCCTGATGGGTGCATATATACTTATCAAAAAGAGATAACACAAAATTATTAAAAGGTAAACCCTTATCCTTTATTTAAAATCTCTACCCACTTTTATCAACCTACAGTTAAATGAACTAGCGGTGGTTATATCGATTTTAAGCGCCCCCATTGGTTATGAACCGGTTTTAACTGTTAGATAAGTTTATCAAGAGATGGTAAAAGTGGCCCTAAGCTTATAAATCTGGGTATATCACCTTGAGAATCAGAAAATCGTAATGTAATGGATAAGCGAATGATCAGCAACATTATGTACCGGAACTACACCCCAACAATTATGGTTGTTGATGTAGAAGGAAAACGTGTGGGAGTGTCAATAATCTATCTAAAACCAAAAGATTTTAGGAATGACAAATACTGTCTATAGTAATCACTCCTTTTTACGTCCTTTTAATATATTCTACAATTTAGCTGACAATATGTTTTTTTATTAAACACCTACTTATGCTGTCCCTATATTTTTGTATCTGTTAACATCTTTTTTCACGCAACTTCTATTTTATCCAGAATATTCAGACATCAAATAATTGCTTAGATTTAATTTCTAATGATATTATTTATATTAGTACTAATTAAGTATCAAATTATCCTTAATCCAATCGGTTATCTATACAGACACTTTACCTAACTAACTATTTAATATATTTTTCTATCTGCTCGCTTTTTCTTTGTAGGTTTTAACTGCTAACATTTTCCTCCATCTAGAATCTTTTACGTGATTCGTTTAACCTTTTCAAAGTTTTTTTTTTCTTCAGGATATGACAAGTGAATGAGTGATTTTCCAAACTACAGATATAAAAGAAGAAACGAAGAAAAAAGAAAAAGTCTGTACTGGAATGACGGTGCTCAAAGATTGATATACGTATAATGTATAGTCATCTGGCGTAACTAGATTTCGTCAAACATTTACGAAACATTAATGAAGATTACAACGTTTCATTAACATTAATGACTTTACAACATCTAAATTTGTTTTTAATTATCTTTCATTAGATCTGAAATCAAAATCAAAAATAATGGTTTACCATATAAATATTTTGAATTGGTTTTTGCAAAAAGATTTATTAAATTTCTTAATCTTTAAGAATCACGTTATATTTTATTCATCTAATCTTTTTTGTTCCCACAATCACCTTTAAAATCTTTCTGTAAATTTCTAATTAAATAAATTAATTGGCAATAATGAAAACAAACTTCGATGAATCAAATTTATTCTAAAACGATTCGAATAAATCCTAAAACATAATTAAATCGATAAAACTAAGGTCTTTTGTCATGTTAACTTTCTATTTCACAGTGGTCTCAAAATACCCTTTATGTTATATTACATGCGAAGATTTTTATGTTGCAACTTGAGACCTAAATATCTATTACAACATAATACCTTACGCTTTAATTACTCAATAATATATTTAATATAAAATGTTTGAAAAGTAATTGAATTAAATTGTTTGATATTTTTTATCAAAAATAAATTAAATCGCGATATCACTCCGAATTAGTAATTTAATAATCTTTTTGAATTTAAATTTTCCTCACAAAGGAATTTTATTAATAGAATGACTAATTGTTTATAATCTCAAAAATAGTTTTTTAACAAATAGTCAGATACAAATTATGATTCATTGCTGATAATCTAATATTAGTATAAAGGTTCAGTTTAAAGATATTCGTTAACAACTAAAAAACGAAGAAAATAAATTGAGTCATATTTCCTTGATTAAATGAATCATTTTACGATTCATAACCGCTTTAAAACATGACATATCTTCAACCGCTTTTATAAACAAACAATAATCTGAATCAACGACTTTCTTATCAAAGAACCTTCTAAATAAACTCCCAAGGTTAAACTTCGCGTAAAAGAACCGCAAACAATTAACAATGTGAGTACATTCTTTCACTATTCATCACCATATTCATAACAATTCAATATGTTCTCATGATTTTTCTCATGAGATAGTATTACTTTTTATCCTTTCAAACAAAAAGTGTTAATTAACTTACCCATGCCATGCCAAAGAACTATAGGTGTGTAATAATCGCCACCTTTGGCACCGTTACCGATGAAGAAACCGCATAAAACGATCGCAACTAATAAGTAATGAGATCTTTTCGTGGTATACATGATGAACTTTGCTATTTACCGTATTATTGCACGATTTGTAAACGATGACGAAAACCGAACTGAGAGTGCAACAACCGAACGGATAACCGCTACAAGTTGCCGTTTCTGCGGTCGTTTCTGAGACGATTACGACAAAATGTTATTGCTGTTGCTTGTCATTTTAAACTTGTAGTGGAGGAGATCTGTAATTGACCGAGACCTATGAGTTATGAAGACCAAAATACATTAATTACGATTCATTAAACGGTTAAGATAATAATATCAAAGTTGTTTTTCTTTTTTAAAGGTTTTTGATAACATGTTAAAATAAGATTTAATTTAAAAATAAGTATGAGTAAATTTAAAACAAAACTGTCGTGATTACATTTATAAATACTCCCAATTAAACCTAAAATTTTCTAGTATTAGTTTTAGTCTAAGTAATAGTTATAGTGTTAGATCTAATTTTAGTTCAATCAATACGAACCGTGAAAGCTTTCATACTTATATAATCTAATTTAGTTAGAATGAAAGAAAGTAAGATTCGATGAGGATTAAAAGTGAGTACAGCCGACCAAAAGCATATTGGCTCCTCAAGGTCAGATGCGCTATGGCTAATCACATGCAAACCTTAAGAAGCTCACTCTTGTAGTATCACTCGTGTATATCTTTTCATACAAAATTAAAAAAAGGTTTTAGTTCCAGGTTTAGTGTTAGTTTAAGTTTTACTTTAATTGAAAATATATAAGGTTGCCAAATGTCAAGTACTCTATTTTAGAAACTATACATTGTAAAAGCCTTCATTAAATTTTTTTTCAGTTGCACGGATAAAACCCAACGCAACCCAACCTTATATATTTGAACTGAAGTAAAACTAGAACTAATATTAGACCTTGAACTAGAATCATCCGTGTATAGTCAGCTTCAGAGTTGTACAGCTAAAGCTGAATGTTTCTAGTTCTAGATCTAATTGGATCTAATGATATAAAACTAGAACTAACACCAGACCTAAAAGTGAAAAGATTCGGATTTAGCCGTGCGTCTTCAGACCCGAAACTTTCCCCTTCTAGGTCTAGTGTTAGTTCTAATTTTACTTCAAATAAAATATTATCGGCTAAACCCAACTCCGAGAGCCGTCCTAAGATATTCGCCCCCCAGGACTGGATTGCACGAACAAAATGGGTGCGCCAGAAGTCATACAAAATTCTATCTCAAGAAAAGGTCCGCACCTCAGTCCAACCCAACCTTTTTTTAACGCTAAAGAGGAGAAAATGCTTTAAAAGCTATCTTTTTAGCTTTTTAAAATGCTCGGTTGGATATTGTAGCAATAAAGTCATCTAACCGAGAGTGTGGGACTACACTGACTTGGATGGTATCGGTTTATAATACTAGAAACTCCTTATTCTTCCGGTTATAGAACTTAAGTTGCCTTGGATCGTCTACTATAACGTCAGGTATCTTGCGGAAAAGTTATTTATTACAATATTTTTCACCCTATTGACCGTTTTCGTCATCCTCTTTTATCTTCATAATTCTCGTCAACAGTTCCACTACAGCTACTCCTATTTCCTCTACCTCCACGAGGGTCTCGGCAATGGTCTCGATGCTTACTTTCCTACTTATTCTCTGTTCACTATCTTTATGCCAACTTGAAAATCTTTTACACTCAAATATTGTGTGCTGTGATGTATCTTCAATACTACATCCGTACCACCACACACTTAATTCTTTCTTTTTTGTGTTTTTAGGTAACTTCTGAAAGCCCCATGCCTCAAGGTGGCCTATATTGCGTAATAATTCGTATCTGGGCAGTTGTCTCTCCATTTGCGAATATCTTTTATAAAATGTCTTGTTCATTTGGAATATTTTTCCCATATTTTCTGCCTTTTTCTACAATTTTTTTGCTGTTCACTACGTGGTTCTCTCCCCTTGTTTACCAGTCTATAACCTATTCCAGACTACAAGGTTATACGGAAAGCATCCATCCAAGACTTCAACGGCATCCGTAGATACTGTTCTGTACGTATCTGAGAGTTACCCTTCATGCTGTTACTGCATAGAGAGATAAATTTTTCTTCGTCTGCTTGGTTCCTCCTACCTTTGGTATGATACCAGATAAGACATTCATTATTTTTATCGCTTTTTCATATACCATCATCGAATGTGTGGCCATTCTTAAGTCATTATCGAAGTAAACCGCCAGGTACTTTACTGATTTTTCGCTTTTTATTGGAATGCCATCCACTGTTATTTCAATGTCTTGGAGTTTTCTTCTACCCTATCACCACTTCAGTTTTTGGGAGCTAGTTCCAGACCCATATTATATAACTCGCGCCCTTTCTGTTCTACATAATACTCTGCCTTAATCTCTCAATATTACTGGTGTTGTTGCCTGTACTATGACCGCCAAATCATCAGCATTAATCCATTCCTCCAGTATTCTTCCTCTTTGGTTGCTCCTGTTATCTCCCGTCATGTGAGTTCTAGCATTGGAATCACCTCCTATCACTACCGGTTTGTTTGTATCAATGAAGTTTCTTTTTATTTCAACCATTAGACTTTCACACTTCTTTATCGGTTTGTTTGGTAAGAAGTATATCGATAATGTCTTGTAAGTCTTCTTTTCTGCTCCTACGTATCCATCTCCTTTGTACCGTTTAATTGGTCCTTATCTGTGTAGAGCTCTTTTGATCTTCTTTTATTCGGTTCCTGTAATAATATTATTCATGCGCTATTTCTTTTCATTCCAGACACCAACACGTCGTGGCTATCCCATCTTCTATTACAGTTCAACTATTGTATCCGATTTCATTAATTTAAATTCGGTTCCTTATTGATTTATTTGAAGAAGTTGACTGTTGAGCTTTGTCCCTCAATCTTTCCTTCTTTCTTTTTTCATTTCTTCCTCCTAGCGACCTTCTCAAAATTTTTCATTTCTTTTTCATTCTCATTTTTTTTCCTTCAGTTCATTTCTGATAATTTCTAATGTTTCTACGCCTGTCTTTATTTGATTTTGTTTTGAAGTTTGCTCCAAATTACCCTTTCCTTCTTCCACTGTTTCTTCGACCTGTAATGTTTCATCTCGTGTTTTTTCCATTTCTCTTGCCATGATTTTAAACGGTCTATAAATTGGACAGGGTCCCGTACTCGCTCTATGTGCGACGATTTGGCAGTCAGGACATTTTCTGTCATTCCTGTTCGGTGTCCACCTCTTTGCATTTATAGCACCAACATCTCCTGTCCTCTTTAGTACACTACTTCGTCATGTGTGTCGGTGACTAGCATCTGTTACATTTATTTATTTACTCTCTTTCCTCTATTAAGCACATCGTCAAGCCCTCCCTTATTCTTCTTTCTTTTATTAACTTCGCGTTTTCTTTGTTCAGTACTACTGTAATTCATTCAATTTACTACTGATTAAGTTCCTGTTACCTCTCTTATGGCTTCATCGGCCTCGCATCCTTTTGTTGCTTGCGTCATTCCTGTTATATTATTGTTTTCCCTCTATTTCCCCTCTTAATACCCTCTTGCCCTTTCTTTTCTGTAAGGATCCTCTGAATTTCTTTCAAATCCATTTCCTTATCTTTTGTCATAATCAAAACTCAGTCGCTCGTCTTATCTCCTCGATCATCTCCGTCACATTTCTTCCTTTCATATCAATTTTCTCTTTTATTTTTCTGTTTGCTGGCTATTCTATAAATTTCTACTTTGCTTGTCTCATATCTAAACACAACTTCGACCATTGCTATTAATCTATGTAGTGTCGTATTTTTTATATGATCAATTGATGTGTTGGATTCTTCTTTTAATTTGTGTCTTATTCTCTTTAGGTTCTTCCAAAGTTCTCAGCCTTTGTTATTCTAGTCATCTCTACCTCTTCGCAGTCTCCTTCCACTTTCTCCAGTATAGGGTATACTCTCTCACATTGCAATTGTATGCTTTTCTCCATTTTTTGCCATAATGGATTTTCTTCGACTATACTAGTGTTTTCAGAGTTTTACCCTTTCCATATTCTTTGTGCCACCTCCCTCCAGTTTTCGAATGTATTTGCATTTTAATATTTGTATTTTGGACTCTTCCTTCTCTCTCTCTTTCAGATCCTCATTATCTGTTTGGGTCGATTGAATAACTTTTCTACTTTCTGATCTAGTTATCCACTTTCTTATCTCATGTTGACTTATAATCTCGGCTACTCTTTTTATCTTCCTAGCCACTTCCTTATTTTTTTTCTTTGTATTTTGTTATACATTTTCCCCAAATATTTCAATCCAACCTAGATCACCCCAACCCAACCCAACCTAGTGTCCCATACTGGGAATTGGCGCCTTAGGGTTGTAGCTCTATTAGCCCTTAGGTTTAAAATGGCGCTGCTTATTACCTTATTTACCTGACTGTTTCCCATATTTCCCCAAATAGGTAAACAATCTTAATATCGTCGTACCACCAACACACTTTTGGATGGTACCACGTCGTACCATCTTTTGCGCAACTAACGTGGCCTTGAGGGGCTAATATCGTTTGGTTCGGCTGTAGTTTTAATTAGATGTGGGTTTCTTTTTCATTTGTAAAATCGATTTCGTTTAAATTAACTCTCTTTCAAATGATTCTTTAAAAATCTTGTTTAACGTAAAATATATTTATAAAAAAGTTAATTTAATTGCAAAAATGTATTACTTAGATAATTTAATTTTAATGAAGTAAAATTAGTTTCTATTAATTTTCAGTTCGCGTGATGAGTACAACAATTTAAATATCCTTCCGTTCATTTTTGTACAAATTGCTTTTTTCTCTTTTGTACCATAAAGAATTACAGTTATTTTATTTTACATCAAATTAAAGTTAATTAATATTAATTTAACAAATAAAGAACTCGTTTATTATCAGTATAAAATGATTTTATTTTAACTATTTTGTGTCGATTTAACAATATTGTCATTTCTCCATAATAGTCCTAATAATTAAAGAAAACAATTAGTCAGATCATCTTATAAATCATACGTATCTAAATTATAAATTCTTCTATTTAACACAGCCGTCGTTGTACAAGTTTTTTTTGTTCAAATTAAAAAAAATTGTTTTGACTAGCCCTACATAATAGTCTTTGTCGAGACATTAATCATCCCAGTTTGGTTCATTCATTACCGTTGCAAGATTCAACCCAAATAGCCGTGAACTTCGACCTGGGTATTTGATGCTCGGCTCTGAGTAAATCCGAGTAATCTTCGTAATTTTCATTTGTATCATCGACGGTTTTAACGCCCGAATCTGATGATGAGGAACCTTTCGCACAAAGCACCATTAACATTTTTTCTTCTGCTGGAGAAATTAAATCTTTCAATGAAAGGTAACTTCTTCGCCGTCCCGATTCTGGATCGAAAAATAATCCTTTCTTTTTACGTTTTTTCTTTATGAAATTTTTCGATTTATTTGGTTCGGTGGAAATGTCTGGTGGGCTTGGTTCCGGGCTTGATGGTGATATGGTTGATATTGATCTGAAGAAAAAATGAGAAAAATTATTTAAATTAAAAAAAAATGTGGTTTTATTTTTGGGTTCTTAAGAGATTTATATGTTTAAAAAATGTTAAAAAAATAAATTGGTAGAGTTCCATTTTTTTAATATTTCGGTTGGTTTATTTTTAGATCAGATGTTGTGAAACAAAATTCTAAATTTATGTGTTCACCATAAAATAAATAAAAGAAATGTGGTAAATAATTAATGGGAAGACAAGAAATAATAATAAACAAAATTAAAAATAGTAACAGATCACTCTTTTTAGGGGCCTGTAAACAGTCAATACTGTAATTACGGTACAAGCATTAATCAAGGCATCAATCTAAATATCTAAAATAATGTTGTGATTCTTTACACCCACCATCAAACATCCGGTAATTAATTGATAAATCTAGAAAAAGGACGAGGTGAAATTAAAGTCATGAAGATATATTGCTTGATATTAAAAAGATATCAGTCTTCATTTATCAAATCAATTCTTATAGATGTTATGATACATCTTAAAGTTTGTTGGTAAACGATTTTTTAAACAAATATCAATAGAATAACTTGAAGTTGTGCTTAGAAGTGCTTCAAAATCAATAAACCACAACAAGATGATGTACCTTAGGCCATAATGGCAATTTTATTCCGCTGTATCAAGCTTAAGATGGGCCTGATGATGTTTCGCATCGAAATGCGGTTAGGACCAAGGCACTTGATTTTAATTTCAACATGTCAAGGAACTTGTCAAGAAAATGTTTTATATACATTAGATACCAAAACTCAACCTAGCACAACCCATGATGGAGATCATAGGAGCTGGTTTTTGAAAATACGTATAGATGCTTCGGGAAAAGACTCATACGATGAATGACAGTCTTCTAGAAGCATTTTAAGTCTTTTTTAAGCAGTATCTAGAAGTAGTATCAAGTCTTTTGGAAACATTTCAGCTCTACAAAAGACCAGGTCTCCAAATCAACGTTCGCAGCAGATGTTGGAACTGAATTGTGAAGAAAAGGAAGTAGAATGAAGTCCTTTAGAAAAATTTCAAGTCTTTCAGAGAGTATCGAATCTTGTGAAAGCAGGTCTAGTCTTCTAGGAGCAATATTAAGGTTTCTGGCAGCAGTATCCAGTTTTCTAGAAGCAGTATCAAGACTTCAGGAAACAGATTAAAACTTCTAAAAACGGTAACAAGTAACAAATTTTCCAGAAACATTTCAAGTCTTACAGAGGCAGTATCGAGTCTATTGGAAGCAGTTCTAGTCTTTCGGGAGCAATATTAAGCATTCTGGAGGCAGTATCAAGTCTCTTTGAAGCAATATTAAATTTTCAGGTAACATTTCAAGTCTTTTGGAAGCAGTATCAAGCTATCTGGAAGGAATATAAGGTTTCCTAGAAGCAAAAAAACATTAGCAGCAGATACTGGGACTGAAATGGAAATAATAAGCTCAATAGTACATTAAAATTAAAAAAATTATTGAAGATAATGAAGTTATCATTTTAAGATAAAACCAACAATAATTTCGTATATACGGTATTCGGTGGCTATGGGATTTGGATGCTTGCACATCCAGAACACTCAGATAAAAGTAGTATCACACTACCATGTACATCAAATAGTAAATCATGAGATCATGTTGATTACCAAACTGATATGCAGAATCAAGTTTATCAGCAACATTTGAATCCCACATATGTATGTGGAAATATGGTATAACTAAGTAAATAAGAAATAAGAATCAGCTTATCCATATGTCTGAAAGATATGAGGAGTTGAACAAGGAACTGCTTTGATATGGCACTATCCTCGAAAACGAACGTTGCTCAACACTGCCTTATTTCACGGCCATTTACCAAAAATGGCAGTCATGGAGAGCTAAATATATAATTGATGTAAAGAGAAGATACAACTTGATTTTGATGTGAAAGGAACTTAAAAAGATGAGGGTTAACGTATTAATCATCGCCATTCTGGTTAATAGGACGCTTTTGTATATCAGTATCATTACAAACTAAAATTATAGCTGTCTTTATCTGAAGCATAATGGACATCTCATTTATGTCTAGGTTGAAGATTCTTTCGACAAACTTTATTTTCATTTATGACAAACATTAAAGTTATTACACATAACTGTTTAAACACTTTACTGCATACGACGACGGAAAATATTGAACCACTTCGCAAATAAACATTCAAGCAAATGTACCTCGAAGAAGTGCAATATTTATTTATTAAAAAAATCTTTTCAAAAGTAAATATTCGATGGCTCGCTGGTTAAATATTGCTTTATGATAGCCATCTACAAAAAGGAAAAACATAGATAACGCCGAAATTTTTTGCTCAATATTGATCCATTAAGTGCACTTGTCCTGAAAAGTCTCCATATATGTAGCATTATTTGCAACTTTTGGTTTTAATTTATCTAATATAGTATGTGTAACGAATATATGATTAGGCAACAATAAAAAGATGAATCATACCTATTTATCATTTCAAAATTTGCTGGGTCACCGCATTTTATAAGTTAGATATCTCTTTATTCTCCTATAATAGAATAAGTATTTATTGAAACTTGCGGAAATTAATTTAATGATTATTGCCCTCATAAATTATGCAAGACGTTTAATAGTATCTTTTATTAGACGATAAGCCAAAAATTAATTCGGTAAAAATATCACTGTGGATGAGAATCTCATACTTTATGAAGGTTGTATAAGCTGCATCCACTGCATAGTATTAAAAATAACCTGTTTTGGAGCAAAAGTTAATTATGCGAGTTTAAATTAAGCTATTTATATACAGTAATAATGTATACAAGGAAAGATACTCTAATCAGTGATACCTAAAAAGATATTTGATGTTTTTTCAAGTGGTTTTGTTATTAGTACAATCTCAATTAGATATGGTTTGACACCAGACAATTTTATGCTAATAGAAAATATTTTGATAAAGAAAAAAGTGTGTCTCAATCGAAATTACCAAGAAATTTCAAATTAAAAATGAAGGAATAAAAAGAAGATTTCTTTTTATTTTTTATAGCTACAATACCAAGGGATATGTTGAATAGTTTGATCAACACTATTCAACAACAAGAAAAAGCGGTATAAAAAATGTTTTCCTATTTATTAGACATCTCTTAAAATAATCACAGGAGTAAAGAAGAACTTGAATGAGATAACTGAGATAACTTCAATATTGAAAAGTATTAAAACGTGATTTAAAATTTGGAAAAGCCGTGCATGACAAAATTTAGAGAAGACGTAGGTGATTAAATTGGCTAGGACAAAAAACTGGAATCCTGTCAGATAACTCATTCCTCATCTTGTACGTATAACTGGTTTGAAATGAAATAATTAGGACAGCATAACTTATCAATGTGAGGAAGGCATATTAATTTATTGTAAGCTGTGGCAATTACTCAAACAAATCCTCCATTAATACCAATTACAAAGTGATACCTATGTAAAAATGTACAGGTTATGCATGTAAAATTAAGATGAACATTAATTAGTACCGCCGTTATATATGTAAAATTGAGATAAATATTCTTAATATACATGGGCCAAATGGACCACATACATGGGCCATCTTTATGAACTGACGCCCAGTGTCGAAATAGAGAGCATTTCAATCTGATAAACAGGTGAACCACTGGATTAGACTACTACTGATATTTAAACGATCTCTAACTTATCGAGGAAAATGCATGAAAATGGCTTTATGATATTCCGAAGGCCCGTGTTGGGGTAACACTGTCCATTTAAAAATTTAACTAAGAGGATCACTTAGATTATGAAATTTTCTGACTTGCGTGTTTTTATTAAAAATTGATGTTTCAACCAATGTTTTGTAAAAAACCTATTTGATAGATAATTGATCAATTTACACTAAAATTCTTTTTGTCAAACGAGAAGTTTCAAAAGGTTTTTTTGTTGCAAATACGGTTTAATTTTGAAGAATCTTCCGCGACCTATATGACATTAAGGAGCCCATGTATGTTAAGATTATGTATCTTTTCATGTATATACTTACTCTAAAAGTCTGTCAGCGGTTTTTTGAATGACCCTGTATAGTACATAAATCAATATCATGAAAGAGTGGAAGCTGAGGTGTAGTTTTTTAGCAATGGTTTCAACATTTAAATTGAAATAGCACTAAAAATGAAATGGGAAACTTAATATGCAGACATGAGAGAGTCTAAAACATCGATAACGAAACTCTGTTTTCTCTGAACTTCATTGATGGCCATATGATTAGCAGCTAATTAGTGTCAAAAACACATATCCACGAACTGTCAAAACCTGTTTAGACAAACTGTTCTCCTGCTTTTGCAAGCCTTTTAAATAATTATGACATTAATTCTAAAGATTCCGGATTTTTTTTTTGAATTGAAATCAATCGATCTTCAACATTTTAAAGTTTCTAAAAGCAGAAATTGCCTTAAATATGAAACAGTCAAAGAACGTTATTTTTTCTGGCAAATGGAGGATTTATTGAAGATCCATCTTTCAGATTCAGAGCTTTAACAAATTTTAGGCGAAAACACAGGAAATTTTCAATATGAATTGAAGTATACAGCTCTTTTTATTTTGCTGAATCAGATCTTTGAAGAGTTTCCATTTTTAGAACAAGACGTTATTTTGAAAACACTGAAGGGTTTCTACTAAAATTGCTGTGTTCATCCTTCCCAATGTTTGCCAATCCTTGCAATTTATTAGCAAAATGCTAGAGAAATGTATTTGGATAGTCAGATGAGAAAGTCGTGTGGTCCCTGCTCAGCCTTGGGGTGCCGAATATCTTAGGATGATTCTGCTTCAAATATAGAGGGTTGGGTTGAGTTGGATTTAGCCATGCATCTGCAGACATTTTTTTAACGAAGGCCTCTACAACGAATAATTTCTGGAATAAAGTACTTTACAAACTGATTTGACAACCCTGTATATTTCAATTGAAATAAAAATAGAACTAACACTAGACCTAGAAATAGAAAAGTTTTGGTTGAGCCGTGCGTCTGAAGAGTTGGTTCTAGTTTTATATCATTAGATCGTTTCTACTCTAGAACATACGGGTTTAGCTATACATATCTCAAGATGACTAAACCTGAATAATTCTAAACCTAGGTCTAGTGTTAGTTCTAGTTTCACTTCACTGCAAGTATACAGGGTTTTGTTGAGTTGGTTTTAGCAGTATATCTAAACACACATTTTTGACGAAAGTCACTACAATGCATAGTTTCTGAAATATAGTATTTAAATTGAAGTAAAACTAGAACTAACAGTAGAATTAGTATTTGAATTATGCTGCAGCAAATAAGGCAGTTTTCTCCATGAAGACGCGCTGGGATAAACGAATTAAAAGTGAGAAAGACAGTAAAAGTTTCAGTGTATCATACGTACTGCCTGAGTTGAAATTACAGATATTATTATTATCTAGTACAATAAATCTATAAATATGTGTTTATAAGAGTTTTGACAACATCTAACTATGACTTCAATAATCCGCATGCTTCCATAATCGGAATTAATCTGATTTTAATTGATTCGAATTAGCGAAGCGTTACTGTATATCAAATCGAAACAAGTAAAAGCATAGGGCATACGTAGAATCACTAAGCTATGGAAGTGAGGTATCGGTAAATAAACACATTAGGAGAAAGCAAATGGCATTCAAACGAATACGAAGTACGCGATTATCAAAATTGGAATAACTTGATGAGATTCAAAAAGAAACGAAGAATAGGATTGAAACGAAGGGTATAAATTATTTTGGTACGAAATCAAGATGGCAGATTATATATATATATATATTGATGGAATATTCAAATAAACCTCATCGAGCAAAAGAAGGAAGAGACCACATAGGTCATCGATCTGTGATATAAGGAAAGAAACAGCGAGAGAAAATGTTTAAGAAAAGCACATTGAGATCTAACTCGGGACAGCATCTAACTCTAACATGTTTACCTTATATAGAAACAATAGTTTAAGAAAAGCTTTACTCACTTAAATGCAGTTTGCTGAATTTGTACCAACTAAATTAAAAAAAAATATTGCTTCTTGTGTAAGTATAGGGTAATATGGCATTGATCAGAGACTGTACCAACAAATTCAAAGACTACAAAAGAAAGATTTGAACTACAAAAAAGCCACATGAAGCAGTTAATGTTGATTAACTGTTTCATGTGGCGTTTTAAGATGGAAGACCTCAAGTATAGCCTCACGCTGCAAAGAACTGCCAGGTCACAGACAAGTGAAAAGAATAACTTTTTTGCAAAACAAAACCCAAGAAGTATTATGCATCAGCAAAGGGGATGCACCCTTCAAATACAATCTTTGCCACATTGAACAAGCCGAAGATCAAACTTATCGACTTTGCTACGAGTCAGAAACAGCTTAAGACACAACATTTTCGGTAAATCTGTTTTGACAGCCACCGATATAAAGGAACAAAACCTTGGAGCAATTTTAAGGTTCATTAAGGATCTACATTTGCCGCAAATATCTGAAGGGCCAAAGTTAGAATAGATATTATAGATTGCGGTGACGAAAAGGGTCGCTCAACTTCCTCAACTCGGCCATAATAGTAATAATAACAATAGGGTGATAGGCGATGCCTTATATCTTGATTTTTTTGTCTTTAAGCGTGCTTTTAATTTAAGCGTACTTATTTTTTGTTACTTTAGAGATTAAATAAGAAGTGCAGATTCATGTCATGATTAACAATTTAAAGTCTAAACGATCATTTTAAGATAACCCCACAATTACATAATTTTTTATTTATAAAATTTTCGGTTTTAAATAAGTTTTAGAATATTGGAATTCTCCGAATGATTATCATCATGATTTATTTATATTTAATCAATGGAATTTTAAATTGATTATCTTATAACAGTTTGTTTCTATGAGGTTTATTTAGCTTTATGAATACCTGGAATATTTTTTTTATAAATATAGATAAGCATAAACATGGGTTTTTATGAAGGATTAATTATTATTTATGATTATTATTTTAGTAGATAATTTAGGTGTGATAAAAAATCGTTCACAAACACCAAAAAAATTGTGTACTACTTTGCACTTGAAATAAACTTTTTTATCGTCATGTACTTGATCAACCATTTATGGGAGATTAATTGCACTCGTATACCTTGATGTCGTCCGATCGGTCCAAATAGAGGTTTAAAGGTTAAAATTTATTTTACGAAAAAATAGATTTGAATTTATTTACTACAAAATGTATTGACCATGGGTACGATGATAAAACATTTTATAATCATTACTAGATCCAACGATTAAAACTAATCTTTAAAACAATATTTCAAGCAAAAGTGATTATCACTGTATATTATATTTTGTTATGAAAGGTACTTTTGATTTTATACAATCGATTGTCTGCGAACATTGTAACACCACTTTGTTAAATCGTTTTAGAAAGCTATCACTATTACGTTAACAAATTTCGAAATTCTTGCAATAAATTTAAAGTAAATCATTTTGTTAATAATAAAATTTAAAATACTAAGAAATTAAATAATAAAAATCTATATTTCCGGAGTTCGATTTTCTTTTCCACTTGAAAAGCTTCACAATGTAATCTTATTACAAAAAATGAAAATGCATATTAAAAAATGGTTTTAGAAGTACTTTGTAACCAAGGTAAACAACTTATTAACAACAACAAAATATGCAAACGAAGAAGTAGTTGAAAAAAAAAAGAAATTGTTAAGTGCGAAATCACGTGTTTATTTATAAGAATGTTGTAAGAGAAAAGTTGCTTTAAAAAACATTTTTTTATCGGTTAATATTGAAAAATATTAAATACGTTATTTATTTATTGTTGATAATAAAAGGAAAAAGATGTCTTAAAATTTGAAACGTTCTGAATTGCAAACAAGTTCGAGGTCATTTTATTAAAATTTTAAATTTAAAATATACCACGTGTTTTAACATTTTCATTCAAAATAACTTATTTTAAACTTACTTTTTTTGATTAGATTTAAAATACTTTTCAACGGCAAGTTGTACCTTCCATAAAAATTCCAAAACCAAGAAACTAACAACACTAAAAATATAATTCATAGTCGATCTTGTTGAGGTCGTTGAAGAATAATTCGACTCATTGTCGGTATATAAAATCCACTTGACGTTCGGCATTGTGTTTCAAGAAACTAAACTTAAGTACGTTTGATTGTTACTCTCTTCTTAAATTAAATGTTGGTCACTGCCGCCCGAATGAATATAAATGTAAAGAGTGCTCGTGTACCGAGTGGAATCGCGCTTTACTGATATCACGTGGTATTCCCACCTTCTTTTCTACTACTTATTTATTTTATAGCGTACGGAGAGTTCGTTCGTTCGCTCGTTCGTACGATGACGATTTCAACACCATCACGATTAGTTAGTTTGTACTCAAATGGGAGGACTTGAGCTTATCGTTTTTGTTTTATCTGTACTAAAACGCGTAGGGTTACGTCAGAGATTTTTGCATTTACTGACAAATGTTTTAAGGGTAATATGAATGATTAATAAAACTTTTTGTTGTTTCGTCGAGGATTTCATAAAATTGTTTTTAAACATTCTTTTCTATTGAGAACATCAATTAGTATTAATTAGGTGGATAAGTGTAAATTTAGAGTGAAATGAAAATATTTTTATTTTTAAATGTTTAATGACTTTTGAAAAGATAAGAAATTTGAAATTAATTTCAATTCTTTTTTTTTAACAATTGGTTCAAAAACAAAAAAAAATACATTTTAATAGATTTGCCAAAACAAAATTACTATGCATTTATCGATTTATAAATTTTGATAATAACTTGTAAATAAACTTTTAATTGGTGTAATAAAGGTGATAAACATTTTTAAAACTTTTGTTATTAACACAATAGTTATTAACACAAAGATGATTTTTTTAAACAGAATACCGTATATATTTTTGCAAATTTGAGGAGTGTATAAAATTTTCTTTCCAAAAATATAACAAACTTGATATTTTGTTCAGGTCATATCTGAAATATGCAACTTTAAAATTAAAATGCGCAGATTTTCAAATGTAAGCTTTGGAAATAAAACAAAAACGATATTACAATTATAACTAGAATCAAGTTAGTTGGTTAAAAGAAATTAAATAATAAATTCATAAGCAATAAGCAGATTAAATTAATAAATCTTATTATAAAGCAACAATAATTGTAAAAAATAAATAAATATTATTAACTAATAATATATAATAACTAATAACAAGAAAAAATAGTAATAAACTATAACAGTAAACCCCTTTCCTACACAAAATATGTAAAATCTCCTCCAGTTTGTGCTATACACAAACGACATTTTTTTCTTTTAACACTGGCGAATAAGACTTTGATTACCTAAATAGTAATTACAAAAATACATCATCCATTTAACATTTCTTAGGTACAATCAATTTTAAACTGAAACGAGTTATACGTCATTTGAAAGAGGAAGGTCCAATCTTCAATTCGATATACAAATTGTTTTTCATTTTCAAAAATAAGAATCACCATCCTTCAAATGTTATCATTTCTTCGTAATTCTACTAATACGTCAAAAACACATCATCCTTTCATATTTCTTAGATGGAATCGATTTCAAACTTAAACATTTGTACATCATTTGAAAGAGGGAGGTGCAATCTTCATTTGATACACAAGCAGTTTCTACATTTTCAAAAATAAGACAACCATCATCTCTCAAATTTCATCAATTCTTCATAATTCTGCTAAAATGTCAAAAAGACATCATCCTTTCATATTTCGTAGGTGAGATTGGTTTCAAACTTAAACAACGAATTGTACATCATTTGAAAGAGGAAGGTCCAATCTTCAATTTGATGCACAAGTTGTTTCTTTATTTTCAAAAGTAAGGCAACCACCATCTTTCAAATTTTATCATTTTTTCGTAATGCTACTAAAACGTCAATAATACATCATCCTTTCACGTCATCTACGTATCACCGCGGCTCGCTTCGAGCTCCGTTGTTTTACGGTGTTTAGATAGCTTTTGCCGAGTTTTTATTTGTTTTGTTTGTACCGTGTTATTCTCCGGATTCTTGACTTTGGGTTTACTACTGGTTTCACCCATAGTTTCGCGTGTATCGGTTGTATTTTTGGTGTTTAAGTTTCCTCATAGTGCGGGTCTTTTCCTGATTTTTGGTTAACGTGTCTCAAGCCGTGCCGTTGCGGACGGGTTTTTCTTCCGACGGGTTGACCGGGGAGGACCTGTCCATTTCGGGGTGGAACGGGCGGCACGCGGGCGTTGCCTTTCTCAGCATTGAGAGTGTGAGTTATATATTTTTATCTTTTTCTTGTCAGCAATGAATTGCTCCAATTGCCAGAAGGCGATCACTTCGGAGTCGTCCGCGACGCGGTGCGACTCATGTCAGGGCCGTTTACACGTTCATTGTGTCGGTCTCACGGAGCGTGATTTTGTTACGACGCGCCAGAAGTCCAAATCCATCAAATTCGTCTGTAATTCCTGTAACGGGAATATGTCCCATCATAAAGATATACAAGCTTTATTGTCAGCAATGAAAGCTGAATTCGTGGCGTTGGTTGACAAGTTGCGTGAGGACTTCTGCGAACAGTTGCGGAGTTTGCGTGAGGAACTTGCTGGCCAGCGGCCGAGTGATTCTAATGAGAGCATTTTCGAGGAGGTACATCAGGAATTGGTCGATCGCCAGAACCGAAAAAAGAATCTTATTATATTCGGTGTTTCCGAACCGGTACCTTCCGGGGGCCAATCGCCGGCTGCTTCTGATCATGTTACTGTGACTAACATTACCAAATGTCTTATTCCTACCAATGCTGATACGTTTAAAGTTTCTAGACTGGGTCGTTTTAATACAGCTAACGATAGGGGTCGTCCAATTAAGGTAGTCTTTGATTCGGACGAATGTGTGGTCCGGTATATTCGTGAGGCTAAAAAGCTCAAAAACTTTCCTGCTTACTCAAATTTAAGAATTAGCTATGATCGAACTCCTAGGCAGATAAAATATTACAATCAGCTCAAGCTTCAGTTGGAGCAGCGTACTGCTAACGGTGAACCTGACCTCCGAATACGCTATACCAATGGCACCCCGAGAATCGTAAAAAATACTTTAAACTGAATATACCACCCAGTTATAATGTCCTGTCTTGTTATTACCAAAATGTCAGAGGTATTCGCACGAAGACACCTTCTCTTCTAAATGCTTTGTGTGAGTCTTGTTTTGATGTTGTGGTCTTGTCGGAGACATGGCTATCCGATGACATTTTTGATGCGGAATTTTGTCCCTGTGATTGGATTACGTTTCGGAGGGATCGTAACTTCGCTGCGCTTGGCCTGTCTAGGGGCGGTGGCGTCTTGATTTGTCTTAAGAACACCCTAAAAGCATGTCAGCTTAATCTCTCTGATTTATCCAGAGTGGTACCAGTAATTGATGTAGTGGGAGTAAAGATTCAGGGTTTGCGTGGGAAAATAATATATGTATTTGCTTTATATATACCACCTTCTGTCACTTTTGATGCTTTTGAACTATTTTTTGACACGTTTAATTCGCTTGAATATCTGGCTAATGAATGCGTTGTTCTTTTTGGTGATTTTAATGTCCCCTCCTATACTTGTACTGATACCAACGATAGATTTAAAATGACCTTAACAAATTTCCGATATTTCCATGATTTTCGTCAATACAATTCAATTGTGAATGTCAACAATCGTTTACTTGATTTGATATTTGCCAATTTGAGCTGCGAAGTCACTCGTGATCTCGATCCGTTACTTGCTGAGGATTCCCATCATCCCGCTTTAGCAGTTGTTCTGCATTATGCTCCGCAGATTTCTATGTTTAAGCATCGTGGCCTACCCACCTATAACTTTAAGCGCGCAGACTATCCTTTGTTGTATCGGATGTTGGGAGAGGTGAATTGGTCTGACCTGGATGGTATTGGAGTGGTAGAAGATGCATGTCGGCTTCTTTATAACAAGCTACACGATGTTTTTGATTTAGCAGTGCCTAAAACTGTGAGAGATTCTACAAGTCGTCGTTGGCCTGTCTGGTTCACGAAGGAGATAAAAGATTGTATTCGCATGAAGGAGAATATGCGCGCAAAGCATAAGCGAACTGGTTCACTGTTTTGCCTCAATGAATTTAAACGCTACAGATCTCTGTCGAAACACCTTATTACTGATGCATATAGTGCGCACATGATCAGTGTAGAGCGATCTTTGATTTCTGATCCCAGTACCTTCTGGGCTTATGTCCGGTCACGGAAGGGAGGTACTCGCATTCCAGGCCTTATGACGTACGGAAGCCTGGAGTTCAGTTCGGGTCGAAGTATTGTGGACGCTTTTGCTGATTATTTTGAGTCCGTTTATATTCAATCTGATCCGGTTGTTGTGGGGTCTGGTTTCCCCAATCAGAGTCTTTGTTTGTCTGTGGAGAACTTCAGCTTGGAGGAGGTCGAGGGTGCGTTGAAGCGTGCAAAGAATACTCTTACGATGGGAGTAGATGGGATACCGAGCTTCTTACTGAAAGACTGTGCTTCGATTCTGGCCGCCCCGTTGCTCTCGATTTTCAATCTAATCCTATCTACTTCTACCTTTCCGTCGTTATGGAAGGAGTCATACGTCTGTCCAATTCTGAAGAAGGGCAACCCTGCGGAGATTGAGAATTACAGGCCTATATCGCTGCTGTGTGGTTTCTCGAAGATTTTTGAAAGCGTTCTATTCAAGCATATCTCATATCATTTAAATAAAACCATAAGCCCAGCCCAACACGGATTTGTTTGTGGTCGATCCACCGTCACTAATCTGTCATGCTTCGCCCAATTTCTTGCCGATGTAATCGACGCTAGAGGACAGGTGGATGCCGTGTATCTCGACTTTCGGAAGGCGTTTGATCAGCTGGATCACTTTATCTTATTAAAAAAGCTGAGTAACTTTGGATTAAGTGCCCCTCTGTTGTCGTTAATGAAATCTTATTTGCTAGGTCGGCACCAGTTCGTTAATTATGGCGGCTTTACCTCCAGAGGATTTTCTCCAACTTCAGGGGTTCCCCAGGGATCCAACCTCGGTCCATTGCTGTTCCTGGCTTTTATTAACGACGTAACTGAGATCTTGGATTGTGAGAAGCTGCTGTTTGCCGATGATTTGAAGTTATTCTCGGCTGTTGGGGAACTCAGCGATTGTGAACGCTTGCAGGAAAACTTGTTTCGTGTTGAGGATTGGTGCCTTAGCAACCGTTTATCACTTAATGTTTCTAAATGTTTTACCATGACATTTTCTAAAAAATTAAACACAATCGACTGGGCATATCACCTGGCCAGTCAACCGTTAATGTCCGAACGTAAATGCTGTGACCTTGGGGTGCTGTTTGACAGTGGTCTGACATTTAACGAACACATTCTTGACTTAGTTGCTAAGTGTTATAAAATTTACGGGTTTATTGTTCGGAACTGTAAAGGTCTATCCATCAGATGTTTAAGTACGTTGTTTTTTGCGTTGATCAGATCGCGGTTGGAGTATGCGGTAATTGTTTGGTATCCGTTCTATCAGTTTTACGCGAATGCGCTTGAATCTGTACAAAAGACATTTTTAAAGTATCTATGCTTTCGACTGGATCGTGTTTATCCGCCCAGAGGTGCTGATTACGCTTCTCTCCTTTCGCGATTTAGTTTTCTTTCACTAGAACAGCGCAGAGTTGTTTACATAGTTAAATTTATTTATAAACTGTTGCATTACGATATTGATTGTGGTTGGTTGTTGGAAAGGTTAACCTTTCTTGTGCCACGTCTCGGCTCACGCTGTCCCCTCATGTTCTATATCTACCGTAGTAATAGTAATATTTTACGAAAATCTCCTGTATCGTTGATGTCCGATTACGGCAATCGTGTTTCGCCGCATTGCGATATGTTTTTTGATTCATTGAACACGGTGGTTAGGGTGACTTTGGATCACTTTGGCGCGCAGTAAATTGTTAGTGGTCATGTTTAGGATTTGATTATGTAGTTGTATTAGCTATTAATTTTGCTTATTGCTATATTTTTTTTTTTCATTTAGTTAATTTAAATTTAAATTTAAATAATGTATGTTATTTTTTCCTGTAATTGGGTGGTACCTGTGGGAAATAAAGTCCTATTATTATTATTATTATTATTATTATTATTTCACATATCTTAGGTGGAATCGATTTCCAATTGAAATAACTAATTCTACATTATTTTGAAGGTTAGGGTTCAACTTTTGCTTTGATGTGCAAGTGACTTCTTCATTTTCAAAAATAACATCTTCATGATCTTTCAAATTTTATAATTTTTTTCGTGATTCTACTAAAACATCAAAAACACATCATCCTGTAACATTTCTGAGGTGGAATCGATTTCAAAGTGAAATAACGAATTGTACTTCATTTGAAATAGGAAGGTTCAACCTTCATTTTGATATACAAGTTATTTCTTCATTTTTAAAAATAAGTCCACCATTTTTCAAATTTTGAATTTCTGCTAGTACGCAACTAAAAGTTTCCAAGATATATATTTCCAAAAATATTTAATCGAAATATTAAGTATGTTATATTTTTTGGAAAGGAAATTTTATGCTCTCGATGAATATGCTAAAATATATAGGGTGTTCCATTTAAAAAACAATCTTTATGTCAATAACTACTAAAATATTGCTTTAAGGAAAAGCTGATTTATTCCATCAAATTCTACACAAAAAGTTGCTTCGAAATGTTTCCACAGAATAGAAGGTCTTTCAATAAGAAAAAATTTATGACGACTTCTCGAAATTGCACTCTTTTGAAAAACATTCTGTATCTCTGAAACCGTAAGAAATATCGATATATGTTTTTCATCATTAAGTTTTTCATAAAAATCAAGCCTTAGACACTAGACTGATATCATTTTTCGTCCATTTCTTATAGAAAGAGGGATTTTCCTTTAAAGGTGTCCAATTTGACCCACCCTGTACATCCACCTCCCATTTGATCTTTCGACGACTTCTGATATTTGAATGAGTACCGCTTTCTCTACAAGCAGTCTATGGCCTTTAACTCGAGTTAGTTCTAGTCCTTCCTACAATTATCTCATGGTTCGTTGTGTCCATCCTCTCAGGTTTATATCATCTTTTTGTCAAGGACAGATATATGTTTGAGATCCATAGCTTGACCTTCCGGAACTCGCGCCCGAACTCACAGTCCAACCGAACGCAATTTCAGCATTATCTTAAGAACAACTCATTATATCACCTCCTTCACAATAGCATTTCAAACTGTTGGTTAAACCATTACTAAATTTTTTATAGTGATAGGTGCATTCATTCAGCCTCTATTTGATAGTCCGACTGATAGTCTGATGCGAGTACTGACGATACTAATATACGGACTATTCGTAAGCTGACATTAGCGTATTCTATAGAGAATGAAGAAAACATTTGATTATTTTGAGATTATGGAACTTGAGGAAATGATTTTTTTACAATAAATTCCGAAACCAAACAAGAATTTCGTTTAGTAATGTCTTGAGATCGGATTTCTCCTTAGATATTTGAGATTTGATGTTACGTTGACATGGAAAATAAGCCAAAAGGTCGACAAGTTAGCTCCTATAAGGCAACTTTTTGATTTGTTTGTTCCTTGCTTACCATACATTCTTATTATCTTACAGTAGATGAGCTTTGAGTTAAAAAGCTCTCTTTTGTCTCTTATGAAGTACTCTATGTCTTGTTACCATATGTTTGGTTTTTTCTTAAATAAATTGCACTCTCCACGAAACCAATATTTAAACAAACACCTGCAAAACAATGATTGAGAGTAACACCGAACATATGATTTGTAGACTAGGTGTAGAGGGATGTTTAGGCTTTGAATGTGCCAATGTGAAAAAATGATGAGAGAAACATTTAGCAAGATGATGTTGAATTTGGGAATCTAGGTATTTTTCAGCATCACTGAATTACTTATGGACTTCATCTAATGCTCCTTTGCTTCTTGTGTACTGCATTACAGCATCCACTTGTTTTATATCCGTATATGGTACCTCTGACGATAAAAACTAGAGACCAACCCAACGCTGCGGAACACCAAAGGACCATAATAATATCCATTCATCACATCTCCGCAAGCATAGAAAGTTCATATATCCGGAGTAGCAAACCATCATTATTTTGAAATTTAACAAGTTTCACCAGAAGAAACCAGAAAACGTCTCAACTCCTAATTCTTTTCAGTCACACCATAATCAGCTATAGTTTGTATTTAAGAAAACACAACTTTATGCTATATTCTAAAAACTATCAACTACGTTTAAAATCCTTCCACGGATACTAATTTTTAAAAAATCATAACTCGCCAATTTAAAGATCTAGAGAAACAACCATTGGCACATTAAATATTGAATAAATTTGCTTCAAATTGGTTCTTATTTCATCATGATATCTCAATTACATTTTGAGATACGATTCTTTTAATATTGCTTGATTTTTATTTAACACATACAGTTACGTTATTGTAGAGTTCTACTGTAAAATTCATAACTAGCGATTTGAAGAATCGATTTTTAGCACAATAAATACAAAATAAATTTGCTTCATATTTCACTATTTCAAGTAGTTCTTGAGATAGAATATTGTGAAAATTGTTTAATTTTTACCTAACACATCGTTCTTATACAGTTTTATTTAAAAAATCATAACTTGGAAAAATAATATATGGTAATATAATAAATTTGGAGAAACGATATATGGTACATTAAATACTAAATAAATTTGCCTCATATTGCTTCTTATTTCATGGTGATATCTCAATTATTTCTTGAGATTTGAATCTTTGAAGATTGAATGTAATATGATTCATAAATGTAATGATGTAATGATAAATACTTTTGTTGTTTTGTCGAGGATTTCATAAAATTGTTTTTAAATTTCCTTTTCTGTTGAAAACATCAATTAGTATTAATTTTTTGGTTAAGTGTAAATTTGAAGAGAAATGAATCGCTAGTATTTAATCGCTTTACTATAATAAAATTGCTATGCATTTATCGACTTATAAATTTCGAAGATAATTTGTAATTGTTTTTTTAATTGGTGTAATAAAGCTGATAAACATTTTTAAAAGTTGTAAAGGTTTTATGGTGGCGATTTAAATCAATCATATGATATTACCAAACTCAAATGACTTAATATATAAGTAATAATATAATAATATGTATATAAGATGTACTAATAAGTGTACATAAGATGTTAGATAACTAGAACCAGTTGTTTGACCGGAAACGCTGTCCAATTGTATGTCTCTGGAATCAGATTTGGAAGAAAGTTTTATTGCAATCTTCTTCTGAATCTGATTCGAGACGTCAAACTTTTTTTCAAAATATACGCGGCGAAACCAAAGAACTTACAGTTATGGATCTAGTGTTAATTTTAGTAATAGTTCTAGAGTTAGCTGTAGTTTTAGTTTAATCTTCTTTACGTGCATGTGTTATGGGCAACTTTAGAAATCCGATTACTATGAATAATGACCAGTCTGCTTACATAATGCCCGTATCATGTAGGCAATGAGTAGCAAAAGTAAAACTGCATCACTAATCACTTTTCCTGGTCAGTATGAACAATGATAGCATATCTTGGGCAAAATAAACAGACGATCTGTAATGTTTTTGTTTATAAGTATTCGAATTTATAATAAATGTCAGTTGTCTTAATTGAATGTTAATAAAGAAAATAGATTTTATTTTGTACTTTTAACTGGTTTATTGTTTATAACAAGTTTTACCGGTTTCGGCTTACTGCCATCATCAGAAGCATTGTTTTATTAGAACATCGAACATTTCTTATTTATTTAATGAAAAATATATCTCCTATTATTATATTAAATCCCTTTAAATATGATATTATGTCTTTTATTACGTCTTGGAACAATGTATGTTTTTTTCCGTTAAATGTGAATTGCGCGTGTTCTTAATTTTTGTAACAACCTAACCTTATCATATATAGATTTTTCATTAAATAAATAAGAAATGTTCGATACTCTAATAAAATAATGCTTCTGATGATGGCAGTAAGCCGAAACCGGTAAAGCTTGTTATAAACAATAAACCAGTTAAAAGTACAAAATAAAATCTATTTCCTTTATTAACATTCAGTTTTTGTTTATACCTATATGAAAGTAAATACAACATAGTAGTACAAAATATTACTTATGAACAACAATTAATTTGACTGAAATATTTGAAATCTTATAATTGTGCAAGAATTGTCTTAAGATTAAAATTGTTTATTCTAACGACGCGATTTTTTGTGACATTTTAAATTGCAAAAATGTTTGTTTTCTTGCATTTGCACACATTTGCAACTGTCACCTGCACAATTACAATGATGGACCTTGTCCATCACTTTGTCCCTCAATATGATAGTCTTTTCGATTACATTCGCGAAAAGTGATATCAACTCTTGGAACATCGTCAATAAAAATGAACTTTTCCTTACACATTGTAAACTCATTCCTGGAGGGTACAGCATATCTCCGGAGCAAGTTATAAAAAGGGTACACAGTACCCTCTCTCTTTTAGTTCTACACTGTAAACTGTAGAACTAAAAATAGGGCCAACACTAACGCTAGAGATAACACTATACCTAGAATTAGAAACATTAGGATTTAATCGTACGACTCTTAAGACGGCTAATGTTTCTAGTTCTAGGTCTAGTGTTAGTTCTGAAGCTAAGTTAGGTTGAGTTGGGTTGTGCCTTAAGAGAGGTGCTATTAAATCTAAATATTTTTCATTGTAGATCAAGTATTAGCCTTAGCGTTAGTGTTGGCTGTATTTATAGTTTTGCATTGTACCTGTACTGTGGTACTGGTGGATCATGTTTCTGTGTAGTTAAATAAAAATTCCAGATTGGGTTACATACTATTTTTTTAAATATAAATGGGTGAGTTCGTGATTTCAATATATCCGACGCATTATTTATGTTAAGATACATTTGAAAAACCAGTAATATTTTTTTTCTTCTTTGTAACTGGATCCGGGAACATACTGTAGAGTTAAAATACAGTGTTTCGTTTCTAGTTTGTAAATGTTTTCTATTTCCACAGAAATAATGTTAGCAATTATTACAACTATCCCCCTTGGCCCCATCTAAATCTGGTACCCTTATTCAAACGTTTTGCTCTATTTCTGCAACAGGAAATTTTTGCATTTGAATGTACTATTATTTCAGCTTGATTTTCAGGTGATACTGTAACTGCGTCAGGAGTTTCTCAAATTTTGGTTGATACTTCGTTGAGTTAAGATACAGCCTTTTCATTATCAGTATTTCCTCTTTCATCGATCATATCGGTAGAAACAAGCTATTGATAGTCTGGTCGAGAGTGTTCTTCTATTGTATCTACACTAAGTTGTTGATTTTCTGGATAAGATTCATCATTTATCCTATGTTCCGGTTTAGAATAAGGTTGAGGTTCAATTGTAACAGAAATAGAATGATAATCAACGGCTAAATTTTTATCTATGTCATTATTATCATCCCCTCTTTCCAAAATTAGGTATTGACCTTCACCTGAACATCTTTTAACATTATATCAAGCTCTTCTGTTACTATTTCCGGCAATCGAATAATGGCAAGATTGATTTTAAACCTACTTTGAGTTTGAAGCCAAACATAATTTGAAGAACTGAGATCGATGCCGGAGAGTGAAGTTCTGTTTTTCATGTTCTGTACGAATCTTAATGGTTTTCTTTGTCTCTAACCATGTAAAAACCGTCTTTTCTATATCTTCATTTGCTGTTTCTACTGAGCTTTGAAGTTTTCTGCGACGGGGTTTACCTTGTACAAATTTGAGCTCTTCGCACATTTGGCATAGTTCGATAATAAATTTATTTACGAATCCTCTGCCCTTATCACTATGCAAAATGCATGGCGCTCCAGATGTTGTAAAGATATGGTCTTGATACACCATGATGAACTTAACATCACCGTCTGCTTGTCTTTGTTTTTAGACATGATACCAAGATGCCAGAAGATAGGTGGAATGTTCAAATGAACTTAATTTAGCAAAAAATGAGGACGCCATGGAGGTTATGGATTTTGGTATAAGAAGAGCAATTTAAACCACGAAAGAACTAAGATTGGCGTGTTTTTTTACTATTTCTGTTCAACCTATTGCAATGGCTATGAAAGATTGCCAGAATAAAATGCAGTTATTAGAAATCGAATCTGACAAAGTAAAAAAGTTGATCAGTGTATGCCTATGGCTTTTAATTTACGTTGATAGTTCGGTCGTTTTTACAGTCTTTTATCTCATAATTTATCGTGCCCATATTCCCAGGTTTATATCAACTTTTTGTCCATAAACAAAAATTTGAAAAACTTTTTGTTGAGAGCCTCCATATTTAAGAATTCTGACTTAATACTGAGTGTATGAATGTCTTGTGCATCCTTTCTTTGCTATCGTATCTGTATTCTTTCCATAGATATTTAAATTTCTAAAATATTTATATTCATAATTCTAAAACTGTTATCCTCAAACTAAATATTTTTTAGTTCTTGTTGAGGTACGTGCTGTTACCAATGAAACAAATAGTGAGAGGAAAGCCAAACATAAAATATGTGAAGATAATATAGAAATTGGGGAGCGGTGTCGCATACTAGCGCTGAATAGAAGATAATAAGCAGAACGATGATGAATTACTCATTTCCTGCGTTACATCATCCAAATCATATCTAAATAAACTATCTTTGGCATTTTAAACATTAAATGAATTTACTTTAAATTGCTTCTTATATCATCGCGATATCTCAATTACTTAGTTCTTTATATACGATTTTTTGAAAATTGCTTAATTGGTTCCAGGGTTTTAATCCAGAAATCATAACTCGGACAATTAAAAATTTGCAAAAACAATCCTTGACACATTAAATAGTAAATAAAGTTGCTTCAAATTGTATTTTATTTCATTGTAGTGTTTAAATTAGTTCGTGAGATACGATACTTGAAAATTGCTTCATTTTGTTCTAACATATAGATTTGTTTTTGAAGAGTTCTAGTTCATAAATCACAACTGGGAGATTTGAAGAAACTAATTGGTGTATTAAATACTAAATATATTTTCTTCATGTTGCTTTATTATTTCATGATATCCGAATTAATTTGTAAGATACGATTCTTTGAAGATTGCTTCATTTTGATCTAACACACATAGTTATGTTTTTGCATAGTTCTAATTCAAAAATCATAACTTGAAGATTTGAAGAAACGATCTTTGGCACTTTAAACATTAAATAAATTTTCTCTAAATTGCTTCTTCATTCAAATTCGTTTATTTTATTGCGATGTCTGATATAGTTCTTGACACACGATTTTTTGAAAACTGCTTAATTTTTACCCACAACATATAATTATGTTTTTCAGAATTTTAATGAAGAAATCATAACCCGGTTTCAAGATTGGGAAAAACAATCCTTGACACTTTAAATACTAAATAAATTTGTTTCAAACTGCTTCTTATGTCATCGTCATTTCTACATTAGTTCGTGAGGTATGATACTTTGAGGATTACTTCATTTGAATTACGTTTTTGCAGAGATCTTTTTAAAAAATCATAATTTGTAGATTTGAAGAAACGTTTGAAGAAATATTTGATACATTAAATACTAAGATCTTAAGATATGACTTATTGAAAATTGATTAATTTTTACCTAACACATACCATTACGTGCAGAGGTTTAATCAAGAAATTATAACTTGAAGATTTAACGATTTGTAAAAACAATCTCTGGCACATTAGATACTAAATAAATTAATTTCAAATTGCTTATTATTTTAGGGGTATATCTTAATTAGTTCTTGACTCTTTGTAATGTAATGTAATTAATGTCTTAGTTTATTATCTCTAGGATTGTTATAGAATCCTCAACCAAAAATTAAAAATAGCCAAGTAATAGACTTGCTGATTATACAACATATCTAATTTTGGCCTCTACGGGAAAAACAAAGATAATAGCGCTTTGAAGTTGCAAAACATTATAAAACATAAGTTGGTTTTATCTAACTCTTTTCCGAGATAACATTTTCGGACATTGTATTTAAATCAGTCTGTACATTAGGAGTGAATTTTCTGAAGACGATGATTAAAAGTCATTAAAATTATTTACTACAATAGAATTAAGATTTCAATGTAGACATTAACATTAATTTAATTGAAACAGCTTTATCCACTGATATTTTCAATTAATAAAAAAGTCTTTTTTCTTAAAAAAACATCTAATCTTTAAAGATCAAGTTATTACTTAAATTTTCTGTTTAAACAATAGTTTTTAATTTCATGAAAATATTGACACAAAAAGTTATTTTAATATCAAATAACAGAATTTTTAAATATTTTCTAAATAAGTCAATTATCTAGATGAGTCAATACTGACCTAATGATAACGAAAAGAGGGAAACAATATCAAATTGAGATAACAATAATTCTGTTTGAGTCAAACAAGTTTATTTTCTAATTAAATTATTATTTAATATTAAAGGATTCCCAAATGAGTCATGACCTTAACCTTGCTGAGAAAACGAAAATATTTTATATCACCAGATAAATTTATTTTATATTTCCTCGAAATCATCGTTTTAATAAATTTCTTTGAGTAAATAAAAATAAAAAATCTTTAATTGCATCTAATAATAATACTGTTTTCAAATGGAAACAATAAACATGACAACCCAATGACGGTTGTTGAATTGAAAATATCAATCAATTTTAACCAATAAACCTTAATAAATTGATCGAAATTTTTTAAATGGAATTTTTCCTACCAACGATTTAACAATAATTATTCGTGTTGACACATTATCGTATTTAAAAACTATACAATGATAATTTTATGAACTGTGTAATAGTTTTATAAACTGTTGTCGATTGCATTCACCCATACAAATAAACTCGATGGAATGCGAAAAGACAACGCAATTGATTGCGTGAATAGAATACATTTAAAAATTATCTTACGCACTTAGGTAAGTGTGAATAATATAGAGTCATTTTATAACTTTTGATAACGCAATAAAGTTTTATTTGAATAATCAAAACGTCCTCATGATGTTATTTTACGTTGAAAACATCGTGTCACGTTATGTGTTTCACAAATCGGTGTAACAATTTAAAAATAACGAGTCCATAAAGTGCATAGCAACAATTTGCAAAATTTACAAATCACATTATGTACAAATTAAACCTTTTTAAAATTCAAGGCTAAATTTGGGAAAAACAAGAAGATCAAAGTTTTAAATAATTTATTTTTAAAAGATTATATTTTTTTTATTAACTAAAACAACAGCAATTAAAATAATTATAAATAAATTCATTTCACATTTTGCAATAAATCATTATTACTAGTTTCTTGAATATTTAATGTAGATAAAAGTGTTAAATTATCCATGTTGCTATAATCAGGTTCTGATTGAACGGGTTCAAGTCCTGGAATTAAAGGTTGTCCGACATTTTCATTCGTAGGAGCTGGCAAATCTTCGATTAACGCTTCAGCTAAATTTTCTCTCATTTCGATTCCGTTTTCAATCTCTTCTTCAGTTTGTTCCGAATCCTATTCAAAATTAAATTAATTGATACATCACTTAAACTGAGTGATGAAATTATCTTACCGCAACAATAGGAGTAGTTGATTTATATTGAAAAGCACTATTAGATAAATCAACTTCAACAGGAAATAGAGGTGGCCCAGCTAACAACTCAACCGTTTTCGAATGCAACTCGGCTAATCCTTTAATAAGCTTCGATAAATGCCCACCAAGCGATTGAACGTGTTTATTATCTAAAAGTTCCATTTTAACCAAAACATCCGCTCTTAATTTAGCGAACCTTTCTCTAGCAACTTGTCGACATCTCAAAATCAATCTATACTCGTAATTTCCCGTCTCAACCCGATACAAAGGTTCCTGCAACGCAGCGTAACCGCATTCCTCATCATCCATTTCTTTCACTTTTAAACAGTATGCTAAATACTCAAATTTAGCGTCGGCATATTTTTTTACGGTTAATCTTGTATCGGGAATTGCTTTGTATAGATAAGTTCCCATATCGGAGAGGACTGGTTTGATTTTTTTGACGACATCGTTTCCTACTTTTTCCATGTTCCTATGTTGTTCTGCGAATAATCGAAATGCTTCGCTTGCTCTTGGTTGCGGTTCTCTTACGGCTAATGAAGCAAAAACATCTCCCATCGCTTTTACAGCTTGTTGTAAATCAATGTGTGCCTTAAAAATAGAAACAATTTAATTTTTGCGATCTTGTTAAGTTTGAAGAGTATACATAGATGAGTAACATTGTTGTCTTAATTTTGAGTATGTGGATCATTAACAGAGACCGGATTTATATATTTTTCATGTTTTGCATATAATTTCATATTTTGCATCTTCATCGCATATAAATTTAGTTATTCCTATTGTTCGATACAATCGCATATAATTTCATATGAGTGTATATTTTGTTCAATCATGCGTTGAATGAAATAATAAATAATGCCAAAATAGAGAGCCAAGCAGCAATTATTGGATCAAGAAGTCCTGTTAGGAGTTTGCTTACATGTCTTTAATTAACAGATTTAAATTATTAGAAGAAGTAACAAAACATTTACATTTATTTCCTGTCGTCATATGTAGTAAAATTTACGCTAAATTAGAAACCTGGATATATTAAATTGAAAAAGATTTGTGCAGGTTTGGGATGAGAGGATGAAGAAGCTAATGATATGAATGTTGCAAATACAGCACTCGAAATGATAAAAGTTAGATACTAATATTTTAATGAAAATAATATTTTTATACTTAAAATGTACCTAAAATGTTTAGGTAAATTATGGATTATTATTAATTTTATACTTGGCCTAGGTATTCTATAAAATAACGAATACCAAGCAGGCAAAATGTGTAAAAAGCGCAAACAGGGAATCCGGATATAACGAACCCTCAAGGGACCTGAACATCGGTTCGTTATAAAATCGTTCTAAAATTAACCATGACTATTTTAATGATTATTATATTGAATGAAATTAAGCAATTTAGGAAAAAATTAAAGAAATCAGTCTGGTATCATGTTATCAAGTTGGGTTAGGTATTGTTTCAACCATCCCTCATATTGAATGGTATGATTCAATATGAGTAGTAATGGTAACTAATGGTATGATATGTTGGAGTTGAAACCGACCCAACTTGATACCAACTTTCATCTTTCACCTATTGAATTGAACTTACAATTAGACGTTTTATTGTTTTGAATTTGATTTTGTGTTATATGAAGGATGATACGAAGTTGAAGCTTGATTCAACCCAACTATAGAGGAAACTATAGTTGGGTTGAGTCAAGTTGAGTATATAAAAAATCAAACCTAAATTATGGAAGAAAATATTACGGAATATTTCCAAAAACTAAAAATCATTGCAAATTCTGGGTATGGTATATTATGGTTGGGTTAGGATGAGCTTCAACTTCATACCATTCAATATGAGGGATTTGAAATATGAGAAATTTTTCAACCCAACCCAACCACAGAAGAATTTTGGATTTGATTTTTGTTATATGAGGGATGGCATGAAGATGAAAGTTAACACTACCCAACTATAGAAGGAAACCTCACGGTATATTCTCAAAAATTAAAGATTATTCAAAATTTTGAGTATGGTATGTTATGGTTGGGTTAGTTTGAGCTTCAACATCATACTATCCCTTATATTTAATGATATGAAGTTGGAGCTCAACCCAACTCAACCACAGAAGAATTGGGGATTTGATTTTTGTTATATGAGGGATGGCATGAAGTTGAAGGTGAACACAACTGAAATATAAAAGAAATAATCAAATATTTATTTTTGTAAATATTCCGTGATTTTTTCATGTATGGTTGAGTTGAGCTCTAACTATATACTATCCCTCATACTTAATAATTTGTAGTTAAAGCTCAACCCAACTCAACCGTAGAAGAAAATCTTCATACCATCAATTACAGAAGGAAAATCAAATAATATTTCCAAAAAACTTTTTTAGTTGGTAGGTTTAGTTGGGTTAAGCTCCAACTTCCTGTTATTCCATATGAGGAATGTTATTGGTTGGATTAAGTTGGGTGCGTTCGGTTTGGTTAAGTTGGGTTGAGTATTGTTAGGTTGGATTAAATTCTAACTTCATACCATTCAATATGAAGGATAGTATGAAGTTGGAGTTCAATCCTTATACCAACTTCATACCATTTAATATATAGGATAGTACGACGTTGGAGTTCAACCCAACCCAACCCAGTCAATAACATTCTTCAAAAATCATGGACCAATACTAATTTTACAAATAATATCCTGTAAATAATAATATGCTAGTCAACCCAGAAAAGTTTTAAGTTTAATGTAATTTAATTACGATTTTACTGTAGTTGCAGAAAGGTGCCATTTTTTGTACAATTACTTTAAATTATACTTAACACTTATAAATTATAAAAATGTTTAATATGAGTAAAAATAGATAAATACTGATCAAAATCTATTTATTTTACATATTACCGGTCGAACAGGTACTCAATGTAATCCCTAAGAATAAGTAAACTATCTAAGGGATAATAATCTCCATAATATTTCACATATTGCCTAACCACCCTAGATATTTTAATTTGGAAGTTTTTGGAAGAGCTTCTAACATGTCGAAAGCTAAAACAGGTAACTTAGGATGTGTCAAAATGATAGCAATTGATTCTATACATCTTCATGTTGTTTCATCAATGTAAATCAATTAAAAAATCCTAAATGAAATTTTTTCCAGAAAATACAACAATTTTTAGTTCCGAAATATATCGATTGGTCTTGACTAAAACGGTACTAATGCACTAAACGCACTTCTGAGATACTTAATCAATGTTGAAAATCTTTAAAAAAAATTGATTTTATGATTTTTGAGAGAGCTTTTAAGATGTCAAAAGTTAGAAAGGCCCTATTAGGGTGTGTCAAAATGATAGCAATTGGGTCTATACGTTTTTAGGTTGTTTAATCGATGCAAAACACTTAAAAAATACTAAATGGAAAATACTAAACGGACTCTACAATTGGTTTTCTCATTTGAAATAATCTCCATATACAAAATTTGAATAGAACCGATTGAAATACTAGTGTAATACTACAAAAACTTCAATTTCATTTAAACAGCCTGCATCTACGAAACAAAGTTAAAATCCTACAAAAATTTGAAACACTTTGCTTACTATTTGTTACAAATGTTACAACGCAAACTTAAACGCGGCATTTTTGTAATAATTGCATATACAAGTATTAGGGTGTCCAGTCCTGGTATTTAGTCCCAGGTCCTTCCCATGTACTGAAATTAAGAAAAAATTAAAATATTCCGAACGATTTTTTACCGTTGTTTTCCAATGAAAATATGGTTGGTATTAGGAGATAAATCTTTAAAAGCAACTTGCAGAATGTTTAAAGGCACTTAACTTCTTGGAATTTCCTATTTTGTGTTTTTGTGATTTTTATGTTTATCTCATTTTATATAAATTTATGGGTGCGCTGTGCTGAGAAAAATCTAGATTGAAAAGACGTATGGCTCTTATACCATAGCTCTCATACCATCAATCCAGATACAACCACTAACAATTTTGTATGAGTGCTCCTTTTTAAGCAGTATCAACTCCTCTGGAAGCAATATCAGGTCTTCCTAAAGCAGTATCTTGCAAGTCTAAAGCAAGTCTTGTTGAAGCAGTACTAAGTCTTCTGGAAACATCGAAAGACTTCTAGGAGCAATTCAGATCTTGTACTAGCAATATCAAGAAGCAGCGTCTAGTAGTCTTGTGGGGCAGTTATAAATTTTTTTGGGTGCAGTTCAAGTCTTTCAGAGTCAATATCAAGCATTTTTGAAAGAACTTCAAATCTTTTAGAAACCGTATCAACCCTTCCAAATGCAGTATCTAGTCTTTTGGAAGCATTTTAAATCTTCCAGAAGCATTATTAAGACATTTAAAAGCATTTTAAGTGTTTTTGAACCAGTATCAAGTCTTTTAGAAGCATTTCATGTCTTCTAGAAACATGTCAAGTCTTCCAGAGGCAATATCAACTTTTCTGAAAGTATTTCAAGTCTTCTACATGCATTATCAAGCCTTCTAGAAGCATTTCCAATCTTTTCGAAGCAGTACCAAAACTTCTAAAACTATTTTAAGTCCTTCAGAGGCAATATCAATATTGAAGTCTCCCAGAAGCATTATTTAGTCTTTTAGAAGCATTTCAAGTCTACTAGAAGTAGTAACAAGTCCTCTAGAAGCATTTCATGGACTCTAGAAACATTTCAAGTCTTCCAGAGGAAATATCAATTATTTTGGAAGCATTTCAAGTCTTTTACATGCAGTATCAAGCCTTCTAAAAGCATTTTAAGTCTTCTGCAAGCAGTATCAACTATTCTAGAAGCAGTAACATGTTTTTAGAATCATTTCAAGACTTCTAGACACATTTCAAATGTTCCAAAGGAAACATTTCAAGTCTTCTACATGCAGTATTAGGCCTTCTGGAAGCATTTTAAGACATCTGGATCCAGTAGCAAATGTCCCAGAAGCAGTGTCGTGGTTTGGAAGGATTTTGTCCAGATATTAAGGACCTATGTTCATTAAATATGATTCAAAATTTGAAAATAAATCTAAATTTAACTAACAAAATCTTTAGTTAACAACATTTTCAACTGTTTAGGTGCCAAACATTTCAGGATGCAATTCCAGCTAGATTTAAAACCTTGCGGTTGCACTACTACTAGAATTTTGTTATTATTATTAATTAACTATTATTAAGTATTACTTAACTATAATTCATTTCATGTTTTTATTTTTTAAGTATAACTATTATTTTCTTTTATTATATTTGTATTTGTTTTTGTATGTGTTATAAAACTATTATTATTATTATTTCAACAGCACCACTAGCCAAATAGGACATCATTCGAAAGTTTATTTTATTCTGCATTCGAGACCGTAAACATTTTGATAAAAGATAGATTGCAGAACAAAATAAGATTTAGAATGATGATTCGAGTACATTTACTTGCATAACATTTCTCTATATCAAGTGAACAGAACGAGTTAGTTTTTGAAGATGCTGTTAATTTTTATATTCATTAAATTATGTTATCTATTTAGCACTGTTATAGAATTCTTAGAAAAGAATTAAAAAAACTCAGTACATTAAAACGTACTTGGCAAAATCCAATATCTTCAATATCAAGATAACAACTTGAGCTGCTTTTACACAAGAACAATATCGATAGATGTTTTCTCAAAATACCAAATTTAGATCGCCAATACTTGGAAAATATCTATAGTGATTTCAAAAATCATTTCGAAAACATATTAAAATTAGAAATTTCAAATCTTTTCTCAAATGTCTACGGTTATTCCGAATTTTGGTTATAAATGACAATACTTTGGATTGTATTCGATTGTTGAATGATTTTCTCCTCAACGCGATGAACGTATAAATCATATGGTTTGTATTAAAAAAAATACAACAAATCTCAGTTAATATTCTTTTGTATATGTATACCTTTAGACGTCGTCTTCAAAATTGTTTGGATGTAAATGGTGTTTAATTTGAACATTTGTTGTAGTTTCCATATCTCGGCTTAAGTTTTTTTTTAAGAATTTTAAATTTTGTGATTGATGGCTACTTTCGACACACCAGTTTTGTGCAATCTGTGTATTCGTGTAAATATTATTGAACAGTGTACAAATTTCGCTTCGACTGCGCTTTGTATCAATGTACTAAACATAATCAGTATTTTATGATTTTTTAAACTAATTCTTTTAACATTTATACAACAGTATTATTTTATAGCTTACTTCACTTTGATTATAAGTTGCTGCTTTAATATTTTCATAAAACGTTTATTGACTATATTCCACACATTTTACCCACACCCCATATAGTATTAGAAAAGGGATAAACAAAATTATTTTGAAATCCAGAACAGTTTGAATTAAAAGTTAATCTTCAAAATTCGGTACTTTATCTACAGTCTAAAACAATTTTTAGCAAAAGTTTAATTGCAAGATTTTATTCTCTTCCTGGTATTTTCGGTAATTTTTAAATGTTAAATTGAATCGCATACTCAAAATGAGTTCGCATTGTTTATCGTTAATTCATAAACTTAATAAACTTAACTTTATAAACTTTATATGTTTATTAATATGCTTGTAAGTACTATTTAAGAGGCATTTGGATTGCTATTTCAGTGTTAACACATTCGCCACATTCTTATTATTTTTAGTTATCCAATGAAATGCTTTGACGTTATAAATGACACACAGAAGTTAGTTTTTACAAAATTTTGTAGCATAGGATCAAAAGCTGAGCAAAACATTTATCTGGGAGGGTTGTTACAAGCTTTAACTGTAGCTAAAAGACGAAAACGGATAGAACATTGGATGAATAGAATTAGATTGTTTCTACATTTTGTTAATATCGAAGAAAAAAGAATAAGGGTTCGTCAAGGAGCATTTGCAAGCTCTTTTATGTTAATATAAATTTTTGTTTTTGTGAGTGAAATAAAATTTTTAATTCATAAATGCACTTATTTATTTGAGGAATAACTCAAGTCCATATTTTTCATAAAGAAGTTTAATTTATTAAAATAAATTGAAGATCGTTCTTTTGCTTGAATGTTACGTAATGCGTAGTCCTATGTTTGAAAAGTATTAAATTTTGTAAAAACTGATAACTGTAAAAACGATTCAATTATATTTCAACACTTGTAAAATATAAGTACGAAGGCTTTCACGACCGGTGTTAATTGAACTAAAATTAGAACTAACACTAGCACTAACACTAGAACTATCACTAGAACTATCACTAGGACTAACACTAGATCTAAAACTAGAAACTTTCGGGTTTCGCCGTGCGTTTTTTGACAAAATGTTTGACGTTTCGGATGCCATGTTGCAACCTTCTTCAGAAACTGGTTCTAACTGAGTTCTGAGTTACTGTTAGTCCTAATGATAGTTCTAGTGATAGTTCTAGTGTTAGTGCTAGTGTTAGTTCTAATTTTAGTTCAACTTGTAAAATAATTTTTAATATTTCATTTAAAGAAAAAATCAATTTTAGTTTTTGAATTACAAGTTCTTGAACTTCGCCCAAGTTCTCATCAAAATAGTATATGTTGATAAACTACTTTTAATTTTTGAGATGCAAATATTAAAAAATCTTACGTAAAAATATAAATCAATGTTAATCTATTCTTATATTCAAGGTTTTTCCTGAAGGAAAAAATTATTTTACGATTTATTCCGGTTTATGCGTTAACAACGTGTTCACGGTGTATTAAATTCAAGGCAAAAGAAAAAAAGTTTGTACATACAAGGTTTTAAATTCCTCTTATTGTTTTTACTTTTTATATTTCAAATTTTGTCCTAACGAAAATAGAAATTATGTTTCAATTTGACATAACTTCGAAAATATGCACCAACATGTTATTCATCAAGTTCTCACGTGAGTAACTAAAAATATGTTTTAAAACAAAAATTATCACACAATACGAAATGTGCTAACTTTAAAGAACAATAGAATGTTATTGTTTTATCGACTCGTGGAAAGTTTATTTTTTTTAAATATTTTCAAAATTACCTGCAAAACTCTTTTACTGTGATCGACCAATCCCCGGTACATAACTTCGCAATCTTGCAATTCTTGCAATTTTTTTACCAAAGTGTCATTGCAAAGTATAGCCCTTGATAATCCTAAAGCATCGGCTGTTGAGGAACTCATATTTTCAACGAGACGATGTTTAACTTTTTTTAGGACAATATCAAGGCTTTTTCCTTGTCGGGGATCCGCGTGCAATTTATTATAATTAATAATAACTTCATCTTTCGCAGCTTGGATCATTTTTGCAACTTCAACTTTCGTTTTTCCTTTAACCGCCTGTCCATTAACGGCAACCAATTCGTCACCGGATTGTAAAGTTCCATCACGACTCGCCGCTGTGTTATCGAAAATTTGCACAATGTATAAACAAGGACACAATGGAGCTCCACCGCCGATACTAATCCCGATTAGATTGTTCGAATCTTTCCTGATAGTGATACTACCAGATGTTACAGTCATCCCCCTAAAAATAAAGACAAAAGTGTTGAAATATTTGAATTGTTTTATTTATGTAGTTAATTTAGATGGGGCAAGATTTAAAAATTTATTTAAATGAAAACACAAGTTTTATTTAGATACATTATTTTATTTAAGCTAGCACAACTATTATAGACTAAGAAAAGAACTAAATACATTTTAACTTCACTTTTCTAGTGCTTAAAAATTATAAACAAAAAATGTGTGTTTAAAAAAGATGGTTGTGTATTAGCTTGTGTTGCGTTCATGCGATAAATAAATTGGGATAAATTGGAATTTGAACCAATAAATTTTGATCAATAAATTTCTAAATAATTAACGTATGTAATAAATACATATAAATCAAACAAAAAATAACGTGTTTTTTTAAGTGAATTAATTTCAAATTCGTGTTACTTGTGTGTAAAAAAGCCATGCTACTAAATAATAAAATAAAATAACTTCTTCTAATTTATATCTTCGTTTTCGTTGATTCTTCTTCTCGCTTTTGCTAAGATATTGGTAAATTTGGCGTGCAGATACAGAACTAAAATTCTAGTTACTAATGTTCTAGCTTACAAATCAAATTTTCCGCACTTACATTGAATTTTCACGTGGGACATAATCAAAAGCGGCCATTTCAAACGATAAAACCTGACAGTCAGGTTCGAAAACGCTATGAGATTTTGATTTAATCGATTTTGAATCAACTTTCTCTTCGCTATTAGCTGATTCATCCTGAATGTTTTGCTCGCATATTTCGCTGTTAAGATTTTCCGAGACATCTTGGAGGGATTCGTTATTTGTATTAAAATCTAAACCTCTAAAAATTATTATTTATAAAACGAAAAATAAATTAATGCATTTTACTTACAAATCTATCAACGACGTTGTTTTCGGGTCCATTCTCTTTGATTTTCTTGACGTGAACATATAAATTGCGTTTTCACTTAACACTATTAACCGAATAAAAAAAATTTTAAATCTCAAACATTTTTACTTAGATTAAAATAATTTTTTAAAATTAAAAATAAATGAAAATGTAAATATTTACAGTTTATCCTCTTTCGCCATATCCAAAATGTAAAGGTCGTACAATGATGATTCGTAATAATACGAAAACATAACTTCACTACATTAAAACCACATTATTTTGCTCTCTATTATGCACAAATTTGACAAAGATGTCATGAAATGTTATTTTTTATCAAAAAAAGAGTCACTTTCGTAAATAAAAAAATAATGATTTTGAGTTTGCTCGTTATAACACAAAACTAAGTTGAAAAGAACAAAAAAGGTTAAACGTTGATAATCGACCGGAAATTCGTATCTTTGTGAAAATTATGTTCGTTTTTTGATAACAAACCCAATATTGCTATGAAACAAAAAGAGCCATATGTTTTCTTTTCCTTGTTGATTAATAAATTAACAAAATTAAAAGTAAATCAAAAATTAAAAAGATTAAAGTAAAGATGACTTACTTTGGAATAAACATCAAGATGATTTACTAAAACTTTTAAAGGGTGAAGAGAAAAACCTAATTTACTAAAAGTTCTACTCTAATACCCTAAATAATACACAACTCAAACTCAGGATAAAATAAAATCAATAGATTGTAATTGTTAGGTTTCACCTACATTTTATCCTCTTCTAAAAAATAATCGTCATCGTAATCGAACATTTTTTTAGTGTCTTCTTGTTTGTAAAATAAGTTTTGATTGTATTTTTTTTCACTTCGATTTATAGCCCTAAATAGGGATGTGGTGGGCAACGGGTTTAAACTATCGATTTAGAGCATTCCGAGCGGGACTAAATCCTATTCACGCCATCTAAATGTGAGAAGTATAAAACAGAAATTTTCAAAACAGAAATTATTTTTTCAACATTCAAAGAACATTTAAAAACAAGTTTTCTATTTTATTGATGAATCATTTTTAAAATATATGTAAAGTCTATGTTGTCTGCAGGCCGCTCAAAGAACAACGGTGTATAAATTCCCTTTCTGCTAAATAAGCTAATATTAAATGTTAAAAAATCTTAAAACTAGGATAAAAAAAAATTTCTATTCATAAAGAAATAAATGAGCAAAATCCCTTAACCCTTTTCATACCAAGTAACTATAAGCGGAATATTACATTATAATTCATAAGGAAATTTGGATTTATAAGGATTAAAACGTAAAAAGTAAAAACACCGAGATTTCTATGGGTAAGTAAGAAAATGAACAGGATGTCTTTCTGCCATCATTTTATATTTCAGGGAAGTACAATTCAATAACATTTGTAATGTAATATTTGAAATATGATAACCATTACTAAACGCTATATAAATAGTGTAAACACACGAGTAGTGGACCATGTAAGACATACTTGAAATTCAAAAGGCGATAAAAAATAGAACAAAAAGCATAATGAACGGATTCTTTTAAATTAAAATATATAGAGCATATCCTTTTGTATCTCTAAAAAGATTTATGCTAGAATAAAATAATAATCTCTTTCGGGTTAAAACGTAAGTGAGTGCGAACGTGTTCTTGCAGCTGTGACAAACGGGCCCACTTTTTATGCGTGAAACCACGTGCGAATATAAAATAAATAATTTATTCGAACGAAAACACAAATGTATACATATAATAAGAGAAAATAAATAAGAATCCATTAGTCTCCCAAAAGGGAGACAAATACAAACAATGGCATCATCATCCAAAAGAAAAGCTGATGAACTATCTACCCCAATTGAGGACAACCAAAAGAAATACAACTGGAATCCTAACCAACTAACAACTTCTAACAGATTTCTCCTTCTACAAAACCTAGAAGAAACCGGGGAAACATCAAAACATTCACCCCAAAATGAATTTATTTATTTGGGTTGCAAACAGGGATTACCCCAACAAAGCAACCACTAGCATTATAACAAAATAACAAGGAGTTTTTAACAAAAACTAAAATAAAAGAAATTCTAAGATATTAACATAAGTTGAAATATTAATTAATTAGTTCACGATATAGTCAAATCCCGCAGAAACCGCCTAAAAGAGGCAAGAGATTCATTGAAAATATTAACTTCCATGCAGTGAGAGTCGTACTCGTTCATAAACCGAATTAGAGGTGAATTTAAGTGACTATTAGTGGAAGATCTGTTTATGCGGAATAGTAATCCTCCACGTGTTTGATATGGCGGAGCGTAAAAACTCAATTCACCAACCAACCTAGGGCAGTCAATGAGATTGTTAATCAGTTTATATAAAAATACCAAGTCGGACGTCAGCCTTCTATGACGCAGCGTCGGGAACCCTAGTATTCTGCACCGTTGAACATAATCACAATAAGGCAGATAAGTTTTATATGCTAAATAACGCAAGAATTGACGTTGGACCGATTCAATGCGACTGACATGCACCGCATACTGAGGATTCCACAAAGTGGAGCGTAAGTCAGAATGCTGCTGACAAATAAAAAGTAAATAGTTTTCATACACTGAATATTCGTAAACATACGACAAATTCTAATCATAAATCCCAATCTCTTCAATGCCCTGGATATGGCTAGATCTACGTGTAGGTTAAACATAAGCCTGCTGTCAAACAAAACACCAAGATCGCTAATGCGGTCATTAGAAGGCAGATCTGTGCGTCCCAAACGGTAAACGTAATTTAGAGGGTATCGCTTACGTGTAAAGGTTATCCTGGAGCATTTATCGTAATTAAGAAAAAGTAAGTTATCTGCACAATATTGATGAAACCGGTCAAGATCTCTCTGAAGATTCTCAGTCACGATTACTCGCAATATCGAGATAGATTTTGCAGTCATCTGCATACAATAAAAACTTGGCATGATTAAAACACGATGAAATATCGTTTATGTACGCCAAGAAAAGGATAGGTCCTGTGGTGACGCCGTCACTGAAACGACTTCTACCTCTGATAATTACCGCTGCCACCAGAAACAGTATGATCTTATCTATTCAAACAAGATTAAATGGCACGCGCTGGTCTTTATTTCACAACCGTGGGTTCTTGCACTAAGGCTCTCAGGAAATGTGAAATAAAACGACAAGTGTTCTAACCACACTTAACCTACATTTACAAAAATAATGAAAAAAGTAAGATACAAAGTTAATCTTAAAAAACTACCTACGTGAATACCCGACGTTACTTAAGGAGTCAAAATAAAATTAAAAATGAAAATGATCTGTCTGAACCTAACCCTACAGCGAACTCTCGTTGACCGATAATGATAGGGAGAACTGGCAAACAGACTTACCCCGGACGCGTACTCCAATCTGGTGGTCTCGGTGATGGGTCGCAACCTGGATCCTGTTGGAATCTTCTCGGGATAATCCGGGAAGACTTCTTCGACACAAACACACCAAATCCTCAAGTGAACACAGTTTCCAACACGACGCGGATGCCCGAATCAGAAGAAAGTTGCCCTTAAAGCTGAGTCAAAGTTCTCGGGACTTAGAATTGGCGTTAAAGCGAATCTAAGTTTCGGTCTAACAGAGCGCTGGTTGAGTATTGGTTCGAAATCTTTCTAAAAAGACATCTTTCGAAGTTGAATTGAAAACTAAGTTCAGAATTCCCCAATTTTGACGTGTGCAAGGCCTTATGTAACCTCGGGTCTTGGAGGGGTGCAAAACCTTCATTAGGCGTTCCCTAACGTCTGGACATTCCCGACACCTGGGGCCAATCCAAAATACGGGGCGGATATTTTACAATAATTTTCTGAGCCAATGAGGGAATTTGTGAAAGGGAAGAATCCCAAAAATCGTCACGTAATTTCCAAACAGTGGAAACCATCAAATATTTACGTGATCTAACGTCTAAGTTTTTAACGACTTCTTCGTGTCGATTCGTATCTCCCTCATCAAACTGCGGATACATAATTTTTAACAAAATTTAACATGAAGTCTGGTCTCTATACCGGACGTCGTTAACTTGAGACGTGATTTTTAGTTTCTAAAATAACGAAAGGCTGCATTTCCAATTCGAATGGTTATTTCTTAAAACTGTTAAATAATTTTCGAATTATTACAGTCCAAGATGGCTGCCCTGCAGGACACCTGATGTGACCGCACTAAATGATGACACCACGCCTCCAGTTCTCACAGCCTGGGACCTACCAGTAATGTATGAACTGAACCACAATATAAGACCCTGAGGAATATTGAGTTCAGTTAATTTGAGTAGCAATATGTTGTGATCTATCTTGTCAAAGGCCTTCGTAAAATCGGTATAAATAACATCTACCTGCTCGCAATTATTAAGAGAGTTATGGATATAGTTTGTATACAGTATTAAGTTAGTTTCCACCGATCTTCCCGGAAAAAAACCGTGCTGTTCCACAATTAAAAAGGGTTGTAACATTCGTAAAAGTTGAGAATATATAATCTTTTCAAAAACTTTAGATACCAATGGTAAGATAGATATAGGTCTATATTTGTGTACGTCATTTCATCAATTAAAATATCACCGATTCACCTTCCAGGTATAAAAAATTACAAAGAAGTAGTAGGAGATTTATCGAAATTAAACATTACAAAGTTTACTACTAATACAACTTAAAACTCACTCTAAATTAACTTGACAAACATAGACGACTAAAGAAAACTTGCCAAATTTTATAATGAAACCGCAGTTGAATATTTTACATATAAAGACCCAAATGAAAAAATTATTTCAGTGGTGATTAAAAATTTACCTGTTCAATCACTGTACAGGAAGTAGAAGATGAACTTACTCGACTAAAGGTACCCATAAAAATAGTGGTAAGATTGTTAAACAAAAATAAACTTCCCATACCCATTTGTGCCATAGACCTCACTGCAAATGACAAAGGTCGTGAGATATTTGAGATCAAAGAAATACAACATGCAATTATAGAGGTAGAATACAGAAGAAAACAGCCAGGTTTACCACAATGTCATAGATGCCAAAGATACGGACACACCAAAAATTATTATACATTGTCTCCAAGATGCGTTAAGTGTCAAGAAAACCATCTAACTAAAGATTGCACTAAATCAAGAAAAGCATCACCACAATATGTAAACTGCCAAGGGATTCACCCAGCTAATTACAAGGGTTGCACATATTACAAAAACTTAAATGCCAAAAATAAACCCAATGTAACCTATAATCCCAATCAATCAACAACAAGTAGTTCAAGAACATCTACCAAAACTTTCAATCCCACATATTATTCCCAATCCTACGCGCAAGCAACAAACCCAAATCACTCTTCTAACGATACCAACACGAATCAGTTTTAACAAACATACTAAAATCCCCAATGAATTTAATATCTCCTTATTTAGTACAAATATTATCACGACACACATAATTCCCAAAATATTCAATGTCTAATCAACCAACTACACGTAATTTAACACTTCTTAATTGGAATGCAAACGGTAACAACAAACAACGAGCCATCCTTATCGCCTTCTTAGCAACGCATAACATAGATATAGCATGCGTAACCGAAACACATTTAAGTCAATCAGAGAAATTCAATATACCAGGTTTCAAAACCTATCGCAATGACAGGCAACACAGAATCGCTTCAGGGGGAGTAGCTATATTTGTTAAAAAACACCTAAAACACTGGGAAACGACACCTTGTAATTATAAAAATCTTGAAACAATGTCAATAAAAATTGAAACACAAAATAAAACAACAATTAAAATGACAGCAGCATATAGACAACCAAATAAAGTAATTCTGGAAAGTGATATTGAAAAGATGTTCAATACCAATGAAAGTATAATAATTATCGGTGACTTAAATAGCAAGCACCAAACATGGGGATGCAGAGCTTCAAACCCTGCTGGAGAAAAGCTATGGAACTTGTCTAATATATATAATTTTCAAATATCGGCTCCAACTGATTACACGTATTATCCGTATAGGTCAGATCATCAACCAGATATATTAGATATTCAACTAAGTAAACATTTTTATAAAACGACTCAACAATGCGTTATACCAGAATTATACTCAGACCATCTCCCGGTAATAATTAAGTATAATACAACACCCACAATAATCCCAAGACAAAATTCACTTATTAATGGTAAAATAGACTGGAAGCTATTTCAAGACGGATGTACAATAAATCTAAATAATAATGCCCTCCTGACCACAGAAGAACCAGTTAATGCACGAATATCCGAAATTACAATAGCTATCACTAAGAGTGTAGTACAAGCAACCAGTAAACTACCCATACAAAAACGGCGAATATGCACAACCTCAAATGAAATTCTGGCATTAATTAAACAAAAGCACAACGCTCGTCGAGAATGGCAACGCTACAGAAATCCAGAAGCCAGAACATTATTTAACCGATTGTCTCATCGAGTAAAGAGAGAATTAGAAATATACCGCCTTGAGTCATACCAACAATACATATCCAATACTAATCCAGGTGAACAAGAGATGTGGAAAATCATACGTAGAATTTTACAGAAACCGAATGAGATTTCGATAATTAAGGAAAAAAACAAATCTTATTTGACTGATGAAGAGAAAACAACTATCTTCGCAGAACATCTTACCCGTGTATTTACTCCCTTAAACAAGTGTCCGGCACATCACGCCCAGTATGTTCGACAATATATAGAGCAAAATGTAATAACAAGTAAAATTGCTACAAATCCCACATCACCTAAAGAAATTCAAGAAATAACCAATTATTATCAAAGAAGAAAACTCCTGGCCATGACCTCATAACAAATGTTAACTTAATGAACATCCCAAGAAAATATTATGCTTACCTGGCCAGCTTATTCAATGCATGTTTAGCAATTGGATACTTTCCTGAACTTTGGAAGCATGCTAATATACTTTTATTCCATAAACCAGGCAAATGCAAATCTAAACTAGAAAGCTACAGACCAATTAGTTTATTATGCACGTTATCGAAATTCCTTGAGAAGATTATAAAAAAGAGATTGCTGGATGAATTAAATAGACAACAGATTACCACCGTTTCAATTCGGGTTCAAACAAGGGTATCAATTGTATTCAATTGTAAATGTATTCAATTCGGGTTCAATCAAAGACTACATATGTGCTTAGGACAGCGAAGGCGACTCCTCATGTTATATATTACATTGTATACTTATATTGTTAAATAATAGAAATGCCATGTATAGCTCTAGAGCTGGTCTGGTAAATAAATAATTAAAAAAAAATAATAATATAAATAAAATTATCATAAAACAATTCAAAAAGACTGAATAACTAGTATAAGACCACTGGTCAAATTGTAGTTTTTCAGTTTGCAGTTAGTTAAATAAAAATGTTTGTAAAAATTAACTAAAGGAACTGAGGAAGATTCAGACAAAACAGAAAGAACAGTCGGCAGTTACATTGCCATTCAGAGGGACACCGAATAAACTTCGACAAAATAAAGATGGAAGCTGGTGGTTGGTGAACATGAACACGACTCGCAAACTGGACGCGAGGCAGTAAGTAGTTAGTAATTAGCTTGTAATTAGTTGCAACATGGCATACGAAACATTAAACATTTTTTCAAAAAACGCACGTCAAAATCCGTATGTATCTAGTTTTAGATCTAATATTAGTCCTAGTGATAGTTCCAGTGCCAGTTCTAATTTTAGTTCAATTAAGACCAGTCGTGAAAACCTTCCTACTTATATTATTAACCTTTATGGGGAGGATATCAACAAACACTTCATGAACATATCAACAACATCGCAAGGATTTCGATAACTCGTTTAGTCTTTCTACGAAGATGCAGAGAGAAGAAAGTTACGCTAACATTTCTGAAGGTGAAGCATCGAATCCGCTGCAGCCCGCATAATCTTGATTAGGACAGAACAGGCACTACTACGAGAAAGGATATACAACACCTCATCTACAGAAAGTCACTTCTTTCTCTAGATGAGTTTATACGATTCCACCTCTCACTTTTCAATAGTATGTCCGAAAAAGACTGAGATAAAGTGGACAGACTAACAATGGAAAAAGCTGTTCGTAAACTCCAGAAGACCCGCGACACACATATCAAGAAGGGGTGCAGAAGAGGAGAAACAACAACAGTCTACCAGTAGAAACAATCATCTTCAATTACCAGAATATGTGCCAGATTTAGTGGAATATTGTTTATCGTCGACGTATTTCAGTTGGACAGGAGAATTTTACGAGAAGTTTGAAGGGGCAGCCATGAGATCTCCTTTGTCGTCAGTCATAGCAAATTTTTACATGGAATTATTCGAAGAAGATGCTTTGAAGAAGAGCCTTTGTAAACCAAAGCTGTGGCTTTGATACGTGGACGACACGAATGCCATTCTGTATTTTTTAAATTACTTAAACGCTCAACAACCCATGATCGAATTTACCATGGAAACGGAATCTGCAAAGCAGTTGTCCTTCTTAGATGCATTGGTCACTAGGGCGACAAATGGTGGCATGGAACTTGTCTATCGGAAAAAGACCCACACCAACTAAAGCTTCATATGTTTTAATTCTTTATTTAATTTTGATACAATACTGTGCAGAATAATGGAATTTCCATAACTACTGAAGAAATTACTAGCATTTCTTGACAAAATTAGAAGCAAAACGAACACTCGTAATTCTTAAACAGTAGTTCCCATAACTGAATCCTATCTTGTGCACACATCACAGCTGATATTCTTCATCATATTCCATCATATATCCATTTTATAGTTTTTCTGTATGTTGTTTGATAATTTTTCCCTTTTTCATTATCGCACTGCATTTCTCTGCACATACAAATCTTTTTTCCATTTTCCTGTTCTCTACTTTTTAGAGAACTTACTTACTTACTACGTTTTTCATTTGCGTATTTCTTGCGACTTTTTGTGCCAAAACCTTCCCGTATCTTCAAAAATGTCTTTCCAATTATTTTGGTTTAATAAGTGGTTCAGCTCTTTTGTTTTTCAATAAGAATGATCGATGGGCCCACAATCAAAGTTACCCTTTTTCTACCTTTAAAGCTATTTATAAAGCAAGTTTTGGGAATCTGAATATTTCGAGATGCTTCTCTTATTTCCATACGATTATGAATTACCTAAAACTTCATTAGTCGTTCATCATGACCACAGGTCATGATGATGTGGTAAGTAACACCACATCATATTAATTACATATAAGAATATATGATAACATAAGAACATACAGAATGTTTCTAAATTGATGCGAAAGATTTGAAGGGGTGATTTTTTATCGAAAATCAAGGGGTGTGTTTTATATAATTTTTTGTTTAAAACCTCTTCTCCTCCGATTATTAGGAAATTATTTTCGTTTAAGCAGATGGTACTAGCACAAATTTTGAACCAGTTTATGAAGAGATTGCAAAATGGCATCCGAAACGTCAAACTTTTTTTTCTTAAAGTCACATGGAAGCTTTTAAGAGTAGCATTAGCCCCTATTAGTGATAGTCCTAGTATTAGTTCTAATATTGGTAATAAAGTGATAATGTTAGTTTCAGTTCAATTTATCAATCGTGACTTTAAATTATTTTGTTTTTATAATTACTTAAATATACCAAAGTGTATACTGCGGACATAGAAGACAGATTCGCTGGGCTCAATTGGGAGGTGTGGTGATCGCAAGGATACGCTGATGACTTGGTGATGATTTGAGGGTCGTGGATGAAATGAAGGCAATGATACTATAATGATGAAGTTCTGTAAGGGGGGGGGTCGAAGAAAAACTGAAAATTGGAAATGGAAGGACAACGCAATCGCGGAAGTAAGGGAATACACCTACTTGGGATATAGATTTGAGGAGAATAACAAGGAGGGAGGATATATTACGTTAGAATGTTGACAACGAGGGCATATAGGATTACGGGAGAGATTTTGAGATGGGGTGACAGAATTTTTGGAAGAGATGTAGGAGAAAGGAATTTAATATTTGAGAGCTTAGTAAAAAGAGTAGAATGTATGGGGCGGAGATAAGGGATAGAAAGAGCAAGGGCTCTTAGAGGATGTGCATACCAGATACTGGAGATCGGTATTGGGATTAGCTAGGGAGACTCCGGGATATATAGTTAGAGAAGAAATTAAGCTAGATGAGTTGAGGGTGGAGGCGGATAAGCGAGTAGTGCGTTTTGAGGAAAGGGATGAAGGAGGTTTGGCGGAGTGCTGTAGACAGATTGATGCAGGCAATAGGCATTATGGGCAGCAAGAAAGGGAAGACTACTATAGAAGGGTGGGATACTCAACGAAAGGGGTGATCAGAAAGAGAAGAGACTGGATTGAAATGTGTAAACAATTGATGAGCACGGACAGGGATGTAGATATACAAGAGAGAAGGATGGCGATAAGGGAAAGAAAGTATAATTCGAATTGTTACAAGGTGACATCGGAGGGGCTACCAAAATACTTGATTCCCATACCTCAGGTTCAGGTATAGAGGTCCAACAGATATTGAATGGATGATGCGGAAAAGGATGTAGATTGTGTGGGGAAAGTCCATACAGCACCTCCTGGTGGAGTGTAATGAATTGAAGGAGGAGGAGATGGATGGGAGGTGGAAATTGGGAGCAAGGGCGGAGGGAAGAATATGGATACGAGAGGTTATGGAAGCGAGGAGAAGGAAGGATACAGAGACATTTAAAATCTTTGTTATGCGCTACTTGAGCCTGTTCTGTTTTGAAATCTGACTATTTCATGAGCATATTCTCGATATTTATTCACTTCAATTGTGTAATCAGATGATACAACTATTAAAATGACGTGCATTCTTTTAATCAAATTAATGTGTACCTTCATAATTTCTGCAGAAAGCTCTGGATTAGCAAAGAAATGTCTTGCAGTGTTACCATCATTCGTATTTCCAAACTCTAGCTTGGGTATATCTACCATTAAATCACATTTGTCCCTAAAGAGTTTTTGAATATTTCTTTTGGTTTGCGCCACTATTAGTTTATCATTACCTTGAGCTTACCACTTTTTTATGGAGATTTTATAAAATAAATACAAAAGCAGTTTAGAAAATCGAATCCAACGAAGATTATTTGATCAATAGCATGAAAGCTTTTCGGTGTTGAGCCACAAATACAGCATTTCTGCGTAGAAAAAAAATTTTTGCCATTAATCGTACAAAAATCTACTTGTTCTGTAAAGTTCTGTAGATGATGGTGAGGATTTTCCCAAATTATCTCAGAGCTACCGCGTATCAAACCAAGCGCTTGATGAAACGCTTGTTTATAGAAACTGTGGAAAGAGCTACCATCAAACCTCACATGATTATTAAGCAAAGTTTAAAGGAGAAGTGCTAGTAACTTCTTGCGCCAATTTTGATGACTTTGCATTTTCAAGAGTTCGTAAACCTATTTCAGTAGCATTACTGAATTCTGCAACGGATTTAGATTTACGCAGACCTTCTGTTTTTTACATTTATGACTGTAATGAGCGCACCATTACACTCTTCAACTGCAGCAGCTGGATGACCTCGCTATTACACATTTAAACATTCTTTAAGAAAGGTGCGAGGAAAAGAAGTTATAGTCTGTAACCACTCATGATATTTCTTAAAATAATTCTGTCTCATTTAGCCTTAACTTGCTAAAGCCACAATCTTCTCTCCATGAATCCATAAATGTCACAAAAGATAAGGATTCCTATTTAAGAATGTCAACTTAGGCATGGTATCTCAATTTTAGGACAGCCTGTTCACTAGATCACTAGCCAGATCACTAGGTCTTTTTTTAAGAACACCCAACGAATTTATATCGAATTGATTCCATACTTTATGTACACACCCTATATCGCTTGTGAATATATTAAAATTTTATTAGGAGTACATTTTACTAATTTTTATCATTAACATTTAACTGCAACAAATTAATAGGCTTCATTCTTTTGTTAAACAATTGGTTATTAATTTTTTATATGGATAGGTAAAGAAAGGCGAGATATTATAACTTTTTTAAAAGTACAAGAAATAAAAATTATGAATATGTGCATATCAATACTTAATCAGCTTTGGAATTAAACTAAAACTTTACTTCTATAGAATAATGAATTAAAAAGAAAATATTTATCAAACATATAATTACATACCTGCACAAGAAGTCAATATATTAAGTTGTTTCTGATTTACTGGATTATTCTGTTAATAAAGATTGATTTATAAATCGCTTTTTCAATGTCGCTTCGATTACGAATCAACGTGTAAACTCAATACCATCATACTAACACTTTTAGATTATTAAGCATATTGTATATTAAGAACATTATCGGTTCTATAATGGCAGATTCCTAAGCGCATTTTTATTTTTCGAATTCAACAGTTATTAGCACATGCATAGTAAAGGAACACAAAACATTAAACAAGGACTTCGAAAAAGTTACAAATATGATTACAGTTAACACAACATGTTCTGTTGACTTGCTGCCATTTTTCAATGATTTAAAGATATTTTCATTAATTGTTATTTACCTCTTATAACAGAACTTCTCTTTACAAAGATATACTTTATTCTGAACACGAGGACTTCTCCGAACGATAGCAACCAACAGTGAATAACATTAAATTTATTGCACACTTTATTTTCTAAGTAAGAACTGCAAAGACACCCAATCGTTGTTAATAAAGATCTTTATTTAACAGTATCATTTAATGTTACTTTATGAAGATTGTTATTTCCGGCGATGATGAAGAGATTTCAGAAACAATTACGATCATGACATAAAATGATAATTCTATAAATGGTAGAAAATGGGCAATTGCATATTCCATCGCTTTGGTATTCTGAAAGTAACTACTTGATATAAAAAGCACGCTCCGTAAAAACGACATAAAAGAACACCAAGTAAAATTTGTATACCGGGTGAAACATTTAAACAAAGACGACCTTTTAACACATAAACTATCATTTTTATGTTTGTTTAGAATGATGAACACTATCCGTTATTTAGACTCCATCGACAAGCTGCTTTTTCGGCGATGATAGAAAGAATTAAAGATAATGTTGTAAGAAAAGTGAAACTCTTTTGAAAACTTAGGGTAATCTGGTATGCCATCAAACGTAAACAACGTGTATTGCGAAATGAAAAATTCATCTAGGAGAACAACGAGGAAAATAACAAACTGGCCTTCACGATGATGTCACTCAATATTCGTCGCGTTTTCTATTGCGTATGTGAAAAGCCACGAGTTCCAATAAAATCAAGATTTATAGGTATTCTAATATAAATGTTACAATACCTTTACTAACAACTCACCATAGTAAGTTGATTTCTAGATCATATTAACATATTCCAACGAAAGCAAACAAGTTTTGCAGGAAATTGTGCAAAATTTTCCGTAAAGCTATACTCATAACTTTAAAATTAAATTATTTATGAAGAAATGCTACAATTTATAGGCAAAATAATGATTGTTAATGATAAGAATAATGACTGCTTAATTTATAACGAACCGCCTATAAAATTCCATCAGATGTTCACGAGATTGATCCATCCAAGAAATGATAGTGTGCATATAACATAAATTAAAATATTTACAAAGAAATGTGATAAAATTACAATATTTAAATGTATAGAATTATTGATGAGAGAAGTTGTAAAGTGTACAAGTAATTACAAAACGGGATTGTTAACAATCTCGGTAAAGTAATAAGTAAAGACCGGATTAAAAGGCACAAAAAAGACGGAAAAAGGCACTTAAAAAGGCATGAAATTTTGGCCACAAAAGCATTAAAAAGGCATAAAAATTAGAAATTGAAAAAACTGCTATACCTAATTAATAATGTATTTTAATAACGTTTTCATTAAAAATACATCGTTAAACTAAACATTCATATATAATTATTAAACCGGAAATTCATTTATTAATTGTTTAAAATGATCTAAGGCGTTTGTGTAGTATATAGCGGCATCTAGCCATGTTCCCCATCTTGTTAGAACTGGTTGTGGTGGTAATGGGGTATTTGGTAACCTCTCTCTAAACAGTTCTACCCTTAAAGGGCTTTAACAAATATTTGTTTACCGCTTTTTATTAATTTATTAACTAATGGGAACTGTAACCTTATAGTTTCTGCTACTCGATTAAGCCCGTGTGCTAAGCAAGTACAATGAATTAAATTAGGGTAAAAAATCTTCATATTAGACGCAGCTTTTACCATGTATGCCGCTGCGTCTGACACCATAAGTAAAATTTTGTCATTCGGTACCGGCTCCGGTAAGAAAAAATGCGTTAATTCGTCGTGAATAAATCTTGTTACCGTATTATTATTTGTTTTACTTAATTCTTTGGTACTTATTAGAAAACTTTTTGACGAATTTTCATCACTTAATACTCCAAGTATTAAATTTGCCACGTATCGTCCACATACATCAGTTGTTTCGTCTACACTTATCCAAATATAATTATCTCCAATAATATTTTTTATTTCTTGAATAACTTCTTTGTAGACTGAAGTAATATAATTTTTGCGGAGATGGCTTTCATCGGGAATATGCATTGTACAATATGTTTGTAAAAAAGTTTTGAAATATTTATTTGTCACTTTATGGATTGGTATGTTTTGTGATGGTGATTGGATCGATGAAAAACGCGGATCTTACGTCAGACGGCACAACGAGGAAATTTACAAAAGCTCAGCGAAATATTTTTTCATAATTCCACCATTTTTTGGGGAAAAGACGCCAAAAAGTTGGAAAAAGGCTTTAAATAGGCATTAAAAAAAATAATAGACATGAAAATTCAAAAAAGGCAAAAAAGGCATAACTACCCTGCTCTTATTTCACTTATTTTTAACTGATTCGTAAAGATATTTAAATATATTTGTAATGCCTTTAATTTTGAACATAATCATATTTTCTATAAATCCGGTCTTTAGTAATAAGACGCCACCTCTTTACTTTATATGTCATAGAATTAGCATGGTGAAAGTGATACTTTACATACATATTCAAAGAATATGTAAAATTGTTTAGAAAAAATTGATTTAATGCAATTAACCAAGGTTGTCTTTTTCCTTTATTTTTCACATTGCGTTATAATCAAAGAATAGTGGTTAAAATTTTGAAATGTTATGAGTAATAAGGATTTAACAACATGCAAATTTATGATCTCAATGTTTATTCTTAAAAATCACATGTAAATATCACATTTACAACTAAATGAATGCAGTTTGAACATTAAAAATATTATATTTATATTATAAATACTTCTTATAATGACTATTTGACGAATTCGAATTTTAATCTGATTCTGTTATTTTCCTATTGCGAATAATCCGGTAAATAACACGGTTTTATAAGAGATCCTGGACCAAATATATCTGTAATAGCTGTGTACGTAGATGCTCCTCCTCCAATGATGCCTATTAAGATTAATTCCCAAAGATATATTTTGATATATCCGGGAATTTTTCTGGAATAAAATGAATAATTATTAAAGAATATAAAGTAAATTATGGTAGTATTACCTTTCAGGCCAGTGTTCACTTTTTTGGCTACACAATTTCATATAAAAAATTGGTGGAAATACAAAAGTTAATAATGTAATCGTTGATCCTCCGACTAACGATAAAATTTTACCGAATTTTGGGATACTTTCTCCTATGAAAACCATAAAAAACATCATGAAACTTCTTAGGAGACATCGTTGCCAACAAAATACTATAAAAAAATTATAAATTAAAAAAAATGACAATTTAAATTAATTTTATTAGATACCATGTGGAACTTTAAAAATTTCTTCTAATTCCTGACAAACTGGATTAATTACGATTAAAAACGCAAAAACTAAATGCACGGCCATACAAATATTTCCGATTGTTAACGGTGTTGATTTTGATATTGACATTGCTACGTTTGGAAATAAATCTTCGCCGTAAACGTAATATGCCGATAAAGCTACCGGTAAATATAAAGCGATGATAACTAAAAAAATGTATTCTTACGTATTCTTTTTTTTAATTATTAAATATTATTACCAGAAAAAGCTATCATGACACTATATCCAAACTTTTTCTTATCTTGCATGTCATTTTGAATGGTTGGAAAAGTAGAAGCACCTCCAAAAGCAAAAAGTAATGTTCCGAAAGAGAGAGAAAAATCGGAAAAATTATGCTTGTAGTGTACAGTAGGTTCAGTCTTTGATAATCCATCTTTTATTGTTTGAGTAAAAAATAGAATACACGCTATTGTGGTTGTAGAAATAGCGATAACACCAGCAGCTCTGTAATAATAAAAAAGAAAAATGAGATAGAATTTTTAAGAGGAAAAGATAAATGTCACATGATTTATTTATCTTTCCTTCGTTAACAAATATTACATATTATTAATTGGTTTTTGATAAGATTTGTTACTATGCAGTTTTAAAATTAAAAGAGATTCAAAATTGTTTATTTAAAATGTTCAAGATATTAATTTATTATGTTTATTTAATAATTGATTTATTAAAGTGTTATTTTTACTTTAGTAAATGACGAAAATGTATACATAATAAAAAAAATAATATTAATAAAAATAACATTTTTAATTCATAAAAATTTAATTATAAAAGTACATATACAAAAAAATTAACTACATATCAATTATAAAACGTCTAGTGAAAAATATACAAAGGTTAAAATAATTTTAAAAAAATTATGGCCTTTTAGAATCAGTCTAAAAATTTTAGGGTTTAAGAGTTTTTGACTTTATAAAAAATGTTTAAAGAAATAATCTTTTTGAACACTTGTATTTCATTGATCATATGGTCGCATATCTTCAAAAGTGCCAAATTTTGTCTTGAATTGTGTCTGAGAAAAAACATATTGAAAATATTTAAGATATTAGCCATTCATGGGTTTCAGTTGAAAATATTTACATTAATTTCAACATTTTTATTCAAGTATGTGATTAAAAATAGGTCACGCTAAACAGTAACACTCTGTATAATCCAAAAAATGTAACACGACTTAATAATTGAAATTTAATACCAATACATCTAGTATAATCTAGAACTTTCTGAGCAGATATGTTATTCGAATAAAAAATAAAATGACACAGACTTATTAAACGGATCCTAACTTAATTTGACATCTTTAATAAGTGATTTTCAAAAAAAAGTTCTTGTGTCCAGAACTGGAACTTTCTTATAGAGAGTGTCTGAGGTACAGCCAAAGACATTTAAAAGAGAGTGTGTATTGCTTGATGTTAAAACATGTAAATTAATATGGAGTGGTGGGAGTACTTTAACTTCTAAAGCCATGAATTGTTAGTTATGCAGTGGCAGAAAGCAAAATTGTGATTAGATCGTGAATCATATCCTGGCTATCTGATAATATGACACGCAGGCTTAAAGCTATCTTAAATCAAATAAATATAGAAGAAAAGATGATATAGTATTTAGTGATACATTGAGGGTTTTGTCCAATTATAAAATAAACATTGATACATTCTACAAATTACTAGATATCTGCGTAACCCCTAGATAAAAAAAATTACGATAAAATTTCCCACATTGTTTAACACAAGGTTTTTAGAGATGTTTTTAATAGATTTATATTATCGCACTTTGGGATGGTAGAAAAATTTCTTTTTCAAAACTTATTTTGAAAACAGTCATCTGTGAAAATTTGAATTTTTCATGGAAGTAGAGATAGAAAAGATAAAAAAAACAAAAAAAGCCCCTCACGTTTTAATTTGCGACACTACCTTGAAATTTTCAAAAATCGATTTTTTACTATCCAAATTTTATATACTTTTAGGAATATATTATTATATTTATTTTAAGCGTTCAACAATTAAAAAATCCAAAGTATTACCGAAGCACTTTCGCAATTAGAAATAGAGGTAGTTGTAGCGAGTCGAATCGTATTCATCAAATTTTCACATTTGACCAATATTGTTCAGAATTGAATTGGCAAATAACTTTTATTCGAAAAGTTTCATGAGTCATTGCTATAATACGAAAGACGACGTGTCATATGTGAATTCTGCGAAGTGGAACTAGTGATTTATTTGAAATACCACATTAGAATTATCATTTACACATTATGGCAATGAATGTTGTCTTTCGCAATAACTTATCTCTGTGAGAAAGCAGGATTACTTCCTTTCGAAGTCCTTTACCCATTTAGCCTTTCTTCTTTTTTTTTTTGTAATCGCTGGAGATGGTTACATTTACATGCATGCGTAATATAGGCGTGGAAATCACCCCTAAATAATAGAGCCAAAAAGGCTTGTGTGGCCCTGGGCGATGGTTGTCGTGTGGACATGGAGGTTGTCTCTTAAGATAGCCCTATGGATCTATACGGCCGTAATCTGACCCATGCTACCTTACGGTTTAGTGGTATGGTGGAATAGAACTTCTAAGTCCACCGTCACCACAACACTTAATAAATTACAAAGACTTAAGTGTCTGTATGTTACAGGTGCGTTACGATACACTCTTACAGTAGCCGTGGAAGTAATGTTAAACCTGCTATGACTACATTTACATATTTAAGAGGTGATGCTGGTGGTCATCAATAGATTACTATCTGTAGTTAATATAAAGTATGGGGTCGTTGGCAACAGTACTACACTCTGGAGAGAGGCAGTGTTGGTCTCTAATACACTCTAATATAACGGCTATTCTAATTATGGATTGTCACCAAGCACTGAAGAAGGCCCAACCCACAAAACTACCTAAACGGATGGGGCAGATCCGAGGGCTGCCATCTTGCAATGGAATTCTTAAAATATCTTTCAAAAACAATAGCTCAGTATCTCATAGGGGTCAGAAAAGACGCCCTTTAGGTTAGCCACAGATTCTCTCATGGCACACAGTAAGGTAAACAAGCACCTGCACAATTTGAAGCTTGTTCCCTTCTCAACTTCCCTCTCTATCGAACCCATGAACATGATGACGATCGCACTTCGAGCGAATGGAAGAGTACCGTATAACTGTGCTTCCAGGGCCAATTCGTTTTCCGCGTCTGAGTGCGATTGAAAAATTGCATTGCTCCCCATGTGAATGTAAGTTATACTATCTTACTACCTTAGTTTATTACGTTAGATTCACGCGTTCAGATTATACAAGGTGTGCTCGTAAATTATTTTCAACACTGTATTTATATTTTGTAAAGAACAATTGAGGAGCTTGCATGCAAAACCGAATATATCCTTGTGTCCCATAGAAAAGTTTCAGAAAATGGGAAAAACTTATGACAGTTTGCCCTTAACGTTATGCTTTTACTAGTGAATGAATTTAGCACGGTAGAAGCCATAAAATCTATGCGAATACCTATGCCTAAGATATTTAGTGAAAATATAAATATAACGGTGTTGAAAAAAAAATGGTTTTTGCATTTCAAGCAATGTGTTACATGTTTTACATCGAACGTTATAATTCGACTTACGAGAATGCATAATATTGCAAAAAACACATTTTTGCGGATCATCCAATCTATACACTTACTGAATCTTAGTAATGAACAGGGGCTTGGTGTTCATAAGTTTTCAAGTACTCAGTGTTATTTAAATTGTACAGCTTAAAAATAATAGTTTGTGTGGATATTATGGGGACGAAATTAAGAAAAAAAAGCATTAAAGAAAAACTACCTCTACTCTATTTTTACTGTATAATGCCTCTAGTTATGATCTTAACCTATCTCTTACTCTAGATACAGAATTTGATTAGATTACTGTAAAATTACTTGTGCCCTACTTATCGAATCACAAAAGTCATTTATTGGTATATGTTATTCCTTAATGTCACAAATTGTTTATAAAACTACGATGAATATGTGGGATAAAGATTATTTGACAATCTTACTGCTTGCGTCAAAAAGAAAGTTTATTTTTAAACTTATTTATCCGAGCCGTAAGCTGGTGTAACCCCTTAAGCAGAATACATTATTTTACAGAATTGTATTTCGATGACTTACTTTTGCAATAATTTTGACCGCTTTTAGCAAGTGCATAATATCAAATATGCACTTGATAAGAGAGGTTTAAAAATTTGTGAATTTCAATAAGAATAAAGATAAATTATCACATTATCTTTTCTTCGTCAACAAGTATTACACATTACACGTTTTTGATAAGATTTGTTGCTATGCACTTTGTGCATATTAAGAAAGACAAAAATTACTTACCTAAAATCCTTTGGAGACTCCAACCACATTGGAATTAACAATAAGGCCGCTATTAATAAAAACCAATAGCAATAACTAACGGATGGCAAAATACCAGTTAAAAGTTCTTGAATAATTTGGGATGCTAAAAGTAAATAAACAGTTCCCGCTCCGCATAATGTGAATTGAATGCAACCCGATACTAAATATCTTGCATATTTTCCAAAAGATTTTTGAGCAATTGTACCATAAGGATTTCGCGTTTTTCTTCGTAATTCTGGATATCTTTCTTCTAAAATATACCAACAAGCACCTAAACAACTTCCGCTATATCCAGCGTTGAAACAAAAAACTATTAATAAAATTATTCCTATCCAACCTAAAAAATGTTGTATATTAAATTTATGTTGATAAATTTGACAAATCATGCAATGTTGTTTATTTATTTTTATTTGAAAGGTCAAGAATCAGCACAGATGTTTAAATTATTTTTTTCGCTGACCCAAAAAAATAATTATTATCGAAAAAAGTTGTAAGTAATGTCTATAAATATAATTCTTTTTATATTTTTTTTTGCCGATAATTTAAGCAGCATTTTTTTACCTGAGTCTACAATGGCCTTGGGTAAAGCTAAAACTCCGCTTCCTGCCATTTCGCCAGCGATAAAAATTGCGGTTGCCAAAACGGAAAGACCTTTACTTTTATTAGACATCCTAATTTTTGCCTAATTCCAAAAAGAATAATTCCTTTTTAACTTTATAATTAAATAATAATATTTCATACCTCATTTTCGGAGTCTGAAAAAGGACTTTCTGGATCGCAAACGACTTGGGTCCATATGGGTTCTTGAGAGCTGAACGAATTATACGTTGTTTGTGGCATTTTTCTATTTTTTTTTTTGAATATTTTTAATTTATTATTTATTTTTTAAAATAAATATTAAAGGTTCTTTGCCTCATCGTGTCATGGCACTAAATTAAACTTAAATGAAATTCAACGCAGTCTCCCACCAGAGCGAGACCATGACTAATACTGGCGCGGAATTGTTTGTTGTAAATGCTTCAAAGCAGTTCAAACGGGTCTCGACTATCAATCCACGAGGTACATTTTTATACTCTTGCTGTTTATAAACTTTACAGATTTTCATGTAGAAGATTTGGTTGCATAATTTTAATAAAAATAAAACTGTATAAAGTGAGCAGGGTGGTTTTTAATTAAAAATGAATAAACCTTTTAGTCATTTGTATATTTCAGTAATATCAAAGCAAAACAACTATTACATGATTTGGACGATAAAGGTCACACACCTTTCACCGACAGAGTTCTTGATTTAGTGGCTCCAATAATAAAACTAACCAAATCGCCTGGAGATTATGAAATTTTTACGGCGCTGTTACAACAAAGTATCATGTAATTAAAGGGTTTGGACATATAAGAACCAGTTAAAAGTTAATTTTAGAAAGATAAGATTGGTCTACCAAACAATTCCTAAATAATTCGGTTTTTGTTGATGTCAAAACCAGGATACCAGGATACCAGGATCTTACTCCAAACATAAACTGTTTTAGCCTATAAATAATGTTGTTTATGTTGGAATTGTGAGAAGAATACACTTGAATCTTGAACCAATTATCTTGGTTGGTTATTTTCTTTTAACTACAAAAGTAGAATACTTCCTGTAAGTTATTCAATTAGAATATTTCATACAGGAGACCATGTGAATTCGTGTAAATAATAGGAAATTTTGAATTTAATATTCTTGTAAACTTATCATTACGATCGCGTGAGTTATGATAGGCCTTCTAACGAATTAAGTTCACGGATATATTTCTTTTTATGTGTTACTCTATGTTATAAGAATTTTTTATGAGTTAAAAAAATACGCTTAACACGTTGACTGCCGTGTGTATGACGGCTTTATACACGGTAAACGTAGATTATAAAGGTAACAGAGTATTAACCCTTAACCGCTTAACCTGTGAATATTTGGCTCCAACGCTGACGATACCTACCTTCCTGGATATATCGATATATAGGCAAGTCAATAGTGGATGCAAGAGGAAATCCATACATTTTCTTTTTTTTTCGAAATAAACTTACTTGCATTTGTTGTCTATTTAATAGCTTACTTCTTTTCAAACAATCAAGTTTGAAAAGAAGTTTGATATACCATATTATTAACAAAAATTAACAAAAGATAATTAATAAGGCCTTAGAAAAATATAGGCTGTTCCATTTAAAATAACAAAATTATGTTTCCCTAAACATTGCATAAATGAATGGCGTCTGGTAAACTCCCTGTGTAATATATACAATGTTATATATAATTTGCTTATATAATTTACTAATAATGCTGAAAAGGAATTTTAAGTGACCACATGCATTTTTAAAAGTTTACACAAAATGATTAATAACTTGGCAACCTTGTATTCAAAATTTGAAAACAAGATATACAGTTATAACATCTAAGACATCAATTAGCATATGTAAAAATATACACAGGATTCCATAAGGAAATAAGTTGAGTACAATCCTGTATTAATGGATGCAGCTTTGATGGCAATATACAGGGTGATTCAGATAAGAACCGACATAGAGCAAGGGCATGTAGAAGACAAAAAAATGAAGATTTCATGCAATTTATATCTATATTAACCTTAGAGAAGCTGATATCTTCGAACGTAAAACCATCAAACATGATCAACTATATTTGTTGATTAATATTTAGAATTACAAATATTCGGAGTCGATTGGGTTTGTTTGATTGGATTGGCCAATTGAGTGGACTATCTGGGCCGAATTCGAAAACGTCGGCTGCCCCATGTATCATGAATAATACTTAGAGAGTCTGATATTTTCGAACTTAAGGTCATTAAACTTTAAGGACTCTATTTGTTAGACAATATTTAGAACTACAAACATTCGGATTGGATTGGCCAATTAGTTAGACTATCTCGACCGACTTCGAAAACATCGCCCCAATCCAACTTTACAGAGCTGTAACTCCTTAGGAATGCAACTGCATAGAGATAAATTGCATTAAAACATCTTAATTTATTGTCCTCTACATATCCTTGTTCTGTTCGGTTCTTATGCGAATCACTCTGTATTACGATATAAAAACTTTTTTTATTTTCAACTGTAAAGTCATAATCTTCCATACTCGCACTATTGACTCACCCTGTATGTTAATCGGATTGTTTAAATGTCGCTTATTATTATTCGAAATGTTCATATTGTCGTTTTTAATCAATATCTGCACATCTAAGAACAAAAATGGAACACATCAATGTTGTTATGCATAAAACTTGCTGTAGGTAGCTTTCTTTCCAAAAGTATTTTTATTGCAAACTCTGTTTCCCAAGTAATACTATAAAGATCTTGTAAAGTAACGAAATTCATAAAATTTTTATATTTGTAAAGAACAAATTTAAGAACAAAAGTACAATAAAACAATAATATCAATAAAAAAATTTGCTACACCTTTTGGTCTATTTTTTTAGTCCTCCATGTCCCAAGTATTTTCGTTAAAAAGTTGAAAAAGTAACTAATTCAACAAATTTGCATATTTTCGTGTATTTCTCGATACGACGATGAAAATGGAGCAACAGTTTTTTCTTTGTATACTCTGCTTGGTTTATATTAGATTCTCAAACAATATTAATAATATCAGCACGGAAGAAACTCTTGATTTTTTAAATTTTTTTTTAGAGAACAGATTAAGTAACATCAGACAGGTAAAGATATAACATTTATAAAAAACTAATTTGTGTTTATATATTATTCAGAATTTATTTCTTTAACTACCGTATTTTCTCGAATCTAATCCGCACCTTTTTTATAAATTTTATGTGCAAAAATCAAATGCGGATTACAATCGGGTGCGGATTAGATTTTCAGGCAAATAGTTGAAATTTAGAAAAACTAAACTAATTAGCTAAATAAAATCACATTATAACAATAAAGCTTTATTAACGACTTACATTTTTATACCACATCATTTTTATCAATAGTATCCTCAATCGTACTCTTTGCTGAGTGGAAATCAATTCCACTCTGGGTTTATCCTCCCATACTATGTCATCTTCGGAACCATCCAAAGCATTGTTTATGCAACACTCTTTAAATGATTTAATATAAATGTCTCAGGGATCGCTTTTCTTGCCACTGACACCCACGAAGCAACTTTAGAAGCAGAAATGCATTTAATTGAAAGCCCAAAAGTTATCTTTAAACGGTTTAGTAGTTGTTACATCCATAGGTTGTAGTGGAGTAATTCCTTAAAGCGATTTGTTACAGATTTAGTGAGATGTCCTCTAAATGGATCAAGACTAAACATCAGCTTGTCGTCATCCATCCCTTTTGTTGCACCTAGGTCATGACATCTTTCCGGAAGTATTCTGATTTTGCACTGATTTTTCTTTTCAATATTAGTAATTTGTTAACAAGTTGTTGCTTCCTCACGAGTAGATCGTAACTTGCATACAATCGCTCCTTTAATGATTCTTTAAAGAACCGGAAATCTACCACGTCAATTGCAGGAAATCTACCTTTCATTGATCCTGTAAATTTTTAGCACTATGCCTAACAGTCGTCATAATAATTGCCTTGTGTTTACGCCACAGCCCAACGTTACCTTCATTACGCCAAAAATTGGGCAATTGTAAAATTGTAGTTGTAAATTAATCGAAAAATTGGTTTCATTTTTTTTTTGATCAATTGAATCAAAAAAAAAATGAAACCAATTTGATCTCGTTTGAACATCGTACCAGCAGAACCTCTTCGATTTTCTCTTCGGATTGTACAAAAAAAGATGCAGATTATAACTTTTTCCCCATAATACATGCTTAAAATTAGGGTGCGGATTAGATTCGAGGGCGGATTAGATTCGAGGGCGGATTAGATTCGAGGGCGGATAAGATTCGAGAAAATACGGTATTTAAAGATTAGGTAAATATAACAAACTGATAAAATAAAAATATTGGCAAAACCTTCAATATGACAGCATCTACAATGTTTTCGCTGTGGAACGATTTTCTGCCATTTTTATACTTTAGTTGTTTAGACCTTTGTGATAAACATCGTCCAATCTTGCTTATTTTTGTTTTGTTTATTATTTAACACCTCTCAGATAAAAGTAGATTTTATAAAATGTTTATGATGTTCTTACTTCTGAGAATTGTTGTTAATAGTTTGAATGCTTTTCTTGACATTTTTCTAATTATATCATGTTGTAGCTGTTATGCTAAAAAGCTGATAGCTGTTAAAAGTTCATATACACATTAATATACAAACAGAACTTCAGTTCAGAGTTCATAAAGGTGCTTCTATCCTTTCTTATTTCCTGAACTAAACTTTAAATTTAATTATGAAATTTTCAAATTTAATCTTTACTTCATCCCATATGAAATTTATATCCATGCAACGCCATGCCTTGCCTTGAACATTTTGGAACATTCAACTTTTGACTTAAGCCCTTTATATCGGACGTATTAATAGACTGTTTTTAATATAATTACTTTTTATATCCGAAGTAAGTAGTAGATTCTAATTTAAATCGAATGATTTCATCGTTACTAAGCAGTTTTATTATACAACTACTCGAATATCAGCTTCAATCACACAAAATTTATTAAAAGCAATAGACCTACCAATGTAGATTTGCTTTTCCTTTCTTTAAAAGACATGATTCCATTCATTAACATCCTACATATCGATCAATTTCAAGTATTTTATCTATAGTCGTGAAGTCGAATCTGTGGAGTATTAAATGACCGTGACAGGAACTTACAAAAAAGGAGTGGGTCGATTCTCCTATCCAGGTCTATAAGGCGCAATTACACTATACGAGATTAAACCTTCCATTGCAGTCAGATGAGAATTTAAAAAATCAATGTATTCTGAATTAATCATTAAGTCAAGATAAAACAATGAATAATTTTAATTAGGTTAAACTTCAATCAATCGTGATAGTTAATAACAAATAAGTGCAGGGCTTTCTTCGTTAATATTGTTTAGAAATTTGCAACAAAATAATCATTTATTGTAATATGTAATATACAATATAGTTACCTGCGGCTTTTATAGTAAATTGCATGCTATTTACTGTGTTTAAATTGCATGTTGTATGTTCTGCCTGTTGGGATCTGAAAATGTTTAAAATTTTTACTTTCTCTTCTACACATAACTTACCACGGTCTATGATAACCACGTTTTCTCTTCAGAGTATCCATGATACTGTTAGAATTGTTTTTGATGACCTGCCGTTTAGTGTTTTTTTAACTTTTAATATTTTTTTGTCCCCACTAATGCGATCAGTGTGCTACCCCCAGAAGTGACTGACAACACCAGAAATTTACCTACCTGTCACTAGAGATGTGCGCGTGAGTGACTTTTTACCAACTTTTGACAACTCACGATCTGGACCCATGCTGGTCATGCACACGACTCACGTGAATATCATACATGAATCACGTGACTCACGCTCGATCAGGTGATCAAATGTACGAATCATGTTTCATTACTTATTAACTTGATTATTATATAATCGTGTTTGACAGAATTTCAGAATTAACAGATTGTTTAGGTTTTATTCATCATGTTTTGAAATAAATGAGACTGTTATAAAATTAAAATAAATAATAAAAGCTGGTATACTCGTATGGGTAATACTTCCTTTAACGTTCTAAAGATCTTTCTAAAGAATTTTACTTTTCCGAAAACATCAGAAATTTTGTTTGGATCCTAGATAACACCATAAGGTTCACAAATAATATTTAAAATGATAAATATTGTGTTTTTCGTGCGGACCTGAACAAGTTTAATATAAATTACTCCGCCCGGTCTTTGGCAAAATATTATTATCAAAGAAAAATTTGAAAATCCTTATTATTAAAAAAAAATGTATGCCCGCTTACTGCGGGATTCACGCAATTTGTACATCTACCTGTCACAGTTATCTTTATATTATGCACAGATTCGACGACACGGCTATACCATGTGATGAACTTTTCAAATGATGTTCAGGTGAATATATGACTTACTAGAACGTATTGGCAAATATTCTTGGTCATTTTAAATACCTACCCGTACCCAAAGTACAGCTTTTTTGAAAACACATTTTGGCATCTTCTGAAAATTTTTACTTAGTATAATTAACTCTTATCAGTAATTGATATTATCTGACAGTTTTTAACTAATAACCGGACTTAAAATTTAATCATATAAATTTGAGGTGGTAGTGTTCGATTATCACATAAATTTGTTATTTTAAGAATTGTAAAAAAAATTTGTGATTTTCAGGTTTCCAGTGTCAACATGTCTTGCTACGTGAGTATACACTCAGCAGCAGAAGTCTGCGTACAAAAAAAATTGTAATACTTTAATTGAAAAAATAAGAGTCATAACCTAATGTGATAAACTTGATTTTTTTTTATTTTGTATATTAACTACATATAATTCTATTAACAAAATATGCTTCAACAAAACAGAAACAGTAGTTACAGAAAAAAATCAAAACTAAAAATTCTACAAATAACGGGTATGCAAAAATCTGCGTACAAGTCAGGACAGTATTTATAAAAAATTCATAAATGAGATCATTGTTTCTATATTAATATGAGGTCGGATAATCTTTACGTTTAATGACCTCCCTTAAACGTTTGGGCATGGAGTGTACTAATTTCTTCATTTCATCCGAACTGATTTTGGCCCATTCCTCAATCATAACATTTTTTAACGTTTCCTTCGACGTTATGTTGTGTTGCCGAATCCAGCGTTCCAGTAAATCCCAGAGGTGTTCGATGGGATTCAAGTCCGGCGATTGTGGAGGTGTTTTAAGTTGCTTTGGGGTATTGTATAGTAGCCAAAGCTTAGTGTTGTGGGCGCAATGTTTGGGGTCATTATCTTGTTGAAAACAGTATTCGGGCCCCAAGCCCAAGTTTTCGATGCTAGGCTTCAAATTTTCTTTTAAAATGTCTATATACATTTTATGGTCCATTGTAGATGTTATGAAAATCAACCTTCCCACCCCTTTGGTGCACATACACCCCCAAACCATAACTCCACCACCTCCGTGTTTTACAGTCGCTTTCAAATTTTCGGGATTAAGGGCAGTATTAGGTTTTCTCCATACAAGTTGTTTACCCTTAATGCCAAAAATGCAAAATTTGCTCTCATCTGTAAAGAGAACTTTCTCCCAGAATTCAATGGGCTTGTCTAAGAGTTTTTTTGCAAAGGCGATCCGCTTCTGACGATTGACCTCTGACACAAATGGCTTTTTTCGTGCAACGCGACTGTGATAGTTAGCTTTTTTTAACGTCCTTCTCACCGTATCTTTGCTGATAGTTTTATGAAATTCTTCTTGTACATTTTCTACTATTTTTTTTGCCGTCAGCCTAGGTTCTTTTCTAACCTGCTGTACAATTTTTCGCTTCTCTCGGTTTGTTAAAAGGGGTGGTCTACCAGATCGCGGACGTGAGAGGTAATCTTCAGTGTCTTTATAATTATTAATTACTCTTTGAATGGAAGAGTGTGACCTGCCGACAGATTCTCCTATTTTTCGAAAAGATTTTCCCTCTTTCCATAACTTTACAATAATTTTTCTCTCTCCCAATTCAATTTCCTTTCCTTTCGTGTCCATTCTAACTTTTAGCTTCTAAACCTCTGCTAATATAATTGACACCGATTATCTTTTATTTAAATCGGAAAGCGTACATCGCCAACTACGTATTTAAGTAAATAAGTATATTTTGGAGAAGGCGTCTTTATTTGTACGCAGATTTTTGCATACGCATTATTTGGAGAATTTTTAATTTTAATTTTTTTTCTAACTAATATTTCTGTTTTATTGATGCATATTTTGTTAATAGAATTATATGTAGTTAATACACAAAATAAAAAAAATGAAGTTCATCACATTAGATCATGACCCTTATTTTTTCAGTTAAAGTGTTAGAAGTTTTTTGTACGCAGACTTCGCTGCTAAGTGTATATGAATTACTAGCAAGTTTTAGCATACGTTTTTGATCTTTTGAAATACTGCCTACTAAGAATACGGCCTTGTTGAAAGAAATTTTTGGGTTTCTAGTGTCAATGTATCTTGCTACATGAGCGAGAGACATACTATAGAGTTACTAGCAAAATTTATAAGAGCGATAAGAGTTACTACCAAAATTTGGCATATATTCTTCATTATTTGAAATATCGTACTCAGAGTACAACCTTTTTGAATCAATTTTTTGTATTTTCTAACATTTTCTTTTTTTGTAATATTCGGTTTTTGATTAATGACTTGTATTTAATTTAACAGTCTCTTTGAAGTTTATTTGATCATGTTACGCTGAAATGTTGAAAGAAAATTTTCAAGTGATTTTCAGGTTTCTAGAGTCAGATGTCGGGCTGCGTTAGTGTATAAGAGTTACTGAAAAGTTTTCGCATTTATTCCTGATCATTTGAAATACCTTACCCAGATTGCAGCCTTTTTAATTATTTCTACATAATCTGATTAATTCTTATTAATTTTTAATGTTATCTAAAACTTTTAGATTAATGAATATTGTATTTCAATTTTATACAATCATGTTTTGCTAAAATTTGTAGAAACATCTGCTAAAGAAATACTGGTTATTATTATATAATTACATATAATTACGGTTAATGAAACGATTTTTACTCGCAAGATAGGGAATCAATACCTCCTAACAATTTAAAATTTTTAACTCAGTAATACTTTTACTTTTGCCAACATTACTCTGTCCGCCCGTTAAGATTTGACGTCATGTGCACATGACTCACAACTTTCAGTGATATTTTCTTTATCCATTTTATACTTAGACTTTTTCTTTAAACGCTCAAAAATCTTTGCTTCAATACTCCTGGTTTTACAGTTCTTCGACGCATGACTTCAGCATTTTATCAAAAAATCTTTTTTAATGTTCAACGTTGGATTCTAGCCTAAAATGGTCACTCACATTGATTTATAAAATTTTCAAGTGTAGAACATATTTATACACATCGGTGGTACATTTTAGTTTTTAGACCTTTTGCTTAGTTTTTTGACAGTAAAATCCTTTTTCCTTTTCTGTTTGATTAACAACTTTTTGTACAATCGTCTTATGAAAAATGATTTGATGTTATTCTATAACTATAAGTTTTTCTCGTAGTTGTACCTGAAGACACTGGTTGAAAAAGCAAATCACTGTAGTAACTACTTAATTAAAAAAGAATTTCATCGGGATACACCTAGTATCAATTTCAAAAGCAATGCCCTCGACTACAAAACTAGCCATCAATATATTATAGTGTTTTTGTTGGGTGGTGTGTTTAAAATTAAACACAGAAAATGCGATAAATTGGAAAATTTTTCGCTAAGAAATATTTTGAAATTATCCTTTGCAAAGACATATGCCGATATGCGATGTCAAACTATTCAGAATACGCTTATCAAACCCAGAATTGCAATAAGATAATGTTGGATGTAATTTTTCCAAAAAAAGTATAGTAATATTTTAAATTTACAAAGTCTTTTTTTAATTCTTAGGAAAATCGAACTTGCATTATATTGGGAGCTACTCATGGGTCTTAATTTGCCATGAGAAGGAAATATATTGCCTCAAATAGCATTGTAAATATACATAAATCTAGGTTTAATGGCATGTTAAGGTTTTTACATAACTTATTTTATAAACATGCTTAAAATTGTTTATAAACAAATGTTTCAAAGTTGTATGTAAAGATTAACACATTGTTACGTCCCGAAATCTCAAAATTCCAAAAAACCAAAATGTAAAAAAATTACCTTGCGAATCTATGATTTTCCTACTAGCATGATATAACGTTTAGAACTGGGCTATAAAACTAAAATTGGTTTTTAAAATAAAAACTTGCCATTTAATTCCATAAAAAATTTATTAAAAATATACAACAAAGTGAGCAAATAAACAATTTGAATACAAACAGGTATTCTAATAATTAATCATGTTTTCACCATAAAAATATAAAATATTGTGATTAAAACACTTTTTGAGCTTTATATACCTTATTTTTCAGAGAGAGCCTTACTTAAAATAGGTAGATTTTTAGCGTATTCTCGAAAAATCTCAACTAAATACTTTACAGTATCAGAATAAGACCACGCCAAACAAAATAATCCATACATAAGGAATAATTTGAATAATTTGTCCACCACGTATAACCTAAAAACAGAAAACAACATAATTTTTTCGCTACATTTCGCCAAAATGCTTGTTACACTCTGAGTTGAACACGACATCTTCCTAAAGACTTCAAATTTTCTTTCATCGTGTATTGACGAGCTCCCAAAATGCAGTAGACCATATATTTATCAATCGGATATAAGTGGTAATCCATAGGATACAATTCTTTATCTGTGGGATTTAACTCGCCGACCAATGCTAAGAAATTTCCACTTTTAAATTTCCATTCTCTCGTAGTGAAGAATTGTAACAATTCTAATCCATCATAAATCTTTTTTTGTATTCGAAGCATACTAAAAATTATAATTAATTTAATTTGATCGAATAAAACAATTACTTTTTAATACTTACAATCTTTTTTGTCGAAAAATGAACATTAACCCATCGATTAAAAGTGCCGGTAACCAATGAATAAAAATACTCCATATGAAATAAACGTAATAATTAGAATGTAAAGAACCATCGGGGTACCAAGCTTGCATTTCAAATGGGTAATCGTAAAAATTTCGTTTTCCAATGTTCAATACATCGCCCCAAGTTAATTTTAAAACTTCGTCGTTGGTCATATTATAAACAGGTACTTCTTTGGGTCTAAAAGAAATAATTTTTGTTGACCTTAATACTTTGTAATTAAATATCGTGTAATGGTTGATATTTTATGGAATTGGTCCATTAAAATTAATTTGAATCATCCTTATAACACGTAATTTAAATATAATTATCGTTTAATTATTTTGACTTAATGAATTTGCAATTTACCAACATATTATTAGTTGATTGCGTAATGATTGTGCGTTAAATTAAATGATTATGTTGAATTGTTAGTAATTATAGCACATCGAGTGAAAATTAACATTTTAAAATACGTTGAACGTACTTTTCACCGAAAACAATTTGCATGAAAGTAATCTTTTTTACTCTCATTTATAAAATCGTTATTTTAAAGACAATTTAAATTCGTAAAATATCTACATTATTATGGTCTCACAAAAAAACTATTTTATAATATGTTGTTATAATTGTTGATAGTGTACCATATCTGCTGCATATTTGATAACATGTTATAACGTATACTATTTATGATGCCTTATGACTCATATAGAATGGTAACCACCTACTCATTTTCATTTATAGAATACTAATGCAAATGATAATGTAACAAAGAACGCTTTGTTGTGACGGATTATCTCAACCATTTTTTCCAAACTTTGCAGTTTAATTTCATCGGGAAAATTTGTGGCAGATTAAATTGACAGTGCATTAACAAACATAATGAAAAAGTTTTGGTAAATGGAATACAAGTATTTCTTGCCATTAATTTGATTTTATGGTTGTTTCATCGGCCATAAAGGTACTTGTCGATGTCTCTTTCTGTTTATTTTCAATATTCAAAATGGTGCAGAAGTTTACAGCAAGAACTTTATCTAGAAAAATAGTTGTATCCGAGCTTGATGGTAACTTTGTGCAGCATTTTGAGTGTTATCAGCGATAACACTATCTATTCCAAACCAAACTATCTTGGAACTATTATGGTATCTAGTATATCGGACAAGGGCACCTCTTTTGAGTTAAGAGGTATTCAACATTCATTCCTGTTTCTCATCACGACTTGATAAGGCTGCTCAATAATATTCTCTCGGTATTTGATATAGTTTAATATTTGAATTAAGTGGTTTAGCCTTGGTTCCTGAGTTTTTTGACATATTATCTACAATTTCCATGTATAAGCTTCAGTGAAGAGTATGTCGTCAGTAGTAAAGTACTTAAAGAATGAGCACGACTTCAGGATAAGCCACCGGTAAACGGTTTCAACTATTTATAACTTCTACGGTGTTAAATATAAAAGATAAAAGACCGCATTCCATAGAGTACAGATTTATATAATAAAATTACTTATAGGACAGATAATCACAACTTAAATCTCGGGCACAGGAACACCATCACCATTCCTGCTTATAAGACATCTATGTTGAAACGTTCTTTTTCTTAAAATATTGCGAAAGAATATAACTCCTGTCCTTATAATTTTAAAAGTATCAAGTCTACAACTAACACAACGTGACTTTTTTGCTGCATCGCTGTTCTTACATTGAGATCACGTTTAGTAAGCATACTCGGAGAACTGAACAATTAGTTTAATTAGTATTTTTTGTATTTCTTTTATTTATATATTTTTTTCCTTTTCACTATTCTCAACTCTAGGTTTAGCTGAACAGATGACAACCATGATTATTGATTGTCAATCTGGACTCCGCCTTTGACCGCAAACTGTTAATTACAATGAATGCATATTTTTCATTTTTTTGCTTCAATTCTTTTTTGAAAACTCTGGAGTCTTGAGTGGACAGCAATTGTACAGATTTCAATGTTCTAATAGTACTTATGTTTCTATCAGTGTTTCCAGATGAGAGAAATAAAGCTCACCAGTAGGAAAAAAGTCACCAACTCACCAGACTTTCACCAACTATTCTTAAACCTTTATTTGCTAATTTTTAAAAATTTTATCATTTCATTTATTTATTGCCAACAATTTTTGTTAGGAAGTATATCTCAGTGTTGCCAATTTTTTGCACACAACAGATTCTCATCATTTTTGACACCAATTTTCAACAAATATTACTACTGATATTACTACTATATATATTTAAAAAGCTTTGTTGTTGCAAAATAATAACAAAGTAAGGACAACAATAAACAAGAATAACACCACCACTGAACCTTAACACAGTTTGAAACAGTTTGCAATAGTTTAAATTGATGAGCATGACTTTAGAGACGCAATAGCTCCTGCTGCCAATAAGTTGGCATATAGTTAGGATAATATAGACTGTGGAACAGTAATAGCTCATGCTGCCAACAAGTGGCAGACCTCAAACTGATGAGCAAGACTTTAGAGATGTAATAACTTATACTGCCAACATGTTGGCAGACTAATAAACATGACTTTGGAAGCACAATAGCTTATGCTGCCAATAAGTTGGCAGTCTTTAAGATAATGTATAGTCTGTGGAACAGTAACAGCTTATGTTAACAAAAAGTTGGCAGACTTTAAATTCGTAAGCAGGATTTTGGAGACAAAATAGCTCATGCTACCGACAAGTTTTCAGACTTGAAGCTAATGAGCAAGACTTAACAGACAAAATAACTTATGTAACATAACATAAATTTTAAAATGATAAAAGGGAATTTAGAAATGTAGTAGCTCATGCTGCCAACATGTTAACATACTTCAAACCAATGAGCACAACTTTGGAGACAAAACTGCTCATGCTGCCAACAAGGTAGCAGACTTTAAAATAATAAAGGGGAATTTAGTAATTTAGTAGTTCAAGCTGCTAACAAGTTGACAAATTTCAAAGTAATGACCAGGACGTTGAAGACAATATAGCTCATGCTGCCAATAAGTTAGTAGACTTCAAATTGATGAGTAAGACTTTAAAACGAATCAGCTCCTACTGTCAACAAATTGGAAAACTTTAAAATGATAAATGGGAATTTAAGGATGTAGTAGCCCACGCTGCAAAAAAGTTGTCAGATTTCAAACTAATGAGCAGTACTTTAGAGACAAAACAGCTCATGTTACCAACAAATTGGCAGATTTTGAAATGTTAAAGGGGAATTTAGAAATGTAGTAGTTCATGCTACCAGCAATTTAACAGACTTCGAATCAATGAATACGACTTTAGAGACAAATCAGCTCATGCTGCCAATAAGTTGGCAGGCTTCAAATTGGTGAGTAAAACTTTTGAGACATAATAGCCTGGCAGCATGAGCTATTACAAGTTGACAGTTATTTTTTGTTTATCTGATAGTTTATTCGAAGTTTCAATTAAGAAATGAAAAGTTGAAAAGTTACCAGAAATGTGAAATTTCTCATTTCACTGTTTTATCAGATGGCAAAAAAGTCATCACATACAGTGAAATTTCACTAGATATGGCAAAAATGGTTACTATAGCAAATTTTGCATGGGCTCATTTCTGAGCCCATGCAAAATTTGCTATATTTTTATAGCAAATAGAACAGTTTTTCTCTCTGATAGCTGTCCTATTGTAAATAAACAACTTTGCATTAAATTCATAAATAACAATTTTATTTTAGATCGGCAAATTCCTTAAATTTCGTAATATCAATTAAGTTGCAATAAGAAATGACTTGAAATATCAAACCAATAGATAATAATAGTGATATTTGAAAAGGTATTCTGACATAAGTCTCAATTTTAAATCAAACTCAATTTGAGATTTCTTTTTATTTGTCTTTTCACACATTTTTTATCCTATTCTTTTAAGATAGATTTTTTCTTTGTGGTAATAGAGAAGATGATCAAAACTTTGGAGACATAATAGCCCATGCTGCCAACAAGTTAACAGTCATTATTTTGTTTATCTGATACTTTATTCGAAGTTTCAATCAAGAAATGAAAAGTCGAAAATTCATTAAAACTGTGAAATTTCTCTACAGGATTCATCATTTGACCAGATCGCGAAAAACTCATCACATATGGTTAATATATTCCATATTATTCCATGGGGCTCAAAGATATAAAAATTAGCATTAATAGTTGTCCTCTCTGATAGCTGTCCTATTGTAAGTAAACAACTTTTAACTAAATTCATAAACAACAATTTTGTTTCAAATTGGAAAAATTCCTTACATTTCTTGACACCAACTGAGTTGTTATAAATAAAGACTTGGAGTATCAAACCAGTAGACAATATAAATATATTGCATACTCAATTTTAAATCAAACTCATTTTTAAATCAAATTTCGTTTTTGGTTTCTGCATACATTCTTTATATTATACTTTTAATATTTGATACTTCTGACAACAGTCTTTGTGGATGAATATCTTCTTCAATAGAGAAAAAGATATTCATTATTTGTTATAACCTAATAGATTTCTTTTATTATTATTACAGCGTTTGGCCCATGTAGGATGAAGGTTTTCAAAACACTTTCTTAAATTTCATTTACGATATGTGAAGAAGAAATTATCTCTAAAAATAAAACAGATAAAAAACTGACATTCAAGACTTCAATTTAATATTCTGTTTCTGTGTTTTGTTACCCAAAGTCATCAAAATTTAAACAATCATTTCTTCTGTCAGTGTAGCTTAAAAAATTATATGGGCGACTATATTTTTTTATTTGTACTAAATTTCCAGATTATTCGTATCTACCTGAAGATATTTGTGTTGGGAAAGCAGATTTGGGGGCTATCTTAAATAATTCAGAGATATACATGTGATGGAACGATACATACGAGCAAATATTACTTTCTCATTGTACCTTTCATCTTAAATAGATCTTATTTCTATGAAACTTTCTATTATTATCAAATTACAGTAGAACCCCGATTATTCGTGTGTAGATTATTACATTCATTAATTTTAATTGATTGGAAGATTGGGTAGGAAGAAATAACTAAATCTGAACTAGATTTAAGGAAATCGCTGATAATGAGATCGAAAATCGGCTTATTAACAGCAATGACATAAACGAAGGAATCTTGGACCTGCTTAGTACAACACAGCATTATTCATAAGAGTGAAGACGAAGAAATTCATAACATTCATTCATATTAATCAAGCAAGTAATGAACTAGGAAGATGAACCAGCTGCAAGTGTTGTACCAGACTACTGTGAGCAGCAAAAACATCTTCTTGACATTTGAATTATATAATAACTTTATTAAACCCAGAACACAACGATCAATCGACAACTACTAAACACAACTTGAAAGTGAAATCCTGCGCGGATCGACATTCACACAAAATCATAGCTGATCTTATCTCATATTCTATATTTTGTTATCATTCCCCTATTTGTAACAAGTACGTACTATTTTAATTAGAATTTTCTTTTTTTGTTGACACCATCAACGTGAGGGGGGAGAAAAGTTCTTGAAAAATATATACACGACATTAACTCGCATCTAAACTCAGTAAATCGTAGGTATGAATTTTCCATTAAAGGAATATTGGAATTAAAAATTCATGGGACTTTATGGAACATCGTATGAATAACGATTTTGTTAAAAAAGATTGTATTATTTAAAAATGTCTTACTTTTCTGGTGCAGAACCTAATTTCCAAGCAGCTATAATAATAGCATTAATTGCAATATCAACAGGAACAACGTGAGCACTATTTTCAGCTTTACAATTCATTGTTCTTAAAACTCCTTTTCCTGCGGCTACTAAAATTCCAATTGGCCCATTTAAACTGTCAACCCAACCAGGAACAGGTTCTAATCCAGCTGGAGTAACTAAAATAAAAAAAAAACAAATAATTATGCCCAAAATATTTAATATTTAAAATATACCAATTGATGGTCTAACAATACAAACTCTCATATGTTCCATTTCGTTTGCAACCAAAGATTCGCCCAATCGTTTGCTATAAGTATAAGTATTTGGGTGAGGTGCAATTAAACTGGGGGTAGCTTTAATAAGAGCTTCGTCTTTCATCCATTGAGTCATTTTGATGACATCTCTTGGATTATCTGGGCATTCGTAAATTCTTTCTTCGAATACTTGGATATCAGCCGAGCAGAACGCAGTACTCAAGTGAACGAAGGCGTCCAGGTTTTTAATTTTTTTGGATAGATCAATGACCCTTTGTGTACCGGATGTATTCATTTCTATCGCATCTTTTAAAGTAGCCTCCAATTTTAATGTTGCGGCAAAATGAAAAACGACGGAAACTTCGTCAACAATTTTCTTGACATCGTCATCACTTAAACCTAAATTATCACTTGATAAATCACCGTTTAGTGGGATTACTTTTGATAATAATTTTTCGTCAGTTCCTTTAATTCTTTCAAAAGCCTAAAAATAAAATGAAAAATACGTTGTTGTCAATATTTTCCTGTAATTTATTTTTATTTTTCCGCCTATAATTATTTTAGATTTAATTACATAGGTAATTGGATTTATTATTGCTCAATAAAGGTGCAAGTTTAAAAAAACAAGTTTTAACTTTCTACTTGAACTTGAAATATTGACCCTTTTTCGCATGTTTATCACTTATTTTTTTATTTAAGATTAAAAAGATGAAAAATTTTCCATACTTTCACTTTTATTTGGGTTAAAGGGTTAAAATCGTTTTCATAAATTCGTAATGCCTACGTAATTTATAAACACCCAATCAATTTTGTAGGTTTTAATGATTCTGAGGTAATTTTTAATAACTAAAATGTAATAATTACAAATTACTAATATCATTTAACATGTTATTAATCAGCTTTTTTCAATTTACTTGATAATTTTAGGTGAGAACATTTCCAAACTATTGATTCATTCTGATCTATTCTATAAACATGGTTATATAAACTTACTTAAGAGTGCAATGACTTAAAAAAATACTAAATACATGCGAATTAGGGTTTAAACAATTCAGACAATTTTTGGCTCAACGTAAAGGAAATATGGAAATAGTATATGCTATCATCTTTTTAAAAATCATAAATATAAATGAAAAATCTATTGCCAGTCCCTATTTCTTTTAAAACCCATTTTTTAAAAACCAATTTTAAGAAATTACGAATTGAGCAGAATTTTTAATCAATACAATGTGCGCTATATCATATTCCTTAAATGATATAGTGTTTATTTAAAATTATCTAACTACTTAATTATCTTAAAAATAGAAAATATAAGAAAATGTTATTTTACAATTCCTTATGTCTTTAAAATAGTTTGAAAATTATTAACAAAATTATTTATTTAAGTCATAGCAATATTTTGCTGAAGAACTAAATGAAAAACCATCAGTGCTAATTGAATTATAACTGAAAAACTAAGCAAATATGAAGATAATGAAAAATTATAAAAGGTCATAAAAAAAGTTTGGTCTAAATAAACCAAACCCTTTGGAGCTCGAGAATGTTCCACATTGTAATTTACAATCAAATGTAACACCCAATTTTGTTAGAAATAAATGAGACATTTTGCAATTTCTCACCAGCGACGCTACAATTGTAGAGGATTGAGTTTACCTTCCTAGAAAAGGAAATAACATTACACTTTGATTAGTTTAATTTAAAGTGATTAAATATAATTAAACGACATCTAACATGCCATTAACATAAATATTAAATAATGAAGGGCCTAGATTACTACCCTGTGGAAAACTATAAGGAATTGGTGCCCGCTTGGAGACAAAAACTTTAGTCGAAATAATCTGACACCTCTCTTTCAGATAGGAAGCAAGCCATTGCAAGAGTTATTTTAGTTTAAGCAGCAGTAAGTTGTGATCCACTCGGTTGAAAGCCAATGAAATAAAAATATATTGGGCTAGCAAAAGAAAAACATATTACAACTGATTTTAGACTTAAGGGTAAAAAATAGGTTTGCTTGTGTACGACTTTTTCACAGTTTTCCAAATGTTGGCAAAATCGGTCGCCAGATTTAAGAATACGAAGAAAAACAATCCTCTTCCATACTGAAAGAAAGAAGCCTTTTAGCCTTTTAGCCGTTCTTACTCTTATAAAGAGTAAGAACGGTCCTTAATTAATGTGGATCCTATCAGTGTCAATTTACACTATCACTAATCTTGATGCCCATCAGCGTCCCCTCAGCCTCAATCCTGTCCAACTGCACCTGACTCAAACTAAGTGTATTCGTTTCCACACTACTAGAAAAGGATCCACAAAAACTGAAGAAGAAAAATCAGCGAATACATACTATTCCATGACATCATAGTTGAAATATCTTCCGCACGACTTTTATATTTAGTAACAGTCCAAAGCATTTTTGGGTCTGATTGAATGTTATATTCAGATGTTCTAACAAACTCCATATAATCATTATGGATTAGATACTTTGCACGACTTCTTAAAATTGCAAAAGTAAGGTAATCAGTCGGTTACTAAACCATTTCCATTTACAGTGCGCGCCCTCCTTTGCTCCTTGGTCATGTGTAAGATTGCAGTTCCGGAGGAAACCCAAAAATTGACTTTGACTTCTCACCTATTCGCTAATAATCTGGCGTAAACGTCACTTGTAGACTTTGTAGATACAATGTCTCAATTAAGACGGTAAGTCATATTGTTTATTACTGTCCGACACTAAATGTGTGCTTAAGAGAATCCATTTTTAGCGCAACAACGTTTCAAATTTCAAACACATATACATACGTTTGAAATTTGAGTAATCAGAACCATTATCTAGTTCTGACTCGTGAATGAACTATAATTATGGGGAATTCATCCTAATATGAAACTAGATACATACATAACATCCATCAGATAGTAAGATAAGTTCAACAGATTTCAAACATACTTTCTTCTTAAGATCAAATATCAATTCAAGCCTTTGTTGTGATTAATCTAGTTCTAATATTTTAATGAAGTTGTACAAAATTAGCAGTTCTTTCAATATACAAAATGTTTCTCGTGGCATAATTTTTTTAATTAATTTTAACTTTTTGCCTGAATTTTAAAAGATCTATTATTTTTTTTTTGTTTCCTACTTGCATACCATAAATTTGCCAGGAATTGTGGAGGAAGTATCTGAGCAGAAGGTAAACAGAGCCCACTACCATTCTTTTTGACCCAACACTGATTCTGTAGCTTTTAATGTTTTGATCCATTCTATCAACTCTCTTAATAATTTTGTTGTACAGACCAATAACATGGAGTTGAGAAACATGTCCTTGTTTTTCTCGCTTGGTTTTCATCTATTTATTTCTTCGATTGGGTTAACTGTGTCATAGGAACTTACTGTAAGAACAGTGCTGTTATCATTTCAAGCTTTTGTTTTTCATTTAAAAAAATTTGTTTCATTTCAAGACAGTTGTTTGTAGCTTTATCCGTGTGTCTCGTGGTTTCTTTTTTAAAATTTTGCTGGAAGTAATACGGCATTTCTCAGTCCTGTTAGAATTGATGGCTCCAGTGTATCCATACCGTAAACTTTGAAGATAATTCATCAGATTTAAAGATTTAAATTTTAAATGGGTAAATTTTAAACGATATGTGTTTTGCAAGTTTAGTTCCATTTATTGTACCCATATCTTATTTATTACCTTTGGTTAATCTTTGATGAACTGTTTGGCTCTGTATCACTTTTTATTTAGTCCTGCAAGTGCGAAGTAACGTTTGCTAAGCATATTAAGGAAAGGACGTATTTTTGCATATTTATCACCTTCAGGTAGATTAATGTTATCGGCGCAGTGTACATTCTTCTTTATAACGTCAAACCTGTTTCTTCTCATTGCATCTGCGACCATTAGATTGTATAGATCACTGTGAGCATATGCCATCGAGAAATCTGAAGATGTACTGACAAGAACAAAGTGGCAACAAAGCATTTAATTTCGCCAGTATCAGTCTCAAAACTATTGTTGCTGACATAAGCTACATATCGTTCAGAAAAGTGCATATTTCTTCATCATAGAAACTTTTTGAAGAGATTGGGTTGGTGAAACAAAATCACATTTTGCTCAATTTCTTTTAGGCGGATGATTATAAATTGTATGGACTAAACGAAAAAGATTTGGATCTGAAGAATGTTCATCATCACTATCTTCCTCACAGTTCCTTCCATCATTATGTGGTGTAATATAAATATTAGCTTCCCAAAACTCATCACTTTCCACCAAATCAATAAAGGCTTTGGTAGAATAGTATCTAGAAAAAGAGTGCATCCAATCACTCCCACTATTCCGATATTGGAGCATTTGAAAACGGCGGTATATTATCACAACAAATTCCATACAAATTTGGCAAGATTATTTATAGCAAACAATCAACAGATAATAGAGTATATTTTAGTGCAAAAATAGCTAGAAATTACTTACAGTAAATTACAAAAAAATACTTTGCAGTTATCTTGCACTGTAAACACAAGCCCGGTAAACTTTGTGAGATTTGCAAACTATGACGAACAAGATGATGCAGAATGTAAAAACACACGAATATGCGGCAATGGTAAAGTAAAACTCTACCATTGCCGCATATTCGTTGTATTTTATATGGTTTATCTTATAAAGATAAAATTTGGCTTTCAATACAATGTTATGAGAAATCGAAATTATGGAACTATGGGATCAATACTAAACAAGCTGGTCACAAATGTTATTTACTTGAAACTTTTTTATTACGTAGTAAACCCTCAAATTTTCCAACTAATTCTAAGAACCCATGTATTTTAAAAATTATTTTTACCGTTTTAAATTTTTAATTAAACGTGTTTTCGAGTTATTATTATATAATCATATTTGAAAAATCGCGGAAAATCGAAATCTTAAGATATCGTAATAAAATTTTTATTAATTACTAAGAAAAGTATGTATCTTTTTGAGATATCAAGTGTTAAACAACATAACTTTAAAGTAACTTATAAAATTAAAATTTGTTTAATGATTTTTGAAAACTATAGAAAATTGAATATTGTAATGAAATTTTTATGGTTACAAAGAAGAGTATGTACTTTAGAACAAAACTATGTCAGCATCTTAATTCGATTTTAAGGTATCAAATTTTATACTCAACCTAAATGTGAAGTCATTCATAAAATTAAAAATTGCCTTAATCATTCTTGAAGAATGGTAGATAATTGAATCCTTAAGATATCTTGATGAAATTATCTGATTTAAAAAGGAAAATATACACTTTTCCGAGAATAAACTTTACATGAATATTTCAATTCGTTTTTATGATATCAAGTTTTGAACTAAACCTAAATTTGTAGCACTTGATAACATTAACAATATCCTTAACCATTTTTGTAAAATCGAGGAAAATCGAAACCTAAAGATATTGTAATAAAATTGTTATGGTTTAGAAAGAAAAGTATATACTTTTCCTGAAACAAAACCATGTGTCAGCATCTCAATTCGTTTTAAGGTATTAAGTTTTGTACTCAACCTAAATGTGACGTCATTCATAAAATTAAAAGTTGCCTCAACCATATTTGAAAAATTTTTTAAAATAGGAGAGTATATACTCAAGAGAAAAAAATAACTTGAATATTATACTTGAATATCTCTATTCGATTTTAAGATATCAACTTTTAAACTCAACCTAAATATGTAGCATTTTATAAATATAATCATTTTCTTCATCATTTTTGAAAAGCTATAGAAAACCGAATTCTTCGTATAAATTGATAAAATTTTCTGTGTTTTAAAAAGGAAATAATGCTTTAATATCTCAATTTGGTTTCGAGTTATCAAGTTTATTACTTAACCATAAAAATAATACCATGACTTACAAAAATACCTTGCATAAAAAGATTTTTTTTTCATTTTATAGAAAGCAAAATCTTTCACATTTTCTTTGATGACAACAATTACATTTTACGGTCTCAGTAAAACCAACTCTGTAGAACTGGAAAAATTGTAGTCATAAAGGTAATCAAGTTATTTGATAGCTTGATTTATTACTTTATGAAGATCTAGGTAGGTATTCATCTCTAATAATAAATACATATTCAACGCTTTTTAATTTCCTTAATACTCATTTTAGATTTGAATTGGAAAATACACAAGTGCAAAATTGCAAAATATCTTACTACCGCTACTTGTATACATTTCCCTGATAAATGCATGATATATTCGTATCAATGAATTATCTTAAGCAATGGTGCAATCATGTTTTCAACATGTTGTTAGAAACTGAGATAATTACTTAAACACTTTTGTCGTTGTATTTTTATCTTGTGGGTTGAGAGCTTTCTTGAAGTGTCTTTTAATTGTATTCCTTGCATTAGATAAGTATCCAAACTTTATTATAAATAATAAAAAAAATTTAAATCATTTTAATTCGTAATTATAATTATATCAACATGACATCCTAACACAAAAGCAAATTAAGTGTAATACAATTAACATTGAACGTACCGGTTCTCATCTGAATGATTAAGTACTCGGTGTCAATTATGTGACATACGCTACTATTATGTGACTCGGCTTGTTGTTGTCTTAGGAACTGTGAATATAATACTTTCACTTCACTATTTTACATTTAACTGTCTGTTAAAGGTAAAATAGTGATGAGGTCAAGATTAACTCTGAATTGATATATTTCGAATAAAATTATGAGATGATTTAGTTATTATTGTTAATTTTTTTATAATAAGAAAGCTATAAATTGAAATCAAAAGTTTTGCGACATCGTTGTCTCATTAACGAGAGACTTTTCTTTGGAATATTTAAGCTGCATTCCTCAAATCGAAAACATCTGATGAATTCAAATTCGCGAATTTCTCAACTACGAATACAGCGTTGGTTTCGGTTTTTAAAGTAAATTGCTTCTAAATAATTACTTGTTAATATGATAGTGAAGTAATTTTATTCTTTCTTTACAGTTGATTTAAATTTTATCGAATTGCCATAAATTTTTTTTGAATTTGCAAACATCGTAAATAAATAATACATACTTTCTCTTTTTTTGAGGTTAAAGGGCCAAAATCGGTTTCACAACTTACCGGTAACTCCCACATAGCTTGGAGCCTCTCCTCCAAAGACTTGCCTCGTTTCGGTCTCATAAGAACATATAAAGTGTCTACATCTCGACAAGCAAATAGTAATTTTTCGATAAGAACTTTTCCCATGAAACCAGTTCCCCCCGTTATGAAAATCTTTTTTCCCTTGTACCAATTACCAATGACACTTTTGCTAAGATCCATCTTTGGTAATCACTTTAGTAATCAATTTGTCTGGAATAAACAAGTTGGTTTTAGGTTAATAATTGCGCGAGTAACGATTAGATTAATAGCAATTTGTAATAATAGTAATTACAAGAATACGTCAGAATAGAAAATTGAAAATAATAGAGAGATTTTCGCTTCCAATTTATTTTTAATTTATGAGCGACCTCAATAAAAAATTACTTGTGCACGCTCATCTCAATAAACTCAATCACTGTTGCGTATTTACTGTTGTAATCACAGGGAAATGATTGCTTGCGCTTTCACTTTATTATAAAGAATATGGAAAAGATTAGAGGAGATTTTTCTTTTCTGCGGTTTTGATGTTACCTTTCTAAAATGCATCAGCGCTAATCATTTTATAATAACAACGAAATTGCATTTTCCTCCTTCCTTCTTAACTTTCTTTAGATCTTAATTTATTTTTAATATTCTTTTTTATTGTGTTTTCTTTATAAATTATTGAAAGAAATAGAAGTTATCAATAAAAAAAATATTTACGAAAATACTAACACTTTTTACGAGGTATGAATTTAACACCTTCATCTTTCGTTAAGATAAATTGTTTTAGTAAGCACCAAGATTGCAATGAATCAATATTTACTTTGCCATTAGATACCTAATGTTTATTTCAGTCTAATATATGTGATGTTCTGAAGAGAAAGATTTCATAACGGTATTAATTATGCAAACACAACTCGAGTTGTGGTTTATATCTTTCATTAAATCAATTTAAATTAAATTTAATCATTATTAGACTTTAGTTGTATATACTTAAGATATCTAATTACATCTATTAAATTATTCTTATCAATTAAAAAAATAAATCTTAACTTTTTAATTAAAACAATTTTTACACATTTTAGTAGTTACATAACCCTTTTCAGTGAAATTTATTTAATCCCAAAATAACCAAATCATGAACTTTAAGATTTTGTAGAAAGTTAAAAATTGTCCAAAACAACAAAAAAAAATTAGAAAAGATCACGTCCTTGATTTCGTCTACAATATTAAACAAGCACGTTTCGTTTCATTCAACTTCCGTGTTACGTTTTGAATAAAAAAACTCTTCAGGAATCTGTCGCTGCTTTAGGCTTCATTCACCAAGTGAAAGCAATAGATTAAAGCGTTTTGTCGACACTACAATCATAAAGAAATAACTAATTGTAAGAGTACAGTTGTTTATAAAAAATATCTTTAAACAACTCAACGAAAATGAAAATCAATTTTATGTAATTCATTGCAGTTTTTTCTTATGCAACGCGAGTGGAAAAATTTTTTTCTTCGCAGCTTTGTTACAACAACAACAACAACAAAGCTCTTAATCGCACCCGTAGCAGGTCAAGCTCCGTTTCCACACGCATTGCGAACCGCATTTGGTACAAGTGAAAGTATATAAATACCCGAGAGACCTCCTTATACTCAAATTAAAAGAAAATAAAAGGAGCGAAAACAATTTCAAGTATTTTTGAAGTAACATAAACTTCTTTAAATGGTATTAAAACAATTTGAAACCAATTTATTTAGGAGATTGCCAATTCAAAATGATTTATATCGATACGAAATGTTCTTAAAAATGTTTATTGAAATTTATGTAATTGCAAGTTAATGGTGTTGGTGCTTTTAAGGAATGTTGTTGAATTTTATGAGATTCAGTGACTAAACAATCTCCGATTATCAAGATTGAGAAAAAAGTTACTTTCAAATTTCTTTTAGTACCTTAGATTGTATTTAGTCATAGCAATTATCCTTCTTAATAGAAAGTTAATCGCCATCATCGCTACACTCATCTGGATCCATATTATTTATAACAGGTGCCGCTTTAATTTTGTGGTTCGACATCTCTCGTCAATGTGTGCTCCATGTGACGTTGTTAGTATATTGAAGTTGAGTTTAGAATAACCTATTCTTATTTAAGGTTGTTTTATTTATTAATAACTTTCTATTATTTCACGTTGCTGCATTTATTTCAAAATGCAGCAGTTGCATAAGTTTCTAACACTTACCATACTAGAATACAGTATGTGCTTTGTTATGGAAAGATATGTTAATAAAATAATTCCATACAGTGAGTTACCCAAATAACTTTAAAAGTTATTTAAAGTTTCATTGACAATATTTCCAAAAAGCAACAATGCACATCTAAATAGACGAAACAACAACGATCAACACATCTTTAACAAAAATTTAAGCGAGGGAAACTCCATTTTACCAAAACTGTTCACATTAAATCTGGATAGAGGATTTAAGACGTTATAATGAAACATTTAAACGGAATTAAAATGAATGAAATGCGTAGGTATAATAAGCAGAATGTATTCAGGGTCTAAATTTGATACAGTCAAAATCGGCAACATTTTTGTATACAGAAGTAAAACGATCTACACTGAGAGGAAAATATTCTTGAACGAAGATTATTACTCTTGTCTCAAGCTTATCATATTCTTATATATACACAAGATTATTTTGTTGAATGACTAAAAATAACGTTCTCTCAAAGCAAGTATATAAGTATTCTTGAAGATTTCAATAAAGTTTCTTGAAGTTTCTTGAAGTACATCAATAAAGCAAGAATATTAATACTTTTAGAAGACTTGAAATGCTTTTAAAAACTTAATACTTCCAGAAGACTTGAAATGCTTCTGCAGGAGTTGAAATGCTTTTACAAGACTTCAAACGCTTTTAGAAGTATTGAAATGCTCCAAACAACGTGATACTACTTCAATAATACTAAGCAGTATCAGCTTCTAGAAGACTTAATACAACTCCAACAAGACGTGATACTGCCCTTGGAAGACTGGAAATGCTTCTTTAAGACTTGATACTGCTTGTAAAAGTGCTTATAAAAACAGGACTGTTAATGAACCAATTGAGTAAGCTTTAAAAATATTAAATACAATTAGACAAAATCCATAATCTTTACGTAAGTAGTCTATAAACTGTAACGGCTAAATACTGCTTACAGACGACATTTTTGTTGCAAAAGACAAGAAATTGTTAATAAAATTTGATACCAAATATTATTGGCAAAAGCTGATGTACATGAATTTACACGGATCGATGATGGATTCTATTAAAGGATTTCATGAACTTTTTAAGCAAAGAAATGATAACATTGTAGACGCGCATTGTTTCTTACATAGATAATCATTGGATTAAAAAACATTGTCATCAAATAATGGTAATGGTAGTCTAATTTAGTGCTAGAGTAAGTGGAAATTTGCAGTTAATTACATTAAAACGAGACCATGTAATTAAAATAATAATGTTTACTTTTACACACTGAAGTAATATTTATTCAGATTGCCTTATTTAAAAAAGAAGGTGATTATATTTTTTTGAATTATTTTGAAAGTGATACGTGGAGTGCTAAAAATTGGGAATTGAAATGATATTTTTAATTACTTTAACAGTATTAATACCGATTTGGAAGAAATAAATAAAAGCATTTTAACTTGCAATGATAAATTGCTAACATTCTAGAAGTTGATGTTTCATGTCTATTACATGAACAAATAATTAATTATTTTCCATCCTTTAAAGTAAAAGAATATGATCGAATATGAAACCTATTTTGTGATGAATTTAAAAGGAAAATTTTATTTCTTTAGCAACCGAACTGAAAATCCACAATCGTTACGTAAGTAATTCATAAACTGTTAATTAAAGCCTAATTACCGCTGGTAATTTTGTTATAGAAGGCGGGGGACTCTACATCTTAATAAAATTTAATTTTTCATTCCAAAAATACCAAATACTGTTGGCAAAATACAAAACCTTCATATCAGAAGTTTAAAAATTGCCAATTAAAGACTAGATACTGCTTGTAAAACACTTTCTTCCCAATTCTGTTCAATTTTCAATTTCTCCCAGCATCTACTGCGAACGTTTATCGACTTTTAGCGCGTCCAAGCTAACCTAACCTATCTCATACGTATTTTCAAAAACTTCTTTCTATTCTATCAGATGAATTTGACTTAATTTAAATTACTTCAAGTTATTGTGATAAAAAATTTGTATATTATTTAACATTTATACTCTTATTTTTATGGTTTTTTTTTATTTTTTAAATTAAACTTGGTTACTTTTTCAACGGTCTTTGCCTTTGTACAGGTTTTAAATACTCGAAGTACCCATCTCGGGTTGGGTACTCTGGGAACTTTCCCTTGAAAATATTTTTTTTATTTTCAATAAATAATTAAATAATAATTTAACAATAACCGAGTAAATGCGCCATGATTATATGTTAATAAAATAAAAAGTCGCTTAAAGTTACAAGAGTTCATTTGTTCATTAGTAGTATATTTTCTATTTTTACTTTTAATAACTTTAAATTTTTGAATATCCTTCATTTAGTACCTATGTCATAAGTTTCAGTATTGTTAGTTTGTATCAAAATAATCGGACTTTTAAGCAAATTTTATGTAGAGTAGTTCAAAAGTCGTTAACTACTCAGTAGAAACTAGCTACTTTAAACAGCCATTTATTTGTTATTCTAAACCTATTTATGCATTTTTTGCAGTTGTAAGAACATTGGGCTTTTAGGTCTTAAAGGTGAATTTTATTGTATAGTTAAAAAAGTAGTTAGATATTTAACTACTAACTACTTAGTAGTTAGTAATCAAACTACCATAATCTAAAAGCACTTTAACAACGAAGTAGTTAAGCTGCTTTTTCGTGGAAGTAGTTAGCAGTTAGTAGTTATTTCACAACTTTTTTTAAGTAGTTAGCTCAGCTCTGCCATATTCAAGCAAATTTAATGAAGATTACTGTGGTAAAGACAAGTTCTTGTTTTCTATAATTGCTTCGTTGCTATCATTTTTTAAAACTTTACATACAAATAAATTAAGAAACAATAAGTTAAAAAAAGTCATATCAGTGTTGCCGTTTCGATAATTATACTGAATTCTGCACACATTTTTCAAATTTAGTAGTTTTTACTTACTTTAACTCAATACTCAACTTTTTGACCTTTTATACAAAGTCAATACTTGTAGAACATTCTTTTAAATGTATCAAATTCAGTAAAAAATTTGAAGTTTGTTAATTTGATCGATTTAAATCTTTTTACATCTTATGCCGCATTGCCGATGGAGTGGAGAATTTCATAAGCATTATTTTACACAGTATATGGTTAGCTGTTTCTGACTCATTCTTGAAAGGGGACAAGTTTGATTCTCGGCTTATCCTTTATGATAATGATCCCCTTTAGGTCCCCTTTGCTGAGGAAATAAAACCTCTTAGGTTAGATTAGTTTTGTTTTGCAAAACAAAACTAACGAACTTGGAAGTTCTTTCCAACGTGAAGCTACCTTTATAACCTCCCAATTGCTAATTACTTGTTTTATGTGACCATTTTGTAGTCCAAAACTGTGTAAGAGTCTAATAAAGGGCGTTTTCGTTGCCTGTTTGGCCAGCTTGTCTGCCTTCTCATTACCCATGACGGACTCGTGACGGACTTGAGGCCTTCTTCAGGGTGGCCAGACTGTTTGTTAGAATGTTTATGGATGCATATTTTCATCTTTTTGAAGATTCAAATAGGACAGTAGTTTATAGAAAGAACTTCTGCCTAAAAAATTGTTGTGTCCGAACAAAGTGGCAATTTATTGCGGCTATTTGGTCCACTAATGCCCATATGTACATACTCCGGATTCAACTGTCTTTGAAACATCGGTACACCAAGCAAAGGCTCCTCTTTTAGTTGGATGTTCGTCCAGTCATTCCTACTCCTAAATATTACTTTATATCAAGTGAGATCTTTTTAAGTACAACACTGCACGTTTGAATACTGATCATGTGAATACTAAAAATTTAAAGACCATATTAAAGCAAACTTAATGGAGATTTGTAGAGAAAATGATAAATTCTTATTTTCCATAAGCAGCGTTGTGACGATTTTTAAAATTCCACTTGAAATCCAACTCTGCTTGTTGTAATGTTACTTACTTAAAAATATAAATTTTGAATATCATATCTGACCTAATCATATATCATATATGATATATCGACCATTCAATTGAACAACTCTAAGGAAAAGGCATTCAGGATTTAGATCCTGAATTTAGATTTGATGCATCAATTAATATTAAATCAGTGAAATTTTTGTATACAAGGAGTAATTGGATTTATGATATGAAGCATTTTATAGTTTCATATCATAAAACAGAAGAAGAAAATGGAGATGAACTAGTATCTATTATTTCGTTTTTCTAAAATGCAGTAATTATATTTTTTTCTTATACTTTCCATACCAGTACAGAGTATATATATATATATGTTTCATCGTGGAAAGATTTTAATAAGATGGTTCCTTAAAATGAAAGTTACCTTAATAATCTTTTAACAGCTGTTTAAGATATACTCCAATTATAGACAATATTTACAAGACACAAACAATGCACATCAAAATATATGAAACAGCAACGACCAATAGTGTAAAATTAATGGGAGGTATAAGGAAATTCCGTTTCACCAAAACTGTTCACATTAAATCTGGAGGATGAATTTAAGAGAATGGAGTGACACAAACGAAATTATCATGAATTATATGCGTAAAATAAGGAAAATGTGTTCATGATGTATATTTGATACAATCAAAATTAGCGAAATGTTTGTATGCAGGCAGGAACAAGATCTATAAGGAGTAGTTTGTGTTTTAAAATAATAAATTACGAAACGTAATAACTTTAAGCTTCATTGATAATAAACAGCGTCCTAACAGAGGGAGCAAGTTTTTTTTAAATATCGTCTACATCGCATGATATAACGATGTTTCCGATCATAAAAGAAAAGAAGAAAAATGGAAATAAGGAACCTAGAAAGAAAGAACAACAAAATCAATATTCTTAATATAATCGAAAAATCAAAACAGATATAAATGATACAACGTTTGTATGCATAAATAAAACCATAGAAAACGATGACGTAATACAAAAATTATAATTGTTTCAAGGTCCAACTTAAAGTATAAAGATTTTCGGAGTACATCTAAAAATTTAAGTTGCTATACCGGAAATAATTTGAAGCATAAAATTATTGCCTTTCATCAATTATGGTAACAATTATGTTTGAAGTTATACAACTTTTAAGTTGAAAAAGTCGATACGATTATCCTCAATCTGCACACTTACGTAACGGTATTATAAAAATTGTTTTAGAAATAATAAAAAAAATTAAATTAAATAATCATTGAAAACTGGAATGTTAGGAAAAAAGTTACAAGTTAGTATATCGTTGCAACAGGTTATAACTATGACTTTCATTCACGACTATCGATATACATATATATTACGATCTTAATACTTTTATTTTCCAAATCTTTTAATTTAACCTGACTTGTTTCGATCTAAAGGTCACCATATAGTATAATGAGTATACTCTACCTGAATATGAATAACAAAAGATTGACGAAGTACACAATTCGATTACTTGAAAATAACTGTATTTCAACATTTGTAAATTTTCAATGTGGACCTCATTTACGATTCTCCAAACAAGTTAAATTCACAATTCAACATACCGTATTATCAAAACTCGCTGTTGACATTGTGACTTCGTTGTCGTGACTTATAATTTAATAATATCTATTCAAAACCGGTATCTTTACACTTTTTATTCACATTACATGGTTAACACGTTCACTCCGGGCACACGTTCACTCCGGCTCTAAATACTGCTGCAAACTTTATGCTTCAGTCTATATTGACATACATAGATGATTGGAATGCATTTGTCGTTTTTTGGTAGATTGAAGAAAATAAATATATCGAGCATAGTCATTATTGCTAATTATTTCTATTATTTAGTTATAATGTGCTTCGACATTCAAAAGCACTAAGCGAATGGTTTTTATGTTAATCCTATCAACCACATTGTTAGTAATTCATTTTGTATGCCGTATTTGCACTGGCATCTTAGACGTTGCACTGTGTGCCATTCCGTACCATACTCCAAGGTACCAATGAAAGCTACCTTGTTCAATAACATAATATACATTCAAGTAAAAATCACCAGTACCAACACAAACAAAGATTGAAACAAAGCCTGCATTTCCAAAAACGTTGGGAAACGAAGTAATCGAGATTAATATTGAAAAACAAATAACACTTAGCATAGTTTGTTTATGTAAACAGAATAATAAACGACAATTATAAATGTAATAATGGTAGTGATAATTTCGAGAAAAGTGGATAACCATATGAAAATATGTGATAGCAATAACATGTTGATGTAGATTTCGATATTTCTTATTTAAAAATTCAAGACACTGACATAAATCTTAAAAGGAACTTGAATTTAATAGCTCTGAAATTTAATCGATAACTAAATAATAAAAGTAAAAGTTATCAATTCGAAAAGATATTTTTATTGCAAAACTATAAAGTAAAACCTATAAAAAAGAAAAAAAAACATAAACATTTAAATTAATTCTAAGGCAATCGTAGATGATCCGATAAGTTATTACAGTAATTTTAATTTTGAATGTTAATTAATTGAACCACTTAATCAATTTAATTTTGATCGATTTTAAAGAAAATTATGGTAATTTATTACCTTTTACAGTTGAATCGGATTGTAAACGATTCAAAGCGATTATTTGCAATTTTGATCGATTCTAAACGATTTGTTATAATTCACTGGAATTACAAACAAATTACAGAAGAATATTAAAAAATTTTATGCTCAATGGTAACATTTTTTATATTTGTTCTCAATTGATTTCGACTTTTGAAATGGTCATCTACAGAAGAAATCATGTCAAATCAAGATTTAAAATTAAACTAATTACTGTTAATCACCATTTGTTGGTTTGTGAGGTATATTATTAAGAATAAGGAAGAGTAACAAACTGAATACTAAAATATTATTATCATTTCATCAAACTTTCAAACTTTTTGCATTAACTTCATAAAACTGTTAAAAATCCGATTTTTGGAAAATTGTGACAAAATTCTCACAAATTATCAATTAAGGTATTCACTTTTCAACGTGCAAGTCCATTTTGAAAAAGTGCTTTTGATTTTTGAGATAGAAATTATTTTAAAATTAGCTTTATAAATTTATGAAAAATCGGTTTGTTGGAAAATTGTTACAAAATTATCACCAATTACCAATAGAAGTATATACTCATCAACGCACAAGTCCATTTTGAGAAATTGCTTTTAATTTTTGAGATAGAAATGCGTTTATCTCAACCTAAATTTCATCTAACTTTCAATGTTTTGAAATTAGCTTTATAAATTTATGAAAAATCCATTTCTTCGAAAATTGTTACAAAATTCTCATCAATTACTAACCAAAGTGTTTACTTTTCAACGCACAAATTCATTTTGAAAAATTTCTTTCAATTTTTGAGGCACAAATTTCTTTATCTCAACCCAACTTTCAAGTTTCAAATTTTTTCATTAATTTTATAAATTTGTGCAAAATCCGATTTTTGAAAAATTATTACAGAATTCTCATGAACTGACAATTAAAGTGTTTAATTTACAACGGACAAGTCCATTTTGAAAAATTGTTTTTTACTTTCAAGATACATTTTTTTATCTCAATCTAAATTTCATCTTTCAATCTTTTTACAGTGTCTTTATAAATTTGTAAAACATCGGATGCTTGGAAAATAGTTACAAAATTCTCACCAATTATCAATTAAAGTATTTACTTTTCAACGTACAAATCCATTTTGAAAAATTGCTTTAAATTTTTAAGATAGAAATTATTTTATCTCAACCATCATTTCATCTAATTTTAAACATTATAAATTTTTGAAAAATCCGATTTTTTTAAATTTATTTTGAAAAATTGCTTTTAAGTTATGAGATACAAATTTTTTTTTTATCTCAACCTAAATTTTATCTTTTTCAATTTTTTTACATCAACTTCATAAGTTTGTAAAAAATCCGATTTTTGGAAAATTGTAACAAAATTTTAACCAATTATCGATTAAAGTATTTACTTTTTAAATCACAACTCCATTTTGAAAAAATGCTTTTTATTTTTGAGATAAACATTTTTTTATCTCAACCTAATTAGATCTAACTTTCAATCTTCTTACATTAGCTTTACAAGTTTTAAAAACATCCGATTTTTGGTATGTTGTTACAAAATTCTCATCAATTATCAATTAAAGTGTTTACTTTTCAATGCATAAGTTCATTTTAAAAAATTGCTTTTAATTTTTGAGATAGAAATTCTTTTATATCAACCTACATTTCATTACTTGTGAACAATTTGATTATAGGAAAATTGTTACAAAATTCTCACCAATTATCAATTAAAGTGTATACTTTTTAACGTAACAGTCCATTTTGAAAAATTACTTTTAATTTTGAAGATATATTTTTTTTATTTCTTAAATTTTACCTAACCTAAATTTTATCTAACTCAATCTTTTTACATTAACTTTATAAATTTGTGAAAAATCTGATTTTTGGAAAATAGTTACAGAATTTTCAAAAATGAATAATTAAAGTATTTATCTTCGACGTCCATTTTGAAAAATTGTTTTTAATTTTTAAGGTAGAACTTTTATATCTCAACCAAAATTTTAATCTAACTTTCATTCTTTTTACATTAACTTTATAAATTTGGAAAAACCCGATTTTTGGGAAAGAAAGGTTACAAAATTCTCACCAGTTATCAATTGAAATGTATAATTTTCAACGAATAAGTCGAATTGCAATCTTCTTCCATTAACTATATAAATTTGTGAAAAAATCCGATTTTGGGAAAATTGTTACAAAATTATTATCAGCTAAAGTTTTTTACTTTTCAACGCATAAGTCCATTTTGTAAAATTGCTTTTAATTTTTGAAATAAAAATTATTTTATCTTAACCTAAATTACATCCAACTTTCAATCTTCTTACATTAGCTTTATAAATTTGTGAGAAATTCGATTTTTGGAAAATTGTTACAAAATTATTACCAATTAAAGTTTTTATTTTTCAACGCATAAGTCTATTTTGTAAAACTGCTTTTAATTTTTGAGATAAAAATTATTTTATCTCAACCTAAATTATATCTAACTTTCAATTTTCTTACATTAGCTTTATAAATTTGTGAAAAATCCCATTTTTGGAAAATTCTTACAAGATTATTACCAATTATCAATTAAAGTTGTTACTTTTCAGCGCATAAGTCCATTTTGAAAAATTGCTTTTAATTATTGAGATATAATTTTTTTATGGCGGCCTAATTTTTAATCTTTTTACATTGACCTCATAAATTTGAGAAATATCCGATTTTTGGAAAATTATTACAAAATTCTTACCAATTATCAATTAAAGTATTCACTTTTCAAGTCATAAGTTCATTTTGAAAAATTGCTTTTAATTTTTGAGATAGAAATTATTTTATCTCAATCTGAATTTCATCTAACTTTCAATCTTTTTACATTGGCTTTATAAATTATGAAAAATCCGGATTTTGAAAAATTGTTACAAAATTCTCCCTAATTATCAATTAAAAATGTTTACTTGTCAACGCACAAGTCCACTTTAAAAAATTGTTTTTAATTATTGAGATACAAGTTTTTTTTATCTCAACCTAAATTTCATTTAACTTTTTTCAATCTGTTTACATTAACCATATAAATTTGTGAACAATCAGACTTTTGGAAAATTGTTACAAAATTTTCACCAATTATCAATTAAAATTTTTATAATTTTTAGTTTTTTAGATGCAACGTTTTTTACCTCAACCTAAATTTCATTTAATTTTTAATCTTTTTACATTAGGTTTATAAATTTGTGAAAAATCTGATTTTTGCAAAATTATTACAAAATTATCACCAATTATCAATTCAAGAGTTTACCTTCCAACGCACAAGTCCATTTCATTTAATATTCAATCTTTTTTCATTACCTTCGTAAATTTTTGAAAGATCATATTTTTGGAAAATTGTTACAAAATACTCACCAATTGTTAATTAAAGTTTTCTTGAATTTTTGAGATACAAGTTTTTTTAACTCAACCTAAATTTTATCTAATTTTCAATTCTTTTTACATCATCTTCATAAACTTGTGAAAAATCTTATTTTTAGGATATTATTACAAAATTCTCACCATTTATCAATTAAAGGGAATGCTTTTCAACGCAGAAATTCATTTTGAAAAATTGCTTTTAGTTTTTGAGATAAGAATTATTTTATTTCAATCTAAATTTCATCTAACTTTCAATCTTTTCACAGTGGTTTTATAAATTAGTGAAAAATCCGGTTTTTGAAAAATGTTTACAAAATTCTCCCCAATGATCAATTAAAAATGTTTACTTGTCAACGCACAAGTCCACTTTAAAAAATTGTTTTTAATTATTGAGATACAAGTTTTTTTATCTCAACTTAAATTTAATTTAACTTTTTTCAATCTGTTTACATTAACCTTATAAATTTGTGAACAATCAGACTTTTGGAAAATTATTACAAAATTTTCACCAATTATAAATTAAAATTTTTATAATTTTTAGCTTTTTAGATGCAAGATTTTTTATCTTAACTTAAATTCATCTAATTTTCAATCTTTTTACATAAGATTTATAAATTTGTAAACGTATTTATGAAGATATGTGAAAAATCATATTTTTGGAAAATTGTTGCAAAATTCTCACCAATTGTTTATTAAAGTTTTCTTGAATTTTTGAGATACAAGTATTTTTAACTCGACCTAAATTTTATATAATTTTCAATTTTCTTACAACAACTTCATAATCTAAATCTTAACTTCTTAATAATTTATTATTAAGTTATTCTTAATAATAATTTCTTAACCTAAATTTCATTTATCCTTCAATCCTTTTACATTTAATCCTTCCACCTTTATAAATTTATAGAAAATTAGATTTTTGAAAAATTGTTACAAAATTCTCATCAATTATCAATTAAAGTTTTTTTTAATTTTTGGGATAGAAGTACTTTTTATCCCAACCTAACTTTAATCTAATTTTCAATCATTTTATATTAACTTCATATATTTCAAAAAAATCCTATTTTTGTAAAATTACAAAATTCTCACTAATTATATATAAAAATTGCTTTTATGTTTTGAAGTCAAAATTTTTTATATCAATCTAAATTTGTATCAATGCAAATTTTTTATGTCAATTTAAATTTGTAAAAATCGGATTCTTGAAAAATTGTAACAATATTTTTACCAATTATCAATTAAATTAAACTTTTTTCCATAAAATTGATGGTTTTTTAGCTATATGGTTGTCTTGATTTAAATGCCTCACCTGTATATTATAATAAAAAATGAAAAAAAAAATTTAAATAAAAAATAAAAAGAGAAATGTTTTACAATTTCATTATTACCATTATAAGGATTAATTTTACGAGATCAAAAATATATCTGATTTTGCCGCAAATAAATAAATTGTAACTATCATCGTTTTCCCATTGGTTAAGATCAAAACAATAAATATAATAAACAAATCAAACACAGAGCTTAAATTACAAAGCAAATTGGATCCTTTCATGTTTGATTAAAAAAATAAGGTATTCAATTTCTGTTAATTGAGAGAAATGCAAAATATTTAAAGTAGGATTCATCGAAATACGAGCGCATTTTCTCTTGCACTTCGTTCTAAAATTATTTGCAAACTTTCACTTTCATTTCGTACACAAATCTAAATAATGCAGTCAATATTAGATGCATACACGAGAGAGCTAACACTTGGTCGTCGCTTTTGCAATGTCTTTTAAATGTTGACAGTTAATTACACCTCTTTGTACGAAAATCTCTCTTTTAATTCATTTTCACAAAATCTAATTTTATTTTATTTTTTGAAATAATGAAAAACGTCTTACCTAATTTTTATTTATGACGGAATTGATTAAAAAAACCTCGAACGAAATGTTGTTTTTTGAAGGTTTGGCAATAATATAAAAAATAAATTGTTTCGCACTCACGCTTAATTCAAAAAAGAATCTGGTAAAAGGTGATGTTACCAGTTCGCCGTCGAATTGTAAACTGAATCACTTTACTTTCGAACGTTCGTTTTACTATTAAAGCTGCCACCGGACGTACAGCGCTATTTTGTATTCCAAATCCTTCGCCGATCGTTAACAAACCATTTACGAATCGCGTCATTATAAATTTTTTATGTATCTGAAAAAACATAAACAAACGCTAAATATGTTAAATTATTTCATGGATAGGTAATAAAAATTCAAAGAATTTTTAGCTTTACACTTTGTAGGTTAATATTTGTATAATCTTCTTTTAATGATATAATTCAAAAGCAACTGCTTTCTACCCAAATGACTTCCTTTAATGTGGACTTCGTTAGCATTTATCACATTAGTTGCTAATTGTTTAAAATAAAATCAAACAATTTTATAACAAGGCATTAACAGTTAGAACCGCCATCCAAAGGGTCAATTGAACAACAATTATTTTTTTCTAGTGAATAGATAATTGGAGAAATGAAAGGTAAATTTCGAAATGAAATGATTGGAAAAGATTGTTAGGTAGAAAAAGATCTATGATGGATGGTTTTGGTTATTAACATGTAATTTTTTTGTAAACATTCTTGTTAGGAGAAGCATTATCAAAACGATTTCCTGTTTTTAAATACTTTGAGTAATTGTTTTATCCATTATATTGTTAGATATATTCAAAACACACAATCTTCAGGTCACAGTAAATGATCCTACCAGAGTTGCTAAAACGAACAGTACACTGATAGATAATATTTTTACTAATGTACTTCCATGTGGAAGTGACACCATTCATTCAAACTTATGAGATCACGACAGTCAAAGAGTAATCGTGGAAATAATTTGCAGGTGATCAGTTGATTCCATGCAATGTCATAATTTATTTGTCGCGAAAGTTAATTCCATAATTCATCAAATTATCAAAGTAAAAAGATAAATGTTTGTAAAAACGAAAATAAGTCAATTACTTTATACAATCTTACAAGCAGGTAGAAGCAGCTGCTATGGCTTCCTCACTGTACCCAACCTATTCATGATTTACTTCAAGAATAGAGCGTTAAGGGAGGCTAGATACAAACCGAAGTTATGGATCCGGTACGTCGATGATCCAGAAATTCCAAGGATATTTGAACATGATTCATCCAAAGATCTAGTTCACCACGGAAATAGAAGAAAACCAACAACTTCCATTTCTCCAACATACTCTAATAGAACACCTACCCACATGAACCGATACTACGTAACGCCTTTTTCCATCATCATTCTTCACTGATCCAAGCAGTCGCCAACTCCTTAATCTCAAGATCCGTTCGACTTACAAACAACGATAACAGATCAGAAGAAATGACAAAAGTAACTCTGATCATTGCACAAAACGACTACTCCAAATATGTGGTGAAAAAAGCTATCGATCGATAATTTAAACCCATCTCCACAGAAAGAGACCAGAAAACCCAACGTCATACTACTCTACATCAAAGGAACACTATACGCAAACACGACATTAGTACCACCTACAAACCCAGCAAAATTATAGAAGCCTCTCTTAGAAATCCAAAAGACCAAACAAAATTGGAAAATATAGGAGTCCTCTGCTGCTCGTGCGATATTAACTACGTGGGACAGACCAACGGAAGAATAGCTGCACAGTAGAAGAACACAAGCTGAATATTCGCAAGCTCATATCTGTTCTCTTCCGCCACCATCCAGATAGAGGCCATACCATCAAATTCGAGAGTTGCAAGGAGATAATTGGAGAACCAGACTAATCCGAGAATCCATCGAAATAGCGAAGAATAGCACCCTCAACAAGAGAGATATTGCTCCGAGCTTGTCAGACGCATGGGGGAAAGTCATGCACCACTCCAGATCCGGGGCAGCTTCTTTTTGGCGGACTGAATTTAGTTATTTTTGTGTCTGTAGTACGATAGAATGTGTAGTTACCCATAACGCATATGAAACAGAAATAAGTTTAAATTAGGGGGAAGTCAAGCTGTAAGTACCTCAGAGTTTCATATTGGGACCTCTATTGTTCCTCCTGTATGTGAATGACTTGTATGTATGTATGTATGTAGTGAGGAGTGCGTATTCTATACGCGGCACCTAGGCCACAACGGGCCCCTTGTACACTGGCTCCCTCTAAGAGGTTTGAGATGTTAAATACGAGTATATAATAACTCGATTTTTGGCTGATTCCGCTTCCTGACCGACCCCCCACCAAACCGGGCGTGCTATGGCACAGGCCCAGTGTGGGTTCGCCCCTGTCAGGTGCCGCTCCAGGAGTACCAACATCCTCGTGGACCCCTACGAGGTGCAGGCCTCCAGGGCGCTAACGCGCATTCAGCCATTTTTGTTCAAACCCCTTACACACATAGTGATAACGACAGCCAGAGATGAACGACTGGTTGCCGGGACCGACGGCTTAACGTCCCCTACTCATTCTTTCTACTCTTTTACTTGTTCCGTTAATTCTTCTTTTCTGTCTACTTTTTCATTTTATTCTCTCTCTATTTTGTTCTCTATTTCTTCGCATATTAATGATTTCTTGACACATTCGAATCTAATATTTTTGATATTATTAGTCAGTGAAGCACGGCTTAAACCCTTTTTCTCCTCAGCAATTGTCTCACTTGAGTGGTGGGGAGTGGTTTTATTTATCAGGGCCACCATGCGTGCTACGATTGAATTCTCCGATGGATCGGCTCAGGGAGCTGAATTCATGCTTGTAGAACTAAAAAGTACCTATAACAAGTTAGGAACTTATTTACATGCCTTTTTTAACGGCCCTCTTCTTGGTAACTACTTTGATCAATTGGAAAAAACCCTTGAGGTCACTCAAAAACTCTTTTAATTATAACAATATTTTGCTAAAAAATGACGCTGTGAAACTTCGCTTCATTGCTTTCTCATTAAATTTGTCCATCTTGCCGGCACGGACAACATTTTTCTATATCGTATTCGCTTCTGAATCTTACTATCATGACTTGCCTAAATAATATAAAATAATATACTTACGCATAGTCACCTTCCTGCTCCTCAATTTTCCAATGTTCCTAATCTACTGTACAGTGCAGGTGCGACATCATATCTCGTTGCAACGCATTATTTCCGTGAACGTTTTCTAAGATTATGCTTTCCTTAGGGGCGGTTGAGTCACCTCTGTTCGGGCTGCGTGTTGAGGGGGTTTCATTGGCAAATTGTTTTGCTGACCCTCCTCTAAACATTGATGGTTAGACTAAGATGACCACTATTACTGAAATTCTTGTCTCACCTAAGTCTTCTTTGTCCTGGTCACCGCATCACAAGTTGAATGCCATGAAGTATTCTAGATCTACTAGTGTGGCAACTTATGAAGTTGGTCCAAACTTCTTCTTCCTATATTGCATATTGTTCTTACTCCTATTACTCACATTTACTAAAACTGTTCCTTTTTAAGAAAGGTTACTGGAAGGTTACTCATATTGTCCCAATTCCTAAACCAAAAAGTCCCTCAAGTTTAAACGATTTTCGTCCCATTTTCATTATATCAATTCGATCCAAAGCTTTCGAGCGCATTGTTTACTTAAAAGTCCAATATTATTTATAACAATTTAATTTGCACACCGAGCTTTAATCGGGTTTTCATAATACGACAATAATGCTTATTAAAGTTACCGATGATATTAGGCATGCATGTGACTTTGTATTATCATCTTTGTTTATACTTGATTCCGGCGTTCGATTCAGTTAATCATAATCTCTTGTCAACGTTACTGGCTGCCCTTGGATTAACTTCTTCATGTTTATCTTGGTTTCGATCTTATCTTTGGACAATCATCAACTACTGATGATTTTCCGGAAGCAATTACAGAACCATAAATCATTTCACAGTAGAATTAATAATTATTTAAGCAAATATAATATATTGCACGAGAATCAAAATTGTTTTCAAACTGGTTTAAATGGAAAGCAGAATGCAACAGCATTTTTCATGGATCTCGTAATAGTCTTTTTGCATCATTCGACCATTTCGACCCAATTGGAGAGACTTGGCTTTAAAGGTGTTACCTTGTCATGGATGAAATCCTATCTATCAGGAAAGATACAATGTGTAATTGCCCACAACAAATAGGGAACTGAAATAATTACATTGGGGGAAAGTCAAGCTGTAAGTACCTCATGGTTCCATATTGGGACCTCTATACACTGACTATGAAATACAGCAATCACTTACTGTGTGTACAAAACACATAATATCTGTACCTGGCATTGAGGCAGCATTAAATGACTATTACATGGAGTTGTCTTTTGGGGCTTGGTATTGCTACAGACAGAATCCTCATATTACAGAGAAAGTATACCTTTTGCCCAAAAAATACTGGCAGCTGTAGAAGTTACTTTAAAGACTATAAAATACCTACCTTGTATGGGATTTATCTTCTGGACTAGAGCTCGATCAAGTCAATTCAAATTAGATTATCACCAACTCGAATTAGGTTTAATAATAACAAACACTTTACTAAACAAGGAGTTCAAGTTAAGCAGTTTATGAGATGAATAGAACTGCAGCAAAAACTACTTTCCTAGATTCGCGTTATAATAAATCAGCATTCACTTCAGAAAGGAATGCATAAACGTGGATAATATAATATCAGATACCATCGAGAAATCCAACTAAACTACATTTTGTTCAGCAGCCACGACGATACATTGACATTACCATATGTAGACAAAAATCTAGTTCCCCTGCAATTCTGTAGTTTGCTATACCATTTGTTTTTATTAAGTCTTGAAAATTACAGAATCCATTTGACCAGTGGCTACCATTTTGCTCAATACATATTCAAAACTGATTTTTCAATTTCCATCACTCGAGTAGTAACTTGAGGCGATATTCCTGTAATTTGTTGGCATATTACTGCTTTCAATTTGTTAATGGTTCGAGAATGGTATTGGAGAGCTTTCGTTTTCGGGCAGTCTCAAAGGAAAAAGTTGCATGGGGCAAGATCCAAGGTCCTTCTTGCAATATAACCCGTAGCTCCATTCTGTTAAAACTATACATCCTTATGGTTAAGTTTTCTAAATTTGGTTCAAAAAAAAATGCGTGGCAAGTCGACATATCGAACTTCGGTTAAGGTAACCTTTACATCCTCAAAAAAATAGGTATCCCAAACGCAAAAAGGTCCAACAGCAAACAGTAACACGTGGGATATGAAGTGGCTTTTCATGGAGCTGCCGCTGATTTTTTGGTGGTCAGTTAGCGAAAATTCGGCTTGTTCACAGTTCTGTACAATTCAAATCTACAAACATATTTCGGAGAATACAAGAATTATATCAGTATTACAGAGATGTCAATATTCCAAAGAAGACTAAGAACTATTGTAACGGAAAATCCGATGTATACCGTAAACATGTTTTTCCAATTTAATGTTTGAATTCAATTTGTAATATAATAGTTTTTGTAAAATATATTAATAAAGTATTATTATTATTATTATACAAAAAATTTAAAATTATGTATTTTAAATAATATTGTATTGATTATATTACCTTTAAATTAGTAGATCTATTTTTTCGGATTTTTTATAAATTATTATTCAGATAAAAATAGTAAACAAAGTTTATAAACTATTAAAACAACTTTTTTACACTAAATTATTATTTGTTGGGATTAGTTGTTAAGGCCACAAGTTATACCAGTCATCATTTATTGACGTTCGAGATTTTGAAAAACGCAATAAAAAAATTATTCTTGGAAAAAATCGTAGTTAATTTTTATTGGTTTTGACCGGGTTAGCTTGCATTACCTTCAAATAATGACATAAACAGAAAAAGAACGGTTTGCTTTATAAAGTAAATGTTTTTTTATAATTGCTCGATTCAAAAGCATTATATTATACTTTTATAATAAAAATATTCTTGGTCATTTCATACTATCTGAAATTGGAATGCGTCGACAGAAAAATGTGTGAAAATGTTTCTATCTGAACATTTAATAATAATAATAATAAATCATTTATTGATATTGAAAATGCAATCATAAAAATAATGTATGTAAACACAAAGGTAAGATTAATAGCTATGAAAATCCTAGCATATCAACAGAAAATCAAGCAAAAATTTATTTTCTCTGCGTTTACGCAGCGTATCAAGAAAGTGTACTTGTGGGTGCCAAAACCAAATTTTGGGAATCAAAATTAAATAATATACAGGATGTATCAAATGTCTAAAATATAGCCTATATCTTCGATGTTCGTAGTTTTAAAGAAATAATAAATTATAAAGTATTTTTTTATCTGTACTTGTATTGGTAATTTATTATGAATGTAGCTTTACATATTTCAATCTATTATGGTCATCTTCAGAAATATCTTTTTTTGTTAAAAAATTAAAATAATGAACATTCCCAATATTAAATAAAGTTATAAGTACGAAGGCTTTCACGACCGGTGTTAATTGAACTAAAATTAGAACTATCACTAGGACTAACACTAGATCTAAAACTAGAAACTTTCGGGATTTGCCGTGCGTTTTTTGAAAAAATGTTTGACGTTTCGGATGCCATGTTGCAACCTTCTTCAGAAACTGGTTCTAACTGACAAAATCGGGGATCGTAAAACAATATATCGGTCGAAAAACTAATTAATAATTAATTTATATTAAATACAAGCTAATTACTAACTAATTACTGCATCGCGTCCGGTTTGGGAGTCGTGTTCGTCTTCACCACCATCTTCCATGTTCTGCTGAGTTCCCAGCCATCTTCTCTGTTGACGTTGTTTTTATGTCGGTGGATTTCTATGGCTTCTCTTGTCAGCCGTTGATGATACTTATTTTTCCTAGCCAGAACCTTTGTTTTGTCGAAGTTTGTTCGGTGTCCCTCCGAATGGCAATGTTCCGCAACCGCCGACTGTTGAATCTTCCTCAGCCTCACATCCCTCTCGTGTTCCTTGATACGGCATTCGATGTTTCGTCCGGTTTGGCCAACGTAAAACTTCTCACAACTGCATGACAGCCGATAGACACCCGCTCCTTTTAATAGAGGTAGCTTGTCCTTGGCTACCGGGAGTATATTCCGAATCTTGGTGACCGTTCCGTATTGCACCACGATGTCGTTTTTCTTGAGGTGTCTTGCAATTCGTTCCGTTACACCGGAAACGTAAGGAAGACAGATGAAACCAGCTGGTTCTGTACTTGCTGCAGCTTCATCTCCCTGCTTCCGCTGCTTGGTGGTTCGGATACCAGTAGAAACAATCGTCGTCAGCAGATCGAGTATCCCACTAACGAAGGAAGAAACCATGGTATTGGCCAAAGGACTAAATTACGCAATCGCCCCAAAGAAGGTCCTGAAGGAAGAAATAATCTGCGAAGTCGAAGCAGCAGTTCGAAGGATGCCCACACTGAAAGCCGAAGAGATCCGACAAGAAGTTGCCAGGGTATTGAAATCAGCAAAACCACCAAAATCCAACTTGACAGTTAGTGAGAACAAGGCACTCCGACGTATTAAAGAAAAGTCATAAATCGTCGTGTTACCAGCAGACAAGGTGAATGCCACCGTTGTGATGGACATGGAAGAATGTGACGCCAAAATGATAGACCTACTGGACCCGGCCACCTACAGGAAGATCAAGAAGGACCCTACAGACAAGATCGTAAGGAATATGAAGAGCCTTGTAAAATCCACAGCTATTCCACCAGAACATCAGAAAGGTTTGTTTGTGCAGGCTCCGGTACCACCAAGAATTTATGGACTACCGAAGATCCATAAACCAGACGTCCCCCTTCGTCAGTGCCATCAATTCCCCAACGTACTTACTAGCCAAACATCTCGCTAAAATTCTCTCTCCTTTTATAGTCAACACGGAATCATATGTTAGGGACTCAACACATTTCGTGGAATCAGTGAAAAATGTAAAGTTAGATGCTGAGGATATTTTGGTTAGTTTCGATGTAGAATCTCTTTTTACTAGGGTACCAATTAAGGATGCGGTAGAGGGACTTCGCCAAAAACTCATTCCGGAGGATTTGCCAGAGTACGTGCCAGATTTAGTGGAATTGTGTTTATCGTCGACGTATTTCAGTTGGAAAGGAGAGTTTTACGAACAGTTTGAGGGGGCAGTCATGGGATCTCCTTTGTCGCCGGTGATAGCTAACTTTTACATGGAATTGTTCAAAGAAAATGCTCTGAATAAGAGCCAATGGAAACCAAAGCTATGGCTCCGATATGTGGACGACACGTTTGTGGTATGGCAACATGGTAGGGAACGTCTCTTTGAATTTCTAGGTCATCTAAACGCTCAACATCCCATGATCAAATTTACCATGGAAACAGAATCCACCAAGCAGTTGCCCTTCTTAGATATTGGTCACTAGAACGACAAATGGTGATATGGAACTAGGGGTGTATCGAAAGAAAACCCACACCAATAGGTACTTAGAGGCAACATCACACCATCATCCCCAACAGAAGAGGTCCGTAATTCGCACTTTGTTTCAGAGAGCAGCAAGAATATGTAAAGGAGATAACCTAAAGAAGGAAAATCGGTTTCTACGGAACGTACTACAGAAAAATGGATATAGTTTAAAGGACATCAACTGAGCCACCAAGCAGCGGAAGCAGGGAAAAGAAGGTGAAGCAAGTACAGAACCAACTGGTTTAATCTGTCTTCCTTACGTTTCCGGTGTAACGGAACGAATTGCAAGACACCTCAAGAAAAACGACGTCGTGGTGCAATACGGAACGGTCGAAAATTCGGAATACACTCCCGTTAGCCAAGGACAAGCTACCTCTATTAAAAGGAGCGCGTGTCTATCTGCTGTCATGCAGTTGTGGGAAGTTTTACGTTGGCCAAACCGGACGAAACATCAAATGCCGTATCAAGGAACACGAGAGCGATGTGAGGCTGAGGAAGATTCAACAGTCGGCGGTTGCGGAACATTGCCATTCGGAGGGACACCGAATAAGCTTCGACAAAACAAAGGTAATTAGTTAGTAATTAGCTTGTATTTAATATAAATTAATTATTAATTAGTTTTTCGACCTATATATTATTTTACGATCCCCGATTTTGTTAGTTAGAACCAGTTTCTGAAGAAGGTTGCAACATGACATCCGAAACGTCAAACATTTTTCAAAAAACGCACGGCAAAACCCGAAAGTTTCTAGTTTTAAATCTAGTGTTAGTCCTAGTGATAGTTCTAGTGTTAGTGCTAGTGTTAGTTCTAATTTTAGTTCAATTAAATAAAATTAATTACACATTTGTTACATAAATGGCTGAATATGCCATTGTTGCCATATACTTTCTATATTTGCCAAATTTTCTATATTAGAACCAAACTAACTACGTAAGAGAAATAATGTTTAAAGGTTTGCGTACGAAGTTTAGGAATATAAATCAAGTTCTTATGTCTTAAATTTTGATGATGCACATCGGTTTTGTATATGATGCTTTAAAATAAAGTTAGATAACTTATAGATAGAGACTAGTCTAAGAGTAATATAAAGTTTTCGACGCTCTACAATGATTTGACGCAGTGGATAGATTTTTGAACCCCATCTATACTCTGCGAATTTCTCGTCAATAAATAATGACCATACACAAGATCGCAAAGATTGATGACAGAATCAAGTAATTACAAAATATTAACTACGTATCCTCATTTAACAAATGCTTGTGAGGGTAGAATATAATTAGTCTGCCATATGAAAGCTTTAACGCATTAACGTGTTCGATGAAGCAATCAAAAGCAATCATCAACCTCTAGATAATTCTATTAATAATTTACAGTTCATTATGGAAAAAGAAACTGATAATAGCATAAACTTCCTAGATCTTAAACTTACAAAGTATCTTAGTAAAGGCAGGATCGAGTTTGATATCTTTTGTAAACCAACACAATCGATTGCATAATCCGAAAAATTCTTACAACTGCATTATACATAAATACGCTTCATTTAATTTTCTCTTTAACCGTCTGTACAATACACCTGTAAATCAAATTAATTTCAATAAAGGACTATAGATAGGAGTAAATGGCGGATACAATATTAAAAATCTTCAATCTATCTTAACTAACATACATAACAACATCAGAAAACTTGTATATCCTGGAATCAGTGTCCAGAAAAAATACATTTCACTCTCTTATAATCATAATGCAGATAAACTTAAAAGTAACTTCATTAAACATAAAATAACTCCAACGTTCAAGTCAGGTAACAAAATAGGCAAAATACTATGCAATAACAAACACAAATTCAATTATCACCAAAACAGTGACGTATATCTTATAAAATGTGAAGATTGTGAGGAAAAATATATGAGGCAGACGGGAAGAAGTCTGTTGACAACAGTAACAATTTATCTTTACTAAAAAATTGTAAAAAACCAAAATAGCTCGATCTATACGAGGAATACTTTATATATAAATATAACCAGGAATATTCTGATCAATTGATGAATGACCTATTGGATATTAACAGCTTTAGATTTTTTATTAAAATGGTTTAATCATCCCTTATTTTATCGACTTTAACTTCAACTTTTTAAACTTTATTGTTTAAATTAAAAAATTACCACTTTTTGTAATCTCGCTTCAATCTTGAAATACATCTCAATAAGTTTTTTAAAATATTTTTTTCATTACTTACATTTCTTAAATTTGTTTTTTGGCTTACTTAACTTAAAAATATTCACTTCTAGGTTCTTTACAATTATTTTTTATTTTTATTTTAAAATTTACAAACAATAAATAATTATTTATTGTTGGATGCCTGCTGGCTTGTCTTATGTTGTTTCTTTGAATAAGGTAAAAAACAATTTTCAGTCATTTTAATATATGTTACTAGTTGTTTTTTAAATAATTACAGTTCTTTTTCTAATAAAAAAACTTGTACCATATTCACCTTGATATTTCACTTCAACCAAACGCTCTCTTGTGAATTTAATCTGTAGCCACCTGACGGTAAATAGATATTTCTTCTCCTTTTTTTTTCATGTTTAGTTGTACAATTTCGTTGTTTTCCTTAATACTTACTAACCAACACCTTGTGATTTTTATTCGTGCCTGTTGCTGCACCAAGAGAGTGCGAAACACGTGTAGCACAGAATTTAAAATAATCTTAACATCTTTTAAGTCAATACTGATTTTTATTAATTTTATATTTGTTAATTATGCATTGTTTAAGTAATCCCAAAATATTTGCAGTTTGAATTTAAAGGCAGTGTATTACTGTATATCGCAACTAATATTCGGCCCTTAATTCCACTTTAGTGTTCTATATTTTTGTGATCTTTGTCCTTCTAGTCTCCTTCGTATGTTGTCAATCACACTGTACAAGTTTCATAATACACAGTGAACAAACCCAAATGTTGAAAATGAAATTTTGATGTTATGCAAAAAATCAAGATTTTGTTTAATATCACTGATTTTGATGGTAGACCTATGAATTATTGCAATATTACTTTGTTCCAAAAGCAAAAATTTAAATCATTAAACCCATCTCAGTGATTTTTCCATAAATTGTTTTTAGAAGATTTGTTAATCCACGTTCCAAAACTAGATATATCCACGTAACCGTAGGATTTTGTGCCTCTGTGGTTGGTATGTTCAGTTTATGACACAAATATCCAGAAAAGTATTCTGAAGCATCATACCTTATATCGTCGATATCTTCACACTCTTTTCCTTCTTTTGGTAGCTGTTGATTATCAGTTACTAACCAAGATAAACACGTTTGGCCTAAGAGAGTATTAGCAACAATTTCCAATGTTGAAGTCTTCCTAGATAGAGAGTAGTAGTTTGATGCAGATGCCATCAGTCTGGAAGAGAGTCTTTTCTTTCTCATGACTGCATTAGCGACAGACTTTCCATCCAGAGGCTTTTGGCTGGAAAGTGGACTCCAGTGTAGCTTCCAGACAGATCTCTTTAATGCCCTGAGCAATTTGAAAAGCTTATGAAATTTTTGACTTTGTTGAACCAACCTTATTATTTGCGTCCATGATCCATAGCATGGATGCCTTGCCATTTGCAGAGAATCTTGTTATTGCTATTGCTATAACGTTATAATAGTGTTTGTTAGGTTGTCTAATTCTTGTTTCTTTAAATCTTAACAAATTGAGACAGATTTATCGAGGGCTTGCAATACCGGACCAAAATCTCAATACCGGTATTTGGTATTTAAAATTTTAAAAGCGGGATAACATGTTTACAATTTTTACATAATTGAAACATTATTTGCACCCTCCACTCGACTCCTCGGCACAATCACTCACTTATCCATTTCCTGATCTTTCCTCAGCTCCCTCAGCGTCACCACAACCTCTGTCATCCATCAGTTCCCATCTCGCCCATCCCCCAAGATCCATATCCTGCCACAGTCCCTTCGTCGTTCAGGACACGTCGCTTAGCTTATCCCCCACTTTTAACCTAGCCATATTCTTCATGTATATTTCCTTCACTCTCGCGATTAGGTATTCTGTAATTCCCCTCCTTCCCATCACCTCCCACAATTTCCCCCTATCCGCCCTATCAAAAGTCTCCTTCAGTTCTATAGACAGGTTGTACAATTTCCCTCTATACTTATCCAGTCCATATCTGCCAGATGCTTCATCAAATATCAACTCCATCCCCTCCTCTAGTTCTCCCAACAGTATCTTCGTGTATACCTTATATGCTGAGTGTAATAAGTTAATTTCCCGGTAGTTATATTATTATAACTACCGGTACCTACTAATTTACGGTAATTATATATATTATATACTGCACAAATTACCCACACTATCCATCTCTCCGGAATCCCACCCTCTCTCCATACACTATTCATCCCTTCCAACAACTTTACTCCCACCACTCTTCATGCTTCCCCCATGCCTCGTTACGGATCCCATCTTCGCCTGACGCCTTTCCCTGCAGGGATAGCAGTATTACTTTAAAGTACTTTACTAGTCCAACATCAAACAATTATGATAGATAATAGGCCATTGTGAGCTGTCATGCGCGAAAGTACTTTGTTTGTGTACTTTGTTTAGGTGCACTACTTTTATCGTTCACACATGAGTCATGTCTGTCATTTCATGAATCTATATGTCTTAGAAATACGACCATGAATGATTCTTAAATATGTATAAAGACCAGTAGTAAAACTTCCAGTAGATATTATTTTATTTCTATAAGGAATTGATGAAACAGACTGTTCAGATGGATGCTTTATCTAATGATCTGACAGATTAGCCCCACTTATGTCGTGCGATTAAGTTTGATTAGGAACGATTGGGCTGAGTTGGGCTGCGAAGATGATGTCGCTTGATGGACTAAACAGATAATACTTGGATTGCAAGCACGGCTATTTCGACGAAGGGGGAAGCAAACTACTTTATTAGTGAACAGTGAGTGGACACGGCTGCTTCAGAAGACTATACTACATATACACAACATTGTAAAAAGGTGGAGCACACCTTTTTTGGGTATGCAAGCTTGTAATATGAAATACAGAAAACCTGGAAGACATTTTAACAGTATTAACCCCAAAAAAGTGCATTAAAGTTATGGTGTCATGTTAGGAAAGATGCAACAGAATGCTAACAGAATGTAGATATGGTGATGAAATCATAGCATAGTGAACGATGGAACAGGAAGGAAGCACGAGGGGAGGCCGGGGAAGGAGCTCCCTCGTAAAAAAAGGTTACAAAAAGGTAAAAAGCGACTGGAATAGGGACGTCTAGAGACAGAAGAAGACCCCGATATGATAGGGAAAATACAATAAAAGATATGGGGACATAATTCCAGAGTGGCTTCTAAAACATCTTGTGAAGAAAGAAAGTGAGGAAAGGAAGATATGTTGGATTCTGTTGCGGCAATCAGTACAGAGCGAGCAGGTACTGGGCTGTGGTAGGTTAGGCTATGATTCCAAGAGGTTGCTGCGCCCGATGATTTGACGCTTTTTTAATATTGTTTTTATTTAGTTTAGTAATAATACTAATACCGAAATGCCGGTATTTTGTCATCAATACCGGTTTTTAATACCGAACAAAAATTGTCCGGAATCCAGGTTTTCGGGATATCGGTATTGCAACCTCTACATGTATCGTAACCCGAAGACTTCCCGTTATGTCGTAAAAATCAGTACAATGCACTTCATCCAATCCGACGCCCTTGGATTGGAAGGTTGAGCTTGCCTTTCAAACCGTCAATTCCTGTTTTTGGGCCTTCACACCCTGGTTGATAAAATTGAAGACTACACGTGGTTTCCCGAAAAAAATAAGAAAAACCTTAGCAAAGATTATACCTTCTTCAAATGACAGATGTGGAAAAATGGAAGAAATGTGTCTCAAGGGGTGTTGGTCAAAGCAATAGATGGAGTTTTAAGTCAAAACTCATCAATGATCTTCAAATCCTTGGTAAACTGTCCCTGTTTGTCATTCATTTTAAACATTACACGAGTACTTTGATTACAGCTGCACAACTGGAATATTTTCCTTTATTTACATTTTTAAAAAAATAAAGGCAGAAAAACCTCACAAGAGAATTGCAAAATATACAAAATACATCTTTGTAACTAATTTAACATCTGATAAGAAGTCATAAAAACATTTTTTACACCACTTTTACAATAAATTGGAAAATGATGAGCCAAAAAATAAACAAAACACAGACAGAATATATTTTCAAAATATTTTATTTATTCTCATTATCACAATGAATATAAAAAGGTAGTGTTTTAGCAAATGCAGAAGAAACTAATTTATATCATTTATATACACATTATAATATCAATCGCTAATAATTTTATGCCTCACTTGGCCCACTTTCCTCCTGGCTTTGATCTGTAACATTAAAATAATCTTCAGTACTAAATATATCTCTGCTACCACTACTTGAAGCATTTCCTTCAGGTGCATCACCAACTTTTTTCTAAAAAAAATTACATTAAAATTTTTAGATAACATTCCAATTTTTTCCAACTTACAAAAATTGGCCCAAAAAAACTTTTTAACATATTATCACTAATCCCAAAATGTTTCTCAGCTTCATCCATCTTCCTTTCTAATGTTTCAACATTATTATTAACATGATCAACCAATTTTTCTAAGGCATTGATTTTTTTGTACATTTCTTTTAATTCAGCTCGATTATCTATAGCTTGGGATAAAGAACCAGTTAAACCAACAGAGTTACATCGTTCTTGTTGTACCAAAGCAATCATTGTTTCACATTCTTCCAATCGAGTCAACATGTTATCTATCGTTTGATCTATTGGTTTTAACTAAAATGATGAGTTATTAGAAACATTAAAACGTTGATTTAAATTAATTACATACCTTTTCTTCTAATTTTACATCGAATAATTTACTATAATCTATTGCAGTTTGTCTAATCATTTTAATGAAATCTTTTAATACTTTGTGGTTAGAATTAATGTCAAAATTGTCAAAGTTAAATGTTATTGGTTTTAATTCGTTGCGTTAAACATAGATGGAGCAATAAATAAATTTAGGTTATTTAACTTATATATTTTTAAATTTTATTATTTATATAATATATTATTTTCTAATTAAAATGATAATGATTAAAAATGCTTTTATGAATAAATATTGTTTCATTTTCAAGGACTGTTTGTATTTACTTCATACTTGTGACACTAACAATAGATGGCGCTATAAAAAGTAAATATGTAAGTATAATGTTATAATTAATAATAATTTTACACAATTTTTAATAATTATAGCGTATTTAAAGTTAAATCATTTGATATTAAAAATATATATTAAATCGTGACGATCATGCAACTAACCATACAGCTAGGAAATAGGAAAACGTCACAAAGTTTTGTAACTTTTTCAGATTGTTTTTTAATATTAAGTGTTATAGATAGTAACAATAACAAGATAAATGACTCGACTATTTTTGAATCCTTAGTTCAATATAACTGCTCAACCTATCTGACTAAATTTCAGTGCAGTTCGATTCATTCAAGATTCAACACAAAATAAATAATGGACCGATTATTAATATCCTTTAAAAATGGTGTGAGAACCATCAAGTTTAACATGCCATCAAGAAAAAACGCCGTTTCATATAAAGTTTACTTAGAACTAGGTAGAATTTTCAACGAAGATGCAGTGAATGATAAAATAATAGTAACAATTATTACCGGTTTTGGAGAATATTTCACAAGTGGAAATGATTTTAAAGCTATCATGGAATATGCCTCTGAAGAGGGAATGCCGGATATAGCACATAAGGCATTCAAAGGCTTTATTAAAGCATTTATCGACTATCCAAAGATCATTATAGCAGTCGTAAATGGACCAGCCGTTGGAATTGGAGCCACTCTTACAGGATTATGTGATATTGCTTATGCTTCTGATAAAGCTACATTCCATGCCCCATTTTTGCGTTTGGGATTATGCTGTGAAGGCGCTTCCAGCCTTCATTTTCCTTTAACTATGGGTAGAAGTAGAGCTAGTGAAATGTTATTGTTAACTAAAAAAATAACCGCTCAAGAAGCTGAGAAATTTGGGCTGGTTTCAAAGGTTATTCCTCATGAACAACTCGATGCTTTCATAGAAGAATTACATCAATATGGAGATTTACCACTTAATGCAGTTAAAATTAACAAAAAGTTAATTGTTGATAATTACAGACAATGGTTCCATGATTGTAATGTAAGGGAATGTACTGCTCTTGAGGAAAGAGCTTCTTCAGAAGATTTTATGAATAGTGTTATAAGTTTTATTAATAAGAAAAGCAAAATGTAATAATTTTTTGATGTAGTTTATATATATTTTATCAATAAAATTTTAATAACATTAGTTCAATTTTAACGCATTTTTTATCAGTGAGATTAACACAGCGTTTCTCAACCTAGAGCGCCAGCACAAACAATTAAAAAAAACTATAATTACTAATAAAAAAATTTAATTCAAGAAAAACTTTTCTAATTTAACTTAAGAAAAAATTAAGTATAATATTCATTTAAACTAATTTAAGGTATCTACGCCAAATTAGCCATGCACTTAATAGAACCATATTTATTTTTTATCCAAATCGTAATGCAGAAAACTAATATTACAACATATGAATTTTAAATGCAAGAGCAAAACGCCGGTTTTTAACATATTCTAACATAGTCAAAGCAAAATTAAACGATTCTCACTGCTTGTTTTCATAAATTAAAATTGTTGTCCAGTCATGCCAATTAATACAATTAAAACACACATAAAAATTACTTGCGAAATTTATTAAATATATTCAGAATGATTCAAAAAAAACCGTTTCTAGGAACAGACTTCTAGGGCAGATGATATACAGGGTGATTCATTAGCACTATGACAAACTTTGGTGACCTTGGATGAAAGGTGATGCGATTTTAAGGAAAAGATGTTATATGAATATGGGTCCGATTCATTTTGGTTAAAGAGTTACAAGCCTTTGAAAATTTTACACAGTTTAATAGGAAAGATTAAACTGTGTTGAGTTGCAACAATCGCAACAATAATTATGAAACACAAATACAAAGGCTGTGATAACAATCCTGAGTTCTTTATGTCAAACATTTCAATTTACTCTATTCAGTGTTTTTATTTTATAGGAATGTTTTTCGTCTTGAATTAAATGTTTATTTAATAATTTTTTGCACTTTTATTAACAAGACGATAGTATTTTACACAATGTTACTACCGGTTTCGGTTACGTTTAAACCATCTTCAGGAAATATATTTTAAAGAAAATTGTTGATGTTATTGACATTTTATTTTGTGATTAATGTCATGTTGTGTCAATGTGAAAAATTAAAATAGGATTAAAATAAAATAAAATTAAAATTGAATATTTCTCAAACTAAAAGTTCAAATATCTATTGTAAATTTGGGAAGGGAAATATGGGAAAATGTTATTGGGGTTTGAGTTCATTGTATATGTTAGGGTTTTTTAATTTTATTTTTAGGTGGACTAAAAGGATTTTTCAAATACATATATAAAGGTTTTTCTGTGTAGTTAATTTGGTCATTCAAACATAAAATTTGTGGATGATTATGTTTAAATTTTCTAATTTCATAAAGTTCAAGTATTTCTAAAAGGTTACTTTTATTTTTCTTATGAAGTAATGTTGTGTTTTTTGTTTCATTAAATTGGTGTTCTTTGTTAAATATTATATGTCTTCCAAAGTTAGATCTCTGTTGTGTTCTATGTTCTTTTATACGAGTTTTTAAACATCTCCCTGTTTCACTAATGTAAATGGCCTTACACGTATCACATTCTAATTTGTAAACTCCATTATCGTTCATTTTATTGATTTTATCTTTGTTGTTAATTAAAATTTTATCTAGTGTGTTGTTGCTTTTGGATGTTATAACTATATTGTGTTTCTTAAAAATTTTTTTGATTTTATTATGTATGTTACCTTGATATTCTATTGTTCTATAAATATTGTTTGTGTTATTTGTTATATTTGTAAGAGTGGTAAGTTTTATGTGATTCTGTTTGTTTCTGTATTTGTCAATCATTTTGTTGATGATTTGTGGTTTATATCCGTTATTTTGGCCAATTTGTTTGATAATGGATATTTCTGTTCTAAGTTCTTTTTCACTAAGTTTTGTGTTGAAGGCACGGTGTATATATGCGTTGAAAGTTGCCATTTTATGAGTATAATCATGAAAAGAATCATTTGGGATGATAGTATCTGTTTGCGTTGGTTTTCTATAGATACTGTATTGAAGTCCGTTGTCTGTTTTTAAAATTGTTAAGTCTAAAAAATTTATGCGGTTGTTATGTTCTATTTCGATTGTAAATTTGATGTCTTTATGTAAATTATTAATGTAGTTGTGTAAGTTGGTTATTGTTTCTTGTCTATCAGTGTCGATAAAAACGATGATATCATCTACATATCTTAACCATGTTATGATGTTGTGTCTATATGGGTTGTTATTGTTTATTATAAGTTCTTTTTCAAGTTTGTCTAAGAATATATCAGCTAGTAATCCACTTAGTGATGATCCCATTGGAAGGCCCTTATTGTAGGTGTAGTAAGTGTTTTTAAATTTACAAAAATTTTGCTGTATGCAAATTTTAAAAAGGTTAAATATATTTTTTCTGTCGGTTTCATTATTAATTCCATCTTTAAGAATGTTGTTTAAAATTTGAAGGGTTTCATCAGTTGGAATGTTAGTGTAAAGGTTAGTGATGTCAAATGAGATCATTATGTATTTGTCAGGAAAATTAATTTATATTAATTTATATTAATACGATTTAATTAATAAACTTACAAAAATTAATTTTCCTGGGTTTTGCACCCCTCCAAGCCCCGAGGTTACTTAAGGCCTTGCACACGTCATAATTGAAGAATTCTGAACTTAGTTTCAATTCAACTTCGAAAGATTTCGAACCAATACTCAACCAGCGCTCTGTTAGACCGAAACTTAGATTTGCTTTAACGCCAATTCTAAGTCCCGTCGAAATCGAGAACTTTGATTCAGTTTCAAGGGCAACTTTCTTCTGATTCGGGCGTCCGCGTCGTGTCGGAAAGCGTGTTCATTTGAGGATTTGGTGTGCTTGTGTCGAAGAAGTCTTCCCGGATTATCCCGAGAAGATTCCAACAGTATCCAGGTTGTGACCTATCACCGAGACCACCAGATTGGAATACACGTCCGGGGTAAGTCTGTTTGCCGGTTCTCCCTATCATTTATCGGTCAACGAGAGTTCGCTGTAAGGTTAGGTTCAGTCAGGTCATTTTCATTTTTAATTTTGTTTTGTCCCCTTAAGTAACGTCGGGTATCACGTAGGTAGTTTTTAAGATTAACTTTGTAGCTTACTTTTTTTTCGTTATTTTTGTAAATATAGATATAGACGACAAGTGTGATTAGAACACTTGTCGTTTTATTTCACATTTCCTAAGAGCCTTAGTGCAAGAACCCACGGTTCTGAAATAGTGACCGCGCGCTTGCTATTTAATCTTGTTTGAATAGATAGGATCAGGTAAGAGTCCTTCAGACTAAGAATTAGGTAGCGCGAAATACTGTTTCTGGTGGCAGCGGTAATTACCAGAGGTTGAAGTCGTTTCAGTGACAGCCTCTCCACATTTTGATCGTAAACAGAAATGCATGTATTTACGACTGAAGAATATGCAGATATTATTTTTGTATACGGGCTTTGTAACGGAAATGCTCGGCAAGCAGCAAGAGATTACCTTTGTAGGTTTCCAAATAGACATCAACCTGTCCATACAGTGTTTATTGCATCATTTCGCACACAGAGAGAAACAGGTAACCCCGCTTCCCCACATTCCGTTCGTCCCCATGAAATGAATATACAAAATGAAGAACGTGTAATTGATTTAGTACTTGACGACCTTTCAATTAGTACTCGACGTAAAACGAGCGTGTTACAAATTCCCCAAAGTTTTGTATGGCGTGCATTGAATCGAGAAATGTTACATCGCCAAAATGTTCAAGCATTACATCTTGGAGATACTGAACAACGCTTAGCATTTTCCCACTGGATTATTCAGCAACATGCTCAAAATAGTAACTTCATTTCTCAAGTTCTGTGGTCTGATGAAGCGTGTTTCACGGGGGACGGCATAAATAATTATCATAACGAACATGTGTGGTCCTTGCAAAATTCACATGCAATTAGACCAGGAAGATTTCAGCAACGGTTTAGTGTAAACATTTGCGGTGGCAGTTTTAACAATTCTTTTCTACCTGTATGGGTGATAAATGAACGGTTAAATGCAGAAATTTTTTGGAAAATAACCTTTAAGGTTTTATCGACGACGTACCACTTAACATCGTTCAAAATATGTGGAATTAGCACGATGGTGCACTACCAGATCCAGGAAGAAGAGTCATCGCTTGGTTATATGAACATTTTGCAAACAAATAGATTGGCAATGGAGGTCCAGTAGTCTGCCCACCACGATCCCCAGATCTAAATCCGGTGGATTATTTCTGGGGACACATGAAGCAGCTTGTGTCCCATGTAGAAATTATTACCCATCAGTAACTACTGGACAAAATTCAAGATGCAGCTAATAGCATACGGAGTGATCCAAATATCATACGTCGTGTGACAGAATCTTTACTTGGCTGATGTGAGGCGTGCATTCAAGCTGAAGGCGAACATTTCGAACATTTTTGTAATTTTTAAACTTATTTTTTATGTTACATTTTCATTTGCCTATTAAACTGTGTAAGATTTTCAAAAGCTTGTAACTCTTTAACCAAAATGAATCGGACCCATATTCATATAACATCTTTTCCTTAGAATAGCATCACCTTTCATCTGCCAAAGTTTGCCATAGAGCTAATGGATCACCCTGTATATAAAATTTAAAAAATAATGATGCTGTTGGGGATATCTGCAAAGTGGGAAGAGATAGCGATAAAGTTGAAAACCAGAAACAGGGTGATGGAAGATAGAGTGAGATACGGCAGGGGGAAGGGAAAATGAGAGTGAAGTTGGAGTCGGAAGTGGCTAAAAGATTAGAAGAAGAGATGAAGGACTTGCTTACCAGGAGGGAAGCTCAAATGGATAAGGGGTAATTGAGCTACGCAGAGGTGGCATGGAAAGATAGAAAGGGAGCAAAGGAAAGTGTTATAGTTAACGAGGATCAAGGATGGGAGGATAGGGGAGACGCAGGGGGCCAAGACTTAAAAGCATAGGTGCTGGAAGAATTGAAGGGGAGGGCAGGGGAGCTTAAGGTGAAATCAATATGGCGCACGATGAGAAACAAGGTAGTAGTGGAGGTAGATTCAAAATAGAATGCGGATTTAATAAGATAGGAGATAGGGAAGAAGATAAATGGTCCATAAGAAAACCAAGCCGAGTGGACCCGAGGATAATTATATTCGGAATACTAAGAGAGATGCAAAAAGAGCAGGTAATGTTACAGATCTGGGAAAAAAAACCTGAATTGGACAAAAATGGGTTATTAGGAATATAGGATTAGGGCAAAGATTAAATTTAAAACAAGAAAGAGAGAAGGAGATACAATGAATTTTGTATTGGAGATGAGAATGTTGAAAATGGGTAGAGTATATATAGGTTTGAGGTCTTGTGGGGTAGAGGATTTCATAGGTATCTCAAGGTGCTACATATGCCTGAGATATTTCTACATTCAGAACAAATGTAAAAATAATAAAAGATATGGATACCGCGCACAGGAAGGGCATGATTACAGGGCTGAGTAGGGATTGCCCGCAAAAAATTATGGAGATAGAAAGACTGGAAAAGCGGGCACATTAAGGGGGAGTGAGAGCAGGAACCGAGTAGTGGGAGCGCGTCAAAAAACCAAAGAAAAAGGGGGAGTCTGGCCGGCAACTGGTAGGGGGAGGTAGCGGACAAAAAAATGGGGTGAAGATGTTGTTTTGGAATGTCGCAGGAGTAATGGGAAAGAGACAACAATTTTCTTAGGGCTAGGAGGGGGGAAGGGTGGAGATATGGGGAGAAGAGGGACATCGGCGATCGAAGACTGCTGTGCAGAATGGAGAAGGAACAGAAATGCTGAAATGGGTGGAGGGGAATGTGGGAGATACTGAATGGAAGCTTGAAAATGGGAGAAGTAGTAGAGTCGGATCACCAACCTTTGGAGGTTGTGCTAAGGGGGATGAGCGACAAAAGGTGATCGGAACTGGGAAGCAAGTTTATCAGGATAGACTGGCCGGAAGAAGGTGTAGTATTTTACAGGGGAAATCTCTACAGTTGGCAACAGAGAAATCGAGGGAAATCAAGGGGTTGGAAAAGCTTAGCCAGGTAGTCCGGGAGGCTACACTGAAAAGGTAGTGTGTACGTAAGGGGGGAGGCAAAGTGGGGAGGAACTGAAGACGGGAAGGAGGTTGAGGCAGGGGAGACGGGTGGATAGATATAGGGAAGCCAAGAGAGGGTATAGAGTTATGCAGTAGAAAGAAAATAGAACTGAAGTAGAAGGATACGGTAGAGATTAGAGGAATAACAAAGAAAGGGATTATTACTTTATGGGATTATTGGGAGGAGTTGAAACGAGGCTAACGGGTTTGGGAGGCTGTGGGGAGAGAATATAGCAGAAGAGGAGATGGAGGTAGTGCTTAAGCGATTGAAGAAGATAAGGCGCCAGGGGAAGATGTTCATAATGAGGCATTGCAATCAACAAGGGTGGTGAGAATGAAGTTGTTGGGGTGGATGAAAAGGGTATACTACTGCCCAGTACATAAAAAGCATAATAAGGAAAGTGGAGATAGCTACAGGGGAATTAACTTACTTGACTCGGCATTCAAGGTAGACACGAATACCTGTATGCCTGCAAGGTATCCACGTTGGTGGGGAATTTGAGGGGGAAGAAGGGGACCAATCGACAAGGTGTATGTGTTGAAGCATCGGCAGATAGAGAGCTGGATAAGAAGGAGGGAAATTGTACGCCCTGTTTATAGATCTGAATTCGGCTTTTGATAAGGTGGATAGGGAAAAATTCTGGGAGGAGATGGGGAGGAGGATCACCTCATAACGAGAGTGAAGGAAACATACATGGAGACCATGACTAGGATAAAAGTGGGGGATACGCTGAGCGACGTCTTCTGGACGACAAAGGGACAGAGGCAAGGATGTCTGCTGAGCCCAAGTCTGATTACATGGACATTGGCGCACTTGGTAGATAGATTGAGAAAGGGGCAGATGGGAAGAGTCGTGGTGGAAGGTAGAAAGGTGCATATGCTAATAAGGGGTTGGAAGTGAATGTAGGGAAGATGAAGATGATGAAGTTTTGTAAGGGCGGGAGAAAAAGAGCAGAAAGCTGGAGATAGGAAGGAAAAGAGAAAAAGGAAAGGAGAAAGGTGTATAGGGAGGCGTCGCATTTGAAAGCACTGGCAAAAAAGCGAATAAGATGATGGGAAATGTATAGGGTTGGGGAAGAGAGTCTTTAAGGATGGATCGATCATGTGTTGAAGACTACAAAAAGGGCAGCATAAGGGTTTACCATTCTCATGAGAATAATGCTAAATATTAGGGGCCCAACTGCTAGGAAAATGAGGCTATGGCAACCGCGATGTACAGATGTCTGAAATACAACCGCAACCATTAATTATTACCGGTTTTGGAGAATATTTCACAAGTGGAAATGATTTTAAAGCTATCATGGAATATGCCTCTGAAGAGGGAATGCCGGATATAGCACATAATGCATTCAAAGGCTTTATTAAAGCATTTATCGACTATCCAAAGATCATTATAGCAGTTGTAAATGGACCAGCCGTTGGAATTGGAGCCACTCTTACAGGATTATGTGATATTGCTTACGCCTCTGATAAAGCTATATTTCATGCTCCATTTTTGCGCTTGGGATTATGCTGTGAAGGCGCTTCCAGCCTTCATTTTCCTTTAACCATGGGTAGAAGTAGAGCTAGTGAAATGTTATTGTTAACTAAAAAAATAACCGCTCAAGAAGCTGAGAAATTTGGGCTGGTTTCAAAGGTTATTCCTCATGAACAACTCGATGCTTTCATAGAAGAATTACATCAATATGGAGATTTACCACTTAATGCAGTTAAAATTAACAAAAAGTTAATTGTTGATAATTACAGACAATGGTTCCATGATTGTAATGTAAGGGAATGTACTGCTCTTGAGGAAAGAGCTTCTTCAGAAGATTTTATGAATAGTGTTATAAGTTTTATTAATAAGAAAAGCAAAATGTAATAATTTTTTGATGTAGTTTATATATATTTTATCAATAAAATTTTAATAACATTAGTTCAATTTTAACGCTTTTTTTATCAGTGAGATTAACACAGCGTTTCTCAACCTAGAGCGCCAGTACAAACAATTAAAAAAAACTATAATTACTAATAAAAAAAAATTTATTCATGGATATAAAAGCAAAATGATGTTGACTCTATTACAAAAAATTAAGTAAGTATAATATTCATTTAAACTAATTTAAGGTATCTGCGCCAAATTAGCCATGCACTTAATAAAACCATATTTATTTTTTATCAAAATCATAATGCAGAAAACTAATATTACAACATATGAATTTTAAATGCAAGAGCAAATCGTTTTTTAACATATTCTAACATAGTCAAAGCAAAATTAAACGATTCTCACTGCTTGTTTTCATAAATTAAAATTGTTATCCAGTCATGCCAATTAATGCAATTAAAACACACATAAAAATTACTTACTTGCAAAATTTATTAAATATATTCAGAATGATTAAAAAAAAAACCGTTTCTAGGAACAGACTTCTAGGGCAGATAATATACAGAGTGTACTATACAGAGTTCATTAGCACTATAACAAACTTTGGCAGATGAAAGGTGATGCGTTTCTAAGGAAAAGATGTTATGTGAATATGCGTCCGATTCATTTTGATTAGAGTTACAAGCCTTTGAAAATTTTACACAGTTTAATAGGAAAGATTTGCAACAATCGCAACAATAATTATGAAACACAAATACAAAGGCTGTGATAACAAACCTGAGTTCTTTATGTCAAACATTTCAATTTACTCTATTCAGTGTGTTTCAAAGTTTATAATTATCAATGTTTTGATCGAAAGCGGAAATGCATGTATTTACGATTGAAGAATATGCAAATATTATTTTTGTATACGGGCTTTATAACGGAAATGCTCGGCAAGCAGCAAGAGATTACCTTCGTAGGTTTCCAAATAAACATCAACCTGTCCATACAGTGTTTATTGCATCATTTCGCAGACTGAGAGAGACAGGTAACCCCGCTTCCCCACATTCCGTTCGTCCCCGTGAAATGATTGTACAAAACGAAGAACGTGTAATTGATTTAGTACTTGACGACCCTTCAATTAGTACTCGGCGTATAGCGAACGAAGTTACAAATAACCCAAAGTTTTGTATGGCGTGTATTGAATCGAGAAATGTTACATCCGTTTCATCGCTAAAATGTTCAACCATTATATCCTGAAGATAGTGAACAACGCTTAGCATTTTGCCACATGATTATTCAGCAACATGCTCAAAATAGTAACTTCATTTCCCAAGTTCTGTGGTCTGATGAAGCGTGTTTCACTAGGGACGGCATAAATAATTATCATAACAAACATGTGTGGTCCTTGCAAAATTTACATGCAATTAGACCAGGAAGACTTCAGCAACGGTTTAGTGTAAATGTTTGCGGTGGCATTTTTAACTATTCTTTTCTACCTGTATGGGTGATAAATGAACGCTTAAATGCAGATATGAACAGAAATTTCTTGGAAAATAACCTTTCCGGATTTATCGACAACGTACCACTTAACATCGTTCAAAATATATGGAATTAGCACGATGGTGCACCACCACATCCAGGAAGAATAGTCATCGCTTGGTTATAGGACGTTTTGCAAACAAATGGATTGCCAATGGAGGTCCAGTAGTCTGGCCACCACGATCCCCAGATCTAAATCCGGTGGATTATTATTTCTGGGGACACATGAAGCAGCTTGTGTACCATGTAGTAATTAGTACCCATCAGTAACTACTGGACAGAATTCAAGATGCAGCTGCATTCAAGCTGAAGGCGGACATTTCGAACATTTTTGTAATTTTTAAACTTATATTTTATGTAACATTTTCATTTGCCTATTAAACTGTGTAAGATTTTCAAAAGCTTGTAACTCTTTAACCAAAATGAATCGGACACATATTCATATAACATCTTTTCGTTAGAATAGCATCACCTTTCATCTGCCAAAGTTTGCCATAGAGCTAATGAATCACCCTGTATATAAAATTTAAAAAATAATGATGCTGTTGGGGATATTTGCAAAGTGGGAAGAGATAGCGATAAAGTTGAAAACCAGAAACAGGGTGATGGAAGATAGAGTGAGATACGGCAGGGGGAAGAGAAAATGAGAGTGAAGTTGGAGTCGGAAGTGGCTAAAAGATTAGAAGAGATGAAGGACTTACTTACCAGGAGGGAAGCTCAAATGGATAAGGGGTAATTGAGCTACGCAGAGGTGGCATGGAAAGATAGAAAGGGGGCAAAGGAAAGTGTTATAGTTAACGAGGATCAAGGATGGGAGGATAGGGAAGACGCAGGGGGCCAAGACTTAAAAGCGTAGGTGATGGAAGAATTGAAGGGGAAGGCAGGGGAGCTAAAGGTGAAATCAATATGACGCACGATGGGAAACAAGGTAGTAATGGAGGTAGATTCAAAATAGGATGCGGATTTAATAAGAAAGGAGATAGGGAAGAAGATAAATGGTCCATAAGAAAACCAAGCCGAGTGGAACCGAGGATAATTATATTCGGAGTACTAAGAGAGATGCAAAAAGAGCAGGTAATGGTACAGATCTGGGAGAAAAACCTGAATTGGGCAGGAATGGGTTATTAGGAATATAGGATTAGGGCAAAGATTAAATTTAAAACAAGAAAGAGAGAAGGAGATACAGTGAATTATGTATTGGAGGTGAAGGCGAGAGTGAGGATGAGGCTGTTGAAAATGGGTAGAGTACATATAGGTTTGAGGTCTTGTTGGGTAGAGGATTTCATAGGTATTTCAAGGTGCTACATATGCCTGATATATGGCTACATTCAGAACAAATGTGAAAATAATAAAGGATATGGATACTGCGCACAGCAAGGGCATGAGTACAGGGTTGAGTAAGGATTGCCCGCAAAAAATTATGGCGATAGAAAGACTGGAAAAGCGGGCACATTAAGGGGGAAGGGGAGGAGGAACCGAGTAGTGGGAGCGCGTTAAAGAACTAAAAAAAGGGGGAGTCTGGCCGGCAACTGGTACGGGGGAGGTAGCGGACAAAAATGCTGTCCGCTACATGTTGTTTTGGAATGTGGTAGGAGTAATGGGAAAGAGACAACAATTTTCTTAGGGCTAGGAGGGGGGAAGGGTGGTGATATGGGGAGAGGAGGGACATCGGCGATCGAAGACTACTGTGCAGAATGGAGAAGGAACAGAAATGATGGGTGGAGGAGAATGTGGGAGATACTGAATGGAAATAAAAGGTAGGGCAAAAAAGGATAGTATACTTACATCAGAGCGAGGAGGATATCCGTGATTGTCTATGTACCATGTAGATAAATTAGGAAATGTAGGCGAGAGTAGAAAGCTTGAAAATGGGAGAAGTAGTAGAGTCGGATCACCAACCTTTGGAGGTTGTGCTAAGGGGGATGAGCGGCAAAAGGTGATCGGCACTGGGAAGCAAGTTTAACAGGATAGACTGGTCGGAAGAAGGTGTAGTATTTTACAGGGGAAATCTCTACACTTGGCAACAGAGGGTACAAGAAATCAAGGGGTTGGAAAAGTTTAGCCAGGTAGTCCGGGAGGCTACACTGAAAAGGGAGTGTGTACGTAAGGGGGGAGGCAGAGTGGGGAGAAACTGATGTGATGGCGAGTGGAAGAAGGCGAACAGGGAGACGAGAAGGAGGTTGAGGCAGTGGAGACGGGTGGATAGATATAGGGAAGCCAGGAGAGGGTATAGAGTTATGCAGTAGAAAGAAAACAGAACTGAAGGAGAAGGATGCGGTAGAGATTAGAGGAATAACAAGGAAAGGGATTATTACTTTATGGAATTATTGGGAGGGGTTCAAACGAGGCTAACGGATTTGGGAGGCTGTGAGGGAGAGAAAACAGCAGAAGAGGAGATGGAGGTACTGCTTAAGGGATTGAAGAAGATAAGGCGCCAGGGGAAGATGTTCATAATGAGGCATTGCAATCAACAAGGGTGGTGAGAATGAAGTTGTTGGGGTGGATGAATAGGATATACTGCTGCCCAGTATAAACGGATAATAAGGAAAGTGGAGATAGCTACAGGGAAATTAACTTACTTGACTCGGCGTACAAGGTAGACACGAATACCTGTATGCCTGTAAGGTATCCACGTTGGTGGGGAATTTGAGGGGGAAGAAGGGCGGGAGAAAAAGAGCAGAAAGCTGGAGATAGGAAGGAAAGGAGAAAAAGGAAAGGAGAAAGGTGTATAGGGAGGCGTCGCATTTGAAAGCACGGGCAAAAAAGTGAATAAGATGATGGGAAATGTATGGGGCTAGGGGAAGAGAGTCTTTGGAAGGAATGTGACCACGAGAAAGATTATGGACTGGAGGATGTGTTAGATAGATATTGGAGGTGGGTATATAGTGAGGGAAGAGGTAAAGGTAGATAAGGTCAGAGTGGAGGCGGGTAAGAGGGCAGTGAAATATGAAGAAGGAATAGAAGGACAAAAGAAGGCCAAACTTCGGGATCTTGGGAGAGTGTTGGAAGGAAATTAGAGATGGAAGGTCAGATACAGGAAAGGAGACAAACACAATTATTACAGGAGAGTGGGCTATTCGGTAACTGAGATAAATGCCAGACGAAGGGTAGGTAGGGAGATGTGGAGACAGTTGAGGGATAAGAACCGAGATATCCAGAACAATAGAGTAGGGTGATTGGGCTAAGGAGTGGATGGTGTGAAAATGGAGGAAGAGATATGATAGAGCAATGATACGCACGATGGAAGAGTATTTTGGCAGGAAGGATTTGGCGGTGAACGTGGATAAGACGAAAATGATGAAGTTCTGTAAGGGTGGGTCGAAGAAAAACTGAAAATTGTTAAATTTCATGTTGTTTACTGTCAGAATATTTAAACAAATGATGTATATAAGCATGTTTTCATGATTTATTTTAGTTGTGGTAAATCCAAAAGGTACTTCTACGAAAATTTTCTTGTTTTTATCTCAAAATCATGGTCGATTGTGCACTTGTTCATGTTTTACCATTGCCTAATACTTGTCTAACGTATCATATCCGTCAGAAGTAACAGAGAGCTGATGACGTTTTGGCTTAAAGTACCCATAATACAACATACTAGATTTAAGAAAACTCATAGAAAATGATAAATAATCTGTATTTACTTTAAATTTCATTTCAATTTTTCATCATCAAGTCAAGGGTATTAACAACACGCTACACTAAGGGGATTATGAAAAGGATGGATCGAACATGTGTTGAAGACTACAAAAAGGGCAACATAGGGGTCCAACATTCTCATGAGAATAATGCTAAATATTAGGGGCCCAACTGCTAGGAAAATGAGGCTATGGCAACCGCGATGTACAGATGTCTGAAATACAACCGCAACCATTAATTATTACCAACAATTATTACCGGTTTTGGAGAATATTTCACAAGTGGAAATGATTTTGAAGCTATCATGGAATATGCCTCTGAAGAGGGAATGCCGGATATAGCACATAAGGCATTCAAAGGCTTTGTTAAAGCATTTATCGACTATCCAAAGATCATTACAGCAGTCGTAAATGGACCAGCCGTTGGAATTGGAGCCACTCTTACAGGATTATGTGATATCGCTTATGCTTCTGATAAAGCTACATTCCATGCTCCATTTTTGCGCTTGGGATTATGCTGTGAAGGCGCTTCCAGCCTTCATTTTCCTTTAACCATGGGTAGAAGTAGAGCTAGTGAAATGTTCTTGTTGACTAAAAAAATAACCGCTCAAGAAGCTGAGAAATTTGCGCTGGTTTCAAAGGTTATTCCTTATGAACAACTCGATGCTTTCATAGAAGAATTACATCAATATGGAGATTTACCACTTAATGCAGTTAAAATTAACAAAAAGTTAATTGTTGATAATTACAGACAATGGTTCCATGATTGTAATGTAAGATAATGTACTGCTCTTGAGGAAACAGATTCTTCAGAAGATTTTATGAATAGTGTTATAAGTTTTATTGATAAGAAAAGCAAAATGTAATAATTTTTTGATATAGTTTATATATTTTTTATCAATAAAATTTTAATAACATTAGTTCAATTTTAACACTTTTTTATCAGTGAGATTAACACAGCGTTTCTCAACTTAGAGCGCCAGCACAAACAATTTAAAAAAAAAACTATAATTACTAATAAAAAAATTTAATTCAAGAAAAACTTTAGTAATTTAACTTAAGAAAAAATTAAGTAAGTATAATATTCCTTCAAACTAATTTAAGGTATATGCGCCAAATTAGCCATGCACTTAATAAAACCATATTTATTTTTTATCCAAATCGTAATGCAGAAAACTAATATTACAACATATGAATTTTAAATGCAAGAGCAGAACGCCGTTTTTTAACATATTCTAACATAGTCAAAGCAAAATTAAATGATTCTCACTGCTTGTTTTCATAAATTAAAATTGTTGTCCAGTCATGCCAATTAATACAATTAAAACACACATAAAAATTACGTACTTGCAAAATTTATTAAATATATTCAGAATGATTCAAAAAAAACGTTTCTAGGGACAGAAAAGATGTTATATGAATATGGGTCCGACTTATTTTGGTTAAAGAGTTACAAGCCTTTGAAAATTTTACACAGTTTAATAGGAAAGATTAAACTGTGTTGAGTTGCTGAAAGATTTGCAACAATAATTATGAAACACAAATACAAAGCCTGTGATAACAATCCTGAGTTCTTTATGTCAAACATTTCAATTTACTCTATTCAGTGTGTTTCAAAGTTTATAATTGTCAGTATTTTGATCGAAAACGGAAATGCATATATTTACGATTGAAGAATATGCAGATATTATTTTTGTATACGGGCTTTGTAACGGAAACGCTCGGCAAGCAAAAAGAGATTACCGTCGTAGGTTTCCAAATAGACATCAACCTGTTCATACAGTGTTTATTGCATCATTTCGCAGACTGAGAGAAACAGGTAACCCCGCTTCCCCACATTCCGTTCGTCCCCATGAAATGAATGTACAAAATGAAGAACGTGTAATTGATTTAGTACTTGACGACCCTTCAATTAGTACTCGGCGTATGGCGAACGATGTTACAAATATCCCAAAGTTTTGCATGGCGTTGTAACGCTTCGCATTTTGCCACTTGATTATTCAGCAACATGCTCAAAATAGTAACTTCATTTCCCAAGTTCTGTGGTCTGATGAAGCGTGTTTCACTAGGGACGGCATAAATAATTATCATAACGAACATGTGTGGTCCTTGCAAAATTCACATGCAATTAGACCAGGAAGACTTCAGCAACGGTTTAGTGTAAATGTTTGCGGTGGCATTTTAAACAATTCTTTTCTACCTGTATGGGTGATAAATGAACGCTTAAATGCAGATATGAACAGAAATTTCTTGGAAAATAACCTTTACGGATTTATCGACGACGTACCACTTAACATCGTTTAAAATATGTGGAATTAGCACGATGGTGCACCACCACATCCAGGAAAAATAGTCATCACTTGGTTCCAGTAGTGGAGATCCAGTAGTCTGGCCACCACGATCCCCAGATCTAAATCCGCTGGATTATTATTTCTGGGGACACATGAAGCAGCTTGTGTACCATGTAGAAATTACTACCCATCAGCAACTACTGGACAGAATTCAAGATGCAGCTAATAGCATACGGAGTGATCTAAATATCATACGCCTCGTGTAACAGAATCTTTACTTGGTTGATATAAGGCGTGCATTGAAGCTGAAGGCGGATATTTCGAATAATTTTTGTAATTTTTAAACTTATTTTTTATGTTACATTTTCATTTGCCTATTAAACTGTGTAAAATTTTCAAAAGCTTGTAACTCTTTAACCAAAATGAATCGGACACATATTCATATAACATCTTTTCCTTAGAATAGCATCACCTTTCATCTGCCAAAGTTTGCCATAGAGCTAATGAATCACCCTGTATATAAAATTTTTAAAAAATGATGCTGTTGGGGATATTTGCAAAGTGAAGTTGGAGTCGGAAGTAACTAAGAGGTTAGAAGAGATGAAGGACTTGCTTACCAGGAGGGAAGCTCAAATGAATAAGGGGTAATTGAGCTACGCAGAGGTGGCATGGAAAGATAGAAAGGAGGCAAAGGCAAGTGTTAACTATAAGTTAACGAGGATCAAAGAGGGGTGACGCAGGGGGGCAAGACTTAAAAGCGGATGTGATGGAAAAATTGAAGGGGAAGGCAGGGGAGCTTAAGGTGAAATCAATATGGCGCACGAAGGGAAACAAGGCAGTAGTGGAGGTAGATTCAAAACAGAATGCTGATTTAATAAGGAAGGGGATATGGAAGAAGATGAATGGTCCATAAGAGAACCAAGGCGAGCAGACTCGAGGATAATTATATTCGGAGTACTAAGAGAGATGCAAGAGGAGCAGGTAATGGTACAGATCTGGGAGAAAAACCTGAATTGGACAGGAATGGGTTATTAGGAATATAGGATTAGGGCAAAGATTAAATTTAAAACAAGAAAGAGAGAAGGAGATACAGTGCAGATACAATTTTGTATTGGAGGTGAAGACGAGAGTGAGGATGAGGCTGTTGAAAATAGGTAGAACATATAGGGGTTTGAGGTCTTGTGGGATGGAGGATTTCATAGGTATCTCAAGGTGCTACATATGCCTGAGATATGGCCACATTCAGAACAAATGTAAAAATAATAAAGGATATGGATACTGCGCACAGGAAGGGCATGATATACTCATGCCCTTCTGAGTAGGGATTGCCCGCAAAAAATTATGGAGATAGAAAGACTGGAAAGGCGGACAAATTAAGGGGGAAAGAGAGGAAGAACCGAGTAGTGGGAGCGCGTTAAAAAACTAAAGAGAAAGTGAAGATGTTGTTTTGGAATGTGGCAGGAGTAATGGGAAAGAAACAACAATTCTCTTTGGTCTAGGAGGGGAAGGGTGGAGATATGGGGGAACAAAGATGCTGAGATGGATGGAGGAGAATGTGGGAGATACTGAATGGGAATAAAAGGGAGGGCAAAGAAGGAGAGTATACCTACATCGGGGCGAGGAGGATATCTTTGAAGGTTGTACTAAGGGGGATGGACGGCAGAAGGTGATCGGAACTGGGAAGCAAATTAATCAGGAAAGACTAGTCGGAAGAAGGTGTAGTATTTTACAGGGGAAACCTCGATACTTGGCAACAGAGAAGAAGAAATCAAGGGGTTGGAAAAGCTTAGCCAGGTATTCCGGGAGGCTACACTGAAAAGGGAGCGTGTACGTAAGGGGGAGGCAGAGTGGGGAGGAACTGGTGTGATGGCGAATGGAAGAAGGCGAACAGGAAGACGAGAAGGAGGTTGAGGCAGTGGAGACGGGATAGATATAGGGAAGCCAGGAGAGGGTATAGAGTTATGCAGTAGAAAGAAAACGGAACTGACGGAGACGGATGCGGTAGAGATTAGAGGAATAACAAGGAAAGGCTCCTCTTTTGTCTGGAGACATCTGAAAAAGGTAAAGAAGGGTAGGGACGGGATCACCAGCGAAATACACAGTATAGATTGGAAAGGTTACTTTATGGGATTATTAGGAGGGGTTGAAACGTGGCTAACGGATTTGGGAGGCTGTGAGAGAGAGAAAATAGCAGAAGAGGAGATGGAAGTAGTGCTTAAGGGATTGAAGAAGGTAAGGCGCCCGGGGAAGATGTTCATAATGACGCATTGCAATCAACAAGGGTGGTGAGAATGAAGTTGTTGGAGGGGATGAATAGGGTATACTGCTGCCCAGTGCATAAAAAGGGTAATAAAGACAATGGAGATAGCTACAGGGGAATTAACTTACTTGACTCGGCATGTAAGGTATACACGAATACCTGTATGTCTGTAAGGTATACACGTTAGTGGGGAATTTGAGAGGGAAGAAGGGGACCAATCGACATCGCGTATGTGTTGAAGCATCGGGCAGATAGAGAGCTGAATAAAAAGTGGATAGGGGAAAATTCTGGGAGGAGGATCATCTCATAACGAGAGTGAAGGAAACATACATGGAGTCTATGGCTAGGATAAAAGTGGGTTATACGCTGAGCGACGTGTTCTGGACGACGAAGGAACAGAGGCAAGGATGTCTGCTGAGCCGAGGATGTCTGATTGTATGGACATTGGCGCACTTGGAAGATAGATTGAGAAAGGGGCAGATGGGAAGAGTCGTGGTGGAAGGTAGAAAGGTGCATATGCTAATAAGGGGTTGGAAGTGAATGTAGGGAAGACGAAGATGATGAAGTTTGGTAAGGGCGGGAGAAAAAGAGCAGAAAGCTGGAGATAGGAAAGAAAGGAGAAAGGTGTATAGGGAGGATAATACGGAGGTGTCGCATGTGAAAGCAAAGGCAAAAAAGCGAATAAGATGATGAGAAATTGATGGGGTTGGGGGAAAAGAGTCTTTGGAAGGAATGTGGCCACGAGAAAGATTATAGGACTGGAGGACGTCCTAGATGGATATTCGAGATGAGTATATAGTGAGGGAAGAGGTAAAGGTTGATAATGTCAGAGTGGGGGCGGGCAAGAGGGCAGTGAAATATGAAGAAGGAATAGAAGGGCAAAAGAAGGCCAAACTTCGGGATCTTGGGGGAATGTTGGAAGGAAATTAGAGAGGGAAGGTCAGATATAGGAAAGGAGACAAACACAATTATTACAGAAGAGTGGGCTATTCGGTAACTGAGATAAATGGTAGACGAAGGGTAGGTAGGAGGGATATCCAGAACAATAGAGTAAGGTGATTGGGCAAGGAGTGGATGGTGTGAAAATGGAGGAAGAGATATGATAGAGCAATAATATGGACGCTAGAAGGGTATTTTGGAAGGAAGGATTTGGAGGTGAACGTGGATAAGACGAAAATGATGAAGTTCTGTAAGGGTGGGTCGAAAAAAACTGAAACTTCTCTCTACTTCTACGAATATTTTGTTTTTATCTCAAAATCATGGTCGATTGTGCTGACGAGTGCTGGTTTGGTGGTTAAGTGGATTCTCCAGCGCATACTTTATTTTTCTGTGAACAATCCCAAAACGCGAGAGGGGGATGTAGCCAGGACTGCAGTGAAAGTCCCACTGAAGAGAACTGTGTAAACATGATGCTAAGCAGCGATACCAATTGGGTGGCAATGATTAGAATGATTGCTACAATCCTGAAGGAAAAAGAAACGGTGGAGGGAGAAATACACGTTTAGAGCAAATCAACCGCCTCATGCCTGTTAAATATACCAGGACATTATGAACAAAAAAGTAAAATATGCAGGAAAGAAAAGAAACGAAGAGCCCACGCACCTCTCGTTGGATTAACACAATGTACGAAGATAGGTGTCCGTTGCGAAGAAACCGCGACAAGTGATAGAATTACCAGGAGATATCTTCGAAAAGAACGAGTGTAGAAAAGAAGTTCAGCCAAGATGAATACCGAATAAGTTAAGTGAAGGAACGTGTTTTTTTTTTCGTTTTCTTTGGTTTTCGATAGATCGGGGTCTTTGACCCCAACCTCACACTATCTGGCCGTCCATCATCCCAGGCCATATGTCCGTTCATAGATTTCCGCCAATCTCGAAAAAAAAACTACGCGGATACGTACTTTATTATTATATGAAAAACAAAGGTAGGGAGGGACCATATAATTTTTTTTTTTTGAAAATTGGGCTACGAATATTAAAAGGTTGAGAAACGCTGGATTTACGTTAATTTTGACATTGGAAATAAATATGTTTATTAAACTGTATACAACAGCGATAATAAAGCTGATAAGCTGAATGACATTGCTATTTTAACATTACTTATATTTACTGTTTTTGTAAATGCTTTAGTCTTATCAGTAAGTTTGTCTTCCGAACCATGGACAGATTACTAATTTCTTATAAAACTGGTGTTAGAACCATCAAATTCAATATACCATCAAGAAAAAATGCCGTTTCTTATAAAGTGTTTTTAGAAATAGCAAGAATATTTAAAGAAGACGCCGAAGATGATAAAATAGTTGTAACCATAATAACTGGTGTTGGTGAATATTTCACAAGTGGTAATGACTTTAAAGCAATTATGGAACATGCTTCAACACCACAAATGCCAGAAGTTGGTCATGAAGCTTTCAAAAACTTTGTCAAAGCCTTTATTGACTATCCAAAAATTATTATCGCGGTAGTAAACGGTCCAGCAATTGGAATAGGGGCCACATTAGTTGGATTATGTGATATTGTATACGCTTCAGATAAAGCGACGTTTGATACCCCCTTTTTGCGGTTGGGTTTGTGTTGCGAAGGATGTTCAAGTCTTCACTTTCCCTTAACTATGGGTAGAAGTAGGGCGAGTGAAATGATTCTTTTAATGAAAAAAATTGATGCTCACCAAGCTGAAAGATTTGGTTTAGTCTCCAAAGTCTTTCCACATGATCAACTTGATATTTTAATTGAAGATTTACACCAATACGGGGACTTACCAATTAATGCTGTTAAAATCAATAAAAAATTAATTGTTGATAATTATAGGCAATGGTTTCACGAATCAAATTTAAGGGAGTGTCTTGCTCTGGAAGAAAGATCTTCATCCGAGGATTTTGTAAATACTGTGCTTAATTTTATGAATAAAAAGAATAAATTGTGAGAAAGAATAAATAAAAATAGTGTGTTAGGGTGTTATTAAATTATTTCTTTATTATTCCATAAACTCCATACATATCTCCATAATAATTAATCTTTTTAATCGTTTTTTCAAAGCCATTATTTTCTTTTTTTCCAAAATAAATACATCTACTTAAAAGTATTAAGAAACGTTCATTCAAAAAAAGGGGGGTAGGTTTTCAAATTTTTTTCCTCCCATGGTAGATAGACCTTAGATAAACGCGGAAACTACAAGCGAGCCCGAACTCCGGTGATTTGCTATAGGAAAGAAAAAAAAAAGGATAGGATTAAAAAATACTCCTAACCCGCTTTTTATCTAAGTAAATACATAATCTGTTTCGATATTCGCCTCCCAGGGCATTTCAAATATATCAGCAGGTAATGGAGTACAATGAGTCGACTTAAAATCTTTCATATACTTTGTGGCTAAATATAACGACATTTGATTTTTCTTCTCTGTATCCATATCTTCGCCAATTCTCATTGGATATGAATTTGAATGTTCTGAAATGTAACTTTCAAGCAGAGATTTACATACATCCGGTTGAGAAAGATATCTATGCAAAAATTGTTCTAAAAAAATTTAATTATTATCATTTCAATTAAAAATATTTCTTTACCTTGAGAATGTCCAACTAATGACAGATATTCTTTAAGAACTTTGATTTGGACGTCTCCAATAATTAACGGATACCGATATTTTAGTAACTTCAATAATAAATTATTGCCGCGATTCGAACTTATATCATCCTCTGAAATGCACATAACCTCATCTCTTGTTCTTCTATACAATAAAATAGGACCGGGGTATTTTGACAGCTGCTCAAAATTGTTTAAATTAATATATTCCCTAATTGCAGTTCGTACAACAGATTCCGCCCAACGCGGCATGTGATTAAGCGCGAGAGGGAGAATATCATCAAAGGATGCATCAAGAACCACTCCTTTAATATCAGGATAATTCATCGCAGCCCAACTGGACGTATAACCGCCAATACTCCATCCAAACAAAATTATATTTTCTGGATTAAATCCTAATTTATGTATAGCAAATTGGAGAACTATATCAATCGCGTTCTGTTCTTGTGAAGGATATGGTGTACCCTTAAACGAAATAGATACAATTAAGAAAATTATGATAAAGTAGAAGGAAATTATTTATTAAATTTTAAAATTAACTCTTTATTGCACTTTGTGATATGATCGAGTCTTTGTTTAATGATGTAAAGTTTAGATTTGATTATAAGTTTTCAATATAATTGTTGAGATTGTTTCTTTTTTCATCTTTTGAATTCAATTGAAAAACTTTTATTTGGTTTTGTACTTTATTATTAAAGAATGGTTCAACCTCATTTTGTATTTGAGCACATGTTGCACCATAATTTCATTTTAATAATTAAGTACTACTCTACTACTATTCATGTACTACTCTGAAACCAAATTTAGACGTGTTCCTAACGGTTCCTGAAGATAATCTAATCCAGATCGAAACCGGTAGAACTAAAATATATTCAACATTCTTTAATAATAAAGTACAAAACCAAATAAACGTTATTGAATTTTCAATATAAGTTTTAATTAAAAAAAAATACAAATTTTGATGTCGTAAAGTGATATATAAAAGAAATGGATGTGCTTCAAACAATTTTGCTATGTCCAACAGAGCGCTTGTATGTATATATGCATATATGGTATTGGTAGCGCATATTCTATACATAGGGCCCAACGGGTTCCTTTATACATCTTGCTATCTCTGTAAGGCCTCAGATGTTAAATGTGAGCGTAACTCGATTTTTAGCTGATTCCGCTTCCTGACCCAATGTGGCTTCATTCTTGTCAGGTGCCGCTTCAGGATACAACCCACTTGCAGGCTCCCCGAACCGTGTTGACACAAAATTCAACATCCTCAGTCCGGAGTACACTCTTACCGGGCAATGAATGCTGCTGGATAATGAATTAGACGGAGACATTGGAGGACGTCGGCGCTGTATGGAGAGAGGCAATGAAGGAAGGGGAGAAGAACCAATCCACACAGGACGAGAGAGAGATGGCCTCAACCAGGCCACCGGAAGGAAGGATGATGAAGAACGGATCCAGATAACCAAGCCCGAGAGAAAAGGAATGGGTGAGGATTCAGTGTAAGGGAAAACCGACGAAAGCCCGATAGGGTGATTCCGGTGAAGACAAGGAAAGGGGTTTTTAGTGGGTCGGAGATCCAAAGATGGACTCTAACCCCACATTATCCTGCCGCTCAAGAACTTCAGGCCGGATGTCTGGTTTTAACAGATTTTCCCCGACCTCGTAAAAAAAGGGGTACTTGATGATGGCTCTTACCAGTCCGCCCAGGACACTGGGTGCAGTCTCCAGCGCAGCTCATTATTGACTACTCAGAATGGCACGCAAACGATTAAGCACAATAATGATAGAATATATCCAATTCAGTGCAATATGTGAAATGTTGATGTAGGAATTATAGGATAATGGACATCCATTTCCAAATAAGAAGCCACATGGTTCCAAATAAAAAGCAGAATAATATCACTACACATAACGTACGACTGACATTTCTGAAGAACCAAGTTTATCAACAACTCTTATGAAAATAAAACAGATTAAGTCCCAGATTTTGATAGGAACATTCTGAATTTCTGGTTCATATTTGACAATGATGCCTTTGCAGGACATTACATATACCAGCCTTACCATACAGACTTTTAAAGATACCTCGAAACATACCTGACCTTTGTAGACTTACTGCGTATGATACAACGTGGAAAGAGAGGTTGTTGTATAATCTTATCCGAATCGTGCCATGCCAGATAATTATAAAACTAAATTATTATAATAATTATACAAATTAAAAAAACATAGAAAAAAATTGAACAATTTCCGCATGGTTCTTGTTGCGTCGATAGATGCAAATTGGTACAAAGAGCTTGTTAAAAACATAGACTTTAGTTGGTTCCCACCGTCTGGAAATTGCGTGGGGATTTTTGGGATTAGTTAGCGGCGAATGTGTATGGTCAAAAATTTGTTCCCTTCCCCAAATTGTCCTTTCAGTTCAGAAAATTATTGTAAAATATCCGCCTCGTATTTTGAATTGGTTTTAGGTGTCGGGGATGTTCAGACAATAGGAACGCCTCAAGAAGGTTTAGCACCACCCCAACACCCGAGATTACTTATGCACGACTTTTTTAAAGACTTCACAATGAAAATCATGATCAAATCATAACCAACAATTCAAAATCTTTTTAGAGAGATTTTGAATTGAAATTCCATCAGTTAGACACCAACTTAGAATTCGTTTTAACGCCAACTCTTAGTTTCTTCTAAGTGGTATAGATTTCTACTGGTTAAATTAATTAGACAATTAATTGGAAAAAATAATTATTATATTAATTAAATTAATTATAATAATTATATATATTACTATTAATTAATTATATATTATTAAACGATGAGTAATAGTAAAAATTTCTATTTTTAGTACTTATTCAGGCACGACTATAATATGTAAAAAACAAATAGACAATAATTAACAATCGACTACTAAGTACATTGGAATTTATGGAGCAGGTCAAACAATTATGTTTTTAAAAGCACAAAAACTTTACTTCGTTAAAATAGTAAAATATCGCGTAGGAAAATTGAAAAAGTAATTTGTATAAACTAAATAAAAACAAACACCTATACACGTATGAACAATTAAACGAAAAAGAACACACTGAATTAAATTTCTGTGAACAAGTCAGTCAGAGAAACACAACAAAAAGCCGGGAAAAGATGTTTTTCAGAAATGCGATGCACAGAGCGAACAAACAAAATAAAGAGATGAACATATTTAGGATGAGAGTCGAAGAAGGGATCAAAATTTTCAATTAAGGAAGTTTTATATATATTGGATAAATAATCTGTTGTTATTAAGTTCTGTTGAGTCATTTATAAGGCGGTCGTTATTGTTATTTTTGCGAATGAAATATTCTTCATATATAGAGGAAAAAATGCCAATAAACATGTGGGCAAAAATTCGTCATGTGGTCACTACGGAGTAATAAAGTTACATTTTTTTTTTAATTTTACGGTCATCTCCGGTGTCAGTAATAAAAATTTTTTCCTCTTTGTAACTCGATTTGGACACATACTGTTGTATATCTCTTGCAAGCGTTCTGCATTCTTTGCACTTTCAATCTATCTATGGAATCCAAACATGAATAGTAGAATACATAATTAAGCAAAACCAGAACAACACATTTATAAAGCATCTTCTTCATTTATAAAATAAAAATTTCTTTGAAAGAAAAACCTCCACATTTATGCCAAACAGAATAACAACACTTTCATCACGGTTTAATATCAAGGCGTGATTCTTTGCAAATTCACTAACTTTAGCTAAGTTCTTATTAATTTTCCATGCTACCTCTCATATTCACGAAAAGGAAAGTTGTAATATAACTGAGTGTCTTCAGCATACATATGAATTTTATAATAATTGAGAGCGTTTGAAAGCATATAGATGGTTCGGAAATTAAGCCAATGGCATCTGTCTATTAAATATGTTTTTATCAACCGCTTGATCAACATCGACCGCTTTGCTAAAATCTAACAAGACTAAAGTGGTGCACTATTAACCATCAAAGTGTAATTGTGTAACTACGTCCAGACACAAGTCCCGATTGGTAGTCCGGTAATATACAATGTGTTAACTAATTATCGTACCCGAAATCTAGGCAACCAATATCACAGTATTGGTATTGCAACGCGACGAATATTCCTATTATTTGAAATAATTTTTTCGAAAAATGCTGTTAAAAATTGACTTTTGTATAGCAATTAACGACTGTAAAAACGTGTTTTCTATGCTTAAAAGCGTCATAATCAACGTCGAACTCTGAGAAACGTTGGTTGAATTGCTGTATACAGCTTTGTAAGGAATAAACCCAACTATCGTCCGCATTCTGCATACCGCTTCGATAATGTGCCATTAAAATAAAGGCATCATGTTCCGGTGTGAACGTCATAACGAAAAAAAAAAAATCTGAAAGAAATTCTCATTGAACGTCTTCGTTATTTTAATTTGTTTATTGACTTACCGCTTAAATCAATCGCTACAAACAACGATAGCTCTAAGAAGAACTGTTTGGAAAAATATAAAGGCAGCAAAAAATGGTTAAAGAATAAAGAAAATCCGGAAACACACAAAGCATACGACAATCGCGACAATAATAACCTAATAACGTTCGATCTGCTGTCAACATCTGGTTAAAATCTGGCCACTAATTTAAAAATATCGCCGTTACCACTACACAATGAGATAGATAACCAACATTACAACGTGACGTAGGTTAAGATAATTATTTAACACAGTGTATTACTTGAAATAGTAAAATTTTTAAATTGGGGGGATATAACTTTTTCCAGTACCTTGCTTGAGGTAGGAAGAATAGAAATCGGTCGTAGGTGCTTAAAGTCAGTAAAGTTTTCTCAACTATGCAGCTGTAGTTCAATCATCTGGATAAATATGCCATCAGTGCCAATATTTAAGGTAATTAACTTGGTAATGCCAAATACAGTTTCTTTATCTACCCTATGACGATTTAACGGTATATTCATATTCTTATAGCTGTTATTTGAGTAAAATGATACATCCTTTATTTATTTATGAAATTTCAAAGCATTACCATAAATAGTGTTCAAGATATTTAGAAAAATGTGTTAACATTTTCAAACTTTGATGTATCTTTGCAATTTGAGGATATTTACCAATTTATTTTACATAAGTCTGCACCATTTTCAGTCCAGATTATGTGGTTTAAATTGTTCCCATAATCAGTAAAACACTCTGTATTGATAGAAATGAGCATTGTAGAATTTAAGCTTCAATTTTGCTGAAGAGTGAAATGTGTAGAACAACTGAGTAAACTTTAGCCTTGAGATTTTTCTATAATGGCTTAGTACTTTCACCACAATTTGGAATTTCTCACACCCCAGAAAATGACCTTACATACATCACAAAAATACATCACTAGATTTAGGCATCCTCTTTCACAATCATTTCGAATTTTTCTTCTACATGAAAAATTGAGATCAGCAAGAAAATCAACCCTTTCCTTTTTATCAAGAAAAAAGTTAAAACGTCAAAGGTTAAAGAAAAATAAATTTGTCTTACCTACTTTAACTTACATAAATATGTTTGAAAAATAGAATTAAAAAATACTGACCTATTTACCATTATTAACATTGTAGATATCAGAAAAACCGACCTTGATTGTGCATATGTAAAGTAGTATCAGTACAGGTAGCCCTCCTCTAACACGGTATCTTATAACACGGTTTCGCTATAACACGATTCGTAAATTGCGGGAAACCTCCTACAACACGGTATCCTACAACACGTTTTCGCTATAACGCGATGAGAAAACTGCAAATCCTTTGTACATACAACACTGTATGTACTTATACAGACCGGGTAAAGTGCCCGACGCGGCTCTGCGAGCCACGTGCACGATGTCACTTCCAAATTGCTGGAAGAGCAAGACGGTTGTTCCTCTTATCGGGCCCTATGTCCCCCGTAGGACATTGGGGTACGCCCAGTTAGGGTGGGAACACACGATTGCTGCTTAATAATTAGGCAACGCCTACGATAGTTCTGGTTTAAAATGCGTGTGTTTTTTCCTCGAAGAGTCAGTCAGTCAGTTTTCCGTGTGGTTTTCGTACGTTCTTTACTTTCATCTCCGTGGCCTGAAAACAAAAGTGTCTCACGCTGCTACTCGGTAGTCTACGTCGCGCCACGGTGTGTTAAAGAACAATTTTTTTATCTTTAAGACATTAAGCTTCAGCCCCAAGCAATGTCAGGTAAAGATAAAACAACGTTCAAGAGAAAATTCATTTCTTTGGAAGTAAAGATTCAAATCTTGGATCGTCTATCGAAAGGAGAAAAAGCATCCCACATTGGGAAAAACCTTAATTTGAACGAAGCAACAATTAGAACAATCAAGAAAAATGAAAAAGAAATCAGAAGTGCAGTTGCCGCAGGATCTTCGACATCCGCAAAACGTTCAGCCCGCCCCAGACCAGCAATAATTGAGAAAATGGAAAAGGCCCTCAGCATTTGGATTGACGATTGCTGTCAAAAAAAAATTCCATTAGATGGCAATATTATAAAACAAAAAGGATTAAAAATTTACAACCATCTCAAACAACAAGGAGAATCCTCTGTCAATCCAGATTTTGTGGCGAGTAAAGGTTGGTTCGAGAAATTCAAAAAGCGTTTTGCGATTCATAGCATAAGAATCCAAGGAGAGTCTGCGTCGGCTGATCATGAAGCTGCTAGGACGTATCCAGAAAAAATTCAAAACATTATAGCCGAGCAAGGATACACAGCAGATCAAGTTTTCAATGCCGACGAAACTGGGCTTTGGTGGAAAAAAATGCCCAGTAAAACTTTCATATCGAAGACAGAAAAAACTGCACCCGGATTTAAGGTGTCCAAAGATCGTTTAACGCTCCTTTTGTGCAGTAATGCATCGGGGGACTTCATGACAAAACCGATGCTAGTGTACAGATCTTTGAATCCTCGTGCACTAAAAAACGTGAATAAAAACACCTTGTCGGTATACTGGACAGCAAATTCAAGAGCTTGGGTAACAGGACATTTATTTAGAGATTGGTTTTTGAATTGTTTTGTGCCAAGCGTTGAGCGGTATTTAAAGCGAAAAAATTTGAGCTGCAAGGCGCTGTTGCTATTAGATAATGCTCCATGCCACCCACAAGATTTAACACATCCCAACATCAAAATAATGTTCTTACCACCGAACACTACTTCGTTGCTCCAACCACTGGATCAAGGTATTATTTACACCTTTAAAACATATTACATAAGAAGATCGTTACAGTGGATTTTAGACGCAACCGATTCGCAATCAATTAGCGTAATGGAAGCATGGAAGAAATTTTCCATCAAGCACTGCATCGATATCATATCTTTGTCACTGAATGAAATAAAAACAACGTTTCAACCCTCTGCAATTGAAACGGAAAACATACGTGAAACATTAGAAAATGAAATTGGTGCGATATTAGAAGTCGCTAAATCAATCGGAGGCGAAGGTTTTGTGGATATGGCTTCCAAAGACATTGAAGATTTATTAGTGGAAGAAGAAGTTGACGAAGCGGAATTAATCGAAATGGCATCCCTAGATGCAAATCAAATCGATTTTGAGGACGCTAGCTCTGACGAAGATTGTGCAGTCAAGAATTTAACATTAAAAAAATTACAAGAAGGCCTATGCTTAGCGGAAAATCTGGAATCATTTTTCTTGAATGAAGACCCTTCGACGGAAAGAAGTCGAAAATTCAAAAGGGAGCTGCAAAACTGTTTAGCTCCATACCGGGAAATTTACAATGATCTAATAAGAACCAGCAAGCAAAGTTCCATTACAGATTTTTTTAAGAGGGGAAAACATACAAAAACTTTAAATAACGAAAAAAGTTCAGAAAGTGAAGGCGATATCGTTCCACCGAAAAAACGTTCTCGGTTGATTATACTGAGCAGTGACGACGAGTAAATTCATTAAATTATGGTTGCGTTAGATTAAAATATTTTTTTTATACTTTGTGTTGTACATACATTTATATTTTTAATAAAAATTACGTTGTTTATGTCGAATTAAGAAAAATATTTGTTTTTAATAAGTTTTTGGAATGTAACCCCCCTTTTTGCACTAGCTCTGGGTCTCATGCAACACGGTTTCACACAACACGGCATTTTCTAGGAACCTAACTACCGTGTTATAGGAGGGTTGCCTGTATTTCATTCAAATCATTATAATTTCGATCAAGTATTTGTGCTTCAAAGAGTTAATTTTATGTGTTTAAATTTTAATTACAGTGCTTCCAGCAAATCCAGGATGATTCCATCCCAAAACAGAATAACCCGCTTCTATTGGAGTACCCATAACTCCAACTTCGTAAAATCCAGCGTTTCCTTCGCAACAAATCACCAAAGTTGAACCATTATGAGACAAACCTCTTCTATCAACAAACATAGAGTCGATTTCATTTCCATCGCGTGATAATAATTTATATCTTTTTCCAGAGTTTACTTCAACTAGCTTCGAACGACCTTGAAGTAAGCCTTGAGCTATGACAAATAAGTTTAATTAATTAATTATTAAATGAGGTGTACAATTTTTTTGTTAATTTACCCAAAATTGTTTGTAATAAGCTCAAAGAACCCGGATAAACCAACCTAATACCAAAAGAATGGACAGCTAAGTAACCTAAGATATGACAGGGTAAAGAACTAACAAATTGAAAAGCTGTTCGATGAGTTACTGGTCGTGTGATGTATAACCGAGGTTTTGTAGATTCACTATAAATAATAAAACATCAAATTATTCAATTTAATGAATTAAGTCTTACCCTTGAATATCAGACCACTTAAATTCAACAGGCCATCCGAAAAATTCAAAATCATATGCTGAAAGTTGTTGTTTATTGGCAGGTGTTAACGATTTTTGACTGTCACTTAAAGTTTTAACGAATTTTTGATAAGTGGCATTTTGATATCTTCCCACACCTCGTATACAAAATGAAACAACCAAAATAACACCTAAACTAGTGACAAACTTCGATAAAGTTAATAAACCATCCGCTACAAAATATCCCTTCTTATATAAATATGTTGTAAGAAAAGGTGACGAATAAACACTGATTTTCCAGATGATATATAGCTAAAAATGGGATTATAAGTTAAATTATTTTAATTTATTTCAAAAACTTACAGATTGTATAACTTGGTCGCCCCATTTCTCAAACGCATTAGGTTCATATAGCCTCTAAAAATAACCCAAAACAAATCAATCTCTATTAAATTATTTAAGTGGTTTACTCACCTCAGCTGGTCCATTTCCGTAAATTTTAATTAATCTTGGCGAAAACATACTATCCAAAATCGCTTTAATCGACATTTTATTAATTGTTACTTACGTAGCTTATAAATAACCAATATAAACCTACGAGAAAAATATCCTGTGCATAATTTTATGCAAAATCATTAACAAGCACCTGTTAAAAACCACTACGTTTAACAAATTTGACAGCCTTTTGACGTTTGGTCAATAGAATGAAGTTATCCACAATGTTCAGACTTCGATCGATAAATAATCCAAATGTGAAGGTAAAACTTGGATAATAAAGTGCTTTTCATTTTCTTGATGAATGTTCCGTGCGATGATCTTTTTTTAGTTTTTTATGTTAATCATTTCTGTGAAATTTCAAATTAAAATTTTGAAAGAAATGTGACGTTTAAAAAGGTCAAATGAATAATTGTGCTATTTGCGTAGCGATGGCGTTGGTATCGAATTTAAAATTCAAAATTACAAATTATTTTATAATTAACTTTATTTTCAAAATGGAACGCTTTTTAATATAAAATAATGATTAATTTCAAGGAATTGGTGTAGTACCAATTTCTTCTAATCCTTCAACTGGAGTCGCTACAGTTAATAAATCTTCATTTTCAAAGTTGCTACTTTCTAAATCTGAAGAAGTTGAAGTTGTTCCATTTGAAACATCACTAATTATTGTTGTGGTGTTTAACGGAATACTTTGATTATTATTTTCATTTATATCCGATTGTAAAGTTGAGGTTTTTTGTATTTCAATAATTTTAGTTGGTTTTATTTCAACATCATTTTCTTCTTCATTGGTTACAGCACACCTTTCCAACCCAGCTGGTAAAAATTTCGGCTTACAACCTTTAATAGCATAAGTAACTTGAACTCCTGGATCAACTACAGTTGTTACAATTACTTGCGTTGACGTTACGGTAACCGTTGGAGCGTAAATTCCTAAGTATTCACCCCAAGATAATGGGGTGGTTTGTACTTTATCTTCTTTAGGGGTCATAATTGTAGTATTTAAAGTACTAAATTAAAAAAATGCAAATTTAACAAAAATTATTAAAAAAAAATTCTTTTTTCTTACCCAGATAATGATCGAAATTTCTCTAAACTTGGGAAACTTGAAAAACTTCTCATAATTCTACATGGTGGTAATGTAGCATCAACTTGAACGCAAGACGATGGTATAAAGGATGTAATAACGTGCGGTTTAATAACGGTTGTTGTATAGCTATATCCGAACAATCTTGGTTTTACTTCGTTTACATTTCTTGCAGTTACGTTTACTATAAATGATAGTGCAGCAAAAAATAAGATGTTCACCGAACGCATTTTGGCGAGTAAATGAAGATTTTTTTTGGGAAGGTTATTTAATCTACCTGAACTTTAGGAAAAATTTACCTGGTTTTCAAAAAAAGAACAATGTTATTTATCTTAAAAGTGTTATCTTAGTCTTTTAAACAGGTTGTTGTAATCTTGCTCTTTGTAAGAAATTCCTACTTAAAGATGTTTAAAGACTGAAGATAAAATAATCTTATTCGAGTAGACTTTTGGGGATATTAAAATAATGAGAAAAAAGTTTTGTTTAAGTTTCCTAATAAAATAAAAAATGTTGTGATTGTTTATATTAATTTATACAGGATTGTTGATGAAAATTACAGTTATATGTTTGGCTTAAAATTTTTAACGGAAATTTTAGATTTCTATGTCAATTGAAATAGTAGTTGGTTAGAAAGGATTACATTCTCATTTGAACATATATTCTTGAGTTATGTAAAGTATCCAATAACATGGCAAGTATTAATCAGATTACCATAAGAGCATCAACCAGTAAATAAAATGAAAAATAACAGAAAATGGGACAAGTATTAGAAAGATCACTTAACCTTTACGTACCATGCATAAATTTTCCTAAAAAGCATTCCTAATTTGCACATCGCAACAATTAACGTTGCGTTTTAAAAGCTTCTAACGAGGATCTGAAATTTACAAGGATTAAAATTTATTGGGTACAATAATTTAAATAAAAGTCTGATTTGATAGTTTATGGAGACAAACTGTTTAATCAAATTGTTAATTCTTTGAATATATGACATGTCGATATAGCGTTTTTGACTGATAAAGCGTTATACTATTAAATGTTGATAAAATGTATATCTAACCATGAAAAGTAAAAATGATTAGCTAAGAGTTTACTATCAAATTCAAAACTAATGTAAAAGTCACAAAGGTATAGTAGAAAGTAAAGAGTGGTTCAAATTCGATGTCCAAATAAGGTGAGATACCTTATGGTCTCTTTTCTTAAATAAACTTCTTGAAGTTATCTTGTCGATAACTTCAAAGCGCTATCGGCTTTTGTTCTTCCCCTAGAATCCAAAATTGAAAGTACTGCAAACTCAGCAAGTGCTATTATCTTAGTTATTATTACATATAGAGTATTATAACTAAGACATTTTATAAGCAAAAGGAGATCGAGAAAATGTAGCTATTTTTTGTAACTCATTTGACATCATTTGAATCTTTCTCTACATATACTTATGCTCAGTACTGTTTTAAACATGTTTAAAATTGTATGATATATTTTAAGGGGATCACTTGATGAAAAATCGCAAAAAAATCGATTTTTTTTATTGATGATTTTTATTAAGTAGAATTTCAGCTTTAATTTAATACCTCATTTATAATTTTATGTACATTGTAAGTATTCTTTTTTGTTAAGTAAGTGTAAGTGTAAAAATTATTTTTTGTTTAGTAAATTTTATACGAATAAGTTTCAAATTTTGATTGTTTGCATAGTCTCCTTTCAAAAACACCTTCTTTTGATTTGTTCACTTTACGAACTAAAGATCTCACATCGGTTTAGTTTTGTTTATTTAGGACCTACAAACAAAGTATAAAAACAATTTATAAATACATGTCTTGATAATATTTTGTCTCATTTTCACGTTCAGTTTTGTATAAACCAGTTCGATTTTCGTTTGCGTTTTCAGTCATCTAACATAAGAACTATTGCGTATTATTATTGTGACTTTTCAAGAGTTTTTAGTTAGTGTCCTTGTTTTAGTTATCTTATATAAGCAGATTATTATTTCGTTCTAGTTTTGGTAGCTTTTAATCAGTGTTATTTTTTAGGTATCTAATGTAAGCCGGTGATTTTGTTTTATTTTTGTGACTTTTCGTGAGTGTTTAGTTTAGTGTTTTAATTATTGAGTTATTATACAATCTAATCGAACTTACAATTCCTAGAAGTGACAGACTGTGTAAAAAACGAAAATTCAAAGGTAACCAATTTATAAACATTGATAACCGCCGCGAAAAAACGCCATGCCTTACTATCACGCTTCAACAAACAAGTTCAAAGCCTGCGCCATCTTCTTCAAAAAGTAAACTAAGTGCTTCTTTAGAAAAATGCAACTACGATGACTCTCACATATACGATATTGTTGATTTGAAAAAAAATTTGCAAATCTTGCGAAACATTGCTGTGTGCAAGAAATGTCGTGGTTGTCTACAAATCACTAGAAAACATCTTTCTGGGTTGGCTTGCGAGATAAAATTTTTTTGTAGTAAGTGTGAGGAAAAAACTATTACAAACAATTGTGATTCATTTCCAACTGAATATAATGATGCTCAGTGTATGTTTTATGATCTAAACATTAGATTAGTTTATGGTATGCGATTCATAAGCAAACGTAAGGCTGCCGCTGAAAAACTTTGTGGTATGTAGAATCTTATGGCACCTGTGAGTAATTATCACACTCATGAAGCCTACCTTGGGTCTATCTCCGAAAAAATTTGTAAAGAGTTTATGAAAGAAGCAATCGAGCAAGCTGTAGACCAAAACTCCGAAGAATCTAATCCAAGAGAGCTTGCCATTGCAATTGATGGCTTATGGCAAAAACGTGGCCATACGTCGCTAAACGGCATTCTTTCAGCGTCTTTCCTAACAAATGGCAAAATTATTGATATTGACATTTTCTCCAAATATTGTACATGTAAAAGAAATACTGGTGACTGTCGTACTGCTCATGGAAAAGGTTGCTACGCAAATTTTTCTAGGACAAGTGGTGCAATGGAAGTATCCGGAGCAATTAATATTTTCAACCGATCCCAAGAAAATTATAATGTCCGGTATATCGAATATTTGGGTGCTGGTGACTCTAAGGCCTACCAAGCTGTATGTAATGAGTAGCCTTATGGTAATGATATACACATAAAAAAGGTGGAGTGTATTGGTCATATCCAAGAAAGAATGGGGACCAGATTGAGAAAATTTAAAGAAAAAATAAAAAGTTACCGGATGGAACTGCCTTAGGTGGCAAAAATGGTTTGACGTTATCCGCAATCAAACAACTGCAAAATTTCTATGGTTTGGCAATCAGAAGAAACACAGATTCTGTTGTGAATATGCAGACTGCTGTATGGGCTTTGTACTATCATGTGCTTTCAAGTGACGTAAAACCATCGCACGATCTCTGCCCAAAAGGTCCACTTGGTGTAAGTATAATGCAGCAAAGGTAAACAAGATTATCAACACCAAAAACATTTTCACTTACCTGAAAAGATTATGGACTTCATAAAACCAATATTTCATGATTTGTCCAAGCCAGAGTTGCTAGAGAAATGCTTAAAGGGAAGGACGCAAAACGTCAATGAATCGTTGAATAATATAATTTGGTCATATATACCAAAAAAGATATTTGTCAAACTGCCTACATTGAAATTCGGTACGTATGAAGCTGTTACGAGCTTCAATGATGGCCATATAGGTAAATGTAAATTATTCACCAGAATTGGATTAAAACCAGGGCAAAATTTCATCAAAGTAATGAAAATGTTAGATGACAGACGCATAAAGGCTGCTGAAAAAGCGAACGAAGCGCTGACAAAGAAAATCAGACAGCGTTTATGTTTACTAAAAAGAAAACGTGATTCATATGAAGAACAAGAAGGTGAAGATGTATCATATGCATCTGGAATGTACTGAATTTATTTAAAATGCCTAAAAACATATGTGTCTATAGCAAGAAATACAGTTTTTTTTGAAAACGTTTTTGTTGTTTGCCGAGATACTAGTTTTTTAGTATAAATGAGTAAATATTTCACTTTGTATAACAGCTATGAATTTAAAATTTTGCAGACACATCATACTTGTAAATACGCGAAACTGGAACCTACAAGCCTTATCATACAGCCATTTTATATCAATAAAAAAAATTAAAACCAACAAAAATGTAACTAAAATTTTTAAGTACCAGTAAAAAATTTATTACAAAAAATCTAAAGCGAAAATAATAAATATTTTAGGTGCCACTAACATAAAAAAGCAAGGTCTTTCACATAAAAAAAAAATCAAGTTGATATCTTTCCTGGAACCCGACGAAAAGGTACATAAGTTATAATAACAAAGATAGGGAAAAGTGGTCCCCTTAAACCAAATTTGTTTTAAACAGTCAGAAAGCTGTTTAAAACACAAAAATTTGAAAAAAATCACGGTGGTATTGTTTTTGAAAATAAAGAAATGACTAGTATATTAAATTGAAGGTTAACCCGTCTTCTTTTAAATGATGTATAACTCTCTGTTTCAATTTAAAATCGATTTCACCTAAGAAATATTAAAGGATGATGTGTTTTTGACGTTTTAGTAGAATCACGAAAAAGAAGTTTAAAAGATCGTGGAGGTGACTTGTATATCAAATTGAAGCCTGAACCTTTCTTTTTCAAATCATGTATAACCCGTTGTTTCAGTTTGAAATCGATTTCACCTAGAAAATGTTAAAGGATGATGTGATTTTGACGTTTTAGTAGAATCACGAAAAAAATGATAGAATTTGAAAAAAATTGTGGAGGTTCTGTTTTTGAAAATGAAGAAATGACTTGTATATCAAATGAAATGTTGAACCGTCTTCTTTCAAATGGTGTATAACTCGTTGTTTCAATTTGAAATCGATTCTACCTAAGAAATGTTAAAGATGATGTGTTTTGACGTTTTAGCAGTCATGAAAGAAATATTTGAAAGATCGTGGAGGTCTTATTTTTGAAAACGAAGAAATGATTTATATATCAAATAGAAGGGTGAACTTTCCTCTTTGAAATGACGTATAACTCGTTGCTTCAGGTTGAAATCGTTTTCACCTAGGAAATGTTAAAGGTTGATGTGATTTTGACGTTTTAGCAGAATCACGAAAAAATGATAGAATTTGAAAAAGAACTTGTATATCAAATTGAAGGTTGAACCTTCCTCTTTCATGTGATGTATAACTCGTTATTTCGATTTGAAATCGACCTAAGAAATGTTAAAGGATGGTGTGTTTTTTTAGTATAATCGCGAAAATGATGATAAAATTTGATGGATCGTGGAGGTCTTATTTTTGAAAATGAAGAAATGACTTGTATATCAAATTAAATGCTGAACCTTCCTCTTTTAAATAGTGTATAACTCGTTGTTTCAATTACAATCGATTCTACCTAAGAAATGTTAAAGGATGACGTGTTTTGATGTTTTAGCAATCATGAAAAAAAATATGTTTGAAAGATCGTGGAGGTCTTATTTTTGAAAACAAAGAAATGGCTTGTATATCAAAATTGAAGGTGGAATTTTCCTCTTTGAAATGACGTATAACTCGTTCATTCAGCTTGAAATCGATTTCACCTGGAAAATGTTAAAGGAGAATGTGATGTTGACGTTTAGTGGAGTCATGAAAACAATGATAGAATTTGAAAAAATCGTGGAGGTCTTGTTTTTGAAAATGAAGAAATGACTTGTATATCAAATTACATGGTGAACCGCCCTCTTTCAAATGATGTATAACTCGTTTCAATCTTAAATCGATTCTACCTAAGAAATGTTAAAGATATGTTTTGACGTTTTAGCAGTCATAAAAAAATGAAAGATCGTGGAGGTCTTGTTTTTGAAAATGAAGAAATGACTAGTATATCAAATTGATGCTTGAACCTTCCTCTTTCAAGTGATGTATAACTCGTTGTTTTAATTAATTTGAAATCGGTTCCACCTAAGAAATGTTAAATGATGATGAGTTTCTAATTGCTCAGATTAAAAAGAAAGATTTTTCAATAAAAAAAAATATTATGACGACTTTTCAAAATTGCACATTTTTGAAAAACACCTGTATCTGTGAAACCTTAAGAGATATCGATATGCGGTTTTTACCATACTTTCTCTATTTCTTATAGAAAGAGTAGTTTCTCTTTAAAAATGTACAATTTGGCCCACCTTGTACATTCTAAATGGAGGACTGCTTGTCAGAAGATTTATGACAGTCGGTAAGACTTCTGGATAAATAATTTCAACATACTCCATTGCACTATTTAATTGACTTCGATTGAGATTTGCTCATCAAAATGGATGAGCTACTTTACTGACTAAGTAATTAGCGGAAGTTATCTCCATATCTAAACGGTCTAGAACTTTCAATTTATCCATTTCGTTGAAATCACCATTAATAACGTCGTCTTTAAATTATTGTAATAGATTTAGTAATGTTCTTTTTTAGTGATATGATGGAATTCCCCGAATAATATTGATTTTTAACATAAATAGGTTTAAGCGTAAAACTTGTTTGAAACACAATCTTTTATCTATTACACTAAAATAGTTTAAAGCAATAAAAAAAATGTACTTTGTTTGAAATGCATAAATATATTTTTCTCTACAATCAACAGAGTGATGATGAAATGCTGATAGAAACCTTATTTTAAATTCAATACGTGTACAAGTTTACCGTTTTGTCAAAGAAATATGAAACAATACAGAAAGAAATACCTCCTGTTTGTTAACTGTAGTATATGTACTGCCTATTTGTGGGTATATTGTATTTCTCTCATTTTTATATAGCACCGTAATGGTAATATAAATGCTTTTGTTTTTGTAAGTTTTTCATAATCTTCTAATTAAAGTGTACAAAAGAAATCTTCGAGTAATATATTAGTGCTTATTTTGGTGAAACCTAAATTATAGCACCTTTATTTGACAAAATGCGATTTTAGTTAAAACTGTCAATTCATGGGATATTCTAATCGAAGGTGAAGACATGAAGCAAATTTGTGAAGGCTAAAAGAAAAGGAAATCCGAGTGGAAGTACCTCACATCTATTTCATAATAAGATGTCTACATTTGAGAAGAAGTTTAATCCAATACAACCTAAACTTTAGAGGACTATAATAAGAAAAGGCAGCATGGAGAATTGTTTCTATCGCCAAAATAAAGTGTGGAAACTGAGAAGGAGATCGCCATTTGGTGTCTCTTCCGCTAAATGGCGAGAAGAATACCCCGTCAGTTTTCATTCGGTTGTAACATTAAAAGGTGATAAAGGGTGTATCCCCCAATATTAGTATTTGCTTCAGATTACTAATATTGTAATTTCATAACACAATTAGGATTTTAGTTGGATCACTTTGGCAAATTATTTGTAGAATCCTAAATCTCGGGCGAAGGCTGGAAGTAGATCTTAGAATTTTATTTGAAATATCAAATGCATTGGGTACCGTAAACTTGGGTAGATTTGGCCTATTTTTGAAAGTGGTACCATTTCTCCAGCATGAGTTATACATACATTACAAAATACACCACCTATTCTGAATTAGATTACTAGAAAGTAACAATTAACCGAATTGAAAGTATCTTTAGTAACATATCTTGTTGCAAAAAACTACTGAATATCATTTTTCTATCAAAAGTTATTAGTCAAATGTAAACTAATGCCACCCAAGTTTATACAGGTTAATTTTTGAGATACGGAGTAGCATACTAGAATGGTAGGTATTAGGAATCAAACTGAAGAGATTTTCTTAATAAAGTTTTGTTAAAAACTTAATAGTTATATACAGTATGCCTCCGGATCAAGTTAAAAAGGTGACAAAAAATTATTACTGAAATTTCAAACTTATCTCAGCATAAATAATGGGTCGGATATGTTCTAACCACTAAATCACACTAATTTTACACTACATTGAACAATGACGATTGTAAGAGTTCACCAAGCGCGGTAAACACGGATTAAATAACAATTAGTAATAGAAACGGGCAATCGAAAAAAACACTGATCTCGAGTGGGATAGCTAGAAATTAAGAAAGGAACGTGTCTCAAAAGCTTTGGCGAATCAACAAAGCCAGTTCATTTGTTTAAATGAAAATAGTAAGTTCATAGCCGATCGACGTCTACGAAGCGTTCGCAAAACGAATACAGTTTATCTTTGCTCATAGGACCAATAAGGCAATGCGAATTTGTGAGCTAGATAACGCACAAATCTAACTTGCAAGGCCTCAATACAATGTATGTATACAGCTTATGCAAGATTCTATAGAACTGAACCAAAATTAAGAATGCTGTTTACATAAGCCATGTACAAAGATTTGATGAAATGTAGATCAGTAAAAGAATTGACGTTCTAATAATAATGAAACCCAAGGTTCTGATTATCTTGCTGATAAGTTACTCTACGTGATAGAAGAATAACAGCTTGGAATCGAGCACTAATCCCCGATCCTTAACCTTATACGACACTACTGTTAAGGGATTATGACCAAGGTTGTGGTTTTGACTTATAATGTATCTTTTTCTGGAGATCGTTATTTAACAACATTTATCATAATTAGTTTATATTTAAAAAAGATAATTATACAGTAGCTTTTGCAAGCGATTAAGGTCCATTTGAAGCTTATCGTAATCATAAGTAGATGCAACCTTGGAACATATTTTGCAACCATCATGTCGTTTATATATGCCATAAACAGAATTGGACCTAAGGTACTCCTGAAGTAACCGGAAAAAAGTTAGATAAATACTTATTAATTTTTACAGCCTGGCATCTGTCAGAGATATAAGATGCTAACCTCATCAAAAAGCCATCAGTCAAGTTAAATTTTTGTAATTTGGTCAGGATGCAACTTGTCAATTTCTACTTCCACTGTTATAGATGGGAACTACGTACGCTATTTTCCACGTCGAGACGCATATGACGAGCGGTTTAGCGAGTTCAGAGATGCATATCTTTAAAAAAATATCCACAAACCCATCAGAATCTGAACTTATCTTATTGTCAACTCGAATGAGAATCTGCGCTACATATTCGATTGAGAACCAGGATTGGAAACTGGATTTTATAATTACCATTATGTAAAATGATGATTATCGAGACCTACGAGTGGATCATCGCAAGAGTGCATAGAGTTCATCGCAGCCGAATTACACAGGATCAGATCTAAAGTTTTACTATTACAAATAACTATTGTATTAAATTGAGTGAAATTACAATAAGACAAGACTATAAGAAAATCTTTTGAACGATCAGAGCTGCCAGAAGGAAGTATCCATATAATATTTTGTAGATTGAAATCGCCGATGATTAAAAGGTCGTCCTCTGTATTTTGGTCACGTACTAGCTATGTTTGTTAAAGAAACACTGAAACGGACAGAGGATCACCGGGAGGAAGATAAACACAAAACAAAATCACACGCGTCACACCACACTACACACACAACCAAAGTCTTCGACAGCTGCAGTAAATTCCGGTAAAGGAGTAACGCAAAATGTTTTTCCTAACAGCCATAAGAACTCCACTTCCATCACTCTTAAGGGAGTCGAAAGTATTCCTATCCCTACGGTAGATAACTTTCCGTCAAAGATCGAGTTGTTTAGAAATGTTTCCGTAATACAAATCAAATTGTATGCAAAATTAATCGAGTTCTGGTAACACTTAGCAGTTTGTAACAAAATATATGGATAGGGTAGGTTATTAAAGTTTCAGAAGTTTAAGTTTCAAAGATTAGTTCGACACTAGTATATAATAATCTAAAACCGAGTAACACGTACAAGTAGAGCTAATACTAACACTAATGCTAATACTAGACCTAGAACTAAAAACAGTTGGGTTGAACCGTACGTTTCTTTAGATAGAGCCGAACCGAACCTAACTCAATCTACTTTCAGAACTAATACTGGACCACACTGGAACTAATACTGAAACACAAATGTTTCTAGTTCTTGGGGGGTCGGTCAGGAAGCGGAATCAGCCAAAAAAATCGAGTTATATACTCGCATTTAACATCTTAAACCTCTTAGAGGCAGCCAGTGTACAAGGGGTCCGTTGTGGCCTAGGTGCCGCGTATAGAATACGCACTCCTCGCTCCATACATACATACATAGTTATGATTGAATCAACAAGCGTCTCTGACAATGTTAATTACACAGCTTAAACTAAGAAAATTAATTTGGCTAATGAAACGTTGAGGAAACATAATTGTAATCCTACAGTCCATAACATTTTTTATATACATGAAGTTTTTAATCATAATAATTTAATCATTAAGCTTATTGTGGACTGAGACACAACACTTAAATTGAGTTAAATGTGCTGATGACATATTTATTGTTCAATTCCAAATTAGTGCTATATATATATATATATATATTATATATAGTATTATTAATTAGTTATAGTTATGTATGTCAAAAAGAGATGAAACTTTCTGTAATGTTAGATAACCATTTAATTTCTCCTCACGTCGAATCAAACTATAATTTTAAAACCTAGAAATCAGAAACTAATCTAGAAACTTGCCTTTGGGGTCGGTTAAAACAGTTTAAACCAAAAATGATAGTGATCACAAAGGTTGACAGTGCGAGTAAACGTGCCGTTTTATAAAGGAAAAGTTTTGTCTTCAGCAAATGCGTGACTCGTTTATACGTTTTATTAGAGACGATTCTTTCTGCTTTCTACAATCATTTTATTTTTGATTTATTAAATTCTACAAATGAAGAAATTATAAAATTTCTTGGAAAATGGGATCAAAAATTGTTGTTGAGAAAATTCTATTGAAAAACCATATGGTCAAACAGAAATGTTAAAGTTTCACTTGAAAATCGTTTTAATAACGGGTTTAATGGGATATTAAAAAAGGGACACAATGAATGAACATGTGTTATGATTTCTATAGGTTTGAAAGGATGATTTTAAACGTAGTGTTAATAGATTATAGACTACATCATATTGTAATAATTAGGTTAGATCTCTTTTATTTATGGTTTTTTTTTCTCCACCTTGAATGTGAAATTGAAGTTATTTTTGAAACATATCGCACCAAATTAACCTGAATATATTACCTACCTTTCAAATCTAATTTTACATCAAATTTAATATCTTACGCTCAACCCAACACGTAATAACACATTTATTAATCTCAAACTCCCATTTAACCCTCTTTCATCGACTATAAATTGACCTCTTCGTAACCATACATTAACCATTAACCCATCCGTTTCTAATTCTCTAACTCATTTTATATTAATCTAGGTAAAATTTCCTTTCTCTATAAGTAATCTCTTATAAAGATTTGAGAAGAAAGCTAAAACAAAAAACAATATGTTGGAAAACAATTCTTGAATAACAATAGGATTGAATTTACTTTTCTTTTGCGGGTTAGAGGTTGGTTTAGGTTTTCACTTAGTAATTGATTTCTCAAGCTCAAAGTATTGAAATAGAGGTCAATTCATTATCTGTGTGCGTATATCTGTGTGAGAGGAAAATACAAAAAAAATAGGCGAAACTCGGCAATAACTATAATTAATATTTTCCCATAATTCGCGCGATATGCGAAAGCTTCGTGACCTTTATACGGTCGTGAAAATGAGCGTGCAAGTGAAAATCTAACGGAAATAAATCGTTTTAAAGGGAAAAGTGGTATTATTTATTAGAAAACTGTTTGAAGATTTAAAAAAATCTTGAAGTTGAATTGGATAACAACCTGAATAAGTATTTAACTAATTCTTTTATATTTTCTCGAAACAATGTACTATAAATATTGTACCATTGTAGCCTCTAATTTTTATAGAAAATAAGCAATGTGAGCAGAATAGCTTCTTGTAAATTAAGAATAGCAATAATGCACGAGCAAACAAAAACAATTTCTTTAACATGTAATACGCAATTCTTTATTATACTTGTTTACTTAGGTATCTAAGACTTTAATTGTTGAAACTAGTCGTAAGTAATATTTCAGTTTCGATTTCAATATCAAGTTATGTTCTCTTGCAGTATGAACGATATTTTTACGGTATTTATTTTTCTATTATTATTTGTTCATTTATTTCTACTATCTACTTTCTGATATTTTTATATTTTCTCTAAGAAATCTTTCACCATGCCAATATGCAACACGTTTCATATCGTTTAATCATGTTTGATGATACTCTAAGGTCTATTACTACCATCTTTTAATCAAATCAGAGTACATAAAGTAGCCGTAAAGAGGAGATGTTCAGAGCTATTCATGGTTGTGAAGACATTATTCTTCGCATTATTCTGAAGGTTTTTTATGATTGTTTTTTTAATTGTTTATAATAACAGTATAGAACTGTTTAAAGTTATTCAATTGAAGATCTGGGTGTAAAAAGAGGTAGCTCCACTTTAGTAAACTTTTGGGAACCATAAAACAATTCTTTTAATAGAAAAATATCAATCCAATTTGGATTTTGGTTATGTTATTGTGAGAAAATGTTGTTGATTCGTTTGATATGTGGACAATTAAAAAATAAAATTGATTGGAAATTGTTAATCAAACTACAGGTCAATCTAAAAATAACTTTTAAATTGTTTGTCACCACTCATACAAAAAAGAACCTATAAAATGATAAAATTATTTACAAATATTAAGCAATATCCAAGCTAGTCACCTATCTACTTTCATAATCATTTGTAGAAGATTTCAATGCATTTACTTCACAAGAGGATACTGAAGAATTTTGTCATAGCACCGTTCTTGTCGTTCACCGGAACATATTGTTTAGTGAGGTTTTGTATATTCGCTATTTTACCTTCTTTCAATGGAAGAAGTTCATTATACGCTTTTCTGCAAACTTCAAGATCATGTATGATCTAATGACCTCCCTTTTGAAAGTTATGAATTCTTGACTAAACACAACATTATGGGTCTTAAAACATGTTAATAAATAAGTCTTATAGTTAAAAATTTGTCCTGTGTTAAATGAGGTACATCAGATTCCTTGGATGAATTTTTTACTATTTGCACCCACTCTTCGGACAATATTACCTTTTGCTGCTTCCTTTTCTGTGTTTCGACCAGAGCATAACTGCGATCGCATGGCAAAGAGCTATGCCCGGCTTCAGGGTACTGGTGTCCTGGAGCTATTTATTTCATAATGATATTTCCTATAATTGCTTTAAGAAGACAGAATTCAAGACAACAACACATCCAATGGCGATAATGTTGGGCTACATATTTCTGAGGCAGGAGATAATATGAAACAAAGTTTCGTTAGGTTGGGATTATCTGCTATTGATAAAGAGGAAAGCGAGTTGGTAACAAACTTTATTTCAGAAGGTTGTTGTAATAAAAAATACTATTGCATTTTTTATGTTACCACTATGACAATGTATCACGAAAAATGATCGAGAATAGAAGAAACAATAGTTTAGTTGTTAGTCATAGGTGTCGGTTTTTGAAAATACACCCATATGTATTTTTTGGGTGCTGAAAGAAACTGAATTGGAACAAGATTTATACGAAAATAAAGCTCTTAAGAAAAAAGGTTTAAAAAAATGCTTGTAGTAAATGCTGGGACTGAATTGGGAAAAAAGCTCAATAATACATAAAACTTTTAAAAAACTATTCGGCAACTTCAAACTAAAAAAAACAATAAACACTTTTTATGGATGCCCACGCAGAACTTACGTATTCAGTGCCTATGTGTATGTGTGCTCATTAAAAATATTGTATTGGTATATGCGCACCTGCATCTTGCGCCTATGGTACGTTTGCATGTCTTCTTCCACCAGTGTTTGAACTTCTGAGATGAAGACATTGAATTTATCATCAGTATTTAACATTTTAAAAGTAAAATCAAATTTTAATAACAGCCTATAAAATCTACCAAGTCATTTGGATGCAATTCAAGTCCTTCGGAGATAATATCAAGTGTTCTGGAAGCATCTCAATTTTTCAAGAATCGGTATCATTTGATACGTTTGGAAGTATTAGAAGTCTTTTGGAAGTAGTTCAAGCCTTTAGGAAGTATTTCATATCTGTTGGAAGCAGTCACAAGTCTTCAGAAAATAGTATCGAGCCGACGACATAGCTCGGGGATATAACAAAACCATTCTGTTAAATTTTCTCCTTTCTGGTCACACAAAGTTTGCGCCTGATCGTTATTTTGGCATTTTTAAAGCTAAGCACGCTTTTAGTAATGTCGATAAATACGAAGATTTACTACAGTGGTTTGCTTGGTACAATCGTCACCAAGGGCTTATAGTAAAGTTGTATAGGCCGAGATAGTTTGGTATGAATGAAACAGCTATCTTAAATCATTTTTTAAGTCACTGGTTGTCATAAAATCATTTTATTAAAATTTTTGTAAAATATAGCATTGTTTGATAAAGCGATTATAGCAGTATTGTAAGGTTTTTCGAATACTCTATTAACATTTTGAGAGAGACTTTCAACAGAAATATGCTAATACTCTTTATTAAAAAAAGCCGACTTTTGTTAATGTGAAAAAAATGTTTTCTAAAGAGTCTTCTGCTACAGCCGTTCATTAAAACGACAATCCACCAAGCCACTATCTTCTAAATATTCGGAAATGTGTTTGATGTATTAGACGCAGAAGACACAACGTCAATCAAAATTTTAAAGGACATTGGAAACATAAGTAGCAAAACTGCTAAGTTAAAAAAGAAAAAGAAATGGTTATGGTTAATGCAAAAATCATGGTTTTTCTAGACTGAAAGATATTTCTAAATGTTTGAGCAAAGAACTCACAGTGCTGGACAATAAATACAATATTGGTGAAGCATTATTATATAAACTTGCACATATAACCTCGGTAGAAGTGGAACGAAATTTTTCAATATTATAAGAATATAATATACTACAAGAATATTTTACATGCAAACAGATAAGTTTTCTTTTTGATAATTTACATTGTTTTACTTTACATTGCCTTATTTGTGGTTTTGTTTTACTTTATTTTACTTCGTTTAATGTTATAGATTTTAAAGACCCATATTTCATTATAACAGTTATTACAACAGTTATTATTATAACACCATATTTTGATTTTTAATACAGACAGAGAAAATACCATTTATTGGCTATCGACCCACCGTAGTGGGTCTTATCGCATAAATCAAAGGTTAATTACACTTCTAGACTTCTTATACAAGAAGTTTTTCAAATAGACTTCTTTAGTCCAGCGTTTGTTTAGGTACATTAGTTGTTAGTATGTGCCTGTACACAATCAAACGTCTGTAACTGCTTTTTTAAATGTGTATTGCTGTCTTTGTCGAAATTCCTTTCTTCATGTAGGTTAATCATTGGAAGTGTTTAGCTCTTTTAATTATTTCTAGTTGCTTTTCCTTGTAATATTTTTTTAGTTGTAATCGTTTGTCCAGAGATATGCTTACGTATTTAATATTTTTTCAGTTAGTCTTCTTGAATTTTCGTTGTTGTTGTAATAAAGAATTGGGAGTTGGAATGTGTATGGGTTGGGCTGGAGTTTCCATTTGTATAACCACGCAACATAAGTTTTTATATGTGTTTAAATTGGTCGAAATATGCAGTAATACCCTGGAAGTATGAACAATATTACACGGTAAAATAAAAAGAAATGTATACTAGTATCGGCAAGAATGAAAAAAACACTGCTTTTAATACAGTTTCTAGTCTTTTAGTAGTATTTTAACAGGTTTAAATATACAGGGTTAGGTTGAGTTGGGTTTAGTCGTGCATCTGAAGACATATTTTTAATAAAGGCCTCTACAATGAATAATTTCTGAAATAGATTACTTTATAAATTGATTTGGCAAACTCTGTAGATTTAAATTGAAGTAAAACTAGGACTTCATTTCTAGGTCTGGTGTTACTTCTAGTTTTATATCATTAGATCTAACTCTGGATTTAGAGCTAGAAATTTTCAGGTGTAGCAGTATATTTTTCAAGACGGCAAACCCGAATGATTCTAGTTTTTGACTCAGCAGACATCTGTGGGTCTAAAATGGCCAAATAGTGACGGTTTGGAGTATTTTACAGACCCTTCTCCCTCTCTTACGGCCCATCGTGACATTTTATAGGGGAAAAACTAAATTCTCTTCATCCTTTCTTCCTCTGTCTTTGATCTCCTACTCCCGGCCACGATAACACGTTGAACACAGCGGATGCAAACCAACTCCTTCCTCCACTTCTTCTATGCACCTGACACGATTTAGTTCATTCGACAACCCCCTACATATTCCGTACCTGCATTCGATTGGCAGCGGTACAGTACACAGAACAACCATCCCCAATCCCTTTAAAAAAATCCTATAACATACCTGGACACGGTGTATTTGAATCCTCTTCCCTCCCCTTCCACGTTCTGCCTGTTCCGAACACTTTAGATTATTCTGTTACCATACCTACCTGGAAGTGGAGTTCCTTCCACTCCTATCTTCTCCTCGTCCATACCTTTTCGGCGACAGTTCCTATTCCATTGTCTGCTTCTCCATATTCCTTGCACGAATCCTCTGACCGCATTTCCTCTGACATACAACTCTAGCCCCCTCAAAGTAACCACACGCAAAAAGAGTGTGCTCCACCGTGTCCTTTTCCTTGCAGAACCAACACTCATTGTTGTCTGCTTTCCCGGTCATATACAGCTAAACACCATGACCACATTTCCTTCTTCTTCACGGTGTAATGTCTGATAAGAGCACTTTCGTCCAGCTGAGGTAACCGTTCCATTTTTCCTGCCACAGCTCCTTCCTCTTGTCCTCTTACAGCAGGCGTCTCTGCTCTATCAACAACTTGTGAGGTGGCATACAAGCAATGACTTCCGTGGTATCCCTCGACATTGTCCGGGTTAGTCGTAAATCTGAAGAATTTTTTTAATGAAACCCTCCACAAGCAATAGTTTTTGAAATAGAGTACTTTACAGATTGGTTTGGAAATCCTATATATTTCCATTGACCTTGAAATCCACTTCTAGGTCTAGTGCTAGTTCTCGGTTTATATCATTAGATCTAGAATTAGAATTAGAATTAGAATTCGGGTTTAGCTGTACAAGTCTCAAGACGGCTAAACCTGAATGTTTCTAGTTCTAGGTCTTGTATCAGTTCTAGATTTACTTCAGATCAAATATACGGGGTTGGGTTAGGTTTGATTGGGTTTATTCGTGCATCCGAAGAGATTTTTTTAACGGAAGAGTCTATATTGAATAGTTTCTGAAATAAAATACTTCACATTAAATCATATATGCATTGGAAACCCTGTATATTTCAATTCAAGTAAAACTAGAGAACTAGCACTAGACCTAGAATTAGGATCTTTTTTTTAAATTTTTGTATGAAAGGGAGCGCACTCATTTCATTCGTTCAACCCAGCTCTGGGGTGCCAAATATCTTAGGAAGACACTGTATATGGATAACTAAATTTATATACGATAAAAATGGAAAATATGAAGTTATATGCAAAAGTATATAAATCCGGTCTCTAGTAATCAACGTGATGATTATCCATAGTAATCAGCAATAGTAGTTATATAGTGTGGGTGATAAGATAAAGGAGAGCCTTGGGCAACATCTTGCATAGGAGAACCTGTATTATTTATTTGGATTTTAATTTGTTGGGTATATTCACGTTGAGTACATTCATTTTGTAAATTAATTCTTTGTGCTACACACTATAGAATGCTTTATTGATGTTTAAAAGACTACTACTATATGTTTCTTCAATAGATGCGGTTTTCAATGTTTTCATATAGCGTGGATAGAATACTATTAAAATTTACTTTTTAATCACCTAAACTAACATTTTTGAAGCATATTTTTGGGTGCTTTGCTTATGATAATGACCCAAACCCAAGCTTACTACCATGACAGCTCTAGAAAACTTAGTAAGCCTTCTTCAAAATACAGCTTCGCAAAGAAATACAAAGAAATGAGCCCTAACAATGTTAGATTACCACAATATTTAGCACATATGTACAGCTATCCAGGGTACACCAACATAGAAGTGAAAATCTAAAATGGTTAGGTTTGCACTTAAAACAAAAATTATGACTGCTCTGTCCAATTTGGGAGGTAAAATAATATAGGTTGAAAATTTAAACAAAAAAGATCATTCGTGGTTTTTAACTTTTTGATTATTGTGCTTGTAAGAATTGGCTATTATGGAAATTACATTAGTGATGATTGTGTTAATAATTCCTGTTTAAGAATAATTTAAATAAAAAGTAACTAAAGTCACTCGACTTAGCCAAAAAATATTAGTCCTTAAATAATAAAAAAAATATTAGTGTAACTTATTAGTTAGTATAATAACTTTGTCACCAGATGGAAATCTATATGATTTGAAAAGAAAAATCTTTTATCAAAAAAAAAATGCTGTTTTTAAACTAAAAATTATTTCTCTTCTTTATCTGAACAAATATCCATTAAAAAACTAATTTGTTTCTAAAATTTTAGATATTTTAATTGATATATCGTCATTGTAACAATTTTAAATTTTACTTAATCACTCTTCATGTAACTACAAAAGAAATGCTCGAAAACTAAAAAAAATTAAAACGAAAGTTTTCGAGACAATAAAATTAATCCAACGAAAGTAATCTTTATTTTATCTGTTTTTGCATACTTTTCACAATAAAAACATCATAGTGTCACGAAAAATCGTGATCTCTTCATTTAGAACAGTTGGAACGACACTTTTACAAAATTCATTGCATCAAGATCATTCTTTTCTTATAATCTTTATCTCCACCTCCTTCTGTCTCCTCAAAACTCAGTTTCTCCACGGTCTACATAAATAATTAGATATATAAAGTAGGGATAGAAGGAAGCTGACCGGTAGTTTGCGGTTGAACGTTGCTTCTTTCGGTTCGCTAGAAGAACTCAGTCGCCGACACACTTTGAAAGTACAAGAATCTCAACAACATTTATCATTATGTCCATTATTGTACAAGGTTGTTTCTTACCGTTTCTTTTAACGTTTATCGTATCTGGAGCAGTCGGCAGATGTCTTCCATACCAAAAGTGTCACCAAGGAAACAATGTGGTTAACGTATTTAACCCTCAACATTATTTAGATCAGTTACCATCTTTATCGCTTCCATATCGAAGTAACATGGTTATACCATCACCGTACATTCCAATTATTAAACCATCGGCAACAACAACCACTAAAGTTATTAATATTGTGACCAAATACGTTAGTGTTAATCCGGTGTGTATAAAATTATCGCGAAAAAAACCACCGTGCAAATTAAAAAGAAATAACATAAAAAATAATCCAGACATATTAATTACAAAGGAATATTTTATACACGATCGAAATAAAATCAATATTACAAGTACAAGTGGAAGAAAAAGTAAGTTATTAACTAAAACTGATTTGGATGAGCATCAAATCGAACGTACCCTAGACGAGATTAATTTGGATGGAAGTGAAAATGACGGTTTTTCTGAAATTGCTAAAGCCATATCCTCAAATCAGAAACAAACGCCCGTTCTGACGTCTTCAAAAATTCGTGAGATGTTAATCGAAGATAGATTGGATCATTTAGAAGAAATTTTACCGCATTATACTCGAAGAAGAGTTTACCAAACTTCAACAATAACCGTAACAAAAACTAGAAACGATTTGCGATTGATGGCTACACTTATGGTTAAAAACTGTATACCCCAAGGATACGAATATTGTCCCCCAAAAAGGAGAAGATCAAAAAATAGTTCAATTATACAAAATCGAGATGATCAGGACGGTGAAGATTAATAGAAATAATTTTTTAATTTATTTTAAATGTAATTAGTACAAAATAAAACAATTTTTATCTTAAAATTTTCTTTTAATACAAATTATCTAATTGACCATCAACATTCGTTTTAAAGATAACTATCAAACTATGCGCGTACTCAAAGTCTTCAAAGTAACGTTTTAAAGGTGGCAAGTTCACGCGTTTCAGGCATTGTTTTTTGTAATTTGCAAGATTACATCTTGTGGAATGGTTGCTTTAAACGGTTTTTGCTATTTTATGGTTTAAACTACCGGTAGCTGATTGATCGAAGGTGATTACACTGAAATGATTATCACGTAATTGTTATTTATGGAAGTAGCGCAAGACGAGATTATATCTTATTGTTTTACTAAATTTTTAAAGCAGTTATGTCAGAAAATAAAGGATATATAACTTTTTTATTAAGGAATTTACCTTGCTTTTTCTAACTGCTTTTAAAATTAAGTGTTTTTGGGATAACTTTGAAAAATTTCTTTTTTAAAGAGGTATAGTCATTTTTTAAATAGTTTATTGATAAATAGTAAATTATTTAAATAATAATTATAACAATGTTATAATTTTGTCTCAAATCCTGTTTTCTTCAAATTTATCTGGTTATGAGCTTCGTATAATTTATCTTAATCTGTGAACTATTTAAGGAGAAACCAAAAAAATGTTAGTTTATAAAATTCTTAACGAAAAGGTATAAAACTGCGTAATTTGTATATTAAATCGACCTGATAAAAAAAGGAAGCAATCATGAATCATTGTGCAAATATTGAAGACAATAATGATAGCTGAAACAAAGACAGGAGAAACTATTAATAAAAATAAACCTCAAAAAGTAATTACTTATTAAATTATTTGTACAAATTAGGTCATTAGATTAAAGTGCAAACTTAAAAGATAAATTAAAAAGCAAAAAGATAAATATGAATGTAGAACCGGGATTTGTGGCTAAATCGTAATAAAGAATCTTTAATAGATTCGAAAAAGTATCACAATGATATCTTGAAAATGGATTCCGTTCACTCCAGTTTAAAAGGAAGTTTAGAAATCATAAATATATTAATGTTGCTGTTTCTGAATTTAGTATGAAGCCGTAATCATTCCGATAGAATCTTGTGTTTCTATAAAATGCGGATTTAAGAAGAAAATGAAAACTCTGACTCGCTTGAATACGCTACTAAATCCTGTTTATGGAATTTTCTGCATACCAAGAAACGTACTACAAGAATACCATACTATGTGATAGTGAAACCGATGTTTTTGTTAATTTGTTTTCTACTATTCACACACCATCTGCCAACGAAACGTTCATTGAATCTGAATTCAATAATTTACCACACTGTCTTCAACTTACTACAGAAGAGAAACTAATCAAATGATGGCAATGTTTCCTAACAAGAACACTGTTGGAAATGATTGCCGTTATATATTTGCTTATCCTCTTAAAATTGTTTTGAATCTGGCAATTGCTACTTGCGGATTTCCAAAACGTTTGAAAAGAACAAGAATTTTGCCGGTAAATAAAAAAGATGATCGTACATCGATTTCAAATTATAAGGCGATCTCTATAATTTCCAACTTTGCCAAGTTATTTGAAAAAATATATGCTTTTTATATCAATTTCACAACATGGTTTAATTTGTGGACGATCTACAACTACCAACATAGCTGCAATTTCAGAGCATATTTGTAATACTATGGACTATTTATACTGATCTATCCAAAACATTTGATCTAATTGAACATAATATTCTCCTAGTTAAATTAAACTCTTTCGGATTTGACCTGTAAACAATTCACCTACCGTCGTCTTATTTGCGGGATAGAAAATATTACGTTGCTTGAACATAATATTCTCCTAGCTAAATTAAGTTCTTTCGATTGAATGTCTGATGTTCACGAACGCAGATGATATTAAGGTCTTCAACCAGATTTCAACGGTGACTGATGCTGATAGCCTACTACAAAATCTAATAATAATAATACAATAGTGTAAGACATAAATTTCAGGTAAATACTGACAAATATTATATACTTACCTATAGCAGATGTTGAACACCATTAATTTATTCCTACAATATTGACGCTAATACTTTAAGTCTTGTGGAGAAGTACAAGGATTTGGAGGAGTTATTTGAGGCTAGCCTTACTATTAAACAACACATCACTGAAACGTGTTCGAAGACCTTTAGAACCCTTGGTTTGGTGTTGAGTGTGTTGTTTAGTATATTTCATTGACGTAAGTCTGCTGAAAGAGTTATACCACAAAATGAACTACTGGTACGTCATAATATGGTTAATATAATAAAAACAGACTAACAATTTCTTTCTATTGAAGCTTATACTTATAAAAGAAAAGCAGAAAGGACAAAAACTGACTAAATCATTTTCCTGAGTTGTTAGCGATTTGGCCAACCACATTATAAAGCCACATATCATTGAACTGACAATCTGTTATAGTGCTTCTATGCCAGGTTTTTATTTTTCTCAAGCTGATAAAAGACTGTTCAATAGTACATGTCTTTCAAGATAATAGTGCTATAATAGAGTGGGTCTTTCAGGGGAGAACTGTCAGCCTCTTTTATGACATCCGCAACACTTAATTATTTTGCCATAGTTTTGCCATAAATCGATTTCGTTGTTGATATTTGATAAATTGAGTAGAAACTTCACCAACTTCTACGTCATGTAAGTCAAAATTATGGAATGGAATACGTTCACCACAGGTTCCATAGACAAGTATTTGGCTATCAAAATAAGGCTGAGAATAAACGAAAATCTATAAGCTGATGCATGGAGCTGATAGGCATTTTTTCTCGCACTATTTTCTTCCGGTGACAAAATTTTAATATTATTATAATACGAGTGATCGTATTATAATCATATCTTCGGTGTTCCAGATTTAAGACAGACTATCAGCGATCTCGGTCCGACAGATTTAATTTATTATCGAACAGTGAGAGAACAAAGCTTTCTTATCTATTTTTTCTGCGTAGGATTGCTTGCTAAGATGGAGATGAAAGGTGGTGTTTCTTTCATCTCCATCTTTGTGGGGATGCATACCTCACAAATACTAGTATTTACGTTTTGCGTATCAATAGATCGAAACCTTTTTCCATGCCCAAAATAATTCTTTAAAATCACATCGCTTGCGTTAATTCGCAGCTTATATAATACCTCAAGATTACACTTACAATAATTTTTATCTTTCAGAGCGCAGTAGTGGAAACCGCAAAATTATACATTCATTCAAAATGTCATTTAAGGTAGTTAAGCAGCATATGTAAAAAAAAAAAACACTTTTTTGGACCATATATATTACCACCATATTATTATTGGACCGTATATACGAAAGTATTTTCCAGAAATACACTCAATCATATAGTACAAGTCTGCTTTTGAAAGAAATTCCTAACTTAATTGGCATAGAATCTATGGATGCCTGACATACTGTTGTAGAAGTTTGTATAATTCAAACTACGCCAAATATAGGAGATAATATCATTATTATAGTAAATAGATTTTACCATATCATAAATTGCACTCTTTACAAAGGTATCAGACGCAAGAATGTTTGGTCAACTACGCTAGACATTCAAATATCTTCATTAAAAATTTGCTATAAGTTTTATACAGTGTGCGGTAAAATTATGGAATAAATTCACTACACTTTTATGAACATTGTAAATACACATACATAACTACAAAACATATGGCTATCAGGAAGTAAATCTTATAGGCTTATGATGTGTTTTGAAAAACCAAAATAGAGTTATTTCGCCGTTTTTACATAATAAGGTTTATAAGTGTTTTGTTAAATTTATTCCAAATTTTGCTGCTCACTGTATACTTAAAATTGCCTATACGAAGGACGAAAAATTTATATTTCAAGGGTTGCTCTATCTATATTTTCTTTAGGTTTATAGCAGTACTAACAACATTACATCCGTACTTTAAAACCTAGATTTCGTTTCTCAAGAAATAATTATAAACTTAAATATTCGCTTACTTGCCTTATTTTTTGCAGCTTTCGGTCGTTGCTTCTTCTTCAAGCTTTTTCTCCACGTTTTTCTCATCCATCCGTAAGGGTTGGGTTCTTTCCATGATTTGGTCGATAATAGGTCATTGATTTGTTCTCATCATGTTTCATTCCCATTATGGCAAAATTCCATTATTTTTGAAGTGTTCTTACTTCACCTACATTTCTTTGGATTGTGATTTCCTATCTTCACTGTCTTCTATTTTGAATAATAGACAAATAATACTGTCACTTCTTGAGCTAGTCTGAGCCAGTCTGCTTACACTGATTGAATCCCTTCCTAAACAACATTTTTGTGATAGTAGTCACTATTCCTATAGTTTCTTGATATTAGCCCTTTCTATTGTGAACACTGCTCTATGTGCTTTTGTCTGTTCACTACTACTTCTCACACGTTACTAAATGATACTCGTCTAACGTATTTCTGATATCCCTATATTTCTAAAATTATTTCTGAAATCAAGGACTTCCTCACTTATGTAGTAGTGTATGTTCTTGGTCTGTATCTATGTAAATACCTGCATTGTTGCTGTTTTAATGTTCTTGTTGTTGAACCAACTAAGAGCGATTTCTTAGTTCTATACAGCTGTTTTTGTTTTGTTGGTAAATTTAGTTTATTCATAGCGTGTTATTGTACTAATACTTTCTTTTAGCCTTAATCTTTTGTTGACAATTGTTCAAAGGCGAACAGTTAAAAATAAGAAACCTTTTAAGAAGACTATTATATGACACTTGCAGGTGTCATATAATAGTCTTCGAGACATATTTTGATGATAAAGTTGTTTAAACCTGATTTCGTAGTTAAATTAAGATGTGTACAGTTTAGCTCGTTGATCAAGGTAGCTGATTCTCTTTGAACGAAGTTCCTCGTTAGCGCGTCATCTAACACCAAACGTTCTATTACGGTGATGAGTATTTTGAGTGGTTCGATGTTTGCTACTGTAACATTCATGATGAGACGTTTGCTTCACACTGGCCCTTACTACCGTAGAGTTGGTAACTGATTTCTTTATTCTCTGAGCTTGCAAATTAAGACAGGTTGATTTATTTATGGAATGTTTCTTGTTTATACCTGTCGATCAAAAAGCTAGAAATCTCTTGTATCTAGGGCTTTTAATAATGATATTTCGGGATTAAAATTTATCGGGATCGTAGAAAATTTCCCAGCTGATATTGAAAATCGGCATTGAAATTACCGATAAAATTACCGATATTTTGATATTAGAATTATATTCAACTAATTACAAAAAAAAATAATTAATAGCACAAGATTGGGCGCCACATATCTTGGAACCAGTTGTAACAGATTCAAACAAATCAGTCACAATTCTCTCCTCATTGGCACACTGTTATCTGGACACCAGCTTCTTTCTTTCCTCGCTCTCTTCTTGTACAAGGTACTTTCGAAGCTTCCCCGTAATTGTCTCCATACCAGTAATTATATCTTCCCTCTTTTGTAAGCGTTCTTCTGTTCTGTCTCAAAACGTCCTTATCCGTGTCGCTTACTTCCCTTCAATAATGAATAAGCTATTCCAACCAAACCGTATTGTGATATATATCACATTTACAAATCTTATAGCAAATTGCAAAATGATATGTGAACTCTAAACTTGTGCACATTCAGGAGGCGTTTAATGCGGTTGAGGTTTTAGAAACAAGAGAGATCATAACATTTGACGCCGCGATATTTTTCGTTGGGGTGTTGGGATCTATGACGGCAGTACAAATTTTGTTTTAGCTGATTAAATACTTTATTTTTCATTTTCTTTTTCTCTTCTCTTTTATTTCTTTTTTGTCTTGTTTATTAATTGCAACCAACTGAGTTGGTATGAGCAGACATAGTCTGGTACTCGCCTATTATGTTTCTTCGCTAATTTATATTATGGTATAGAATATTACCTGCTTTTGTGGAAGGCATAATAAAGATATTATTATTGAAAACATTACTTGTATCTAATGAATCTATAAGAGCAACAGCTTTATCGCCAAAACGATTAGATCTTGACTAATGTGAAGAAGTATCTTATTCTATTGATGATCTAATCATCACCCTTTGTTTTGTAATTTTATAAGCAATATTAATTATTCTTAGGAAAATTGACTTATAATTATCCGAAAAATATATGACACAATGATTCGTCAAAATAAGTTTATATTTAGTAACGAATATTTTATAAAAAACATTAAATCGACCTACCAAAATAGCGTACCGTTATCACTTTTTGGTGGCCAAAATAATTGACTCAACGTGAATGAATCTTTTTAAAATATTTGTTTTACTGATAAGATAATAAATCTAGAGATAAAATCAGTTTAACGAAGTGGCGACGTCATATTCAGAATACTCAACAAACCTTGCTTTTCAAATTATTGCACCAATCAAAACCAATGTAAATAATGATAACTTCAGTTTATTTCAGCAATAAAGCTGTAAACATATTTATGACTTTAAATAGTTTTATTCTAACAAGCGAAGTTGGCGTATTAGATGTTGTGGGTGTAAAAGTTGATTAATGTTTTTCTTTAAATATTTATCATTTTATTGAAGATAAGTATCGAATACTTATCTTCAATGTGAAGATTTAAGTGAGAAAAAAATTATACGAAATGGGTGCTGAAACAATAAGATTAAGCCAAAAAAACAATCATTTAAGTTCTTTCGTGCTACTGGGAATTTCTGATAAAATATTTAACGACTTGTCAAAACCTAACCAAATAGCTTTACAATTAATAAGTACGATTTTATGTTCGTTTTCATTATTCGGATTATTAGTGTTATTTATAACTTGTTTTGTTTTTAAGAAATGGTACGTAAAACGAATTAATACCATTCAAATATCTATTGTGATTACTTTAGAAATTTTTTTCATTTTACTAAACGATATAATAAGTATTAAAGACGAGATAGGATGTAAAATTTTTGGTATATTTATGCATTATTTAGTACTTTTAAAATTTTTCGTAATGCTTTTAATGGCGAAAATGTTGTACGAAAACTTTGTAACGGTATTTAGTAATAAAAATAAACCTAAAAACGTTTTAATTAGCCGTTTTGTCGCATTTTTGACTCCGATTATAATAGTTTGCATTTCAGTTGTTATATACCCTGAACATTATAATTCTGGAAATGTTGATTTTTGTTATCCAAAATATAAAGCATTTAAATATTTCTTACAAATTCCAATTGTATGCATTTTAAGTGTAAACATCGTCGTTTATAGTTTGGTTATGTACAGTATTTCTAAAAGTATTTTTAAAAATAACAAACGAAAAATTTTGCTGAGAAAATTGGCTGTAATGTTGTTTTTTATGCTTGGGTTTTCTTGGATATTTAGTGTTTTTGGTAATATTATATCTGCATCTTGGATTCAAATATTGTTTATTTATACATTTTCAATATTATCAACCTTGCAAGGTTTTGTCATTTTTTTATTTGTCATCGTTTTTGATTCGGATGCAAGAACTTTTTGGTATAAGAAATTAAAGTATGATCGTTCGGAGACAAGAATTACTAAAAATACTACATGGAGTAATTTTGTATCAGTTGTTGAAAAATCTGATAGTTGTAATTAATTTTAAGATGAATTCTATTTTATTGTATTATTTAAATTATTTTGTATTAAAATGAATTAAATTTTTATGACGTACTTTTATAAATTACTTTTTTTAATTTTTTAGTCTCTTTATACTAATCACTTAGCAAAAGTTTGTTCACTTCCACTGAGAAAATTGTTGTAACGTAACAAAACTGGGAGTGGAATTTGTTACCAAAGGGATTTGCCTAATCGGAATATTTAATAAAGGTTATTTTATCATAATGTGCACAGGATTTTATTTTGTCATTACATTATTATTATTATTACATTACTTGGTTGGTAAAAATTTTAAGATTAGGTACGAATAAAGTAAGAAATTATTTAGAAGGAATATATTAAGCAATATGACCAGACAACAAATTACAGCGAGGTCTTAAACAGGCGAATTTAATAAAATGAAAATAGAGATAAGGAAAATAGATATAAATTACTAATTAGTAATTTATCAACGTCACCAATATCAATCGTAAAAGCTGAATATGATTGTATAGATAAAATTAGTAAATAAGCTTTATCTGTAAATGTAACGGAAGTAAATGATTTATATGAAAAAGGAAATAATAATAACTTGAAAAAGAATAAAATTTTACCCAATAAAGTGGAAATATGCAAATTGATTGCTAACAGACGAATAACAGAAAGAGATCATTGAAAAATTGATGAGATACAAGAGTTGACAACTAATTACAATACAAACTAAAGACGCAAGAGATGATAAAGATAAATAAGGATGTTTAAAATATAATATGTTTAAAAAGATAGAAATGCGAGCAACTACCAAATTAAGCTAAATATAATCATAGGTTTTAATACGTATGGTTGCTACAAAAACTAAGTTGGCAAAAGAAAACGAAAAAACTCAAACGACGAATGATGGCTGTCAAAAAAATCAAAAGAATTGAGTGCGGAAATATTTAAACTACGTGCACTCCAAAAAAACATTCGCAGCAGATGCTAGTACTAAATTGGGAACGAAACACTCAATAGTACATTGAAATAAAAAAGATCATTGAAAATGGTTACTTCATTTTAGAAAAATCCATTAACAATTTTGTAATTTTGCAATTTTGTTTAGTTGTCTTCTGGAAGCATTCAAGTCTCTTGGAAGCAATATCAAGTTTTTGGAAGCATTTGATGCTTTCTGGAAGCAATATTAGTCTTCTGGAAATAATATCAAGTATTCTAGAAGCAGTATCAAGTCTTCCAGAGGCAGTAGCAAGTCTTCTGACCCCACTTCAAATTTTCTATATGTATGTCTAAATATCTCTGTATGAGCATCCAGAGCACCCACGTATGTTTTATTTGTAATAGAAATGTTTTCTACCAGCAGTTTATGGTTTCATAAACTAGAATACTTAAGCTACAATAAATACTTAGCCTGTAATTGACAGTTCTTAAACTTTTGACATCAAGATGTTGAATTTTGTCCAAGGTTTTTTATACTTTCGAGACAAACTCAAATAATGTATCACCAGTATCTTGTTTTTTGCAATGAAAATGTTTTCTGTAAGCAGCTTTACAAGCAGTGTCTAGTCTTTTGGAACCAAGTCTTCTAAAAGCAATATAACTTTTCTGGAAGCATTTTATGTCTTCCACAGGTAACATCAAGGCTTCTGGAAACATTACAAGAATTCTAAGAACAATATCAAGTGCTCTACAAGAAGTATCAAGTCTCTTGAATGTAGTTTCAAGTCTTCTGGAAACAGCGTTAAATGTTTTGAAAGTAGCATCAAGTCATCTAGAAGCAGTATTTGGTTTTCTGGAAGCATTTCAGGTCTTCTGGACGCTGTATCAACTGGATTCAAAATACGTGTTCTCTAAAAACATATTCGCAGTAGATACTGACACTGAATTGGGAAGAAACATGGGAACACCAATTCAGATAAAACCATTAAAAATTTTGAATGTGTGCATGTGTCCTCTAGTCATCCGTATGAGTGCTCTGCAGTTTCTAAAAGTTTTGCATGGGTATTTGCACACCCGGATGTCTCACGCATTAATTCTAGAATTCTACGAACTTATTAACTTTAAGGTCAATAATGACATATGCTAGAAAGGAGCGTCCCAAAGATTGAAAAACTAGGAAAAAACCAATATTATATTGGAGAAGTACGTCACGGCAAACGTGGTCAGATTAATTCAGGACGAATAGTCTTAATCTATCATATCTTCCCAATACGAAATTAATAGATTGTCAAAGATTGCTGCCGTATTCTTTGTCGTGTCGATTTTGTAAGTTAGTATATAGGTTACCTTATTTTTGATACCACCTCTTATACAGCGGCAAAAGAATTGAGTAAATTTAATAAATCACATATAAGCATTATTTTGTAAACGAAAAAACAAATCTAGTTTTATAGCCACTTGTTTTTTTATGATGCACCATCTGCATGATGAATACCTGCATATTCTGATGAAGAAATCAATAGTTCCGTGCTTGAGAATCAGGAAGATGTTAAAGAATCCAGTGACAATAACAAAGAGGTCGTTCCCTTACCGCAGATGTTATCAAAGAAGGATAACAACAGCTTGTTAAATTACGCCATACTTTTAGAAGAATGATACTATTGAGGAGGGATCTACAAAAATTTTAAAATATCGCCGTTACCACTACACCGTGACGTAGGTTACGATAATTATTTAACACAGTGTACTTGGAACTGAAAGACCAATAGCAGAATTTGTTACTAGATTTGCCTACTTTTGGAAAACACAAGAAAAGTTTAAAAATAAGCTCGCTTATTTTAATCATATCATTTTGATCGATTCTTCAAATCGGAATCTATCTTTTATTTTCTAAATTTAGTCTGTTAACATTTTCGAACCAGTGAAAAAATTTTGAAAAAAAAATTTGCGTTTTTCTAAAATTAATAATTGGTGCTGGAAGGAAGTGAACTTGTACTTGTCGTTTTTATAAATTGTGTAAATTAGCACTTTTAAATCATTTCTCCCCATTTCTTGCGCTATCCTTGATGTCATGTTTATTTACCCCGACGATTTTCAGACTTTTTGTTCTCAAATTTTAAGCATTACATTTATATTCGTTTGGCAATTGATTGTCTCCATCCTTTTTTATATTCATCATTTGTTTGTAATTAGTTTTTTTAACTCTTGTATACCATTCTTTTCGTTAATAGTCTCTTTCCCCTATCTCTGTGTTAGTAACTAATTTGCATAATTACTAGATTTGAATCTAAAATGATTCCAAGATTGCGAGGTTTAGATGAAATACCAAGTTTAATTCAGTCAAGTCACAAATTATAAAAGAAGTAATAGTAAGACAGTGCCTCTTAACAGTCTATCAAGGGATTGATACATAGTTCTGCATCCCGAACCATTGTCCTTCAATTTTTGGAGAATTTGAATTGACTATTACTAACATTAAAAGTCTATATCAAATACAATATCGAACCTAAAATAGACATCTAAGGTACGCCGGATATCAAAGAAAATGTCTCAAAACACGTGCCCTCTACTTTTAAGAAATGAAGTCGATGGTGTAAGTAATTTCTAATGAGACGAATAGCTAACGGGGAGAACCCAGCGTATTGTAATAATCAAATAATAGTTAAGCGATGTAGTGTCAAATGCTTTTGTAAAATTCAAAAAAGGAATCAACACGTTACCAAATTCTGATAAATAAAAACAGGCAATAAAATTCTAGAAAACCTTTGAAAATACTGGCAGAATACTAAGTCTGGAATCATTCAAATCCTTACAACAGCTCTTCTTTGGTACAGGAATAACCGAACCTATCTTCCATAAATCAGGATAAACGCATTGCTCTAAATAAAAATTGAAAATGTGACACAAGTAGGAAAGGATGATAGGACAGCACATCAGTGACATTTTCCTACTTATATTTTCACAACCAACAGCACTTGTTTTTATAGACTTTAACCAAAGTTCCTGGTCGATAGGATCAATAGTCTTTACTAAGTTATTTCTTTTGTCAATTTTTCACGTTCCCCTTTTTATGGCCACAATGCGGCTCTTTAATATTTCATTTTTAACATAGCTTAATACATTCCTTATAACTGACTACTCTTCTATCTTTTTAGACGTCGCACATAAACGAATTCGTTAAAAATGTGGGCAAAAGATATTTTTGTCTGATTACTCGAAAATTGGTGGAAGTTAAAAAGTATATCTACAGAATGAACAAAAATTAAGTATATTACGATATACATACTTACAAGTTGTAATAGTTGTAGTTAAGGTTATAGTACGTTGAATCCCGAACTTCTTTATTTAGTCATTCTCGTAAGATAAGCAAAGAAATAACTCTAGCAATGGATGTTCTACTTAGCCTAACACTTGTACACACATTTAAACAGTCTGTTCATTCCTGTTCCGACATGTCTTACAAAGGTTGCAGATAATAAAAATATTGATTCATGCTGATATTTGCATGTTCACAGATGGATGAAAATGCCGGAAGGAGTCGGCACAGGAAGCTTTCGGATTTTGTCAAATAATTGTACTTTATTTTGAAGAAGGATCCTCATTTATTAATAGAATAGGCACTAGAGTTGATAAAAACACGTTAGCATTCAAAATATTAGGATCACAAAATTGTTGATCATGTAGGTTTATCCTAGAACTACCATCAAGTTAGCGTTTTGTTATCAAATGAAGATTACTACGTTATTGAATTATGAATATTGAAAACGAGCCTTAACGATTCAAACAATTTTGAACTGGTATGATCTAATAAGTTGTAGAGCATAAAAGTGGATATTTTTTTTGCAACAGTAATAGTTTCATAATTTCGATACAGATTTGAATTGTAACTTTTTGCAATATTTCTCAAGACAATTGAAATGAAATTTTGTTAACTTAGCTTCTACAAAAAACGATAATGCTTTATCTCCAGTAACTGGTCTTACTTTTGTATTGGCCATAGATTTCTTGAGCCTTGATGCACGAGTGCGAGTAGAAAAAACTGTATGTTTCATAGAAGATGGACAAACAATAAAATAAACATGTTCAGCATAATTTAAACATATCTATCTATTTTTTTATATCAATGGTTTTTGTGGTAAATTAATTAATTTTGGTGAAAAATTAGTTAGTGTTCCATAAAATAAATTGGGGTACCATTTTATGGTACCATGGTAATATGATATATAAATTGTTAAAAAATAAAACCATAAATTTTGTTATTTTTGACATTTTTGCAAATTATTCGTAAACCATACAACAAAAAAAATATTTGCACCAATCCCAACCTGGCCAAGGTAGGGTATCCTAATACTTACCGAATTTGGAGCTTTTATCTTGAAATTTAGACGTCAAAAAAGCCAATACCACTATCGATGGTACATACATATGTACAGGGACTACACAAATGTATGAACATAAATGAATGCGTAGAATCATTCGGATGATATAGAAAGCTGTTATATCGTTGCAGCAAGGTAAATCTTGTACTTTAAACATTATCAATTCCTATCTATCTTATCTATAATTTTTTACAATATCAAATTGTCTCTGGACGTTTCAGCTAAAAGCTGTATTTTAACCTGTATTTTTGTAATTCTAAGATTTTCGTAAAGTACAGAATAGAGCTTCCTTTTTGAATTGAAAGAAAATCTTCGTTTCTTTCTTGGAGTTTTTTTTGTGGTTTTGCTGTTAGTTTTTGAGTTTTTCACAAAATTTGAAAGTCAAGGTAATTCTTGAAAAGAAGAAATTGAAGGAATGTTCCATGCTGCAAGATTAATGATCTAATAAAAATCATATAAAAGAATCATAAAAAAACTTAACTTAAGCTTAAAATAAACGCAAGTTAGAAGTTTTTTTATGATTTTTATTTAATTCTTGAAAACTTCAACATTTTTTTATTAATTTGATTTTTAGGTACTATAAATCGAATTTAAAAGAATAATAAGAAATAAGGTATTTGAATAGCTTTGAGCAGTATCCTTTATTATATTTAAATATTATTCAACTTCTCATTGTAAGATGTCGTATTAAGCATTAAAATGATCAACCCTCTCCTTTATGCTTATTAATTTATTAATAATTACTAAATTATGCATAATTATTTTTTTTCATATTTTGAAAAATATGATGTATTTTTCAATAAAAACATTCTTTAGATATGCTCCAATAATCAAATCATTTTTATATCTGAAAAATCTAAAATCATGTAAAATGAAACGATCTCTTGGTATACCTATCACAGCGACACCTGTTATTGGATTGCTGTTATATCTTTCCCAGACAATTTCAACGTTTCTCGTTTTCAGACGAGATCGCTATATCCATATTTTTACACCTCGTTTCGAACAATCCCCTTGCAAACGCTTCCCGTTCTTTCCCCCTCATTTTTCTTTCTTTCATTTTTAAATTTTAACCGGGCTTAGTGGAGAATGTGCAGATATACACTCGTTTTGAGGTTTCACAAAATGCAATCGGTTAAATTGCGAAGGCGTTCTTTGCCCTTTCCTCGGAGATTGTTCCTCGGTATTCGTAATGTTTTTTCCAAACGACCGCCACGCCGCAGCTGAAAGACGTTAAACTCGAAGCCGCGAAAACTCCTCACTAGTGTTTATCGTCGTCATTTGATCCGAATCGCAAAATGGTTCGGAGGCGGTGTGGAGGCATTGATTTTAAAATAGGACCGAGACAATCTTTACATCTTCAATACTTTGAACTCGATGAGAGAGAATATGTTCAATCGCAAAAAGTTGTTCTCTCACCTACATTTATTTTATATCATCCTACGTGCTGTTACATATTTGTGGGATGAAATTCTTGTTTATTTATATATTATTGATGACTTTATATGGATTATTCATTAATATCAAGTCATCATTAATTTAAAACAATTTATAAATCATAATTTTTGAAATAATCACTTTAGATTTAACTTATACTATTCTTTAAAAAAACTGTGATGTCTCTTAAGCTGGTTTTCATCAGTAGAGTTAGTGGTCGAGGAACTAGCATGTTTTTAAATTAACTTAATCACGGTACTATACCACTGTACTCAGCTGTAACCTACTGGTTAGTTTAGTACTAACGCATTAATTTTACTAATGAATATCCGGCTTTAATACTACACCTGAATGTTTTGACTTCTAATTAGGTTTTATTTCCACTAAATAAAAACTAAAATTTGAGAGAGAACTAGACTTAGAACTAGAAACACTAGGATTTCGCCCCCTTAAGAGACGCACCTAATTGAAAATCAATTGAAGCTATCTCCGTTGATTTTTAAGACAAGTAGGTAAAAGGCTTGTAATCTCATGACGCACAGTCTTCACAGCCGTTAAAGACATCATGTTTAATGCCACCAGTATTTTGAAGTTTCATTATAGCAAATAGTACCTCAGATTACGAATTTGGGTAAAGAACAAGAACGATAAAACTCGGAGAGTAATGTGATCGATAATGTTTACATCTAAACCGGGTAAGAAAGACTACTTCCTTCCGAAGTCCGTCAAATCAATCAGCCCTTTTTTTATAAAAAATTTACAGCGGTTTGTGCGATCGTTACATAAACGATTACTGGCTTGTAGATAGCCCCTTAGATTCAGATTAAGTCCACATTGACAGATCTTCACTCTGTGACTAGTTTTGTGAAAGAACGTTGGACTCCAAAGAGTATTCCCTTGGGAGCATTCATAGACATTGAGGGCACATTGAATAAGACGGCCATCTTTGGTATTGACGAAGCTGTAGCTGGGCATGATGTTTCTCATACTACCTACTTGGTGTTGGATAGAGAGCTGCCTCAGTCATAGAATCGCTAAACTAAGGGCTGAAAATCTCTCCCCTAAAAAGACTGTTACGAGAGGATACCTGTAAAGAGGTGTTCTTTCTCCACTTCTCGTGTTAGACAGCCTCATTAAACGCCTCAATGAGGCAAAATTTGTTACTATCGGTTACACTGATGATCCTATGTGACAGGACACAAGAAGTTTTTAATATAGTAGAATCATGGTGTGAAAGGCAGGAATTGTCGGGTAACCCCAATAAAACTGAACTAATTCTCTTCACAAGGTTATGAAAGATTAGCAATTTTCCAGCACCCTCCTTTGCTAAATGCCTATTGAGTTTGTTTAAAGAGGAATGCTAGTATTGCGTTTGGTCAGCCGCACGGCGATTGGGAAGATATGGGATTTGTCACCCAAATCTGCTCTGAATTTATACGGCCGTAATAAGACCTATGCTCACTTATGATACAGTAATTTGGTGGTCTAAAACTGTATAGATGACTGCCGAAACTGCACTAAACAAGATATAGAAACTTGCTTGTATGTATGTTACCGATGCCATACAGATGACCCTCACAACAGCCATGGAAAACATGCTAAATCTGCCATCCCCACACTTATATATCTAGGAGATTGCGTTAAATTACCATGTTACGACTATGGGATATAAGACTTTTCAAGGGGAAGTAGGAGCAAGTGTAGCGCTCTGGAGGGAGGTGGTGTCGAACACACCTCTACTGGAATGCAGCACGGATTACATCCGACAAAATTTATTTTTCAAGGAAATAACTCACCCCTTACAGATTCACAGATGTAGAAAAAAATAACACATGCAAAATCTACAACAATGATTTTAGCAGACGGACTGACACAGGAGCAGGAGGAATATTTTCCAATAACTTACTTATTAGTCGCTATAAAAATTATAGCTAACTATATTGTCAGTTCTAATCTCAATGGCAAGACTTTTACAATCTTTTACGACAGCAGACAATCTGTTACAACCTTAAGCAGGTACAAATTTATCTCTGCGCTGTTGATGGACTGTCATATAGTGTTGAAGAACAGGCGTTAACACAACTGACAAGCTGGCAAAATGGGCTGCTAGTACAATGCACTGATCCCCTTTGTCGACGATTGTCCCATCTTTAGAATCTGATATTGAGCAAATTAAACACCTAACCCGAAAAAATTCTAAAATTGGTGGGATAGAGTTCAAGGGTGCCAGTTAGCTGAGTAAGAGAGTCTTATGTGTAACTACAGAACTTGTCATAGGTCACTGTAACGTTAATAAACACCGATATAGCTTAAAGTGTGTTGATCCCTCTCTGCAGTGTCTGCAAACAGGGTGACGAGACAGTACATCACATCTTGTATAACTGTTCTGCCACAATATATCTCAGATTGAGATCATTTGTGGAAGAATGGCTTACTACAAATGGCGTCACAGACACACATCTGAGCTGTATGCTAGTGTCCCCTTTTCTTACATATATACATAGAGTTGGATCGTCATCTCAGAGCCAAATCTTGTTTGAACCATACGCTTGGGTTCATTCGCAAAGAAACTATAAAAGTCATTTCAAACTTGATTACTGACCAATCCCTCTGAGGAAGAACCACACTGTTACTGACAGTTATGTGCACCCCAGAATAGAAATGCTTCAGAATTCCAAAAGAACCACCAGCCTTTTATGCGAAGGAGATTTGTAGGCGATCACGTGACACCAGTGCGTTCGCCCTCGGCTTGCTTTTTACCTACTCTTGTTTAGTTTGCTTACTAAGTTTGTTTGTAGTTGTTTCTTTCATACACATACTTGTTCGTTATTATTGAACATTAAATTATACAAACAAGCCAAAAAGTACTGTTCATTTTATTTTTACTATCGTAATTTTTGACATGACTCAGTCTCTACAGGACATACTATACACTGGAATCCAATTATAATACAATAAAAAAACTATAAATAACCACTTGAAACTTCTCGCCTACACACACACGATCAAGAGCATATGACCAGTTTATTCCGCATATGATCAGCATTCAAATCATTCAAAGTATTATAGGAATAGATATAGGCGTTAAAGTAAGTTTTTGAAAATACATATGGTGCCTGGCGCTCAAAAACTGTATTGGGAAAAGAATCAAACAAAGAATGATGACTCTCAAGTGGTATGCAGTATCCAATCTTTAATTGGCAGTACGCAGTACGCACGTTTTGAACTTCTGATATGAGTATTTTGTATACCAATGTTTTGGTATTTTTAAGTCAAAATTAAATTTTATTAATAGTACCTTGTTTTTTTTGCGATGAAATCTTTTCCGCCAGCAGTTTTACAAGCACTGTCAAGTATTTTGGAAGCATTATAAGTTTTCTTGAAGCAATATAATGTCTTGTAGAAGCTGTGTTAAGTATTCTGAAAGTATTTTAAGCTTTTTAGAAGCAGTATCAAGTATTCCGAAGAATTGCAAGTGATTTAGATTTTCTGGAATCATTTCAAGCCTCTAAAAAAATTAAGTACTGAATATAACCAATTTAGCCAAGAGACGCTACGTAATATGTACATTAAATAAAGTATATTTTCCTTTAACGCTAAACAACAGGATGTATTAACATGCTATTATACTGTGAGATATCCATTTACTTAATAGAATTTACCAAACGGTAAAAGCCATGAAATCTATGCGAATACATAAACCAAGTAAAATGTGTCAAAATGTGAATATAACCAGTTTTGCATGCGAGCTCGTCATTTGTTATCATATAATATATAAGAGTACAATCAGAGTGACCTTACCAATTTATTCAAGTTGTCCCTGGACTAAATTACCAATTAAACAATGTACATCAATAGACATTATCACATAACAGTATTTCAATATGCCATATAAATTCAATTATGCCACTAAAACACTTTTCATCTTTAATTTTAAGCTTCACCCCATCAAACTCAAAAACGCCTTAGACGCCTTTTAGAGTTTTTAGAATTTTCACAACCCCAATACTCTCAGTAATTTGTACATCAGATGAAATTATTGAGATATAAATTAAAATGTGTAACATTGCGTTCCAAATTAATAAAACTTCTTTAATCATAGAATGAGTCGTGCTTAAAATAGAAGATGATGAAGCCTTCTTTAAAATAATAATCGCTCTATCGTTTTATTCAAGAATTGGTCATGAAAATGGTCATGGATAAAACAATGAAGATGTGACAATGTAAATAGATCAAATAGAAGGTGAAATTACCCTCTTTAACACGATGTGTGACATAAATTGAGATGTGTATGATTGTGTTTAAAATGATTTAAAATTTTTAAGCTTAAAAAATGGCTATTGGTTTATTTTGATGGAAATAATTAATGGGAGAGTTACAAATACTCGCCTACTGGCTAAAATAAAACGGGTACAGCTAATGATGGAGACAATGGAATAAATCATAGTTTGAATTGAAAATAATAGTGTCTTCTTTAAAGTGATGTAAAATAACCGCTGTTATTCAAAAAAATGAAAAAAATTGAAATATGTAAGATTAGGCGTTTCAGCTTAGATAACAGTAAAATAATGATAATGGGGCAATTTCAAAAACTCAGCATGGCTAAAATAATAAAGATAATGGGTATATATAAAAAAAATTTATGGATCAAATTGCAGACGGAAATGCTTCCAGAAGACTTAATACTGCTTCTATAAGACTTGAAACTGTTTCCACAAGACTTGAACTGCTTTAAAAAGACTAAATACTGCCTCTGGAAAACTTGATACTATCTTAAAAAGACTTTTAATATTTTCAGAAGACTTAATATTGGTTCTAGAAGACATGATACTGCTTCCAGAAGACACGATACTACCTCGGGAACTTGATACTACTTTTAAAAAATTTGAAATGTTTCCAAACGCATTGATACTGTTTCTGGAAGATTTGATATTGTTTACAGAAGACTTGAAATGCTTCCAAAAGACTTGATACCGTTTCTATAAGGCTTCATCTGCTTGCAGAACTGTTTCTAGATGATTGATATTGCTTCCAACAGACTTGAAATGTTTCTATAACACAAGAGTCTTGAAATTTCTTCCAAAATACTTAATAGTACTTCTAGATGCCTTGAAATAATTCCAAAACTTTTACACTGCTTCTAGAAAACTTCAAATAATTCCAAAAGATTTGATATTTCTTCCAACAGACTTGAAATGCTTCCACAAGACTTGATAGTTTTTCCAGAAGCCTTGAAACGGTTTCAAAAGACTTGATATTGATTTCAAAAGAACTGATATTGCTTCGAGAAGTTTTGAACTGCTTCCAGAGGATTCGATACTGCCTTAGGAAGACATGTTTCTAGAAGGCTTAAATTACCTCCAGAAGTTTTGGTACATATATGGAAGGCTTGATACTGCTTCTAGAAATCTTGAATGTTTCCAGAAAACTTACAATATTAGAAGGCATTAGAAGGCAGGAATTAAATTTTTAAATCAGAAGGCTTGATATTGTCTCTGGAAGATTTAAATACTTGCAGAACACTTGATATAGCTTCTAGAAGATTTGTCATTACTTTCAGAAGCCTTGGCTATTGACAGCACTATTGTATATTGGATAAAATGAAGTACCTTGATTCCTTAAGTAATCCACAAATTGTAAATTACGTTTACAATAAGTACTGCTGTTAGAGGACATTTTTATTATAAAAGCAAAAAACTGTTAACAAGATTTGATTTTACTTCCACAATACTAAATACTCTTGGCATACAAACTGTTCATATCAGATGTTCAAAAAATTCTAATTAAAGACTGAAATCTTTTCCCAATTCAGTTTTTGCACCCAGCACCAATACTTATTTTCGAAAACCGACACCTATGAAGTTGTGAAGATTATGTTACCTATGCCATTGACGCTTTAAACGAAAATCAGTTGACTGCATAATTTTTAGCACATGACCATCGTAGGTTTCAACAGTAGATGAAGTAACTTTACATCATTATGATACAGCATTATTATAACCACCTAGTAACAATTGTACTACCCTTAAAAACGCTGAAGTAGCGATCGGCTACGAACTTTGTGTGACCAGTAAAGAGGAAATTAAATAATTTTATTCACACAATCCAATTCTCTATTAGGCCGTCACAAATGTTTCACAAACTGCAAGCTTTGACTCCACAGACGGCGCTGCCTTCCCGTACTAGTTCAGCTGCCGTTTCATTGGCAGCAATTCCAGAGGGACCCAGATCATGAAAACCTTGTTATCATCACTCAGTGTGGTTAAAGCATCGAACTGTGTGAGTCATTAGTATTTCCACAAAAATTTTGATAATCCGCTACTTAATTTCGGGTTTTGTTGAGAAGGTTTATTCAGTTTCTGTCTTCGATCAATCTCAAGATCTTATTCTCAAATCACTTCAGCAGTGTTATTTATTTAGCAATCCGAAACTAGTAACTCACGCAATTTACTACGATAACATTCTGATCTGAAACAATATTTTGATGTCCTTCAATACAAACCAATACAGAAAAAAGAAAATAACTAAAAACTGACGAAACGACTTTATCTTTATTAGCAGCTTTCATGAAAACTTAGTTTTTCATAGACCAGGACACAATTGATATCTGATGTTTCAACGAGAATTTATTGAGATAGAAATTACAATGTGTAAGATTGCGTTTCAAAATTATTTAAAGAAAAAAAAATAACTATAACTATAATTTAATGATGGAGATATATGAATGAATCATGGTTTAAATGAAAGAAGTAGATGTTTTATTCAAAACAGTATGATAATCGCTGTTGTATTCAAGAAATATTGAGCTAATAATTTAAATGTGCGGAATTGATTTTCAACTTATTGTTAGAAAATAGGATAAATTAGACAAGTTGCACCGATTATCCCAATTATTGGATTTAATAAGCGAATATAAAATACGTAAAAAAAGTTTCGGTGTTATTCGTTTTGTCCCGATTAAGCGGATGTTCCCTCTACCAACCGGACTAATTAACCAATTAAGTGTCTTTAGTTCAAGAATAGAATTATTATTTTGTCCGACATATTGCGATTTTAGCGTATTTGTTTAACATATAACATTTATGCAAATAAAGTTTACGATTGGAACAGAATAGATTATGTAACACGTTTTGTATTAATACCCATGAAGATTTATGGTTTGATTTTAACGAATTTACTTGCATAAGTCCATTAATAATCAATATTGAGTAACGTGTTTCTTGAACCAATACGTAATATTTATTTCTACAATTTTTGTTGAATCTTTTCGTACGAATACGTTTCACGCCTTACGAACATTCTTATTACGTCATTTCTATATTTATACATAATTTTCAGCTGACCAGTAGCGTTTTTGTTTACACTCGGTCGTCATGGATATTCTTATCATTTTAAATTTCCCGCTGTTAATAAAACCAAGATTATTGACCATAAAATAAAATTAAAGGTGCGTATGCACTGGGAGTTATAATTTAATTTACATAATTCTCACAGGAGATATTACGCAAATGGATTTGATGTGTTTTTTTTAACGGATAATGCTTCATTTTTACTCATTGTGTGAAGTAACCGGTATTTAAATGTCATAAACTTTGAATCTCTTCCTGTTAAAGTTCAAGGTAAATTTAAGTAAGTTTCGATTTGAGGAAATTAACCCATTATTATTAGGAACCCTTTCGCAAAGATTAAGTTTAGTGTTTGTCCCGCTCGGAAATGTTAAACCGTGGGGCGGCAATTTCTAATAACCACGATTGTCGTTGATTTATGTAACGAAGCAAAGATTGATAAGGTGCTTCAGTAATTAAATTACGTTTTGCCAAGTTAGTTAACAATTTATAATTAGCAAGGCACTTGATAGATTTCGTGGAGGTAACTGATGACGACGTTGTGGCTTCTCACCGCAACAACACCCTCCAACACGTGCCTTGATTTTGCCATAAATGTTTATAAACTTCATCGAATTAATTAATGAAGCAAAAAAAAATGAATCATTGCGTTTAAGTTTGTAGTGTTCCTTGAAAAAGAAACAGTTTCTTCGAAAACTTTATAGAATCGACCTTTAAATAGCTTGTGACAGCAACAACTTTCGTTGAAAATGAACTCATTCCGTTCGATAGTTCGTTCTTAAAGGTTTACGTTTTAACGTTGGAGGTGGAACTCATGCCTCAGATCGTGCAAATCGCCATCAAACAGAAAAGAACCGTAGGCTACTACTTCTCGGGAACGCGTTGTTCACTTTAGTATATCGCTAACTATCGCGCTGTTTTGTGTGTTAATTCTAAAAAAATAAAAACAAACTTAAATCTCAAAAAAAGCGACTTGAACCACAAGTACATTTTTGATTGAAATGGGTAATAAATTGTGCAAAAAGAAGAACGAAGTTGATGGTAATCACCCAAAATCAACACCATTTATACGGATAATGAGTAGATTTCATGTAAGATTTTTTTATTCAATTATTTGTGAAGGACGACCGGTTTTTAACTTTGTTTTTGCTTATTTGTGCGCGAATTGGCAGGAGGTGAATCGGATATTATCGAAAATGTCCATGATGCTCACGTATGTGGGACAGGGTTACCAGCTTTGATATTCACCTGATTTATTCGATTAATACTTTTTTCTCTTTAACAAATTTAAATCTAAAGTGTGCAAAGATCACACGAGTAGATTGGCTTCAATGAGTTCGAAGAATATAATTAGACGGTGATGTCAACCGGAGTCAATTTTAAATGAAAGAAACATTTGCATTTAAAATTAGCTTATTAGATAAAACTACAAGTTCTATTTGTTTTTGAGGTTACCGCCGATTATGTGAATAAGGTCTAGTTATTAACGGGAACGATATAAACAACCATTTAAAAATTTTAATTTTGAGATTTCCGTGCAAATGAAGTTCGTGGTTATCTAATCTGTTTGTTTGGATAATAATGTTTGATTTGTTTATCATTTTATACAGTTAATTGAAATATGATATCAAATTAAAGACATCATTTTGAAATATTTCCTTTTCAAAATATCACTTCATAAAAAAATTATAAACATTTGATTTCTTATTAAAATGTTATGGTTGATTATTTTCCTTATGATTATTGTTTTAAGCTACGAAAATTTAAAATATGAAATAATTCGTGGTTTTATGATACTGGTTGTTTCGATTTTTGTTGTAATTATGCCAAAAATTTAACATTGGGATTTTGATAAATTTTAATATTTTGAAGGTTCGTGAATTTATTTCGAATATTTTTACTTTCTCGCATACATAATGAATGATCAGTGTTGTTAACAACATATTTACCAAAGATGGGTATTTCGAGGTATTAATAAAATTTAAAAACTAAATAAACCCTAAATATGTTATATTCGGTTTCAATCATAACTTGTTCTAATCTAAACTATATTACTAATTATATAATTATAAATTAATATTATTAATTTATAAATTGTATATTAATAATATCATTACATTAGAGTATTGTTGTCAAAAATTGTTATTTTTTAGCAACAAAAAAAATTCACTTAATTATCAAAAAAAAATTTTGTTGGGCATCAAATGTTTTTCTTCCAATTACTTGTTATGACTCTACTCTCGGTATCATATCTCAGAATTTAAATAAACATTAATTAAAACATTGAAACATGACATCTCAGAAACGGATTGAAATATTCAACTATATTTTTGTTATCGAAAAATACATACATTGCTTTATAAATAACAACAAATTTCATCAATACATCTTAAGAATTCGATTTTTTAAGGAGTTTTGAAAATGATTAAGGAAATCGTTAATTTTGTGAAATGCTACAAATTTGAGTTCAAACTTCACATCATTAAATCAGATTAAGATGTTCAAATATCTCACTCTAAATGCTGTTTTGTTCTCAGATTCTGATTAATTAGTGTCACAGAACATTACTTTCATTACACAAATCACATAAAATACAAACAAAATATACGACAATAATTATAATTAGCTATCTAAAATTAAAGTCTTCTGCGGTATAATGTCTAAAGCTTTTTATTCTAGTGTTAAAATATTTCAGTGAAAGATCTTTTACGTCATATTCTGATCTGTTTGGTATCTTGAGAGATTACTTTTTAAATGTACTAAAGTTAATAAAGACATAGAACTGTCATTAAATTGTGCCTTACAAAAAAAATCCCTCACATCATCTTTATACTGCAATCCCATGATAATGTGTATAGCCCTTCGTTGCAATTTAAAGATTCTGTGCATGTGGCAAGAATGGCCACATGATATTATAGCATATGATGCAACAGAGTGAAATGAAGAAAAATAAATCAGTTTTGTACTGATTTTACCAAATAAGTTTCTTGGGAGATAAATGGTCTTGCACAATTGTCCCGAGATATGTTCTATATGTTTATTCCAAATTAATGTGGAATCAAGAAAAACTCCTAGGAACTTCACGTCAGCTTTAGAAATGCTTTGAGATACTGATAGATTTTTCAATGTAAGTTCGCGGAAAAATATATACTTAAAAATACAGTTTTGTACAATATCCTCAAAATGATTAAGAAAATCGTTAATTTTATGAAATACTGTAAATTTAGGTTGAATTCAAAACATGATATGTCAAAAACAGAGTAAGATATTGAAATATGGTTTTATTCTTGAAAAATACATGCTTTGCTTTATAAACGACAACATATTTCATCAAGATATCGTAAGAATTCGATTTATGACGATTTTTTCAAAAATAATTACGAATAGTAATTAATGCAAATGAAGCAAATGAGTCAAAACAAATAATGTATAATTTCTGTATTACAAGAATATGTATGCTCTTCTCTATTATATCTAAAAAACGGATTGAGATATTGAAATATGGTTTTATTGCTGAAAAAGTACAAACCTTTTTATATAAAAAGCAATAAATTTCATAAAGATATTTTAACAATTCGATTTATTTTAAATGATTAAGGAAATCCTTGATTTTATGAAATGTTACGAATTTGGGTGGAGTTTGGAACATGATATCTAGAAAACAGATTGAGATATTGAAATATGGCTTTGTTCACAAAAAAATACATAGCATCCTTAACAATTCGATATTTACGATTTTTTCAAAAATGATTACGAAAATTCTTATTTTTATGAAAAGCTACAAATTTATTAAAGATATTTTTATTTAATTTTGAACTTTTTTATAAGGACGAATTTTATTTGCTATAGTTCTACCGGTTCCTGCCTTATAGGCCTTTTATCTTCAGGAACTTCGAGTACTGTTGATCTTCAGATTATTTAAAATCTATTCAAAATTTGTTGGTTTTATATTGGCGTGTTTTATTTTATGACGTTATGTGTCATTGTAACAAATTTATGTTGATTCAAAATATGATATCCCAAGAACGGGTCGAGATATTAAAACATTGTTTTATTCCTGAAAATGTGCATAACTTTTCTTTATAAAAGACAAGAAATCTCATGGAGATATATTAAGAACTCGATTTTTGCTTCTTTTGAAAATGATTAAGAAAATCGAACACTTTATGAAATACTACAAATTTGGATTGAGTTCAGAATATAATTTCTAAATAACAGATTGAGACACTAAAAAATATTTGTGTTCTCGAAAGAAAACATACTTTTTTTATAAATGCCAAAATTTGCGACAAGATATCTTAAGAATTGGATTTTTACGGTTTTTTCAAAAATGACTATAAAAATTGTTATTTTTATGAAATGCTACAAATTTAGGTTGAGTTAAAACATGGTATCTCAAAAACGGACTGAGATGTTGAAATATGGTTTTATTGCTGAAAAAGTGCATAATTTTCTTTATAATTGATAGAAAACTTCATCAAGATATCTTAAGAATACGACTTTTTTAAAAAATGATTACGAAAATTATTATTTTTATGAAATGTTGTAAATTTAAGTTGAGTCAAAACAGTATATCTGAAAAACGGATTGGGATATTGAAATATGGATTTATTCCTGAAAATATACATACTTTCCTTTATAAATAAATCAAAAATAAAATTTATTTAAATTTATTTAAATAAAATTTAAATTAAATTTATTATTGAATTAAATTTAAATTTCATCAAGATATCTTAAGAACTCGATTTTTTACGATTTTTGCAATATGATTAAGGAAATCGGTAATTTTATGAATTGCTACAAATTTGGGTTGAGTTCAGAACATGCTACGATTTTTTCAAAAATAATTACGAAAATTGTTATTTTTATGAAATGCTACAATTCATGATTGAGTCAAATGAGTCAAAACAAATAATGTATAATTTCTGTATTGCAAGAATATGTATGCTCTTCTTTTTGTGAACAATAAACTGATTATTATTGTTATTATATCTAAAAAACGGATTGAGATATTGAAATATGGTTTTATTGCTGAAAAAGTACATACCTTTTTATATAAAAAGCAATAAATTTCATAAAGATATTTTGACAATTCGATTTATTCAAAATGATTAAGGAAATCCCTGATTTTATGAAATGCTACGAATTTGGGTGGAGTTTGGAACATGATATCTAGAAAACAGATTGAGATATTGAAATATGGCTTTGTTCACAAAAAAATACATAGCATCCTTAACAATTCGATATTTACGATTTTTTCAAAAATGATTACGAAAATTCTTATTTTTATAAAAAGCTACAAATTTCTTAAAGATATTTTTATTTAATTTTGAACTTTTTATAAGGACGAATTTTATTTGCTATAGTTCTACCGGTTTCGGCCCTGTTTATGTCTTTTATCTTCAGGAACTTCGAGTACTGTTGATCTTCAGATTGTTTAAAATCTATTCAAAATTTGTTGGTTTTATATTGGCGTGTTTTATTTTATGACGTTCTGTGTCATTGTAACAAATTTATGTTGATTCAAAACATGATATCTCAAGAACGGGTCGAGATATTAAAACATTGTTTTATTCCTGAAAATGTGCATAACTTTTCTTTATAAAAGACAGGAAATCTCATGGAGATATCTTAAGAACTCGATTTTTGCTTCTTTTCAAAATAATTAAGAAAATCGAACACTTTATGAAATACTACAAATTTGGATTGAGTTCAGAATATAATTTCTAAATAACAGATTGAGATATTAAAAAATATTTGTGTTCTCGAAAGAAAACATACATTTTTTATAAATGCCAAAATTTGCGACAAGATATCTTAAGAATTGGATTTTTACGGTTTTTTCAAAAATGACTATGAAAATTGTTATTTTTATGAAATGCTACAAATTTAAGTTGAGTTAAAACATGGTATCTCAAAAACGGACTGAGATGTTAAAATATGGTTTTATTGCTGGAAAAGTGCATAATTTTCTTTATAATTGATAGAAAATTTCATCAAGATATCTTAAGAATACGATTTAAAAAAAAAAATGATTACGAAAATTATTATTTTTATGAAATGTTATAAATTTAAGTTGAGTCAAAACAGGGTATCTCAAAAACGGATTGGGATATTGAAATATGGATTTATTCCTGAAAATATACATACTTTCCTTTATAAAAAATCAAAAATAAAATTTATTTAAATAAAATTTAAATTAAATTTATTATTAAATTAAATTTAAATTACATCAAGATATCTTAAGAACTCGATTTCTTATGATTTTTGCAATATGATTAAGGAAATCGGTAATCTTATGAATTGCTACAAATTTGGGTTGAGTTCAGAACATGCTACGATTTTTTCAAAAATAATTACGAAAATTGTTATTTTTATGAAATGCTACAATTCATGATTGAGTCAAATGAGTCAAAACAAATAATTTATAATTTCTGTATTGCAAGAATATGTATGCTCTTCTATTTGTGAACAATAAACTGATTATTATTATTATTATATCTAAAAAACGGATTGAGATATTGAAATATGGTTTTATTGCTGAAAAAGTACATACCTTTTTATATAAAAAGCAATAAATTTCATAAAGATATTTTGACAATTCGATTTATTCAAAATGATTAAGGAAATCCCTGATTTTATGAAATGCTACGAATTTGGGTGGAGTTTGGAACATGATATCTAGAAAACAGATTGAGATATTGAAGTATGGCTTTGTTCACAAAAAAATACATAGCATCCTTAACAATTCGATTTTTACGATTTTTTCAAAAATGATTATGAAAATTCTTATTTTTATGAAAAGCTACAAATTTATTAAAGATATTTTTATTTAATTTTGAACTTTTTTATAAGGACGAATTTTATTTGCTATAGTTCTACCGGTTTCGGCCCTGTTTAGGCCTTTTATCTTCAGGAACTTCGAGTACTGTTGATCTTCAGATTATTTAAAATCTATTCAAAATTTGTTGGTTTTATATTGGCGTGTTTTATTTTATGACGTTATGTGTCATTGTAACAAATTTATGCTGATTCAAAACATGATATCTCAAGAACGGGTCGAGATATTAAAACATTGTTTTATACCTGAAAATGTGCATAACTTTTCTTTATAAAAGACAGGAAATCTCATGGAGATATCTTAAGGACTCGATTTTTGCTTTTTTTGAAAATAATTAAGAAAATCGAACACTTTATGAAATAATACAAATTTGGATTGAGTTCAGAATATAACTTCTAAATAACAGATTGAGATATTAAAAAATAGTTGTGTTCTCGAAAGAAAACATACTTTTTTTATAAATGCCAAAATTTGCGTCAAGATATCTTAACAATTGGATTTTTACGGTTTTTTCAAAAATGACTATGAAAATTGTTCTTTTTATGAAATGCTACAAATTTAGGTTGAGTTAAAACATGGTATCTCAAAAACGGACTAAGATGTTGAAATATGGTTTTATTGCTGAAAAAGTGCATAATTTTCTTTATAATTGATAGAAAACTTCATCAAGATATCTTAAGAATACGATTTTTTAAAAAAATGATTACGAAAATTATTATTTTTATGAAATGTTGTAAATTTAAGTTGAGTCAAAACAGGATATCTCAAAAACGGATTGGGATATTGAAATATGGATTTATTCCTGAAAATATACATACTTTCCTTTATAAAAAAATCAAAAATAAAATTTATTTAAATTTATTTAAATAAAATTTATATTAAATTTATTATTAAATTAAATTTAAATTTCATCAAGATATCTTAAGAACTCGATTTTTTACGATTTTTGCAATATGATTAAGGAAATCGGTAATTTTATGAATTGCTACGAATTTGGGTTAAGTTCAGAACATGCTATTTAAAAACAGATTGAGATATGAAAATATAGGTTTATTCTCGAAATTATACATACTTTCCTTTATAAATGGCAAAGAAATTCATCAAGATATCTTAAGATTTCGATTTTTTACGATTTAAAAAAAAATACAAAAATTGTTATTTCTATGAAATGCTCCAAATTTAAATCGAGTTCAAAATTTTATATTTCAAAAATGGATTGAGACATTCAAGTATGGTTTTGTTCTTGAAAAAGATGTAATTTTCTTTATAAATGACAGCATATTTCATCAAGGTATGTTAAGAATTTCATTTTGCGATTTTTCGAAATGCTATAAATTTAGGTTTAGTTCAAAACTTCACATAACAAAAATGTATTGAGATATTCAAATATTTCAATCGAAATACTGTTTTGTTCTCAGAAAAGTACATACTTTCTTTTATAAATGAGTGATAATTTCATCAATATATCTTAATAATACGATTTTGTACTATTTTTCCAAAATGATTAAGAAAATCGTTAATTTTATGAAATGCTACAAATTTAAGTTTAGTTCAAAAGATGATATCTCAAAAACAGATTGAGATATTGAAATATGAAAGAAAGATATTGACATATGAAGAATATTAAAAATTTTATATAATGCTGCAAATTTAGGTTGAATTCAGAAGGATATCTCAAAAACAGATTGAGATATCGAAATACTGTTTTGTCTCGAAAAGATACATGCTGAGATGATTATTTGATGATTTAAATATAAGCAGGTTCCAACAAATTAACCGCATATAAATTAAATCAAGTCTACTTATTATTTTTTATTTATTAATTACCAATTATTTTTTCTGTTTCTATGACTTATTTCTCTTTTGTTTAGTAAACTATTTTATATTTTTATTTATTATTATTTTTTTTATAAACTATTTTTTTAACATTGCAAAATCTAAAAAAGTGAATATTATTACTACTTCCCCATATTCAAAATTGGAAAATTTACAATTCTATTTTCTTTTATAATCTTGATTTCGTCGATTCAGTTAGATAATTTTCCATGATATTTCTAATGCATTCTTTACTAAAGTTCATTTTCTTTTCTAGGGCCACCCCAAAATTTTATATCTTATCAATTTTATCAAAGTTAGTTTTAATTTGTTCTTCTATTACTTTTTGTTTATCATATTTCTCCAAAAGGTGTATGTTTATAAGTCTAATTTTCTCTTGTTCTTCTAATATTATGTTATTATTTTACATCGCAATAACAATTTACAAATTAATTGTTCTTGATTTGCCATCTCAAAATTTTCTATATTGTCAATTTAATCAAGGTTACTTTTAATTTGTTTTTTTATTATTTTTTGTTTATCATATATTTCTCCGAAAGTTGTTTGTGTACAATTTTAATTTTCTCTTGTTGTTCTTCTAATATAATGTTATATTTTCCTTCCACTCTTCTCTCTACAAATAACAGGAGCTGGTTAACGTTCTCAATCAGTGTATTACATTTTTCATTGAAATTTTTAATATTATTGATTTTGCGTAAAACTTCGTTACTATTTTCAAGTTGTACGATAATTTCTCTTCTTAATCCTTGAATTGTTTAATCAAATTTTCTTCTAAACTTTAATTCCATTAATTTCTATTTTATTTTGTTCCAATATTTCTCCTAGATTTTGATTAATTTCCATCTTATCGTATTTAAAATTTGTCTTCTAAATTTTGATTCATTTCCATTTTATTTTGCTCTAATTTCTCTTTCCTAGATTTTGGTTTATTTCCATTTTATTTTGTTCCAATTTTTCATTTATTTTCTTTATATTTATCATCAATTGTTTCATCATGTCCACCATCTCTTTTTCTTCCTTTTTTCCTTTTCATTCCCATGACTAGTTTAGATCTTGGATATGGTTTATGTTCTGACATTTTTTATTTTTGAAAATCTGTTGTCTGCTTGCTTGAGTTTGCTTCCTTTATTTCTGGGCCCCACGTTGGGTGCCAAAAATGGAGATGTTTTTTTGATTATTTAAATATACACATCTTAAGAATTCAATTTTTTACGATTTTTTCTTTTATAAGTGCCGACTGTTTGGGTATTAAATTCAAGACATCATGTTAAAATTTCCATATTTTAAAATATTGTTAATTTAAATAGATTTTTTTATATACACTTCATTTGTTACTATAATGTTATGACTGATTATTTCCGTTAAGTTTATTGTTTTATATTACGAAAACTTAAAACATAAAGTAACTCGTGGTTTTATGATGCTGGTAGTTTCGATTTTTGTTCTAATTATGCAAAAATTTGACATTGAGATTTTCATAAACTTTAACATTTTGAAGGTTCATGAATTTATTTCGAATATTTTTACTTTCTCGTATACACTATGACTATAAATATAAAACGAATGTATTGTGATTGTGCAAATATTCGACGTTGTTTAAACACAATTCCCCAAAATACAATTAGCTGTGGTGATGAAACTTAGTTATTAAGATTATTATGCTAAAATTATAGGTCTGTATTTACATATGCCAACTGGAAATGATATCTAACCTAAATACATATTGAATCTTTATGATTAATACTTGCCCTGTAATTAAAGAGATATGAATTGACTAAGAGTAGCCTACACAGTCTAGTTACGTTTGAAAACCATCGTAACCTATTTGTTGCTTTACAAAACAAAATAAGAAAATCATTATAAGTGGTATTTAAAGTGAAAAGTTTATATATACCAAGTTTAAATTTTTTGCCTTTAAACTCTGTAAGTTATTATCGGCCAATAAGGTAACAATCATGAATATGTAATAATAGTTTTTTAAATTTGGTTTGAAACTCAATTATAACATGTTTTTTCCCTACCAGTTTTAGTTTTTAAGTTGAAACAAATCAAAAACAAAATTTAAAGGTTTAGGGAATTTATGTAGCTAAAAATGTGAAATAGTTGGATTAAAATGGTTTATTTATAAATGTAGTCATTCTAATCCGTTATGAACAAATTTTATTATTGTTATTCCCAACCATTATTTTTAATTTTTGAGTTTACACCCCGTTTATGACCTATGTAAAATGAAACGTTTTTAAAAATTTAAGTTGGCTTAATCGATTTCATTGAAACTGTTGTAAAATATTTAATATGCTACAAAGTGAAGCGTCGATTTTCCAGAAAAGTATTTCTTAGAATTTCTTTAGTAATTATAAATTTTTTAATATACGAAACGTATCTGAAATATTATAAACTTAGTAACAAGTGTGAATGCCACATTTACACTGCTCTATTTTGTTACAATCCGCCTACAATACAATTTTTTTGTTTTAGTATAAGGTCAATGTTATATGAAGAAAGATCATGGTGTGTGATCTAATTTTGCGCGTTTCCGCTGTTGTTGCTGCTTTATATAGTATGCTTTATATATGGATTTGTATTGTCAAATAAAATTTGCATAGCATAGAAAATCAAGAATTTTCTTCTCAACGTATAGATACTTATAATGATTTTCTGATTTCTTCTTAACGTCACGTGATACTTTCGTGAGGAAGAACGTTTCAATGCAATGTTGGTAGATATCGGGTAATCATTTGAACAATTCATCCACATCAAACTTCTACATCTGTAGAAGTAACTAGTTCATTTGATTCTGGTTTTTCAGGCCTAAATTTTGGTGTCATGGGTTGTTCATAAACATTTGATCTAATTGTAAGTTATTTTCAAGATCGTATTTTCATGTCGAGCCTATCGGAAGTCAACCTTTTTATTTTTATTTTAAATAAAATGATATAGTTTTTGCATTCTTTTTACAATTTTATATTTGTTATAAGAAAATTATATTCTTGGAGGTTTGAGACACAATAAATTTTTGCCCAAACCATATTGATGTTTTCAATAAAAAATATTTTCAAATAAGTAAATATTTTCTAAATATTTTATGTTGTTCTATTGAATTGGTTTTTATTTTAATATAAAATTAAGTCTTTCTACTTTCGACCTTTTTTCATTCCTAGAGACTACAAATAGATTAACAATTTAAATTATTTTTATCTTATAAACAAACTGTTTGTATAGTATTTCGCCTGCGATTTTTATTTTTAGAATCAGAACATTCTGAAATTTTCACATGTATACTTGTAACTATTTTAGTTTTTCAGGTTTTAAAAGTTAAAATTTTTTAGATTAAGTAATTTTTAAAATAGTAACTAATATTTCTGAATTTGATATGTGAATAGTTTGCTAGAAGAATAAGATTGTAATTAAATTTATACCTATAATATAATATTTTAGAATTTATGTTTGAAATTATTGTTAGTAATGTTAATAATTATATATCGTGTTGAAGAGTCGAAACAGTAATAAGCATTCTCACAAAATTTAAATTCAAATTAACGAAAACGTAACATAAATCTTTAAATAAATTTTTCTAACATATATTTTGTCTTGGCGGAAGTAATAACTCATGCAATTTTCAATATATCACATCCGGTTTTTTTACATACTTCAAATCAGATCAAATATTTTTTTTGATCTCTGAAATAAATTATTATCTTATTAATGGATGTAGTGTATTATTTTTTTGCTATAGAAAAGTCTTGTATATATTTAATCTAAATTGATAGTTTTTTTAATGTCGCCATTTTAATAGTACTTATTCAAATTCTTAACAAAAAATCATATGGTTCATTGTTTGAGATCATTTTGAAGACCTGTAACAATAGTTCAGTCTGGGACGTATTTCATTGTAATCAGTTAATAAAATTGATTGTTTTTTTTATGATATAGTTTAAAGAGTATTAAATACAATACATAATATCTGGTTTTCTACGTTATTTACTGTTACCACAAGAAAATCGTAAGCTTTTATTTAATTTTTGATTTAACTAACCAGAATAAGCCTTAATTCCAAACGTAAGCTTAGTTTAAAAATTTAGCAAGAATATTATATAATCTGAGATTAATGTTCTTTTTATTTCAAATTAAAACATATTTATTTTTCATTGAGACAAATTTGTTAATAATTATTCATATTCTTATATCGATTTTTTTTATCCATGCAGGATTCATAAGTTATCAAATAGATTATTATTTGTTGTATCAGAATATCTTATACAAGCTGTCCAAAAATAGAATTACCGTTTCTCCATATTCAATGGCTAGAAAAAAGAGAAAAGAAGCATTCTTATGCCTATTTATTGCAACATGAGCGAAATGTTGGGCAATTAAAAATAACCGAATTAATAATAAATTAATTAAATTTTTAAGTGATTATATATAATATCGCTATTTTTATTTTTATTTCGTTTTATATTTATTTTTATAAGCTATTTTTTATTAAAAGTTATAGAGTAAAGTTGTTAAATTCATATCCATTGAAGAAAATCATATTTTGTCTAACATTTCTGAAGAAAAAAGTAAAAACTGATCGAAATCCGTCGAATTCTCCTATTATATTTGCTTTCATCGATATTTTAGCTTAGGAACAAGATATGAAGGCGCTTATTGTTTTCACTTATTGGTTTTGGATTCATTTTGCTATTTTTTATATAAAAAAGTAACACGAACGGATTTAACTTTTCTAAAAAAATTCATAATTTATATCGTATTGTCGGAACAAGGGGTGTCATACTAAATTATATTCACCACAAATAAGGAAGCATATGTAATGTAAGAAAAGCTCTTTTCAACGTTGTTAAGTTTATTAAATTCTATTCAGCCGTTTTGAAATTATTGACATTTGTTTACAAACATTTTTGAAGACCTCTTGAAGACCACTTTGTTTTTGAAGATGGGACAAAAAAGTGTTATGTTAATATAGCAAAATTTTGAAAAAAATCCACATTATTTAAATCAAGATGGCGTTTGCGAGCCCTAACGGTCATCTAAGAAATCTGAAAATAATTTCCAACCATTTTTTTAGCTGCTTTAGACAGGAAATCTTTACCACAAATCTCTACAATGAATAGTTTCCAACATATAATATTCGTTTTACGTTGATAAAAAATCTGTTTCACAGATCGTGCCATTTATTTATCGGGTAATTAGCAATTATTCAGAAAAGTCTATACTTATAAAAGTTCAAAGTCTTATCTTAAGCCCATAATCTAATAGATGAACGATGAGAAGTAAGCAAACCGTGGACGTGTGTCTCGTTGATTTTAGTTGATGTCTATTAAACCATCTATATCGAAGTATGGGAATATTTCGTTATAGACCAGCGTTTCTCAACCTTTTTTTATCTGTGGACGAGTAGAATTTGTGCAATAATTGCGTAGACCGGTCAATTACTTTGAACAATGTCGTGTAAATTATAAAATGTAAAATGAAATGGTATTAATTTTTGAACAATAATAATACAGTGTGTACATGATGAAAGGAATAAATTTAATTTTGATGGCTTAACCCAACATGACTAATATCTAGTGCTAAATAGTTAATCAGAATCAAGTTGATCGCTCAATCCAATTGATATTTAGTGCCAATAAGTTAGTTGAGTTGGGTTGGGTTAAGATTAATGACTCAACCCACTATAAGCCAGATTAATGGCTATTTGGGTTAGGTTGGATTCAGATCAGGTTCAACGTTGACTTGATGGTTCAAGTCAATGCAATTAATATTTAATGCTAACGAGATAGTTGGGTTGTCTTTCTTTGCCCAATTACAAAGACAAAATTATTTAGGTCTTATTCTGCTTCTGGTTTTAGTTGTTAATCGGCGTGAGGTTGCTCTATGTTGTATGATGTAACTAGACCTTGAACTAGAAACGTGTTAATTGTGAATTATGTGTAATGAATGATATTAGTTTTTGAACAATAATAATACAGTGTGTTCATGATGAAAGGAATAAATTCAATAAAATTTTGATTGCTGATGTGGTCAATTTTTAATTTTGATGGCTCAACCCAGCCTGACTAATATCTAGTGCTAGAAGTTAGAATTAAGTTGATGGCTCAACCCAACGAATATTTTCTGCTAACAAGTTCCTTGGGCTGGGTTGCGTTAAGATTAATGGTTCAACCTACCCCAACCCAGACTAATGGCTACTACGCAATTAATATTTAATTCTAACGAGATAGTTGGGTTGTCTTGCTTTGCCAAATTACAAAGAAAAAATTACTTAAGTCTTATACTGCTTATAGTTTTAGTTGTTAATCAGAGCTTGAACTAGAAAAACTTGAGTATAGCCATCGAAACCTAGCTACAATTCTAGTACTAGTTTCAAATCTAATTATTCAGTGGTCAGAATCACCTCTATGTTATATGAATGATATATGTATGATATATGCATGATATAGGAAATCTGTAATTCCTGTCTTTTTGCCTTCTAATATCTGCTTGAGGCAGGCAACTGCAGCCTTTTCGATGGAGGTGTCTTTTTCTTGATAAAGCTTTAGCTCAGGCTTCCTTAAGATTCAACCATTGTAACAATCCATACACCTTCTTTTCTGTTACCTGTAGCTTTTCAATACATTTTTGTTGCTTTGTAATGTCTCTTGTAATCGCTGCTTATTGTAGAGAAAGAATTGTGAATGTTGATGTAAATAACCAAGGAATTCTATAAGACAAAATGTAAAAACACCTTCCCTTATAGGATGTATTATTCAATAAAATCAGTATGATATTGACCTCATAAAAGGTCAAATTTTAAAATATTTTCGATCATGTATCTTGCAAATTATTACTGGACAACTTTGGGGTAAATAACATAAAATTACTGTATTTATATTTGGAGCTTAACATTTTATTTTTAAGAAGTTTCAAAATCGCAATATTTATTAGTAAAATTATCATGATATTCCATTTAGTCAAAACATGTTTACTTTAATAAATTCTCATCTTAAGCGATTTTTTCAAACACACCGCAAAGATTTATACATAAATTTGTATTAAAGCTTCGGTTGCATTCTTTAAAATTGATATAACACCTATTTTTATTTGAAGCAAAATGCTTTGTAATAATAAAATGATATCTTCAAAACAATAGAAGTTAAAAATAACATTTGAAATTAGAAACATTTGAAATTCCTACACACATAAACATTTTAGTACTATCTAAAACATTTGTTTGGTTTCTAAAAATAGAAATATTTTTAAGCAATGATTAACATGTTTACTGTTTCTTTTTTATTTAATTTTTTAAGACGAAATAAGATCAAAGGTGATTTTAGAAAGATTGGAAATTTTCGCCAAATTCTCAAAATATTTAGCACATGAACTAGTTTAAAATTTCATACAGATTTCAACTCGACCGGATATTATGCGAATATTTCGAAACCTTTGTTATGGTCACGTTTATCGATAGCATTCGCGAAATATATTTGAAATCGTCCCTTTTGCGATGCACACGTGTAAAAATCTAACTTTATACGTACAAAATTGAAAATTCGTCTTCTCACAGAATACAAAAGGTAACAGAGAAAAAATATTTCCATTACGCAACTCAGCGACGCGTATAGGAACATACACAAGGTTGAAATGTCATGAAAAAACCTTGAAACCAATCCATTTTACCTCGTTAATTTTCGCCATACACATCGATTGTTATTTTAGATTTTCTCTATATATTTGTTTTTTATTTTTTTTATTTTGTAAGTGTTACGGGATGTGATAAACTCATCGTTGATGGTCGATTTAAAAATAACCGCACGCTCGGTATACGACGTTAAGAAAGCGAGAGTGAAACACAAAAACGCGTTTTGATTTTGAAATTAGTTAGCTTTCGATTTTCAGAAAATTTCATTTTTTGATTTCTTTTTATAAAGCAAAACGACTTCCGCATCTTGCTTTAAAATGAAAAATGATAAATGTTTTCTTTTTTAATTTTATTTTTTTATAGAATTTAAATATTTTTTTATTTAAGTCACATTTATAATTAGAACTTATTTAATATACGTAAATCGTCTCAGTCAATTTAAAAAGTAAACCACACATGCTTACTTAAGTAATAAGGTGCTACGTAAAGAGCTGTTGACCGCATAACATCAACATCATTAGGGAGTCAATGTTAAGTAGTTTTCTAGAATTTGGAGAGATTAAGGCCAAGTTTGAAAGGATAAATTTGCTATGCCTCATCAGTATAAGTAGAGCATAATGAATGCTTGTTGATAATTTTAAAAGGACGATAAAACTAAAGGATTTTAAAGTTAAAATTTAAAGCATGTAAAATCTCTTCTTTCGCATTTTCCTCACGAAAACTCCCAGGATCGTCGTCTTCATGGTGACATCCCCTGATTGCTGGTGAATATCTCCATCTAACGTGAGTTTCCACGCACCAGAGCACACGAGAGCAGATGTGTACATACTACATTGACTTCCGGTGTTCGTCGTCGTCGTGGTATTAGATTGCCACCGTGATATTAGAATGAAGTGTGTGAGAAGAAAGGAAGATCCATAGTAAAATACGGATAATACTTAAATTTCTCTTTAACTTTGAACAATGGTCTCGATTTCAAATGAGATAGCTTCAGATTTATTTTAGCTTTAGAACTTCTTTCTATCATTAATTAGCTTGTTTTCTTCTATTTGAGGTAAAAGTTAACTTTCAATTTCACTCTGACCTTTTATATTTTTGACCTCATTTAACAACAAACAATGAACAACGCTAACAATTCGAGTTGGAAGAAAGTAAAACGTTCCATTACTTTAATTTAAAATATCATATTTTATTAAAATATAATAAGGTTGAAAAAAAGTAATTGAAAGCTTAGTATGACATCGAGAACATAAACAGTATCTTAAGCGTGTTTATTGGTTACGATCTAATACAGTTACGGTCACTGACCAAAGAACTTGAACTCTCTCGTAATAGATGAGTTTACATTTTGTAAAATTACGAAAAAATAATTTGCTGCATTTTTTTATTATTAAAATTTTCATCATCTTTTAATGAACAAGTCAATCGATTAATATTTCGTCACTAAGTAAATGAAAATTAACCACAAATTGAGTTTCTATATTTACGTAATTGCTCTTTAAATAATTATTATTGAATAAACGTATTTTTTACGGTGCAAAATTAATTCTTGTTACTTTTACTATTGCGTTAAAACGTGTTACGCTATTCTAAACAAACTTAAAGAAATATTTTTTATTTAAGAATTAAACTTAAATTTCTATTTAATTCTCCTTTTGATGTTTTACAAATAAAATAACCATCTGGTACTTAAAAAGGCTATTCAACAGATGATGTTGTCATTTATAGAAAGTTGTCTGAAGTGAAATTCGCTAAATAAGAATTCAATCATTTATAAAGTATAAAATACACCCATATAAAGCTTATAAACAACTTAACCCAATCAATATTCCAACAAAGAAACGTAACGACATCATAAACTTCTTTTACAATCCTCATGAAATTGTGTTACCCATCCTGTGATTCCCCCATCACGCGGTTACGCTAGGTTAATTGGTAATAACAATACAAAGTTTCGAAAAATCGTTTAACCCAATTTTCTCTTTGTCAAAATAAAAATACGCAATTAATAAATGATATAACAGAAGATGAAAAAGATATTGTATCAAATAAATGTTGTATCCTGTTTGTTAGTTAAGACGAAAATTAAAAGAGAATTTCGTATAAACGAATCTTCTCCATATCGCGAAATACAAACACGAAAAGAACAAAGACTTCAGTCTATTTAGGTGTATGATATCAAAGTGGAGGTATATGTAGAGATATCGTAACGCGATACATTCGTGAGAATATCGGGATAACGTGGTTACAGAGATATAACGCGATACGTGATCCGAAAATTTAATGCCCAAGATCGCTATGTACACTGTAATATGTGGCGTGTGTGAGGATTAAATCGGAGAAAAATAGGTCAGATGGAAATAAAATTATTCAGTGCAAACATGTCAATATAATTTACTTAATTTTTAAATAGATATCGAGATCTGATTGCCTGTTTAGTTGATGTTTTCGTTTGCATTTATAATTTCATTTTTTAACTGTAAATATTACTCTCATTTATTTTGTTTGCGTTCTTAATGTGATTATAATTATGTTTATTATTTGACAGACGTTACATAACAATACGAAACTAAAAATAAAGGATGTTTGAGTTAATAATATACTATTGTGATACAAAAGAAAATAAGAAATAGAAGAATAATAAGTTTTGTAAACAATAATAATAATAATAAAGAAATATGGTATAATGATATCAAGATGAAACGAAATGCAATCACTTTAAATTTTTGTTGTTGCTGCTGGGCGGAGGTGAGTAATTGTAACTTAATGCGATTTAGGGCAGATCTAGGTCTTTGATGAACTTTGGATAATTTTTAACATTTTTTTAATACCAATATTTCGAGATTCCAAGTTCCGGAATCCTGGACGATTTATATAAGTGGTATTTTGATAATAGTATTATTTCTAAACTAATTGCAACAAGAAATAATAAAAAACACCAGCTTACGCCTTAGAACCAGTTGCAAGAGGTTTACACGAATCAGTCGTAGTTAAATTTAAATGCGTAATGTTCACTTTGGGTTAAAAACACATTCAATTTTGCTCAGTCAGATGTGTTTTTTTTATTGGACATAAATTGTTTCTAAGTTTCTACGTTTCTAAACTAAAAACAATTAATAATACATCCAACGTAATCTACCTTAACCCAGACCAATTCAGCACAACCCAACCTAACTTTTTCTTTAAAGAGGGAATTAGGGAATCTGCAATCAGGCACCCGGCCTAAAAGATATCATTTGGTCAGATAGTGTATGGCTTTGGAACCGTCCCTCTGGGCATTACTTCAAGAAAATAAAATCCAACTAACTCTCATCGTTTTGCCGTTTTCGTCGTTTCGCTTACTCCTTCATTTGTGGGCTTGGTATTGCAATCACTTCCGGTGGTATTTCCTTACTTATGGAACCCCGAGAGTTCCACGCTTCTTTCCTTTTCTGAAATTCGCCTTATCTTTCCCTTTCCACGTTTTCGTCTTGATCTGTCCGTTATGGGAAAACATAGCATGAAATTACTTTTTGAATCAGTTCATTTGGTCAACGTATCAGCACGAAAGAATTCTCCTTCTACTTCATCTCTCCTCACCATAGTGTCGAAACCACAAACTTTTTCCTGTCTCCATTTGTCGACCTCACCCCGAATTATCGCTATGAAATCATATGAATCCCGTTACTTTTTGCATTATTAACATTTACCTTCATACATTTATTGGGATGTTAACCCTTCCCATCCTCCTATTTCCTATTTTAATCCATTCGCCTTTCTTTGGTATTCGATCTTCTGTTTGTGACCGAAGATCTTCGTAAATATATTGACGATGACACCAAACAGAGCCAAGGTTGAGGCTCTGTGCTCAGCATCAACTACCTTGGGCGTATCACATTCTTCCCAAAACCTGCAGTTATTTGTTTCCATTGATCTGATCCTCTTTAGATAGGTACCAAATATGCCGTGGCCCGTAAAGGCTTAGGTGGTGAAATAATCTACTCTGGGATCATGATTTTAATCCAAACTGAGTAACTGTCCCATGTTTCGCACCACTCTTCCATAAGTTTTTCCTTGCATTCTTTTCCTCTGTGATAAATAGTACTGCTCTACTCCACCTTAAGATCAATCGGTGGCATTCCGTCTACCACATACACGCCGACAGCTGGGACGGTAGTGTTGGTATTTCAGGACATTACTCCATATCGGCATACAGTTGGACCGATATCGCCGCCCCTGGATTCTCTTGGACCACCTACATTTGGCATTACTTTTAAAAGTATATTTATCATACGTAACGGTTTCTTAATGATTTCTATTGCATATGTGGTCATTGTCATGTGCTTATTTATATATCCACCCGGATACTTTACGTTTCCAGAACTATGCACAGACTTTCGCAATACGTCGATACTTAGCTACCTAATATTTCTTTGAATTCAATCAGTGATCATCAACCGACTAATGAAGACTTTATTTGTGGGACTTTGGATACCTATCAACACTCTAAATTTGTATAGCTTAATCAAAATTGGAAAGGAAAGTTGCATATTACTTCCTAAATTATAGAATCCACCTAAATCGGACGTGGGACATAATTTCTGAAATAAGTTCTCACCTAAGATAACCGATAATCTTTATAACTACAGAGTTTTTTAATCCCCATTAAGATATTTATTTCCAAAAAAACTTTAATTTCATCTACCGTGGTTGATACAAGCCTAGCAATCATCATGGCAACATTACGTTGCGTTGCATACAGATTAATTTGAAATGAAAGTATTTTAACTGATGAAATTAAGTAACAAAATATATCGAAAGGAGAACCAGCTTCCTCAGCTATGTGTATAGCACCATGCTCTTCATCGAATAACTTAGACTGAGTGAATTAATTCGTTCTTCCACATGAATAGGCCAGAGCGGAGCTTTTGAGCCACAGAACCAAGAGGCAAATAACTTTTACTATCATTTTCAACAGACTTCAGTCTTTTGTTGAAAGATCAGCTGCATTTTCAAACTTCACAACAGCACAGTTTACTGGAAAACTTTGATAACTTGTAACTCTTGAAGCTGCATACAGATGTATACCTGTATACAGTTGCTACAGTCATCCACAGATGGCTTATGTCGGTGCACTATACAATAAGTGGTAGGAGCTGGAAATCACTACTACGTATGAAATAATTTCTATAATGGTGGTTACCGGCAATAACCACTTAGACTTAAAGGGTTAACTCGACATAGTTCTTTTGTTTTATTGCCGTTTTAATATACAGGGTGTCTCACGTAACTGGTTCATTAGAACTTTTTTGGGTTACACTATTCGTAGAGGCTTGAAATTTTGGTATCATGGGTTGTTCATTCCGATCTATTAATCTAAAATATTTTCAAGATGGCCACCACTTCCGGTCTACCGGTTTTTATTACACCATTCAATTACACGTAAGAAAATATGTTGACTTTGATAACAGTTGCTGGTAGCTATCGTTTTTTGTTTTCGAGTTATTTTGATTTTAAGTGTTTTTTGGCAAATACCACCATGGTTTTTACAAGCCCATATCTCAGCCAACATTAATTCAGAAACGTTTTGCATTGGTACAATAACTCGTCATATGCTGTTAAATAGATTGTCACTTGTTATATCAATGTACCTTATACAGCGTGGTCAAAAATTGAATTACCATTTCGCTGTATTCAATTGCGAGAAAGTCGAAAATTTTAAATGGAACGCACCGTATCCTTTTAGCCTATCTAAACGGGAATTTAATTCTCTACAAATTATCTATAAATATTGCTATACCTATTTATTATAGTTTTCTTCATATTGAGTATTTTATCAAAATCCTACACAAAATGCTGGAAGCTGGTCGTGTTTTTATTAGAAGGCTATGATATTTTGACAGTTTATTGTTTAATTTATTTAAATTATCATTGGTATTATTTCTAGAATAATCTGCGATTGAATAAACTTGAGTTTGTTAGCTTTTATTTGCCAAAAATAACCAGCAGAAGAACGCATAAATGAAACAATGAAAAACAATAATATGGCGTAATATTCGACGTAATGATGCGCGAGATGTTCCTAAAGAGTTCAGTTTATTTATTTACGGTGCTTTTTTGTAAAATATTATTCATCTAAGTCGACCGAAGCACCTCTTACCGAAGAATTTGGTAAAGCAATAAAATATGACAAAACATTTATTCTATTATCTTAAGCTGCTGGTGATAGAAATTTATGTTTTCTTGTTATTTTGATCTTTCCAAAACTAAGAGATACGTATCTTATCCTATCCAAAACTTTATTACACCCGCCACGAATATAAGACGAATTTAAAATGTTGGCGTGGGAATAATTCGCCATGATATTCAAAGACATTAACAGCAGTAAGTGATGACACAACTAAGTAATGACAACAATAACATAAATAGGGTTGAAAAGCTATCAAAACTCCATGGCTTTCTAACATAAAAACAAGAAGCTTCCAGCATTGCATGCGTCCATTAATTTCCAAATATGAGGGCAACTACAACAAATAGGCGCAGGAAAGTATCTAAATAGTTTGTAGAGAATTAAATTCCCATAATTTATTTTTGTAATTTTCAGTTTTTCATTCTTTTATGTTATTGATTTTAATTTTTATCATTAAATTGTTGTTTTTCATTGTTTCATTTATTCGGTTTTCTTTTGGTTATTTTTGGTAAATTACAGCTAGCAATCTAAAGTTTATTCAATCACAGTTCATTATAGAAATAATACTAATAATAATTTAAATAAATTAAACAAAAAACTGTCAAAATGTCATGGCCTGCTAACAAAAACACAGACGGTTTCTAGCATTTTATCTATGATTGTGATAAATTCCTTAATAGCAAGAAAACTATAATAAATAGGTATAGGAATATTTATAGATAATTTGTAGAGAATTAAATTTCCTTTGTGATAGGGTATGAAAATATGGGGCGTTCCATTTAAAATTTTCGACTTTCACGTAATTGAATACAGAGAAACGGTAACTGAATTTTTGACCAGCCTGTTTAAGATATACTGATACAACAAGTGACAATCTATTTAGCAGCATATGAAGAGTTATCGCACCAATGCAAAACGTTTTTGAGTTAACGTTGGCTGAGATATGGGCTTGTAAAGAGCATGGTGATATTTGTCAAAAAACACTTAAAATCAAAATAACTCGAAAACAAAAAACGGTAGGCACCAACAACTGTTATCAAAGTCAACATATTTTCTCATGTATAATTGAATGGTGTAATAAAAACTATAGCATTCCATTTAAAATAACGTAGTTGAAGTCTACTTCCGGTAGACCGGAAGTGGCGGCCATCTTGAAAATATTTTAGATTAATAGATCGGAATGAACAACCCATGTTACCAAAATTTCAAGCCTCTACGAATAGTGGAACCTAAAAAAGTTCTAATGAACCAGTTACGTGAGACACCCTGTATTGTATTACTGTATGTACTCCACTAGCAATAGACCGCCCTTTTGTATACCCCTATTGGTGATTATTGAGAATCTCAGATTTCTTGAAGAAAATTATAAATCAGTCAATTATGATGTGCTCGAAAACATTAGATATTGCAACGAAAATCGATATTGGTCTATATCTAGTTGCTAAATTTTCTAAACTTCATTTTTGTAAAGAGGACACATTTTTGCAACTCCAGGAAGACACCATGTTTCAAGCATGCTTTTGCTGTTATTGAAAACAAAAACGCTTCTTTTGTGAGTCACATTTAGTTGATCATATATAAGAAAGAAAGGATAATCTTTCCCTTTTTCCAGAATCTCCCTTCAGTTCCTTTGTTCTCTTAGTTCTTTTGTATCTTTGTTCTCGGTACATCTTTTCAACATATGTCTGTTCTATGTCAACATATGTTAGTTCTAGTTTCCTAATTCTTCAATTTTCTTCACTTTCTTCTTTCACAAGTTATTTTTGAATCCTTTCTGTAATTATGTCCCCATGTCTTTCATTGTATCGTTCTTCTTTTATAGTCATCATTCTTTACTATTTCTGTACGTCCCTATCTCTGTCGCTTACTTCCCTCCAATACTCAACTTAATCCAACTTACCTACTAGCGGTACTTAAAAATGTTTCAAATTTTGAATGTAATTGTTAACAAAAGTTTATAAATTATGTACTCCTTTGTTGAGTATTCTTTAGATACCGTAACTAGTAGTGCCATTCATGGTAAAAATGTAAAATAGTGATTGTTAGAAATGATATGAGACTTAAAAATACCACTAGGTTTCAAATGATTACAAATGATGTTTAATAAATTTATTATCAGGTAGGAAATGGTTAAGTACCAAGACAGCAATTTTCAATATTTCCAGATTCATTTACTCTTCTTTGTAAATAACAATGAAAGTTTTCGCATCTTATCTCCATCGTCATATTTCATCTCTCACGTTCTTTCTTTGCCCATCATTTTACCACTTCTGGACGAAGGCTTCTTTCTTCGACCGTCTGAAACCATCTGCTTCTCAAAACTCTATGCTTTTGAATGGGATTTATTATTCTTGGCAGCCAGCACGTCACGTCTAACGTAGTCTTGTCTGGTTATTGTGCTTTCATTATTAGCCTCAACTGATTTGCGCTTTTTCTCGTCAATACCATGGTTTCCAGTCTGTGCGTCGTCATTGGTATGTATATGTGTAAGTATACTTTGTAAGTAACATTGAAAGATTTCGCATCTCATCTCCATCTTGATATCTCATCACTGTCGTTCTTTTCTCAGTTATCATTTGTTCACTTCCGGTTTAATATGCTTCCATGTATATGTCTTGTTGGAAGTCAGTCCGTATTAAATTTTGTTATTCCTAGCAGCCAGCATGTTACAGCTAACGCAGTCTTGTCTATTTAGGAAATGGATAGTTATCCATTACATATGTAGCTCTTTATTGCGGTTTCTGTATGGCTTTCAACTAGTTGGTAGTGCAGCATCAGATGTAAAATATGTAAAATTTTGAAAGTTATTAAAATAACGTTTAATAAAACTTAATTTTGGTAGGGAAAGTGTTGAGTGGGGTTAATCCGTCAGGTCATTAGACAAAGTAAGCATCAAGATATAGTGAACCCACAAAGGAGTACAATTAACTTGGTCTTCAAACATATTTAGAGACTATTCATGGGTGTATTCCTAAAAAAAGAAGCATGGCATATGTATAAAAAAACATAGTGCTCCTAAGAAATATAAAACAGCAAATTCATTCAACAAAAAACAAAAGTCAAAAGATTGCCGAAGTACTTTTGCACATCACAACTTACGATTGCCTATCATTTAGTATTTATCATAATCATTAACAAATACAAATACAAAACGAGAATATGGACTGAAAATGAGTGTATGTTGAAAAACAAAAATAGTTTTGTTTCGTTTTGTCGCTCCCTGTATAATGGCTACATCGTGTTGAAAACATCATCACGATGTAATAATTAAATCATTACTGTTTTTTGGATAATGCTTAGATATAATAAAAACCAATAGAAAAGCGACTAGAGAAAAACTTAACGATGTGAATTGTTATAACGGGTACAGTACAAACAAAAGTACATCAAGTATAATTATTAGGAAATTTATGAGTTGGAACAGACCGCGGAAACAATTGCTGTGTAGGTGTTCCTAAAAATTGTTTGTTCCTTTTCAGAACATTTTATACGGTTATAAAACTTTATTTACTTTTACAGCTTCTACCAGAAAATTTATTTTAAAAATATTTTTAAACTGACCATTACAAACACTACAACATATGTCATATAGCGTACCATTTTGTATTTATAAACCTTTTAAAGCCATCAATGGTTAATAAATGTGGCATAAATTGCCAAGTGAACAAATTGTTATTGCTCATTAATGCTTGTTCATGTATTAAATTAGTTGACTTTTGCTACACTAACATTCGAAATTTATTTAACGAAGCTGCATAATCAATCGCTGACGAATCCTTACTTAATTTAATTTCTTCTGTCATACTTAACATCTCATTAGGTGTTTTCAAAAGATTATACTGATCTTATAATGAATTGTAGGTAGTATAGGCCAACTGCTACTTTAAACAAGTGTTATCTAATACTTTGTCATAATAAACAAACTTTTCAAAAAATGTTTTCAGAAAAACAATGAATTCTTGGAAACTAATAGAGATGGCAGAAAAAATCGTTGTCACTACCCTAAAAATCGAGTCGAGTCGATGTCGTTGTCGGGGTAACACCGCTTTTTCCGCTCATGCGTTATACAAGTTTATTTATTAATCGGTAAAAATGCGTTTTACTAGTGAAAACCTTCGCGAATTGAAGGAACCTTTTAACAACTCTATTAATGAGTTAATCAAGAAGGAATCGTTTCTCACGCAAATTGTAAATACTATTAAAGAACAGTTTATTGCCGAAATTAACGAATTGAAGGTTGAAAACGAGATACTCAAAGGAGAAAACAACTTTTTGTCTGAAAAAGTAGACAATCTGGAACAGTACACGCGACGAAGTAGTGTTCGTGTGTTCGGTATTTCCGAATCTAAAGGTGAAAACGTTGAAAATTTGATGATGTAATTATTTACTGACCAGCTTAATGTTGCTTTAACTGCCAATCACAATGATAGATGTCATCGTGTGGGTTCTCATCATAAACAAAGTAAACATCCTCGACCTATTATCGTAAAATTTTCGAGCTACAGAACCCGTAACTTGGTGATCAACGCCAGAAAGAATCTTAAAGGGTCTCCTACCATCATTCAAGAGGATTTGACCAGGGACAAATATCAGTTACTGAACAGAGCGCGGGAATCGCAATTACTCCGTTATATTCATTAAATGTGCCGCGAACCTGGAGGAAATTCCTTTTCAATCTAGTTCTGATAAGTTAAGCTTGGCTTAGGTTGAATTTTTTTTTGTTATTTAGTTGTTATTTAGTTCCGACTTCAGCTACTCAAGCTACCTCTAGTCTACTTTTTACTGGTTATTCTAATACATATTTTCTACTTAATACGTTTAAAGAGCAAGTATTGTTTTATTTTTATATTATATTTCTTTTTCTTATTCTCATTGAAATCAAGTAGTAATTTTTGTTTTGCTTTCATTCTTTCTTTCTCTTCTTTGAATCTGCAACGTACATCGTTTAGCTTTAGTTAACTTCTATTAGTTGTATGTAAGGTAAATTGTGGATTGATGAAAAACAGTAGGCTTACACCATTGTCTGGTCCTAGCCAAACCGACTTAATCCTCTTTGGTTCTTTGTTTTAATTGATTGTTATTTTCTTATTATTTCTTTTTGCATAACTGTACTGTTTATGTACTTATATGAACCAATAAATATTATTATTATTATTACCTTCTTTTATCTTTTTTTTTTCTTATCTTCTAAAAATGGCTGTAATATAAATTTTAAATATAAAATTTTAGCCTTATTCGATTTTGTCTTAATTTTAATAAATATCCGAGAATTTGGAAATAAATAATGTCATTTCTATATAAAAAAGATTAAGGAATTAACTTTATTGAGTTATTGTGTTTGTACTCATATATCAAACTCATAATCACACATCTTTAAAATATCAATCAAAATTTTCAAGTTTAATTATAACACGGTTACAATATTGTTTGTTTAATGCTTCACATATGCGAAAAAATAAACATGAATGTTCAATGTATAAATGGTAAAGTCCCTAGTTTATTAAAGTGCCACGGTTAGTCACCACTTTGGATCGAAAAGTCACGTGGCAAATTTAAAATTCCAATAAAAGGTTATTTAGTGAAAGAACATCAATCTAGCAAATTTTCTAAATTTTAATTCCAAGTCAAAGTAGACTACAACGACGGCGATTATGATAATCTGTACTTATGTATGTACAGATGGTTCAAATTCCATATCCGAAGGTTGACATGGAAACTACAAGAAGACTTGCAAAGCTTCCAGAAAACTTAATGTTGCATCTAGAAGACTTGATTTGCTACTAGAAGACTGGTTGCTGCCTCTGGATGACTTGATACTGTTTCTAACAAACTTGATAGTGTTTCCAGAAGACTTGAAATAATAAATTTATTATTACTTCAACCATTATTTTATTTTTTTACCTTATCATTATCATCAAGAAAAGAAAATATATGTACACATATTTATACCGGATACACATATTTTATAATAGAAAGCAGATCTAAACAAAATTAACATAAAATTAAATTGTTATTGTTAATTATTAAACACAATTAACAATAAAATAAATGTATGGTAGAAAAAAGGTGCTGTGTTCAAATTGCCACAAAAGTAGTATTTGTTCTCCACCCAACCCTATTACAAAAGAAAACAAAAACTAAAATAAAAAAGAAACCAACAATAAAACAAAACAAAAATATATACATATAATAAGCAACTGAACTAAATTAAATTACACTGAAACAAAATTGCCAAAGTAATTGAAATTGTATTATCAGGCTCTCTACTGCTCTACTACTACTCTACTACTCTACTGACCCGCCATGATGGCAGCCTACAATCTTCGCTTAAACATTTAGATAGACATACTGATCTTCACATGAACAGGAATGCCATGGTATATAGGAGCGATTTGAAAAAATTATGTTTATGTTGTGTAAGAATTAAATTCCCCTTAAATCTTAAGTTCAATGTATACACATCAGACATAAATTTTATTTTATGATAAAGATAAGCAGATTTCCCACCAACAACAACAGTGTGGAAGAGCGTAGCACAGTGAAGCAGTGTTCGATTGCACATATTTAACCCTGCCGCCTCCTAATACCGTGCATCTAGAAGACTTGATTTGGTACCAGAAGACTGGATATTGCGTCTAGATGACTTGATACTGTTTACGGAAAACTTGATACTGCTTCCAGAAGACTTAAAATGTTTTCAGAAGACTGATACTGCTTCTAAAAGACTTAAAATATTTCCAGACAACTTACAATGCTTTTAGGCGACTTATTATGCTTCCAGAAGATTTGAAATGCTTCCAGAAAACTTGAAATGCTTCCAGAAGATTTGAAATGCTTCAAGAAGACTTGATGTTGCTGTTAGCAGACTGGAGATGCTTCCAGAAGACTTGATATTACATCTAGAAGAATTGATTTGCTACCAGAAGATTGGGTACTACCTGTAGATGACTTTATACTGTTAATAGAAAACTTACTATTGCATATACAGGAGTTGGACTTACAATGTTTCCAGAAGACTTGAAATGCTTCCAGAAGACTTGATATTGCAATGTATCTAGACCACTTACAATGCTTCCAAAAGATATGACATTACACCTAGAAGATTTGATTTGCAACCAGAAGACTGATACTGCTTCTAGAAGACTTAAAATATTTCTACACGACTCACAATGCTTCCAGATGACTTGATATTGCATCCATATGACTTCAAATATTTTTAGACAACTTGATACTACTGTTAAAAGACTTGTAATACTTCTAATAGACTTTGCATTACTTCCAAAGGACTTGATACTGTTTCCAGAAGACTCTATACTGCATCCAGATGTTTTAAAATGCTTCCAATAGACCTCCTCTATAAAACTTATACGGTTTCTCGTACATTATGGTATTGAATAGATATTGGAGCGACAGTTATTGGATCGACATCTTTTATCAAGTCGATATCGCCTATTGGTGTATATGTATATGTATCGCCTACTGGTACGAGCTGATCTATAGATATTGCATACAATAGTTATCGAACGGTTTTTGACAAGTAAAACACAATAAATAACCTAAACAAGTAGTTACTAAAAATAATACTTACCCAAGTAGTTACTTAATGAAAAAAATCAAATAACGAAAATGATTAGTAGAAGAACAAAATTAACAAATAAGAAAACCTTTTAAAGAGGAAAACCTTTTAAAAAATTACATAAAAAACAATTGTAGATAAATTAATTAAAAATTCATTTTTATTTGTATTGAAAATATACTACTACAGAAAGAAATAATCCTTTAATGGCTACCGATTGTGAGCTTGTCGTTTCGCCTCAATATACTATTTCATAAAAATGTTCGTTCATAAAAGCACATTTAACAATATTTCCAGGGCTTATTTGTGTGTTAAGTTCCTACTTCATTCATTCCAATTTTCCAGAATTCCTACTTCAGATATGACAATATTTCGCTATTGTATAAAACGCGAATGCGTTTTAACCGCATTCCCATCGATAATAAGCAAGGAAATCTTCATTTTAGAATTTCAAAACAATTGACGGATATCGCTCGAGTTATTGATCAGAACAGTACAACAGCATATTTTCATGTGAATATCGGTTAGATATTGACATGTAAATACGTACGAGAAGGCGGTCATTAACATTGCTTCAGGAACACTTAAAGTGCTTCCAGAAGAATAATTTATTTGATACCGAGCATATTTTCATTGCATCAACAATCAACAGGCGGTAGGAAAATTTAGAATCACTTAGGAAGTATAATTACTCGGACCTAGATAAAACTGAAATGTGTAAGTATCAAATATCTTAAAATTGAAATACCATTCGTATGTTGACATTTTTAAATATAAACATCCATTTTTTGTTAAGTTAAGAGCTACTGTCTGCAATATGTATATGTTTTTATTAATATTCTTAAAGATTCTTTTAAGTATTTCTTCGAGGTTTAGACATGTAAACCAATTTCATAACCGTTGTACAATTTCCTTCCTTTAAAATTAATAATCAAAATAAATTATCGACTTAGTACAAAATCGACTTACGACGAAGTCTTTGGAACGTAACCTCGTCGTATGTCGAGTGGTATTTGTACATTAATTAATTTTACATGGTGGTTTCATCAAGAGTTATTGACAATAAACTAACTTCACAAAGGCTTTTCATAACTCCAAAGGCAACAAAACAGCATTATTACAAGCGCAATATTTTGTTAAAAACTTAAAAAGGCAGTGACATATGCTGACAAACAGTAACATGGACTGAAATGTTATCAAACCGCCATTTTGACTCAAATAGTTTGAATATTCATAAACCGTGGTACTTTAGTAATCTAGGGACTTTAATAAATGGTATTGTGCATAGCTATTGAGCATTTCTTGGCGTATTTTTTCCAAGTCTTATAGATTTTTAATTCTACGCGTTTCTGACTTCGTTAATTAATCAAGTTAATGAGGAGTTCGTATTACTATTTTTTAATTATGATTGTGATTAAATTGTTTATTATTCTGCTCAAATTTGATTAATTCTTGCATCATTTATTATTAACATTTTATTATTATCGCCATTTTGACATATTCAAATTATCAAAATGAAACAAACCGTTCATAATTAACAATTTCATGACGAAAGGAAAAATTTCTCTACTACAAGATATTTAATAATTTCCTTAAATTGAGTATTTAATTTTTCTACAGCTTTTCTTAATTCGATTTACTTTAATCTGCACGGAAAAAAGCTATTAACATATGAACCATTAATTAATATTTTTGTGGTTGTAATGATGTAAAAATTTTATGATGTCTCCATTAATTGTAAAATTCCTTTATCACCAATACTTCAAAGTACTATTATATAAGTAGCATTTTACGTTTTATGAAATAATTTAAAATAAAAATATTACTAAAAAATGATTTATCTTTTTCTTTCCAGTTAAAACCAAGATGGAAATCAGATTCCCATTTAGAACGGAAGCATGTAAACAGGTAAGATTTTATTTAAAAAAATGTACGAAATAAAACGATACAAACACAACAAAGAGCTCAACGAACCTCAACAACAACCGATAGAAACTGAAGATTAAAATAGAGACTCTAGTTATCGTGGTTACCGGGTTCCTTGCTGAGTAAAACTTTTTATAGACCATAACTGGCTTAGTAACTCGCTTTACTCGTTTATCTTTCTCCGCATCGTTCCACATAACGCTTTTAAATACTTTGTTGTTGCCGTATGTCCTTTTCAATTCCTATTAAGCTCGCATTTCTACTCTTTTACTTTATAATCTTGAAATTTTTACAAGTATTAAGTAGAAAAGGAGTCTGAATACGGTTATTTGGCATGATGCCACTTAGATACTTACTTTTTACTTGGTAATAACAATATTACCTTGGAAAAACGAACCTGATTACCATATTATCATAATGGTGCGAGGAAAAATGTTTCCCATAAGACCCCAATCTTTTAATACTTAACCGAGATTAGTACAGCTTCTTAATTACGTCCAATTACAATTTTCTCTTTCTTTATAAGTACGAACTTGTTCCCACATTTATTTTTATTGTGCGTGAGCAAAGTTGTTGTTTAAACACACTTTTCATTTTTAATACTTCTGAGAACTAAAGTAATTATTTTTCTTTTCAACTTAGGTATGAAGTTCCTCCATTAAACGGGACTCTTCCTCAAAATCAAGAAAAATCAATATCGAAATCAATATCAAAATCTTCAGATTGGACTGAAGTTTCTTTGGAAGTTCCCGATGATGAAGTTGAGATGAAAAATTCAAAATTAGTCTTTTCAAGTGATAGCACAGATGGCACCCCTTTACCGCCACCGCGAAAACACAAAAAAGGATTCAAAGAAAAAATTGAATCGGTTGCGAAAAGCGGGCTTCAAGCTTTACAAAAGAAACCTGTCGAAGAACCACTTTGTGTGAAAAAAATTATTAATTACAGTTGCCCAACGGACGAAGAACACGAAAGAACTCACAATCGTGATCACAAATTACTTCCCCGAATTGCAACACCAAAAATAAATCATAAAACCACTCGAGACCGAGAAGCTAAAAGAAAAAAGAACCTTTCAGTCGTTTCTTTACCAAATTACACAGATTTGAAGTTTAGCGTTGCAAGTAACGGCGAAAACATCGACGTCGAATTAAGAAAATCCGTCCATTCTTTACCTGGAGAAACAAAGAAATTATCCACATTCACAGAAAAGAAAGATTACATAACAAGATGTCGAAGCTTCGGTTCTTCTTTACCACAATTACTCCTTCATAAATTGACAAATAATAAGGCGCCTTTAGCCGAAATAGAAAGTGATGATTCCTTCGGGGGTTTAGAAGATTGGGACTTAAAAATCATCGAACATTACAATCCTAAAGATTCAAGCTTACCAAGAAATTCAAAACCCATTAAATCCGAAACTGAAATTTTAAATGACTTAGAAAGTTTAATCATCAACGAGGAAGATATAGAAGATATTAAGCCCAAACCGAAACCTCCAGTGAGAAGATCCGAATCTTTGGTGAAAAAAATTAATAAAACTGCAGTCGAAGTCGCTAGAAAAGTTACAAACACAACAAATATTAAAAATGGGACCCCACCACCAACACCCGATGAAAAAAGCGTTGAGGAGACGATTCAAATTTCTTTTGAAAATCTTCCTACACAAGATGAACAAGGAAACGTTGAACATTCAAGCTTATTAAAGATTTTGCAAGATTTTAGTATAAAAGACGCTCAAGAGAAACAAAAAATTGAAAGTAATAACGTAAAAGAAACCGAAACAAGGAAAAACATAAAAAACATTAAAAATCAAGATGTTAACACCAACATGCACATTCAAAGTGGAAAAAAACATAATTCATTTGAAGTGACCAATTTTTTGGATGCTGAAAGAAATCATTTAACGTTTGAGAATAATAATAGAATGAAAGTTGTTGATATTCAGACTTAAATTAATTTAATTGTTTTATACCAAGCTCGGATATTATTTTTTATTAAAAAAAATATTCCGGCTTTCTATAATATATTATGCTTAAGATACAATTTATTAATGTAAATAAAATATTTTTGCTTTGATTTGTTAAAATGAATGTTAAAACTGTAGGATTATTATCGTAGGGGTTTCATGACGTGATGTTTTTATACGATGACGTTCGAAATCCAATTTTGAAACCGACCATTTTCAGCCGGTAAATTTATCCAAGTCGACATGAATAATGGATTTATTGTTTGATTTATTTAGCGTGGCCCCAGCCCGACAAGTTTGTACATATATTTCGTGTAATTGTAAATACGCGCGTTCCGTTTGTTGTTGCGCGCAGATAAATTTGTTTTTATAAATAATAATTTTCGATATACACATTTTTCGCTATACCTATATAATACGATCTGTACGATAGCACACGCAAACACGTTTGTTCCTTCCATATCCGCCAGGAAAATGCAATAAACTGTAGATAATGTATGTTTTATAGTGTGTAGATGTAATGATTCGTATACAATCAAATTATTATTATAACTTCGTACGACTCGCGAAATCAAATCGTATTTTCGAATAATATATTATTTACTTTTATGTGTATCTATAATAAATATGGAATCGATGGATATTTTGTATGATTTGTTTTATTGTCCATTTTTACCTTAAATCATACGGATTACAATATTGATGTTTTTTTTGTCTGGGAGAATTATTATTATTGGTGAGGAGTCCTTCTCATCACCATGATCCTTAAGATTTATTGCAACATATATTAGTACGTTCAAAGATTTAAGATAAATACATGTTCTTGATGGACCTCGGTATCGTTTCAAGATTTTGTTCCTTTCGGGTCAGTCGGTAAGTAATTCTTGGGGATTATGTAGAAGAGCATATTCCATCAACAAACATAGTTGTTTCCTTTTTCTCATTTGTTTATTCTGATACTTGGGCAGATCTTACTGACACAGCTCCTACATTGTCATTGTTTAATACATGCAATAATAAATATAAATACAAACATACAATAATCTACAAGCTTATAAGAGCTAAAAGTAGACCTAATACCAATACTAAAGCTGAACTCGATATATTCCCTCGTTCACGTCGTTCACGGTTAACATTATATGGAAAAACTTAATTTTATGGTTGTTAAGGTATTTATAATTTTTATTTAACTAAATTCACCTATTTATTTATATGAATTTATATTTTATTTATTATTATTTTATTTATATTTTGTGTTATATATTTTTTATTTCGGTATGAAATATGTGGTCGAAGTACGACATTTGGCTCGTGTTATAAAAGAGATATTTGTGGAAAACCGTACATTTTCGGCTTTATACCTTTACAAATGTAACGTCTTACTAATTACATTAAAGTTATTAAAATAAAATTAAAGAGTTTAATTCAATACAACAAAAAATTTAAAGAATTAACGAACCAGCGACTTAAACGTTAACAATGGTTTTTAAGGTTACATATCATAAATTGAACTTTCATTTTTAAATTAGAACAAAGTTTTTACATAGTCAGTTTTTACATAAAAATGGAAACGTTTACTTAACTTCTATAGTTAGAGTATAAAATCCGACGCATAATTTATGTTTAGATAAGTTTGAAAAATTAGTAATAAAATTTTTCCTTTCTTTGTAACTCGATGGCCAAATTTTGGTGTTATTATACCCTATAACTATCTCGAAAACTATAAGAGATACTAAAAAAGTAGGTGTCATGTCCCGGTCTCTTTTTTCGAGAAATATTCAATCCCGACAGGACAAAATCAAGAAGCAAAACTAAAAATGTGCTCTTTTTGGTAACATCATAATTGGTTGTATTTAAAGAAATATAACTTTGTGTTATATCTCAAAAATTATCAACTTTATTTAAAATTTTTCAACGGCATTACATTCTACTCAAAAAAGTGTCTTAAGAATGTATTAACCGCGTTTCTTCAATTTCACAAATAAACGAAATAGGAGCATTTTTTGAAATGGCGAAAATATGACTTTTTGGCTATAACTTAATAACAAGAGAAGATAGAGGTTTTATTTGCGGGATTGAATACTTCTCGATAAAAAGTAGGCTTGGCACCTACTTTTTTCGCATCTCTTATAGTTTCTGAGAAAGCCTATAATAACACCAAAATTTACACTCTGTACAGTGCGTCTTTTAAGACGGAACGGTATATGCAGCATGCCTCGGATATATATACTTGCACTGACACCTTCGCTTCAAGTAAAGTTTCGTTTTCAGGCGAAACTATGACTATGGCCGAATTTAGTTTCGGTCGGACACCAGTTATTAAATTATGTTGTTTTAATAATGGACCAGAGTGCATCGTATTTGCAGAGGTTGTGGTGTGGTGAGATAGAATGTGCTTGGTTATGATTAAGAGTTAATTTGATGGTGTTGCGCATGAATTTATTTTTTGAACAGATTTCTGAACTCACATGTGTTTCTATTCATCTCTTTGTAGGACTGATGTTTGTTTGACTAGTATGATATCCAACGTAAATTAACTTTGTCAATTAGTAATTTCAAATTTATATTGATTTCAAGTATTCTTCTCATTTATAGTTATTTCATTTTGATTTATCGATTATTAGTAGTAGTGCGAAACAAGTGCGAAAATAATCGAACATTTCGCGGAATGTTTCAATACATTTAAGCAAATTCCGAAATTGAACTAAATTTCATCATTTCAGCAATCTGAGCAAGCGACAACCGATATTCCGCACCATATCATACATATCGTAAACAAACAATAAAGATGTGTTTGTTTTATTCAATAAATGTATGTACAAGATTATGGCTTCTTAACCATAACCTGCAAATATATCTACTGTTAATAATAAAAAATTTACGTACCCTCTATCATCGGAGAAATCCAATATAACTCCAATGTACAAGAAATGCAAGCTCGCAATGACAGGCTTTTGAATCATTTACGCCGCTGGAATGAAGATGTCTTTACAGATTTGAGGTTTTAACAAGAGGAGAGATCTATTTCAGTATATGCCGTATTAGATAAAGTACAGAAGTAGATAGGGCATAATCGAACACTTGCTATGGAGAAGGAAGTAATGAACAATATGCCTGTATTAGCAGAAATGTTATTGATAAATATTACATTGAAGAATTTGATAATGTTGTTTTAGCAGACATGTTGGACGCTAAAATAGTACATGGATGGTTATTCATAGAGTCAAGATGAATCTCATAAAATAAAGATTTTTGGGAGTTCTAATGATGAATGGTGCCAAATATTCCAACTTGGTCGATACTGTTGTCAGTCATATTGAGAGGAAAGAAGAGATGGATGATTTGTTTAACAACCAAACCGATACTCAGACACAAATCACTTACCGAGAAGAAAGTGCACAAAGTTTAAAACGACAAGCTGATAAAAATCAAAAAAACTTTATATTCCTCCTTCCTCCTCACCACTAAAGTCAAAAAGTGGCTTCTCTATTCCGTCAGCTGGATATGGCTATTGAACTCGTCCTTGCCCTTCCTTCATTTCGTCAAATAGCTCTACACATCCTCTTCTCGTCTTATCTCCTTAATTTTTTCCGCCTATCTTAACTTTAGTTCCTCCTCTTTGTTCCATATATTTCCATGTGCCATCTTCTTGCCTCATTATTACTGTCCACCAGCACATCTCCCTTCCGCCATTGCCTCCCTTTTACCTCCCTGCATTCTCCATCCCCCTATTGGTTCCTACCCAGAATAGAAACGAATGGTTGTCTAAAGCCATTTGATGTCATAGACAAGATCAAAAAATGATAGAAGGCATCCAAAAAATTCTCATAAAGTTGTCTAAACGCATATTGATAACGTCAGGAAATGTTGGAAAAATCTTTTGAAGTTGTTTAAATGCGTTTATTGTCGTAGACATAATCAAAAATTGACAAAAGTCTTCAGAAAATTTTCATGAAGTTGTCTAGATGCATTAGATATGGTCAATAATGTAAAAAAATAAGCTTTGAAATTGTTTGCATGACTATGATACCATATAACTATCAAAATCGACAGGAAATGTTGGAAAAATCTTTTAAAGTTGTCCAAATCCGTTTAATAAAATAAACATTATAAAAATCAACAGGAAACATCAGAAAAAAAGCTCATATATTAACTACATATATTAACATATATGTAGTTAACATACATATATTAACTATAAGATTTTTAAAGGGAGTACATCGAACTTATGATTATACTACTTTTTATTATTTATTTTAATTTTATTACTTTTGACTTTTTGAATCATGAAAGCTCAAGCGCTCAAAGAAACGTCAGTGTCACTATTATTTCAAAACATAATAAAACAAAATTCCTTATTAATCTGCCAACATTATAACAATTTAAAAGGTATTCTAGTAAAATAACAAACTATACAACTCTCAAAACTGACAAAAAATGCGTCTGATGTTATCAATTATATCAAAAATTACCAGGAAACGTTATAGAGTAAGTGTAAGGGAAAATACTAAGGAGGTTGTTTTTATAAACAACGATGTTTGCAAAAAAATGTTCAACTAATCGCCATTATAAATTCTGGAATATTCGAATTTTGATATGAGATACTTCTTATTTTATCAGGATACAGCTTCTATATATTCAATTTCATTGACTTATATGGACAACATAGTGGTTTTTACATTATATAATATTATATATACATATATATTTGTTCTGGTTGATCCGAGGTATCATCCGTTCATCTTCTTGATTGTTCCCTGTGGACAGACGCAGTCGTTTCGCCAAGATCTCACTTGGCATTTTCAGTGCTTTGTCGTAGTCTCCTGTTGACAGACTTGGCGAAACGTCGGCGAAAATGCCTGTCCACAAGAAAAAACCAAGAAGATGAACGGATGATACCTCGAATCAACCAGAACACATACTTCTCCATCCGTGAAGCACTACGAACTACCATATATATATATGGTAGTTGTTATTTAGGTTTTATAGTGTTCACTATATGAACTGCAATCGTGATCAAATTATTATTATTATTAATTATTGATTATAGCTAACGTGTTCGGTGGAGGTTAAAATAAAGGTTAAAAGGCACCGGAGATGATGGGATACAGAACGAGCTTGGTTGGAGGCGACAAGAGAGGTGAAAGGAAAGTTGTTAGACGCGTTGAACGGTTAAGGATGAGTGTAATACGGCCATTCTAGAAGAAGGGAAGTAAGAAAGCAGTTGAGAGCTGTGGGGAATCAGCCTAGTCAACTGTTCATACCGGATTTATGCTAAGACCAAAATATTTTCTGCAAAGTTCCGGATGTTGATCGTAGAAACATATTAGCTGTTGTTGTTTCTAAAAAGCGAGGCCTATATTATAAAGTAGGAACAGCAAATGGTATTTTAGAGAGATCATATGCTAATTTAAAGCACAATTACAAGCTTCTTTTTAGATTTCATAAAACAATTTTATATCCTTGGCTGATATTCCCAGCTTCATGAAGTTGTCCATAAATTGCTTCTATAAATTGTAAACAAGGATTTATCTGTTGTAGTATAAGAATAACTGCAATAATAAGAAATGCTAGTATCTTTTAAGACAAGCTAAGTGTAACAATAAATGTCATCAGTGCTTAACATGCTGTAATAAATAAGGGCAATATTTACTTTAATAATAAAGACATTTTTCTTAGTCCTACTTTTATATTTTTGTAATACTGTATTTTATTTTTTGAAAATTCTGGTTTACTGTTGCATTGTGTTGTTAATACCATTATCCATAATCGCCGATTATCACCTCTGTTTGTTCAAAATTATCTGCTCAAATGCCGAAATTCAGTTCTATATCAACATTTGCTTAAATGTATTTAACATTCCGCAAAATGCTCAAATATTTCAGCAGTTGTTCCAAATCGGCGATTGGGTCTAACACATAAAGATGCGATATTTTGTATTTTGCCTGTAATTTCGCATGTTGTTGAACAATAAATTATATTATTATTAAAGCAACCTTAGATCTCCTTTACAGAGTTATATTTGGTCTTGTTCAACGATGGAGTTCTGATACTTTTTGCCTCTCTGTGATCTGAGATTTCTTTTCAGCTATTCTTGAGACATCTCAACTATTGATTATTTGTTTTAAATGACTTTCTTCTAGTCCGCAACTGGATTGGAATCCAATAAATAGCCTCCTTGCTTTTTTTCTTCGTGATTGGCAAGCATGTTCGTCTTTCCGTTGATTTAAATGTATTTTCGACTTTTCATAGACTAGTAATAATAGCGAGTTGGCAAGGGGTGTAGAAGATTACAGTAAGAACTTCAGCTTGAAGAATGGTTACGTCTAATCTGAGAAGAAACTTAATGCGGCAGTTTGGTCCCTTATATTCATGTCTACTGTACATGAACGTAAGTGGATGTAACAAATTGGAGCATCGATGTAGCAGGCTAGCTATTTCTAGTCATTTTTCAGGTAAAAAATCTTTTATACATGGATTTTTGAACATTTCGCAATGGCCTTGTATCAACTTTAGTCAAAATATATGTATGTCTTCAGTAATAAGGTACTTAGAATCGTCTTCTTAGTCATTTTCGATGATGAAAAATGTGAGAAAGAATATAATAATGATGAGGAAGGAAACCAAAAAATGAAGAAGTCTTGGGAATGAATAATAATAAAATGGAAATAAATTATATGTACAGGGTGGGCCAAATTGGACATTTTTAAAATGTATCATATTTATATTATATATCTACTAAAATATAGCTTTGAAGGAAAGTTAACTTATATTATTATTAACCATCATATTTTACTTAAAAAGTTGCTTTGGAAATGTTTTCACAGAAACGAAGATTTTACAATAAGAAACAAGTTATGACGACTTTTCGAAATTGCACTTTTTTGAAAAACAGCCTGTGTATCTGAAACCGTAAAAGATATAAATATGCGGTTTCCACCATTAAGTTTTTAATAAAAATCAAGCCTCAAGTACTTATATCATTATTTTTTATTTCTTATAGAAACAGGAGTTTCCCTTTAAAAGTGTTTAATTTGGCCCACCCTGTACTTGTATTTGAACTGAAGATGATACAGCATATTAAACAGAAATAGATTCGACACTTCAAAGTATTTTTCCTTTCAAAGTATTAATTAATAAAGGATTAATGTACCAACTAATGATTCATTTTCGTTATAATCGGAAGTTCTATAATGCTACTACACCCAAAAGGTAGGCTTCTTCTTTCACCTTGTATGGTACCAAATAGGTACCAAATTTTTCGCTACTACATAGTTTCTTTATAAACCTATTTAGATATGTGTTTAGGAATTTCTGGTGACGTAAATTCACGAAAACATGTGAAACAATATGTATATATAATGTTTTCTACAAATATTTTTAATAATATTCTTCATTGATGAACTTATAAGAAAATAAACTGAATATGTATTTAAGTAAAACATTACATCTATAGTACTACTTTCGGTTAACGAATTTAATTCAAATTTTGACACAACATTGCCTTTTTGGTCTTTTAATGATATACCAAGTTTCATATTGATATCTAATTGTGTGTCTACATGTTGACACTGTGTGTCCATAGTTCATCAGCAATTGTGTTGCATGGTTTAATTTTGTAATTCAACTGAGTGTCATCAGCATGTAATTAAATGAAATGGACCATGGGTTAATTGCCAGAAAAAATTGAAAGTAAATATATACTGTATAAAATTGAATCAAGAATAGACTTCTGCAGCACCCCTGATAGAACAATAATAGGATCCGAATGTATCAAATTAACCTTGTAGATTGCAGTCTATTCCGGGAGATAATTATTGAATAATCTTCAGTAATTATCTGTTGTTGTGTTATCTCATGATTTAGTTTTGGTTACCAACCCACCGAGAAATAAGCCACTTTATTGATTTTAAATAATTGATCTTATGCTTATAGGGAAATACACAGAACATGACTTAAAATTGACTTAAACCATGACAAGTGGGTTTACTTAAGAAAAGATATGTTTAATAATACAATATTCAATCTAATTATATACTACATTCTCATGCGTTTTAGTTCCTGTTCGGTTGTATGTAGTTTCGTATTCATAAGTTTTCTAAATAACAACACGTATTCATTATTCTTGAGCCAGATATATTTGTATTATAAAAGTGTTGCTATGGGACTTTGAATCATGATTGCAACATCCTTGGTATTAATTTAATATTCTATACATATTATAAAATATAAAATGTTCCGGAAGCTAATATTCCGTTGCTTACCTCCATTATCTTAAAAGAGGTAGGTACTTAATGCCCTCGGGGCAATAGACCGAGCAACAGACGTTGTACATGGAGGCCAAATGCGTAAAAGGTTTCATCCCCGAAGCACGCAGACGGCGACGACGACGATGCCGCACCTACGGGCGTCGTTTATAACACCGCATTTAATACAGCAAATTTACATCTCGTAGTTTAATACCCTGTGCGGCGTTCAACTGTTTCTGCCACTTCCGCCTCCGCCGAGTTTATGCGCTACCGCCACTATTTTCTGGGGAGTTAAATTTAATGGCCCCCCTCGCCTGCTTATGCTATCTCTCCTTCGATATATGGCCGCGAGCGGCATTAGACGTTTTAATTACTTCGGGCACTACCAACTTTTAATGAAACTATACGTCGCCTGAGAATTGTAGTAAATATTTTCGGTTTTAGAAGATGAAAAGAACGGGTTTAGGACTTACATAGGAAAGTAAATGAGTATTTAAAAAAATATACATATGTATATTTCATTTGTAATTAGCAATAAGAAGCAATGCATAAATCATCTGCTTCATTAGATAACAAAAACCGGTACTTCGATATTAGATATATGATGTTAGACATTTAAGATGCGATGCCAAAGTTAAAATTTAAGGGCGTTAATAGCTGAGTAGATTAATAGATTAGGGAAAAGATTTAAGTGAACTGTTACAGGAGAAAACTGTTGGTCTTTTCGAAATACAAGGATTTTACTTGGAAAACTCGGAGTCACTAGCTAAGATATTGGAAAAACTTCGCTTGTTATGGCAATATAATTTATCACCGTAATTATGAGAAGATACATCTTGTATCTTCATTTTCAGAAAACGATATTTATTCAATCATTTTAAAGGTAGGATACTGTTAACATCTATATAGCGTTGAGAATTATATAATATGACCGTGCCCCATAATATATTCTCGTCCCAGCTATTTTGTACTGTCACCAAAGACAATGACTGAAATACCGACAGACTATTACAAACCGGCGAGATGCTATTCGAATGATCTAGTGAAAATAACATAACATTAATATTCGATGTTAAACAGAAGGAACTTAAACATGTATCATTAAACATGTACTCAAAAGTCAATATAGTCTAATACTTGTTCAATTCTTCACTCAGACCTCGATGAAATATTCCAAAAGCCGAGTTAAACCTTACAGAACTAATCCTTACATATGGGATATTAGCAACCTGGCATTTATTAGCACACTAGCATCTTCGGTCAAATATTTTATTCTGTTGGAATATAGAGAGCTAAAAAGCCTCACGTGAAGAACTATGCCTTACTCTGGATAATTCTGGTAGAGTAAACCCAAGCAATAGAAAATGTGGAAATCAATCGGGTTTTCGCCTGAGAGTTCCCAATAATGTAGGATCATGGACAATCCATTACATTCAAACATAGACACTGCAATAAAGATAACTAAGGTTGAAGAATTGGTAAGATCTACACAAATTTCAACAGATCGATAGAGAAGTACGTTGAAAATCTATAAGCTAGAGCTCCTGCTATAGCCTATTTTCACTGACATAAATAGTCCTACATATTAGTTGATCAAATTCTGTGTCTATTACAACTAAAATTAAAGCATCAAGCTTTCGGTAAATTTCGATACTAAATTTCTGCATAAGTTGTAAGTTTCTGGCATCTGATACGTCAAACATTTTTTAAAAGACGCAAGTCTCTATTGATAGTTTTCTAACACAATCATATATTATGTCAAAGATTGATGAAAAGGAATGATGAAGTATATGAAACATGAAGTTAGATTCCCCAGATGTCCTAGTCAGTCTCAATAGCTATAAAAAATAGAAACGTATCTCGGGGAGCTTGATGGAGTACGTTCCAGAGTTAGTGATATTCTACCTATCTTCGACACATGTTAGTTGGAAGAGAGACTAAAGAGTTGTTGTTTGAAAAATTCTTTTAAAAAATTAATAATAAGACGTGTATTGATGAATGTTTTGATTCGAATGAATTACATCAATTTTGTTTACATGAAAATATGGTATAGGAATTCAGATTACAGTAATTTGATAAATGTTAAAATATGTATTTGAAGGTAGGCTGTGTATGCTACAGTTATTCTCCCTTTCAAGAGAAAATTAAATTAAATTAAATGTTGTAAAAAGCAACATTAAAAGTGAACTTTGATCTGTTCTTTAATAAAAAAAAAAACGTCGTTACTATAGCAGCTATTTAACTTGCCATTAAGTGAAAATGCGAGTTTCAAACAATTTATATTTAAAGGTAAGTCGATATTATTTTTTGAAATTATGCATGTCGTTCCAAGCCTTAAAAGAACTTTAAAAGGGCTTTCGTAACGAGGGGTAAGTGAAGGTTGTATGCTTTCAATTTTTACAAGAAAGTAATCAGATTTAAAAAATTCTTTATGAAGAAAAGGGTTGTCTCGTGAATGAAATGACGTTTCGGTTGGTTGTAGAATCAAAAATATTTTACACAAATTCTGCAAAATGGGTTCCGCCTTTAACGCACGTTATGATTTTACGGAGCATTCGCTAGGAGGTCAGAGAGGTTGGCCGTAAATAAGCTCGGCAGAGGAACAACCCAGGGCTTTCTTAAAGGAAGATCTGAGGCCTAAAAGAACGACAAAGAATGAAGAAAGTCATACCAGTTAGTCTTCTACATCTGGAAATAAAACCGTTTTGAGAGTTCGATGGAATCTTTCCAAAAGCCTTTACTTTGCGGATGGAAAGAAAATGTGTAGATCGTGTGTGCCTAAAATGTTGTTAAACTTCGAAGATAACGAAGATTCTGGGAAACAAAAAAAATTACGAAACTGTCTGCCCTGGTCATGCGTGATGGTATGAGGTATTCCAAATCTATAATAATTCCGAAAGAGAGTGTCGGCTATCGTTCAGTTTAGTGAGTGAGCACATATAGCCTTTAAAATGTACAAGAGGCCAACTAAGTCGATATGAACATGGTCAAATCTGCCACTTGGTTTAGGAGTTTCTTGGATAGGTGATTTTGTATATTTAATCACTTTGACTCTTTGGCACGGTATATATGTTATTTTTTTTATTACCATTTATTGCCACAAATAAAATACAAAACTACATAAAATACACAAGAAGAGAAAAAAAAAATAAGAACAAAATATATGTATGCATAATCCCATTGTCGATTGTTAGTCGAGCAATGAATAAACTTAAACTTAAACAGTATAAGCAAATGGATCATTTTATCGCACAAGCGATATCTGCCAAATGACCCAACAGAACAAACAAAATAGTATTTACTAATGCAAAATTATCCTAGCATTGATATGGCAAGTATTGATAATTAGATATCATTAACATTTATCACCAAATAAGATTAATCAAGAAGAAAAGTAAAGAAAAAGATACGACAAGAGAGACAGAAGCTAAAAAAAACCAAAAGAATTTGCCGGATATCAGTTGCCAACAAGTGAAAGCAGTTGAAGAGAGGAAAAAGAGAAAGACAAAGAACAAAGAATCAGGAAACAGACAATTGAAGGGCAAGCAAGTGGCTCTTTAAAACACATCTAAAATTAGCAATATTAGAAATATTACGAATTTCAGAAGGCAGTCCATTCCACAGCGCAATCGACCGTACTGTAAATGATCTGTGATAAATTTCAGTGCTATGAACGGGAAATGTAAGAATAGCATCAGAACACGAACGAGTAGCAAACTCATGAGATGATAATTGCTGAAACCTATCTGATAAGTACTTTGGGGTGCAGTTATGAAGAATTTTAAATAAAATGGTTAATAAACGAAAGGATCTACGTCTCTCACAAGTTAACATCTGAATGTAATTGCGATACGGCGTTACATGCTCAAATCTATTTATGTCAAATATGAACCGGATGCAATTATTCTGTAGCCGCTGCAATTTATCCAGGAGAGTTACCGAGAGATCGGGATAAACCGCGTCCGCATAGTCGAAGTGAGGAAATATAAGTGAATAGCAAAGATTACGACGGACCAAAGGAGGAAGAGAGCAACGAAGTCTCTTTAAAGAGTGGAAGCAAGCATAAACTTTTCTGCAAATATGTTGAATTTGCGGTTTCCAAGACAGTGAAGAATCCATAAAGACTCCGAGATTTTTAACTGTGTCAGAAAACCTTATGACAGTACCATCCAGCATCAGATCACTGCAGCTAGATGGACTGATCTTACCAAGTAATTGACGAGTACCAAACACAATAGCTTGCGTTTTAACTGCGTTCAACTTAAGTCCGTATCTCCGAGACCAGTTCAAGACGTTAGATAGATCATTATTAAGTCGCACAATAGCTTCCGGAAATTCAGCAACAGTTGTAGTAGTGTATATTTGGAGGTCGTCAGCATACAAATGATAATTACACGAGATATGATCAGTAACACTATTAACGAACAAAGAAAAAAGTAACGGTCCCAATACACTGCCCTGAGGAACACCACATTTGATTGCACAAGCAGAAGAAACTGAAGAATTAGCGCGTACGCACAAGGAGCGATGGGAAAGATAGGAATGAAACCAAGAAACACAGGAAGGAGTGAATCCGTAGGCAGAAAGAGATGCTAAAAGTAGGTTGTGGTCGACAGAATCAAAAGCCTTGCTGAAATCGAGTAGAACTAGCACAGTAACATATCTGTTGTCACAGGCATACCTAATATCATCAGTAACTTTAATGAGGGCAGTAGTCGTACTATGCCCACTGCGAAAACCCGATTGCAACTCATTGTGTAAATTAAACCTCTCGAGATATCCTTGGACTTGTAAATAAACTAAACGTTCAAGAGCTTTTGATAGTACGGATAAAATTGAAATCGGACGGAAATCAGTGTTACATGAAGGGGACTTAGATTTAGGTATGGGGACGACATGAGTTACATTCCAGACAGAGGGAAATAAAGACTGTTCAAAAGAAAAGTTGAAGATATGTGTTAATGGTGGAAGCACTATATCCAGTATATGACGAAGAAGGTTGAGACCGATACCATCAGAACCCACGCAAGGGGACTTTGAATATGCCATAGCATCACCCACTTCGGTCGCGGTTACAAGCGTAAAAGAGAAGAAACACGATTTAAGAGCAGTAAGAATTTCATTAATTGTAGCCGCCTTAGTTACGTCATCGATGATCAGGGGAGGCTCTGCAAAAAAGTTTGCCAGCGACTCACAATCAAGATCCATCTGGTCAGACGGAGAGTTTATCGCTCCGAGAGACCTCACAGTCCTCCAAAATGTTCTCGGCGCGACTCCAGACAGCCTCTGGTAGAAATAAGATCTCTTAGCATACTTGCACTTATGATTACAGCGGTTGCGTAGAATTCGATAATTTTCCCAACTAGTACTAGAGGGTGTACGTTTAAATACCAACTTTGCATGGTTACGCAGTCGCATAAGAGATCTTATCTCATCACTCAGCCAAGGTGCAGGCGGATGCCTCATCTTGCGTTGTATAAGCGGGGCATGTCTATCATAGAGCTTAATAATTTTAGAATTAAAGTAGTCCACTTTAGCATCAATATCTGCTAAACGATATAGTGGAAGCCAATCAATCATCAGCGCATCTGACAAGAGCAAATTAGTATCAACCCGCCCTAGATCACGGTAAGTCACAACACGCCGAGAACGACTCAGATGCTGCACCTGTAGAGCACAATAGATTAAATCATGGTTGGAAAATTGGAAGGCAGGTAGCTGACCGTGTGTAAGTATACGGTCTGGACAGGATGTAATAATAAGATCAAGAAGAGAATGTGAGGTAGGAAGATGATGAGTAGGCAGAGAGGGTAAGATAGATAAGTTTAAAGAAGAAGTAACGAATTGAAGTTTCTCACTACGAGTATCATTTCTCAACAGACAGGTATTAAAGTCGCCCAATAACAGGATAGTGTCATATATAAGTGAGTGCCTTTCCAAAATCTCCTCCAACTGATCAAAATAGTTCATAGAAGGAGGGCAGTAAAAAACACCGAGTAATATTTTATTATTATCGGTTTTCAGCTGTACAAGCAAAAACTCCGCATTCGGCAACGTTCCATCGGAGGTTTCTACGATGGTAGCATGTAGAGTGTTTCGAATAAACAAGGCCACTCCCCCACCACGTAAGAACATACGATCTTTCCTTAACAAATAGTAATTAGGAAGAGTGTATAAAGTAGAAGGTAACGAAGGCTTGAGCCACGTTTCGCTAACCATGATAACATCAAAGATATTGGATTCAAATGTAAGCAAAAGATCATCAAAGTGAGCACAAATACTTTGCGCGTTTATATGACAAACTGAAATTAAGTTGGTCAGTCCTCGGAAAAGATCAGTTGAGGGATCCCCGTATAGTCAGCGGCATTAGTCACACCAACACCATCCTCGACATCAAGGAGAGATTCCATTGATGCCGTGAGAGAAGAGTCAATAGAAGAAGCACAAGAAAGGAAAGATTGTGAAGAAGAATCAGATGAACAATTGATACCAACATCCATTCAGAAACAACAAAAAAGAATAAAAAGAAAAGGAAAAAGAAAAAACAAACAAAAGTTAATAGACAAACAAAAACTTGAAATAGAGAAAACAAAAAAAATATATAAATATATATAAATGTGTGTGAATAATGTATACAAAAGTAGTAGATAAAAGAAACAAAAGTTATTCTAAGTAAACTAAAAATGATGCAAATTCATACAACGAAAACCGGGCAGGTCGCTACAGTGAGAACTGAGACCAACGAATTAAGTTCCCCTAACGAAGAGATAAAAAAGGAAAAAAACGAAAATAAACAATAATAAAATATCTCAAAAAACAAAAGAACAAAAAAAAAATATATATATATGTAAGGTAAAATAAATAACCGTGAAAACATCTTAGCATAATAATCAAAACAATCAAAACTGAATATGCTATTAAAGAAAAATTCATGAAATAATTCATAATCTATTATAAACAAATCATAACCTATTCCCTAGCAGCCCGGCTACGGGTTGTTATCCCGCGACGACGCAGGACGCGGGGGCATCCATCAAGATCCGACAAATTACGTATGACTTTCCTCTTCTTACCATCCCCCGACAACGAAACGTAGATCCGGCCATCCGACGTCCATGCATTTTCAGGACCCACCGCAGCTTTAACTTTAATGTAAAGTTGAAGTCGATGTACAGTAAGGGATTCCAACATAAAGATTTTCCTACCCTTAAGCTGTCGTTTATTGGTCCAAATCAGTCGACGGATATTGTAAGAAGTGAATTTAGCTATGATTGGTCTTGGGGTCGAGGAGGTGGACGACAAATTCGGTCTTGACAGGTCCGAGCCGATGGCTGCGATCAAGCATATCATAACTGAACTTAAAATCTTTTATAGAAAAATTCTCATTAAAAAAGTTGGTAACCAAGGTATCAGTATTTTCATGTTCACGCTCGGGAATTCCGTGTATAAGAAGACAGTTACGCCGTGAATAATTTTCAAGATCATCCATACGGTCATCTAAGTTAGTAATCATCGATCGTACCTCATTAAGACAATCAATAGTATGCATGCGAAACTCATTAAAGTCGACGGCCAATTTTTCGAGGGTAACATCAGCAACTCCATCCGTGCTCCGCGCCGACTGAAGTCGGGCCTCAAATGAAGACATCATATCGTAAAATTTACTCTCCAGAGTGGCTATTGCAGACGAACCGGTCTCCCCCATATCGAATCCAAAGTACCAAAAATCACCCAAGGTCACGCCGTTTTCACGTATTAAATCACAAAATGCAAATGATCTGTTAATTAGGCAGACCAGAAGAACACCAGATTATCCAAAAGAAACTTAAATGAAAGCTAAAGACGTTAATTCACGGAGAGAATAATCCCGACACTAAAATTACACGAAAACTAGCGATTAACTGCACCGGCAACGAATATTGTTTTTGGTCATAATTGAATATCTTTTGACATATGTGGCTAATAGAAACGGATTTAAGGTTATGAACGGTTACAAGTATTCCGGAATGTGAAATATGAAATTTGTTGAAAATGATATTTCTAAATTTGTGTGGCACGTAAATTCTTGACAATGGTGAAAGTATTTCACACCAAACTTTAAAATCTGATTCTTGAGTTTTCTGCAGCGATGAATGAAAATTGCGTGAATGTTTGTTTTAAAATTGTTTATTGAGTAAGTGCGTTAATTGTATATCCTGATCTTGAGCAAGTTTAATAGATTTTAAAGCTGGATAATCGGAATTAATGGGTTCAATATTGATGCATGACAAAGTATCTGCCACAATGTTCGAATCTCCTTCAATATACAGGTTGTGTCAAATGTCTGGAATATAGTGGATAACTTCACCATTCGTAGTTTCACAGAAAAATGTTGCAAATAAAAGTATCTTTATTAATTATGGCGTATCTTAAACGATATTTACTTGTTTGTATCGTTTTTTGTTTCAATAACGAACATTGTAATATTAAATGCAATGCATATTTTTTGCATATTTTGATAGAGGATAAATCCCTCTATGCGATGAACACATGAAATTATAAGGCTGTATAAGAAAAAAATCGAGAAATAATACGTTTTCTACAAATATTAAGTGAGCAAATACAATTATAGTAGGCGTTGAAATGATGTCATTGACAGATAAACGTTTTGTGTAATCCGTGTATGGGCGTAAATATTACTGAGCAGTGTACAAACTTCACTTTAATCATATTAATATTTCGATTCTTTGTCGTTTACATGATTGCGCCATAGTGGCTTATAAAGGCCAATACTGGCTTATACTGTCATCTTTAACACAAATCTGTGAACGACATCATTTCAACGCCTGCTATGATTTGATTTGATGATTTAATATTTTCAGAAAATGCAGTTTTCTCGATTTTTCTTATACAATCGTAGAATTTGATATGTTCGTCGTGTAGAGGGATTTATGTTCTATCGGAATATGTAAAAAAATATGCATCCCATTTAAAATAACAATGTGCGTTGTTACAACGAAACAAAAGACAATACAAACAAAAGTACAACGCTTGAAAATGTGCTATAATTAATAATGAAATTTTTATTTGAAACATTTTTCTTTAAAACCACCACTTTCGAAGGTATTGCCTATATTCCAGACATTTGACACATCCTATATTTAAGTTCAGATGTCAACTGGGTGATATAACTCAGATAACGAATTTGTTGAGGGTTTTTTTTCTATTTTTGAAAATGTTGAATTAATCAAAAGTCTATGATCAGTAAAAACAATGAATTGATTTCCATGCAGAAAATGTTTAAAGAAATATGGCGCGTAATAAATCGCTAAAAGCTCTCTGTCAAAAGTTGAATAGCTAATCCGGCTTGGAGTTAATCTTTTAGAAAAGAAAGCTAAAGGTCATGTTTGGTTCTATACAGAAAGTTCTCATACAGAAAACAAAGGGAAAATTACCAATATGAGGTATAACAACAAATAATACAAGTCCTAAAACGGCCATCGACCGGAGTCTTTCAGCCGGTGTAACATAATGAGAAATTATAAGAAAGAAAAAAAAACATAATAACGTATTAGATGCATCGTTTTTTGCCCTTTTTTCAGATAACAGTATGAGTGAACCGAAGAGAAAATGCAGGCAATACAGTGTTGAATATATTAAATTTGGCTTTATTCCGTCACTAGGAAACAGTACTTTACCTTTCTATCTTCTATTCATTTCTATTCAATGAAACCTTCTAAGCTTAAGGAACATTTAATAAAAATCCATAGCGAAAAAAAAAGATAACGATTTAACGTTTTTTCAAATACTCAAAGAAAAATATTTGAAAACACAGAAATTGCAAGAACTCATAGGGACAACATTTCAGAGAGATGACGATGGGCTGCGTGCTTCTTATAATATATCTTTAATGATTGCCAATAGTGTGCGGAAAGCCGCACACTATTGGCGAACAACTTATTCTACCAGCTATAAGTGAGGCAATGCACACCGTGATGCACAAACCAGCTTACGATATTATAAAAAGTATTCCATTGAGTAATAATACAGTACGAAGAAGGATCGACGAAATGGCTCAGGGTATGGAAACTCTTTATGTTTTTAAGTAGAAAAACATCTCAATTCTCTATACAGCTTGACGAGTCAACATTATCTGGATGTTATGTGAGGCTTTACTTTTAGCTTATGTGAGATTTGTGAAAGAAGAAAAAATTTCCCAAGACTTGTTATTTGCTAAATGTTTGGAAACTGATACGAAAGGTGAAATATTATTTAGTGAATTAAAAAGATTTCTTGATGTAAAAGCTATACCCTTGACTAATATTATATAATATCTTCGTTGCTACTGATCGTGCTCCTGCAATGGTAGGACGACACCGAGGCTTTCCAGCGTACTTAAAACAAGTCATACCGAATGTACTATCGGTACATTGTGTTATTCATCGACATCATTTGCTGGCAAAAAACCTTAGTGAACGTTTGCATGAATCACTACATTATGTCATTAGAGCAGTTAATAAAATTAAAAGGAATGCCTTAAATGAGAGATTATTTGCTCAACTTTGTTTGGAAAATGATGATGACTATAATCGTTTACTACTTAACAAAGAAATACGATGGTTGTCTGAAGGTGCGTGTTTATAAAGGTGCTTCTACTCGCTTTTTTATTCAGTGTTGGAATTCCTGGAGAGTAAAGACAATGATTTGCGTCATAATTTAATTATCTCGAAAAATGACATCGCTTATATGACTGATTTATTTGCCAGATTCAACGAGACTAGTTTGAAACTACAAGGTGACACACTAAATTTAATCAAAACTAAAAATGTAATATCTGCCTTTGTTGCAAATCTTTTGGTATACAAACAAAACTTGGGAAGAGGAGCATGTTCTCAGTTTCCAAATCTTTCAAAATTGCAAAATAGAGACAAAGATTTGCTTGCTTATTGTCAACACTTAACGGCACTCCATTCGGACCTTACTCAAAGATTTGAAGACATTCTTCACTTGGATATTCCCGACTGGGTGTTGAACCCTTTTGTAAGTACTCAAACTCAGAGTACAAATGCAGATGAGTACATGCCAGTACAAGAGCAACTTATTGAATTATCCACAAATGAGGAGCTGAAAATAAGGTTTAAGCAAGGATACGAAAATTTTTGGTTACAAAAACAGATCCCAATTTTATATCCAGCATTATGGATTATTGTACAGAAGCTGTTGATTGCTTTTCCGTCTTCGTATTTGGTAGAACGTGGATTCAGTGCCGTTATGAGCCTCGTCACAAAGAAAAGAAAACAAACTGGAAATTAGTAATTGGGGGGGGGGGGGGATTTGCGGTTGCTACTGACAAACATCGAGCCGGACATAAATAAACTCATAACATCCCATCAGGTTCATACAAACCACTAATAGTTTATTGTATTTTAGTATAAAAGTAATAATCAATAAATACTTCTTCAACAAAATGTTTACTTAATATTTTATTTTTACGTCACCATTTACTATTAAGACAACAAAGTTAAAGGCTTCATTTTTCTCTTATGTATTTAATATAGTTTTTCACCCTGGGGGTCCCTCGGAATGGTTTGACTAAGAAAAGGGGTCCGTGGGCCAAAAGACCTTGGGAATCACTGTTCTAGATTAACTAAACTGACAACACTCCATGAGCAAATTTATCATAGAAAGAAAAGCTGAAAACAATTACTTTTCTTGAATATATTCACTAGATGGTTAGATAGATTCACTAGATAGATTCATACTAGTCACTAAGATGGATGGGGACATGGAACTAAGAGTATGTAGGAAGTAGATCAGGTACTTGCAGGTATTATTCTACCACCACACACCGTAATCACCGGTCGTGATAATTTAGCTAAGGCGAATTTTTCAATTTGTCTAGTCAACATACTACTTTACATCACTACCTAAATTATATCCCACCATGCAGTTATATTTTTTTGTTATTTTTTTGCACATGTATTTTTTTTTATATTTTATATTTTATACATGCTACATTTATACTGTCATTACCATGTGTAGCTATACGATAAATAAATAAATTGTTATCCTGAATATTTATTGCATCTATTTAATTTTTATCAACTCTACACAAAAATACTAGAAATTATAGATACTATATGCAGAACAATACATAGACAATAAAATGAATATGAATAAATTTATAATGAAATTTATTTATATTTATACTAATGAACTTAAGAACAAAAGAATACAATTTTTATTTTTGAATTACTATTACTCAAAATCAAATACTACTTTATAATCGCCAACATACCATAACATAATAATCTTCAAAATTTTGTTTAATTTTATTGATAATCATATTAAAGTTAACCAAATTTCTGCACATTTGTTATTAAAATCGCTTTTATGATGATAAATATTGAATGAAATCATCAAAAAAAGAAAACTGGACGGCTAATACAATGTAAGTTATGCAACTTATTTAACACATTGGTAATAACCACTTTATCTGTCGCTAAAAATGCAAGTCAAAACGTGTTTGAATTTGATCTTGTTTAGTTAAACGTAAAGTGTGTGGCAATGTGTGAAGCGGGTTTTTTCGAACAACGTAAACAGGTAAGATATAAATTAATCATAATATATTTCTTATTATTTAGAACTACAGTTTGTTCAGCAATTGCTCTTCGCCAAAATTTACCGAAGTGATGAATTTTAATATTTGATTTGTGATTTTTTATATATAGTACAATCAAATATCAGTTCCGGTTTGAGCGGATGTAAATTTTTCATGTTAAATATGACTTTTCAGTCAATCAAATGAGAGTTTTATTGATGTTTTTTAAACATTGTTTCGCGAAATGTACCAAATTTTAAGCGTATATATGTTGTCATTTACGAAATTTATATAATTATCATTTGCTAAAAAAAAGATTTATTAAAAAGTCTTTAAATTAATAAGAAAAAATTATTAAAAATTATAAAATTATATTTATTCATAATTTTTATAATGTTCTTTATACCATATCGTTTGCTTTTAATACTATTGCAGTTATCCAATATTGCTTCTTAATTCAATTATATGTTAAAGCAACCCAATGATATTTTGTCAAATAATAGCCAACAAACACAATCTTGTGGTTTCACCTTATCCACCGCTATTTTAAGAGTTTCGAAGTACTGTGTACACAACACAATCAAAAATATGACTAGTTTGTCAAGGTAATTTTTTTAGAGTTTCTGTTGGTAAACTAACAGAAAAAGTTTTTGATTTTTAGTAGCTGATTCAATAACTAAATAGTTGAGGTTAAAATTGTAATAAATTACCTTCTGATCAATCAATCTTCCTAATTCTTTGAGGTTTATGAATGTAGGTAAGAGGTTTATGACTATGCCAGTTGTTATTATTTATTTTAATTTTATTACTTTTGACTTTTTGAATAATGAAAGCTGAAACAAACGTGTTACATTTGTTTTAAAACATAAAAAAACAAAATTCGCTGTTAATTTTGCGAACTTTACAACAATTTGGCAGGCATTAGAAAGAAGAAATGAACGATTTCCTCGTCAGACCCAGGAACCAGATTTCAATAAAATTGTCGAAAAAAGTGACTAACAGCATATATTAGAACTTCTGAAAGTCAAGTTTAGAACGATTTCTTTTCTCGTACCCCTTGCAACCCATATATTAATTGTATACATTTGTGTATATTGGGTCGGATTTACATATCTTGTTTCAGTAGCTCCAATGTACACATATGTGTACAAATTAAAAATAGTGCGCATTAAAAAATGGTTTACTGGCACAAAATAAAGAAAATTAACACATTATTAGTAAATAATAATAAAAACTTAAACGATATTAGTAAATTGTAAAGAAAACAGTTTAACTTTTACATTGATCGATTAGTAACTGTGAAATTCAATGAAACAATGACGTTCCTTCACTACACAAAAAAATTTTTTAGGTGATACACTGTATCCTAGTGCGTTTATTGCACCCAGCGTTTCTGCATCTTTGATGTCAATAGCTTTAGGCAGATCTAAAGTTTTTGATTTTGCTATCTCTTTGGATGGCAGTGGAACATGGCCTGGTCGGCCAACAGACTTCCTTTGTTCTCCTCTTCGTTGTAATTCATCATCTTCCGAATCTGATGTAGTTTCACTGAAGTAACACCTTTTATTAAACTTCCGGCAATTCTTGTCTTGAATTCAACTAAGTCAAAAATATTCTTTTTTTGGGTATTCAATTCTTTACAATCTAATCTGTATTGAGACCAACAATTCACAGGTGCACTGTCCATAAAATACTCAAATACTCTCATTGGGCATTTTTGGTTTTGTGGTAACTCCCGTATGCGGCAATCATTCTATTGGCTAAATTTATCCTACCCATGTTAACATTATAATGATTTACTACTGCTGGCTGAGGAATCTCTATGTATTTTTATTCAAGCCTGGAGTATCTTTTTGCATTGAACAATTGGTTCTACGGTGTGGGTTGTAAATGCCATCGTTATAGCTTTATCATCCATCCATCTAATGAGAATTATCTTTTTGTCTTCTCTGATTTTCGATCTGATGGTTCGAAAAAGTTGAAAAAGTTGGGAAGGAACTTTTTCATTTGATAATCATTTGGAAACCTGTGTAGGGGGCGCAATGGCTCAGCGTGTTAACTCTCAGACGTCCCGGGTTCGAATCCCGGTGTAATCACGTTGGGTCGCCCCCCGTCCTTCGGAGGGGACGTTAAGCCGTCCGTCCCGGCAACCAGTCGTTCATCCCTGGCTGTCGTTATCACTATGTGTGTAAGGGGTTTAAAGAAAAATGGCTGAATGCGCGTTAGCGCCCTGGAGGCCTGCACCTCGTAGGGGTCCACGAGGATGTGGTACTCCTGGAGCGGCACCTGACAGGGGCGAACCCACACTGGGCCTGTGCCATAGCACGCCCGGTTTGGTGGGGCGTCGGTCAGGAAGCGGAATCAGCCAAAAATCGAGTTATATACTCGCATTTAACATCTCAAACCTCTTAGAGGGAGCTAGTGTACAAGGGGCCCGTTGTGGCCTTGGTGCCGCGTATAGAATACGCACTCCTCACTCCATACATACATACATACCTGTTCTGCATTGTTGTTCCTGTACCAAATATTCGTTTTTCTTTTAATTTTTCAAGAAGATTAACGGTTGTAAGATATCTGTCAAAGTACATGTTGGTTCCTGGTAGACAGGTTTCACGAAGTCGTAAAACTGCTCTACCGCCAGCGCTAAGATTTGCTTCTTCTGTATATTGTGGAAGTTTTGTAGTTTTTCCTTGATAAACTTCGAAGTTCAGAATTAAACCGTTGGGAGGCGCTAGTACATAATTTTTCAAACCAGTCGGGTTTGGTTTACGTGGAACTTACTGACGTATACCAACATGTACTGAAAAAGGTATTACTTGTTCTGCTTTATCGGAAGCAGTAAAATTACTTTATGAAAGTAATCAATATTAGGCCGAATTTTCTAGAGCTTGTCACGATTCTTTGCATCAGCTGTTATGTCCAAATTGTTGACAAAATAAAGGAAATTCGTTAATTTAAAATAACGATATTCCAGTTATTGCGTTGGCTATTAATGGTATTTTGTAACATCTGGACCAAAACATTCTAATTCTTGGGAAACCATGAGTAATGTTACCCCTGCAAAAGATCTTACCTCTGTGTCCCTTGGATCAAAATTTTGCAAAAAAAAAAAACAAAAGTTGGTGTATTTTTCTACTAAAGCATAGCAGTGATCTTTGCTTGTGAAATATCAAATCAAGAGAAAAATAGCATACGAAAATATTTTTTTTTCAAAAACTATAAGCGATTGTGAAAATTTTTTCAAGTAAAATAGATGTGAGATGATGCCGCCTACCAATCAGATTTATAAAAATAGCGAAATTAGTACTCACATCCGTTATAACTGAAGTATAAAATGATTTATTTTCTGTCCTAATAATCTATTTTGCTGGCCTAATTATGCATTCCAAATGGTTTTCTTATAATATTAATAATAAAAAAAATATATGAGGGAGAGCCATTTTTGAGGAATACCCGACGTGTGTATTAATTTTTGAATTTAGTAGAAAATGAATAAATAAATAAAAAAATAATATAATAAAATTAATAATAAATAATGTGTTATTTTGTCATAATTACTTCTTGAGAAAACATCAGATTTATGTCAACATTTTTGGAGCATCATGAACAAAAATTTAAAAGGTATTTAATAGGGCCCTCCAAAACTTTAAAGAAATGGAGAAACAGGGTGATTCATTTAAAATAATAAAGTTATGCTTCCCCAAATATTGAGAAAATTAACAGCTTCTGGCAAATACCGTATATAATATTATAGTAAGGTAACTTGGCAATCTTGCATTCGAAGTTTGAAAACTAGATATGTGGTTAGAGTATTTAAGAAAACTAATTAACATATGTAAAAAAATACATAAGGTTTCATTTAAAAAAATTAAGGTGAGTACTGTCGTGAAATATTGAAGCACCCAGTATGGTTAAAAATAATTTTAATTGATACAGCTTTGATGGTAATATATGATGACAAAACTTTTTTTAATTTTTAGCAATAAAGCCACAATCTTTCGTCCTCACAATATTCTCTCACCCTGTATTTTATATTAATAAGATGGGAGCATCTCTTCTCACCGCCTAATCAGTCATTCGCATGTGTGTAGTTAAGGAAGACATGTATATAACAAATTACAAACTAAAATTAAAGATTGACCACTTTAAATTTTGCCGAATAGCAAAATTATTCCTTTCCCACTGTATATTCACAAGTTTGTAGTTCTCAATTCCTTTATCAAATATTTCTGTATAAAACATTTCTCGTTTCCTAATCCGAGTAAAGTAGTATTTTCGCAGCACTACTTCTTTCGGTTTAAGAAACCGTTTTAAGTTCGGAAATTATTTTCGCGGTTGTTTTCGCAGTCGGCGAAATGGCGCACCATTCGCCGTTTGCCGTTGGCACGCGGTCTGGTAAACAGCCGCAATTACCTACCTTTTGCATTTTAAAGTGCGCACTTAAAAACGCAATTTTAGCCGGTTGTTTATTCACTAAATAAACTGGCAAAGTGGGCAAAGCGCTCACGACCCACCGCCAGCACCATCCCCTTCGTTCAAATTGGAAAATACCGCGCGCTCTCGGTTTCGGGGAGTACTGCAGACATTATTTGATGGAGAAAAAGCGAAAACGACACATTGTATGTTATCATTTATCTCTAGTAGGGATTTTTTAAGGACATTAAGCGAGTTTTTTAATAACAAGCGATTAATTAAAAAAAAAATATGTAAACACTTCCGTTTAAGCAGTTATTAAACGCAAATATGCACATTTATTCAACCAAAAATTTGTTTGAAACATAGAAAATATCTTTCGCAAACAAATTCACCTTAAAGTTGCAATGATTTTGAAAGTTATCCTCTCGTGTATAATACTGCATAACAATTTTAACCCGTTGGTTGCATTCGAGGTCGTATAAAACTGCACAAAGAAGACGTTAAGCGTCCAACTGCTAGGACTTCTCTACTCATTTCCCTGTAAAGCTCTGTTTACCCCCTTCGACCCTTTCATTCCTAGTTTGTTTAGTGCTGTTTGTCTCGCGACTAGTGCAGTTATCTGAGCCGCTACGGCCGGTGATTAGCAAAGCAGAACTAACTAAGGATTAACCAGACGTGCGCTCTCCCCGTGTGCCGAACAGATACCAGAACACGGTCTCACGGGGGCCCCACGCATAACCTTCCCCGTCGACGGTCGATTTGGGGGTTTTAACCCGGTTCGTGAACTGTCTCATCGTTATCCTTGCTAACGGAGCGAAGTGCATATGTTATTGTATCGTGGGTATTTAGGTTTGAATGTAACACGGGGAAACGTTACTAAAGCTAAAGGGAGATGTTTAGAAGGTAAATTGGTCTTTGTCTGAATAACAACAAAAAGCTAAAAGAAACTAGATGTCACAACAATAAAGAAAGACAACCCGTGTCTGAGTTATCGACATCTTGGACATTAAGATATAAAATTACATCCTTAGTTGTGGCTGGCGTAAAAACGTGATTGCTGGTTGTTGATGGTCCACTGTTCGAAAGAATGAAAACGGGTGGTCCTGGTCGGATTACTACTGCACGTTTGGGGTGGGCAGAAGAACCCGAAGGAAGAAAGAGGGTGAGAATAATAACTCGCGGTTTTATGTGACGCGCGAGCGATGCGAACTGATGCCGGTCTCGTCCGGCAGTAAATTCCTTTTATTTATTTACGGAAAATAATAATTTCGCGCCGAGAATTGCGACAGCGGGTCGACTTTATCGTGCCTCGGGCTGGTTTTACGTCCCCGAGTATGGAATTGCGAGTTTTTCTACCACGATTTCTTGATAACAGCTCTTTTTGCAGGAAATTTGACGACGAATTGTGATTGCATAGAAATGATTATTAAAGAACCTATGTTTTTATAATAACAATATTTTTCTTGGTTCAATACTATTACCCTCAGGCTTTTAGATTCAGTATTGAAATAAATATAACAAGATTCAATTTATTCATTTTTACTTTTATTGTTCTATAACCCTAACATTTTAGAAATCACATTTTTATGCCTTTTATATTTTTAAATAAATAATCCTAATAGTCGCTGTGAATATACAGTTAACGTGTTGTGGGGATAATACCAAAAAGATACCATGTCTGCAACGCACTGCTAAAGCTAAAGCTTTTTAGTACTAACTAAAAAGTATAAACTCTTTCTAGTGTTGGTTCTAGTTTTAATTCATATTAAGCTTCAGATCGTTGTAAATTCTTCTGGAACAAAAAGTATGACTAATGCTAGACCTACAACCTAGCTATAAACACTACGGTTTAACCATACGTCTCTTAAGACGGCTAAATCCTAATATTTCTAGTACTAAGTCTAATGTTAGTTCTATCGCTAAAACTAGAACTAAAACTAATTCTAGGTCTAATACTAGACCTAGAATTAGTAAGTTTCGGTTTAGTCGTGCGTCTTCAGACGAGTAATTTTCGAGTAACTTTTTTCTTTCATTGCCAAAGATAAATTATGAGCACTTATCGTTTACAATAGACATTGGAAGTCTAGTCTTTCAGTTTCCTTCAAACATTCACAGAATTATCTAAACAGGTAATGGACCAATACTTTGTATATCAATTCATGTAGTGAAACTCGTTAAATATATTGCCCATTTGTACATAAAAATTAGACTATAATCGTTCGCCAATTCGTCAGAACTTAAATAAAATCGTTTTATTTTTTAACAAATACATTATTAATTTATTGATTGTTAACTAGACATTTACATTATAGTATGATAGTGTTTATTTAAATAAAGTTCAAAAATCCTATATACATATTATGCAAATTGCTGTGTACTTTTTCAAATTTTCAGAAAAAAATTAAATAAAATTATTTCAATTTGCAGTCAATAAATCATTAATCAATTATTCAGTATTTATTTAAACAAATTTCAAAAATACTTATAATAAATATTGTACAGCTGTAATTTTTTCGGATTTATCACAAATCTCGCGTGAGATGGAGTATTTCTAATATGGCGACGATTTCGCTTCACTTTAGATGGTGGTGTTGACAATACATTTACTATGTCTACGTTCTATGTCTACCCAACATTCTGTGTTTCATGAGCTAGGTATCAAATGCTATATGGTAGTGATTTTCAAAAATTTTCGCGAGAACCGTCATCATTATTTACTCTAATATTAGCGGTTAATATATTGTCACGACTTACAGAAACAGCCTGTATAAAAATGTTGTATAAAAAATTATGAAAAATGGGTTCTAGTTGATGCAAGGTATCATCCGTTCATCTTCTTGGTTGTTCCCTGTGGATAGGGGCAGACGTTTCGCAAAGATCTCACTTGGTTTCTTCAGTGCGTTGTCGTTGTCTCCTGCTGATAGGTTGAGTAGTCTAGACTGAGTAATAAACTTCAATCCTCATCCACAAATTCTAATGTTACAGTTAAAGATCATTTTGGTATTATTTGCATAAAATTTCAAATGATATGTGGGATTTTAAATCTGTTAGATTGGCATTAGTTATAGTCCAGTCATAGACGTTTTTATCTATACAATATATTTTTATAATTTTTTGTTTGGGGATTATAGTAGTTCTTTATTGAATAACCTCAATACAGAGATTTTACAGAGTATTACTGTAGTATTAATTATTATTAATATAATTCTCGTGTATTCTTTTTAATATTTGAGTTAAAAGCCGTTTTGTGGTTAAGTGCTTAAAATTTTAGATGTTTTGAGTTTTAAAATCGTTGACTGCTAGTGGCCATCTGACATACAGTGCGCGCATATTGTATGGAAATTGATATATGATATTTTCATGTTTACGAATTCATGTTATTATGTTATTTATGTACCAAGTCAGCAAAGGAAATTTCTATCGAAACTCATACTAGGAGTTTACGAACCGAGCGAGCGAGGCGAGTAAAAGGCGAGTGCATGTGGTTATCATTTAAACTAGAATTAAAGGTGTAAAAAAATAGGGTTACCAAATCAGTTTCAGAAGTACTCTCTTTCAGAAACTGTTCATTGTATACGCTTTAACCCAACCCAATCCAACACTGTATATTTGAAGCAGAGCTGTTTTAGGATATGCAGCACCTCAGGGCTGGGTTGAACGAACGAAACGAGTGCGTCTCTTTTCATATCAAATTGAATGCCAAAAAGGTCCGCACTTCAGAGGGGACACTGAGTACCTATATAATGGAAACAACCCTATTAGCCCTTAGGTTTAGGATAGCGATAATCGTCATCTACATGACAATGTTCAAATCAAACACATCTTGAATCTTGAAAAAATATGTATATTACGACACCTGGGGATAATCTATGCCGGGGTTCTTCCACTCGCATATAATCGCGGCTTTACTGTATGCGTCATTTTATTACCTATACATAGGATTTTGAATAGGATTGGACGCAGGGTAGCATTTTGAGTTGTAGGTTTTAGTGATTCATAAGATTCAGAGGTAATCTTCTGTAGTTGTTTCATAACTGAACGTAATATTTCTTTACGATCCAGGAATTTTTCTTCTCTTGGTATAGTTTCTTTAGTTCAAGTTAGAAACTTCAATTTCCATCCATAGTTCTTTTAGCATTTCCGACGTTGTTGCATGTATATCTCATTTTTTCTTGATTGAGATTCTTTTTTTTCTTTGATTAAAGTTTCTTAATTTCATACTGACGAATTGTATATTTGTTCAACTTTTGTTCGTACATTATGACAGGACGTTTTTGTGTTCAATTTTATTTAAACCGTAGAGTAGTTTAGTAGGTCATTGATTTGTTGTCGAAGGACTATGAACAGACCTGGTTATCTGTTCTAGGAAGGCTTTGTAGTAAAACAAGTAGACAAGTAATTTATAATGATTTTAATATAAACATTTGCAGTTTATATACAAAACCTTTATACTACAATGTGCGATTGATTCCAAAACAATCATGTTTTATTTACAAATTTAACCTAACAATTATTTTGCGTCCGCGATTTGTGTTTAAGCACCGCTGAATTGCAGTGCTTCATCAGATGTTGTTGCGACTGTTAACTGGGTCATCACTTTTATATTATTAATCACTTTAATTACACTGGTATACAAGGTTTTGGACTGGAGCAACCAAATAGTGTTTTTAAGCTAATTTGGTGCGCTGAATTCGAATCTGTAACTGGTTTTTCTCTATCAGGTCAGGTTTATGAGATATAAAATATTATTGTTTTCGTATGTTTTTAATAAAAAATCGTTAATTTATAAATAATGAAAGAAATTTCAAAAGTGAATGGCAGTGTTTGAACGTCGTTTGTATTTTTCTGGGTCAGTTTCACGTATTAGAGTCCAGCAATAATCTCCTAGCATAGTTTTGTCCCAAAATCCTTGTTAATTTCTTTCAATTTTCATTAAATCTTGATGAGCACGTTCTCCTTGTTCATTACTCACTGCACCCAGGTTTTGTGGGAAAAAGTTCAAATGTGAATGCAAAAAATGCATTTTAAGCGACATCCGTGCACCTAATTCACAATAATTATTCAATAATTCAGTAACTATTTGTTTGTAGTTATTACTTTTCTTGTTTCCAAGGAAACCATCTACGATGTTTTTGAAAGATTGCCAGGCTGCAGATTTTTTCTCCAAAAAACTTTGTGAAAAATAATCATCATTCAATAACTTCCTGATCTGAGGACCAACAAATATGCCTTCTTTAATTTTAGCATATGAAATTTTAGGAAAAACTGCTAACAAATGTTTAAAAACAGCACCATCTTTATTCAGAGCCTTGACAAAGTTCTTGAAAAGACCTAGTTTTATATGCAGTGGTGGAAGTAGAACGTCATTTGGATTAATTAATGGTTTATTTGAAATGTTTTGTTTTCCAGGAGAATATTCTGTTCTTTTTGGCCACTCTGTTCTGGTGTAATGATGACTTGTAGCTCGACTATCCCATAAACAAAGGAAACCACAAAATTTTGTGAAACCTCTCCTTGCATGCCAGTTAACAAACCAATGACCTCAATCAATTTGATTTAATTTTAACTTGGAATTTACAATATACATACAACATTCAATCTCCATTCATTTTTTTCATATGGTTGGTTCATTGTTTTAAATAAACCTTGAATGTCGTATCAATAGAGAATAGTGTTTTTCTTCTCAAAATATGCAGCCAATCCCAAGCTTCTTTCTCTATAAACTGTTAAACTTCTGTCCCAACTGCAAGATGTTTCCGTTGTTGCATACGTGAAGCCAATAATTCTGCGTCTTGCTTTGATAAATGTAAATCACGAACTAGATCATTCAGTTCAGCTTGAGTCACTAAATGGCATTCATCATCAGGCTCATACGAACTACCACTGCTGGGAACAATGTCATTGAAAGATGATTCCGAATCACTGCTTTTAGCACTAGGAACGACTGGCAATGGATCATTTGGTAAACGTTGAACTGGTTTTGAAACAGATGGAACATTTGCGTATTTTTCGATTTTTCATATTGATCCCAACAACTTTTGATAAACAAAAATAACAATCGGTTTGGTGATTACTTTGCTCTCTCCATATTACTGGAACTGAAAAGTCGAAATATTTCTTTTCACCAGTCGACCACTTGCATAAAATAGTTCTGCAACTATTGCAAAACATTGTCGGTGTCCACGTTTTATCTAAATTTCTGACAGCAAAACCAAAGTAATGTAAATATGCATATTTTAATGGTTTTGTTATTGCATATCCTTTTCTTCCAACCACATAGACACAGACTTGAATTAGTAACACACGATTTACTTGACATATTTAAGCACTATTATTATGAAGATAGAGAAGAAATGTGGGTTTCTGTCAAATTACCTTACAGTAGCGACATAAAAAGAACTAGACCTAATAGCGTAATTCTGGCGTTAAATTTGAATTCTAGGCACCCAAATGACTTAAAAAGCGTCCTCCTCTTTTCCAGTCAAATTTTTTTTTTAATTTGTAGACCATTGTTATTTAATCACATTAATCACTTAATTTATTTCCCAATTTGTTTCTAAAATTAAAAAAAAAACTTTTTTTTTGGTTAGTTAAGATGAGACCTCTTGCAGCATCCGATGATATAAATGAGATTTTCAGTAACATTTTATGGAACCAGTTAATAATAAAATGTCATTTGTATGGTAGAAAACTTTAATCGTAACTTGTTTTACATGGTGAAGTTGGCCGTAAACAATATAAGTTTAACATGTATTGTGTTGAGATTATTTGGAAATACCTGATTATACGGGAACTGGAATTATCCTGTGGTCATTTGCTAAATTTTCATATAAGTCGTAAGCATAAAACACGTTTACGACAGATAATAACCGCACCTAGTTTATCTTACGGTTAGTGTCAGTCCTTCAAAACGAAACGTTATAATAAAAGCTCGCACACGGGGAACAGGTACTCACCACACTTGAGCGTAAAGTTATGTTAGAGGCATAATTTCCGGTTGTTGTTACAACACGACCGGCATTAATTTCAAACCCCACTAACCTAAATGTCCCACAATTAGTATTTATATGAATATAGAACTACCCCGGCGTTCCTTTTGCTTTGAAGTACCCTAATTTTATGAAACAATTTCTTTTTCTGCGATGGAAAGATTGTTTTTTTTAGTTATGAACAAGAGAATTTAGAAAATAACCACGTAGAGGAAGTTTAAAAATTCCGGTTCGCAGGGTCCCATGGTCGCGTATTCAAATTAGAGACAGGCGATTTCGTTCAAACGAATCAAAACGCGGCCACCGGATCGTGTTTTGACGATTACGTCGCACCAGAGGGACTGTCTTTCAGCTCTCGAACGACGGCAAATTCGACATTTAAATGCATTGGCCGTTCAGTGCACGTCCGACCTGAACCTGGACTCGTCGACATTTGACGAAATTAGCACGGAAGGAATGGCCTTCCTCTGCACTACATAACTTGATATGACTCTATTTCTGTACGAAACTTGTTATAATTTTCATTTAGAAGAGAGATTTTAATAAAAAAAATTATACTGCACAAATTAGCTTATCTAGAGGAGTTTGAATGAAAATAAATCACTACCCTATTTGATTTCATTATAATTCAACCTCGATATAACACATTCATGAGATTACATAACAAAATAATTTGTTTGAATGAATAATTTCAATAGATACAGAGCCGAATCCCTTTCTAGTCATATCAAGGATGATAGAATCCAATAATACTAATTCAAGTTACTAGCACTAGAAATAATTTGCTACACTGTCGCTAGTACTAGAACTAACTCTTTTTTTAGAATAAGAATCATTTGGATTTAACCGTAAGCTCTCTCAAGATGACTAAACCAGAATGTATCTCATTCCAGGTTTAGTGTTAGATCTATTTCATTTCCATAAACATATAATATGCAAGAATCTAGTGCTGAATATTAACTACAACTACAACTAATGCTAGCACTAGAACTAACACTAAACTTATAATCACCAATATTGGTATTTTATCATGTGTCTAAATAATTTAACATAATATAAAATCCATTATTTTGTTATTTTATAAATTATTAAAACAAACAACTTTTATTTTTTTATTTAGAAGCCAAAAATAAAAATATGCATATAAAATGGTATAGTATAAAACAGTAGAAGAAAGAGAGGGAGTTTGTGTAAAGATGTTAGGAAAAGAGGACTTTATGGACGGCGTGAAACCCGTATGCAAATATGTCGACCGAAGTGCATCTTGGCGTTTTTACTGAAATCGTACCCAGGAGGTAAAAACGCGCGACTCTCCGCTGACGGCTCGTCGTCTTCGGGGACCGTTTGGCTCGGAGCGTGTTTGCTTTATATCAAGCAGATTGAACGGGATTTCGAACCTTCCAAAAGGGCAGTTCTCGTGACGGTTTTTTTTCTCTTCAACGACCGACGTTTGATACGCTTTTGGCTGTCCTTCTCGTAAATACAAAGAAAAATTTTAAGAAATTCACCTTACAACAAATAATATTTTCGATATGAATTGTTACTTATCCAATTTATCAATATACAGGGTGTTTACGGTCTTGTGATTTTATTTTCAAAACATCTCAACACAAGGTTATTAGTGTAAAAATGTTGTAATAAAAGTTGCATAATAAAAGAGATATTACTATTACAAAATTTTGTTGTTGTTTTCATTTTGTTTTTGAATGTATTAACTGAAACAGGGAGGCCATTAAATAAGACCATCGCAATCAATCTACTTATTTTCAAATATATTATGTAAATGTTGGCAAACTAAACGATTAAATTTTGGTGTGCTATCTTGGAGAAACCACATTTGTTGACGCGCCTGCAAAGGAACTTTCTTTTTCCAATAGTTCTGTCAAACTATTTTGAAAAAAAAAGAAAATCCAATTTCCATTCAATCGATTTGGCTATACAAAGGGGTCAATAAGTTGTCTATTAAGCAGTGCGGCCCAAAGTTTTATCGCAAATATGTACTGAAAATGATTGCGGCGAACAGCATGATACAATGATACATTATCAGTCACCAATGCAAGTGAAGAAAAGTTTTGAATCACACCATATTTACGTAGAAATCATTAGCGAAATTGTAAACGTAACGGATGATTTTCAGGTATTAAAGCCTATGCTTTTTGTACGTGGAAAGGATACATTTATTCTGGCACAGCCTTCGCCAGAGAATTTGATTTGAAACATTTAATTGGCGTGATACTTGTCGAATACTACTAGGAGGATTTTCTTCTAGTATCTTTCTTGTATTTAAAATATGAGCACTGAATAGCAAGGGTTCAAAATTAATTGTTTAAATCAAAATACTTTTAACTGTAATATATTTATTATGCTACTTTTACTACAACATTTCTACGTTAATAACCTTGAAAATAGGTCACAAAGCCGTAAACACCCAGTATTTTTTTGAATGATAACACTAGCTTACAAGAAAATTCTCAAAGACTGTGATATTCTTTTTTTAACGTAGAATGTTGTGCTGATTCTGAAACTGTCTTTAGTTTTTTGCCATCACGTCCAGTTTTCGAGATATACTCAAAAATGTGGAAAATCATAAATTGAAAGACACAGTAACGGTTTATGTTTAGTATATTAGTTATTTTGCATATGAACATGAAAGTGGGGATCCAGACGAATATTTTGATGTGTTGATGGCATAAATCCATATAGAAAAACTGAAGACAGTTTCAAAATCAGCACAACATTCTATGTTATAAAAAAAATAATAGACTTTGAGGAAAAATTTGTAAACTATTGTAATTATTCTCAGGAAGAAATTAAGGCAATGAAAAATGAAATTCAATTTTAATTTAAATTAATCATAAAGTAAATAAAAATAAAAAATATTTTTTTACACAAAGAATCAGTAACTAATTTTTGACAAGGATTACTATATCAGAGTGATTGTCAAATAATACGCTAACCTTTACATACTGACCTATTTAACATTCCTGCGAGGTGATCGACAGGTAAAGAAAAGTTTCACGGTTTAATTGGGGTACAATAGGAAGCTACCTGTCTTAACCTTTTTTTTTTCTATTACAATGGGATTTTCTTGATGCTTTAATTGGGATACAAGAGAAATCTTCACGGTATGATTAATGTTTGTAAACAAAATTGACCAACTTTTCACGCTTTAATTGGGGTATAATTGGGGTATATAATAATATAAATATACAATATACTATTTATACAATATACAGTATGAATATATAATTACAGTATGAATATACAATTGGGGTATGTATTGTGCATATTTTAGTCAGGGCACATCGAAAATGAGTTCATAATGTGAAGATAAAAAAAACACGAACGTTTGCAGATGAAAATCCCATCTTTAGACATCCTGGTGATCTTTTTTGGTTGTCAGAACGTGATCTATCACTATTCAATGTTGTATTTTTAATTAATAAATAACGCAATCGTTTTTATAAATATTTTTTATATTTCCATAACGTACTATTTGTTATACTCATTAACGAAATTGTAAAAAGCAACAATTATGTTTGGGTTATTATGTTTAAATTGGTTTATCTCGTAATTTTCTAAATTTTCCACTAGATGGCTTTTGTTTTTGTAGTGTATGATGGTACAATGGTACATGTATTACATGTCAGCTTGTATGCTCCGATATTTTGTTTTGTCCTTGTTGTTCATTAGTAATTGGTTATGTGTGGTGGCGCTTTTAGATGTTATATTTATATTATATTTCTTAAAGATTTTTTTTTATTTTGTTATTAATATTTTCCTGATAGGTGATTGTTGTATATATATATAATTGTCTTTTCCTTCTTGTTGTGTTGTCTGTATTGATAAGTTGTTTCTTGTTATTTTGTTTGTTTTCTTTTTCATGATTGTTTCTATAATTTCCGGATGGTAACCACTGCTTTGTCCTATCTGCTTAATTATTTCTAATTCTTTTGTCTTCTCTTTTTCTTCCCAATTTACTTCAAAAATTCTGTGAACGTATGTTCTGAAGGCGGTTATTTTATGTGTGTAATCATGTTGTGAGTTGTTTGGGATTGTCGCATATGTTAGATCTAAAAAATTTAGTCGTCCTTCTTTCTCCTTTTCTGTTGTAAATTTGATTCTTTCATGTAAGTGGTTATTACTATGTATGTACGAATGTAATTTTTCAATGGTGTCTTCCTTTGTTGTGTCCAGTATAATGGACGTATCTTTGCCATGTTAAGATGTTGTCTCTATAAGGGTTCTATTCATTCATTATCAAATCATTTACTAATTTATCCAAGAATATATCCGTCATTAAACCACTCAATGGTGATCCCATTGGAAACCCTTCCTGTAGCGTGTAGATTTTATTGTTGAAGCTACAAACATTTTGGTTTATGCAAATATCGTATAACTTGTATACAGGGTGACACAAAAGTCTGGAATATAACAAATAACTTCGCTATTTTTACTTTGACAAAAAATATAATTTTCTTAACTTTCTTATAAAAGTTTTTAGGTTTATTATGGCGCATATTTCGGATGAGTTTGATTGTTTGTATTGTTTATAGTTTGGTTAGCAAGGTAACAATTTTTGTCATTTGAAGTCGGATGAAATTGTTTTTCGTACCTTTTTGATAGCATATTTTTCTGTATGTGTTGAATATATTATATCATAAAGTTACATAATGAAAATATCGTTTTTGTCTTTTATTCCGTCAGGTCAAATTTATTTAAAGGTTTTCATTGTTTCTGTGGTTGGGATGTTTGTGTAGAGATTTGTTATAAAGAAAAAGATCATGGCGTATTCTTTTGGTAGTTTTAGTTCTTCGATCTTGTTTAGGAATTCTCTTCGGTTTTTTTTTGTACATTTAGGTGTAAAATCCGTTACCTCTTTGAAAATAGCGATAAGGAATTTTGAAATCCTATATGTGTTGGATGCTATTGAGGATGTTATTGGTCTGATGGGTATATTTGGTTTGTGCAATTTCGGATACGAGACATTTTTGGATTCATAGGTATTAGCGGTTTAGGATTTCTGTTAAGTTTTACTATTGTCTTCGGTTTCTTTTAAAATTTTCTTAACTTGTTTATGAAATGTGGTATTTGTAAAATGGATCACAATCTACATTTTAACTTTAACTCATTGTTTATGAAAGTTATCCATTAGGGTTTTTGTTGTTATTATGTATTTGTTTTCTTTTAGAAATCTTTCAGTTTTTTTCTATATAGCCCTTTGTGTGCATTATTACCATGCCTGCATTATTGCTGGCTTTTGTAATCTTTAGGTCTTGTTCCTTTATTTTCTTTTTTATACTTTTGATCGTTTTCCATTCCTTCTTAATTCTTTCTTCAATATTCTTCCCTTTGCCTATGGTGTCGGTTTTCCTTGAATTTTCTTTTATAAACAGTTGTTGTATTTCTTTATGCAAACTATCTTATTGCCTCAACATCTATAGCTATTTTTTTAAGTTGATTTTTGTTAGTATCACATATTGATCCTCTATGTAGCATTTCTATTTTTTTCTTTCAAATGTTATGTTTGTCATATTTGTGATTCTCTTGTGAAATTCATGTTGATGAGCTGCTTTTTTGGTATTGTTTATCTTGTTCAATCTCCTTTGGTCTGCTTCTTTTCTTAGGTTGTTTTGTTTCTTTAATATCCTATTCCAGTGCTGTTTCATTCTGGCTTTAGTTATCACTTTCAGATTATGATTTCAAATATCTCGATGTCATGATACAAATATGTTAGTGTTTGGCAATTGTTGTATAATTGTAAGTTAATTCTGTCGATCTTTGCGTAATGCTTATTGATTTCTTTCTTCATGATTTCTCTTCTTATTTTCTTGAGATGATAGGTCGTAAAATTACTTGGGTAATTATGTTTAATAAATTTGGGTATTAAGGACTACAGGAAAAGTAAAAATGTTCTAAGAACTGAACTAAAATTAGAAATAACACTAGAACTATCACTAGGACTAACACTAGAAACTTTCGGGTTTTGCCGTGCGTTTTTTGAAAAAATGTTTGACGTTTCGGATGCCATGTTGCAACCTTCTTCAGAAACAAGTTCGAAGTGACAAAATAGGGAATTGTAAAACAATATATAGGTCGAAAAATTAATTAATATATTAATTATATTAATTACAAGCTAATTACTTACTAATTACTGCGTTGCGTCCGGTTTGGGAGTCGTATTCGTCTTCACCACCATCTTCCATGTTCTGCTGAGTTCCCAGCCATCTTCTCTGTTAACGTTGTTTTTATGTCGGTGGATTTCTATTGCTTCTTTTGTCAGCCGTTGATGATATTTATTAGTCCTAGCCAGAACCTTTGTTTTGTCGAAGTTTATTCGGTGACCTTCTGAGTGGCAATGTTCCGCAACCGCCGACTGTTGAATCTTCCGCAGCCTCACATCCCTCTCGTGTTCCTTGATACGGTTCCCTAGAAACCGTTCCTTCTTCTTTAGGTTGTCTCCTTTATATATCCTTGATGCTCTCTGGAACAGAGTGCGAATGACGGACCTCTTGTGTTGGGAATAATGGTGTGCTGTTGCCTCTAAATACCTATTAGTGTGGGTTTTCTTTCGATACACCCCCAGTTCCATGTCACAATTTGTTCTTCTATTGACCAATACATCTAAGAAAGGCAACTGGTTAGTAGAGTAAGGACTTGAGAATTGGTTAGTAATTAGCTTTTAATATAAAATTTATTATTAATTAGTTTTTCGACCTATATATTGTTTTACAATTCCCGATTTTGTCACTTCGAACCAGTTTCTGAAGAAGGTTGCATCATGGCATCCGAAACGTCAAACATTTTTTCAAAAGACGCACGGCAAAGCCCGAAAGTTTCTAGTGTTAGTCGTAGTGATAGTCCTAGTGTTAGTTCTAATTTTAGTTCGGTTAACACCGGTCGTGAAAGCCTTCGTACTTATATGTTTTAAGAAATTTAATGTGTTGTAATTTTCGTTATAAATCTATGTTACCTTAACATAGATGTATAGGTTATAGGTCACATTAACCCGATTATCATTATTTAAAGGATTCTTTGTTTCTATCACCATTTTAATTATAAATAAATAAATAAAATCTGTATGTTTTTTTAGATGGATTATATTTATTTTTCAGCTCCACCTGTTTCGAGTGTTTCGGTTTTCACTCATCTTCTGGAGCTTGCCACCTAAAGAATTTTACAATTAATAAATTATAAAAATTCTTATATGATTTTTTTTAATTCTTTATAGTTTCCAATATTATATGCATATTATATCCCATATATTGCTTATTTTTTAAATTTTGAAATTCAATTGTATATGTTTGAATAAAAATAAATTAATCACTACATAAATTTGAAATGACATAGTTTTAGGAGAAAAATAAAGATCATTTAAAAAATCTCAAAATTACAAGAATTCTTGCAGTTTATTAATTCTAAAATTCTTCAGCTGACAAGCTCCAGAAGCTCTTGATAACCAAAACATTTGAAACCGATAGAGCCGAAAAATAAATATAACCCATCTAAAAAACATACAGATTTTTCATTTATTTATTATTGAAATGGAGATGGATACGAACAATCCTTTGAATAATAACATTCATTCAGACAAATTCCTGTATAGCGTTGATTTCGTAGTTTCAAAATTTCGAAAGTGATCTTTTCGTCAATTTTATCTTTCTAAGACAAATCATATTTAAAAAATTTAAGGATATGTTTAAAAATGTCTTAACTTTGAAGGACTACATCTTACAAGGGAACTATCACAAGTGTCCCTCACCGATTTTGATGCAATTTGGTATAGTGGTAAAATGGACCAAAATAAGGTTTCCTTAATTTTTATACGTGCGTTAAAAGCCCCTGGGCGAGTTTTAGGGGTTGACAGTTTGTGAAAAATGAGCATTTTTCGGCTGTATTTGGAAACGAAACGATGATCAAACTGATATTCTTTTTAGAGAGCTTTCTTTTGATGTATCATACTCTTGTATATACAAGAGGGTGAAAAGGGGTAAACTACCCCTACTTTTTGGAATAATTTAAAAACTACCATACCGATTTTTTTTATTAATGGGCTCAACTACCCCATTAATAATTTAACGCGATGTTTTCTTTATAAATAAAGTAAAATTTTTAGGATTATTTTGTAATGATTAGAAGTTATGGGAGGAAACTGTATTTTCGGTTAAATCTCAAAAATGAAACTGTTATCAAAAAAATTTTAAACATTAATTAATCCTTTTGTTTAAATAACTTTCTGTGCGAATTGAAATCCTATATGTACACACATATCGATAGGCGAATTCTTATAAAGTATGAGATCGTTAATCGTCTTCCAAAAAAGTTTGGCATGGGTTCAATATCAAATCTTACAACATGTACTCTATTCAAAGCGTTTGCTTAGTATAAATAGATGAGTATAGTTTTGGAAGATTTCAGTTTTAAAGCAACTGACAGAAGCAATGGTTCTCATCAATCCAATTAACGTTTTAAATTTACTGCTAACAGTTTTTACTGTTATGAACATCCCGAAGAGTCCTATGAATAAAGACGAAGTCAAATCAAAGGAAAGAATTCAACAAATATTAATGGAAAGTCCACTACCATTATTGATGGTCAAGATGGTCAAGTTATAGAAGACAGTGAGGCGAAGGGACGAGCGAAAATGTACTGGCAGGAACAGAAGTTCACTGCCCATTAAACGATGATATTGACTACGATTACAAATTTTAAGCTGTTAATTATTGGACAAGTGGGAAAAAAGGGTATCTAAAACTAGAAACTGTCCAAAGTAAATACAGAAAGGTCACATCAAAGAAACAATTACAAAGGTGGGCGAAACATATTGAAGAGAGAGGTACTTACGGAGAAAAAGTAAGAGATATTGCGGAATTCGTTATTAATCAAGCTAGAACTGCCATAGATAACAGATTGCCTCTACATGATATCGACATCCGCAGACGGGCTATACAAGCCAGAAACGAAAAGAACTTATCACCGCAACAGTTTAAAGCATCTCATGCATGGGTTCAGCGCTTTAAAAAAAGCAAATAGGTTGGTGAGTAGAGAAATCACAAAATTTGTGTTACAAAAACAATTAGCAAATGATACTGAGTAAAAATCCTAGCTAAAGAATTTGTAACAGATGCGAAGAAACATATCGAAATATATGCCCCTGAAAACACCTACAATTCAAGTCAGAGCGGTTTTAACTTGGAATTTCATTCAAATATAACTTTAAGTAATTTAGGTGTTAAAACCGTAGAACGTGTTGTTCAGTGGCGTCAGTGTCTTCGACGACGCATAGTTACACAATTCAGCCTATTATATCTGCGGATGGGAAACTTCTTTCACCCCTGTTAATTGTTCTAAAAGAATCTTCTGGAACTTTTGGACCAAGGATAGCAAACACAATGTTTAAAGCAGACAATATATACCTTTTAGCACCCTAATCTGGAAAGCTAACGTCAGGACATATGAAGAATTTTCTACAAAATGTTTATTTTCCAAATACGGGATCCAAATCGTTATTATTATTGGACTCTTGGAGTGGTCACTGTCCTGAAGTTATTAATGAAATAGCCCCATCAAATACCGATTTTAAACACTTGTCTATTCCTGCAGGGACAACGGGACAAATACAGCCCCTTGATGTATTTGGATTTAGAAAATGGAAAAATTTTATCAGAAGATTTTCTGATCAGATTATACTATATCAAAACGATGTAAATTTACATCAACGCGACAACATTTTGAAACTCCAATCCCTAACTCACAACCAGTTATCTTCCCCCCGATTTATCAATCTTTTTAAATATGCTTGGTTTGCAAGTAGATACATTGAAGAAAGACCAGAGATGTTTAAAAATCCAGTAGAGGTTTGTTTTTCAAGTAAGAAGCCAACGTGCGGTGTTTGTGGAGATATAGCCGTAATAATTTGTGCTTGGTGTAAACAGTCGCTATGTTTAAAACATTTCTTTCACGATTACTATATTTGCCAACAATATGTCGAATAGAATTAAAGTTATAAAATGTAAAGTAAAATGAAATAAAATATATTATATGCAGAAATTTAATAATAATTAATAATATAAAATATTTAATTATTTCTTCTGTCTCTTGCTTTTAAACTCATAAAATAAATAAATATTTATTTATACAGATAACTTCTATTTGTTTACTTATTACTAGAAAATGATTAATTACTGTTTAAAATTTTTTTGATTAACCCCCACCCACCCCAAAATGTCGAATAAGGTATTTTCTAGTTATTTTACCAGGGGCTTTTACCTCACGTATAAAAAATTAAGGAAACCTTATTTTGGTCCATTTTACCACCGTACCAAATTGCATCAAAATCGGCGAGGGACACTTGTGATACTTCCCTTGTTAGTCATTTATGAGTTTAGACCAAAAATTTTCACGCAAATTATTTTTTCTCTAGGTGGTTTAAATTATGCCACGACATACAGGAACATCTGTATCAAACTTGCTTACTGTCAAAATTTAATTTAATGAATAAAGGAATTTAAAAAGTATTTGATTTAGATAGATATAAATTTAACTAACACGTCAACGTTGTTGATATTATTTCGTCGACAAGTAGGTATAATAATTTGAGGGTAACATCAGGGGCCTCGACGTAAAATTAATGAATTGCCCAGGACTACTAAACCCGGGAAATGCACGTACGCATTCGTTACCTGGGAAACATAATTTATGGAAGCGGTGATCGCTAACGACTCCCAGCAGCGGTGGCAGCCACGTACAGCAACGTATGTGCCCCAATGTACCCCTCGCGTCGCGACGCGTTATATTTTGGGCGCGGTCGAAAATTTTGACAAGCCCGATTGCTGTCGATCCATCTTTTCCATCGTTCCGACGCCGACGTCGTCGAAACCCTACCTACCCCCTCGCGCCACCAGCATCATCGTGTAATAAATTCCGAAAATAATTTTTGAAGTTGAGAAACGCGTCGAAAACCCCAACCCAACCGGAAACTGATGCGAAATTGATTACGACACGCTTACGCCACCATCTTGCGATTAATCTGTGTTGGAGGTTTTTAGAAACGGTGTGTATCATCTTTTGAAGGCGTCTTTTATTGATTTTTAAGAAAGGGGAAAAATGTGCGTTTATGTTAAAAATTTAATATCTTAAAAGATATAAATGGTGGAGACGATGACATTTTCTTTCCTCTCTCTAAAATTTATTCTTAATATTCAAATAACAACACTGTAGTAAAGCTAGTTTATTGTTCTTTTCCAAAAGATTAAGAGGTGTAATTTATTATTTCTGTTACAAGTTACCATTTATTGTTTCTTTCTCTTTTCATCGTACGTATAAATTGTACTTCAACATATTAAGGATGAAATGAAAATAAGAATTATATGAATTAAGTTAATTAATGCATTGACTATTATTTTATAGTTTTAAGTGAGCATAATCGTCAATCATAACAATTAATTATTTCGATTTTAGTTGAATGCAATTTTAGTAACAAAAATTAAATAAATGACATCTTACACACTGACTGAAATAGGAAGACTTTGAGGTAGACCTTTGAGCTCTTCCTATTGCAGTCTTTAATAATAGTAAACAGTCTTTAATTTTTTGTTATCTGTTGTCTTTTTGTTGTCTCTTGTTTGCTTTTAATCACGCAAATGGAGCACTCTTTTTTGTTTAAACATTGAAGTTATATTTTGCTTAGAGAAACACAGGAAGACAAATAACTTCGGTTACTTTGATGTTTTATGTGAAGCACTAAATACACACACAGTCAAGGTGAAAGTACTAGACGAATATAATAAAACCTCCATAGGGTTTTGCGTTCTCAGGTCAAACATTTTTATAATGGCGTTTATATTTTCTCCTTATCTTGATATTTTCTTGCTTAGTTTTACAGTTATAACAAGAGAAAGAAAAAGAAAAAAAAATTATAAATATATCCAAACAAAAAGTTAAGTTGGACAAATTTCATCGAATGAAATTTTCAACAAATCTTTTTGCAAAATAATGTCTTGACATTACGAATTGTGTTTATAAAAACTGTTGATTTTCTGAAATATTTAACAAAAATTAAGGAAAAACAAAGTTTAAAAAAGAACATTTTCTTGTCATAATAATTACTCTTGAACTGGTGGGAATTTATCCATAAATCCCTACCATAAACTTATAATAGTCATAACTCCATATCCAATGGGATTTTGGACACCACATTTGCTAAAGAATAGCTTACAACCCCTATTTGTTAAAAAAGAACCGAAATCACCACGGAAAAAAAGGTGTTTTCACCCTAATGGACACCTTTAAAATCATCTTCTACCATATAATAGGGGTAGAGTAACATAATTTTAGGTATTTTTATGAATTTTCAAACCACAGTAACCTTTAACGTATTTTGTCTTATATGGAGGTGAATTTGACTGAGATGGATACCATCTGATATTGATAGAATTTTAGAACGAGAGGGTACTTTTAGTGATTTAAATCAATTGCCAAAACGTAACCCTTAACTGATTTCAAGAAAAAATATTGTTGGACTCTATAGGTATACAGCGCGTTTCGGGCTTAAAATTTTAAGAACACCTTTAAACAACGCCATTTGAATTAAGACTTGATACTGCCTCTAGAAGACTTGATTTGCTTCCAGAACACTTGATACTCCTTCTAGATGACTTGATACTGATTTGAAATATTTCCAGAAGACTTAGCATTGCTTTCAGCTGACTTAAAATACTTCCAAAAGACTTGATCTTACCTTTAGAAGACTTGAAATGTTTCCAGAAGATTTGATAGTGCTTCTTCTTACCGCACAACGTTTTTTGAGAAAAGCCCGATATGATTTTGTTAAATTATTTAATAAGCTACCAGCTTCCATTAAAAAAATTGCCACACCGAATATTTTTAAGAATACAGTCAAAACTTTTTTACTCGAAAATGGATTTTATAGTTTGCGGGAGTACCTCTCTGATAGTTGAGGCCGGTTGTGATACCCGAGCGCGAGTTAATTATAATTTAATTATATAAGAATTTTATTTTTGTATTTGTGTTGAATGTATTGACTTGTCACCACCTACTATTCGTGGCACGGTGACAGAATATATTATTATTACTATTATTCCCAATTCAAAGTCGACGAATTGGGCGATGCGAATTTTTTCTTGGAGAGTACGTATAATGTTTTGAACTTTTTTCAATCTTCTCAGAGTCTATTCAGAATATTGCATGCAGAAGAGTTCATACTGCATCCAAGTGTCTTGAAATGCGTTCAGAATACTTAATACTGCTTTCAGAAGATTAGAAATGCTTCCAAATGACTTAAAGTTGCTTCCAGTAGATTTAAAATACTTTCAGAAGACTTGATAAAGCTTCTAGAAGATTTGAAATGTTTCCAAAAGACTTTATATTGCCTTATTTTTCCCAATTCTATGCCAGCCTGAAATGTTATCAATTTTAGAAGCGCCTTTTGTGGTCAAACTCAGTCTCATAATACCATTCGAAGATTATACTGTATTTTTTTTCTTGAAAATTGTTACGGATTACGGTATTTTGAAGATTGGTGAAAATACGCAATCTTTGGTCGATTACGTAGTAGAAGTTGGTAGCTTTTTCCCTCGCTATTTGAGATTTATTTTATTAAAATGAGTTTGTAACAAAAATAACTAGTCGTAGCAGTAACTAGAGATACATCATTCAATATATTACTATATATAGTTCCTTTCAATTTTGCTAAAAAATGAAATGAGAAATCATTAATGGTTCTTGAATTATAACTAGAAACTAAATAAGCAAACATGAAAACGAAGAATAAATATAAAATATCATAAAAAACAATTTGGCCTGAGAACGCCAAACACTTTTGAGGTTTTACTATACTGACATAGTACTTTTACCCTACGATCAGGAGATTCTCACCCCCCAGGTGAGGAAACCAAAAATGTTCCATAGTGATATTAATTTGATATATTCTATGTATTTCATTTCATGTAGTAATATAATTGTCGTTTAAAATGCGCCTTAGGTTGATTCTATATGATGTTCCATCATGGCGAAATGAAGTAATGGAACCCAGCGTATGGATAAGTGTTGTTATATGAAGGAGACATGTCAGTCCTAATATTGTATTGTCTTAACTTATGTGTCGTATGAAATGTTTCTTGCGCTTCAATTTCATCGACCTTGTAGTCATGTGATTAATAACTTGCGTGTAATATTTTCTTTCTTCTGTCTATACATTGTGGAAACATTTGGATTGGATAGGGTTTTATTTGATATTATTTTATAGGGTATTATCTCACAAAAGATAAAAGATAGACATCACCCCACCACAACCCAACACATCGTCAGCAACAATTTACCTTAGATATTCGTAGAGATAACTGTAAATCTAAGTTATCTCTATATTTATCATCTGTTGTTCCTTCTTTACATTAACGATATCCTTGGCTCGTTTTCCCACTGTCGCTGTCTCATGTATGCTGACAACCTTAAATTTCTCCCTATTTATAGTTTCTTTTTTCTATTTTATTTTCTTCGATGTAGATACTGATTAATGTTGTATATGGTGTATTGCATATATTGTATTATATGTATTATATTGTATGTATTAACACTATGGAGCATCGGTCTTGGTTGTGTCCCACTTTGGCTCTCTTAAAAAGTAAAAAGTAACCAAAAATATCATTCCCGTGGGTTGGATTGATATCATTTCTAAAGCTAAATTTCCACATGGATTACTAACGCCAGATTATTTGCGTGTGAAAATAACAAAAAACAACTAGCCCAATAAATTGATGCCAGTAATAGTAAAGTCAATAAATAACGTCAGTAATCCATGCATGTGGAAGCTTAGCTTTAAGGTAAGTATAATAATAGTAACCAGCAATAAAGATGGCGTCAATGTGGTAATCCAAATGTGTTCCTGGAACTGCACATTTTATTAACAAAAAAACGAAAACATATAGAAAACATATCAGAAAGCAGTTTTAAATCATTTACGAATGACTAAAAAAAGATTCATGTTTTTGTTGAGTAAAGCATGCTCTAAAATACAGAAACAAAATATTCATATGAGAGATGCCATTCCAGCTCACGTAAAGCTGCAAGCAACTTTAATTTTTGACCTCTGGAGAATTTGCCATCACGAACTGGTATTTGAATGAAGTTGTTTAAGTGTTTGCTTTATTAAATAATTAAGAATTTCAGACAGACTTTCCAAGACTTTGTTTAATGGTAGTTGTCGTAGGTGGACAGCAACTGTTTTCCCAAATACTTCAAACTTATAAAGTTGAACTCATGAGTTGTTATGAGTTGTTGCCTTGGTCACAGCAAGTATTTATTAACAGTTTTTTTTGCTAATAGGAAATTGACATAAATTTCTGTTGTGAGGTATTTTCTTTTCAACAGATGTTTCATTTAAGCGAATATTTTTCGTATAGCCTTGACTCAATTGTTTCAGTAATAATATTGTTACCGTGACAGAATATATGGAACTCGGATTCTTGATTAGTATGTCATCTTCAAGCCATTTTAGCCATATTATTTGATTCTTCAGCTATTCCTGCATTTTTTTTTCAATATTTTGTGATTTCTAAATATAAACATAAAAATTTTATGTGTTAATATACTAATTAACTATAGCGGAGTGAAATAAAAAATTATGTTTTAATTTTGAATTATTTTTAGACACTATTTGCAGAGGATTAATGGATGGGTGTAGAAAGCGATTTTACAACAAGAAGGAATTTTTCTGGATGTATAGAGGCGATAGACGGTAAACATATTGTAATAAAATGTTCTGCTAAAAGTTGTTCCACATTTTGTAATTACAAAGGAACGCTCAGTGTTGATATGCTTTAGTTGATAGCAATTATTATTTTACATATGTAGATTTGGGTGCTGTCTGAATAAAGTCGGATGGTGGTGTATTTTCTCGAACTAGTCTCAAAAGGACTATAGATGAAATAGCACTTTTTGATCTGATGAACACGTGAATATTGCACGTTTTCTTGATAGATACTGCTAATAGCGCCAAAATGTAGAATTTCGGTCAACTTTACTGGCACCAGTGGTGAATGAACTGAACTTAACTAGCGCCAGTAATCCATGCGTATGAAAACTTAGCTTAACACTTAAGATTAACTTGAATATTTTTAAATTGAGGAATAACGCTTGTCTTGATATTTCCTAACATCATCAACATTATCAGAACATGTGGGGAAGCATCTCAAGTTTTGATGCCGGTGGCTAATACCCACACAACGTTCATTGAAGGAAAGATTGCACCAATTCAACAGTGCATCTTGAAGAATAAGGATAGTACTAAATGGTGTAATACATCGAATCGAACAACATAATGTGTGCGTGTAGCACATAACTTCAAGAGTAGCCAAACACCCATTTTTCTTGTACATAACTTATTAGTTGTCTTAAGATTCTGACGAAATGGCGAATTTGAATCTACACACAGTATTACTTAGGATATGACATTTAACTGAACGACAACAAAACCTTACACATCTATAGCTTCTAAAGCTATCTATAGCTTTATTCGCGATCAGGTTAAAAGAAACATCGAAATGAAATAGCCGTAACTGTTTAATTATAGTAATATGGAATCTACTAAAAGCATTACTTTTAATAACATTGTATTGGTTTGTTCCTTTGGTTGTTGATCACAGTATGTGCGAATGTTGACGAATGTGCGTAGTAGGCTGAATTTGTAAAGAGTGGATAAGAAATTTTCATTTATAAACGAAGTTTCCAAATTTTTTTTATAAAATCTATAGTTGGACATTAGACATAACAAAGATGTTATGTCTAATGCCCGACTGTTAGCTAAACGACCACCTGGTTTCTTAGAAATGAGAAAATATTGATAAATAAATACTGAAGGATACTTCCGTCATCTTTTCAAAGTTTACCAAAATATTTAGCACTGTAAATCAGTTTAACATGTGACATTATACTTGCATTAGGGTTTAATCCTGAGATATAATTTCCATCCCACATAATTTGCAGTCGCATCATATTGTATTTATAAAGTTCCGAATAGTTTCGCCTATTATATATTTTAGATTTTATGGTATTCATAAATATTATAAAATCCTTTCAAAAACTGTACATAAAATGAACATATGGCGTGAACTTAATAATTTATTTTTAGTTTGTAAGACTGTTTCACCACGTGTATTCAATTTTTAATATGACAAAATTTAAAATTAAGTTACGTACCTAATATGTTTATCATGTTATACGGTATATTTCAGTTGGATTTACTTGTGAGATTGACGGTTAGAATTAGTTTTCTGTAGTTTTCAGAAACTTAAAGCTAATATACATAAATCTTTTACAAGCTTCTGCTCAGTTCAAATGATAAAATATTAATAAATTTAAGAAGAAAATTACTTCTTGGAAAATTTTCATAATATATTCAACTTTCAGATAGTTTATCATAATTTTCTTTAGTCTCTTTTCATCTCTCATAGTTCTTTTTAAGTATTTGGGATGGTAATTTTCAATCTTTAGCGATATGATAGATTTTCTTTTGGAATCCGTCAATGATACAAATTAATTATTTTATTTGTCATTCATCTCTATTTTTACATTTTTTAATTTACTATTCTTGGCACAGATTTATTGTCTATATCATTTATTATTATTATGAAATTTATCATAAATTATTTTATAAGGCATATACCCCAAAAATCTGGCAGGAAAAAGTTGTTTTGGTTAATGTTATTAGCCACTTATTATAAAAATCGTATGTTGTTATAAGGTATTGATGGTAATATAAAGAAACATAAGAGAAACAAATGGGATGAATTTGATTATGAGCATCGATAAAGTAAAGAATTTATGCGCACAATAAATGTGACTAACTATTTTAACAAGCTAGGTCAATTGCCTGGATTATAGTTGGATTATAGTTGGGTATAGAACAAAGTAACATAAATGCAGGTTTTAAAAATTATTAATAAAGTACCACCTATAGCATACTAATGATAAGTTATGTTTGATTATTATTAAACGCCCAGTAAAAAATCACTTTAGATTCTTAATACTGATCATATAGATTTAATTGAAAACTATACGTTTAAGGCTTAGTTCCCTTGCGATAAAGCGCAATTTGAAGAAAATCTACATTTTCATGCGAACGTATAAGCTAAAGCTATACTATGCAAAACACGCATTACGTTCTCTAATACTCAGCTTACCTTTTTATTTAATATTAATGAACCGACAATTTTCGTAGCAAGGTATATAAATAATGCTAGAAAAGATATTCTAGACTACCTTGATGCCGCAAATCATTATTAATAATACTCATAGATAGATAATCGTAAATAACATCAATAGCATTAGGATTTTTTAGACATACTGACAAATCATAGAATTAAACTTCGCTTTCGTTATAAAAATTTATTATGTGTTGTTTATAGATAATTAGCGTACTTGAACGCATAATAAACCAACTCTGATTTTGCCATAAAGTGAATAAAATTTTTTGTAATGTGTTAAAATTGAAAAAATATCTTAAATTTTCTTTAAATATATTTTCTTAGTAAAAGTATTGTCTTAGCTAACCCTTTTCTCGAAAATTAATGCTGAAAATATTGTTGTTAGCAATATGATTTCAATAATTATATTCGTACTTCACTGAAATACCCATTCATACAAATTAAAAGCCAAACTTTTAGTTTGATGTTCTGCGTACATTTCATTAAATATCCCCTATGTGTAAAGTCCGGTTCTGTGCTACTCTAAATTAATGCAAACGGTCCTAATTACTAGGCAATATCTATAAAATTGATTCGCTAATACTCCAAATACCTTTTCAAGTAATCGTTTGGTTCGTTTATGTAATTTTTAAACATTGAATTACTACTAAATTATACAGTAAAGAACGTTAACTAGAAATGTAAAAATATTTTTAAAAGAGTATTTAAATACAAAATGCTAATAGTTTGAATTTTTGTGCTTAAATAGAATATACTAGAATTAAATACTTTTTTAATTTAGTACTTAAATACAAAATACGTAGTTTCAAAATACGTTTATTAAAATACTTTTTATAAAATCCTTTTTTTAAATACCACTATGCTAATTCTTTTAATTTTTTTCATTTAACGAGCTTTCGCTCGTTTAATATATTATTATTTTGCCAATATCTGAGTGTTAAAAATATGAACACTAACGTCCACATGCCCCTTTATAAAATTTACAATGGCGAACTGGTAAAATGACCATATTTTGATTGTTCTTACAATTAGATTATAATCTAAGAACATTCAATAATTATTGGTTGTTTCTAGGAAAAGAACCACAGAATTGCCAAGAGCTGTATATGAACATGAATTTATTTTATTGGTTTTCAAATCACAAGTTTCTTAAATAACCTGTCGCTTCTTTTCCTCCTTCGACAATCTCAAGACAGATATTGCGATAATTTTTTTAACAATGTAAAATGACTTAAAAAAATGAAACCAAAAGTGACCTTGCTGGTTATCGCACAAATTTTATACTCTAGCTATAGAAGTTAACCAATTATTCCCCTCTTTATGTAAAAATTAGACTTTGAAATTGAAACTTTTTCAAGTCTAGTTTATGGTGTGTAATCGTAGAAACCGTAAAAGTTGCGACTTATCCTGCAATTCATGCGAAAGCGAGAGTTTATTTAGTAAAATCCTAGTTTACTGGTGAACCAGGTTTTCGTATAGCTATAAAAAAATCCAGTAAAATTATCCGGACACAAACATATGTAACGGTTTGGCTCGCTAACTTATGAAATACGTTCGTTTGGAAACTGGTTCTGTATTAAATATAAAGAAGTAGAAAAAGAGATTAAACGAAGAAGAGGCTGCTTCTCGAAGAAGAGCGTTGCAAACTGAAATTAGTAAATCGCACTTCTCTAGAATTTACAAAGAATATATAATATAATAAAATTAAACCAGTTAAACATCAATCTAGACAGACTTTGGATGCTGGCGATCATGACAGACAGAAATCCAAACGTTTATTTCTGTCTGCACATTGGTAATGAAATATTTAATAACCGACATTTTCATAAATTTATTTTATTTTTGAATAAAAGCAGCTTTTCAACAAATGATATTATTTCTTCCCAGCATTATCTTTATTCCAGTGATGTAAATCAAATTTCCACTTTCTAGACATATCATGAGGTAGTAGTCATATTTCTTTGATGTAAAAAAAGTAAATTGACAGAAATATTTGGATTTGCTTCAAAACTGTTTTAATAAACAACGCGATAAATTTGCCTTAAATTTTATACACAACGTACTTTACACATTGTAATCGAATGGGTGATATCACAATTTCGTCAAAAATGAATTGTACGACATATAATACTGATCTTACAATTATGGATTTTAATTTTTGAGGATGATGAAAGAAATTGTTTACAGTGAATTATTACACGACAATGCAGAACTATTTAAACTAAGAACAACATTTAAAACCTTCAAAATTTAGAATTTTGAACATGGTTACTTTCTCTTGTAAATCGACGATAAGTTTTAACTTTTATGGTTTGTCTGGTTACATATCATAAATTGAACTGAAAAAGGCCAATTTTTACATAATAGTAGGAAGAATTAGTTAACTTCTATAGTTGAAGTCTTGAAGGCTACGTTATAGGTAGCATACAATTTATCAACAATGATTGTGTTATTTAAAATTGTATTATTTCTAGGATTTTTTTTAATTTCCATTGATACTTAATGTATGATAGCTTGATAATAATAGTAATTACGAATTTGGAGGGAATTTCCCGATTATTTTTTTGTACGATCTCTAGTGAACCAGTTATTACCGACATTATCGGCAGAATTGTTCTATTTATAGGGCCCTTCATTTTACTTACCGTAATAGATTTCCTTCTAAGATACATAAAATACCTTAGTAACAATAAGTAATACTAAAAGTAACATTTTTCCAAAAAAAAAAATGTATTCTCTTAAGATTTTGATGACAGCCTCGAAATACTTCTGCCAAGTAAAAAAGTCACCAAAATCGGTATCATTTCTTGCGTGTCTTGTTTCTAAAGCAACGCACCCGGTTGATTTGACTAATACACATATAATGTAATAGTGCTTGTCTAACCTTTCATTGTATTTTCCACTATTGAGCACCATCTCTCAATATGGCAGAGATAAACAGTTCTTATCAATAAAATGTAAGAAATCTAATTTCTATTTACCACTATAGCGGTTATCAATTTTCATTTTTCTGCTTCTAAAACTTCTAAATCGCTGATATCATGATCAGTATTTGAATCAACGGAACTGGTTTTTAATTGTTCTCCATATTAGATTCTTCTTCATTCTCGAAGTTTTCAACATCATGTTCAAAAATATACTCAATATTTTTTATATTATTACAGATTTACTAAAGTAAGACTAAAATCTCAATACCGGTATTGGGTATTCAAAATTTTTAAAACCGGGATACCGGTATTAGTACCAGTACTACTTTAATGTATATTATTAGTCCAACTTGAAAGAATGATGATAAATTGAAATTGAAATGAGCCATCGTGAGCCGTTTTTCTAGTAACTGTGAATTTGATACTGCACTTTGTTTAGGTGCACATGTTTATCGTTCACACATAAGACATATGTGTCACCTCATGAGTCATATATCACATGAGTCTATATGTCTTCGAAATACGACCATGAATGATTCTTAAATGTATATAAAGAGCCGTAGTAGAACTTCTAGTAGATATTATTTTATTTTTTTATATTATTTTCGATATCCAATGAGTTGTATGGGCTATTTTGGATTGGGTTGTGTTCTGTTGTCTACAGAACTGTCTCTCCGGAAGCACTACAACTCATGGCAAGCTCACTACCAATTAAGCTAATGACTAGACGAGGAGGGCCATGGAGTAGTAAAAGGAAGATTCATGGAGCGTCCATGGAGTAAGTAGCAAAGGAAGTTGAAAACGTATGACGATGAAAAACGATGAATAACGATGAAAACATATGAAAACTATTTTATCACTTAACTGTAATTGAACATGGCTGCTTCAGATACTACCTCTTTAAACACAACGTGAACAAAATTATGAACAGTATTAACTCCAAGAATCTGCATTAAAGTTATGGTGGAATGTAGATAGTTTTAAAATATCTTGCGAAGGAAGGGACTGAGGAAAAGAAGATGTCTGTGGCCAGATTCTGTTGTGGCAATGAGCAGAGAAAGAACAGGTACTGGGTTGAGTTGGGTGGCGATAAGAAGGCACAAAGACGATAAAGCGTGAAGATCCAGAAAGAGGGGTTAATAGGACCCCAACCCCGAGTATGTTATGGGTCAAGAATCAGTAAAGTTTTTCGTATATCATATCTTTTGTTGGTGGACGAACGTGCAGATCTCGAAAAGAGAAAGGACGAAGACAGGGCGAAGTGAAAATAGGATTAACAATCTCCGGTGGTCGATGGTTAAAATGCAACACCGCGTTTGGCTTCCGTAGATGGCTGAAAAAAGGGGTTTTTAGTCGGTCGGTGTTTCAAATGTGAACACCAACTCGAAACTAATTGACCGTCCAACGCCATAGGGCACGTGTCTGATCACAGATTTTCCTCGAATATTGATTAGGTTGGGTTGGGCTATGGTTCCAAGTGCCCCATGATTTGGCGTTGAACTCCTTCAATCTTGAGCTTTATGAATCATTTTCTACTTTATATCATTCAACTTCGTGTGAGTTGGAGATTTCCACTACCGTAGCTCGGAAAAAAGGATTTAGTATTTTTAAAACGCAAAAGAAGTTATTAAAAAAATACTTTGAGTGGAATTGTATTTGAAATACAGAATACGTATTTTTTACTTGTATTTTAAATTCTTTTATTTGAAATAAGTCTAATCTTTGGGGTTGACTAAGAAATATTTTAAAAGAAAGTCGTTCTCTTAATAGAATCAGACGTCAGATATCCATTTGTGCTCACGTCAAACATAAATTCATAATTATTATTTCCAATACCCATCAGTACAATGTTCTGAAATTGTTTATTGTTATAGTTGTAACCTCCGTTACTTGACGGACCAGTTATCCCAATGTGCTGGCCGTCAACTGCACCAACGCAATTTGGAAACTGCCATCGCCTCACAAAATCTAATCCAATCTATTTCCACGCCAATTGAGAATTACTCTCAACATAATTCATTTATTAGGTCGATATCGGAATGTTCTTGACAACTTTTCTGTTTCACCGATTTGGAATTCATCATTGTAATTTTTAAATTAACATTTAAAATTAACATTAATAAATGGTGGATGCGCCGGTATACTTCTTTCATAAATACATATTTATTTGCATTTTTTTAATTGTCTCTTCAATCATTTTCTTTATATTCACAACATTTTTGTGTCAATTAAATATGAATATGATCTACATAATGACAGCAACATTCGTAAAATTAAAGCACACAATTTTTACTGAAAGTAAGCTGCATATAACCAATTTAAAATTGATTACAGTATTCAAAGTTGAAAATTGTCGATGATTAATGATGAACGGGTTGACTTTTCCGCATTGCGTGCGTATAGTATATCCTCCCTGTTGGAAATCGATTATAAACCGGCAGTAACAAGCACGGTTCCCGGTAACACATTTTACGTAAAAGCTCTTCTCTCTCTTAACGAAACGTTATGAACCTATAACGGGAGCGTTCATTAACCGATTCGACATGCACTTATTAAGTTTGCGCGTTGATAGAGAGTTTGTTACGAGGAGTTTCGTTATTACTTGCGTTGATTGAAATTGCAAAAAATAACAAGAAGAAAATAAAAAAATGAGGGTAGTAAACAGAAATTGTTGAGTAAAAACTGGATTGGATTAAATCATTATTTTTTTTTCAATTCAGCATTCAAGTTCTTTATGGTTCATAAACCAGAGGCGGTGCTTAAACAAACCGGGGAAGAGAATTTAAGGTCTTTAGTGGATAATTTTGGTTTTTATGGGAAACGTTAATATTTTTGCAACTGGGAGGATTAATGAATTTCTTAGCGAACTGGGAGATTTATGATCTATGCAGCTCTATGTTTTTAAAGAAAAAACCACTTCATATAGTCTTCGGGCCAAGATAGTCTCTCGACGTTGATCATTAATTACTTGCTTGTAACCCGGTTTTAAATCGCTCAATAAATCCTTATTAACACGTAATGAATTTTAGTAGCAGCAAATGCGAGGTAATTTAACACAAGCCTGATTTATACCGTGGCATCGTCTAAGAAAAAGTTTAATCAAACTTTTTCTTCCCCAAAAGAAGGGTTTAATTATGAAACTGTACGATGAATAATAAACAGGAAAGCTTAGATTCATTATGTTTTATATATTTTTTGATAAAGTGATTTGAAGCATTAATACAAATTTTAAAGTTCATCAAAAAAAAAAAAACAAAAAATTGTGTAGTAGAACCAATTTGATAAAATATTTACAATATCGTCTCGGGGAATGACGCGTTTACGAAAAAGCTTCCAAGTTGAAAGTTGGGTGTAAAATCGAAGACTCTCGACTCCCATGAAGCGCAACCCCGGGAATTAATAAATATTTTACCGTTTTAGCGTCGGCATCGGTCTGAAAGTTTGCGGCAAGGGGGCATGATGAAAAGTGATACCCAATTTCCCAGGAAGTTACGCCAGTTCGCAGCTTATCAGCTCCCGGGCTCCATTTATATAAATTTGCCGACCTTTTTCCCCACCCAAGCACGTTCAACATCTCAACGAATTAACAACGAACCGTTCTCCCCTTACCCCTCTCTCTAAAACCTACACTAATTAATTTATAATTGTTTTAAAATGTTATACTAAAAATGGATCCAATTAATTATTTTAATCTTTATTAATTTCAACAATATCTTTGTACGATATTGTTCTGCGTTATCTCAGAGAAGTAAAGAAACATGCACAGTTAAAAAGCGGCTATCTTTACTTGCAACGAAATGACAAAGTTGTAAAAATTAAGATGTATGTAGTCTGGGGGAAGGTGTCTTAATGCTCGCTGTATCTAGCGGCGAAGACTCTTGTATAAGTGCTCCACCCTTTGCATACGAATTACACACTGAACTCCCTTCCCTCTTTTAAAACTCAACTCGAGACGGAGGGGTTGTCGAAGGATAAAATTAATACCGTCGAGGAAACGTCAAAAGGCACCAGGAAAATTACATGAAGTAGAGAAAAGGGTCAAAAAAGAAAATATGGAATCTTTTGAGAGACTTAATTATAAAATTTTTATTACTAAATTGTGGCACCCGCTTTATTCCATCGTCTCATTATTTCCATAAACGCTCTTCCGAAGAGAATAATGTTTTATAGTTTTTAATTTAGAGTTTAACGATGTTCTGTTAAAGATATTATGCAAAGTTATAATTCATTACGGGATTAGGTTAAAAAATCGATTTTATTGCTAATTTAAATTTATTCCCCCAAAAAAAATTAAATCAATTTATCTTGAATGAAGAGGCGCTTTAAATCAAATACTCAAATTATTGCTTGATTTCGAATTTCTTTTCCATCGGAATCCCTTCAGCCGTTTAATTTAAATCGGGGCCAAACCATTTGAACTCTAAAACGTTCACGATTATTTTATTGCTTTATTATTACCCCCTCACTCCACCCGCTTAAAGAAAAAGAATTCCTGTTTAATTTCACCTTTTTCGAGACCCCTCTTTACTCTAACAGCCTTATTCTTAAAGTTATCTTAACCACCTTAATTATAATTAAATTTTCGTTTCCCCCTAATTAATTATTTTGTCGTTCAATTTGCATATTGATTAATGAAAAATTATCATTTTTGAGTGGGGGAGAGGGTGAAAATTAGTAAAGGGTTCAACAGCACGAAGGAGTCCGTTTGTTTGTGCCTCTCCAATAAATCCAATTAAATTTGAATAATAACAGTTTGCCAAGTCAAGGCGAGTGCAGAACGTGAAATAAAACGGAATAAAAATAAAAAGAGTGAGGGTGAAAAATTGTCGGTCGTAGAGGGTGGGTGCCGACGCCGACGCCGTCTGCGATGTACAGCAAACGGTCGCGGTTATGAAACAATTAAAAGTTATTAGTTTTTCATGCAAATTACTTCTGGGTTTTCGCGGTGAGAACGTTTCACCACTTTATTTCCAAATCAAGTCGTTTACTCGCTGATCACATTTTTTTGTAGTGCGATATCGATTCTATAGCTTTTATTTCTTATTTATACTTATGGCTTCATTTAATGAGATATTTTTGCTTTTATTTCATATGAAACTTAATTTTCAACCTCTAGAAATTTTATTTCATATTTTTTTTAGTTCGAATAATTCCATGTTAACTAAATATTCTTTGTATTTTTACAAATCTTATTGTTCCTTTACTTCATTTGAGTAGTTAAGCATACATTACAACTCGATATTATAAATAGTTTCTCGTGAAGGAATTCCTTCGGTTTTAAATAAACCATTAGAAGTGAAGATGAGTGGTGACCTAAAATAAAAATAAAACGGTGATTGTGATTTTATGTACTGTGGCCATACGTTCCGGCACACAAAGCAAAACCACAAAGTAAAACCTGGAGGTCCGAAATAATACTACAAGGTTTCTGGGAGTTACACTATCGGAAACTCTATCGTGGAGTGACCACATAAAACAATTGAAAGCAAAATTGGCACTGTATTGTTTAAGAATGTCGTAAAAGTTTACCCGAGGAAGAAATAAGAAACGTATATTTTGCGTACTTTCATAGTATGGCGATATATAGCATAGTTACCTGGGGAGCATATAGTGAAGCGGGTGAAATTTCTAAAATGCAAAAAAGCAATTAGATTACTCAAAAAATTGGGTTACAGAGAAAGTTGCAGAGGTTACTGTAGGGAATTGAAGATACAGCACTACCATCCTGTTATGTGTTTTCTTGTTTGCAATATGTTCATACGCAAAAAGAAGCATTGGAAAGAAATACAGATTCTCACAACTACAGTACACGATATAGAAACAATTTACTGGCACCCTTGCATAGAGCAGAGAAGTCATAAAATACTTTCAAATATATTTCAATTAAGTTATATAATGCTCTACCATCAAGAACAAACCAATTAGACGAGAAAAAATTTAAAGCAGAAGTGAAGAAACACCTAATAGAGACCGAAATTGATTCAATTCAAGAATACTATGAAGGTAAAATATCTGGAATAATCACAGGGACAGGAAGAGGAACTTGAAGTTATTTTCATATTATTTCTTTTCTGGTTTTGTTCTCTTTTCTTTTGTTTTGACGAATCAAATGTAAAATGTTTTGTACATTTGAAAAATAATCTAATTATTATTATTTTCGTAGAATACGGGCTTTCACTTGATTTAATCACGCCTATGCTAAGCATTTTATGTATTGTATGTTTGTTATTTTATGTTTATGTATTTCATCGTCTATAATTTCCCGCACGTTTGGAGATTCTCAATGCGGCTTGGGTCAGATAATCCTTTCTTTTTCAGTGTAATATCATGTTGAACCTAATTTGTTCTTCCAGGTCAATGGTTCAATTATATTGTTCAAATTCCTCATTTGTGCTTCTGTAGCCAGTAAAGTTTCTTTCTTTTCCTTTTTCAATTCATATATTCGGTTTTCATAAAACGGTTTCAATAAATATATAAAAATTGTTTTCTTCTTCCAGTTAGTTCTTTTAGTATATAGTTAGTATCCGATATTTTCTTGACTACGTTCTTTGAATCTCCCCATTGCATTTGTAATTTATTCGTTCTAGCTAATTAACATATCATCACTTTATCAGCTTTAATTAATCTAATGGCAAGTAATGGTAATTACTTGCATGTTTTTCAATCGTTGTAGTGATTTCAAAATATAACTAAGTACGGGTTCATCGGTGTCTCTGCCATTCCATAAATCTTTAAACATTGAACTAAAATTAGAACTAACACTAGATCAAAAATTAGTAACTTTCGGGTATTGTCGTGCGTTTTTTGAAAAAATGTTTGTCGTTTCGGATACCATGTTGCAACCATCTATAGAAACTGGTTTGGAATTTGTCATGCATTTTTTCAAAAAATGCAGGGCAAATGCACGGCAAAAAAATACCCGAAAGTGTCTAGTTCCAGATATTCTCTTAGTGCATGAATAAATATACTGAATGTAGATCTAATTTGCTTCCATAACACAACTCCGCAGCACTGAAACCATGAGCTGCATGTGATGAAATGTTTATGGCAAATATAAAACCACTTTGTACCAAAAATTTCGTAATTAAGGTGCTAAAATAACACTCGCTCCAGATTTATTTGTATCTCTGAAGAAAAACTAACTCTAGAAAGTATGTTCAACAATCCTTTTACCATTGATTCTAAGTCAGCTATTTTATAATGGTGTTTTTGTCATACGTTTGAGGAAATATGATTAAGAAAGAACGGTCACCGACACTACATTCCTTAAAAATCTAAACTAAACTATGTGTGGTAACTATTAAAGTAACATTGTGTATAATGACTAGCTAGTCTTTAAAACCGCATTTAGTTGTCAGAAAAGTCTCAAATAAGCAGCTAAATATATTGTATTGTTGATTTAGTCTATATCAGGGCTTCTTAAAGTGGCCCCAAGGAGGTCGCGAAGTGTGTGCTCTAAATATTCGTTAATAAGTGCTTTTTTTTGGAAAGCAACTTTCTTCGATGAGGAAATAATTGTCGTTTAAGAATGTTTAATAACGATTAATAATGTTTTAATGTTTCAGACAAGATATTAGGGATCGCTTACAATTAATTCTGTGAAAAGTGCTCACTATTCAAAAAAATGTAAGGTATCTTGGTCTACATTACAATTTTGTACTTGACACAGTCATTGAATTTATTTAATTGATCAACACAAAGCTAAAGCAATAATCAAGCATATTCTGGGTGGTCTTTCAAAGTGTGTATAAATACACATACAATAATGTATTCAAATGCGAATACAATATTCTGTATTCTAAGATTCTTTTAACCTTAGTAACCTTAGTGCTTAGTATAGGATCTAACAATACAATTAACACACGAATTTCATATTTTTTTATTTTAACTTTTAGAACAAAGAGGTGTACTTACTTAAGTACACTGGGTTCATAAAGAATAACATAATATTTCTATAAGATTGATCTAAGTTTTTCCGATAATAAAAATTCATAAAATATTATTATAAAGATTCAACTATTGATCGGAGCTTGACCTAGGAACAGATATACTAAAATTGGTGTTGAATATTTGAAGAAATATTGACGAATGCTTTTTTGCTTGATGAATAGTCTAGATAATAGACTATTATAGGGGTGGAATGGATATCTGGCAACTATTCGGTTTTCTTTTTCATATCAATTTTTCCTATTCGGCCGGATACTGGATAGTTACTGAATATACGGCTTTGACCGGATACTTGAGAATCGAAGCATGTTATAGAAAAGTTTTTAGAACAAAAGTTGCAGAGAATTTTATTCTCAATAATATTGCTATCTTGCACTTTTATTCTTAGATGCATAGATATTGAAAGAAATATGACAATATGAACAATTTGAATGCTTTATAAGATCTCAATGGTAACACTTGGTAATCGAAGTACGTTACAAAAAAAGTTTGGATAAAAAGTTATAGCAAATTTAATTTTCATTTCCTCTATAGCATTTTTGCTTTTAGATGCGTCAATATTGAGAAAAATATAAAAATACGAAAACAGAGTTTGGTAGCACATTGAATTGTGAAAAATATTCAATAAATAAAAAATATTTCTAACCAAATTTATATATTTTGGGCGTTTCTAAATTAATGCAAAAGATTTTAAGAGGTTCAGCGAAAATAACAGGTGTCTTTCATCAACCACTGCAAAAGAATTGTTTTTATTCAATAAATCCATTTTAGAAGAATTAAAATAAATGAACTTTGGCAGATAACTATTACTAATAAAATTACACCTTAAAATGTTATATACCAGATGAAAAATCCACCAATAAATTCAAAATTTTTTGCCTTACATGAAAAAATCGTAAAAATCCAATTCTTATTTTATACGCGCAATACCATACTTGAATATACAATTTGCTAAACAGTTTTCAATGAATCATAGAAAATCGAATTCTTAAGATATCTTAATTTCTGATGATGAAAATTGATGAAATACGATGTAATTTTTTGTGACCTAAAAACAAACCTTTAAGGACTTGTTTTAATAATCGGCCAAAGCCGGATATTCAACGAATTCGTTTCATACTACCAGAATACAGGATAGTTGCCGATATCTGGTCCACCACATAATACAGATCACCAAATTTTAGAAATATTGTTATACAAGCTAAATCATTAGATAATTTGTAAGTTGAAGATGATCGGGAGAAATAGTGCTATTTACAAAAACGTATACAATTTTTTAAAATTTTATTGAATACTGTTTTTATAAATGATAGATTCGAAACTTTTAAATACGAATCTTATTATAAACGTATTCGAATACGAACACTCTGATTTTGTTAATTAAAGCAGGATTTATGACTTAAAGCTTCCGCAAAATCATTTTAATAGATACATTTTAATAAATGGAATTATCAATAGACCCAAATTCTACATAGTTTTGTAAAGTTGAGATTGAAACGATCAATATTTTCCTTCAGTTGAACTGATTCTCCATGTGAAAGGGTCAACTTATGACGCTGACATTGCCATTATTGAAATTCTTTCCTAAATAGCCTCATAGCTTCCATTTTGAGAAAATGTACAGGGTTATTTAGTTTTTAATCGCTAAAATTTACTGGAACGTAGAACCCGTGATAATAACTCAATTTTTTATACAGAGTACGACAAAATTATGAAATAAATTTAACAAAATCCTTGTAAATATTATTATGTAAAAACGGCGAAATAAGTCTATTTTGGGTTTTTAAGCACACAGGTTTTGACCATACGCTTCCCAATAGTCATTTACTTTGTAGTTTTGTAAATGTGTTCAGTGTTCATAAGAGTTTATTCAATGTATTCTATAATTTTGCCGCACACTTTATAATCATAGAGCTGCAACTGTTTTGTTCTCGAGAACTATCAAATTTTGGCTATAAATAAGTAGATAAATTTGCTACCATGTATCCTCTAATATAATGAAATTCACAACTCCTTTCAATTTTTATAAGAACTTTTTAACGTTATGGAGTTTATATAATAATTATAAAAAAATATGAGTTTTAAAGTTTTTTCTTTATTGTTACTTTTTGTCTCGTTAGCTTTGTTCTTAAACCTAATAGTTTAACTAATTTGTGTACAGCTATGTTTAACTAATTGTTCTTTTATTTTATAATTAACTTTTGTCATTTTGTCGGTATTAGATCTTAGTAACAGCTCAACTTTCATAGTCAGCTGTAAAGATTTTTTTTAATACTAGCAACGCTTTACCGTACATATTTAATTTTCTAGGCGAAAGCTAACAATTTTAAGAAGAAAAAACTAAAGAGACAAAAAAGTAATATTTAAGAACGAGCTTTATAACGCATATTTTTTATATTAATATTCCATGGAATTAAAAAGTTTTTATAAAAAAAGGAATTTCATTCCTTTGAAGGGCTCTCTCAAAAATTAACCATTAGTAAATACGTCAAAGTTTCAAATTCTATTTATTTGTAGCCGAAATAACAAATAATTCGAAAATAAAAGAAATAATTTAAAAAACTTGTGTCCTTTTTATCCTAGTAAAGTTTTGCTATTAATCGTTGAACCATCCAGTATTTTCTAATTTATCGACGAATTTGCTCATTTGTGTACCACTTTCTAAACACGGTGTTTTAAACTAGATTTTATCTGTTACCCTGCTAATGACTTCCTAAACGGTATGAATCTATTTTCTACTTTTGCTGAACATATTATAATTTATGATATTCGACAAACAATTCTAACTTGACTCTTTCTATACTATGGCGAGGAACTTCTTAATCGTTTCCTTCTTTCTTTCAGTTCCTATATACCAGACCGGTTTTTGCATCAATATTAGCTGTCTGTTTCTTTCGAACTTACTCGTAGTGAACGCGCGACAATTAGTCGGGATCGTGCAGGTGCTGGTTTCCGCTTTCCGCGGAGAACTTGTTTTAGAAATATAAAATAAAAGATGAAAAATAAATCAAATCTTACTATATTGCTTTCCCTCCCTTGTTCCCCAACACTTCACAGCCAGGTCGTAATTGCGCACGTAACGATACGATTTAAATAAGAAACAAACTTAAAGCACTTGTGAACGCTTCGATCTACACGCTCAATCTCTCTTATCGGGTTTTTAAACGTGCGCGCCAGAGACGCGCATGTGCAGTGAACAAAATAACAAATTTTGTGTTGGCCTCAACATTAGCCACCCACCAAAATTAAATTTGAACAAATTGAATTTTAAATTAATTGCAAATTGGAAGTTACAATAAGTAAAGCGAAAATACAGAATAAAATTTAACATTGATCCTAGCGAATTAAAATAGAGGTTAGGTTGTTGATGTTTCTTCGGTGGGTAGCGGGCATATCTTCACTGTCGGTCTTGTGAGCAAACCGTTACGGGTTCGAATTGTCACAACTCTAACAATTCCATCGACTCCGGGGTGAAGTTGTGTTATACGACCCATTTCCCATTTTACCGCCGGAAGCTGTTCGTTCTTCACAACCACCAGATCCCCGATAGCCGGACTAGTAGTGGATGAGTTCCATTTTTCTCGAGCTTGAAGCGTCGACAGGTATTCTACGTTCCATCGTCTCCAGAAATCGTGAACCATTCGTTGAAGAAGTTGCCATCGATCGAGTCGATTGATTGGAATGTCGGTGAGGTTAGGATCTAAAATCAAACTATTAAGTGGTTCTAAGTGTAAAAAGTGACCTGGGGTTAATGGTTGAAGATCGTTTGGATCGTTTGACATCGGAGTGAGAGGCCTGGAGTTGAGTACGGCTTCTATTTCGGTGAGTACTGTATAAATCTCCTCAAAAGTGAGACGTTGATCCCCAATAACACGTAGTAGATGAGTTTTTACAGACTTGACGCCCGCTTCGGCTAGTCCATTGAAATGAGGACCTCCGGGTGGATGAAATATCCAATTGAGTCCAAGGCGTTGACCCGAAATTTCTACCAGCTCCTTCAATCGATTATTCGCTCCAACAAAGTTTGTTCCCTGATCGGAGAGAATTAAAGAGCAGGGACCTCTTCTTGAAATGAAACGCCGTAATGCTGCTAAAAACGCTTCCGTAGTCAAATCTGTAACTAATTCAATGTGAATGGCTTTGGTAGATGTACAGACAAATACGCAAAAATAGGATTTGATAGATTTGGATCCTCGACAGCGATTCAATGTCGTGTAAATCGGACCAGCAAAATCCACGGAAACTGTTGAGAACGCCTTCACTTGAGACACTCTGTACGACGGAAGATCTGCCATAAAGGGAGCGTAGGACCTTGGCCGGCATCGAAAACATCGAACGCATTGAGATGTAACTTGACGAACCAGTTGTCGAGCTGAGATGATCCAAAACTGCTGTTGTACCAAGGATTGCAGAGTTCTTGGTCCCGGATGAAGGTAAGATTTATGAATATCTTGCACGATTAGTTCACTTAAACGTGATGTTTTAGGTAAAAGCACTGGATGTTTATGGTCGAACGGCACGATCGCGTTTTTTAGTCTGCCACCCACCCTGAGAAGCTTGTTTCCATCCACAAATGGAGCCAGTTTACGGAATGGTTTAGCAAGGAATTGATTTGATTTAATAGAATTGAAAAGTGATGAAAAATGTTGTTTTTGAGTGAATTTTATGAGTTTATAGAAAGCATTTTGAATCTCTAGTGGAGATAAAACTATTGATGAGAAGCCGTTTTGTTTTCTACAATGAAGAACGAACCGTAAAACATATGCTACTATACGTTTTATTTTATTGATAGAAGAAAATTTATTCAGAAGAATATCAAAAAGGTTACTTTGAATCTCTAGAGTGTGAACTTGGGTACACCCCTTTTGTTCATGAATTAATTCTTTTGTTTCAGAATTGAGACGAGGTTGAATAGGCCACTTTTCTGGTGGATTACGGAGCCAGGAAGGACCCTCCCACCATAATTTCATAGAAAGTAAAGCTTCAGGAAAAAGACCTCTTGAGCCACAATCGGCCGGATTTTCGGAAGAAGGTACGTATTTCCAAGATGAAGAAGGTAGAATCTCTTGAACATAACTCACACGATTAGATACAAAAGCTTTCCACCGAGCGGGTGATGTTGCAATCCAGGTCAAGGCGACTTGGGAATCCGACCAAGCAGTAATAGAATCAAAGCTGATATGCGGGGCTAGAATTTCTTTTAATTTTTCCAATAAATTGGCTAGCAAAACTGCGGCTGATAGTTCCAGACGTGGAATAGAAATGGATTTCAAAGGTGCCACTCGTGATTTAGCACACAAAAAGGTAGTAGTAATCGATTGATCAAAGCTTTTACAACATAAATATGCAACAGCGCAATATCCCACCTGTGAAGCATCACAAAACAAGTGGAGTTGAAGTGACTGTGTATTGGAGGGTACAATTAATCTAGGTAAGCGTAAGTTTGAAAGAAATTTAAGATTGTCTTTGAACTTTTGCCACTTTTGACATATATCTTTTGATGGTGCTTCATCCCAACCAATCTGTAATTGCCACAGTTGTTGTATAAAGTGTTTTGCCTTTAATGTGCAGGGAGTTAGAAAACCCAGAGGATCATAGATACGAGCTATGTCCGATAACATGGATCTTTTGGTGCATGGAGTATTGCGGATGAAATGGGAATAGGTAAACGTATCCGTAGTAGGATTCCATTGAAGTCCCAGAACCTTGATGCAACTTATTTCATCATAATCCATCGAAACGGGATGTTGTAAATCATTTTCTGATACTGATTGTAAGATCTCCAAGCAATTGCTTGCCCATTTTCGTAATTCAAAGCCTCCTTTCTTTAAAAGATCAATTAGTTGCTGTTGTAATTCACGAACTTCTTTCATCGAATAAGCGCCAGTAACGATGTCATCAATATAAACATTGTTTTGTAAAGCCTTGGACGCCATTGGAAATTCATGAGCGTAAAGGTTCGATAATTCAAGAAGTGTGCGTAGAGCCAAAAAAGGTGAAGATGCTACACCATACGTCACCGTATTAAGACGATATTCTTGTAAAGGTTCAGTCGGTGAAAATCGCCACAAAATTCTTTGAAAATCTCTATCTTTCGGAGTGACAAGAATTTGTCTATACATCTGCTTCACATCGCAAGTAAATACAAATGGATAGCATCGAAAAGTTAATAAAATTTTAACAATATCTTGTTGGAGTTTAGGTCCTATTAAAAGAACATCATTTAAAGATTGCCCATTAGATGTGATAGCCGATGCGTCGAATACAACTCGCAATTTGGTGTAGGCGCTTTCAGGCCGAAGTACACAATGATGAGGAATATAGAACGCTGATTTTACTGTTACTTCAGGATCTCTGACCAACGACATATGACCCGAATTCAGGTAATCTCTCATAAAATTGATGTAATCCTGGCGTAAAGTCAAATTCTTTAGCAATCTGTTTTCTAATGAATGAAATCGCTTTACTGCTAATTGATACGACTGCCCTAAGACGGGTGCTGACTGTTTAAATGGGAGTGAAACGATAAATCTGCCAGTCTCGGTACGTGTGTAGGTTTCTTGAAAATACGTTTCACATTGACGCTCTTCAGAGGTCAAGGGTAAGACCTTCTCTATGGATTCAATTTCCCAAAATCGTTCAAGGAATTTGGCCAAGGAATCATCAGTCGTGGACAAGCACGTTGATAATGAAGAAGGTAGATGTGACGAAGAAGTTTTTCCCATCAAAATCCAGCCGAAGATAGACTCCAAAGCTACTGGATCGTTGAGATTGTTTTGAATCCGTCCCCCCAGGAGAATTTGGGGGACTAGTTCGGCGCCCAGCAACAAATCAACTTCCATGGAAGTGGACGCTAATAATGAGGGAGAAATTAATTGTTTTAAATGAGGATATGATTCAAGGATAGATGTCAGTGACGGTTGAGGAGAACAGATGCTCTGAGTGACAATTGCTTGGAAGGTTAAGTCCGGTTCAACATTTTGGATAGGTTGAATGTGACAAGGAACGGAGCCTTTGTTGCAAATGGACGTCATAAAGTTGAGTCCTTTTATTTCCAAAGAGGAATGATATGAACGTGGGAGACGTAATTTTTTGGACAGCTTATCTGTGATAAAGTTGGACGTGCTGCCCGAATCAATCAAAGCCCTTACGGTATGACATTGTCCAAATTGATCTTGAATTTTGACATAAGCAATGGGTAGAATAACTCTTGAATAAATTTCTGATTTTAGTTTTGGTGGGTTGTGCCAAGAGGTTCCCACATGAACTGAAGGCGTAGGCGAAGTGTCAAAATGAAGTAAAGTATGATGATGTTGTTGGCATTTGCGACATCGATGAGGTGATGTGCAGTTTTGTGTTGTATGCTTGGCGCTTAAACAATTGCGACATAGATTATGGTCTCTTGCGATTGAGAGGCGCTCCGACGACGATTTTCCATTAAACTTTGCACAGTAGTAAATTGGATGAGATTCTTTGCATAGAACGCACTTAAGATGGGATTTAGTTTCAATCTTCAAATTAGTAACGCTCTCTCGTGGAGTGGTTTTTGGACGATTAAGGATAGTTGTTTCCGATGACGTTAGTGATACAGAATCTAATGCTTTGGCTCTCTTTTCTAGAAAATCAATCAACTGATTGTACGTTGGAATGTCGAAGGACGTATGATCTGCTTCAAATAGGGTTTTCGTTTTTGTGTCTAACTTCAGTAAAAGTAAATTGAAGAGCATAAAATCCCAGGCATCAACAGGAAACCCCAACATTCGGAAACCTTCAGTGTTTTCTTTGAAAATATCAATCAAGCGGCGAAACGTTTTTGATGATTCGTCTTTAATTGACTTGAAATTAAGAAGTTCATGGAAGTAAAGCGTAGCCAAATGTCTTTTATTTTGATAACGTCCCTTTAAGGCGTTATATGCGATTTCATAATTGTCGTTGGTTACAGGAAACCCTTTTAGAAGATTATAAGCTTCTCCCTTTAAAGAGGTGAGTAAATATTGATACTTGGCAATGGGCGATAAAGAGGCATTTTCGTGCACCATGGTTTTATATAAATCAAAAAATGTATGCCATTCTTTATGATTGCCATCAAAAATAGGCAATTGAAGTTTATTGAGCTTCGGTGTAGTAGTTAACGAAGAAGTTGTCGCAGAAGAGGCTTCTGTAGGGCGCATTTGATGACATAATGCCTTGATCATATAATAGTCAGAGTCTACCCTTTTTCGGATGCTGTCTTGAGCAGGAAAATCTGCTTCTTCAATAAGGCCAACCATTTGATTGTGTACAGTTTGGAAATCTTTGTAAGTAGTTTCAACATCTTGAACTCTTTCCATGAAAATAAGGTTTTGTATAGGATCAGGAGGATCATTAGGTAAGTTGTTACCGAATGCAAAGGTTTCTGAGATTCTATTAATAAAGATATTGCGTTTGAGAGTTAATCTTGCAATTTTATCCGCCATGATAGGGCAAAGAGAAACCTAATTCACAAGAAAAACAAGAATTGAATAAAGAAGAAGGTATGAAGTTCCAAAGGGAACGAATCGATAATGAATCGATAAAAGAAGAGGAGAAACGAGTACTCCAATGAGAGACGTAAAAACGCCGAGAAGAAACGAAAAAAAAAAAAAAATGAAAATGATTGTTCCAAAGGGAACGAAATCGATAAGTAATCGATAAGAGAAAAGGAGAAACGAGTACTCCAAAGAGAGACGTAAAAACGCCGAGAAGAGAAGAAAAAAAATGGAGATGATTGTTCCAAAGGGAACGAAATCGATAAGTAATCGATAAAAAAAAGAGAAGAGAAAATAATAATCCACGTGGAATGAATGAGGAGCGTAAAGACGAAAGAAACAAAGCAAAATAACTGAATAAACAAATGAAAGTGAATGTTCCAAAGGGAATAAGCTGTAGATGTCGCTCGATAAAAAATAAAATAAATTCTTAAAGTAAAATAAAGAAAATTCTGATGGTAAGTTGATTAAATAGCCTTTCCTTTTCCAATTGATGGAAGAAAAGAACGAAAGTATATGGGAGATAATTTCAAGAATAAAAGACTAAAGAGTCGAAAACAGTTTTTTTTTGTTTTAGGTGACCAGATGTGGCTCGTGCTCGAATTGAGGAACGAAGGCTCGTTGTTGAAAGGTATGGAGACCAGATGTTGAGATTGGCGACCGGTTTATCGAGGTAATAATCAAAAATGAACAATAAGTTTAATGAAAATTGATGAGAAAAGGCGGAAAATCCGGCTCGAAGGACCAAATGAACGCGCGACAATTAGTCGGGATCGTGCAGGTGCTGGTTTCCGCTTTCCGCGGAGAACTTGTTTTAGAAATATAAAATAAAAGATGAAAAATAAATCAAATCTTACTATATTGCTTTCCCTCCCTTGTTCCCCAACACTTCACAGCCAGGTCGTAATTGCGCACGTAACGATACGATTTAAATAAGAAACAAACTTAAAGCACTTGTGAACGCTTCGATCTACACGCTCAATCTCTCTTATCGGGTTTTTAAACGTGCGCGCCAGAGACGCGCATGTGCAGTGAACAAAATAACAAATTTTGTGTTGGCCTCAACACGTAGCATTCTGTCATACTCGAAATATATCCCACCCATTATAGATACTAGATTTTAAGTCGACTTCTCTACTCAATATTTTCTAGAACTGAAGAATTGAAGCAAATGTTTTCTTCAAGAGTTTTCTCTCAAATACGTAAATACAGTTTATTAAATTATTTCTCCATGTCCCATAGGAGATGTTGCGGCGAATTGGTGTTAACTTGTATGTTGGCATGCTTTGTTATCTAACATAATTCTTTGTCAAGCACGGCTTGACGTATTATAGCGTGATATTTGTTCTTTCTAATTAATTATTGAGTGATTTTTTCATGGTTCTATATATTTATTCTACATCTTTCATTTTTATGCTCATATTATTGTCATCACCATTCTATTGTTCGCCAGATTGAATCTTCCTATTTTCAATTTTCTTAGTAAATATTCAAGGGTAAGATCAAATAGCGTTGATCCCAGCCCGTTTCTGGACGTAAAAATACTAGACCTAAAAACAATTCATGAATCATTTGCGTGAAGTATTCTATGTATGTTAATGTTACTGGAAATTCCTGAATGAAAAGAACATGAAATGAATGATTAGCCCACATCCTCCCAACCTATTTTCCTTACGATAACTACCAGGTGGGGTGGATTTGTACACCATCGTTTGTAAGCCTAAACCAAATTAAAATGGCCTTTTTTGTTATGTCTTATTATTATGTCTTATTCAGTGCGTGGAACGAAAATTTTAATTAGCAAAAATATCAAACACATTTAAAAAGTTAAGCATTATAATTTTGACAAAACGATTTTTTAGAGGATTTTTTAGCACAAACAATCTTTCTGGTATAACTTGTATCATCAGCTCTTTTAGCTGGCGTTGTATATGTTTATTCTCGTAACAAAGAATGCGTTTTCTCTTGCTAAATCCTTTCCCAGCTGCAGGAGAAATTTTCTTTGTCCATCTTTATCATCCTCTTTCCAGCTAGGATTAACTATTAATACCTTAAATGTATTTTTTTTTGGCAGCTATATCCAAAAGTATCATAAAATAGGAGGATTAATATAGGATATTATATATATAATAGGATATTCCCTTGTGTTGAATATTGTTAAGTAAACTGATCACCTACATCAATAGCTTCTTTGGTTTTGTTGTATGATAATATAATTTCCGGCAACAATATAATTTAAGACTACAAACCTTCGCATGCTTCTTCTCATCCTATCTTATCATCGGTGTGTTGGCTCGACAGTAATATAACTGCTCTACTTTTGTTGGTACGTATGATACCAAAGTACAATTATCACTATCTCAAATATGGACGAATTTATAAGTTTATATGGTCTAGAAAGTCTAGAGTACTTTTCAACCAAAGTATATCCGATAATTGCGATAACTACGTGATTAGAAAAAAATGTGCACACAATTTATACTCAGATAATTTTACCCGAGTCATAGTGTTATGCAGGTATACTTGCATATTTATTTTGTGTACAGAACAACAGTCTACCACGGTCCAAATCTTGATCCGGCATTTTGCAGGTTTGTTCTTCATATACACACGGTATGAAGCTTTACCTTTATACGAAACAAGTTGTACATCTACGCATATATGGGCACTTTAATTGTAGCTAATTTTAAATTTTGTAACCTTTCTAATAGCAGCCAGTTTGTCGTTCCATGTTCTTTCTGCTCTAGTTTCGAAATTATCAAAACGAAGTAATTGCATCAGTTCGTGGTAACGATTACGAGGCATAGTAGCTGGAATAATAAATTGCTCTACGGTAGGCAGGAGCGCCAATTGTAAGTAAAAGTCCAATATAAGCCAATATTTCATTATTACTTGTTGGAGCAAACGTTCTTTATTTCAGAGGGTTCACAAATATTAAGCTTTACAGTTTATTTCCGTTACAATAATATGTATAATTTTTGACATCAAAAACAGCAAAGATACATATCTAATGATAGAAATTGCAGAACTGTAGGCCGCTAGACCAGGAGTGATTTCATTCAATATGTTTGTTCCCTATCTCCTAACATTGCTATTTTTAAGATTTATTTACCATTCAGTTGGACCTTTAGCTACGTAACTATACCATTGGCTGCGTCATCAATTTCATCTAATCTCTAACTATCACTAGAAATTTCATCATTCTGATGAATGAATTATTCTTTTGATGACGACAGACTGTCTTCTTGTAGAAAATCGTCGAATTCTGGATAATCATTATAAAGTACCATCAAAATCTTTTCTTCGGTAAGGTTCTTCTCTACGTGTATTAAACAGAAGCACTAATAAAAATCAAAAAATAAATAATAGAAAGTTTAATTCAACCCAAATCCCCACATTAACTCTTTGTCTCTTGAATTTAATTCATTTCTTTAACATTTTAATAATTATTAATATTAATTCCCTTTAATGCCGTCATATTGTTAATTTCAATTTGTTCGAGTTATGTCGAGTTTAGTAAATAATTCCGCTTGCCATAATTAGCTATTTGACCAGTAACTATGGTAAATATCCGATAGTCAAATTTAATCACAGGTAAATAAACTGAGTCTTACATAACCTTATAAGGAATATACTGAAAGAATCTTGATTATTGTTTATTTTCGAATTGACGTTTGTTGGGAACATCAATTATAAACTTAACACATTTACAGCTAGTTGAAATTCATTTCTGTTGTAGGTATGCTATAGTTCTGTTCATTGTAGGTATTTTTGTGCCCACTATGTATAAAATTGGTTAGTTTCGGTTAATGAGTAAACCTAGATTCCCTTAATACATTATGAGTATTTGCCGCTGTTCAATGACCTGAATTTACCCCCTTACTGAATTTAAAAAAATTTAGGACAACGCCCAAATTCGGGTATTGCGAACAAAATATACACTCAGCAGCAGAAGTCTGCGTGCAAAAAACTTGTAATACTTTAATTGAGAAAATAAGAGTCATAATCTGATGTGATAAACTTGATTTTTTTTTATTTTGTGTATTAACTACTTATAATTCTATTGACAAAATATGCTTCAACAAAACAGAAACAGTAGTTACAGAAAAAAATCAAAACTACAAATTCTACAAATAACGGGTATGCAATAATCTGCGTACAAGTCAGGACAGTATTTATAAAAAAATCATAAATGAGATCATTGTTTCTATATTAATATGAGGTCGGATAACCTTTACGTTTAATGACCTCCCTTAAACGTTTAGGCATGAAGTGCACTAATTTCTTCGTTTCGTCCGAACTGATTTTGGCCCATTCCTCAATCATAACATTTTTTAACGTTTCCTTCGACGTTATGTTGTGTTGCCGAATCCTGCGTTCCAGTAAATCCCAGAGGTGTTCGATGGGATTCAAGTCCGGCGATTGTGGAGGTGTTTTAAGTTGCTTTGGGGTATTGTAAAGTAGCCAAAGCTTAGTGTTGTGGGCGCAATGTTTGGGGTCATTATCTTGTTGAAAAAAGTATTCGGGCCCCAAGCCCAAGTTTTCGATGCTAGGCTTCAAATTTTCTTTTAAAATGTCTATATACATTTTATGGTCCATTGTCCATGTTATGAAAACCAACCTTCCCACCCCTTTGGTGCACATACACCCCCAAACCATAACTCCACCATCTCCGTGTTTTACAGTCGCTTTCAAATTTTCGGGATTAAGGGCAGTATTAGGTTTTCTCCATACAAGTTGTTTACCCTTAATGCCGAAAATGCAAAATTTTGCTCTCATCTGTAAAGAGAACTTTCTCCCAGAATTCAATGGGCTTGTCTAAGAGTTTTTTTGCAAAGGCGATCCGCTTCTGACGATTGACCTCTGACACAAATGGCTTTTTTCGTGCAACGCGACTGTGATAGTTAGCTTTTTTTAACGTCCTTCTCACCGTATCTTTGCTGATAGTTTTATGAAATTCTTCTTGTACATTTTCTACTATTTTTTTTTTTGCCGTCAGCCTAGGTTCTTTTCTAACCTGCTGTACAATTTTTCGCTTCTCTCGGTTTGTTAAAAGGGGTGGTCTACCAGATCGCGGACGTGAGAGGTAATCTTCAGTGTCTTTATAATTATTAATTACTCTTTGAATGGAAGAGTGTGACCTGCCGACAGTTTCTCCTATTTTTCGAAAAGATTTTCCCTCTTTCCATAACTTTACAATAATTTTTCTCTCTCCCAATTCAATTTCCTTTCGTGTCCATTCTAACTTTTAGCTTCTAAGCCTCTGCTAATATAATTGACACCGATTATCTTTTATTTAAATCGGAAAGCGTACATCGCCAACTACGTATTTAAGTAAATAAGTATATTTTGGACAAGGCGTCTTTATTTGTACGCAGATTTTTGCATACGCATTATTTGGAGAATTTTTAATTTTATTTTTTTTTGTAACTAATATTTCTGTTTTATTGATGCATATTTTGTTAATAGAATTATATGTAGTTAATACACAAAATAAAAAAAAAATTGAAGTTTATCACATTAGATCATGACCCTTATTTTTTCAGTTAAAGTGTTAGAAGTTCTTTGTACGCAGACTTCAGCTGCTAAGTGTATATTTATGAATCATTCACATTCAAATGAAGTTTTGCATGCTTTAATTGATATTGAAATTGGGATGATTGGCAGCAAACCTCCATTAATCTGTCTAAAAACGAAAATCCTCAATTTTCATGGCCCGAAATTTATCAGTTCGATAACTTTAACTGCACCATTTTTTATTATTATAATTTTAAATAATATAAAAATACTATCATTATTAAATAATTGATTATTTATAATATCAAAGTTAATGTGTATTATAAGCAGACTTGTAGTGTCGAGCACCTTTAAAATATTTTAGATTGAAATATCAGGATGTAAGTACAACCCCTACAGTCTGAAAAAGTTCGATTGGAACGTTCTATGAAGATGCTTTTAGCCAGTTGCTGGAGGACTTGAATAATATTAATGATATCGCGTTGCTTCAGCGCCATGTAGGTTTGGAGATTGGACGAGTTCCAACGCCATTCAGGAATTTAGGTTTACACTCAACTTTCTTAGTTTTTGTATGACATTCGTAGGCATCGCATCTGCAAAACGGCCATCGATAACTTTAAATCATCAATTTCAGTTATCCGAGTTGACTGAAACTTTATATATTGAGGTTGAGTGCTTTTTCTCGTGGATAGTTTAGCTCAAATGTTGGTACATATTACGCTAATAGTAGTCAAAATAAATTCCTAATGAGTTACGAATACTTCGATATCCAATTACAATAATTTGATTTAATCAAAAAAGAGAAATTATAGTTTTCTTTAAAAAAACATCTTTTAGTTTTAATTAAAACGGTTTATCTCTACAAATTACTAAGTTTATAAAGTCTAAAAAGCACGGATTAAAATGCTCCATCTCCTTTTCCCTAGATTTCGAAGATGTAATTTGAATTTCTTCTATTAGTTACAAAATGCGCGAGTTGGAATTCGTTTGCGATGGGCATTAAAAGTTTCAATTGGTCTCCAATTGAAGTTAAAGGGAATTTATCAAAAGCCATCCCTGTTTGTTCTACTACTCGCCTCTCTTTTATTCCGTCAGTGAGGGTGAGGGCGCACACAGTGCGCGCGCTCCACTTCTGCCAACCGCTGTGTACGTCGAAAACTAAAAACCGTCTCGACGACCACGCAAAGTCTCAGTCGGGCGCCAAGCTTTCAACCAAGCAAAAGCTCATCGCTCTAAATAAATCTTTTGCCATTTTCATCTCATCATAAAATCCACCAAACGCGAAAAATTGCATTTTTTGAATAACCACTTAAAAATAACATTTGTTAGATATCGATTTTGATAAGTATCAACGTTATCAGAACTGTCAAATTCACGCGCTCTAGAAACTCCCCCCCAAGTCTATTGGTTGACAGATGTCAGCTGATTTCTTATACAATGTGGAAAATTGGAAATGGTATCTGGTAGTAATTAAAGGAGTTAGGTAAGTTATTGTTTGAAATTTTTATACAACTTTTTTCAATGAATCGGATTATGTAAAGTTAGAAAAATGGCAAAATGTTCGGAAATAGGTAGATTACATTTCTGCAGAAACAACCGATAAAAGTTGACGTTTACAAGCATTTTGGTGCATACAATTCCGAGGTTGCGCCCGTTAATTTTTGCGCAAGGGGGGCCGTAAAAGTTTTACGGTCGTGCTCATTTAGTGTGCACCACCGAGACTCTCCCGTTGAGAATTACTTTGTTTTATCCGGATTACAGGAGAACGCCGAGGGACAGTTAAAAAAGAACTCTCTTTAACTGACAGCTTTTAATTAGAATACTAAAAAAGTCTATCTAATTTGTTTTTTAAAATTAAAAAGCGATTTATACAATATGTCCCAACTTGTTCATATAATACAGCGTTGGAACTTGGAATACCGGTACTTTTGCTATAAAGAAAACTTGTTTATATGTTTTAGCCAATAGACGGCGCTCGTAAGTATCTTAATAAAAACTTGAATTCTTACTCTTCTTTATTTTGGAGGCCTATATCTAAAGCCATTTATGAGTTACGATTTATGACCAAAACTGTCTACATAACTCGTCATTAATTTTAATTACAAATACTAGAACAAAAATATCTTACGACTTATAACAAAATTAATTTATAATTATATTCCGATATTATGAAAAACATAAAATATTTCAATTAGAATGTAGAAACTTCATATGCTCACTTATTTATACAGAATATCAAGATATACCATTAATAGGATAGATTCTCATTATCAAGGGTTAACAAACGATTGAAATTAAAAATGGCATTGGAAACAATTTTTTGTAGCACGAAACATTCAATTAATTAAAACATTTCATTTGACACCTAGCTCATGAAAATAGGAATTTGTTCAATCCTACCTTTGAAATTGCCAGTTTCTAGCGTAGATACGAGTATTGAAAGTTGTTATTTTCACTCACTCTGCTAACATTCATAGCAACGGGTGAGTGAATATATTTTTCACTCACTCTAATTTTCTTCGTCCACTATTAGCGAAATTTAAACCTTTAAAGGTACAACTCTGTTAAATCGTAACGGATGTGAACTCAAAAACGGTAGAGAACACACAAGGAAAATTAAATGAAGTATTTCACTTGTATAAATTATTAATCTTAATAAATTTGCATAATGATGACAATTAACAACTTGACACAATTGGTTGTTTATCAATCAATTAAGAGTATGACAACGTCAAAAAGTATCACAATGTGACACAACTGGTTGTTTATCAACCAATTACGAGGATAACAATGTCAAAAGGTGTCGTCTCCAACATATCGACATGACATTAGCCAAGAATTAACGAATTTTAACCCTTTGAGTACATTTGACGAGTGAGACTCGTCATGTGTTTACTTGGGCGAAGTTACGGTGGACGAGTCTGACTCGTCATCTGAGTTTGATAAGTAGGTGTTGATTTTTGCGACACCCCCGCTAGTTGGCGTTGATCGCAAACAATTGCCTAACGTTTTTTTCGACATCTTACTGTTGCAAAAAAGGTTAATTCCATTTATTATTATTTTATCCCTGTTTTTTTTTTGATACGTTATTCTAAGATGTCTGAATTAAAAAATTCATTTTATGAAAGCGATTATGATAGTTCCGATGAAGTAGAATTAAATCTGTATGATAACAGTGATTGCAGTGAATTAGAGAATGAAATAATGAAAACAACAATGAATTGGAAAGTGATACTGACAATAGTGAAGTAATACCAGTACGTCGAAAACGCGCGCGGCTTTTATCGAGCGATAGTGATTCTTCTATCGAACAATTGCAAGAACAATGGATTTGGGAAGAAAAAGAAAATCTTGCGATATAAAACAATTTCAAGAAATAGCTGGAATCAATGCTTTGTGCCTGCGCAAATTAGGTGATAATCCTACACCTTTGAAAGTGCTAGACCAAGTTCTTACTGAAATTTTTTGGAAAATGATACTAGAAGAAACGAATACATATGCCAGTCAAATAATTGCGAAAGAAGGTGCAAATAAACGAAACCTAAAGTGGTTTCCAGTAAGTTTGGATGAAATGAAGGGATATATTGCATTATGTATTATTATGTCTCAAGTAAAAAAAATCTAATTTGGGTTCATATCGGTCAAAAAGAACTATTATAAATACTCCAATTTTTGCAGCCACTATGCCACGGGATAGATTTTTTGATATCTCAATATTCCTTCATTTTACAGACAACGAAAAGTTGGATAAAAATGATAGAATTGGGAAAATCAGAAATTTAGTTGATTTTCTACATAATACATTCGATCATCTTTATACTCCCTTATGAAGTTCAAAGGATGTTTGAGTTATATTCAATTCAATCCATCGAAACGAGCGCGATTTGGAATAAAAATCTATAAACTTTGCGAGTCTTCATCAGGTTATTGTATTCGTTTTAAAATCTATGTTGGCCAGATAAAATACCGGGAACTGATATACGAGCGTCTGAGACTGTTGTCCTAGAAGTAGCACAACCAATTTTGAAAAAAGGATACACACTATACATGGACAATTGGTATTCGTCTCCACAATTATTTTTAAAATTACTGGAACAGGATATGAATGTAGTTGGAACTGTGCGAAAGAATAGAAAACACATGCCAAAAGAGCTTGCTTCCCTCAAACTAAAAAAAGGAGAGGCCAAAATGTTATCATCTCACGATTTATTAGCACTAAGATGGAAAGATAAGAAAGATGTATACATGCTTAGTACAAAACATTCAAATATTGATTTAGTTGAGACGGGGAAGCGACAAAAGAAAGATGACTGAATGATTTTGACAAAATTATCAAACCATCATGTGTAACTGCTAGCTTGCTTTCCTGTTATGAGCAAATGCGTGAAAGGTTATAAAAAAGTGGCGTTTTATCTAATAGACATGGCTATTTTCAATTCATACGTTCTATATAATAAAGTCAATTGTGGAAGCAAAACAGGCATTGTCCAATTTCGTTTAAAACTTGCTGAAGAATTATTAGAGCAAGTGGTCTTGCCAAATTATAGTACCCGTAGGCGTCCTTCAAGTACCAATACGCCACAGCGTTTGCAAGCAAAAAATTGGGCACATTTTCCGGAGAATATTCCGGCAACAGAATCAAAGGAACATCCGACAAAACGGTGCCGCGTATGTTATAAACATAAAATAAGAAAAAAAACCACTTGGCAATGCAAACAGTGCCAGGTACCTTTACATTTACCGACATGTTTTGAAAAATACCATACGGTACAAAATTATTAGATTTTAAGTTAGTTCTTGTTCTTTATAAATATTTCTATTCTGTTACATTCAAAAATATATTTATATCACCAATATAAGCATATTCCAAATAAAATGTATTACTCTTACATATTAATCCATATAGCAAAAAATTAAATCCGTTCCATATGCATAAAAGTCTCCAAATAATTCCGTACTCAAAAGGTTAAGACCGAATTTTCTCTAAATAGTAGGATTGAACAAAACGCTATACAGCACACGTGAGAAACCAATATTTTCCACTCACTTGTATGTCTTTCCACAAATCTGACATACGCGTGAGTGAAAAACCTTAGTTTTCTCACTTGTACTGTAATATACTAATAAATGACACAATTACAGATTAGGACGTTATTGTATGATAATTTCTATATGTGTTTCTTGCTAAGATTACATTCAAAATAGATGTACTTGACATCAATGGATTCAGAAAAGTCTCTATCCAAAGACGTGAAGATAAATATATCGAGCAATTTGAAAAACAATAATTGACAATGACTTTGTCATTCAAATTGACGATGGTCGCAAAAATTTATTTGTAGCATGAATCATAATATTAATTAAACAATTTCATTTGATACCTGACTCATGAAAATCAGAATAAATGAAAATGGAGTTCTTCGTGAAGATGGTTTGTCCTTTTTGTATCAAGAAAAAAGTTGTAACTTAACCTACATAAATGGCATCCATAACATTGGCTTTGAATCCAATTCCACTGAACTGAAAGTATTGTCAAGTCAATTATCCACGCTGTGTTAAAACATTTTTTATAATTTATAGTGTTATTGAATTGTAAAAATCCAACAATTCTCGTATTGCTTGTCAAATTTTCATTTGTATTTTTCTTTGTTTGCTTCTGTTGCTAATATTGCGCAATTATACTTTGGTCAAAAGGTTTTAGTGCACTCGTTGTGGTAGCCAGAAAACAAATTTGTCCAAATTGATAAACTAACATTATATGCAGTGCAATTGTCCATTGTTAGTTAAAGCTTTTCCGTTTTATCCTACCATGTTGCGTTGAAAACGAAGAAGCTATTCTCAAAATTTTCAGGAGAAATTCATAGTTTTCATTTTTCGCTTCCATTCAAAATAGAAGAGCTGCTACTCATTCTTTATTTTTAGTGCTACCATAACACGTTTTACCTTTAAAATCTAATTGTCGGTTTGGCATACGATTAAAAAGTCTTATCAATGTTAAAAGTATCTTCATACTACACCAACTTTTCAATCTATGCAACTAGTTTTATGTTAAGTTTTCTTTTTCTTTCACACTTTCTTCTTCCCTATTATTTGCACTTTCATTTGCTCAGAGATAGGGCATCTCTGAGCAAATTGTGTGGTGAAAACCAAACATTAGTGTATAAGGAGCAAACCCAGTATTCGAATTAGTTGTATTATTCATTCCCCATACTACATTGCTGACAACATCATACCACTCGCTTTCAATATTCTTACTAACATTTATGGCATTTTCTAGTGTATGATTATATCTTTCCACTTAGCCAGTTCACTGCGGAGAACATACTGATGTTGGTTAATATGGTTGGACTTACATTCCAACGAAAATTCTTGAAACCGTTTGCTTGATCTGAAATAATTCATTTTCGAATGCCAAACAGTCCAAATACATCTCCTAAAATGTAAATAACTTCCTTTAAATTAATCGTTTTTGTTGGTTTAGCTATCAAGAATTTTAAAACGAATTTTGTAACGAATCTATTATCATCAGTATAAAATTTAATCCGTTTGAGCTTTTACAATAAGGACCTTAATGGTCAATATGCCAAGTATGCATGGGTGGTTTTGCCTTGTCTATAGGGTTAAGAAAACCTTCGTTCTTATCGGTTGTGCGTTTATACGCACAATGAAGCATTCACGTATTTCTTCATTAACGGCGTCATCCTTGCAAATCAAAAACGCCCTTTAACTTGAATTATACAACGCTTCAAATCAACATGAGCGATTTAGTCATGATATTTCCGAATAATATTAATCCTAGTAGGTTTCTGGTATCACTAATTTAACTCTGCTATCTTGAGTTTTCCTGAACAGCATTCATTCCACATTCATTCTTTAAGTACGTAAATTATCCTCAGGTTTTTGTCACTTTTGCTCAATTTAATTTCTGCTTAAAGCATTTACATGGTTCATTTTATTTCCCCGCCTATATTAAATATCAAAGTCAAATTCAATACTGTACAATCAATCAATATTATGAAAGGAATGCCCGTTAAGTATACTTCAAATCTTTAAATCCAGTTTGTACAAATGGTATATGCTTTCTTGTTTCGTAATAGAGCGACTATAATACATAGCTGCTTTTAGATCATCCCGATGCTTTTGAGAAAGCAGTTTCTTGTACAGAAGAGCATGTCCATTTAACTTCTTTTTTCAGAAGGTCAGTTAGAGACCTAACGATTAGCGCATGATTCTGTATAAATTGTATAAAACAAGAACTTTAACCCAAACAATTGGTGTTGTGTTTTAGGCGTTGGAAAATAGGAAACCGCTATTATTTTAGTTAAACAAAGGCGAATTATATTGAAGTTTCAAAAAAGAAAAACTTTTGACCTTTAGTTCAACTTCATATTATTTCTTTTACACAGGCTATAACTACAGGTATAAAATATAAATTGTCAGTAACTTGCCTATACAGCAGGTACCAACACTTATCATTTCGATGGCTCTTCGGTTTACAATGGCTATATTCTTTTGCAGTGTACATTTAAACTGAGCTAGATTCGGAACTTTAAACATCCTCAACTGAAAGCTTAGGCTTATTACCCGATGTCCCCGCTTGGTAATAGCACACTTTGGCTTTGTGTGTTCAAAACAACAAATATAGCCAAGCATTCTTGTTCTGTGACTTTTACACCTCTGGGGAATTTTTGATTTGACATAAAAATCCTTGGAAAAGTTCTTCTAGGCATTTCTAATTCCCAGTTTTGGTTGTTTGTTGTAGTTCCACAGGCAGTCCATCAATAATACAGGCAACTGCGTTGACATCACTTATTTCACATTTTCTAACTAATGCGCACTTAGAATAGTAATAATGTATCGTGAATTCTTCTGGCTTCTTCTTACGATCCATCATATGTTTTTAATTTTCAACAAAGCATTCATGCTCAGGGAAAGCCTATGAGATCGATATTTTCCATTCTGCCCATATCTTATTGTAGTGCTTCACTCCACTGTACCAAACTTTTGCAATTCCAGCTAGTTTTGATTGTAAACAATAGTCTTTCACATCTTTTCACCAGTTATGAATCGCTTCCACTTATTCTATTTTATTGATCCAATTACCCATGGTCACTTCTACACATTATGGATCAAATATTTGTACAATATCATTCTTAGACAGATTCGGAGCACTGATGATTACTGTTCAAGGATTGAGAACTGGTTGCATCTATTTCAATACTTTACATACTTTTTTTGAAATAATTTCTTCTACTTTTCTTCTTTTCGACCCTTCTGCGCCTGAGCTGTTGCCATCGCCACTTACGCTTTCCCTTCCATCGCGTTTAGGAAAACTTCTATGATTAATCCACTCCTAACTCGGCTGCAACACTTCATTTTCACTATCTCTATCCATAACGAGAAGATTCGTGTCCCACTTCGGAATTGTAAAGCAACTAGATTTTGTACGCTTTTTGAAATAAAACCGCAACTGTTTCTTTCACTGCTTTATTAATACTGACTCATTTTATCTCGTCAAGGTGACTCGTCAGGTAAATACGGAATACATGATCACAAAGGAACAAAGAAATATTTGAACTGAGTCATCACGACATTGCTCACCACATTACCATGATCTTATATACTAAATTGAATGCTTAAATAACCAGCACGTTTAATGACATTTATATTTTAACTAATCATTTAATTAAACGTATTGTAATATTCATTAATAACAAATAATAAGTAGTCTTTGCAGTAATAATAATAATGCGCAGCAAACAATAACCAAACGCCCCGAACTGAAATATAATTTACACTAGTTTAAGAGATGCAATTTCAGTTTTTATCATGGCGGTCTTAACCCTCCAAAATTTCTAATTTCCTTTTTAAAGGAATTGGTGGTTTTTTACGACCTCATTTTTTTTGTTAACACGAAATTTTTGAAATCGTAACAATTCATACGCTTTGGAAGTCTATTCAAAATCATCTACCTACAGATGAACAAGTTAAAAAAGAATTTCTTCGCAGAATTTCACATCTTAGATCTTTGCAGAGTACCACAACTAGCCTTACATTACCAGGGCAACGAATAATTTTGTGTTCGTAGTAACATAATTTTGTTTCGCCATAACTGCTATTTCTTTAGATCGCTATTCACTATATTACTATTTTTACTAAATGTAAATTTTCAAGTAACTGAGTTTTAATGTTTAATGGCATTATGGCATCAGCATCAAATCGTGCAATGGAACAATGACTGAAAATTTCAGTTGAAACAGTTGTTGCGTCATTGAATAATCTCTGCATTAAGTTTCTATTAAGTCAAGATTGTATAGAGTTAATTCTGCATAAAGATTGAATATTTATCTAGTTTAAATATTTAGCAGTCCTGTTTCAAGATATCTTGAGGTGTATATTATCTTTGCAACGATTCTTTACCATGTTTGTATGAAGCCAAGTTTATGCACAATGTAATGAATTGGAATTATTGAAGCTAACCGTCATCGTATTTGTGGTCCAAATCAGGGTTGTTCACACTTATACCATTAACGTTCTACTGCCAAATTGGTTAGCACTAAACGATTGGCTCGGAAAAACATCGAAATCAGTAGATTTTGGTTACTGATTGTAAAGTAATAGTCTAAATAGCAAAATTTATAAAATGTTTTTACGGAAATATATATATTGCTGCTATTAATTAATTACGAATACATAACAAATATTTACAATTTTGATAAGTAGACGCATGACATTGCATATAACTACTAACTGAGAGACTTAAATGATTGCAAATGTAGATGTTCATCAGTTAGCCTACTAAATTATTTTGTCGTAGGCCCACTTCTATCAACCTCCAGTTAAACTAAGTAACGATGGTTATAGCGAGTTTAAGCGCTCTTATTGGCTATGAGCCGATTTTTTACTGTTAGATAAATTTATCAAGAGGTGGTGAAAGTAGCTCTTTAATAAGCATAATTTCTGAATATGCAGACTCACATAAATAAGTAGAGCCAAATGGCACAGTTAGTTGAAGTGTAACTTGTTACATGAAGGGGTATTTTTCTTCAGGTAGAATAGAGCAAAAATTGGAATCATTAGCTCGAGCTGTGAACTGTGTACCTGGTATTGTTTACACATCATTCTCAACTGAACAAAAGTCATGACTGATAATATTTGAGAAGCACATTTTTCAATATCAGTGCAAGAAAATGGATAACTCATAAAAGTTATAGTATTTGTTACTTCATTGAACTGTTTCAAATTCATTCAGAATAATTTTTATTTCTACCTCATAAACCTCACAATATAATTGGGAACTTGGCTTTGCTTTCAAAGACGGAACTATTTTAAAATCTTTTCTATTTGGTTGTTTAGTAAATAGTTGTAACTTTTTTTAAAGGCGTTTATTGTACCACTCATATCAATAATGCTTTTATTCTCCCATTGCAACTGCAAATTAACACCATTTCAACGACCCATAACATCTGTTAAAAAAGCTAAATGACAAAGTCATTTTTCATGTGTGAGTGCGTAAGTATCATCACCACTTTCATTCAGGAAAGAGTTTATTTTGGGTAGCAACTCCTGAAATCCTTCTGAAAACTTTCCATGTGTCAACCATCTTATATCTTTATGTAGTAGTAAATCGGAGTACTCAGTAAATTCACAAATTCGAGTTGCACTTCGAAGAGCCGTCGTCGCAAGCTGAGGGCACGAATGGAGTTAACAATTTTCATTGTAATGTCCATAACGTCCTGCATTAAGCGTTTTTGAAAAGAGAACTTGATAAATAATGCAATGAAATTAGAAAAATGATTTAAACTCATCATTAGCACGACACAGCGCAACAAACCCTTTTTGATGGCCAGTCATGGCTGGAGCTCCATCTGTGGTTATACATAGAAGTTTGTAAACCGGTAGCTTATATACAAAATTTATAATAGCGTATATATTTTTGCCACGAGTTTTCTGCTTCAGAGAAATTATTTTCGAATATTCATCTTTCACCTCTTTCGACATATCAGAAAATACCATAGGAATAAAAATAAATAATTGAGCAATATTGGATATATCAGTTGACTCATCAAATTGCGAAAAAAAAATAAGCACAGTCCATGAATTTCTATCATAGACAATACCTCCGCAGCTTGAGAAATGCTTCTTTAAGTACTGCCCATTTTCGAAGGGTTTTTTATGTTTTGTGAGAACATGAGCAATTTTAAATGACGTTTGTTGAGTTTGGAAATTGTTTGACTGGTTCCAGAAATATTGCGTGTTTTGCTTCCGACTACTTAATAAACCTTTTATGTTTCGACTTCTTAACTCGGTATGGAAAGAAGTTTCTATAATTTTTATTTACCATTGTACTTTACAATGCTTCTTCCAGTTTCCATGCTTAGGCAATCCAAAGGAAGCGTGGTGAATGAGACAAACATATTTATCATTCACCATAGTAAACAAAAACTCTTCCTCCCAATTATTATTAAAGTGATAGGTTTTGCTTTTTCAGCCACGCTCATATTATATTCTATAGTTCCATTACTTGAACGAAATTCCACAACACACAGTAAATATCATGTGAAATAACTTTTAGAATATCACCGATGTTATTTGCACCGTTTTTTCACTAACATAAAGTGTAATTAGAAACACCAGTACAACACTGTAAGTATGCATTACATAGGGAATCCTCTTGTAACATCGAAGATATAAAAATTGGAACCACCAAACAAGAGATGGCGTTAGTTTTTAGTTTACAGCCTTGTCTAATATGGTAATCCAATTTCTGTTACTCACGGAAAATCAGGTGAACCAATATTTTGTCGCGCTAGTCTTGTAAATCTCTCGCGATCGACTGTATGAGTACCCTTGGTCTAAATGGATAGTTAAACTAAATCTTCATTAACTCCACTTCAATTCTTTGTCATGCTTTTGAGAAGTATCATTCATTTATCGGGATAAATCTGTATAAAATTACTAATTTCTCATTTAATCTAAACATGTTAATATGACGGATATTAGTGTTGTGATTGGAATGACTCTTCCTTTAGTAGCCTAAAATAAGCGCTGGTCTCCATTATTTCCTGTTTCCATTCTCTTCAGTATGGTGCTAGTATTCATCACACTGTCACCCTCACCAACCCTGGTGTACCATTAGAGACTTCATCTTTTCGTCATAGGACTGCCTACTAATGTTTTTCTTTTCATTTTAGTTCTAAAGTTTTCTTTGGTAACCTAGTTCCTAGCATGTCTAGACCACAAGTATTGTTTATATATGAATCGTAGTTTATTATTTATTTTTATTCTTTATCATTGCGCATGCTTCGTATCTATAATATGTAGTGCTGATTGCAATTGTTTCAAAGTAGACAAAGTAGATTTAAATGATAAACTCTCCTTTCTTTTCCATTTAGTATTACCGGTGATTAAGATTTTTAGAAAAGCATTATTAATTCTTATTTCCTATTTTTTATATGTTAGTCGCAATATCCGAATTCAAAAATCCAAAATTGGATATTACGAGTAACATATACAACACCCGAACGTAACTAACATACAATTTCTGTTTCTTTCTTTGTTACTATACTGGTATTGGTAAAAGAATCTTGATAAACTTTATTGTGAATTAGCGAAGAAAAGGGGAAATCAATAAATTCGATTCGCAATTAGTAGGATGTACTGAAAATAATCCAAGAATTTTTTTTCTGGTATTGGCTCAACATTTTCCTTCATTAGTTGATTACACCATTATTTATTGAAAACATCTTTTCCTTTGAAAAATAATATTCATAGTTGTTTAAAATAAAATCAGTTGTTAAAATGATTAGTCGTTGATTATCGCCTAGCCGTCTTGATTAAGTCAAGAGAGTCAAGTTAACTAAACGGCTTCTTTATTTTTCTTAACGTAGAAATTTTCTAGTAAAACAGTTCTTTTTTAAATTAGCTTAATTTAATTCATATTAAATTCCCGAAATACTAATAGTTTTATGCTATAAGTACGAAGACTTTCACGACTGATGTTGATTGAACTAAAATTAGAACTAACACTAGAACTATTACTAGAACTAACTGACTTCGAAGTGTCATCAATCACTTCGAAACTGCTTCTGAAGAAAGTTGCAACATGACATTCGAAAAGTCAAACATTTTTACAAATGCCGAAAGCAAAATCCGAAAGTTTCTAGTATTAGTTGCTTAAAAAAAATTAAACAGCAATTTAACATTAGTTATTTCCTAATAAAATTGATTTATTAAACCGCAGATTATGAAACATCCATTTTTTAACCGTTTTTCAGGAAGACTCGTAACCATTATATTTTTTACTCGGGGATTTACTACTCAATGCGGAATTCACGAGAGCGTTGGGTTGGCTACGTGAATGAATCACACCGTTTCACATTGTTTTATTTGTATTTAATGCATTGGGTATTCACTCATTTACAGTGTATTTCGGATACAAGAGATTTTAAACAGGAGAATTCGTACATATGTATGTTCCAGGCTATTCGTATTTTTACGTAAAATGACCAAGAATTTCCACTTTTTTCCATCATATATCCACAAATCTTTGTTCTCGCAGTTTTGTTTACGGCTTTTGTCCTGAATAAATAGGCGAACTGAGAACAGTACAGTAAAATAATGAAGCAGTTTTTACAAACTTTTATGATTTAAACACATTTGTAAAATGTGACACGAGACATACTATTATTAATCATGTTTACCTTATTTTTGGCAAAGAAAGCATATTTGGCGTTATAAATGCAAGATGCAACAAACTTTACCTCTTAAACAAATATTAAAAAAACTGGGCATAAACTAAATTGATCTTGCCAAATCTTTTATTCATGATCACGTAAAACATAGACTTGAAGCAAAAGAACTGTGTGGAGATCCGATGTATATGATTAAAAATTGGAAAATGAAAAAAAAAACGTACTTAGTTTCTTTTAAAATTTTATATATCTGAAAGTAATTATAAAGAGATTTTCTTTTTTGACTTTTTTTCTTTGTTAGAAACTTTTAAGTGGTCTTGTATTAAACGAGGGCGTGATGAGAAATTCGCGACTGTTCCTTTTCACACTTTGTGAGTGAGTTGACTTCCGGATAAAGTTCATTTTAATACGGTGACGTCGGCAAACATCCGTGAATGGCGGAGCGATTCCGTTCGCGGGATATTAATTACAGAGACTCTATTTAACGACTCGGTGTTTTATGGAGTTTTAAAAGGATTTAATACGTGCCGGGGACCGTTTTAAAAAGCTAATATCCGAAGGCGGGAAAAGTTTACCCAGCCGCGGCGAATGTTGTTATGCTTCGGCTTAAATTATAATTTTCCTCCTAGTCCTCGACCATTAATGGTACACGGCGATGTAAAAATATTTTTGCAACTAGTTTTAACGGCTTTAGTTATAAATGTGTTACGACTAGGAAAGTTTTAAGATAAACTAACCTTACTATTATCTTGGTTATACTTTTTTAGAACAATAATATTTACAGTAATATAGATAAGTATTGGTTAAGAAGATGGCATTGGAATAAATGTCTTTGTAGCATGAAATATAGAAATGGTTGATACGCAGCTTATGAAAATCGGAATGTAAATAACAAAGTTACAACTTAAGACTTTCTTGTATGTACCTGTACATTACGAATATCTTTTATTTACTAAGATTGTACTCAAAATTGATGTACTTTCTATACATTAATGGATTGAGAAAAAAACTGTGATCCAATGATATGCAATGTGAAACATTCACTTGAAAGTTAACATTCACTTGAAATTGAGGATGATTTTGGAAAAAAATTATTTATAGCATGATTCATAGTATCTTTTAAACCATTACATTTAATACCTGATTAATGAAAATCAGAATGTATATGACAGAATTGCAGGATGTAGCGTTTTTTGTGCAAAAACCTGCATGAAGACCGAGAAGTTTGTCCTTCATGTCCCAAGAAATAGGCAGTACAACGTTGATATCATTTAATCCAGATAAATGGCAACATTTCATGAAATTGAAATCCAAAATAATCTCATTCTACCTACAGTAAACCTGGGATAATAGAGGTATAAAGAGGTATTTCCAATTTCGGTATAACGAAGTAAATTAGAAACATATTACCATTGGCTATATAAATAGTTCATATATTTCATCATTTTTGAAGTCAGCTGTCGACATTTGTTAAAACAATGTTTTGTTAAAAATGTTTTGTTAAAACATTTGTTTTAAATTTATACTGTTATTGACTAGCAAGACTTCGACAATACACTTATAAAAATATTTCGTTTTCTGCAACTTTAATCAACTTGTTATTCCAAATTCAGGACATCTTTTTTCATCTCTTTTTTATCTAAGAGAAACAGAATTTTTTGACTTCAAGAGACAAGTGGTTTGAGTGTAGGAGAATAAAAGGTCAGGTCGTAAATCGAAACATCGTAGGCCGTAAGGCGAAAAAGAGGTATATTTTAAGAACACCGCTATATCCAATCGCTGTATGTATAAGGAGGGACCGTATAAGAAGAGGTGTATTTTCATTTAAGTTTTTCTTCGTTGGCTTCTATTGCTAATATTGCTCATATTATAATACAAGCACAAGGCAGCAAAATTAGCTTTTTGTACATATAGCACAATTGTCTGTTGTTAGCAATACTTTTCTGTTTTATGCTGCCATATTACGTTAGAAGTTGAATTTTTCAACTTTCCCACCATCCATAGTTTTAATTTTACGCATCCATCAGCAGTGAATAAAATCTAAAGGGCGGTTTGGCATACGATTACGATCGAGCCTATCATGATTTTATCATGATAGGCTCTGCTACAATAAGCAGCTGGAATATAAACATGAACCTTATTTCCTTTTCTAGATAAGGTGTGGTCTGAAATACCGTACACACTCTTATGTCTATGCAACCCTGAAAATAGAAAATTGCATCCTGTTATATTCACTTGAGCAATGATTGTTTTTTTATTATTACGATTGATTAATATTATTTGTTCTCATTTCGGTAAACCATTGTATCAATTTTTTGTCTAGTTTAGGAAATGTAATTTCAGTTGTTGTAATGCTTCTTAAAATCTTCTAAAATTTCTAATTTCTACCAAGGTAGTATGTTGCAGCACAGCAATGTATGCATTAAGTCTTCTAATCATGCTCTCTATTAACACGTTAAAGGCGAGTTAAATCGTAGTACTACGACTCCCACTTTTAATGTGTTAAGTGATCGATTACCTCCCGGGGTATCTCGTTCCATGCAACCTCTAGATGCCACCTCTCTCTTGTGTCGACCCATCATATCCTAGAGATATTGAATCAAGCGACTAATCTGGAGACTGTACAAGCTAGGGCAACATCTGGAATCCAACCTGCTTCAAGAACCTTTGTAATCGTAGCAGTTTCGGGTCTCTCATTTTGCAACCTGTGCATATATGGTTTGAACACCGATTCCAGAATGTTGTCGACATTTAATATGCCTGGAAAGAACGTGGTTCCCCAAATCATAACGCTAGGTAAGGATGGTTCAAAAATCTGGCAGTGATGTTGATTCCGGCCCATCCACTCTTTAATTGAAGATCTGATTCTTGCTGAATAAGCTAATGAAATGTTAAAAAAATACTATAAATAAAGTATACTTTTGCTGCCGGTTGGCGATAAAATGTATTTATTGAGAATTATTTTTATAATGTAACTACTGATCACAGGCGCCAGATTCAAAAAATATGTGTGGGTGCTGAAAGAAGCTAGTATAGGGAAAAACTCAAACGAATTCTCAAAAAAAAGGCTGAAAGAATTAAGATATTATTTTGGTATTTTGGAAACAAAAATAAATTTTATTAACAATTTGTTGAATGTATCATAACATTTGTCTTTTGAATATATTTCAATTCTTCTGGAACCTTTCAAATCTAATCTTTTGGAAGTAATATCAAGTTTTTTAGACCCAGTCTCAAGCCTTCTAAATGCAGTATAAGTCTTCCAGAAGCAATTTAAATCTTCTGGCAATACTGCAAGTATTCAGGTCTGCTGATAGCAATATCAAGTCTTCTAGAAGCAGTGTCAAGTCTTCCAGAAGCCGTATAGGTCTTCCGAAAGCAGTTCAAATCTTCTAGACACATTTCAGATGTGCTTGATAGAATTATTAAGTCTTTCAGGGAAGTATCAAGTCTTTTGGAAATAGGTCGAGCCTTTTAGAAGCATTTAAAGCCTTCTAGAAGTATTTCAAATCCTTTGGAAGCAGTGTCAAGTCTTACGGAGGCAGTATTGAGTCTTCTGGAAGCAACAACAAGTCTTTTAGAAGCATTTCAAATCAGTATCAGTATGGAAGCAGCATTAATTGTTGTACAAGCGGTATCAAGTGTTCTAGAGACATTTTAAGTCTTCTGGAAGTATTTCAAGTATTTTGGAAGTAGTATCAAGTCATCTAAAAGATATGTCACTTTTGTTAGAAGCATTTCAAAGTCATGTCAAAGCCTGGAAACATTGCAAGTGTTCTGGAATCATTTCAGGTCTACTGGTAGCAATATCAAGTCTTCTAGAAGTCTTCCAGGGGCCGTATAGGTCTACTGGCAGCAGTTCAAGTCTTCTGGAAACATTGCAAGTTTTCTGAACCATTTCAGGTGTACTGGTAGCAATGTCAAGTCTCGAAGTAGTCTCAAAATTTTCAGGGCAGTGTCTAGTCTTCTGGAAACAGTTTAAGCCTTCTGGAAGTACTTCAAGTTTTTTAGAGTCAATATCAGGTCTTCCAGAAGCAGTATTAAAGTTCTTTAGGTCTTTTCACATTTTTTTTTTGAAGCATTTCAAGTTGTATGGAAGTAGTGTCAAGCGTCTTAGAAGCAGAATCAAGTCCTCTATAAGCATTTTAAATATTCTAAAAGCGTTTCAGATCTCTTGGAATCAGTATCATGTCTTCTGGTAGTAGATGAAGTCCTCTAGAAGCAGTATCAAGTCTCCTAAAAGCAGTATTAAGGCTCAACACAGAATACGTGTTTTTTAAAAAACTATTTGCAGTAAATGTTGTAGCAAGTAACTTCACGCAGTCGTTCTAGCATGTAAAACGCAGAATTCCACCTGGTACGTCTTGTGCAACCTCTTTTGTTGTCACGGCCAAATCATTCTGATTAGTTTTTATGATTAAAATATGTAACCATTTTTCTGACACACGATATTATATTTAATATAGCTTTTTGTGAGAAAAATCAAAAATACTACAAACTTCAGTGCATGAATAAAATAACTTTCGCTAACAATTTTAGCGTCTTTACAAGCCATAACCATGTTAGTGCCACTATCACGTAACATTATTATAACTTGATTCAATTGTATATCCCATAATTGAGTTATATTTAACATTTTATTTGCGACAGCCATTCCAGTATGACTCCCTGGAATCCTCTCGCAATTCGTTGCTATGTTTTCTCTCTTCAATTCATTTGGTATCCAATGGCCTGTAATATATATGAAACGATTATTACTTTTGGATCATGTTTGAATATCAGAAGTTAACGAGTTTGCAATAAGTCATAAATATCAGATACTTTTTATATACTTCCGAGCAGGAAGTGTATACTGCGGAACAATAGAAAACAATAATCGTAAAAAAACCTTTACTGTCTATTGCCAGTACGGTTTAATTTGTCAATCGTTTATATCTCAAGGTTTACTTTGCGCTGGGTATTACTGTAAAGTTAATTGTTGCATTTTAGTTTTTTGTTTTTAGAGGAGGTAAACCTCTATTAACGTTTTCTCCAGTTTTGTTTTGTCGTTGAAGCTGCTTTTCTTGTCACTCCTTTTGTTATGCACAATTTACAATTATCTTGTGCTTCATCTCTTTCAATAATGTTGAAATATTGCCAAACTGAAATATTTTTAATAGACATTTTAAAATATTTTTAACAGGAGGATATACGTATACAAAATACGTACAAAAGTGAACGTGTTTTAACTTGTAAATCACCATAACAAGATTTGTCCGGAATTCCGGTTCTAGTGATTTACCAAACTATGATCTGTGCCATCAGGAAGTCCAGGTGTCTAAACACTTGGACTTTGTGCTGGCACGTTGTAATCACGGCTGTGTCGTCTTTGAACAATCAATAAATTTCGTCTTTCTCCTCAATATCGTAGCATCCTTTTATGGACATCATTTACCCATTAACATTGCATCTGTACTTTTGAAATTTTGCTTTCTCGTAATCTTTTGGAATGAGAGACCCGCCTCCTTCATAGCGATAATTCCACCCCTATGAAAGCCATCGGTTTGGGCAAAATTTCGATGCCGTCACACTGGAGCCATTACAAGGTGTCTACTTGACAGTTTGGCAATCAAGAAAAGTGACGGCTTTTGGGAAGAAATTCATTAATCGCAGGTACATACAATAATATATAAGATAACAAATACAGGAAACATAACAGTTGAGTTTTTTTCGACAGAAACTAATACTTGAATTTTAGTGGATGGTGAATTTCATCTCATAATGAGCATATATCCTGATTATGTTTTTTAGAATAATGGTATTTGCAATAATGTGCATGTGTAGGTATTGGTTTTTGGGATTGTGGGAATTATTCGGGGAAGGGGTTGTAAATTAATACCAAAGCGTGAAATCATCGAGTTTGATCGAGGACCTCTTGTTGCCCTCATTAATTCGGGCGCAATTTGAACCGTTCGTTGGCGTGTAAGCGGATCAAGCACTTAATATTCTGAAACAAATAGCGATTGCGTTTGGAGTTGTGGCGCCGCGGCGTCGGCGTCCACGCGACCGGAACAACTGAAATCACTCATAGCTGGAGCGTTGTTTTCATTAACACCAAAACCGGGCCAAACGTTTGATACGACCAATTTCACTAACGTTAATCTGAGAATAAATTACATGTCGTGAAATTTAATTTATGGAGAGATGAAATTCTCCAGTTTTTTTTTTTAATTTTACCCACATTTATTCTAACACAACACAATAAAAGTCTAAATTGGAATTTAAAAGGAAGTTATAAAACTATTCCATTAATTTAACCGTCAGTAAATTTTCCATTAATCTCACTTAATAATACAAAACTGAGTTTTATGTTACCACTGTGTGTCGAAACAGTCGCCAATTTACATACGCGTAGTCCCAACACGACTTTCCCATACGGTACTAATAATCAACTTTGTATTTTCGAGCAAAATTCGAGTGAGAATTGTTATTAGGGAGTACCAGCTCTTTATCTAATTGGGTTTTATGGTTGCAACAGCTAAAATACATTTTCCGAGAGAGTTTAACCATCGAAGCATAAATCCCACTTCTCCAACCTACCCTCGAAAACCATACATCGAACGCCTATCAACGCCTTCATCCCCCTTTAATCACTAACGTCCAGTTTAAACATCATTACGGCCGCTTCTATAATCAGTCATTACGGCATCCCCTCGATCCACTAACGTCGCGATGCCGACACTCGCTGCCCGCTTTAGAGAGATCACTTTGGATCCTGTGTGATGTTGCTTCTACGTTGAGGCTGTTTAATTGGTAAACCACTTTATGGTAATTATCCTCAATTGGTTACTCTCCATAAAGTATCGTGTATGCACCAAGAGTTAGTTTATTGTTCCTAACAAGAAGACTATGACATTATGAACGATTTTCACTTAACGAATAATTGCGGTATGTTTAGGTAAACTGTTAGTAACCATTTGACATTCCAAATGAATTTAAAGTTGATGATAAAATTGGGAGATGGACTTGCAGAGAGAGGGTAAAGGGATGCGAATTGCGTCGACATGTTTGGATTGTGAAAGGACATTTTGGCGTTTAATCAATGCCTGTGGAGAGTTGATTGTCAGGATAAGTGATAAGGATTCCATATATGGTTGAATTTATTTTAAATTTAATTCATTTTAATTTAAAGATAAATTAAATAACAATTATGTAACAAGCTACTAAACTTAAAAATGATTCTTATTAAAAATAGCTATCTCCTGTTAAATTTAAGTCATAAAATAGGATTTACTCTTTAAAAGGTTTACTTAGTTCTTAGCTTAAAGATACACCTTGTTTATCTTGTGAGGTTAATGATTATAAGTGTTTATAGTTAGTGTAGAGAGTAACATCATCTATTATGCAGTAGATTACCGTTTAACCTTCACAGCTGTATTTAGTTTATCAGCATATACGACATAGTGGAAAGATAAGGCATATATACGGAGTGTGTTTGTAAGACGTAGCATAATTTTATCCAATAAAACCAGAATAGAAGTTATGATGATACTCGAGCATATTTTTGGTCTAAACTTTAGACTCAGAGAAACATTCCGTATGTATGTGTTATCTTACGCAACGTTTTAAAAAGATTTTTCAAGTTGCAAGACGAGGTTGAAATGTTGTAGAAAAAAGAAATGATATACCAGAATTATCGAATTTAAAATAGAGAAGTGGGTTATCTTTTCTTGTGGACATTACAACTTACCTCACTAAATTAAATATAACACCACAAGACAAAGGAAAGTTAATCAAGGAGCTATTTACAGAAACCAAAAGTTTCCAGCTTAAAATAAAATTGCTTATTTTTCAACTTGAAACGAATAATTATTGTCATTTCCCTACTTTGCAATCGTTTTTAATCAAAAACGAGAGACAGTGTCTTTCGAATATTATAATGAGTCACTAAAAGTATTGATTGAAAATTTTTTTATCAGCTTCAAGATTTTCTTGCAAAAGAAATGGACATATTAATATTTAAAAATCTTTTAAGATTTGATATTGTAAACACACCAGACAATTTGCAACTAGAGTTAATTGATTCGCAATCTAACAGTATATACAGTATATATAAATTCAAAAAATCGCTGTCTGATTATTAGAGCAGGTAATGCATGAAAAATGAAAACTACTGACTTACGCGTTTGATTTCCAATGATGCAGGAAAATGTTTCTTGCACGAAGAACGCCAACTCGAAGAATGTTTGATAATATTCATAGAAGATTAAGACAAACAGTTAAATTAAAAAATTCTGGAATCTGAGTAAGTGGTACTCAAAGTAATAGAAAATAATATGTTGAGTACCAAATTTCTGCATATTTAAACATCAAGTACTCTATATGCAAAACACTTTTCAACGTCTCCAAGATTTATTACCTCAAAGTTACCCACTAAGATAAAAGTGGTTACGTTGGTTGCTTGGAAAAGTTTAAATTATTAAAAAAATTGTTGCTTTATTCAAATATTTATAAGAGACTAATTGATACATAATTGACCACTTTACACGAAACTACTGCCCGTTTGACAAAATTAGCAGTAATTTTAAAGACTACATAGAGTTTAATATAATGTTTAAGAAGAATCTTTGAAACCGTATTAATTTTAATTTTGCATGTGTCCTAGAAGTTTGTCAGCGGTTTTTTTTGAATCACCCTGTATAAAATAATTTTGATGAAAATAATTTAAATATACTTTATTCATATCTATCAGAAAATAAATTTCCCAATTCAAGAAATTTTACAAAATCATAGATTTGTATTTTTTCAAGCACCTATTTATGCCAACAAACATTTTCAGGAATGAATTTCAAAAAATCAAAATACAGAACGAGGTTGATGGATAAAAATTGACAAAACTTGTTGAGGATCTCAGTATCCCAAACATAACCGGCTTTAAATAAATTATCAAACAATATTCAAGAACATAAAGCGCAATGAGTTTTAATGAGTGAATAAAATGAATGATAAACCATATTTCTTAATATTTAATATATTTTATATTTATGAATATGTAATTATAATTGTATTTTCTTTTTTCCCTTTTAAGAATTGTAAAATCTTTTTCTCTGACATTATTGTTATTATAGAATGTAAATAAAAAATCATTTTTTTGTGCACTATTTAAATTAAATTTGAATGTGCCCATAAAAAAATGTATTTTGAAAATAGTCCGCTGTCCAGGTTAACAGGCCTTCAAAGTTAAGAAATTTTGAAACTTTTTCTAAAATATTTTCAATATAGTTTGCCTTAGAAAAATAAAATTTATAAATGAAAGCATAGACTTTCCCTGGAATAAAACCATACAGGTGTATTTTACTAAATTTTTGAGATATCAGTTTTTGAATTAAAACGAAATTTGTAGCATTTCATAAAATTAACCATTTGCTTAATCATTTTGAAAAAATCGAATTGTTAAGATTTGTTGATGATTTTTGTTGTAATTTTCAAAGGGTATTTGTATGTATTTTGCTCAGAATAGAACCATACTTGTATATTTCAGTTAGTTTTCGAGATGTCAATTTTTGAACTCAACCAAAGTTTGTAAAATTTGATAAAATTAATAGTTTCGTTAATTAATAGTTTAATAGTTAAAATGTTTAAAATTTTGAAAAAAATCGTAAAAATTTGAATTCTTCAGAGATCTTGTATTTGAGGTATTAGATTTGAACACAACTTAAATTTGTAGCATTTCATAAAATTAAGGATTTCCTTAATCATTTTGAAAAAAGAATCGTTAGAATCGAATTCTTAAGATGTGTTGATGAATTTGCTTATGATTTATAAATGAAAGTATGGACTTTCTTCAGAATAAAACCATTCAGGAGTAAATCACTTAGTTTTTGAGATATCAGGTTTTGAACTCAACCGTGATTTATAGCATACAATCAATTTTTGTCAAGTCAATTTTTGAGCTCAACCTAAGTTTGTAAAATTTCATAAAATTAATCATTTTGAAAAAATCGAATTCTTAAGATATTTTGATGAATTTTTTGTTGTTTATAAAAAAGTATATACTTTTTCGAGAAACAAATAATATTTACATATCTCAATTTATTTTTGAGATGACATGTTTTGAACTCAACCTAAATTTGTAAGCTGCTTACTTAATTTCTAGATTTACAGAAACACTCTGTATATCGATACGTATGAGGAATACCTTAAAACACCAAAAGTATGGTTCAACGAAATTCTGGGCATTGGTGTGTTGTTTTGTAGGATAGGATTATTATGAATTGTTTTCAAGAGGCAATAACTAATTAATAATCTTGATGGTGTCTTAAGTTAAGCTCTGTAAATTATGATGCTTAGAGAGCGATGTTTTGCGAAAGTGTAGATAGGGTTGGGTGATGTTTCTTAAGTCTGATTGATTAAAGTATTTCCTCACAATGATTGGATTAAAGCTCCCAAGTATATTTAGAAATCAATTTATTATCATAAAAGCTGTCAGAATCGATTTACTGTAGGAAGAACAATAGGAAGACATTATATACGTCTTCTGGATTATTCTTTGATTTGAAGTTGTTATTTTAATGCTTTTTTGAGATAAATAGATATTGTGAAATATAAAAGCATTATTTCTCGGTTCTGTTCTGCGTGCAAATTAAAAAACTTTAATCTATAAAATGTCTTAAACATACTTACATATACAGCGTGTTTCCAAATTGATGCGAAAGATTTCAAGGAGTATTTTTTTAGTGAAAATTAAAGGTCTCTTTTATATAACTTTTTCGTCAAAATCCCTTCTGCTCCAAGTTACAGCCCTCTAAAGTTATTATTTTTTATGGATAAACTAACGATTTTAGGAGAAAATATTTGAATAAAATTTTTGAATAGAACAAATGTAGACGCATTCTGATGCAATGTATTACAGCTGTGGAGTTTTTCACTTTCTCGTCATAACATTTTTGTGATTATAAAAATCGTCAAAAAGTGTCATTTTATTAGTAATAGCTCTCTGTAAATTTTCGTTCTTATTTCTTCCATGGTAGATTTATTGAGTAAAAAACATTTTTCTCTTAACTTTAGAGGACTATAACTAGAGGGAAAGGAGTTTTGAAAAATCGTGTCAATTTAGAATCACCCTGTATCTGTTAATATTTGTAAGCTCAAAGTTTACTTCTTATTGTTAGCTCTGTAAGTGATGAAATGAATGATTGTATTTAAAGTAAATTGACATAAAAAAACGAAACGAAACGAAAAAATATAAAGTTGAAGATAAAAACTGGTGCAATTTATCAAAAGACACGAGCCGCGGACGCACTTGTTTTTCCGTTATGGATCATAAATTCCCTTATAGGCGGCTGCGTCGGAAAAATGAGCACGACAAAAAAGAAAAGGAGGGTAGTCTGAGGGGTTGCGGCACAAGAAAGCGACCGAAAAAAAAACAACACCGAGGACCGGTTCATATTACAATGACAAATGCGCAGTTACAATCCTCCCAGTTTCGACGAACGGATTTCTTCCGTTACGCGCGCCCTTCGCTTTATTATTACTACAGCCGCGGCTTGTTCTTCATTCGCTTCCTCTTCATTCCTTGTCCTTTTTGGGGTCCTTGCCGAACCGACGACGACGGTTTGACTTTCACCAAGACGCGCGCGCTTACACTTCGTTTGCTGTCGTCATCTTGTATTGTTGTCGTTCGTTCCTCTTTTGCTACGAGAGTTTCTAGGATATTATTTTTTTATTTTTAAAAAGAGACCCAACAGAAAAGCTTTTTTTTGTGTCCTCGCCGAAGTAGTACTCGGAATCCTTTGTAATGTCGTGTACCTTTGTATGTTACAATTTTGCTATCTATTAGCTTTCATAATATTTTCTAGTAAACGTAAAGGAAAGTTTTCTGTGTATTTCATACTGAAGCGAGAATATTAAAAGTTTTTTTTCTATAATTACAATATAAGTTCGATATAATGCACGGAATATAAATGTTACGTAAAGCGTACGAAAAGTAGAACGAACACTAGATTTATAATTAGAAACAGTTATGGCACTTATGGCTCGCTTCTCTATGATGATGGGCAACTAGAACATTCGCCATGATTGCCATTATTGATGATGGTTAGCATATTTGCTTCTACACAGTGGTATAGTCTAAATGACCCACCGAATGAATCATTCCAATTTAGTTTTGAAGTCTCTTCCCGATGACGACCGAAATGATTAAGTAATGATGGCCCACTCTGTGCACATGCCACTTTGCAGTTAGCTGCGTATGATGGAATCACTTTTATCAGTGGTCAATGACAAGTCATAATGAAGAGGAGCCATTACCGTGAATGACGTGTAATTGAAGGATCCAAATCATACAAAGTAACTTTTTTGACATTTTCATTCAATTTCCGAAGTATCGATACGTAACCAGCGTAGATAAATAAATGTACGGGTAATTTTGTAAGCACAAATCAAGTTTGTTAAGTACAATATCTTATGGACTAACTTCTTCGTTTTTGACTATACATTGTTTGAAACTATTGTTGATGGATTTTGCGTTGTAAATATACAGAGCAAATATGATCAAAGAAACAGTCTGTATAATGGAAGTTATATCAAAATCTTTGGAAACAGTTAAATTAATCTTGAGAAAGTGGATTTTTACTGAAAACAAATTGTTCAAATTTGAATATGAATCCTCGGGTAAATTCAAAACTTTAAGTCTTAGTAAAACGGAATCAAATAAAACCTTAGGATCAGAATAACCCAAAATTAACAAGAAACGTTTCATATCATGAAGTCGTTTCAATAATTAGTATCCGTTAAAGTTTGGTTCAATTCATATAAAAACGAAACTTTTTATGCAAATGTTATGGAAAGAAAATCTTGACTGAAAATAATCCGTTATATGAAGATTTATGCAAAGTACGTATGACATAGATTACAGATGTTTTAAACATCGCAAGAATTATAATTGCACGGCACTGTTTAAGCTTATGTGACGGATTTTTAAACGAATATCGAGCTCGTGAGTATGTAAAGTCAAAAAACCAGAATGGAAATATTCAAATCCAATTATTATGTGTGAAATCACGGGTTAGGTCACAAAAGGCACTTAAATAGAGGATTGATTATTGGTATGATTCGACTATTGTACTAAGTTGGTTAGGAGAATTGTTCACCTTGGTTGATTGATATTCAACAATAGTGTGTATTTGAATGGTTCTAACAGAACTAAAGCGTGAAAAGACAAAGGTTTTGATAAACTTACAAGACGATAAATTTGAATTATTTGACCGATTTTCTTCATTTTCAAAATTATGTCGTGTTACTGTTTTCATTTTGAGATTTGTCTGAAATTATAAATTTCCAAAGGAGAAACGTCTCGATCAGATAATATTAATTAAAGTGAAATTGCAAGAATATATCAAGAATATATCCATAAACGTGATAGATTTATTACTAAAAGGACAAACACCAAAACAATTAAAGAATTTACTACCATTTCTAGAGGAAAAGAAGTTAGAGTAGGAGGAAGATTAAAAAACGCAAAATTGGGTTATGACGCTTAAAATCAAATAGTAGAAATTATTTACGTTAAAAATTGGCTTTCATGAGGCAAAAATGTTGACCAACTTTATTTTACCGAAAATTGCAGTTTGAATTTTAGTATGTGGTAAATATCATATGAAAGTGAGCATATTTCTTCACTCAGCACTCATCTACAAGATTTATCCCAACTATCTTATTAGAAATCCACTTACATTAATTTTTGTTGTTGATGTGTTAAAGGAAAAGGAAAATCTTTTAATGCGATTCTACAAAGTACAACAAATTATTTAACATATTTGGAAACAATTTCAGAATATCTATATGGCGGAATTGCAATAATGAAAAAATGACATAAATTCATTTCCGCACCACCACAAGTAGAAAATCTTCTTGTGCTAAAGGAAATGCTCTTCCACCAGTGATAATGTTCTAAGAGTGGCAGATATAAAAACTAAATCAGCGTTAACCCTGCAATTAACGGGTGTATTTTTATGCTCGAAACAGTTGCAAGACCACAAAACTATTTATCATTAATGAATATTTATGACCTTCGCCATGTGTTTTAGACAACGTTGTAAAATATAATCATTCTAACAACTATATCAACACCACTCTTTATATGATCATAAAATGTTATGATTTTTGCCTTTTATATTTTCACTGGAATTTTCGTCGATTTTTTCATGATAGTGCATTGATAATACAACTACAACATTCTTAGATTTTTTTGTGTGCATACGATGCTATCATCATACCAGCATTGAACGCGAAAACTTAAGACCTTGAAGCTTCGCACTAATGAACCACCGATTTCCCAAAATATTTAGGGAAAAGTAAAGTAAAGTAGAACTCTTGACGTCTAAAGCGTGATATTGTTGTTAATTAACACTGCTTTCTTGGTACTGGTTTCAACATTCTAAAATGCCATCATCAGACAAAGCAACAATTTTATAAATTACAAAATTTAGAACTAATAACTGCATGTATATTAAAAACTTACAGTCGGGTAATTAAAAGATAGCGTTTAATGTTTGAACAATTTCAATAAGATACACAGTATTTACGAATATGTCGGCGATTTCATTACGGGTGCTGGTTATAACAATATTGTAGGGAAAGAAAATAAAACGAATAGATGAATAATTAAATTGAAATATATTGATAATCAAAGACAAATAATGGAGATTTTGGACAGTACGACACCACAAGAGAGCGAGCGAACGACTCTTATCTCTCGATCAATCGCCGATCGATATTCTTAATAACGACCTCTTCCGGGTGAAGAGGTCAATAATTACAAAATATATTTAAAGCGGAGCGAACACACAGAAAACCGCACACATTGAAACTTCGAGTATGACTGCCAAATTAACTTCGAACAAAATTTTTCCTACAGTCATAGCCGTTTACAAAATTTATTACCATTACCACCTATTACATTACCATTGTAAGATTATCAATTTAATCATTTAGAATAAGACAATTGTCATTATGTTTAAATTTATCAATTTCAAATGTTTCAATGAAATTGTTTTTATCCCCTTATTACATTTGTGTAAGAGTCGTCGACATATTTATATCATTTTATAATATTCTTGAAGAACGGATTTTTTGAATTAACAATAAAGTATTTTTCAATATCATCCAAGCACAAATCAGCTATTAAACCACAAATGGAAAGACCCATAGGAAGTACATGTTCAAGTTCGTAAATTTTTGGATTAAAGTGGCAATATTTTTCTTATGATCAAGTATTTTAATTGGGTCACCAATGATGATTTCATTTTTAAAATATTGAAAGCGTGTCCTCAATAACATTTAAAGTGTAGGTCAGAGGTTAAATATTTTGTGTTGTAGACTGCTTGCCGTATTTTACGGCTTTTGATAGACAAAAAAGTACATACTTGCATGGGCTAGAGTAATAAAAATATAACATTGATGTATTAGTTTGTGTTCTGGTGTTAAAAAAATCACTAGCATCCTCAAAAAAATGGGAGTCCTACTATCGTGGATCTCCAATTTTTTTTTCGCTCAACGTTTGCGTAGATTCACTACATCGAAAGATAGCAATGTAATGTTATTAGGTGTACTATGTTTTAAGTTTTCGATAAGTTGTAGTGAATTTTTTAGTGAATGCTTTGGTTTATAATCAATTTATTTAAAAATACCGTATATACAATCAGTGATTTTAAAGGTAGGGGAATCAAAATATATGATTATAGGACTAATAGCTAGATTAGCTTTATTAAGTTTTATTAGAGAATAAAGTTGGGGTATGAAGTAGTTCATAGACATTAGGATATATAAATTTTGACCAAGTTTTGTGATAGTACTTTATGTTTATTGATGATCACCTTGGTTTTAGCTATAATGGAATTTAATGGGCTTGTTTTAATTTCTATGTAACCATTTTCTTTTAAGAAATTAATGTATTATTATTATAGTATAGTCTGTACCACGAGAAGTGGAGGTGACTCATCGCCTAACAGTGTACGGAACTGACGTACGCGCTAGAAATCATTCCACTCTAACACATGTCAACGCGCGGACATAATATTCGTAGGTAAGCGCAAAATTTTTGCGGAAATCGATGAGTCACATTCACTTCTCGTAGTATAGACTATATACATCTTTACCAATAATAGCTGTGCCAGCACTTTTCTGTCTGCTTTCACGTATAGTGGCATTGTTGCCTGATAATTTTTGTTTCATATTCTTAATAGCAGTTTAAGAAGTTTTTTCCTCTGTTTAAGTGGTCTCCCATTATTGCAGCAATATTTTTCATAGCTTTTCAGAATAAAAATGATTTCCTTCTCATTGAATTGTATATTCATAAGTTTGGTGGTATATTTAAATTTATTAGTTATATTTGCATCAGCTAAGTTGATATTACATTCTTTTATTAATCATCTTTATCTTTATGCATCTTAGGGTAAGCAGTTTTGGTAGAATTTTGAATATGAAATCTTTTATTTCTTAAAATATGTAATATTCGTTTTTTATTTCTGAAATCATCATAACCACATTGGTTAATCCCTAATCTTGACTATAATTACTTCCAATTCACAAACGTGGAAACTTAGACTGAGTTCAGGTAAGCGAGTCTTCTAAAGAGCGAGTTGATTGACTGAAAATATTTGTTACGTGTATTTGTCAAGTCTTTAGGAACTATTTTATCAAGTGTAACTATTGGAAGCAGTACCAAGTCTTCCAGAAGAATTATTAAATGTTAGAAGCATTTATTTATTATATTATTTATTTTATTTATTTAGAAGTCTTCTAGAAGTACGTCTAGTTTTTCAGGGGCAATATTAAATCTTTTGAAAGCATTTCAAGTACTTCACAACCAGCATTAAGTCTTCCAGGGAGAGTGTTAGGTCTTCTGGAAGCATTTCAAATCTGCTGGAAATACTCTCAAGTCTTCCAGAAGCAGTATCGAGTTTTTTGAAAGCAGTTTAAGTTTCCAGAGGCAATACCAAGTATTTTGAAAGCATTTCAAGGCTTCTATAACCATCATCAAATCTTCTGAATGTATTGAACGTCTTCTGGAAACCTTTTAAGTCTTTTAGAAGCAGTATCAATTCTTCCAAAGAGGATATCAATTCTCTTGGAAGCATTTCAAGTCTTCTACAACTAGTATCAAGTCGTCCAGGGGAATCTAGTCTTCTAGAAACTTTTAGAGTCTTCTAGAAGGATATACATTCTTTTTGAAGCAGTTTAAAGTATATTAAAGGTAGTATCGAGTCTTCTGAGAGCATTTCAAGTCTTCTATAACCCGTATCCAATCTTATGGAAGTATTGCAAGTTTTCTGGAAACATTTCAATTTTTCTATATGAGTAGTATCAAGTCTCCTAGAAGCATTACTAAGTCTCAGTTTAAAGTACATGCTCTCATAAAACATTCGCAGCAGATGCTAGAACACAACTGGTTAGAAAAAGATCAACAATTTCGAAAACTTAGGGTGCGTAACTTATTTCTCTTTCTTTTTGCTTTTATTCTTTCCATCATTTAAACCACAATATTAAAATCTACGAAGAAAAATCCATAAAAAAATTAATTATTATGTACTTACTATATTGTTAAAATATTATTTCCAATAATTCGATACTTTGAAAAGTATCGATACCACGAGAGTATCAAGGAAGATGTAACATTCGAACTGAAAAAATTGACCTCAAACCCCGAAGATATACTTTGAAGAATGATTCTGGGAAGAGAGTGGATTCCAACTCAATCCACTTAGGTTAGGTTGTATTTAATAGAGCTGGTTTGGGTTCTAGAGTTGGTTTGGGTTCAACGTCTTCGAAGTCGTTATTTCTTCGTTTTCTTCGTTAATATTGTTAATGATATAGAAGATGTAATTCCAAATAGCCATCTAGCATAAAATCTTGTTATTATAGATTGTTGGGTTGGGCTGAACCATCAATCTGGACACAGCTCAGCCAACCCAACCCAACTAGTTAACACTGGCTATTGGTTGAGGAAAAAGTATTAAAAGTACTGTTCATTTTACTTGAGATTGAGCTTGGATTGAACCTTTTTTTTTGAAATTTCACTTTTTTTACATCAAAAACACACATACGTATTGTCAAAAACGCGCACCTATGTATGGTTAGGTCACAGAATGTAATTTCAGTGAAATTTTGTTGATAAAAATCGTAGATTATTACCTTTATTTTTGGAACCCTGTCAACATGACAGATTATAAGCAGTTTATTATCGTTTGATAGTCTATTATTTTTTTATTGGTGGTTTTGATATTGTTGATAAAATAGATATGCTTGTTTGAGCTCTATCGGAAAGAGTCCATTAGATATTTGTTTATGACAAAACAGATGTTTGCTAACAATTGGTTCAACCTCTTATATTGCCTTTGTGGATAATTCGTATATATCTGTTATAGACTATTTGTTGTATTTATGACCAGTAGCTCTTTTACTTCCCCCTGACTTTATCGCCGAACATGCCGAATTTACCAATCTGTGATTGCATTAACACAGCTGGTCGAAGAGTTTTTCGATGTAACCCCGTTTTGAGAGAAAAAAAGGATAAACTTTCGACATTTAATGCTGGATTTTCTGCTCCTGCTTTCGTGGATTTTCCAGTTTCTCGTTGAGACAAGATTCCAAACAGGCAAAATTTTGTTATCAGACTGATTTATATAGTTTTAATAAGCATTCATCTTTACTTGATTTATGTTTTTTATGCATTCTGTTATCTATATTTTGTATATTTGTTTTAAACGATTAGTTTCGTGACTTCATTCACTATGCGCAAGACATTTAATTTATTTGAAAGCATTTGATAATATATTTGTTGTATATGTTGATGTCGTATAATAAGGTTTTATTTACCTCGATGTTTTTCCGAGTGCAGACTATCTATGTTTCATTAAAAGTCGAGAAGAAGAATCAAGAAGAATTCTGTTGATACTTTTTTAATTTAGAAATTAGTGTTCACTGTAATGATATACATAATTTCTTCTAAAAAGGGCTTAAATATTGAAACGGCGTTTCCATGAAAATAGTAAGATCAAGTACTACCAGTACTAATACAACGGCTGTTCTCTCCATCTGTTTCTTCTTTTTCTGTATCTGCACTATGCTCATTAATTACCTTCTCAAAACAATAGAGAAAAATATGTATTTAGTAAATATAAGAAGGTATCCAGATGATAAATTAATTAAAACTATAACAAAATACTACTAAAGAAGACTAAATTAACTAAAAGAATTAAATCACAGAATTCCTTCCCGCTTATTACGTTAAATCATGCAGTAGGTACCTGGTTATTTTGTGGAACTAAAACGGTGTGAATGATCGTGTAAATAGAGGTTGTGCCATATTAGGCCACAGATTTGTCGAACAGGTATAAGACCGGACGTGATTTAGCCACAGGCTCAGGGATTACCGAAGCGAGCCGGCACTGAATTATTTATTGATCTGTACGCGGCGATAAAATTTACAATTCGGGCGTCGCGACGCCGACTCCGCCCTGGGTTTTAAGCCCGATTTACACGGCGGCGTCCCGTTTTATTGTAGAACCGCGAAAATATCCGGACCGCATTTCCATCCTCGGTGCTTTTGCGTTCGAACGGAAGCCCCCGGTTCTGAGAAATTGGATTACCGAATGTGCAATACGACGCATACCGATGAAGGAAACACCGATTTGTTTTTTACTATTTATTAAAAAAAAATAAGAAGCCGGGAACCCCGTTGAATTAAACATCCCCTATAAATTTATTTATGAATAAGGAAAAGTCTGGTATAACGGGAAGCTTTTAAAGATTATAAAATGTACATTAACCGTGGTCTGGGTGTGAAAATAAGCACGACAACCGTAATCTGTTTATTTCGTCTTGCCCGAAGGACGACGGGCGTTGCCGTCGCGGTAGAGTCTCCTCATAATTAAGATTAATATAGAGCGAGCATTGCATTAGGATAATTGTTGCCGTTTTAATCCTGTTAGGATCCTTTGGAGCGGGACGGGTAATTACTTGAAGACACCGCTGGGACCGTAGGATTATCGTAGCCCGCTTAACTGCTTAATAATACCCACTGAAAGAATGCAAAACTCTTTTCTGGTTCTTGATAATGGTAATAAGAAAATTTTTGAATTCACTTTGAAACGATCCAGAAACCTATTTAAACTAATTAAGAAAAATTTCAGGATTTTTTTTTACAAACTTTTTTAAAAGAGTTTTATATAAATTTTATTTTATTAATGAAATTAATTTCACACCCTAACGACAAATTCGTAATAGACAAAAATCATATCTACTTGAAATTCGTTGGTTTGCCAATCTCGCTGCAGGCGCCTCCACCTTTTCTACTTATTCGGGTGTTCTCGCTTTATGTGATCTTAACCAATTTATTTTCACATAAATATTTAATTAAATTAAATTTTTTATTTTCTGATTTTTTTTGATTACGCACCCATCCTTCGACATCTGAGGATAGTGGTCATACCACGTTTCAATTTTTCTGCTTGGTATGAAATGTTACTGTAAGTTTGTAGTCTACAACAATTGTATACATATTGAATAGATTGCATAGCCGTAAAAAGTTTACAGATATGTGTGAATATAGGTTAAGAACCGGTTATAACCAGTGGTAGCAGTTTTTTGCTATATACGTTAAAATATACGTTATATGCTTGTGAGATAAAGTTCTTTAGAAAAATTGCTTTTTAACCATGTTCTGACATCAGGATATGGGGATATGGGACCTGAGCACCCAGATCAACCGTAAACAAACCAGGTGAGAAAATAAGTAGAACATTTTTGAAATTAGAAGAAAATGATGTCCTTAAAGAAATTAATAATTTGTCAGTTTGATAGTAAAAATTTCAAGTGGATGTGAAAGAATGCATTGGGAAATTTAGAAAGAAAGACAAAAATGCAAGTCATTTATCATTTTTGATAAGTCGATGTCGGGGATGTAGGAGTTGCCTTTCCGAAACTTAGCTTGAACCATCTAAGGGTAAAACCACCTCAAAGGAAATTTGGAAGGTTCCAGAAAATCATTTTGAACGAAAAAGCATAGCAAATCACTTATATCTACGTAGAAAATTGCTTTGTGTAAAGCTATAACCGGACGACTCTTTACAAAGTCATTTCTTAAAATTTGATGTGACAATGAAGGATTTAAAAGATTCTGGAGCTACTTTGGAGAACACAGATGTAGCATGTCATTTATTATTAACCCTTCCGAGAAGTTATGACGTTATTGCAACCACTTTATGACTGATCGATAAAGAAAAATTAAACGTAGAATATGTAAAAGAAAAATTATTAAATCACGAAATGGAACCTTAAATAAACAACGATGAGAATGTAGAAGAAAGTAAAATAGAATTGGAATGAAAACCCTAACAAAAATGAAAAATGCAATAATGAAAAATCAGATAAAGTTTTTAAATTTAATTGCTATAATTATGGAAAAATGGGCCATAAGGAAAGTGAGAAGCCCATATTGGAAAGAAAGAAGGTGACAAAGAAGAAGAGAACAAAATTGCTTTTATTACTTGTGAAAATACATCCAACATTGGTAACATCAACAAAGTAGAATTTTATTTAGATTCAGGAGTCACTTGTCATCTAATACACACCAAAAATCCTTTCAAAGGGAAATACCTTTACATTCATCAATCATAAAAAATGTAGTCAAAGCAGGACAAGCGAGCCAAGCTGATTCAAAAGGAAACTTCGAAATAGTTCTAGGAACAATACATAAATTGGAGCATTAAAAGACGTTTTGTATGTAAGAGATTTAAGATGTAATCTATTATCTATACAAAAGTTGACAAGCGTAGGAATAGAAACAAAATTTGATGATTCAAAAGCTGTGTTGTTAAAGAACAGAAACGCAATTGCATTTGCTAAAAAAAATAACCTATACAAAATTCAATTTGAAATAAATCAGAAATTTGTAAATATAATGGAAAATGAATTACAAGCGAAACATTAAAAAAGAAAAATTAGAAAACAATGAAATGGATGAAATGAAGAAAGAAATTTGCAAAGAGAAAACTAAATCGCCTCATACACAAAAAATTAGTCAAAGGAGTATACATAAGGAGTATCATAAGGAGTAGACATTTATAACTTGTACACACCGATATCTGTGGACTAATAACTCCTAAGACAATGGTAAGAAATACTTTAACATCTTCATAGATGACTTTACACATTTTGTGGTAACATGTCTAATAAGTCAGAAAATTGAAACACTAGAGAAATTGAAAGAATTTGATGAGAATTTGCATCCAACCAGTCATTTTGAAAAACGGACTTCAATTTTGACATATGACAACGAAACTGAATATATATCAAAAGAAATGAAGTGTTTTTGCAAAAAGAAAGGAATAAGAATGCAAAATACAATGATATATATACTCCGAAACAGAATGGGGTTGCTGAAAGGACGAATAATACGCTAATAGAAATATAAAAATTCAAAAAAAAATAAAATTAATATAGGGCGAAGCTGTATTATGTGCTACCTATCTTATAAATAAAATCCCATCTTTTATACCAAAGGACAACAAATTACCAGCGGAAAAAAATTAATTTCAAAAAATTAAAAGTTTTGGATGTGTTGCTTATAATTTAAAACCAAAACAATTAAGAAAGAAATTTGATGAAAACGCTGATGTTTGCATGGGGATAATATATACAGACGATTATCGAGAGATTATCAGACGATAATGCCTATCGACTTTAGCATCTGATAAATAAGAAGTTACTTTATGGAGAAAGCGTTGTGTTTGATGAAAATATTCATTAAGGTTGCCGATGCACTTAGAAAGCTTGTAATACCAAATAAAATAAGAAAGATGTGTAACAAAATAAACTTGACATATTTTGATCAATGTAACAATTGAGAAGGGGTGTATAATGTTTAAAGATAACAGTTGTAACAGCTTTGTTGTATACGTGAAAATATACGTTACATACTTGTGAGACATAGTTCATCAGAAAAACTCCTTGTCAATCACGCTCTGCTATCACTTAGTGAGTCTTCTAACTTCAAAGTGCTAATTTTTCTGACATTACTACATACCATTGACTGGGATGCAGAGCTATATACTCCTGAAATAGATCTTGCTGTTAGTTTCTTTTGGGGTGCAAATATGATAGGACTGTTGCTGGAGTTGGTAAAGGTGTTTGCTCGTTATTGGCAACATCACTTGCTGGTAGAGGTAGCGTTCTTTTTAAATGATGATTAACAGTATTTCTTCAACAGCTTTATTCCGCTTTATTATAGAAGATGTGAAGCAACAATTGTAACATTCTGCCAGGGTATAATTTCTTGATAAGTATAAAATAACGACGGAAGTTTATTAATTATTAAAATCTATTAGCTGTACTAGTGTGCAAAGGTAATATCAAAGAAATTGTGTAACTGGAGGGACATACAACCATGAAAAGTTGAAACTAGCTTTTTTTTATTTACGGTGTCACACAGTCCAGAAAGGAGCGCGCAGAAATCGGACAGTCTAAATATCGGTAACTTACGTGGCCAGGAATATGCTAAAGTTTCCAACATAAGAAATAAACATAGCAAATATAACTTTCTTTCCGTTTCCAATAATCGTTGGAAATCATTTTTATTTAAGACCAAAAAAGATTATTTAATAAACTATTATTTTTGTTTATCAATTAAACTAAGAAGTAGAAACCTTATATGTATATAGCAAAGACATTCATATTTCGCGGTTTATTGAAATTATTTTTTTACGATCTCCTTGATGGCGCTTAAAATAGTGGGGAGTAATGCTTCTATATAAATATAAATTAAATAGTTTGTATGCATTCCACATGGCAGTAGGCTAAATTCTAACGCCCGCTATTGAATGTGGAGTGTTACAATTGTTACTTCACACCATCTCTTAATTGAAATATGTCAGATATTAATTTTATAATGAATTTAACATTTGAGAAAAACTATTTAACATAATCTTATCCAATGATTTTGTAAACATGTCTGCAAGTTGTTCATTTGTCGGTACATCTATTTCACTATTTGAAATATTATTTCTCACAAAATGATACTTATGTCGACATGTTTTAAACATTTGTGATGTTCTGGATTTCCTGCATTCTTTATTGCTGACTGGTTGTCTTGATAAATTAATATTGCATTGCTTTTGTCGTTCAATAAGCCCAAATCTCTCGTTAAACTTCTTAATCACGGAGCTGCACATGCGGCAAAACGCAATACTACATGCTCAGCTTCAATTGAAAATAGCGATACAACACTTTGTTTTCGCGAACACCACGATACTACATTGTGAAAAACTTTGAATACATAATCGGTTGTTGATTTTCGATCATTTATATCAATCTGCATCAACGTAACCAATCACGGCGTTCTCTTGTACTCTATTATAAATTAATATCATATTTACTGTCCTCTTGATACATCGCTAAACACGTATTAGAGCAATCCACAACTCATTATTTACGCAATGTTGATATCGACTTAATATATTCAGTTATTGATAAATCTGGCCTGGTCGCTATGGCTGCATACATTAATGATCCAATTAGTTTTCTACATCTTGTTTCTAGTTCTTGTCTTTGATTTTTTTATTGAGTTCCATCTTGAAGTTTTTATCCATTGGTGATCCAATCGGTTCACAGTCTTCTTCCTTTTTTTCTTCATCACGTAATAATTTCATTAATGAAATCAATGTCACTTTTAATAATGTCTAATAATAGTGAAGAGGGCGTAACAGCTACACTCAATTCTAACTGTTCGGACATACTTTAATCCATATAGGGTCGGTGTGAATAATTTACTGGGGTAACTCGGACTTTGCCTATCGATTGGCAATTATCGCGGTACGGGACTCTCTCTCCAGGTCGCACCACTAGAGAAGAGGGGGCGGCAGCAGCACGTCGAGACCAGCGTAATTGAAGGTGAATTATTCAAGCGGAGGGTCGAGCCGTAATTTTAGACATGAATGGCCTTAATTATTCACATTGTTTCACAGAGGTACATTTTTCATGAGAACCACGGCTCTTATGTAAACTCGCGAAATCTCTCCACTAACACCGTTACCAATAATCACATTAACGAGAAATTTAAAAAAAAATCAAAAGGAAATCTTGATTTTGTATGAAATAAAAAACACAAAGAGAAAGGAAAACTTTATTGCATATAATAGAGTTTTCCATTCGGAGTCGAAAAGGGACCCGTATTCGTTGCGTGATGAATAAATGTTAATACATTCTGACAGAGATGTAGAGGTCCTTTGGGAACGGCAAGATATACATTCAGAGGTGTCAACTGCGATATGTGTTGGATATTCAACCCCCTTACGGTTTTTGAAACAAGTTATGCAAAAGAATACGAAAAAAATAACGATTTATGATTTATAACATTGTTTAGTTCAATTTTTATTTATTATATCATTATTAACACAGATAAATTAAACTTTCAATGACATTTTCAATTCTCCCTATTGCTTTTTGATTAACTTCTCAAAAAGAGCAATACTTGAGTGTTTCATATATAAGACAGTACTTGATAGCGAACGGTCACTACTTCGGTCATTCATTGTAACTTGTTACTAGCTTTTACACCAATTTTTTGTCATCTGAAATATGAGTTGATAGTTTTCTTAAATATTCCGCCAGTTCTACTACTAGTTTTGTCGCACTTTCCAGGTATGAAAATAAATTTAAAAATTTTTGATTTTGATAAATGTTATTTTCGTTATTGTTATGGATTTTGTGATATCAGATTGTCAATTGGAGGAATTATTTAAAAATGGTGATTTTCGACTTGTTTTTTTCTTCTAATGGAATGCCATGCTAAGACTTAAGAATTCACTTCTTTCCCCATCAAAAAGAAAATAGCCATTTTAATGTAGTAGCCTATAAACGTTTTACACTCTTAATAATTTATTATTTACATTATTCTTTGAACTACTTCAGCAGCCAAGTACCCACCTAATCTGATGGAAAACGTGGATGATATCATCAAGTTGCTATACTATTTGAAATGAGATACTACTGCTATATTCAATAAGACATTGTTGATTGCGATATGGATTAAACCATCTCTTATCAATCACCACCTAGACTAACTAAATAGTGTCAAGTTATCCATAAATCCTAGCTTACCCTTACAAATGCTAAATATTCATAAATATATATTAACATATTAAAGAAATTAAAAAGAACTCCACCTCCAAACAAAAGGTGTTTTCACCCTTAAAAGTAAACCATTCCATAATAAAAAGCCGCTAAGGGCTGCAGCTTTGCTGGTGTTTTGAAAATTGATAAAAAATACTTTAAATTGTGTTCTACTATAGGGTAGAAGATGATTTAATATCAGGGTGAAACACCCTTTTTTTCTGTGGTTAGGGTTGAGTTTTGTTAACAAATGGGGGTTGTAAGCTGTTCTTGAGGGTAAGAGTATCCCGAATATGACATTTGGTGACCAAAATCCAATTAGTTATGGAGTTATGAATATTTCAAGTTTGTGACTGGGATTTATGGATAACATCTCATCTCTGGAAAAATGTTTATTTACAGATAAATATTGTTCTTCTTTAAACATTGATTTTCCTATATTTTTTATAATAAAAATTCATAGAATTCGAGTAAAGATGTTATTTTTCAAAAAGGATTTATTGTTCCTTCGAAATAATTTAGCAATTTTTGAAGATTTAATTAGATAAAATTTGTGGAATTTAATTTTTTATGTAAGACTTAGCTACAATTTTGTTGAAGAATGAAATGAGATAGCATTGATGCTTCTCGAGTTATAACTGAAAAACTATGGAAGCAAACATCAAGATAAGAAAAAAATATAAAAGGTCATAAAAGAAATTTGGTATAAGAACGCGAAACCCTTTGTTTTTTATTATATTGTGTTACAGTTTTATTTTGAGTTATGTTTGTGTACATACTAATACATTTATCACGGGTTGATGGCATTGTTGTTGCCAAAGTTAAGTAAATTTTTGATTTGTAGGTTGGTATGTAAATGTTTCTTAATTTCTTGTTATGTGAAATGTTGTTAATGTTTCTTGGTGATCGTCATTTCAGGCTTTCGTTTTTCAGGTTTCGTATTTTTTCTTTCTTGGGAAATCCTTATATTAGCATCATCTTCCGACCTGTTATTCGACTCTTACTGGCAGTATTTAATAAGAACACAAAATCCATCAAATGTACTGATATCCTCTGGTGGCGCTTCTTGTTGGAAGAAGAATTGATAAAAGACTGGAGAGGTAGCAGGAGAGGTCTTTTGTTGTTTAACTCATTGACAAAACTTATTTACTATTGCACACTGTTTTACTATCGATATGATTGAGTACATTTTTCAAAAAAATCTTTTCTTCAATTTCTTTATTGTTGAGACATAATCCTCCATTACGGAATACCATCGTATTCGGTGTGATGTTTGCTTGGTACTGCACATTGCGCAGCTGCATGATGTTGTATGAATTGGCATATGGTTGCATTGATCATATCTAAGTTCAAATGGAACATTTAGTGTCATCTTATTTGATGGTATTGCAGGTAGAATACTTCTATTACTATGTTTAGTACTTCAAATTAATCCCAAAACAATAGCAATTTGAACATTTTTAACTTATACTCATTGGTCATCACATCAACGTCGACTAAATACCAAATTTTTCTATGCCACTACTTTTTGAATTTTCTGTTAATTTCATAAATTGATTTGACGACATGTTCATCTTGTCACCATAGCCCATGTGACTGTTGTAGTCTTTTACAATAGTTGGACAAATAACATCAACTTAAGTGCCATCCTTTCTTTTCTTTTTACATTATGTGACAACTTTTTTATACTTGCATTTCAAATAAACAAAACTCTTCTTTTCAACTTTTTGTCTGGAATTATTACCTTAGTTGTATTGCAAATCTTTTTGCAGCTGCACTGAGAATGAATTAAAATTATCAAAATAAATGTGAAAAAGGTCGCCTTTTCAACTAGGTTCCATGTCAGATCTTTCATCACTCTTGGTCCCAAATTTGTGACAAAAAAATATATTTTCTTAACGAACTACGCCCCTTAAAACGAATCATGGATTCGTCGATTGACTGGTACTTACTTGGCAATACAACTTGATAATTTTGCAGTTTATGTGTCGATTCAATAAATGGTCGTAGCATATACAATTTATCATAACCTGAAGTCCTTTTCTCAGAAGTAACAAAATTATCTGATATATGAGCATTGCTAATCAACCGACCAAAACGATTTCTTGACATGGAGGAGCTTGTAAAATCTCGTAACTCGACTTTGGAATACCAATAGTCCTTATAACTCCTTAATCCCATAAGTAGATTAATACCTATAAATTATTTGATGTCCTTTGAATCAGTTTGTTTGTAACGATTGCTAGATCCTTCACTTTTCTGTGTTGCATATGAATTGGTTTGAAAACCAATTTCTTTCAGCAATATGGTGCATTGCCTTACTAGATACAGAAATAGCTTTGTAGATATGTCAACATATTCTGGTATTTTGGAGCCGCTTCTTTCTAAAAATTGCGGTTTATTTTCTCAACAATTGTCAACACATGTATCCAAGCAGTATGTTTAGACCATGTCTCTTTATATTTGATGAAAGAATATCGTCGTCATCTTCCCATTCCTCCTCAATGTCTTTGTCATATTTCCCATTCCTCCTTAATGTCGTTGTCAAGCATAATTACATCACTTAGGCCCAGTTTAATCATCTTTGGTTAAATATAACTATTGGATATTTACCATAGTTACTGGTCATATGGCCAATCATGGTGAGTGAAATTACAGTAACCATGGAAAATATCCAGTAGTTAAATTTAACCAAAGATGAATAAACCAGCCCTTAGTATTTATACGAATAATATACGAACATCACGTATCCTCGTTTTGTTATAAGAAGTTGATTTTTGTCCGGAAACAGTAAATAATCTTATATTCCTGGAGATTACGTAGTAAAACCACAGTTTTTCTAGTTTCCCATTATAAACATTAAAATTTCTCACATATTTTATTTTCGAGACGTATACTATATGTATAGTAGTTTAAATCTAAAAAATATAAAGTTACCTGACATTTTATAAAAAAGACTACAAGTTTTTCAACACAATTACGAAACGAAATTTACTCCGTAATAAACTTGAATTACATGAAAGTTAGTGTGCATCTTTCTTTAACCATGGTTCCTGGTCATTATATCAGGAACACTCGGAAACAAAGGATTAAACTTGTTCATGCAGTATTCCCTGATTCTCTGAACAAATGACTGCTAGGACAAATTTTTCATAAGAAATCGAGTAATTCGAGAACAGAATCAAGACAAATCCAAATTTGTAAAAATATAAAACCAGAAATGGTAGAAATCTGAAAATAGTTTAGTCCAAGAGAACGCAGTTGCTTATGCTTCCATTTGATTTCTCTTTCTTTTAAACTGATAGTAAACTGATATAACTATATCTGACTTATACATGGCTTCACACTAAACAATCACTTTACTTACAAAATAGTAGATAATTAATGTATTTTTAATTCAAGTAAATATCTTGAGGTAATTTTCTTTTGTGTCGGCAATGGATATTCTTTTCACTGAAGTTGTATGACTGTAGTACTTCTGTGTCTGGTATGTGTTCGTGAAATCGGGTAGCCATTGTCCTCTCTAACACTGTCGATTTTTAATATGTGCTATTGTTGTTCGTTAGAAATATACCATTAAGCATCTAGTGCTATGTGTTTTAGTTTGATTTGTAACGTCTAAATTTAGGAAACATAGCTAAACATACGTGTGGTCTTACAAATTCGAACAGATTTACTCTTTGGTGTGTATCGTCTTCCAAAATAATCTTGTGTCAAGGAGTAAGCCAGGATATATTACAGGTTCGTCCAAATCGTCTGATAGTTTCCATGTTATCAGCTGAATTCTCAAATTTTCATAACTTAAGTAGCTGTGTTTCCCTCCGTTCACATTTTTTGTACCATTTATGTATAATTAGCAAAAAAACATAAAACTTTTATTATTTTAAATGATCTTTAGACAACATTGTTATTCAAATCTAAATTAATATTATGTTAATGTTTTTCATTCAAAAATACATTAATGTGTACACAACGAACACACGACGTAGTAATTTGGTCGTTATAACCAATTAAAATTAGGGTACTTGGGTCGAATATGGCAATCCGGAGAATATGGACACACGCCCGTTTCTCAATTACTAACGCTAAGACGACGATTGTGAGTACATGTATTAGATAGTCTATGTATGTGCAGGCGAGATTAGCCCAACCCACTCCATGCTTAATAAAGTTCCTCAAATTTAATGCAGAAGTAACGACACTTCGCTGTTAGTATTTTGCAATTATAAGCATTTATATTATATTATATTTTAGTAGTAGTTTTAATAGTATGTATTTTACATATATGCTATTAAAACAGACTAATTAATTCTATTCTTGTACTTTTTTATTAAATCGAAATTTCACGGTAACAGAGTACGAACTATCATCCAATAACTATAATATCAATACAAACTGCTGTGGTAATCGCGACCGCAAAGTTGTTTGCTGCTAGGTAACGTATACCAGCTGAAGTGCTCCCTAAGGATGAGAAGCAATTCGAGCAATAACTTGTTTGTTTGTAGGTCGATTGTCTATCGATTTAAAGTGTAGATTTAGTGTTGCTATGTTATGTTTGGTCCTTCTATCAAGAGCGCATCATTTAATGTAACGTTGTAAAAAAACAATTTATATATATTAATGGCAAAAAAAAAACTAGAAAGTTAAATCAATTTCTCTAATAATTAATTTGAAGGAAGCTATGAAGAACGTTATTACAAATAAACTTAAATATGATACGTTTAAAATGTAGTTCATATTTTTTGACAACTATATTTAATTGAATGCGTTTGAATAAAGTGTGTGTCGTTTTTATCTTAAATCAGTACATTTTTTTCATCTGCAATATTTATGCAAAATTTAATTTTTAAGACTATCGTGTCGATCATTTTCTGCTGATTCTACTGTTATCTTCATGAACATCTAATTCCTAACACCAGAAAACCAAAAAAATTTTGAATAAGTAAAACATTGATTTCATCAGTACTGTTATAATTTTCATTTGGAACATCGTTTACGTTAAATGCAGTATTATGTTTGAGAATTTTGTTTAATAGTATAAGTAATGTATATACTCAACTCTATATTACTTATAAACAAGTTATTACCAACTGGGCTATTTTAATCACAGTCTAAATGCTAACGATGGGTTGTATTGGTGTAATGGTTAACAACAATTCTCCAAATTTAATTTCGTACTTCTAAATATGATACATTATTAAAAATAAGAATGAAGAATGTGGAAAAAATTTCACAAAGTCTTTATTCTCTACAAGAAGATTCTCACTGATGAGACCATGGCAGGCTCGTATTTCGGTTACCTGATTCTACCATTAACAGCCATTCCTACATTAAGAATTGTGAAAGTGTTCTTTACGTAAATGTTTATTACATGAAAGAAAAGTTTTCCAGTAGTTAGAATTCAAATAAAATCATAATAAACTATATCTGCTGAACCGGTTATTTTTGTTTTGCTAATCGGATGTTACTTAAATCTTATGACACGAGATTGATATATTTCGAAGTAGTAGACGAGAACTTTTTCGATTGTAAATTGTATTTTGTAATAAATCCCATTAAACTTAGTTAGAAAGTAGTTTCCACTATCATCGGAAATGCTTGATATACTCAACATGAACCTTTTAAGAATTGTAATGTGTTTACAATAACTGTACAACTAGCTGATTGTTTTGCAAATTACGCAATTTATTATTATCATAATTTAAATTTGGGAAATGTAAATATACTTCCAATAAACAAATATGGCAAAACTTGTTATTTTACGTTATAATTCTCGATTTAGTTTTGCTACAAATTTGTCTATGACACTTAATCAACCGTGGTATTTTGAACTTCGTGTAATCTGATGTGTGTATTTAAGCTTAACTAAAAGGTATTGTTGTATACGTATATGTATCTATATGCACTTGTTAGCATATTCCTTTATACATTATCAAGGGCCCAAGATATTCCAGATAAGTACATGAGAAATGTTAAATATTTGTGTTAATTTTCTAGTGCTTGTAGTTGGGTCATTATCAACTTCATGAAGACAGCATCCTCTATTTCAGTAGTTGTTACAGTTTTTTTTGTTCCAGTTAAATAATTCGATTTTTTGAAGCTCCCGGTTTCACATAGCCGATGATACACATTGGCAAATGTTCGGACATCAGGGGTTACTCGTATCATATTTAAACATAGCCAAACATGAAAATGATAATTTATTAATTAAATAAAGAACTTGAAAGAAAACTAAAAATATTATAAAATTTATAAATTCTAGTATTGTTCGAAATGCCGCCGTCTTGCCAAGATGCACGCATCTACTCTTTGCCTCATGAACTGGCAAACTCTCTCAAAGATGCGAGGCGTATTTCGAATAGTGTTGAATGCGTCACTTATTCTATTTTGTAATTGTTCCACTGTGTAGCTTGGAGTGTCGTTGAGGTCCTTCTTGACCTATACAACGATTAGTGAAACATTGATTTAAAAAATTCCTGACTTCCAAACTAAAATGAGCTGGCGCATCATCGTGCATAAACCACATTTGATTTCTTAGAAGTAGCGACACGTCTTCTAATAGCACTGGTAATTCATTTTCCAGAAAATAACAATAATATTGTCTATTTGCCTTGTTGGTAAGAAAAATGGTCCTATCAAGTAATCCCCAATAATACCGGCCCACACATTTAACGAAAACCGAACTTGATGATTAGTATCATTTACTCTGTGGAGATTCTCATCGGCCCAAAAATGGTTATTATGGACATTTCGAATGACATTTCTAATGAAACATGCGTCATCACTAAATAAAATTATACCCCCAAATAATGAATTTTCGGTCAACATGTTTACAAACCACTCACAAAAGTTTAAACGAAATTGAAAGTCGCATGGGAGTAAAGCTACTTTATTCTTACCATACCTTTGAATATGGTAAGAATAAAGTAAGTTCTCTACCAAAATCTTCCAGACAAGTACATGAGAAATGTTAAATATTTGTGCTAATTTTCTAGTGCTTGTAGTTAGGTCCTTTTCAACTTCATGAAGAACAGTTTCCTCTATTTCAGGAGTTCTTACAGCATTTTTTGTTGCTGTTAAATTATTCGATGTTTTGAAGATCCCGGTTTCACATAGCCGATTATGTACAATGGCAAATATTCGGGCATCAAGGGTTACTCCAACTGGATATTTATCTTGATACATTCTTTTGGCTTCACGGGAATTGCCATTGGCAAGTCCACACACAAAATGCATTTCTGCATATTCTCGATTACCAAATTCAACCATAATTTATTTTTTACGAAAAATTAAAAAAAGTTAATTAATGTTTAACGGCGCTAACTGACGCCAAGCAAATAAGTTTATATCAATTGTCGCTGAACAAAATTAATAGCGAATATTCTTTTAACAGATTCTGTGTTTTAAGCTTCTTATTTGTATTTGTGACTCTTTTTCTCAATTATTTTCGTATCTACCACCATTTGGTAGATACGAAAATAACGTATCAAACCAAAAAGTTGAGGAAAAATATAGGAAGTTTAAATACGATATGAAAATTCATACAGGGTGATTTTGTCATTGTATTGTAGAGATTCGCAAACATTCGGTGTATACCAAATTTGAAATAATTATTCAAAAAAACACCGGAGATAATCGTAAAATTAAAAAAAAATTTTAACTTTACTACTCGTAGTGACCACATGACGCATTTTTGACCACATATTTATTAGCATTTTTTTCCTATTTTATCGAGTACTACCGCCCCCTAAAATGTCGCTCATTAACACCCTGTATAAAGATTTAAATTGAAGATAAAATTAGGCTTAAATTTAAAAAATTGATAATTTTTTAATGTCTTAATGACGTTGGAACGATCACTGTAGGCGTGAATAACAGATGTATTCGGAAATAAATTTTGTTTTTTCTTTTAATACATTGCTTTTATACATTTACTTCTTTCATTTAACCGGAGAAGTGTTCGTACATAAAATGAAGTTTATGTTTCTAATTGCGTAATATTATATAAAAAATTGTTTTGTACATTTTTCCAGTAGAAGGGTATCTTGCAAATAAATGGTTTAATAGAGCAAACTGTAAGTAAAGCTGCTTTATTACAGCACTGACTCTGAAATTAAAATCTCTTTATTGTACTTGTGAAAAGCACAATCCAATTATGTTCGAGACTATTTCATTGCATCTGTCTGTTTTCTCGGTTTCCGTTGCTATAAATGTAGTAGATGTTCATAATTTTCACTCATAATTTATTAAATTTACTTGCAGATTATAAAATTTTATTTCATGACAATTTTTTCACAATTTGATCGATTGTGTTTATACTTTAAAAATTAATTGTTGTTATTAAATTATGTTATTTTTTATTATATTAACTGTTTATAAGAACAACATAATAGACGATGATTTCTATTCTTCTAGTTTAGACGATAAACTAGACTTCCAGACAAATTCAATTACTGTAAAACCCTGTAACTAATTGATGCTGATGACTCCACACGCAAGGTGCTTAAAAAATATACACTACTTATGAAAAATATTTTTAAATAAACATTTTTTTCTAAACCTGCATTCAATTAGATTTGTTGTATAACTTTCTTCTTAATTTCTTCTGTGATGTAATTACGATTTGGTGGTATTTTTTTTACAATCAATTTAATCTCATTAATATAAATTTATTCCTTTTGTCATTTTATTCAGACCGACTCTTTATTAACAGCAAAGAGTAACTGAAAGCAATAAATCTCTTGCCAAACAGCAGTTGAAGGTTTCGTTATTTTTGCTTAAATTGTTTAAAAATATTCATAAACCGTTCCATCACAATCCTAATCACTTTTTAACTAAATTTTAAATAAATTCAATGCTACCAAAGATCAACTATTATGACGATTTACAGATTTAATTTACAGATACAGCGGCTTATTCCGAATATTTGAAAATGGTGTGAACTCAACAGGAAATGAAATTCCCCTTGGAAACTCAGCATACTCAACATAGATTTGCTCATTCTACCTTTAGCTGAAATCACATTAGTTGTGGCGCAACTTTATGCAATTTACCAAGAATTCCGGGAGAAGATGTCACAAATAACAATTGCGATAAGGATAGAGTTAACGGTGAAACTAAGTCAAATTACCTTATTACCAACGATTTAAGTTAAATTTCAATATCGATTTTAATCGATAATTTCTGAATATAAATTCAGAATTCTATTGATTTCTATCTATACATTTTCAATTCCTTTCTATTGATTCCAATATTACTTTGTTTCTTATAAATGATACTCGCTGATTTAATTTGTCTGCAACTAAAACAATATAAACACATAATTCCGTTAATACAATTAGCAATTGAGCTAAATGGGAGAATCAAGTTAAATCAGACTAAGTAGTTCTATAAACAAGCGGCACAAACGTATTCCTTTCAGCATAATGAAGACGTTCTTGGAAATTAGTTTCACTGTAGATTAGGTTAGATTTGGTCTGACTCATAATTAGATTTTAATCTCCTTAAATACAATGAACAAAATGAGTAAAAGTGATAATTTTGATGATAAAATTAATGTGTCTTTCCTGTTCATAAATTTATAATTTTTTCATTATCGGTAAATATAAAGATGTCACAAAATAAAACTATTCTGGAACTCACAGATATCTTTCTTTAGTTTCTAGTCATTTTGCAGCTGGCATAAACAATTCACAACTCACGTGTATTCTATAACAATTATATTTATGTAGTTATCGCTATGTTAACAAGCCTGAAAAATGCCGGATAATTCCATACTGTAACTAGTGGGATCTAGAGATTTAATTAACAAGTTGGAGTTTCACTGTAAACATATAAAATTTTGCTTCTGTACCACGTTCCTAATTAAAAACTCCAAAATTTTGCCACCATTGAACGAGGTATCGATCCACTTCACTACCTAGTGTTACAATAAACCCAGAAAAAAGGTTAAAACTTATAAAATCCTAACAGTTCACTCATCATCAACTAATCATAACTAATTATATGTTTTCCACAAAATTTCAGTGATGATATTATCACTGTCGAACTACCATATGCTACTACTATAGTTTTAAAAAATGTAAAAGTACATTCTGCACTGGTGGATTAGAGTAAGGATGTCAACTAGTAACCATTTACGAAGTATTGAATTACTGTCACAATCTCCAACGTTCATATTTGCTGTTGATTGTGCTAATTAATAATTTACTATTATAGTCTTAACTTAGTTACTTACTTCATCTCCTACATATAGCCTTTCATTAAATAGAATTTTACGTGTCTCGAATTTTTATTATAACACCAGGCTCAACACGATGTATACATTATTCAATTCGCCCTATTATCTCCTATCGAAATCATGTTTGACATCGTATTTGGCTCAACTTGACACGCATAAACACCTAATCGGTCACCAATAACAAATTAATTTAGATTAAATCGATTTTAACTAAAGAACAATTTCAATTGAAATTTCGTGTCTGACTGAATACGAATGGCGAAATTCCGAATTTGAAATATTTAACAACTAAATAAATGTACCAACTGAAAGTCTTGTTTCCAATCACAAAAAGAATTTGGTACAATCATAAAGCAAAAATTGTAAAAGTATATTGTCGTTACGAATAAAATATGCAAAATTTCGGTTTTATGAATAACAGGAGTAAAACTCATTTCAATTAATTTAACCTATTCGCGATTTTCTTGCTAAATTATCTATATGAAAGGAAAAGTCTAAGAGAGCATTTTTGTTAAACGTTAATAGTAAAGTTTGTGATAAGGTTTAAATGTTCCGTTTTAAACATTACGAATAGAGGTTCTTGCTACAGATTTTATATTAAAGCTTTTTTCTCAAGTGTTCACATGACGCATTTCTTACCACATGTTTAATTTATTAGCATTTTTTCCTATTTTATCAAGTACTACCGCCCCCTGAAATATGTACATGTCGCTTATTAACACCCTGTATAAAGGTTTAAATTGAGGATAAAATTAGGATTAAATTTAAAAAAATTGATAATTTTTTAACATCTTAATGACGTTGGAACGATCACTATAGGCGTGAATAACAGATCTATTCTAAGAGAGCATTTTTGTTAAACGTTAATAGTAATGTTGGTGATAAGGTTTAAATGTTCCGTTTTAAACATTACGAATAGAGGTTCTTGCTACAGATTTTATATTAAAGCTTTTTTCTCAAGTGTTCACATGACGCATTTTTTAACACATGTTTATTAGCATTTTTTCCTATTTTATCAAGTACTACCGCCCCCTGAAATATGTACATGTCGCTCATTAACACCCTGTATAAAGGTTTAAATTGAGGATAAAATTAGGATTAAATTTAAAAAAATTGATAATTTTTTAACGTCTTAATGACGTTGGAACGATCACTATAGGCGTGAATAACAGATCTATTCTAAGAGAGCATTTTTGTTAAACGTTAATAGTAAAGTTTATGATAAGGTTTAAATTTTCCATTTTAAACATTACGAATAGAGGTTCTTGTTACAGATTTTATATTAAAGCTTTTTTCTTAAGTGTTCCGAATTTTGTTTAAATTTAAATGAATTATTTTTTTAAATTGTGAACTGATCACGATGACATTCTGAAGGCTGTAGAAAGTACAACGGAACATAAAAAAAACTTAAAAAAGTCGCTTAAACTGCGTTCTTTATATAAACTTCTGTCTATAAGAGAAATATATTGTATGATTTTCATTGTAATTATAAGAGAAACGCATTTTTGGAAATCTTGAAAACTCTACAGAAAAGCTTCTAGATCTTTTGCATATATTTATAATTGACCACAAAGTGTACAAATGTTTTTTGATAGTTATAAATGTCAGTAGAAGGATTTTAGATTAACAACTTTTGTTAATTATATTTATTAATTAATTAATATGACATATATTTATTATATTTATTATTACTTAATAATATCATTAAAAATGAGTCGGCATGGGAAGGGTTAGCTTTAGTTTCAGTTGAGTTGGGTTGGCTTTGGCTTTCAGTTGAGTTGGGTTTGTTTTAGTTTTCAATTGGATTCGGTGGAGTTTTGAGATTTGATTGTTTGGGTAACCCACTTTTGGTTTCAGTTGGATTGGGTTTTTGTTTGGATTGATTTTGATTTCAGTTAGGTTGGGTTTAAGTTGACTTTAGATTCAGTTAGGATGGGTTCGGTCTAGTTTGAGTTGGTTTGGCATTGATTTCGGTTGGGTTGGGTTAGATTGAACGTTTACTTTCCAAGACGGTCCCAAACACTACCCCTATAATGTTCCAAAGCGTCTAGACGCCCTTTTATCATTATGAAGATCATTAGCGATATACTGGCACTTTTTGACATCATTCTAAACTAGACGCATGAATCAGCTTGTTGGTTGTGTTGACTTTGGTTTTCAGTTGGGTTGGGTTGGATTGGGTTTGGTTTCAGTTTTAGTTAGGTTAGGTTAGATTTCCGTTTGCTTTAGTTTCAGTTGAAATGGGTTTGTTTGGGGTTGGATTGGTGTTCATTTCGATTGTATTGGGTTGGATTGGATTGAATATTTACCTTGTAAGACGATCCCGAATATTTACCAGAATGCGTTTACACGCTTTATCATCATTATAGCGATCATTAGAAAGATTCTGAATACTTGGGTTTCCTTGGGCCCAACCAAACTCAAGTGTCACCGCTAATCCAAATGGGCGTTGATTTCGGTTGTATTGGATTGGGTTGAAGAAGTTTTCAGAATGCGTTTAGACGGTTTTTCATCATTATAGGGATTATTAGAAGGATTCTGAACACTTGATTTGGTTAGGACCAACCAGACCCATGTATCACTAGCATACTCACCTGTATGCTTACTATTACCTGTATGTTTACGTATTAGCATACTCACCTGTATGCTAATTCAGATCGGCGTTCATTTGGGTTGGGTTAAATACAATACTTTTTTATAATAATAGGGATCACAACTGCCATCTATTATGGCAGTTGTGATACGTTTCACAATCTACAAATTTCAGTGCAGAATACTTAATAATAATGTAAGGTAAAGGTAATCAATAAGATAAGATCTGGTGATTTTGATGGTCATGACTTATGATGCAGGATCATGGCGATTTATCCATCATAAGACAGTAGGTGTTTTAAGCGATTTTAAATAAACTAAAATTAGAACTAACACTAGCACTAACACTAGAACTATCACTAGGACTATCACTAGGACTAACACTAGATCTAAAACTAGAAACTTTCGGGTTTCGCCGTGCGTTTTTTTTTTTGAAAAAAATAAAAAAAAGAAATAAAGATAAAAAAAAAGTTATAAAAAGTTCAAATTTTAGTTCAATTAACACCGGTCGTGAAAGCCTTCGTACTTATACGATTTTAAATAATTTACGATTACGAAATTGGCGTCATTTACATTACAGCGTTTCCATAAAAAACTCTTCATTCCGAAAATGTATTATTTATAAGGCTTCTATGCTACTCCCCCTGTCGTGAGATAAGTGTCCGATGTCGATTATTTTTCAAAAATTAAGGTAAGGCTGCCATGCCTGTCGAAAACACTTATTAAAAATGAAGGTTTTCACTGCCATTAAAAAGTACTGTAATTTCTTTATATGTTTTTAATCCAAAATTACCAATATCAGTTATCATGGTTCCAGCATGATAACACTTAGTCACACATTCTTGCTGGTAACAATATTGTAGAAAATTTCAGATTAAAAAGCATTTTATACGACACCTCACGACATAATCTTATTAAACCAGTGATTGTCATCAAAATATTTTGTTTTAGGAGAAGTTACAAATAAGAATTGTCGTATGTTGAGTTAGGTTGGATTGAATTGAGTTCTTCTAACTAAAACCCAACCTATCTGTAACAACTTTTCTTCAACTTTTAATCCAAAATGGCCAAAATCCGGTAGTCGCTGAACAATTTGGATCCAGCAAGACAGTGGTAAACAACACATTCTTCCTGTTGACAATGAATTCATAAAAGCTTTAAACAGAACCTAACCCAACCCAATAGTGCCGATATCTCAAAACATCTCAGATGCAAACTTTTTTTAATGCAATTCAGTGCACTCCAAATGATTCTGGAGCGTACAATCATTCATTCCTTTTATTTCTTGTGTTATAGTTGCGATATATCACCGTTTGCGTATTTATGTGTCTGATGTTTGAGACAGGAAAAATGGTTTTCTGCGTTACTCTTATCATATCTAAGGTTGTATCAAGGCTCATTCCCCAGATTAAGAAGATTCTTGAATTAAGAACATAATTTAGTGAGCTATGATATTTTGTGATTTTCATATAAGAACTTGTAGCGACTGAATAAAAAGTTGTGATAACCTAACAAATATTATTTGTTTTGTAATGGAAACGTCTTGTGTTAGTTGCGTTTGGAGTTTTTCACGCAAAATATCTCAGTCATTCATTGATAGTTTTTTAACATTTTAACATGAAGTTTTTGTATTTTTTCAACAATATTTGATATTTTGGAAGCAAAATCAAATTGTATGAATAGCTTTTCGCCTTTTCCAATTAAAATGTTTTTTTCAAGTACGTTGAACGGTTAGAAATAATTCAGAAACATCCACCCGTCTTTATAGCAACATATTCAAATAACTACAAGAAGTCATTTAAAATTAAAATAAAATCACTAGATCGCTACTGTGTTGATGAACAAAACAGTCTATCTTCAAAAAGCAACAATATGTTAAATAATGACCATGTTTATAAGGTGATCTACAAAGATCCATTACATACTACTCAAAAGAAAGTCAATAATTTCTTAAAACTTTTAAAAAATATTGATTTTATTAATAAAATAGAGTCAAAAAAAATTACTAGTTACAACGCCGCACGAATTAAAGCATATTTTTTGCCAAAGATACATAAGACTCACCACCTTATCAAGAATAATAGTGGAAAATTGGGATTTAGTTTCTAAATATTGTAATTGGGGTAAACATACTTTCCTGTTAGAACTTAAAGTTGTGTTTGCCACCTCAGTTTTCACGTTTGATTATATAAGTTAGCTATAAACTGAATGTACTCATATGGCTTCTAAAATATCACCGGTTCTGGATACTGGTTATGGATTATGCTATCGATGATAATTATTTACGATTAAATAATTATAATAAATAATTTAAAATAAATTCCATAATAGAGTTGATGATTTGATTCTGGGCGTACACAGGGATGATGTACTTGCATTTTTTAACAATCTTCTCCCAAGCATTAAATTTACAATTGAAGTTGAGACCAGTAAGGAGATTCCTTTCTTGGATACTAAAATTATCCGTTGTGATGCAAATACTATTATGTTTGATTGACAAACCATAACATTGGCCACAATGCCAATACAGTTACAAATAATAGTGACCCTTTGATTATAAAGAAAAACCTTAATTTTGTAAAAGAAACGATTATCAATAAATTATTGTTCTTCTTCTCTTGTATAACACTTCTGTAAATCAAATCATTAAACATCGGAAGATTCCTTTAAAGGGTTAAAGACACCACTAAAGCTCAACTTAACCCTCATCCGGAATCCGTTTCTAGAACAAAATCTGAACTTCATGCATCAAATTGACACAATGCCAACCAATAATTGTTTGTCTATTGCAGTATATTTTTTAAGATTGGGTTGTTGGATCATTCGAACAGACTTCGTTTTTTTATATTTTATTGAAAAGAAATTTTATGTAAATCAATCTGCAACCCATAATTTGATGCCATATTTAGCCGGTTTTGAAGAAATGTACTGTTTGAATGGTGACAGTAACAAAATCTCCAGGAATATACAACTGTTTCAACAATTGAACCCAATTATCAAAAACTAAACGAACAGTAGCCAGTTTATCTTGTTTGCCTTTTCTATGCTCTTTATCGTCGAATCGTAGACAACGGTTGATTTCCTTGAATCGACGAAAGGGCCGAAAAGCTCTTCGAACGATAAACACCAACTAATAATAAAAAGCATTTTATTGTTTATTTAATATATACCATTTTTCTCTCTACATTCTAATATATAGTACATACAGGGTGTCTCAGGTAACTGGTTCATTAGAACTTTTTTAGATTCCACTATTCGTAGAGGCTTGAAATTTTGGTAACATGAGTTGTTCATTCCGATCTATTAATTTAAAATATTTTCAAGATGGCCACCATTTCCGGTCTACCGGAAGTAGACTTCAACTATGTTATTTTAAATGGAATGCTATAGTTTTTATTACACCATTTAATTATGCATAAGAAAATATGTTGACTTTGATAACAGTTGTTGGTGCCTACCGTTTTTTATTTTCGAGTTATTTTGATTTTAAGTGTTTTTTGGCAAATATCACCATGCTCTTTACAAGCCCATATCTCAGCCAACGTTAACTCAAAAACGTTTTGCATTGGTGCGATAACTCTTCATATGCTGCTAAATAGATTGTCACTTGTTGTATCAGTATATCTTATACAGGCTGGTCAGAAATTGAGTTACCGTTTCTCTGTATTCAATTGCGTGAAAGTCGAAAATTTTAAATGGAACGCCCCATATTTTCATACCCTATCAGAAAGGAAATTTTATTCTCTACAAATTATCTATAAATATTCTTATACCTATTTATTATAGTTTTCTTGCTATTGAGGAATTTATCACAATCATAGGTAAAATGCTAGAAACCGTCTGTGTTTTTGTTAGCAGGCCATAACATTTTGACAGTTTTTTGTTTAATTTATTTAAATTATTATTAGTATTATTTCTACAATGAACTGAGATTGAATAAACTTTAGATTGCTAGCTGTAATTTACCAAAAATAACCAAAAGAAAACCGAATAAATGAAACAATGAACAACAACAATTTAATGATAAAAATTAAAATCAATAAGATAAAAGAATGAAAAACTGAAAATTACAATAATAAATTATGGGAATTTAATTCTTTACAAACTATTTAGATACTTTCCTGCGCCTATTTGTTGTAGTTGCCCTCATATTTGGAAATTAATGGACGCATGCAATATTGGAAGCTTCTTGTTTTTATGTTAGAAAGCCATGGAGTTTTGATAGCTTTTCAACCATATTTATGTTATTGTTATCATTACTTAGTTGTGTCATCACTTACTGCTGTTAATGTCTTTGAATATCATGGCGAATTATTCCCACGCCAACATTTTAAATTCGTCGTATATTCATGGCGGGTGTAATAAAGTTTTGGATAGGATAAGATACGTATCTCTTAGTTTTGGAAAGATCAAAATAACAAGAAAACATAAATTTCTATCACCAGCAGCTTAAGATAATAGAATAAATGTTTTGTCATATTTTATTGCTTTACCAAATTCTTCGGTAAGAGGTGCTTCGGTCGATTTAGATGAATATATTTTACAAAAAAGCACCGTAAATAAATAAACTGAACTCTCTAGGAACATCTCGCGCATCATTACGTCGAATATTACGCCATATCATTGTTTTTCATTGTTTCATTTATGCGTTCTTCTGCTGGTTATTTTTGCCAAATAAAAGCTAACAAACTCAAGTTTATTCAATCGCAGATCATTCTAGAAATAATACCAATGATAATTTAAATAAATTAAACAATAAACTGTCAAAATATCATAGCCTGCTAATAAAAACACGACAGGCTTCCAGCATTTTGTGTAGGAATTTGATAAAATACTCAATATGAAGAAAACTATAATAAATAGGTATAGCAATATTTATAGATAATTTGTAGAGAATTAAATTCCCGTTTAGATAGGCTAAAAGGATACGGTGCGTTCCATTTAAAATTTTCGACTTTCTCGCAATTGAATACAGCGAAATGGTAATTCAATTTTTGACCACGCTGTATAAGGTACATTGATATAACAACTGAAAATCTATTTAGCAGCATATGACGAGTTATTGTACCAATGCAAAGCGTTTTTGAATTAACGTTGGCTGAGATATGGGCTTGTAAAGAGCATGGTGATATTTGCCAAAAAACACTTAAAATCAAAATAACTCGAAAACAAAAAACTATAGGTACCAGCAACTGTTATCAAAGTCAACATATTTTCTTACGTGTAATTGAATGGTGTAATAAAAACTATAGCATTCCATTTAAAATAACGAAGTTGAGGTCTACTTCCGGTAGACCGGAAGTGGTGGCCATCTTGAAAATATTTTAGATTAATAGATCGGAATGAACAACCCATGATACCAAAATTTCAAGCCTCTACGAATAGTGTAACCCAAAAAAGTTCTAATGAACCAGTTACGTGAGACACCCTGTATACGCCTCCAAGTCGTCTACCCTATTCCCCCCTTCCCACATCTCCGCCACCTCGCCCCCATCACCTCCCTCATCCATCTTTTACCCTGGCCCCCCTCTCCCAAAACCTGCTTCCTGTCCATTGCCTCCTCCCTCAGCTCACTACACCCTCTTAGCATGTATTCCAGCGTCTCCCAATCTTCACTACACAGCCTACACCACCTCTCAACATCGTCCGCCCAGTATCTATTTCCCCTCTCCTCATTGCCACAGCGGTATCTGGCCACCAATCTCTACCCTTCATCATCCCCCTCCATCAACAAATACTTTGGCCGCTCTTCTATCATTATCTCCCCATACCTTTCATTGTATCTCCCTTCTCGTATCTGTGACCTTCTTTCCTGCCTCTGTGTATCCCTGTCCCTATCCCTCAGTTGCCTCCACATTCCGCCTCTTTCCGCTCTTCTGTTTTCGATGCCATTTAGTGAGTATCCCACCCTTCTATAATATTCTTCCCTGTCTCTGCCCATAGATCACCTCCTCCCCTTAATTTCCCTCCAGCACTCTCCCAGGATCTTGCTTCTATCATTTCCTCATACTTCACCGCTCTTCTCCCTGCCTCCACCCTTACAGCACCCACCTTAACCTCCTCCCTCATTATATACCCAGGGGTCTCCCTTACCAACCTCAGTACTCATCTCCAATATCGTGTTTGTATACCCTCCAGCAGACCTTGTTCTCTCCATCCCCATACTTCTGCGCCGTACATCATTGTACTCCTTACCAAGCCATCAAACATCACCTTTCTTTTTCCCACGTCCCTTCCAAAAGTTCTTTTTTTTGTTCCCATCCCCAAACCTGTCCCATTACTTTGTTCGCCCTTTTTGTCATCTCCCTCACATGCGCCCCGTCCTCATTACTTTCCGTGAAACCATATCCCAGGTACGTGTACTCTTTCACTTGCTCTATCTCACTTCTCTGCCACTCACCTCCACTCCTCCTTCCTTCTTCTCCCCCTTTGCAGAACTTCATTATCTTTGTCTTCTCGACGTTTACCTCCAACCCCTTCGCCTTAAAATATCTTTCCAGGAACCTCATCATCTCCTTCATTTCCACTGCCTCTCTAGCCATGATCATCAAATCGTCCGCATAGGCCAAGGCGTGCCCTTTGTTAATCCTATCACCACACCACTCATTTGCACCTTCGCAAGTCTCTTTTCCAAGTCCGCCGTATATATTGCAAATAGTGTGGGACTAAGCAGGCAGTCCTGTCTCAATGTTTTTGTCGTCCAGAATACCTCACTTAACACTTCCCTCACTTTAACCTTGACCATCGTCTCCCTGTACATCTCCTTCACCCCCCCTATCAGTTGTTCTGTGATACCTCCCCTCCTCATTTCCTCCCAGAGCTTCTCTCTATCCACGTTATCGAATGCAGCCTTCAGGTCAATAAACAATCCATATAGCTTTCCCTCTTCTTGTTCAACCCTCTATCTACCAGGTGTTTCAGAATGTATATATTGTCAATTCCCGACACTCCATTTCCTCTTCCAACCTCCCCAGCATTTATCCCTCTATAATTGCTCACCACCATTTTATTCCCTTTTTTATACAGTGGGGATATTATCCCCATCCTCCACCTGTCCGCAAACCTCTCCCCATCCACACATCGTTTACTACCTTCCATAGCTTCTTCTTCACTGTCTTCGTCGCCTCCAACCACGCTTCATTCTGGATCTCATCCTTTCCTGACGCCCTTCCCCTCTTCGGTCCCCTCAACACCGCCTCTATTTCTTCCAGTGTTATCTCTACTTCTCCTTGCACACCTCGCTCTCCCTCTCCCATTGTTCTCTCTTCCACCCCTCCCAATAATCCCATGAAGTAGGTTACTCATTTGTATATTTCTGCTGACTTCCTCTCTTCCCTTACTCATCCTCTTCAAGTATCTCATTGTTGTTACCTCATGGTCCTCATTCAAGTCCTTAATCTTCTTCGCCTCCCTTTCCTTTAGCTCCCTCTTCTTTTTCTTGCATTCTTCTTTGCAGTTTCTCCTGGCCTCTATATATCTACCTATCTGTACCTCCCCTCTCACAAAGCACACATTGTGGTTACATCGACAGCTAACCATTTCTCTCTATAGCGTCGTATACTGTATAGGTTCGTCATTTTAATGAGCGTATTTTCAAGTGGTTGTAAAAAAGACAATGTATCTGATATACGAGCGGTAGAAAACGGCTTTGGACATATGCCACAAGCAATTCATTGAATAGTTAGCGGAAATATAAAATATACTTATCTTGTTTGGAAGCAAAAGTGGTAGAACTACTAGAACGAGCAATTGGCATTGATTGCCTGAAATATTGAATTGTTTTATCTTTTGATAATAACAACACATTGGAATCCAAAACAGCCGCCTCATTTGATTCTTGTTCAGTCAATATAAAATCATCGGTATCATATTCTTCCGTAGCTTCATCTTCTTCAATGTTCACCATCATCGGTGTTAGTGTTATCACTACCAAACTGATCAAACCACGATTTATCCATTTAGTAAATGTAGAATAATAAATTCAATAGTGTGTCACCAAAGCACAAATAATAGACGTGTTTCTCTAAACGTTTCACTCAATAAATTGATTGTAATGAAAATTCTATTGTAACCACCTGTTACGATAAGCTTTTACAATAACAGCTTCTTATCCGCTTGTAAGATGTTGCAAGATCAAAATTAAAACGTACAAACGTGCTATCCGCTGTATCAATCTCACACATGAAGCCAGGGTTAAGGATTTTTCTTTTTCAACTTCTAGGTAAGAATTACGTCAAATGTAAAACTTGAAATGTAAAATAAACAAACATTTACTCACTGAGCTAAAATATCTTGTAGATTCGACCATAATTACCAAAAATATCATCAATTAATTTTAAAAATTGTGTCAATTTGATCAGGTGTGTTCTGTTGCTTACCTTGTGGTCAATGTGATGGTCAATATGTGGATCGACACTAGTCAATGGTTAAAATGTACAATGTCCAAACATAAGAGTGATTGTGGACTCGTCAAGTGAACGTGACACAAATTTAATTTTGAAAACGTTAAGCTTTTGGATACAGACTTAAACTTTTATAACAGAACTTTTTTGGAAACGATATACATCAATTACACGGATAATTCCATTAATTATAAGATAGATACTCAATTTTTAAGTAACATTTATAAGGTTGGTTTCACAACCGAAATATAAGCAATTTATAGAAAATTTGTTCCTGAATTATTTCTGACTACCCTGATCAACTTACTTGAAATTTGCCGTCCACAAGCATTATTAATATCCATATATTTTGGAAACATTTAAAGTCTTCCAGAAGCAGTATCAAGAGTTCTGGATGCAATATCAAGTCTTATAGAAGTAGCATCAAGTATTCTGGTAGCCTTGTAATCCTTCGGGAAATATTTCAAGACTTCTGGAAGGAATACCAAGTGGTTTGGAAGCATTACCAAGTGCTTTCAAAATTTCTGGAACCAGTGTCAAGTCTTCCAGAAGCATTGCCAGTCTTCTAGATGCAGTATCAAGCCTTCCGGAGATACTATCAAGTCTTCTAGAAGCAGTGTCAAGTCGTTTAGAAACGGTGTCAAGTCTTCGGGAATTTCAGGCTTTGTAGAAGCAGTATCCAGTCGAATTTCAAAATACTATCCAAAAAACATTGTCAGCAGAAGCTAGGCTGAATTAAGAGGAAGAAGCTCAATAGTACATTAAGATTAAAAAAAAATAATATAATAATACCTTCAATCCAAATAAAATCATCAATAATTTCGTATGGGTGCTTATACACCTAGAACACCCACATATCTGGCACCTATAGATGTGGACCACGTGATTGTTATGACATCGAAATACCATTATTTATCCATGTCCAATATTTTATTGTTTAGATCTGTTAACACATCTTAAATACAAATTATCTTAATTACCTTTTCTCATTGTTGAATGGTATCATTTCCTAATCGTTGTTTGAATTCAATTTAAATGATGTTATCTTTATAACAAATTTACCAACAGATAATATCTCCGTCAAATCAAAATCAAACGATTTCTTGTTAAAGTTAAAAATAACGTAGTGAATCGATGGTGGTACCATCAAAACTAAGATAAAATACAATTTCGTTTCGTCCATTTCTAATTTATGGTTGCCGTTATTCGTGTCTAGAATGTATAAATATCATCGTCCGAGCGGCCGTCTCCGGGTTAGAGAGAGGGCGCCTTAGTTTCTTGGCTCCATTATCGATTCGTCGTGGTGATGGGGTGTAGGTTTTGGGGGGTGCGAGGAAAAGTCAAGTTTTCGGTCGATTATGGTTGCATTTTATGCAATATCATGAAAAATCGCTTAAGAACTTCTCATGGAGGTGCCTGTCACTAAACCAACATCAATAATTGACGTTAATTAAAAACCAATCTGGGTTTTAATTGGAAGCTGGTAGAAGCTTTTGGATATAAAATGAATGAAAAATAAAATTTTTTTGGTTACAGTTTTATATCAAGTAACGATGAAAATTCGACTCGATATAACGGAGGGTTACTATTTTCTATGCAAATGCGATTGTTTAATTTAGATCAAAAGATAATGTTGTATTAATATTCGGGCAATTATCCGCCGATTTATGGCGTCCAGTCACGCCGAATTACATGGAAATGCATGAATATCGATACGACAGGAAACTCTCGCTATTGGACGTCACCGATAGCGACCCTCTACACGCGGAAAAATACGTAATTGGAAATTGATTTTAGCCTGTGCGTCGAAACGAAAGTGCTAGTTGGATATTGTAGGCAAAAAATACGTATTTTACGCCCCCATAAAACGATCCTCGCATTATAGTTTTTTCTACCCCTGATGATCCAAATTATCATTCCTAAAGCAATTACAATTTCGCTTAAAAATGCTTTCGAAGACTAATTATTTTTGAATTGACATTATTATCAGTTGTAGATAAATACAATAGTTTTCTAAATGGCCCTTAGAATCGTCATCTCAGACGATACATTCGTAGAAAATCGATTTTGTCGTCTCACTCCCTCTCTTTCATCTTATCCTATCACCGACGGAACTCTAAAATGAAACGGTTTCCGTGTTTAATGCGCGAACTTTCCCCGATACACCGAAGTTGACAGGACATAGGAGGAGAGAGAGGTGAGGTGAAGTAGAACCGGGAATCGAGGATCACAGCCGAGGGGTTAGGAATTCCCGGGACCCCGCACGTTAATTGAAACTACCGGGAATAGACGTGAATACTTCTAACCGGGGAACGTCTCCATCGGGGAGTTTTCGATTGTGTAGGAGGAGAGAAGTTGGAGGACGTCGTCTTCCGGTCGGAATTTGAGGATTCGAAGAGTTGGGAACTATGGCAATATCACTACTCTCCGGAAAGAAGATTCCCTTTTCAAGCTTTTAAAGGTTCTCGATTTTTCTTTATCGAAATCGATAAGAATTAAAACGATTTTGTCATCCCATTACATTACATCTTTACAACGATGATTTAGTCTCTAAGTGTGCTAGAAACATGATGAAGCGTCATCCCCGTAACGATAGTTATTATGTCGTTGGGGCGCGTAATTAGGAATGCAACGGCGAGCAGCTTGTTACCTGTCAAATCGCATTCTGAGCGCTTGTTTACGGGCGTTTCGCCTCCGTCGTTGCCGGGTGTGGCACCGGCGCCGACGGGTTACTTTCGCGTCACCCGGTTCCATAATTATTTCGTACCTTGTCATCTTGCCGACGACGACGCGTAATCGTTTCCAAGCAGATTAAAACGACCTTGCAAACGCCACGTTTCGCATATGCGAGCCATAACGAGCTTGTTTACACTGGATTGCTACGCGTTGTTTCGGGAAAATTACTTCAATTTCTGCTTTGCAGGAATTATTACAAGATTGTGATTCACAAACATTTATTTAATACTATTTAATTTACCATACATTAAATAATTATTTATGTTACTTAAAATACTATGAATTGAAAGCAATTTGCAAGTAATACAAATAGCCTTTATGAATACTGGTAATCTACAAAGCGTTTAAAAATAAATAAAGAATTAACATAAATAATAATAAATGAAACAAATGCCGTAAAAATTGAGGAGCTTTTTACAAAAACAACCATAGTCCAAAATGTTAAGTTTCCAGGAAATGAAAAAAACGTAACATCATATATTGTGTGAAAATAAACTGGAAAATATACAATGCAGTTGTTGATTTGAAGGTTTTGTGATTGTTTGGGAAAAAATTATTATGAACAATTTGATGCAAAATAACAAAAAGAATATTTTATAATAAACGGAAATGATCATTGGTAGTTTTTGAAAAAAAAAATGCGTTATATTATTTCACATCATTATCTTTTATTCAGTTTCTTATTACATTTAATTAATAAACAAACATACTACATATTTTAATTTTCTTATGCACTACTATTATCATCGCTATCTTTTTCTACATTATTGCTGTCTTCAGTTATTGGGTTGTCTGAGTTTAAACTTTCATAGTACGCTTTATTCTCCGGATTTTTCAAAAATTGCGAAAGATGTAAAATGCTTTTTAGTTTGTTCGGCTTAAGAAGTATCTTTTACCTATATAAAGGTTTTAAGATAACTCAGAGGGACATCGAATTTTGTGATTCCTAACATTAATGGTATCCCACGGACCAGAATATGTATGACGAAAAACATAGTATGTTAAAAAACTTATCCTGTGAAGCATTGACGACATTGAAAGGTAAAGGGTTTGTTCTTGCTGCTTTAATTATCTAATCCCATCCAGACTGTACTTCCACATCATTCTTCCTCTTCTTAAGCTCTATTACACTAAAATCCTGATCGTTTGGAAGTCTAGAATGGCCTCTTATAGGATATATGTACAAAATAGTTTTAAACATCTTCAATCCATGAACCAGAAAATATAAAAAATTAACTATCAAATAATTTTTATTCTGGCCTGGGCAGCCATCACTGAATAGCACTAATGTATCATTGTTCACATTGTTATTCATACAGTGAAGAAGTAATGAAATCACATCATTCTGGCCCTTTCTTGCTGTCATCTCATCATAAACATACATAGTAACCAAATTTGCGCCAGTACCATGCACACCAAAAACGTAATACCACAGTTGTGATGCAAAAAATACATCGCTTGTTCGAATGTGGGACAATGGCAAGTTTTGCATAAAATCAAAGCTTAAACAAGTTACTTCTCAAATTTTAAGCTTTTCTTTTATACATTCGCTTCAATTCGTAAAATTTGTCTGCCTTAGCGAGATGTAAATTCTTTTCTGTTATTAGTTGATTTTGTTCAGATCCATTCTTTTCGGCCGCATTTATTTTAAGTTGTAGTTTATCACAAACTGAACATGTGTCGCTACGAGGAAGTCCAAAGCGAATATTAAATCTGTTGTGAAATACAGACCAGTACACCAAGTACGACACATTTATGTGGTACTGGTTTAAGAACATTTTGTGCATGTCCTTAATGCTGAGAGATTCAGGAAGATACAGTTTATTGGGGTTCTTTTTTCTGGAATAATGTGATTATCGCACCTTAAACGACTGAATATGTTCAATAATAAGATCTATTACAGGTTCTGAAGTTTTTTTTATATCTATTGTGGTGCTTGCCTCTCATATCTTTTGGAAAGATACCTTGGTTCACTAAACATTCCTGTAGTCTTCGTATTCTGCCTCGTGATATGCCATGCAAGTTTAGAAAACCATTTAAACAAACCTGCACTTCTCTGTGTTCCACACTATCTTTGTAACTGTATGCTGCACAATTACCCTGTCTTTGGCCGTTTTCACCTTCTTTTTCATTTGCTCCTTCACTGTCATTTGTACCATCTTTCCTTCGTGGCCTTCGACGATGTGGTGCATGGAATGATATAAGACCACAAAGGTGAGAGTCTTGTTCATCTTTACTAGTAAATGCATTGAAAACTTTTATGATATGGCGTCGTTCTTCTGCATTAACGTATGCAAAGCACTTCCATCTCGCGCAACTTCAAAGTGAAAATAATACAGTACACCGCAACTATACTTTAACCTAACTTACTTGCAATCTGGTCCTGTAACTCTTTCCGGTACTTCTTTACCAACATGATTAATATGCTTTTCACCTTTAATTTTCTTGTATTTTATTACAATTTTCTTTTTTTCTAATTTGTTCTTCTTCCTTTTCCAGTTCGTTTTCTCATTTCCACTGGTCAACAACTCATGATTCTCCATTTTAAACAGCACTAATGTCACCTTTAAAATTTGACAACTGATAAGACAAATATTTATTTACACAAACGACCCTAGTCCCGGACATTGCTTGTTTTTATGAAAATCACATTGGACTATGGTTGTTTTTGCAAAACCATAGAATATTTATCTCGTCATTATACTGGACTGAGGTAGTTTTCAGACAAATCAATGTACTAAACATGTTAATATTGGAACTAATTACTCGGTTATGCAGAAATCTACGAAACCGAATTTTTGGACTGTGGTTGTTTTTGTAAAAAGCGCCTCAATTTCTATATGCATGACAACATTCAGCTATAACAACATAACATACGATGAGTGGTTCTTTTAGCAGTTAGCGAACATAATTTGTTACAAGACTGTTCTTCATCCAAATTGTTCGTTAACTGGTCAACATAGATTTTTTTGTGAAATCGATTAAAAAAGTATGTATAATTTCTTAGTAAGTATATACAGGCTGTTACTTAATGATAGGCCGTAATGGTCAGGACGCATTCCTGAAGCAAATTCAAGTCAACATTGCCGTTACTAGGAAACGTTGTTTTGTTGTTATAAACATAATATTTTTGACTTTGACGAGACAGTTTATTATTTCTCCTGTAGGTAGAAAGTTGATTACAGTAATAAAAATGGTAAATAATTATTTTAATTTGGCAATAACGCAAATGTATTTTCTTTATGATCTTGCGAATGGTAATGTCGCGGAGCCCGGCGACTCAATATCAAGAAAGATATCCGAATCGTGTGCTTTCAGGTAGAAAAATATTTATAAACATTCATTTCAGTTTGACTAAATCTGGCAGTTTTAAGCGTAATACTTCCTAGAAAAGGCCTCACAATTCGAACTCTGGCCGTTGAGGAGGCTGTCTTACATGTGGTGGAAGAGAAACCATCATCTAGTACAGCGTTTTGCAACCTTTTTTTACTGGCGTATTTCCAAAATTCAAGTTTTCTAGCGAGACTCAATTTTGTCTGTAACTTAGAATATAGTTATTGCACTATTTTGAAGAGACGAATTTAGCTAGTTTAATTTCGAAAAGATATCGGACATGTATGCAAGGCTTTGAAGCCATTCATGGTCATCATATTTAAATGAAAGTCGGAAAGGGTGGTTCTCAAGGAACACTTTGACTTCATGCCTAAGTTCAAACAATCGTGTAAGAACTTTACCCCGAGATAGCCATCGAACCTCAGTATGAAGGAGTAGGGTTTTATGAATACTGCCTATTTCTTGACATAATGAAGAGAATAACCTTGAATTCGTGTGGTGGGATTTGATGAAATTGACCACTGTTACTGAATCGTCCAAAACATCTTTCATACTAGTAGGAATACACTTTGATGCAAGAGCCTGTCGATGAATGAAACAATGTGTCCACTGTACTAAAGGAGCTACTGCTTTGACACAACCCAGGAGGCCAGAATAACAACCTGACATAGATTTGCCACCGTCAGTATTTAATCCACAACACTTTGACCACTTTATTCCCGTTTTAGTAAAGTAGGAATCAATGGCATGAAAAATATCTGTACCTGTCGTGCGTTCGGAAAGAATATGACAACGCAAAAGTCCTTCTACAAATTCATTTCTTTTCAAGTATCTTGCAATAACCATCAAAACATCAAATTGTGCTACATCAGTACTTTCATCAACCTGAATGAAAAAATATTGACTGTGATTGATTTCCTTTATCAACGTCTCCTCCATATTATCAGAAATTTCTTCGATTCTAAGAGGCACTGGCATCATTGACATCATTGGAGAGAGGAATAGCATTAATTTTCTGAACTTACTCGATATACTCGAATATACTCGATGCGATAGGAGGCCTCAACAGCATCTTCATTAGTACAACCAGAAGTTAAGAACGTGTCTATATTCGACTTATTTTTATTTTTGAGCAAACGCTTAAAAATGGCCAGACCTTTATCTTTGACATCTCCGTATTTGGTTTGCAAATGGCGACTAAGTAATGAAGGCTTCATACTACCGTTAGATAGTACTTTCTCACAAACAACACACTCAGGTCTAGGGATGCTATCAATAATTACGAATGAAAATCCATAGGACAAATACTCTTTACTATATTTTCTTACTTTTGTCAATTGGAGAACTGGAACTGGAAGCTTAAATTCGCTGGCACGCGGCAACTTCTCCTTAGATTGCTCCTCACAAGGTACTCGATGATGGAGGATCACTTACCAAACCAGTAATCTTTCTTTGTTTAAGAGTACCAAATTTTAACCATTGATCCATGTTTAAAGAAACATGTTACAATAATTAGAAAAGTAAGTAATTACATTCGAAAGAATATTACGATAATAAAAATACAGAGATAGTTCGGGGACTATCCTTCCTAACACACCAGGATAAATACTATAATAATTGTTCATCCACCGCTTAGGCTACCCATTCTTAGATGGCGGCGCAAGTAGTTTTTCAAATTATAATTTTATGGTAATGTTTCAAAATTTAAACAAAGTAGGTTTTAAGTAATTGTCGTTTTGTGTAATAAAAATACTCGGCATCATTCAGAAAACAATTACTTATTTTGATTTGTCATAATTAATATGTTATTTGGATGGAAATGCCATTTATTACAACAGCTTTTTATCTTTTCTATTTACTTAGTCCGCCATTACATCTTTTTTTACGCGTACCCCTTGAGACCATTTCATGTACCCCTGGGGATACGCGGTTGAGAAACGCTGATCTAGTACATGAAAAGTTGGTAGGGAATTAAATATTTGCCATAGAATGATATGGAAAATTTTAAGAAATTCTTTGTTGTATCCTTATGATCTACAAAGAGTTCAGGCACTTCTTCCAAGAGATTTTGAACCACGTATCTTCAGAAACTTGCAGAAACTTCTTACTTGATTCCATGATTATGTTTACGAACGAAGTACGTTTCTCCAGAAATGCAACAATTAATTTCAGTTATGATTATAACTAGGCACAAGAAAACTCATGTTATTAGAGAGACATATTTTCAGGAATGATTTTCTATAAACGTTTGGGTCGGTATCGTAGATAACTCTTTGATTGGACCATTTTTCTTACCAGGACACCTTCCTGGACAATCTTACAGAAATTTTCTTCAAAATGATTTGCATTTACATCTTACAGATGTTCCTCTTCAGTTACGGAACAACACTACTTCATGTATGGTGGTGTCCTAGCCCATTTGGTGCCCATCTTTTGGCATCAAATGGCCACGTGAGTACTTGAATACAGATTACCAAAATCGTTGGTTAGGTCATGGAGGGCCACCTAGAACGCCTGACTTGAACTACCTAGACTTTTATTTGTGGAGGCACCTGAAACCATTAGTTTATGTTACGCCCATCGAGACACTAGAATAACTAAGGAATAGAATTATTGAAGAATGTGAAACCATACGCAACAACCCTGAAATTTTCGTAAGAGTTCTTCGCTCGATGGAAAGAAGAGCAGAAGCTTTCGTAGAAGCAGGAGATTTTCATTTCCAACATTTTTTCTGAATAATTTGTTAAATTGTTAATGTTTTTCATTTATTACGTTTTACGAAATGCTTTAAACAAATACCGTGCATCGGGCAATATTGGCTTGAATTTATTTTAACAAAAAAAAAGTATTAATAGTAAATCCGATTTTTTCGAAACCTTTAGTAAGGATACAGGGTGAATCTCAAAAACCAGACTATTTAGGAGACATATTTATAAGACCATTTATACAATGGCAAGTCATTGGTATTAAGGTAGTTCTTGATGCTCGGGCACAAACTTCAAGCAGCCTTTTTTACATGAATTTGCTTCAGGAACGCGTCTTTGTAATTACGGCCTATCGTTAAGTAGCACCCTGTATATTAAAATAATAATACACACATATAGTCTTGCATATTAATCAGTGCTTTTCATTGATTGTTTATGGGGGGTTGAAGAACATGTACAATGTTGATTGCTTTTCTCTTTTTACAAAATTTTCTGTTGGGTGATATCCTCCCACTTATTCAAAAGATCTTTGATGACAGATTGCGGCATCGGCCTTCTTTCGTCTTTCTCTTGTTCAGAAGGGAACACATTTCGTTGTGCTCCTTGGTTTTCTTCATTCAAGATTTCTTGGAGTTTTTCTTGTCGTCAGTTCATTTTCATGTACCATTATGAGCTCTTCTATGTCATCATCATCATTCGCCTCCAATATTCGCCTCCATAATTTCAAGTGTGTCCCGCTGATCATGATTATCTTCGTCTTTTTGAACGAAGGATTGACATAGCTTTCGTCAAGCAGCAATCAAATGTCGCTGTGTGACTGTTGACCACGGCTTTTCACTAGCACGAATAGTTTCGTGCTAGTGAACGAAAGAATGTTAAATTTTTCTTTTCAAAATGGTTTTAATGTGCACGAAAGAATGTTAAATTTTTCTTTTCAAAATGGTTTTAATGTCATCATTGAGGAGAAATGGCATGCTTGAAACCATTGACGAAGCAACGCGCGATTGTACAATTTTTTGACACCTGCAATAATGATCCATCGGCTGAATCAGCGAAGTCGTATTTGGAGGTAGAAACTGAACTGTCAGCCAAGGAAAGGTTGTCAGAAAATTATCTTCTATGTCCTTTGTGTGTCCTGGTGCATTGTGCAATAGCAGTAGGGCTGACTGACCTGTGCTGACTGGCCTTCCAGTGGCAAGTCATTGCTTTCCAGGTCGTTCTTGATGCTCAGGGCACAAACTTCAAACATCCATTGTTTGAAATGAGGATACGTGACCAAGGCCCTTTAATTCGATCTCCACATTATTGACAGGCTACTCTTGATTATGGAATTTTTTTGAATGCCTTAGGATTCTCAGAGTGGTAAACGGGAAGTGGTTTCAGCTTCATATCTTTTGTAATGTAGGTACGATTCGGCATGCGCTTCCAAAACAAACCAGTTTCATCGCAATTAAATGTTTACTCCTCGGATGATGAACCTGGAGTTTGTTCCTTCAATTTCTCAAAAATTTTTCGTAGTCTTCTCTTGAATGATAGCCATACTAATTACATATCTTTTCATTTCCCATTCACATGTCCAAACTAAAAGCAATCATTATTTCTTTTTGGATGGCATTTCTTTGCTTCGCAGAAGTGATTTTCGTTATTCTTTAGTTACTTTGGTTTTCTTGATGATATCTTTCTTAGCTAAGATTGTACATACTGTAGACATGTTCGCACCATACTGCCTCGCAACATCAACCATCTTCTGTCCATTCTCTACTTTGGCTATAATCTATTGCTTGGTTTTTGTGGTGAGCACAGTCTTGACACTTCATGCTTTTTAGGACCCATAATTATTATCAGATTTTAGAAACGAAACTCCTATTGTTGCACCGTGGCAGGAAAGTTCGTTTGTTCGTTATCCGCATATGTGTTCGTTGCATACCGAACAGTCCGAACTGTATAGATCACCCATGTATAGAATAGAAAATGCAAATGAGAAAGTATCTCCACTATTAATTCTAAATGTACTCCGTGGTTGACAGCCAATACTAAATACCACATGGCCTTGAGAGATGAAGCTAAGGCTAGGTGGAAACAAACTAAAAACATTTCAAATTAGCAGGAATATACAAAATTAAGATGCTTTATGACACATGTTATTCGTGATGAAAAACGAGTTTATCTCATTTTTGGTGTGTATAGACTAGCCGATGCACCCTCACACGTATAGACACGCTTTAGAAACATATGTATTTTAAAAAATTATCTGTCACAACCACTAACTCTGTCAAATGCCAATGACGTAAACAATTATCTAATATCTGCTATTCCTTCTCCTTATGAACACGGTGCGTATCTGCCTTCGTTACCAACACTTGTGTAAAACTCGTACGATTTATTTGTTTTTGTAGTAACGTATGAAGAAAAGGATTTTTCACAGACTGGTTATTACGAAAGGCATCAATTCTTTTACAGTGCGTTTGGAAATTCTTATCTCTATATTCATCCTTTAATTTTATCTAAAATGGATTAATTGGTTTTCAATGTGCATCGCTGCACTCATTAAAAGTATTTTCAATTCAACTTAAATTATTGCAAGTAGAGGGAAAGTAATCCAAAAATGTCTTGCAGACCAGTTATACGTTTCAAAATATTATTTCTTAAATTTTGGTCGAAAACGATATTATGGTTGCTAAGAAGGAATAGTTTAAATTAGCAAAACATTTTTAACTATTATCCTTGATGTTGTTCAGTTACGAAAACATGTCGCCAAAGTAGAATAAATTTTGAAGCCAGTAGTAAATTCGTATTCAGATAAAAAGATACGAATTTCATCAAGCAATTCCCAGAATCGGGTTAGTAAAACTTTTCCCCTCGATAACCATTTTACCTATCAGTATAAATACTAGTAATATAGTATTATTATACTAGTAATATACTAGTATAATAATAGGGTAAATACTCCGACATTTAGGGGTTTGATTTTGATGAGATTAACCATTTTTGATGATATCACGAGATAGACGATTAAAATACTTAATCGAAAGTACTATCAAATCTAAATTTAATTTGATATGCGCGTCTTTTCGATTTCTTTGTATAAAAGAAACATATTTTGATTTAGAGCAAAAAACTGTGATGGGATTCGAATGCTTTATCTATCAAATTACTCAATTCTCCTTTAACTAATTATTCTTTTTGATATGAGTACTAATGGAAACACATTGCATTTAATTAAATATACGAACATTGAACATTCATTAAATCAACTAAAAATAGTTTAATGAAAATACTCTGAAAGGGATTTAAAAATTTTTTTTCAACGTTTTGTGTAAGTTTCAATTTTTTTCTGCTATTGTTAAAACAGTTGGTTGCCTTGGTTACGCATGGCTACTACTTTTTATATTTAAATAAGGTAAAACTAATGAATCAGAAGCCATTGCGAGTTGACGCATACGCCCCTCCATAAATATATGAGATATCTTTATCTAAGGGTACGTTTATATTAGAGTTGCGATAAATGATAACAGCATTGTCAAGAGCGGCGCTAAATTCTTTCATCTTGGGAAATAATGTCTTCATTTTTTTTGCTATTTATCATCGCTCTTATCGTTTGTTTCAACCCAACATAAACCCTTAGCCTGGTAATCAAAACCGAATTACGTTTGGTCGTTTTCCTTGTTATGATAATATGCGGATATACGGACAATTTTATCCTCTTCAGATAACTTAAAGGGTTGAAGCTAATCAATTATCGAATCAACGACTGAGAATGATAACGACCTTCCTGACTATAATATCAATCGTGTGAAAATTTTTTCGTAACGCAATAATCAAACTGACGTTGAAGTGGATCTACATAAGAAATACTTACATGGCTTTGCTTGAAATTGTATAATTTCCATAAGTGGCATAAGGAGTTGAGGGAAACTGAATGTTGGTGCTATTATTTGTCTCATTCGCACATTGTCTTTTTTTATGTCTAGTTGCTTATTAATTTTTTCTTGGACTCTATAAATTCATGCTGCTGAGGTATATTCTGGTTATCCTTTCTTTTATTTTCGAAAATATCCCGAAATATTTTCGTTTTTATTCCATTCAGTTGAAGTCTTGAACAGAAGTAGAGGCCGAATGTGAAGTTTGGGTACTGATTTTACATACTGGTGGTTGCTTAATTTTTCTATACCGTGCCAAAACAAATGTTTTATTTTCTTATCGGATTGTTTATAAATTGAGGAATTGATATTCTCCTTCGATTATTAATTAAAAACAAAACACTGACAGTATATAGTATAAAACAAATCAATAGTTATTTACATACATCACATGAAGCCTGTCTGGTTTATAAGTGGCTCGTGCAGGAAAACAAGATATTTTGCAAAGAAAACAAATATAAGAAAAAACATTCTAAGATAAAGAAAATAAATTTAGTAAATTTTAAACACTGACTCTCCTCTAGAAATAGGAAAGATGCCTGAGATATGAATAAATCTGAGACCTTGGAAATATCTGTACCTAGATGAAGAACTGTCCTATATTCCGTTAGGGTCTTCTAAATGATAGGGATATTTTTCATTTTGAGGTTGTATTTATTTTCAACTCTAAAAAATTTCTAGCTGTTTGTGTCAGGTTCACGATAACGATTTATACATATAATTGGATTCTGACACAAAGAAAATGTGAACAAAAAGAATACAATATAACAAAAAGAAACAAATACAAACAAAAAGAATAAAATCTTCTTGTTTTCGCTTTAATTTAAGAGTGTATGAACGTAAGATATAGGTAATTAATAAGATAAAATAAGATCTGATGATCTTGGAGCAGAATCATGCTTATCATGTTGGTACGAAAAGTCTTCTAACTGTGTCAAAGGAATATCATCTGTGATATTTTCCGCTATATTTCCCGATAGATATAAGTAGTTATCTGAAATTAATCATTGGTCAATAAACACATGTGGCAATATGTTCCTATTGAAGATACCACCCTAAACATCTATGACCAAACTTTTGATGTGAAGTCTTGCCCCTGATGATGTGTGGATTCTCGACTAACAATAAGTATAAAAAAATAAGTATAAAATCAAATACTTAAATTAAACCATTTGACCCTACATAATTTACAATTATCAAATTGGCGTTACTTACATTATTGCGTTATAGTGACAAATCTTGTTTCCAAAAACATTATTATCTATGAAATATCTATACAAATATTTGTAAACCCGGTATAACTCGTAGGCAATTTCAAAAACGTGTAAATGTTATTCTTGAATTTTTGCTTTGCATCAGAATTTAAAATATTGCAAACGAGTTATGAATCACCCGCACATCATGGCCACGTTAAAAATAATATCAAATAGTATCAAAAGGGGAGAGAATATAACATACTTTGGAATAAGCTGTTAGACATGCTGATCAGTATTAGATTCGATAGTACTTGGTGTCCAGGAATTTCTAGTGCATCCTTGTAGTCCCATAATATTATTGCAATATGACATAACGCAGTATACTATGTGGAATGAGGGTCAAAAATGTCTTCAAATTTTAACAATAAAACACACAATAAGACCAAAGCAGATTATTTTTTAAAATTATTTCAAAGGTAGCAATTCAAGCTGTTTTGCATTTACTTTACACGCAAGAAGAGGAGGGTTTTTGTATCATGTCTACATTCAATCTTTTTTTCTTTTATTGTTATCATTTTTCTTATACGGAAAGGATCGACAAAATAAAATCGCAGATTGTACGATTCGTGTTAAAAATTAGTTTGTGTTTATAAAAACTTTATAAAATAAGATTAATATAAATATCAATAAAACAATAGAATTATTGCTAAAATAAAACAGTAAAATACTAAGTCAATCCGAAACGTTCCAGGACTACGTTCTAGAACACGATTTCAAGGAACACTACCTCAAAGTAGTACTGCCCGAGGGCAAAGCAAGAAAAATGCTTTTAGTGAAACAAATACAAGTTCGGAGGGAATTGAAATCGAACCCGTTGCGTCATATTTTATGAACTGATGAGTAAAGCTTTGTACTCCCACTAAGCACAGTAGAAATTGTAAAAATATCTAACTTTCTTTGAAGAGAATCTAAGTAATGAATAAATATTCAACCAATTATATTATTACTCATATTTTAAAATTTATCATACTGATGTTTCGCCGTGATCTTGTAATCATATCGTAAAAATCTTCATATATTGTCAATTTGAACCGCATTACGTATTCTAACAACTTTATATGGAAGCACCCTCTCAAGCGCCAATATATTTGCTTACCTACCCTATTAGTTTTTATGGCCTTTCACAGCTCCCAGTTAGGACACATTTTTCTTGGGTCCAAATAATTAAACTGAAATTTATAGTCGTTTCGTAATTCAAGTGGTAATTAATAGAATAAATTTTTAATTTGAAATAATACGTTAATTTGTTGAAATAAATTTCCAGAATGAATTGATTGAATTTTGGAAAAATGTTTATAATTTACAAAGTGTGCTTTGATTGCAATTTTACAACCATAAAATAATAAAATGTTATTGTAAATCATCCCCATTTATCTTTAATTCAATACAAAATATCTTCCATAAAATTTTAATTAAAACGGTATAAAATTAGCTATAATTGAAATCGAAACGAAACGCGGCTACTACAAATAGTCAAATGACAATGTATTCGGTTCAATTTAACGCGAACAATTTTCCTGAAAATGTAAATTCGCATTTACCTTTTAACTATCCTACCTCGCTATTCCCTGTTTTCAATTAAAATCAACCAAAAATATACAATATTTTTTTATTCCAACTAACCGCATAATTTTCGCAATCAATCAAATATTTAATAATACGTCATTAATATCTTGACGCGTGGGTGATTATTGTCTCTCTCGAGAAACAATAAGGTCAAAAGCGTCGAAAGGGGGCGCCCACCCTTCTCGACACATCAGTGGGGACCACGCACAAGTCGGGATTTTCGGGTTAACGACCACAATCTACCCCTTTCCTTTGGCATTATTCGAGATAATGCGGTCGGAACTAAGGTCGGTTCGTGCCCGCTTTTCCACCGAAGGGATTTCGCGCTGTATCGCATTGTTATTAACGTTAATAACGACCCCATTCGAAACGCCGATGGCCCTACGATCCTTAAGGACCTCTCTCACCCTTCATTCCTTTATTACCACCTAACGCGCCGATTGATAATTTCTATAATCAACAGTTTCTCTCGTGATATGTGTATATGATTTGACATCAAAATATTTGTCAAAGATTGATTACCCAATAATAAGAACAAGAAACATTGTAATAAAGCTAGAACTAACACTAAGCACTAAACCTGGACCTGTTAGGATTGGTAATCCAGAATCTTTTTAATTTAAGCCTAGTGTTAGCTTTAGCTTTAGTTTAATGAAATAAAGTATGTCCCCGGATTGAGTTACAAATAGGAAAGAAAAAGTTATTACAGATTTTTTAAACTTATCTAAGCATACATAATGTGTCGGAGATATTCAAATCACTAAATAACATGAATATTAGACTCTAGTTAACTAATTATTCCTATTTATATGTAAAAATTACATAGAAGCCATAAAATTCAGTTTTTCCATACGATGTAAACAGTGAATGGAAACTAATACTAAAACTACAATTAATAATAGACTTGGCATTAGAAACAATTGGACTTAATTTAAAGTTCTAGTTTTAATTCCTGGTTAACTCTACATTGTTTTAAATTTTTCTGGGACCAAAAGTATAACTAATACTAGAACTATAACCCCGCTTCAAAACTAACACTAGACCTAGAACTAGAATCATTAGAGTTTAGCCGTTCGTCTCTTAAGACGGCTAAACCTTAATGTTTCTAATTCTACGTCTAGTATTAATTTTAAAGCTAGGTTGGGTTGGCTTCGGTTTTGTCTTAGGAGACGTACAACGAAACTCAAATGTTTCTAGTTCTAGGTCTAGCATATTAGTTCTACTTTAGTTGTCATTACGCTTTAGATGATTGTATACTTGTATTGAACTAAAACTAGAACTAATACTAGACCTAGAACTAGAATGTTTTGGTTTAGCCAGAATCTTTCTAGTTCTAAGTCTAGTGTTAGTTTTTGTTTTAATTTTTGTTTAACTCTACATTGTTTTAACTTCTTCTGGATCTGAAAGCATAAAATAGAAAACAAAAAATGACTTCTTACTTGCATATTTTATTAAGTTATCATCAGAATCGGTTTCGAATTGAAGGGGTTATTGCAAAAAGGGTACAAGTAGCTTTTTACTTTTACTTTTTACTTTTTAGAGTTATTTGATTCTAAAGTTACTTCAACATTTTAAATTCAACAATAAAATATGAGTCTGTATAAACTGCCAGATGCATGTGAAAATTGTTCATATTTTATTAGAGAAGAAAAGTTTGAATCACGATGCATGTCTACATGCTTTTTCAAAGGTTTTCGCACTTGTACCCTTTTTGCGTAAAACAATTTTTCACCACAAAAAAACTTTATTAAGTAAATACAAGAGAAAATAACAAAGGAAATCGATAAACGTTGGTACATAAAGTAGTAATCTATCTATATTAGTACTCATAATCAGAATCTAGATAAGATGCAATATCAGAATCACTGTCATCGCAGTTGAGTTGGAAGGCACTTCTATATTTTTAGTTTTCTTTGGTGCCTCTAGTGATGTTTTCTTTGTTTTCTTCTTCATCTTTTTCAGTGGTTCTTCATGAGTTATGTTGTTATAAAATGGATGGTAAATTGGAGGAATAAATTCTAGAAGGGTTTATAAATTTTTACATTTGGCAAACTTGATTTTATTAGCCTCTGTACGAAGCTATGTAAATATGAAAAACGACGGACGTCCAGGAAATGTCGAGGTGCATATACATTTCCTAAAGGGAAATGATATTTCTAGGGTGTCTTTAAACTCAAAAGAAAACGTTTCTTGTCGTTTGTCGTATCTGAAGTGGTTTATTTCTCGAAATTTAATAGGATGTCCAGATGTATCTTTTTTTGAATCACGTATAGCTTTCAGCTGTTCAAAACTGTAGAATTTCTCTTGTATCATTTTATGAACAGTGAATTTCGTTGATGACTTTTTGATAACTTCATGCCAGTGGGAACAAATACTTTCTCTTATTAATAAATTCTTATAAATTCTTTCTCTTATTTTTTTCAATATGGGCAAAGTCTCTATAGCACTCCATGTATGTGTGCCCTGATTCCAAAAATTTTTGCTCGATTTCTTCAATATTAGTAGAGTTAACAAGAAACATTAGCAGCTTGCACGCGTTTTTGTTCTTATTTTGTCCTCCGCAGGAGTCACTAAAAGCGATAACTTTGGTTATGTTTTGGGGCAGTGATTTGAAATATTCAAGAAGCCATGATCCGAACTCCTGGGAACCCCTGGAGGCAACCGTTTCATCCCAAGTGTACATATCTGATTTTCCGGTGACTAAATTGTGTACACCAAAATTATATTTCCATAACTGCCGAAGATAAAATGTTTTTCAATTTGTAAGTAAAGAGGTAGGAAGAGTCTGCTGAGCATATTACTACAGTGTCTGTTGAAAGTTTGTGAATTTCTATATCATCATTGCGTTGCAGTTTACTGCTTTTTCTGCTTTTCGTTGATGCACCTCTAATTTTACTTTACCAGTGCGTAAAACTGTCTCATCCTGGGAATGTTGAAGATTTTGTAAACTGTCACATTTTGTACAAGTGTCGCTGTGTGTTTTATGAAATTTGAGATTAAATTTTGTATTGAATAAATTTCCGTAATACGACAATTTTACAGGGGGTTTTCGGTTCTCATTGCAAAATTCGGTATATAACGTATACATTTTTGCTATATTAAGACCAGATGCCAAATATCTGGTGTTTGTATTGTCTTTTTTGGAGTAGTGGCTTTTATATCTGGGAAATTTGTTAATATGTTGAATTGCAAAGGAACGACTAGCTTCATCAATCTTATTAATGTTAGAAGCTTTTCCCCTTGATCAGTTTGACAGATTCCTAAACTGCTAGTTTTCTTACAAACTGATGTAAATCTTCTATTGGATATGTGAAACGTTTTGAGAAAAAATGGCTTACAAACTCTTTTGTTTAATAATGTTATTGTTGTACTAAAATTTATATTTTCTTGTGCACTCAGATTTTTCTTTCTAACTGCTTCTTTTTTAATACAGAAGGAAAGAAACGCAGTTTGTAAGTCATAACTCGGTAGCTTATAAAAGTTATCAAAAAGTTCTTGTTGTTGTTCCATTGAAATATTTTCGTTCCATCGATATCTGCATAAATGGCTATATTCTTTTAGCTCCCTCTTAGCATGTATAACTTTCCAATGGCCTAAATATTCTAAGCCTGCAGTCCGTAACCTCTTCTTCTTATTACGCTTCCATTCACATTCGTTTCATTGCCTCTTCCGTGTTTTTTTAGGTGTTAGGTGTACACTTTCTTCTACAACAGTAAAATCCTTAAGAATAAATTCTAACCTAAAAACTTATTGGCTGTGCGTTTGAACTTACCTTGATGATCATCCTTTGTTCTGACTTATGTTGTATACTAAACCATCAAGTAAACGTTAGTTACACAACGAAATTCACAATGAAAGCAGTAAAAACACTTTCTGAAAACTTTAAAATACACGAAAAATACCTATCACATTAACGCACCAACCTCTTTAATACAGTGCAAAAACGGTATAAGTGACTTTATACCCTTTATGCTCAAACATTTCCGGCATTTTATTTCAGTAGCTTTATTTGCTTGTCCATAAATGGTGCTAGGAGTGTCAAAATGCACTTATCCTTTTTGCCCTGAAGGAACACATCTTTAACTGTACATAACTGCGTTTATACCAATATTTCAAATTTTACGCTTATACACCTTTTGCACTAACCCCTTCAATTAATAAATTCATTATTAGCTGAATCTAAATTAAACTTGAAAATCAAAGTTGTTATAAGTAGAAGATTTGAAAGAAAACTTACTGTCAATAAGGTAATACAACAATAATATCACACAAATACTTGATCATTATTACAACTTTTGGCTGACCATGAATAAGTATTATATTATCATAATCGATTTTATGACCTGTTACTATGTTGTCTGTAATGTTAGATTTGTTGTCGGTTTTGTGTTCTTTAATTCTTTATTTGAGTATCTTACCTGTTTGTCAACTGTTGCAAGAACTTGTCTATGGTATGGTTGTTGGAAAACGCTATTGTGGAGTTTATTGTTTTATTGTGGTGCGTCTTGCAAAGATGGCTTTAGACTGGAGAGTTAGACTTTTAAATGGCATGGATCTATAAGTAGTATCTATGTTATTTCTGGTGTACAAAGGATCTTTTCTTAATGTATAGTTTTTATAAGTTTTTGATTATGATGAGGGGGAAATTATTGGTCTCAGCTAGGTTTTCTGTTTACTAAAAAATGAAAATTAGCGAGTATATGTGGTAGAGGATGGGCAGAATGGAAAGGAATTCTTATGGGTAGCGCTGAGGATTTACGAAAGATGTTGTATTCTATCTTTGTGTTACTGTTTACAAGCGTAATGTTTAGGAAATTCAGTTGTTTTTCGATTTCAATCTCTAGAGTAAATTTTTATTTTTCGTGTATATTATTGATTTTTTCATAGAATGAATTCAGAGTTTCAAAGTTATCTCAACGATACCACTCTTTAATATAACTGAAAAAAAGGGACGTTGTTTTTTATTCATTATGAAATCATTTTCTATGTGGTTGAGGTAGACATCAGCAAGAATCAGACAATGACATGCCCATGAGTAACGGTGTATGTGTATATTGCAGTAGCTGTTGTCAAAGGTGTATAAGTTTTGTGTGCATATGTGCTTAAGTATTTTAATGAAATGATCTATTTCATCTGGGCTAGTGGAAATCGAAAAAAAACAAAATGTTAAGTCGAGCGTGTATTCAATAGTGATGTTGGAGTAAAGGTTGAAAGGTTAATACCAAACCTTTTAAATTTGAATTTTTTGTTCTATAAATTCTCTAGAATTAACCACCGTGAGGTTGGGTTTGAAATGTGTCATTTTTGGAATGTTTAGCATAATCTTGGACAGTTTTGCCGTCGGCGAATTTATAAAACTAGTTACTGGACGTATACAATTTTGGAATTGAAGGATTTATGTCAATAAAATAATTTGAGATGAAGTTTGTTCTTTGTATGTAATACTTCTTTAGTTTTTTGTAATTGTTGTTATTCATGAAACTAATGGTTTTCTTAATGTATTATTCATACCTCTCTTTTTTTTACATATATTAGATCATCTATTATTAATCTATTTTTCAGTATTTTCCTTTGTCTTTAAAATCTTTGTTGTAGTTATGTAGTCCTTCGGTTTTTTTAGAAGAATTCGGTTTCAAAGGTGTGTAATTGGTGTGGTTTCTAATAGCTACGTCAAAGTCGATGGCAGTATTTGTTAAATGAACTTTAGTATGTATGCAAATTTATGTCTTTTATTCGGTATTGGACAAATTTGTAAAGAATTGGATTATTCTTTGGGGTGTTGTTTTATTTGCTTTAGTATTGTGTTTGTATTTTCTGAGATTATTGAGTTTTTTTCTTCTTTCTCTTTTTGCTTGGGTCATCCTGCCTTACTACATTGCTCGTGAGTGAATCTCGCTTATCAATTCTTCAATTCTTCGTGGTTGAAAATTTTTCTTAGATCTATTCGGTATAATCTTTATATTCCATTGGCTTTGGTGTTCTTTCTGATTTTCTTATGTTTTTTCAATCTTTTCCACAATTTCTTCTTTATATTCATCTAAATTTTTTGATTTTTTAGATTCTTCTTCATTTTCATTGTATTGTAAGAATGAATCTAATTTTATTAATAATCTGTCATCAATTCCATTTTTTATTATATACACTTCTCTACTTGTAGTAATTTCACCATTTTACCGTTAACCTACTAAAATAATCTTTTTTGATTTTCTATCCCATTTTTCTCTGCTGGCTTATCGGATATATACCAACACCGTACTTCCAAAAATTCTTAAGTGACTAATATCTGGTTTCTTTATCTATCCCATTTATACTCAACAGCTACTTATTAATAGCTTCAGCTCAAATTTTTTTCTTCAAATTAGCATAAAAAGTTTGGCTTCTCTACTAAACATTTATTCATGATCGTTCCCGAATTCATCTTTCCCGAATGTCCATTTTGCTCTGGAGTGTAAGAATTTGCTTTTTGTTACCACTACGCAAAATTTTTAATCCTAGAATCCGTTTGATTTTCTACTATTGTCCATGCCAAATGTTAAAGCCCCTCACTTTAGAGATCGATATCTTCGAAATCACTCGATGAAAAAAAATGCAGTAAAATCTATTGCAATCAATGAACATTGCTGCGTATCATATGTTAATGTGAAAATTTACGTATGTACAGTTTTTCTTTTAATAACTTTATCTACTTTGCATTTTTTTTTCTCAAAAACTATTCTACGAAAAAATTACAAACGTTTTAAGAGTGATTTAGTGGGAATACAAGTTAAAGAGAAATTGAAATGACACTCCGGAGAGAGGTGCACATTACGAAGACCTAACTTTGAAAAACTGATTACGGATTCCGACAAACGACATTATTTAACACATTTTGGTAAAAATCGCGTTGAAATCCGCCTGGTCGTTTATTGAGGGACCATGAGATTTGGCACTCACAATAGTTTCTTAAAACTTTTGAAATAGTCTAGTACTTCACACTTATACTTAATAAAATATACAAGTCATTCTGCTATAATCATCTTATAAATATCAAAAAATATTTAGATCTTCCTAATGGCGTTTCCATAGGTCCACAGTTAGCGGAATAAATCACTTCAAGTTTCGACTTTGGTCTTGTTCCAAAGTGTTTCAACGGCAATTTTACCTGTTTACCTTCCCAGCGAACCATACATTTGTTTGTCATGTTTGTTTTTGTAAAAATTTCCATTCCTTCTACACTTTTAGTCATCTTCCAAAGATTATTTTGGTTAATGTGACCCGATCTGCGATGCCACATTTCTCCACTAACGTTACTTATGATCATAAAAGAATAACTGTTATTAGTATATGACCGCAATTTATATACATAAATGATTAAATCAGCTTTCACAATCAGTATATTCTTACTACTACAGATTTTACAACCATTCACTTCAAACTTTACTTTATTATCATTTTTTATTATATACAATTGGGTCACGGAAAGTAAATTAGTTGTTAGTCTTGGTAGGTAGTTTACATTATTAATCGTTATGTTATAAATACATAACGACCTTTCATTCCATACCCTTCATATCATGCATATCATCATCTGTTGAGATGTCCTCTAATCAGTTCTTTTTTACTGTTAGATGTACGCAGTTTTCTTCCTGCAGCATCCTATTATTTCTTAGTCACACCAATAAAAGCTGTACCTATTTCCTTTGGTATTGATTCCATGTAGAATAACTTTGTATTTATTGAATCTCCAGTTAGCTGTATTGAATGAATTTTCAATGGCCATAGTCATTAGCCCATTTTTTTTTTTGTATCATCAGCAATCCTACTAATAACAATGATCCAACCCACTCCTCGTTTATCTTAAAACCAGTAGTTCTTAACTCTGAACTGCCTCGAAGATTTGATTAACATACGATTCCGTTGAATCACAGCTTTCCAATCGTATGTTTATCAAATTACGAAGTAAAATGAACTTTCTTGAGACTCGTCAAACAAAGCTTTCAACTTGTCCCAAACTTCCTTCGTCGTATTCGCTTCCTTAATATGTACATAGAGTAACCATCAGTGGATAAAATGAGTTTAGCTTGTGCTTTTTTAATTGTTTCTTCCTCAGTTTCTGTACCCAAAATGCATTTATTTAATCCAACCGATATTGAAAAATTTGTAAGGCGAATTCGTCGTAATAATAATCAGTTATTTGTTTATCCATAAACTGCCATTAGTTACGTTCTGGGCCTATATCTTGTTATTCTGATATACTTTTGTGGTCAACAACTGGGTTGACTTTCCATGGGTTGGGTTCGGTTCCATCTTAAGAGATGTAGAGCTAAACACATATGTTTGTAGTTCTAAGTGTAGTGCCTAACTTTAGTGTTGGTATTAGCTCTACTTTTAGTTGTCATTCGGTTTTAGATTATTGTATACTTGTATCTAACTAAAACTTGAACAAACACTAGATCTAGAACTAGAAAGATTCAGGTTTAGCCGTGAAAACTGAAGAAAACTGCTAAACTGAAACTTTCTAATTTCACGTCTAGACAACTCTAGATTGTTTTAAATTCTTCTACAACTAAAAGTATAACTAATACTAGATTGGCTTGTAGCCAGCTTCAGAACTAACACTAGACTTATAACTAGAAACACTACGGTTTCTTTGTCTAGGTTAAGTATTAGTTCTGAAGCAAGAATAGGCTATGTTTGGTTAATTACACAAATTTCCATACTTTTTACTACTTTGGTTTGCATTATTGGTTGCATATTACTTGAATATTTTTTAATTTAGAAAAAGAAATTCAATTTTAATTTCTACATTTTTAATTTTGGTTCTGGAAAAATATACAAGAATGTAGTGCCAATAACAACTAAAACTAGAACCAGGATTATCCGCTCTAACGGAGTTTTAGTGTAATGATTAAAAAAATAGTTTCAACATCAAATTACATTTTAAAATTGAACATTTAAAATAATAATTCAATAATTGATCACCTAATAATAATCGTCGTAAAACGAATTTTTTTAATTATTTTCTTATAAAATTGACGTTGAAATGGTGCAGTTTCAGGCCACCTGGAAACGAGGCATAATTGAAACTGCAGCACTTAAACTTAATTTAAGACCAAAACGTCGGCTCGCATTCCAATTATTTCACCCTGCAGCTGCCCTAGGTTTGTACTTGGTGCACCTTTTATCCCTCCGCAAAGCGTCGACGACGACTTCCAATCGATTGATATTGAACTATCAAAAAAAAAGAAAAGATTAATTTTGTAAAAGGATATGGGAATAAATGCAATTACCATTGGATTGTATCGTGAATATTTTATGCCTACGTGATGGTGTATTATTATTGATGGTTCGAAATGAAAACATTTTGAGTGAAATGGTAATGGGGCAATTAAAGAAGAAAAACTACGTTATTTAATGTCTTATTCATTTTATTACTTTATTTATGTTACTTTAAAGAAAACTAAACAAGCTCTAATTAACTTAATGACTTCGCCTATGTTGATTAAAATACATGTAGATTTTCGTTTCAACGCTTAAACCTTTGAAAATTTCACGCGAATTCTATTCTATTCTATGCGTAAGGATGTATTTGTTTCAGTACTCATAGTATACATCGTCCCGTCCAGCACAGAAAGACATTAATTAAATTTCAGTTCGTTAATAAGCGCGACGTGCCGCGGTGGTGGTGGTCGGGCATTTTTAATTAATTAAAAGTTGTTTTGTGTCGTGATGTTACACTGTATGTGTATGTGTATTTCAGCCGAACCATCGTGCATCCGGTTTCGGGTCGAAATTAAATTTTACATTTTAGGGGCATAGAGACTCGAATATTCCATTTCAACCTAAATTATATAATTATTATACAGCATCGGGTTTAAACAAAATTGGGCGCTTTTGAATAAAAATATTCTAAATATTAAAATTGCTTTAGTTTGAAAAATTCTTTATGCGGATGAAAATATCAAATATAATTTTTATCATACTTTTGTGAATTAACTCAATTCTAATTTAGAAGGAAAAGAGAAACAAATAATAAGAAATGAATTGCCTCTTGTAGACTTTGCAACTCAATGATGCGCGTTGACGACAATCCTTACCGAAAGAAATTATAACAGTTAATACATAACAGTGGTATAACAATGGGGTAACAAAGGGACCTTTTCTATTTACTAAAGGATATAGTTGACGATGTTTTATACACTGATTTATATCAGGATAGGTTGTAATACTGCGTAACTCAACAATCAAGAGTCGTTTCCGTACCCTTACTTTGATTAGATCTTCCTTAAGCTTTGCTTGAGTTGACTCCCAAATTAGCATGACTATGTATTTCTGCCAGAAAGCTCTTTCCCTATTTTATGCCACCCTAGGTTAATATTTCTCCAGGATTCATAAATTATTTTCATCTCCTCTGCGACAGTATTCACTTATAAAACTTTATTAAATGCAAATAGTTTCTGAAACGGTCACAACCGAGTGTTAATTTAACTGATAATGATTGTTAAGTACTGTTTTGAAATATTTGGATGAGAGATGTCGTTCTGTTCCATTTACACTCGAGTGTTTTTTTATTTAATATGAGGTACCGCCAAATTTTGTCAGGCCACAAGCATTGTCATACCATCAATAGAAGTAAAGACTCTTCATTTTCTTAGTATTTAGTTTGGAACTGTATCATATGAAATATGCTTATGAGTTCAATAATTAAATAAATGATCTTTATAAATTAAGGGAGAGATTTCAAGACGATAAATAAAATCGATTTGAGGACTAGAATTATTCAATGAGCTCTATTACTAGAAGGACATCCCTATGTTAGAACATAAAAAAGGGCAATAAATATCCTGCGTATTCAAAAGATATGCTATGACAACTATTGCTAGATTGATGGAATATGATAGAATGATACAAAGTATAGGAAGAGAACAAAAAGGTTGTAATTTAACAACAAGCAAACGAAATTAGGTTCATATCAGATTACAAAAGTTAAAGAAAATGACAGATATGTAAAGATAACTGATATAAAGATCTACGAAAATTTCGGATTTGAATTGAATCAATGTAGGAATCGATTTTCTTATATTAATATTGATATAGTTTCTATAGTTGATAAGTAAAAGTCAAAAATTTTATTCAGATGTAACAACCCCTTGAAGCGTTTATAATTGACTCTTTGAACGTTTGAAAGTGTCATTGTAAATTTAGTAATAACGTACCATGTAAGTAATAAATAATAAATATTACTTATTTCTAAGTGGACATATTTGAAGACCAATTCTAAATTCTTTATAACAGTTACGAATTTCCACCAGTGATAGATATTCTATCGCATGAATTTCCAGAAGAATGTGAAGAATTAAAACTAGAACTAGTAGTAGACTTAGAACTAGAAAGTTTCGGTTTAACTGTGCGTCTCAAGACGTAAATAGTTTTAGTTCGATGCAAGTATACAATAATTTAAAACCGAATAACAGATAAATTAGAGCTAATACCAATACTAAAGTTAACATTAGACCTACAACTCTTAACATTTAGGTTTAGCCGTACGTCTCTTAAGACGAAGCCAAACAAAACCCAACCTAGCTTCAGAATTAATACTAGACCTAGAATCAGAAGCATTGAGGTTCAGCCGAACATCTCCTAAGACGGCTAAATCCTATCGTTAATTGTGTGTTACTTCTGAAGCTGGGTTATAGGTCTAGTATTAGTTATATTTTTAGTTCCAGAAGAATTTACAAAAATCTAAAGCTAAACAAGAATTAAAACTAGAAGTAACTCTAGACCTAGCACTAGAAAGTTTCGGTTTAAATTTAATTTAATCAGAGCTAATACCAACAATAATGCTAACACTAGATCTAGAATTAAGACGCAACCGAACTCAACCCAGTATAGCTTCAGAACTAATACTACCCGTAGAACTAGAAACTTTTGGGATTAGCCGTCTGAAGAAAAGTTCAGCTAAATCCTACACCTAAACACATTTTGGTTCAGCCATACGTCTCTTAAGAGGGAACCGAACCCAACTCAACATGGCTTCAGAGCTAATACTAGGTCTAGAACTAGAAACATTAGTATTTAGCCATACGTCTCTTAAGACGGCTAACCCCAGAGCTTGAAGTTCTAGGTTCAGTATTACTTCGAAACTGGGTAGGGCTAGTATGAGTTATATTTTTAGTTCCAGAAGAATTTAAAATAATCTAGAGTGAAACAAGAATTAAAACTAAGAAAGTACAAAGTTTCTGAATCTTTCTCTACCTAGGTCTAGTGTTAGTTCTAGTTTTATGTCGATACAAGCATACAATGGTCTAAAACCGACATATAAATGACATATAAGTAAAAACATTTGGGTTTTGTCTTACGTCTCCTAAGATGGTTAAATGAAAATGTTTCTAGTTCTAAGTCTAATGTTAATTCTAGCTTTACTATTAGTTCTAGTTTTAATAAATTCTCCTTTTCACGGTTATTCGGGGACATATTGTATACTTAAGAAAGATAAGTCATTTAGACGATTTTGTTTTTCATAACGCGAGAAACATCACTTTTTGCGGAAAAGCCAAAGTTGCTAAACAATTCTTTTGGCATTTACCGATGAATTTGAAACTTGGTTCTTTTTAATTGCGCATACATACATTAATTGTCACATACATTGTCTTGAATTTGTACAAGTTCAGTTACAAATGATTCAAGATCAAGAAACGCTTCTCCAAAATTCATGTTTGGATCTTGTAATGTTAGCTACACTCGCTCAATTGTTCTCAACATTTCATTCCTGAAACGGACTAAAGTAAACAAATTAAAACTGTAATATAGCTTCTGGTATCAGTTGTGGTAATACTATCCTCTATTATTTTTTATGATAATCTTATTACCTCTTTCAGCTCATCGATAATAATTTGACCCGCTTGTGATATAGCGCTTCATTGTGTTTTAGGTTAAGGTTTTACAGTTATATTTAAAGATTTTTTTGTGATTCCTATCGCAATGTTGAGCGCGAGAAGAACAGATATATGTTTTCATGTTTGAGATCATGTTTGGCTGCAGTAACTACTATAAAATTTAACGAGAGATATATCGCAATTTACCCATAGTGATTTACTACTTTTTCGATAATTCTTTGTTGAACGTCAGATATGTGACCTGACATCACGGTAGCATTATTATAACATTGTTATACCTAAAAACTTGCCACATTTGTTCTCGATTAACGATATTAAGAGTTGAATCAAATATAAGCCCATAATATTTATTTCGTTTGATGTCACATATTAGTTGATTTCGAACTGTTGATACTAGAAGATGAATAAATTCGTTTTGAATTTGTGGTGATAGGTACGGGATAGTTTTCGACGTTTCCATGATATTTTAAAGATAATTTGCCAGTAGCAGATCAGATTGGCCGACAAGTTTGATATAAGTTGCTGACATTTGCACTATTTTGAAGGGTTAGACTTTCAACATGACCACATAGGGGAAGATTTTGTATAACTAAATATAAAGTATTTAGTAGGCAATATAGTAAGCAAGCTAATATTCGCTGATGTACTTTGCCACCGTTCTTTCTCGGATTGCATATTTGCTTCTAATGATGCATCAATTTCCGTTTTATTAACTTTTTCAGTTTCTTTCGGTTATTTTTTCAATTATAAACGATTTTCAGTGATTTGGACTTTTGCATGATTAATCAACTTATTTTTAAATATAATTCTGACAAATCCCTTAAAAGAACAATAAAAATTATCCCGAAAATGTTGGTTGTGTTGGAGATTATTTGGCGTCCCCTACAAGTGCAGTTCCCTTCACTACGTTACTAAGACGTATTTAGCATATTATTTGTAAAAAGTTTTGTGTAACCTTTTATTTCAATGAAATGTATAAATTAATTTTACTTTTTAAACAATCTGAACTTTATTTAAAAAAGTTTCTCATAAATAGCGAAAATCTTACATCGCCTAGAAAATTTGTGAGACTCGAAGTTTTACATTTTTTGCATGTTTTTAAAGCACTGTGTCATTAAGAATAGCAAAAGTAGCAAAAGAATCATCTTAACTAAAATTATTATACTATAGCTACTACTATTATAATACGACTAATACTAAAAGCTTTTGGGACTTGCTGTTTGTCTTTTGAAAAATCGAACAAGTTTTTGAAGAATGTTGCAACATGATATTCCAAAACATTAAACATTTGTTCAAAAGACTCATGACAAAATCAGAAAGCTTTGGTGTTAGTTCTAGTATTAGTCCTAGTAGTAGTTCTAGTGTTAGTGTTAAATTATTCTAATCAACACCGGCTGCGTAAGCCTTCGTACTTATAAAACCATCTAAAATCATCCGTTTTATATCACCCTTATAAACGGTTTGTGGAAAAAGCGCTATTAGGAGTCTAAAGATTTTAATTTTTAAGTTTTTGGTATAGGTTTCAAATATTTCTTCCATTATTAACCGAGTTATGACGTCATCGTTATTTTTTTCAAATAACATTCCCCCATTTTTATTATAGAATATGAAAGACCATTTTTTTGGAATGTAGTACGGTCAATACTAATATTGATTACATAATAGGCCCCATACACCTGCAAACAAATTGCGCAAACTGACGTTGCACAACAGGTTATTGTGCAAACACGGTTACCCATATACTATACACAATTTTATACAAACTCCAGTTACATGTGTACTCACGGAAACATGCTGTCTATCGAATTATTATTTTTTGTAAACACCATCTTTTATCGGCATTCCTGTTTTTATTTGCATCACTTTTTACCTTCCATTCTTTAGGCAACTGGTGGTATAAATTAATAAAGTAACTACAAAATTCTACGTTATTGATAAAAACAGCTATTTTGAAATCACAACTTTTTATTTTATCACCCATACAAATAATGTGGTTATTGCGCAATATGTCGCACATTCTCTGTTCACATTGCAATTCGTTGCGTCATGAATATGTTGTGCAACTAATTTGAAACCGACGCCATACACCACAAAATTTTCGCGAAATAGTGGTTGTTGCGTAATTTGTTAACAGGTGTATTAAGATGAAGTGCCCTATTAGTGACCACCTAAGCAATAACTACAAAATATTTACACTGCAAAATTGACTTACAGCTTTTTAGAAAACTGTCTCGAATAGATTATTATTACTACTTTTATAAAATTCATGAATAGTTACGTAAAATTATGTTAGATGCAAATAAATAAACATTAATTGTGAAATATGTAAAGTACCAATTTGTGATCATCTTGGAGTATTCCATAATGACCACATTTTACACCAAATACTGACTAAACATAAACACATTGTATTAAATATCTAGTATCTTCGTAAACAGTTTATTGATATAAAATCCATGCGAAAACATATGCCAAGTAAATTTCGTAAAAATGTGATCAAAATAGGTGTTTAACTGTCACAGCTGTGTCAGAAAACGGGAAAAACTTTTGGCAGTTGAGTTTAAAGGAGAAGTTTAAGAAGCTATTAGAGTGTGATATATCCCCTTTTACTTATAATTAAGTTCAGCTAATGGTAGATACCATGAAATCTAGGTGAATACATATGCTAAGTAAATTTTTTCAATATATCGATATAATCAGTTTTGCACGCGAGCTCCTCAACTATAAAATTTGCATTCCAATATGAAAGTAAAGGGTTCCTCTTTTGTTTACAATCTTTGGTTTCTTATTTTTTTTACAAGATCATCATGGTTACACCAAGATATCCGGTGAATTTGTCCATTTTTGGTTTGATCATAGCACTAATCCAAAGTGCAATATTAACCAAGGAAAAGAATACATCTTTTCCCCGTTTCTGTTCTAGAATTTCTAAAATTTTTCCTGGGAAATGTTTGCTCATCATAATTAATTACGCAATAATCCTTAACAGAGTACCTTGTGTCCACTTCTTCTTCTATCTCATTGTCTGAAATAGAATTAGTATCTTCTAATAACTCTTCCTCTCTTTTTCTTTTCAATGTCTTCTTTGCAAACTTATCTTTTATTTTCTTCTTTATGACATCGTTTCTATTCAATCTTTCTTCTTTCCGTATCCACTGTTCTTCTTCCATTTTTCATTTAATTTTTGTTTCTTATAATATTGCTACCACTCGGCAGATGTTTCAAATCTAAGTATTTTATTCGAAAGCTTCTTTTCTTTATTTCCTTTATTATTGTTTTTTAATACTAGGCCATATTAGAAAACAGGATCAACATTAAAACTATTTTCCAATCAATACGAAACAAATCTTTGTATGAAAAAGTCTTCTTATCAGTACGTACAAAACATAAATATGATAAAAAAGTCAACTTACTTTGTTGTTGTATACCACTACATATCTTACCTCCGCAACGTTTGAGAACAGATTGATTGAGATCTTCTGTCCCATTTATCGACTTCGTGTCATTTGGCGCCAAATCGACCAAGCGACGGTAAATAATCACCGTGTGAGTTAAAATCAGATAGATATCGGAGTTAAAATAGCGACATATTCTTAATTGTTATCTATATATGTTCTTATTTTTATCTGTTTAATCTGCAAGGTCACACTACCTTATTTCCAATTCGTTTGACATGAAAAAATAACAGTAGCCCTGAATAGCACTAGGCTTGATTATAAATAACAAATAAAATTTACAAATATGAGGAATAAATCAAAAATCAAATCTAAGGTTAGTGTCAAAATTGGGCACCATGCGCAGCTTGACAGTAACCGAAACAATTTCTAAATTCTTCCTGGCAATTCTCTAAGGTGTCAGAAGTTATTTGCTGAATTTCTTGTTGGATTCTGATTTTTACTTCATCCAAAATATTTGGTCTAGTGGTGTAGACTTTGTTCTACAGATATTCCCAAATGAAGAAGTTCAGCAAAGTCAAATCTGGTGATCTTACAGGCTTCTTGCTTGGCCCTCTTCTTCCAATCCATTGATTAGGGATTAATCGATTCAAATATGAAAGAACAGGAAGTTCATAGTGTGGTAGTGCGCCATCTTATTGGAGGAATAATTGCTGTTCAAGTCTATTTACATCCACATTATCGGAAAATCTGACAGTTGTTTAAGAAATGTGATCGTTTTATAGAATATCTAAATATTTTGCCTCCCGTTAAAGTTACTTCAAAAAAATAGGGATCCAGGAAAGTGTTTGATATTTTGCGTTCTTTTTTAATATTTTGTGAATTATTGTATTATTTTACTAATGGCCACATTGACATTAAGGTTTTCTTGCACAACCACAACAATGTTATGTTGAGCCTCGTCTGAGATACTAGTGACAATGCGGCTTCCCACACTGTGACTTATGGGTTTCATGGTCAGGATATGATGCATTGAAAAGCTCAATTACTTATTTTTGAGTTCATGGTTAATCCCCATCTTATTTCAATACATTAACATCAAAAACAAATAAAATTGTATCGCCTATATCCGTCACTTTGCAGACACTATGTATATTAACAAAGTCAATATTGCCATCGTAGCATTCCGAACTATTAATTTAGTTATTAATTATTTAAGTTATTTATGTTCATATTACGTAAGCTATCGTTTTAACAAAGGCAGTCTGTTTAAAGGATAAAGGTTGTTTGTAAATGTACTTTACTCTTAACACAATTACTCCGATTTGGCAATAAACTTGCTGATATGGATTCGATATAGAGTGCCACTAAACCTCTTCTAAACCCTTTCTACATTGCCAATAGAAATCATATCAATTCATGGTTAACATATCGTCGAATATATCACCATTCAACTACCCAAAGCTTTGCTTGGAGTAGATTGCTCGAAATCTCAAAGAGAAATAACAGCATCACTAAATCCATCAATAGCGAATATTGTTCGCTAATTTTAATTACCAATTGTCACTAAAAATACAGTATTATATGTCAAGATATTAATTAATAACATTATATTTTTTAACTCTTGAAATTAAATTATTTATTTAATTAATAATTTGTTTTTCTTTTCCAGATAAACGAAATATAGACAACGACGTTGGGTAAGTTCTTATTTAATTTGTTGTAGTTTAATTTTTAATTGACTTAATTATGAGATTGTCTTGGTTATATCTGAGCTTTGATGGTAAACCGCTTTTCGCAGCGGTCTAAGCGGTATTCATCAAACCTTGAGGGAGAGGGTTAGAAATTCCAGAACGCTAAAGCAAATTATTGTGGCCTCTGCTGGTATGAAGGACAGAATTCCTACCAAGAATCGAGTTGCATACGTACTATAATAATACCTACCCTTTCTCTCGCCAAAAATGGACGTGAAACCAAAACCGCCCTCAGAAACTCAAACGTTATAATACCTCTCTTTAACTGATTACATTAGCAGCAAATAATTAAATAAAATTAAATGTTTATTAAATTGATGACAAGAATTAAAATTTAATTATGTTAAAGTAATTAATAAAGTTGATTGGACGTGCAAGTTTGATGTAGTTATACGATTAAAAGTTTTTGGAGACTTGAAAAATTTTTGTAAAGCGTTTTCAAAGTTTTACCCGTAAGAAGCAAAAGAAAGAAAACTGACGCGGTGTGGTTGGTTTTCATGCAGTATTAAAAATGTTCGGTATCGGAGATATCGTGCGGCGTTGTTAAGAAGACAAGTTTACAAAGCATGTTAATTAGAAAAGTTTCGGTTTCCAGGCGAGCTTTCCGCGCGCGCCGAATGCTCTCTGTTTAAAAATAACGACGCCTCTTCCTCTTCTACGTGTTACACTCCCCCGCGTCTACCAGGATTAAGTCCTTAATGAAGTTAAGGGTTTTAGTTTATTTTTCAATTCGTTTACAGTCTACACCGAAAGAAAAACTAATAAAAATTAAAAAAGGTAAATATTTTTTGTTTTCTTTTGATTTTAACTAAGTTGAAACATCGATTCAATCCATATAATTAGGTACTTCTTCAACGTTACTCACTAATTATAAATACGAAAGCTTTCACGGTATTAAGTAAACTAAAACTAGAATCAACAGTGGCACTAGCCGCTGTTAAAGTAACGTTAAACACTTTTTTACAAGATACTTCTGGGTGTAGTTATTTTCTTAGTGTTAGTTCTACACTGCTCAAAAAATTAGATGAACACATTTTTTGAAATCTAATAATAGTTTGAGACAAATCAAATTTGGTTTACTTCAACTAAAGAAAGTTACAAAAACAATCTTCCTCTCAGTTACTTCTAAGTTATACTTAAAAATATAAGGTAAAATATAAAGTGGAAACGGCTATCATAATATTGATGACAGGAATGACTTTCTCATTGCTCAATCAAGGCTTGTGTCAGTTTCCGTATTCTTAGTGGTGCAAACACATCATTAGAGCACTTGCAAACACATCGGTCAAGCTGACACCACATGTGTTCAATAGGATTCAGGTCACGATATAATGCTGGCCATTCCATACCATTTCTGAATTACATTTTTTCTAAGAATTTACAAAAACTGTTGGGTGATGCCGTCGACATGTGACTTTATCATTAGAATAAAACTTTGTCCGACTCCATATCCAGTAGGCATCACATGATCCTTCAAGATATTTTCGATGTAATTGATGGTATTTAATACACCAGGAATAATAAGAAGATCAGTTCTATTGTCTATACTGATTCCAGCCTAAACCGTAACAGATCCCCAACCAAATCTATCCACTTCTTGTATAAAAGTGGGTGCATAGTGTTCACCAGGATATCAATACTTACAATACTTATCTATGGTAACACCTTTGTCGAGTTTCGTCACATACACATAAGTGTACTTTTGCAGCCTTAACGATTGTGTTTTCAGCAGATCCAACTATACCTCTATTCATCTACCTCTATCTTCATCGTGGAGAACCCGCTATTCTCTGTTTAACCCTCAGTTACTCATGTACGATTTATATTCCCACCTACCATAGATGCCGGTTTTTCAAAATGTGTATGGGTACTGAATGCTGAGAAAGAACCGCAATTGCGAATAAACTCAAAACACGAATTAAGTATCTCAAGAAAAAAACTGAATTGAGTCTTGAAAGGTTTGAAAAATACAGAATACCATAGATGGTCTTTGAAAAAAAAACGTGTATCTGCTGCTGCTGCTGGTACTCAATTGAAGAATTTACAGAATGATGTAAATTTTAAATTGGATGCTCATATCTTTAGCAACATTTGAGGAGTGGATTTTGAAAGCGATGAAAGTGCCATAAAAGACTATGACCCGAAAAGGCAAAAAAAATAACAGATTAGTTTTTTTCTCCTAGAGATGATATTTTTTAAGTCAATAAACATATTATGAAGCAAAACAAATTACATACATTTCGGCATTTCGGCAAGGATGAAAGTGCCATGCGTTACACCTAAGAAAATGCTGTAAGTACCATAAGGGTGTACAAATTTGGTACTTAGATTTTAAAACATAAAATATTACATTATTGCACGTTAATGGTAACTGTATATAAAAATTCTTGTAGCCATCATTTATGAACTCACACATGGCAAGTAAGTCATTTTTCTTCACTTCACTAATTTTGTTGGAGCTGCACAGGCGAGGTATATCTTCAAGCGAAGGTAGCAAAGCAAGTCTTGAACATCTTTTTAGGACGTTGATCTCTGACGCTTCAACAGCATTATTAAACGTAGCCTTGATAAGAATAACAGTACGGCGATCCTCTTTTATTACCATGCTGGAGGCTGTGCTTATTTTAAGTTGGTTTCTATTAATGAACCTATTTGCTAAAGAAGCAAAGTCATAGAAGTCGTCTGGTTTCATTTGTATTACTTTATAAGGCTTATTTACTCTCGTCGCTTTAATTATGTGACCAAAATCTCGGTCACATGCCATGAAGGTATGACCACTCATCAGAAACTTCACCGATATTTCTTTAAATATTTTGTTCTTTACCAAAAGAATTAGCATCGTCAATACCATTTTATTTTTGTTTTGTCCGGCACAGTTATCGCACCATATCTGTATCTTATTTTTTTCTGTAACCTGTGTCAAAACTTTGCCAAAGCTTCTGCCACGCCCTGCTATCCCTTCATGCCATAAAGACATATAGCAGTCGTCGTTGTACTCAATATGAATGCAGAGATTGTAATTAGCAAGCTGCCTTGAGTAAAACATCGTGCTATGTGTTAGGGTAGGTGTGAATAACACCTGTAGGTAGATCCATTATTATTGTGTATACGTCGCTGGCTGGCATTTGTTAGTCACATACATTTTTCTCATGGTATCTTGTGCGATTTCAGCTTATTTTTGATGAACCTGAAGCTCTACTTTTATCCTGTTCTCCTCTGATTGTACAGAAGAGCCTAAATTTGGGAACTCAGATTTAAATACACTTTTATAATACTTGTATGTAACAGGGCTGTTGATATTTAAGGTTTTGAAATGGAGGTACAACCGGTGAATGTTTAAATCTGGGCTTAGATACTGTTTGCTGCTTTTGGACCGCCCATTTTCTTCTGACGGGAAACCAAAAATGTGCAGAATCACAGCACTTTTGTGATCATCTGTGAACTTCTTCCTTTGAAGCTGAGAGGCAGGATTTCGCACCATATCTGTATCTTATTTTTTTCTGTAACCTGTGTCAAAACTTTGCCAAAGCTTCTGCCACGCCCTGCTATCCCTTCATGCCATAAACACATATAGCAGTCGTCGTTGTACTCAATATGAATGCTGAGATTGTAATTAGCAAGCTGCCTTGAGTAAAACATCGTGCTATGTGTTAGGGTAGGTGTGAATAACACCTGTTGTAGATCCATTATTATTGTGTATACGTCGCTGGCTGGCATTTGTTAGTCACATACATTTTTCTCATGGTATCTTGTGCGATTTCAGCTTATTTTTGATGAACCTGAAGCTCTACTTTTATCCTGTTCTCCTCTGATTGTACAGAAGAGCCTAAATTTGGGAACTCAGATTTAAATACACTTTTATAATACTTGTATGTAACAGGGCTGTTGGTATTTAAGGTTTTGAAATGGAGGTACAACCGGTGAATGTTTAAATCTGGGCTTAGATACTGTTTGCTGCTTTTGGACCGCCCGTTTTCTTCTGACGGGAAACCAAAAATGTGCAGAATCACAGCACTTTTGTGATCATCTGTGAACTTCTTCCTTTGAAGCTGAGAGGCAGGATATTTACCTCTTTTGTCGACGTACGTGAGACATCCAGCTTTCTTTTTCGTAGTCAGTATTTGTACCCTGCGAGCTGTGAGATCAAAGATACCTTTAAATATTTTCAAGCATACCTGGACGTGCTTCCCAGAACCATTCGGAACTGTGTAACAGAGGGTATAGTGCCTACGACTTGCTGCAGAGTCTTCATACTTGCCATGACGTTTTCTTTTTACTGGGATTATTTCCATATGATTCAGCAGATATGTTCCTTTCGCTTTTTCATCTAAGTTATATAGTATTGGAGGAACAGCAGCTCCTTGTGATCAGCCGAGAGCGTAGTACATCTAAAGCTACACTTGCATGTAGTGTGTAACAACGAAATACAGCGAAATTTAATAATTGCATGAACACATGGGGAAAACCACCCGTCAGAACCGTGCCGCCGAATGCTGGGAGAATTGGAGAAATATTGGAGAGGCATACGTCTAGCAGTTAACGACAACACCCCGATGAATGCCCAACTTTTCAAGAGGATATTATAAGTTCCCAATACACATTTTGCCACGTGTGAGATAACTCATAGCTAACACCCCGTAAACAAAAATAACCGACGTCGTAAAACAAGACTATAAGAAATGACGCCACAGAGAATATTTTCATCGTAAATCTAAAAACAAATACCACTTACCTGAGCATTTGGCGGTTTCTTTTGTAGTACATATTTTCCTTTAGCAGTTTTATAGGGCTTTCCTGCTATACGTAATCTTCGATTTTCTTGAGTTTTCTTCGATTTGTTTTCCATTGTATATACACAGAATCAAACTTTTCACTTTAAAAACAATCACTAAACACCATGTGTTGTTGTTTTGAGGTTATACGTCTTGAACGAATGTTGACGAGTCGAATGTGAACACGTATGGTACTTACATTCATATCACAGAAAACACTTTCTGAATTTACACCTACCGTCATCTTTTTTGTATCTCAGAATATTGATATTTATTTTTACATCTAATTCTAATGACACATTCTTCAAAGATATATTATTTAGTTTTTGATTGGGTTTATATTAATTAATTATAGTTAATTTAATTGAGATTAAAGATTTATAAATTAAATTCAATTTTTGCTTTATAATAATGTTTACAATAGGAAATAAATATTCTCTGTTATACTTCAACGATGAAAATTTTATTGTTATTTTTTGGTTTTAACAGATTTCGGCTACACAGCCATCATTAGGAAATCACCCTGCTTATATAAGACTAATTTTAATTAAATTTCTATAATGTAACATCTAATCGTTTTACTTATAAGAATCGGAAAAATAAAGACTAAAAAACTTACGTTAAAAAAATTCAAACTACTGCTTAATATCATCGAGGTTCAGTTATAAACACTATAAAAATTGGATATTCACAAAAAAATAATTTATGTGTTGCTTTTAATTCCTGCTGACCGAAAATTCGATTATTTTCTATTTGCTTCTACAATGTGTAGAGCAAGCTTCCGTGGCCGATTCCAAAAACGCTAAATAATATAAGGAGAAACTTGAAAGTCCCTGGTAACGTATCGAATAAAGCGGTCAACCTGAATAAGAGCGACAGCACTAGCAACTTGCACATCACTTAGATGCCTCCTGATTCTTCTAACCAATGAAAACCAATAATTGATTTCTTCCACTTAGCTGTGCTTTATTAATTTACATTTTTAAGTATAACTTAGAAGAATCTGAGCATTTCTAACAATTTTTATTTTAATTTCAACTTATTTTACGGTTTATCTATATCCATTACAGTTACAAACCGAGATTCTATTCCGTGTTACGTCTCCCGAGAGACGTTGACGTTGTCATCGGGAAGAGATGGAAATAAAGCAGTCGTCGTCCGCGTATGTGCAGTCGTAAAGAAGGGTCGATATAGGTTCGATTTTTGATGGAAAACCTTTTGTCAGAGAAAGGCGTCGTCCGTCCCGCGGGGCCGAATTATTCGCCCCCGATTTTTATGTGACGACGGCGACAACATCCGAAGGCGGCTTGCAAATATTTTTGATTCGATATGGCAACAAAAGGAAACCACCAAGTATGTTTCGATTTAAGTTTATGATCAAAAAATAAAAATAGCCTTACATTTTTTGTAAGTCATACGAAATAGTAATTAAACGTTGGATTAGTTTAGGGCGGGGGTAGTCTCAATCACGTCCTGACTCCGATACAAATCTAATCACAACTCGGAAATTACAAACCGCTTTTGCGGCAGACGTCGCGATGCCTCCTACGACGACTTGCTCGTAGGTTCGTCTTGGAATAATTAACTAATGCCACGAGTGTACGAGACAACCCGATCAATAATGGGGGTGTTCCGCACACGGCCCGTTACCATCCACGGTTATTATTGTTGTAGCGAACCGACGCTAAGCCAATTACAACTGTATCGCTATTAATTGGCCTTCGTTTACCTGACTCGATTACCGCGTGCGTTCTGAATGTATCATATTGAGGATTTACAATTTCCTATTAGTCGCCAAAATACTTGTCATCATAATAGAATAACTTAAAACCAATTATTTCAAAAGTACATTTTGATACAAGCAATTAGAAAAATAATTAGCGGTTAAGTTTTAAATTACTTTCCGATAAGAATTAATTTTAGTTTCCGGGTTAAAACGTTTGCGGAAGCGAAAACTTGTTTACCGACAATTACAGTTGTTTTCGGAAAGTGCATTTTAAGCAATTTCCCCGTTTTCTCGACAAGGCAGCTCCACATCTCCGCATCTGTACATTGATAAATTGAAACACGTTTTTAAACTGACTGTCTACGATTTATTCGCTGCCTTCACCATGAAAGTAACGTAATTCTTAAAATGTTTTGTAGTAAATCTGTAACGATGGTGATTATTATTATACTGACTGTATAACACCGTTTATCAATTATTTTATTTAATCATTAAAAAATAATTACTATAATGATATTACTTTCATTGGTAGATCTTTGCCTCTCAGCTTAGAGGCACTTGTTTCTATCTTTGTCTTTCCTTCTTTTCGCCATTTACACAATGAGGTAATGAAAACTGCACATTCTAAGCCGTTTATTGATAAACTTTTAATCGACCTATTCGCTATCACTACAACTATCACATTTGCACGCAAAGGTAATGCACACGACCTTATGTGATTGTCTATACCACAAAACTGAAGACACTGTTGTGGTGTAGGCATGACACGCTAAGATCTGGTTGAGCTTGATTTTGCATGGCCCGTCTTGTGCAAGCTTGTACGTGTGAAGATAGTTCATGTCATTCTTCTTAGTTTTAAATTGATCTTTGTAAACGTATTATTAAAATTTATTTCTGAAATGGCTATTCAAGCAAGAAGACGTCATGCTTAAATTTATAAGTATATACCAAAGAAGTACTTGCCTTTGGAACGTGAAAAGTAGGGAATACATGGATAGAGGTGGATGGTAAAGAGAATAAGATACCAACAGCTTTTAACCAACTAAACATTGGTTTGTTGTTTCTAAACAGACTATGAAAAGATCATAGACTCCAAAAAAATGTGGTCTGGTGTGGGCAGCGAGAGTATCACTACTCCTTTATTATTAAAACTGATGGTGATGTATTTCATCGCCATCATCAGCTACCTCTATATTAACGAAATCATCTACACACAATGGACATTGATAGTATTCTATAAGTTCTTGGAGACCATCTATATTTGTTTGCCGACTGATGTTGTTACAGTATTTTCAGCCAATTTTTTAATCAATGATCTCTTCCTTCCCTTCTTCTACATTATAATTAACAAGTCGCACCTTTCATAAAACGCGATTAATTAAAAATCAAATATGATTCATACATTTATCACCTAACCATGCGTAAGTCATGCTTTAAGTGAATTGATGTGAATCACTCACGCGCACATTTCTACTATGAACCCACTTTCTTCACATATCTTTAGTGTGAAAACAATGTCATTTTTTGATGTTGTCCCTATGGTTCTTTCATGTTATTGACTTGCCCTCACAGCAAACAACATAATGTTTTTATGGGATTAAAAAGAAATGTCACGGCGTTACATCGCATAAGTGAGAAACTTTTTTGTTAAATCATCAAAAACATGAAACGATACTACAATTTTTGGTCATCATGAAGATCACTTACTTTAGGGCCATTTTGTGTAAAGAAAGAATTCGAAAACATCTATTAATACCGGTAGTATACAGATTTCGGAAAATCCATATCTATCATTTCCACAAGAATTACTTTGTACTTAATGTTTGTTATCACACTCATCATCAACGACCAAGTGATCAAACTCAGTAGAAGTATCCATTTTGATGTTAAATCAACGTTCTTGCTTACTGTATGTTGCGTACTGTTGATATCTATGTTGCAAGTTTAAATATCAAAATACTAATTAAACACTTCCTAATTCAAACTTCCTTTTTTGCAATAATTTCTTTTATTGTAATGAGACCGGTTACAATAAAACCCGGACAAATATGGAATAATTATTTAATAATTAAAATTCCTTTAGAACTTACAATCAATAATTTGATTATATTAAAATTGTCATCACAACGAAACATACATATTAAAAACTTGAAATATGAAGTTATACATTAAAATAAAAAATCGAACCTTTTTTTTTATTTTTACACAATGTTTTTAAAAAATAAAAACAAATTTAACCTTAAAACAAACGAATGTATAACCATTGAACTTGTATAAATGACTTGTTGTATGAAGACAAAACTGGTGAACGAAAAGAACTTATTTATAAATGTGATAAAGGATTTTGTTTTGATCTTTTAAAAGCATTAGATATAAAATTACACCTCTTTTTCAGTAGCTAACAACCATTTAGTTTAAAAAAGATTTCAAATTCGCCGCTTTTTACGATTTTGTTCACCAGTTTTACGCCTTCGCACAAAGAGTCTTTCATAAAAGTTCAAAGGTCATACACTCGTCATTCTTAAGGTTAAATGTATTTTTGTTTCTTAAAAAAGTTTGTGTAGTTGTTGATTTTACAGTTTTTGTATTATAGTTTATTTTATTGTGATGGCAATTTGTATATAAACAAATTATTGGCCGTAAATCCTAAAACAATTCCTTACGCATTTGTAGATTCGACAATTTTTTTCTAAATAAAAAAGAAGTTTCTTTTTTATTTGTTTACTATTTTGATATTACTGTATACAACTTGTATTGCATCATAAATGCATTCCATAGGGGTTAAAGTTTTTAAATTAGTAAAGTTGGGAACTAAACTAGAAATACGGTTTGTCATGTTGAGGCACTATATATTATATGCCCATTCTAAATGAATATTTGCTTGAGACGTTTTGTAGTCAATTCAGAACTTACTAAAGTAACACTAACGTAACATGAACAACATTAAGCCTTCAATACCGTTACCACTATCAGAATCTCATGCAATAAGTGAACACTTTTAAAAAATATAGACTTTGAACTTGGGATGCGGATTGGAAGGTGGATTGCTCGCTCGTAATTTGATTGAACTACCCACGTTCATGATGGAATAGCGATTTTTACTAAAATTAGTAAAAATATGATGGCGTTCATAATTTGTATCTACAGAACCAGATCCGTCTGTTTTATGAACTTAAAGAATATTATTGAGTTATTGAGCGTATTCTGGCTAGTTTGACTGTCTGCAGAAATGTTATGGTCATGGGTGAAATTAATGTGAAATTTAATACCTACGATAATAGGGTATTATGTAATATCTTTGGTTTTTCTCCAACAATCTCACAACCAAAATCGAGTTAGAACAGGACGTAGTCGGGTTTGGAGTCATCATACATAATATCTCCGACCATCATAGTGAATTTGTTTTATCAGTTTTCTAGTCAAAGACTCCGGTCAGATACAGTATTAGCACTGACATACCAGTGTTAAAGACAATATTGTCTTTTCTGATCTCTTTCAACAGTACTCTTACGAATGCCTATCTGATAGCATATTTAGCACTACTGCTAAATTTAATTACTTTTTTGATAGATTTTCTACATTCCATACAGCATATACCAGAAGACGGGTTAAAGAAAGTGATGGAGGAATAAAGTCATATGACAGCACACTGCGTCAGCTAAGAGGGAACTATGACTTGGTTTCAAATCTGTTTAAGCGTTTCTAATCAGATAATTTTAGAGAAATGAGAGATAAGGCCAGATTGTCATATCGTGCAGGGTTAGCTGATGCTAAACGTAAAGCTACAAACTACTTTATCGAACAGTCTAGAAATAAATCGAGAGCAACTTGGTCGTTCATCAATTTAAATAGACCATATGCAAACAAATAATATACAGTGCATTTTAACCCTGATATCTTTAACAATTTCTGTTCCTGTGTTTACATTTGATTAGATATCGGAATGTGAGATTAGCGGGACCATGTGTATTTATTTTAAATATTATATTCCTATGTATGATGTGGCAGATCATTATTTGGTGTATGTATACTTTAATTTGTCTTGTTCTAAGGCTTCCCTGAAGATATTCAGCTATAAAGACTTTACCAATTTCAATATGGATTTGTTTTCTCTTGATCTTCTTGCAGTGCCGTAGCAGGATATAGTCAGTTATGATAACATTAATGATGAGGTTAACCTCTTTAACTTTTATTAACTTCCTTTTTTACTTCCTCTTTTTTTCCATATGCTTATGGAAACTGTGACAACAAGCAAGAATTTTCGACCTTGGGTGACCGACACTATTTAAATTTTAATGAAGCTTAGAGATTATGCATACAGTAAATTTAAAAACATTCAAAAATGAAAGAGACACGCAACGAATGCCAAAAAAAAACGCTCAATCAATGCCTCTTGAGGCAATCCTGATCAACTTAATTATTATTTCCGTGGTACTCAAGTTAATGTCCGATGCAATGCCAATTTCATTCATTTATATACATTCGATTGGTAATGACAATCGAATGTATTGCCTAACATAACTGAACCGTCATTCACTCTCGCATCTGAGCTAGAGGTTTTGGATATTCTGTACAGTACTAAAACAATTACAATCGATATTGATGAAATTAGCGCTAAAATATTGACTTTTTGTTTCTGGTTCTTTACATTTGCCGCATTGTAAACTATTGCCTTGAATATTCTGTACGTGCTCAACTTTGGAAGATGGCTCAAGTGACGGCAATTCCAAAATCTCAGACCTAGTATATTATCCATTTTATCTAAGATTTTTGAAAATAATGTGCCTGTTAGACTGAATCAACATTTAATCTGTAAATGTTTGTAATATCTTACCGATTCATCAGCGTGGTTTCCGCGTGGCTCATAGTTGTACTATAACTTTTCTCGATGTAACGGATAATATTCTTGCGGCCATTGATCAAAACCATGTTACAGTTCTGATCCTGCTTGACTTCTTTAAAGCATTTGATACCATACACCACTCCACGCTATTGGCTATTGTCCACTACATTGATCTTTCCGTAAGCGTCATAATTTTTTTTGGAAACCATCTTCTTAATCGGATGCAACCTGTTAAACTTAACGGGAAACTTAACATACAATTCAAATTTGGAAAGTTTAGTCCAAAAAGCATCCAATCTTTGTTTGAATATTAATGTCGGTAAATCTGCTGTTATGATCTTTGGAAACAAAGGTGTGAAGGAGGAAATAAACGAAACTTTACATGTAGAGGTGAGCGGCACTGGATTGGATTTTACTGAGAAATCCCGAAACTTGGGAATATATCTGGACACCTTTATACACCTCTACACCTCTATTTGTACCGCGTTAGCATACGCTAACGCGGTACAAACGTTCGTCTCGTATTATCGGGTATTTTCGATCATCTTGTTGTATAATATATGATTATTATTATTGTTGTGCTCATCATCAATAATCATATATTATTATATATCAAATTACTTCAGGAAATTGAAACACTTCAAAGAAATAAATTTTTAATGTTATGGGGGAGTTTTCGCAACGTTATACTCAGTTGATGAATATCTAAGTAGCAGCGTTACTATGTAATTTAATTTATGGTGAGTGCGTTGTGTTGTACTGCTTTTTGTATGTGACGAGTGTAAGTCCTGGCATTGGCAAAATAAAGTTCATTCTATTCTGTTCTATTCAAAATTGGTTTTATTTGGATAACAATCTGTATGTCATACTACTTGAATGTATTTTGCACTACTAGAAAAATTGATTTATCTACTTTATAATTTAGAAACTGAAGTGGGAAAACAAAGTACATAATACTTTACTAAATTCTTAGATAGATTCAGATTTAGCCGTTCGTCTTCGCACGCTTCCAGAACATGTATGAGGCATGGTACAACATTGTGAGATGTAAAATTTTCGCTTTAGAATCCAACGAACAATGTCGCTACGTACAGATTATCAGCTATTTTATGAACACTCTGTATATATATATATATATCTTGTATTAATTATATGCTTGTCCCTATCTATAGATTATCCTTCAAATTCTGAACACCCTGTATATATATTTTGTACTAATTTCTTCATTTTAAAGAAGTTACGGTTTCTGTTTCTACCAAAAGAACCGATAATTTTTTCAATTATTTGATTAATATCCACATTTCTGTCTGTAGTATTAATTAATAATTAAAATTATATGGGAGTACATCATTTCTAAATTCTTAAAAAAAACCATTTTCCATGCTTTTTAAAAACATATCCTTTTTATCGTGTTAGAAAATCAACATAATTTGCATTAATTGCTAACATGCTAACATGTAAATGAAATGTTATGATTGAAAATATCCCGCAGTTCTTAACTCTCTATTATAAAGTTGTAAAAGCTAAACTATCACCATCTGGATCGTCGCGGGTATATCCATTGAGTTTCAAACGGGAGTGTTTTCATTTGACCCGTCACGCTTGGGTATCTTTCATTATGCAAGAAGTTAAGGGAAAGGGTAATTGCCGCTAATATGTTTACGTATGAAGTTAATTGCTGAATTATTAACCGACGGTCGACTGAAGGGTTGGTAGAGGTCGACGCGTATGCGCGTCTATGGTAATTTTCGGTTAAAGAGCGCTCCCCGTGTTTACTATGTATCAAAATTCCACCAACTTGAAGCTTCGACGCTTGTTTATGCATGGTAATTTTAATGTATGCATATCAGGGCTACGAGAGGATGAGTGTAAGGGAGAATTTCAAGTATTTCTGCTTAACGATGAAGAAGCAATTAGTAAATATCCTAGACTAAGGTTAAAGTTTCTTTCCCACATCAAGAAAAGCATAATTTTTCTCATAAAAAAGTCAGATCTGTGATGGATTAGTTTGGTCGTAAGTTGGAAAACAAGTGTCATTGGTAATTACGCATTGTCCTGTCCGTTTGGTCGAAATTTTAATCAAACCGCGCGTTTGGCCTACGAGTAAAAAAAAATAATTCATTTAGGCGTGGCGTCGTCGTCCACGTCCGGGCGACTGTTTTAAATTTTAATTAAAAATTTCTGTGTGCTCGCATCGAAAATAAATTTTGCGGGCGTCCGGCCGCGGCTCATTCGTCGAAATAATGAACACCGGCGTCCGGGCTGTATAGCGCGTTGACGTTTTATTAATCGCGACTATGGACCGGTTTACACTCGCATTCTGGCCTTTTAATTCAAACCGGAAGGCTATTAAAATGCACCATGAAAACTACGCCCCATTGTTTTAATTCAAAATTATTATTATCATTATTATTAATCAAACAAGCTTGCAACAACATTATTTCCGCTTATATTGATTACTGAAATCTAGAACATGCAAGAACAATCGTGGCCTTTGTAACCTATAATCTAATTCGGGCGACTTGCAATTTTTTTAATTACATACCAGCTTTGGTAATTTGCGACCTACATCTACACCCTCTCTTTCTCTTCTACCCTATAAAGTCATTTCGAATCCTAACGATAAAAAAGACACGGGGTAATCAACGTGCCACCACCGCCACCGTCATCGTTGGTGGTTAAAAAAAAGAGTTTGTGTTCAGGGCGGGGTGTTTCTCCGGATAGATATGCAAATGTAACGCGGTAAATGACCCTCGAGAACTTGTTCAACATTATCACTAAAACATGTATTAACTAAAATAAACTTTTAATTATTATTGTTTGTTATGTCCATTTCACTGAGAACAATAGCAATAAGTTGACAAAACAAATTTATTTAATTTACTTTTACTGGTTTCGGCTACTTAGACATCTTCAGAGACTTTTGTAAACGAAAAAGTTGTCCATTCATAAAATAAATAAAAAATTTTAAATATTTCTCTAAAGAAAGAAGATACCATAATCAGTAAGAGTAAATAGATGAAGGAAACAGTTAATAATGATTACAGGATAATTGATGAATCTAACAAACAGCTATATTTTATTTCTCAGATTTATCAAGTAAATAACATCATATTGAGGTTGATATTGAATTCAATATAATTAATGGAATACGGAAGAAGAAAAACAGAAAACTTGATTAACTAAAAAGGCAATTAATAATAATAAGAAGCAGGAAATGCACACAGCTTTTAACAATATTAACACGTTCGCGAACAGTAAAAGTTTCGGCGAGATGCAAACATTGACAGTCGATTTATTTTCAAATTTGTTCTGATATCCGAAATTTGATTGAACAGAATTTATAAACCTTTATTTGGTTTTGTACTTATTAAAGAATGGTGAATAGATTTTAGTTGTACCGGCTTAGATCTGGATTAAATCATCTTCAGGAACCGTTAGGAACACGTCTAAATTTGGTTTCAGAGTAGTACAGTAATATCTTGTATATCTTTTCAAAAAACTATTTTTTGTTGTTATTTTGTTTAAGTATCTTCGAAAGAAATTATGGTTCAACTTGTGCTCAAGTATGTTAAGAAACAAAAAAGTATGTAAAAAAACAAACTCAACAATACAGTTTATAATGTAATCAGATTATCGTATTTCAAACATCATAGGGTAAAGTCGGGTGAAATAGCCACAGTTTTGCATAATATACGCCATAAACTTATTAGTTTATTATGCGGCTTTATAACATATTTTTTGTTATTGCTTAATTATCATCCGAACAGGTAGGTAAATAAACACGGTCAAAATTCTTATGCATTTTTATGAAAATAAGTTACATGTGGTCCATCCATTTCCACTGGGTAGGGTCTTCGGCATCTACTTTATTTAATTTTAAACGCAGTTTTACCACAATTTTGGCAAGTGTAGAAATAGGAAGAGCAATTTTCATGAAACCACTTTAGGTATATTATACATTGCAACCAATCTTCTTTTTTGCGGGGTTTGTTGTAGCTTTCTCCACATCATGCACATTCAGTTTCATCCACCTTTTCTATATCCTCCTCCTTATCAGAACTTGGCAAAGGTGAGTACTTTCTTTTTTGAACAAGTTTATTGGAATTTTTTCTTTTGGGGTATTCTTCTTAGTTTCTATAGTTCTTTTGATGGACGTTTTTTCACAATCGCAATGTGTTCAGGAGAAGTTGTTAAAGTAGCAACGTGCTTTGCTCGTCTTTTTGCAGAAACGACTACTTTAGGTGTGGGATTATTCTGATTTAAAAGTTTTCCGGGTGTCCATATTGCAAGGGAAGTCCCTGGAGTTTAACTCCAGTGGATGCCATTGGAGTTTTACATTGAGATTCTGTATCAGCATGGCTACAGGATGGCATTATGGTATGAACTAACACATTGATTGGACATCTTACTACTTGTGTTGCCTCAGCGTTCTTTATTTAAGAGTTCGGATGTTGGCTGTTCATCACATTCGAGTTTATTATTTGATCTGAAACTGTGTATGCATGACCGGGTACGGAAGTGGGATTCCAGTTAAATATTCTATTTAAGGCTATCTATAAATCGTCCTATCGAGTGGTTGCAAATAATGAGTAGTGTGCGCAGGTAGAGACAATAAAACAACATTAGTTGCTTCAGAGATTTCTAGGTTCAACAAGAGAAAGCAGAAAGCAATGAGAAATGGTTTGCGAACCAATCCAAAAAAAGATAGGGTAACATAGGCTGATTTTTGAAAATAAAAATCAGTAGGTAATGAATCAATCCAATCGATATTTAAATTCTTACCTTTAAATATGCAGACTGGTGGTAGATAAAAAACTGGGCATTACAGTAAACAGTGCATGAGATTATCGCACCTTTTCCAATAACATTATAACTACTGCCACGATAACATCCTTTGCTTAATTTCCCACCTCGATCCGGTTTACGCCTTCACCTCGGCCTGGAGATATACCATCAGCTTTGATAGATCAGGACGTCTTCTCAAAAAGGACTTAAACCATTCGGAACCAACAATTCCTTGTTCTTTATTAAACTTGTGATTTATTTCTGAACTTATTCAGAATCTGGTTAGCATATGGTTCTTGTATCCGCCTTCACTTTGACTTTACTTTGACAGGTATAATAATCACAAAAACTTAATGTTATATTAAATTAAATTTAAAATAGTTGATTTTAAGATTTTAATGCATTAGCATTCATATCATTGTGCAACATTATGAAAATTGATGCTATAATAACGATAACTAACCAGTCTGACATCAAATTGAATAATACAGAAACAGGTATCTTGACGAAGGAACCAAGGTTTGCACATAACAAACACATTTTCTAGTAATAGCTATGGAAATACGGGCAGCAACCAAAGGACTCCCTAGAGAAAAATAAATACACTGTCACATATAACAAATACTTATCAAGAGAGAAAATAACTTAAAACGATTCAATAGGTCCGAAAAATTGGAAATTGAAGACAATGAGTTGACTATAACTCCTAGTAAAAATGCTACAATAGTTGTTGTCAAGAAAGATGAATATACAGTATGTCGTAAGATACACTGCTACACCTGAATCTTTCTAGTTCTTGGTCTAGTGTTCTACTTTTAGTTCGACACAAGTATAAAATAATCGACAGCCGAATAACAGCTAAAAGTGGAACTAATACCAACACTAAAGCTAACAGTAGACCTTGAACTAAAAACCTTTGGGTTTAGCCGCAGGTCTCATAAGATGGTTTAACCCAAATATTTCTAGTTCCAAGTCTAATGTTAATTGTAGTTTTAGTATTAGTTCTAGTGTTAATAAATTCTCTTTTCATGATCGTTTACGGTTCACATCGTAAATGTGAATAGAAACCATAAACTTAATTTTATGGTTTCTATGATTATACATTATAAATTGAACTTGAAAAGTTTTCAATTTGAGAAAAATCAGTAATAAAATTTTTTCCCTCTTTGTAACTCGATCCGGAGAAATACTGTATTACAAACTAAAGATTTTATGACCGATAAGCGCCCCACAGATAAATTTCATAACAAAACTAAAAACTTTAGTAAAGATCGGATATCCATCTTTACTAAAATTTTTAATTTTGTTATGAAATTTATCTGTGGGGTGCTTATCGGTCATAAAATCTTTAGTTTGTTGATAAGACCTATTACAAGCTCTTACAATACTACCACACACAAAATTGCTAATTGACTGCTGAGATCTTTCAAAAATTATATTGTTTTCGAACCACAAAAAATGTACCATCAAGAAAAGATTGATAAACAACCTTATATTACATGATAATTACAACATGATTTCATTTGATATTGAAAATCGATATTTGAATACTCCATTAACTTAAATTTTAAATTTTATTAATATTATAAATTTTAAAGATAAAAGCAATAATTGATAAAAATGACATTGCACCATAATAAAGCTACTCTAGCTCTACACAGAATTTCCTCTCGTTTCATAATAAATTTTGTGAATTTAAAGATGAGTTACCAATCTGGGATCCACTTTGAGTGGTCTGTTAGTAGATATATTTCTGAATGAAATAAAAATGGGAATGATTATCAATGACGCAAACCCGTTTACCAATGACGATGATGTTTTAGTTCTAATCAAAGATGAAACTAAAATTGCGGTTTTGCACGTATGTCAGTAAAATTCATATCAATTTAGAATTTTTATGAATTCTTAGCTTAGAAATCGAAAATAACTCTTAAAATACTCTTTACACAAACGTGATCTAACTTTAAATAGAGAATCACAAACTATATGATATTTCTGGAAATTCTGCTCAAACTGATGTAACGATATCATTTAACTCTTTCCATGACCTTCCATGAAAGGTTTCAAGTTTCTGCGTTTTCATACACAGTTTTAACATCGTGACTATGCTTAGAAAGTTTTGACAAGGAAATCCATATACACTCATATAAAAATGCAGGTGAAACATAATTTGTAATACATCCCAATACTCAACCATCTACTCTGGACTCTGATCCGATAAAATAAAAACGATTTTCTTTTTCTTCAAAAATCAGATTCTAAATTTAGCGATTATCTTGTTTTTAATAATCATAATTTTAACGGAAATAAAAATACCAAAATTTTACGCACCATGTAGAAAGGCTCTTCACTAGAGTCTTTAGAATCTTATAAAATTAATAAGTTCATGAATAATCCTCCCAACATCGTGAAAAAAAAATAAAATTCGGATTAATAAGAAATTTCTTTTTATTCAACACTTAGTTTCCACAAGTGATAATTACGTAATTGCCTCTTTTTTCGGTTGGGTTGATTCCGATTTTTACCTTTTCCTTTTTCCTCTTTTCCACGTGGGTCATTAAACCATTCCAATTCTGTTTCGATCATCTCGGCTTCCTGACTCATCTTACTTTTATTGTCTGCCTCCTTCGTCTACTGTCGGGGAGCAATCTTAATAATATCGAGATTGGGACGCGCACGTTCCATCTTGTTCGTCTCTTCTTCGAGACGAGCCAACTTACCCCTGGAGTGACGTGCCGCTGTCGAAATCACGATTTTTAATTTAGGAGCCTGCCCTTGGGTGCTTCTACCGTCGAGATAACAAACTTCTCGGAATCTCGTTTACTTGCACATATCCATAGTCAAGGATTCTTTTATACGTATGCAATTGTATTTTCCCACAATGGATAAAGAAACTATATTATTATTTTGGTGTGACAATTTGATGTGCATTAAATTTATTCCGCGGGTGTCCTCAAATTCAGCGTGCGGTAACATTATAACCACGCGTTCAATACCAAACGTTTATAGCTAAATTGCACTGCCATTAATATTTTCAAAAATTTCATTGTTAATGCGGAACTCTATATTTGTTGATACAATATGCATGGTAATATTATTAACAATATTAAAGTAGATCAATACTTTATACAGATTATACATATGTTTTACAGAGAAAAGAATGAAGCTAATTATGAATATGTAATCTAATTGGTGCTATAATCTCAGTCATTTATTTTTTTATGTGATTATGCACTTTTATCCATGCAATAACGATATTGATTTGAAATACACAGAGAATCATATATTCTTTTATGTATTTCCAAATCCAAATATTTAGAGGAGTTAAGAAGAGCTGGGTGAGCACAATATTAATTAAAATTCAAAAATTTTCAAACATAAAATGTGACATAAAATTCCAGATTTTCCTTTCAATAGAAGATTTCAGCAACGTTAAGCTTTAGTATCTGATTGTTAAGGAAATAATATCTATTTATTCTGTTGACAAAGTATATAAATACACAAAGAAATTTCAGGATATAAGAATTACTGAAGCAGTGAAACATAGAAAAAGTTGTCACAAGTTTTTTATACGTATCCTTTGATCGTTGCACAAATTTCGGTATTAAGTGAACGGTTTAGTGCAATAACCGACTAAAAGCCACTTTTGAAAAAATGAGATTTGGCTTGTTTCCGGATATTTTCGGTTGCTCGCATCGTTTTGTACAACTGCTCTGTACGTATTATGCACGGTGTGCTACACAGTTTTACAAAGCCTCATGTTGAAACCAGCAGACTCGTGTTTTAAAAATATGTTTTATTTTTTATTAGCGGTAAAATTAAGAATACTATTTTTATATTACCATTCTTTAAATTACATTGTTTAATTAGAATCAGATTATTTTTTATTTTAATCGTTTTAATTATTTACAGAATTAAAACGATTATCATTAAGATGATGATTTGTTAATGTTATAGTTCTATTCCTGTTACTGTTATAATTATAACTGTTGAAGTCGTTTATATATATTTATTTAGATAAGAAGTTGTTATGTCTGGATTGTCTATGTAATATTCTTTGTTTTTATTTATTTTTGCAAAGGAAACTTTATGACGAGCAAATAATTTTATATAATTTTTATTAGCATTTTATAATATTTAGTGTTTCATTTTATTGTTTGGTTATAGTGCAGATTACCTTCAATTGTCCTAGACTGTCCTAGATTGAAAAAAAGTTCATATATGTCTTATTTCTGAAAGACAGGAAATACACAAACAAACGTAGATATAGGCCTATATAGATATTGGCATATTTTTAAATGTTCAATTAACTAGAGATCAAAAAGTTATTATCTGCACAGCCAACGTATTGACGTGTATATCACAATAAAAATTTTATTGGATTTATTTAGATTTATTAAAAATCTTCATAACTCGGAATATATCACCAAATTATACACGATTTGCATGAAGTTGGAGACATGAATTCTAACCACTTTCCTACCTTAAGCTGGATCCACACTACGTGCTATTTGACGAGTAGCTTGCCTTGAAATGAACTTGGGAAGTACTTGCTGTGGTCGAAATAGTATATGTAAGCACATGCGATGTATAGATTGATCATCTACAACCTGCGGATAGGAAAAGAACGTTAGTGTGAAAAGAAACACAATGCGGTTTCTATTAGTTAACACGGAACAGATATACCACGATTACTTATCCGGCGGAGTGGAGTTGATATGTATCTTCTTATCAAACTCATTAAAATCCTATGTCCTATGTCTAGCCTTGTTTAACTCATTGAAAATCCCTATGCACAGGTCACTACAATCGTAAAATGAATTTCGTAGTGCGATAGAGACAGACGTAATCAACCGCACCGATCTATCCACATGGAGAGCGGGACCAAGCGATTTGATACAAATTAAGAATTTATCTTTTCAATTTTATTAAAAATGACATTTTTAGAGGTTTTAAAAAATTGATTTTTATTTTAACAATATATCGAAGTTTCTAGAATGATTCGTAGCTTTGATCAAAATTTGCTGTCAAATACAAAAAATGCAGTCAAATTACCTGATTAACGTTGAATATTATTTTCAAGCTGTAAATCTCTATTTGGAATTTAAAAAAGTGAAGTTTTTGAGATTACAAATAAATATTTGACTTCTATTTTGTAACAAAATTGTAATTTCTAGGTTTCTTAGTTATTTCGAAGAAATGTTGAAATTTACTGTGTTTGTCTACTTGTTGTGGATTTTCTAACTTTTTTGCACAAATCAAAGTACGAAGTTCAGTTTTTACTCATTTGCTTCATTTCTTTACCTAGATTAGCTAGATTGTGGTTGGGTTAGGGTGATTAGCAATTTTGCTAAAATTTGTTATGCTATATTCTTAAAATGCGGTGTTGTACGCCCGAAGAAAAGTTAGTTATGGATGGAGCAGCAATAATGTTAAAAAATTTGCATAAACACCGATTTTATAAAATTTTTGCAGGTAGTTTTGCCGGATAATTATTATCACCACAGAGTATTGTAAAATAATTATGGACCTGAATACTATCGAAATGAATTTTGATTTCTCCAGCATTTCATTGGAATGCTCCAACACACAATATCATCAGAAATGTATGGACAAGAATCCTTGCCAATGAAATAAATGGCCTTTTCTAAACAATAAATATTTACACTTATTAATAGTAGAATAAGGTTATTCCTGCAATTCAGGAATGATTTGATCTTGATAATGTTTGGTTTTAACATAATGGCTGTCTTGCTCATAATACACGTAACGTTATAAATTTTCTAAATATAAGTAATTCAAGTCGTATAAAATGGCCAGCACGATCTTATGATGTAGCACCCTACGATTTTTGTGACTATTTTAACTAATTCAATATTACGAGTATGGAGAACGAAACAGGCAATACAAGTAAACCATGTATTGTGTATGGTGATGTATTTGCTAACATTCGGCAACATTTTTATAACAAATTGAGGTTAGTGAAATTAATTTATAATTATTTTTTACAAAAATCACTTCAAGACATTTAAGTTTTCAAAACATTAAAGCTTCCAATATACGAGAGCGTAAGTTCTGACCACTTAAAACGTAAATGCCTCTAATTGTAAGAAATGATAAACAGTTAAATAATAAAGTGGAACAATTTGTCTCACCACTTGAAGTAATATTTCAAGCAATCAAGGAATCAACTATTCCAACAAAACTGGAGTCATTATTATTGAAAAACGGAAGCTGAGAAAAATCTGGAACCAAATTCAAGCACCAAATGTATTCTAAATGCTCCAAATCAACTGATAATTAAGACAAAATAACTAAAGTTTACTTTTACCACAATTATTTGAGCAAACTATCCAAAGAGCTAAGAAATTATTTGTCTCTTGCAATTCGTTTAAATTTTACAAATTTGAAACTGCTAATTCCATATTGATTCATTTTGTTCTAGTCCTATATTAACAGGCATTATGATCACATACAGCTTTAATTCACAGTATTTGCGTTCCTCCTGTTGGTGGTTAAAGAAAGAATGCATATTCTTCGATATGTTAGATATCAGTTCGTCTTATATAAGCTGAATATTAGTTTCGTAATTTTTCTAATATTAGCCTATGAGACAGCTTATTACATTAGCAAAACTCGTTAAATTTTTCATCGAATTAGTCCACTTTTGCCTATAGCATTTGAATCATAAATTTATCATCTACCACAAATAAGGTATACTGGGTAAGGCATTTCAATCTAGAGAAGCTTATAAGATAAAAACTATCAATTATATGGAAAAAAATCAAATCATTTTTTTCATCATATGATGGGGAATACGTATGCCATAAGAGATGGCAGTTGGTTTAGTATCTATATCTGCCAAAATGTATTATAACTATCAATTCATTCGTTACAAGTCAGCAATTAAGCTTGGAAAGACATTCGAATAGTGAGAAAACTAAAATGATTCTTGTTTATGGAAAAGCAGCTAGAGGTATCATTTGCTATGCTTATCTAATGACCGAATTTGTAGCTGAGTAATATGTTGATAGATATGCAAACTAAAACAAGCACCATCTATCATGGCTATCTTAATATTTCAAGTCTACTTGATTGTTTACAGAATTCCCTGCTTGCACCTTGTATTGATAATATATACAGAATGTTCAGAAACTAGTGGATAATCTATATGTAGCGATATTCTTCGATCGAGTCTGAAACGAAAATGTTAATGTTAAGATATTGTATCATGCTTCGTAGTGTTTCAGGAAGCACTTAAATTAAGCGAAAATATCTGGCAATATTGTATTTATATTCTACTGTGTAGTACGAACTGCTATATATTTTCAATTTTAATCTACGAAAACATTTTAATTGTCATTTTGTTGTATTGCAGCATCAGATAAATGATTATTAATTGATAAAGAAATACAAACTAAATGTAGCACATAAATTACAGTCACTCCAACATCAAGATCATTTACCAACGATTTCTACATGGTTTCAATGATGGGGTTGTAACTAATAGTATTTTTCGTTGTCATACTACATAATTTTTTTATTTTTTAAGAATTTATACAACAAAACCATCTTAAATTTAACCAAATAACTTAATAAACTATCGTTTTTTCGAAATTGTTCAATTTATAATATCATAAAAGTGTTCGTACACATGGAAATTATGCTACAAAAAATGAACTTTGTGTAGTACAAATTGATACTACTACTTCGTCGGTCCTCCTTTCGCTTTTAGTACCGCATCTAAGCTCGTTGACATTGATTTGATCACCTTTTGCGTATATGATGAAGGATTTTTTTCCACTCTTCTTGTAACGCAAGTTTAAGGGATTCCTTAAACTTGCGTTACAAGATTACAAGATTACTTATGTTGCGTTTTCTAATAGCTTTTTCTAAATAATCCCAAACATGTTCTATCGGATTCACATCTGGCGACTGCGGTGGAGAATGTATTTGCTTAGACACATTATATAACAGCCATTCGCGAACAATATGCGTTGTATGTTTTGGGTTTTAGTCTTGTTGGAAAATCCAATTATTTCCAAGACCCAATTGTATAGTATTTTGACTTAAATTTGATTTCAAGATATTCAAATATAGCCATTTATCTATTAGCTTATCAATAAATACTACACTGTCGACTCCTGAAGCAGCCATGGATCCCCATACCATAACGGATCTGCCGCCGTGTTTTACCAGATTTTCTCCAAATTTTCCCTCTACCATCGCACCCAAAAATATTATATTTTGATTCATCTGTAAAGAGAACCCTTTTCCGAAAGTGCACATCTTTGTCTTTGTATATTCTTCCAAATTCGATACACTTCTTTCTGTTGTTCTCGCTAATCTAAGGTTTCTTACGTGGCACTCGTCCGTTATAGTCGTCGCAAAACTCTTCTTACCATTTCTGCACTCACACTTTTATTCGTATTATTTTGAACATTAGCTGCTATTTTTGGAGCACTACTCCGAGGATTTACGTTAACTGCCTGTTTAATGCTTCGTTCTTTTCGGGGTGTTTGCAATTTTGAACGCCCTGTACATAGTACATTCTCTATATTGCCGCTATTCACACACATATTAATTACATATTGAATAATAGAAGCACTTCTATTAACTATTAATTTTTCCTACTTCTACACCTGTCTACGTTCTTTGAGGACCCATAACGTTTATTGACGTTTATTTGACAAATAAAGCACAATGAAATCACACACAAGACATAAAGACACGAGGAAATCTTAATGAAAATCATACAAAATATTTTCTCCCTTTATATGATGAAAGTTTTATGAGAAACTTCTTTGGATAAAATCGATGGTTTATTTTATGAGACTTATGTACTTACAAAAATTTTGGTAAAAAAAGTCTATTGGTAAAAAATCTATTTTGTTATGGAGAGTAGCAAATGATGAAAAGAAAATATGTTTCTATTTAAAAAAGTTCCTTGACATTTGAATGATATTGATGATGCTTCTAAAATGCAATGAAAACCATACAAAATATATTTTCCTTTTAAATGAAGAAAATTTTATAAGAAACTTTTGTGGATAAAATCGATGATTTATGTTATAAGACTTAAGTACTTACTTTTTATCAATTTAAATACTTCACCCGGTATACTATTATTTCCTAATACATTCGTATAAACGTCAAATTGAACAAGGTACATAACTTTGGTTAACTGCTAATACTATTTCATAGTCTAAAGTATTTCTTAAGTATTTAGGTGTAAGTTTAACTTATGCACAAACGAAATTTCATTTTCACAAAAAAATAAAACAAAAATTACTGTTATAGTTGTTAACATCAACTGCGCTACGAATATTCACAAAATCATTTGTAGGTAAAATTTGGATGATGAAAGTTCTGTTCATTCGATAGCCGAAGGAATGCATTGTAAGAAGTTTCTAAGATAACGAATCTGTATTCGAACTGCAATGAAAATAAGGCAACATGACGTCTCTTTGTGCAACATTTCTAACAAAAAGTTGCCGATGTGCAGCTTTTGACCGACTTTCCCAAACTATTTCTAAAGAAAATTCTTTAACTATTTTAAAGACAGAAAGTAGATAATTTAAAACAAAGGAAAAATGGAATATATAAAAAATGAGAATATAAATTATTAAAAAAATCTAAGTTTTAATCTTTTCGAGTAATAATGTTTGAATGCTTGTGCTCCAATTCGCCTTTTTTACAGAATCAAACCTCTTCATACTTGATGTCACTTGCAACCCTTCTTAGTCCTTAATATATGAGATTTCTCGAATTTATGTGGATGACTTTAACGTTGACGGCTTGGAAGTGAATGGTACAGATGATCGATCCTTTGTTTCTACCTTGGCTCAAATGCATTAAATCATTGGCTCGCCTGAAGCTATGTCACATCCGAGTCATAATTGATTATGTTATGACTGATGCATTCACTAAGAGTGGTAGAAGCTTATTACATCTCTGATCACTACTTAATCTAAGTTTTCATTTTAAGTTTTAAATTTTTAGGTACAATTATATAACATTAAGTATTTTAGAAACTCTCATCTATATTTTCTCTGGAAATTTAAGAATGATTTGTTTCTAAATACATATATGATCTCACTGTAGAGTTACAGTACAAAACTATTTTTGGTGTGATTTCCATTAACTGTAAAGTTATTAATAAGCTACAAGTGACACATTCAATTCAGGCAAATAGTAGTTTCGGAAATTCTAGAAAAATTTAGTTAATAAAGATGCGTATTTTCCGAAACTGTTTTTTTTAAGGTTAAAACTAACCAAAATTCATTTTTAAAACCTCTAAATTTATAAGAATCTTGGTTCGTTTGTATATCTTATATAGCAGGGTTCGGCAGAGGTGACATCAACACGAGCTTTATAAAGGTTTATTTCTACTAAAATTGGATTCGATAGTTATATCAATATTTATTGAAAAGTATACTGTAATTGAAAATAGCTGACAAAAATATTTAATAATTATAAGTTCAGCTGATTTCCCTCTGACAATTTTTTAAAATCCAACATAAAGCACTGCGAAATAATTCATTGCGATGCTGGTTATGTTAATAGTGAGCGATATTTTGTTTTAGCTAACTTCATGTGTGAGTAAAATCTCACCAGCATATGTTATGTCATAAAGTGAAAATAATCGACAAGCTGCTTTCTTTAAATTAGGATATTTTGTTCCTGGCACAAGTTTCCAAAACTCGGTCAGGAAAAGAGATTTGTGGTGAATTCGTAATGTCTGCGCGTCTTTCATTTCGACTTGTGTGATTCGAATTGTTGATATGAGAATTTTCAGCTCGCCAAATATGATTTTAAAATTCGTTTTCAATTCTTGATCTTTTTTTGGTATTCGTAAATTTTATTTTATTTTATGTTAAAAAAGTTTGCATTTCCACCAGAAATATGTTTAAATATTTTCGATTATAGATCGTTTTGAAAAGTCTGATATTTCAATCAGTAGCGGATCCAGAAAAAGATTTTAAGGGACGGTTATGAAAATTTTTCTTAGATTTTTATGATGAATGTTTCTGAGTGCAAACCTTTTTGCATATAATACTTGAGGATTTCCCCCAAACTTTCAAAGATATACTAGCAAATCGTTTCTGTAATCAAAGAGTTTATTTTATTGATTACTCTTACAACAAATTATTTAAAAACATTTACCTGCAATCAAAGAGAATCGAATTATAAAATTCTTAGGTAAATAAAAACGTGAACATTTGTTTATCAAATCAAAAAAACAGTTGTATCTTTTCGTCTATTTTACATATAATTTTATTGACAATAGTTTGATGAAGTTTTTTAGTGAGTCCATTTGAATGTTGTTTAGAATTGTAAAAATAATAGGTATGTTATTTTCACATAGAAAATTTTTAAATTCTTTTGAATCAATGCCAGGATATTGATCCAACAAAACCATACCTATTTTATGAGTTATTCATATTATTTTAACTAATTTAATAAGAGTCGGTTGCATTTTGAGACTTGGATGATCAACTAACCAATTGTGTATATTGAAACAATTTCAAATAGTTTGTTGCTTGACCTATGTATGACATTATTCTGTTGATTTATTGTTTTGACAAATTTCACAAGTGTTACTTATGGTTTTTTCAATTTTTCTGTCATGTAGAATGGTTTGATTTTTTTTTCATAATTTGATTTATACCTATATCAGAAAAATATTCATACACAACCTTCACAAATTTTATACTCAAATTTTCTAACCAAATAATCATTTTTCTTCTACCTACTATTTTATAATATATTTGATTTTGTTCATCAATATTACTAGAATTTATATATACATTATAATCTTTCTGATCTTTTTTTTATTTCTTCTAAATTTATCAAGATTAGCATTTTAAGCATTTGTCTTCGTTTTCATGTATCTTTAATACTCTTGTTTTCCTGGTGAGTATTTTATTTCAAAATTGTGCTGCTTTAAATATTAAGTTAGGTTGCCCAACTTTTCGTCCGTTCTGGATTTTATATTTAAGTTTTCAAGTGGTTTATAATCCGAGAAAACTATAATTTTTTTTCTTTTGTTCTATGTTGCCAATATTTTACAGCTTCTTTTGTATCTAAGCATTCCAAGTAAATAGCTTTTTTTCCCTTTTCTTGACTTTTTTTGAACACCATATGAAATTTTGCCTCTTTTTGAGCAAATTATGTATATATGTTCCAACTTAATTGCACTGTTTGGAATGTACTTATGATAGAAATTAATTCTTCCTAAACATTGTAGAGTAGTCTTTTCAGATTTCGGAGTAGGAAAATTTCTTATTGCTGGTAAGTTATCCTTTAGTTAAGTTATCCTTTAGTTTTTAGTATAGTTTGCACTGAATTGTTTGTGATTATATGACCTAAATATTTTACTGAATCTGCCCCAATGTACATTTAGATAGTTTTAAACTCAATCTTTCTTAATATAGTTTCCAATAATTTCTATAGGTGAGTAATGTGCTCTCTAAAAGTTTTTGACAAAACCAAAACATCACCTAAATAATTTACTGTAGATGTTGAGAGGTTATAATTTCTTATTATGCTACTTAAAATACTTTTATTGTTACTTTTACTTTTAATCTTTTATTGTTCCCATATCGTATTTGCCTTTTGCCAGAACAGCCTATAGATCTATTTAATAAATCGTTTGTTAATGTTTTTTCTTCTGTTTTAAGATAATTTAAGATAATATAAATTTGAAATCTATTCCCTTCGATATGTTCGTTAAAATTAACAAAAGATTGTACCGGGTGGGCCACTAAGAAAGGACGCCGGCTATATCTCTGAAACTGTTGACCGCACAGTTTTCAGATCAAAAAATTCTTATACAAAGTGACCCATAGAAACTGCTGGAAATTATTTTCAAGTTTGTAAAACTACCGCTAGGGGGCGTAATGCCAACGACAAAATTTAAAATGTAGATTTTCGAAAAATTTTGATAATAAACGCCAAGTAATAAAGGCCGTAGTAATAATTTGGGCGCCAAGTAATAAACTTCATTCGGCTATAACATTTTCAGAATCTTTAGATAATTTCTGACAACTTTCGTTAGTCATTTTTTTTGCATACTGTTTAAATAAGTGAGGTACGGGGTGTTACATTTCCTATTATAAAAGTAGCCCTAACATTGGAATTGTTCATCCGAATACATCAAAATTGGTCTTGTTGGAAAGAGGAGGAATTTTTGTATTCGATGACATCCGAAATTAGCCGATTTACTTTCTATGTCAAACGCTAGGTGGCATAATTTGACAGTTCTATTAATTTTTACAATTTTCTTGAAAAAATCAAATGGAAACGTATATTTTTGACAAGGTATGTGAAAAGAGCGTTAAAAAGTACGCCATACAGTGAAAACCCCAATATCGTACGTGTTTTAGTCTTAGAGATATTCAAAAAAAAGAGGGATAAATTAAAACGTAACTACGTTTGGGTGATTATTTAATATCATAGTAAGCTTTCAGCGTTTTCTATGTGAAACCTACAAGGAAACAATTTGACTACTTTTTTTGTTCACTTATATAATACGTTGAAGGGTGACCTGAGTAACATAACATAATCCGATTGTTTAATTTTATGGCGCCAAGTCAAACTGTTGTTACTGTCATTTAGTGTTTTCTCTGTCGTGTGAGTAAATTAATTTAGCTATTTTAAAAATGCCGACTAATAAAGAAGCGTATGATATGCTTGCGAGTTACTTTGAATGCATGCAGAATGCAACTATTGCTGCAAGACATTACGCAGTTCGTTATCCACAACGACGGCATTATAACACAAAAGTTTTCATCCGTATAGCCCATCAGTTAAAGACTACAGGAAGTATTCATCGTCCTATATACCATAGTACACGTAAAACTCGCACTGAAGAAAACGTAATAAATGTTTTAGCGTATGTGGAATTCAATCCACAGCTTAGCACAAGAACAATCGCTGATGATTTGGGTGTTACTCGGACAACAGTCCGACATATTTTAAGAGAATATAGGTAGGTATACAAGAATATATGAAAATATTACATGTTTTATGAAATCGGCCAGAGAGAATACAAACTAACACATTTTGATGTAGGATGCACCCGTACCACGTAGTTCTCCATCAGGCTCTGACTGCAAGAGATTATGATATTCGTCTCGATTACTGCTACTGGTTAACAAACATGTTAATAGAAGATCCTCAACTGCTTTCAAGGATACTGTGGACTAACGAGGCCACATTCAATAGTGATGGTGGTATAAACCTGCATAATATGCATTACTGGTCGCGTAATAACCCTCATTGGATGCGAGAAATACAGCATCAAGGCCGATGGAGCGTAAACGTTTGGTGCGGGATTTTAAGAGGACGCATTATTGGTCCTTACATATTTAACAATAGACTAAATGATGCAACGTACCTCAATTTTTTAAAAAAATGAACTGCCAATTCTTTTGGAAGATGTGCCTTTAGCTATTCGCAGAGACATGTTTTTTTCAGCACGATGGGTGCCCGGCACATTTCTCCGCAAATGTGCGACAATTTTTGAACGAAACTTTTCCTAATAAGTGGATAGGCAGAGGATGTTTATATCCTTGGCCAGCGAGGTACCAACAGGTACCTCGCTGGCCTATACAACAACTTAGTAGTTCTTAAACGTTACAAGTCTGTAGTACCTATGATTCTGTGATACATCTATTAAATTTTGTTCTCTAGATCGCCCGATTTAACATGTTTAGATTTTGATTTGTGGGGGCGAATAAAAGAGCTCGTTTTTACAACCAGGCATACGACACGAGAAGACATGATCGAACGGATAGGAAATGTTATCCGCAATATTTCATTACCGGAAATAGAGGCTGCCGTCTTATCTACGCACCAGCGCCTACAGCAGTGCATTGCTGCTGATGGCAGACAATTTGAACATTTAAGACATCACTGATTTCTGTTAGGATAGTTGGTTAAAGGTGTTCTTTGAAAGCTTATTATGATATTAAATATGTAATCACCCAAACGTAGTTACTCAGACTAAAACACGTACGATATTGCGGTTTTCACTATATGGCGTACTTTTTAACGCTCTTTTCACATACCTTGTCAAAAATATACGTTTCCATTTCTATTTTTTAAAATTAAATTAAAAATAGAATTTTTTATTCTATTTTTCAAGAAAATTGTAAAAATTAATAGAACTGTCAAATTACGACACCTAGCGTTTAACATAGAAAGTAAATCGGCTAATTTCGGATGTCATCGAATACAAAAATTCCACCTCTTTCCAACAAGACCAATTTTGATGTATTCGGATGAACAATTCCAATGTTAGGGCTACTTTTATAATAGTAAATGTAACACCCCGTACCTCACTTATTTAAGCAGTATGCAAAAAAAAAATGACTAACGAAAGATGTCAGAAATTATCTAAAGATTCTAAAAATGTTATAGCCGAATGAAGTTTATTATCAAAATTTTACGAAAATCTACATTTTAAATTTTGTCGTTGGCATTATGCCCCCTGGCGGTTGTTTTACAAACTTGAAAATAATTTCCAGCAGTTTCTATGGATCACTTTGTATAAGAATTTTTTTATCTGAAAACTATGCGATCAACGGTTTCTGAGATATAGCCGGCGTCCTTTCTTAGTGGCCCACCCAGTACATTAAATAAATCTTTTATATCAGTTAAAACTTCTTTAGAGTTCTCATTTTGAAAACACAAAACCTCGCGAATCGTAATAGCACAATCGTCACGTTTGCGACACAAAGCGGCACAACCGATATACAAACGAAAATCGTCAGAAAAAAATTTAAATTTTCAAAGTGGGGGCTGACAAGCCACCAGCCCCACCTACAAAAACAGTAAATATCTTACGAACGAAAGTAGCAAAAATGACCGGGTTTACGGCACAAACGTAGCACATACAAATGGCATTTTTCATATTTTGGTATGTTGAGGTGAGGAGGCTGGGGATATGGACTCAATTATTGAAATTTATTTAGAATATATATTCTACAATATTGTAACCAGCTAAATGACTGGCATTTATGACTTCATGCTTTTAAGAATCATAAGTACAAACATAAAATTTTTTATTTAGTTTCACTTTTCAAGTTAATTTCTTCGTAAACATTTTTTAGTTATAACTTCTCGATAACTTTCTGGTTGGTTAATCACTTTCGATTAGGGGAGTTTGGGTTGAAGGTAGATGGTTAAAGAGGGTCTGTGCCTCATTCTGACAACTTCTCCAAGTATTGTAAACAGCAGTGACTCTCGGTGAAGTTTGTAAATGCTCCGTCATCACGCGGCGCAACGGTAAGATCGATAGCAAGCGCCTGATCGGAGCCCCACTAGAGGGTGCACGATATTGGCTTTTGTTCGTATCGGTACGCGATGCCACCGTTGCTACAGCTTCCAACACCACATGTATACCACGACGTGATGTATTAGCCATCGTGCGTTTTCGTACATATCACTCAAACCGACTTCAATCCTTGATCCAAAGCATTAATGCATATATTTGAAGTGGATTGGTTGTAACACAAACAATAGACACTGAGATATATCTGAACATTGTGGTATGTTGGTGATAAAGGGGGTGATGAGTTTAGGTGATTAAATAGGTCGGGTGGATTAAAAAAAGTTTGTATAAAAAGGAGAGCGTCGGTTTTCCAGTAGAAAACAAACAGTTTGGTGCGCGTACATGGAGGACGGTGCGTTGCGACGCGGATTACGCCGCTGTTTGCACATTGTCAGACGGATGTTTGTCCTGATCAACAATTCATTCATCCGCTTGCAACGCGAAGCCGCTGTACGTGACATATTCATACGTATCAATTGCGCATTTCCACGTTTAAAAGCGAAAAAAAATTACGCGTGACGATGACATTTTTCGTTTACTTTTTGTAAAATTCAGCTATTTTTATTCATTTGCATTGAAACAATAACAAATTTTTAAAATCATTAATATTCTTTGTCATTAACACGTTTCCGTAGTTTTCTTTTTATGATAGACTGTCTTTATTACCAATTTTCCCCAAGCAGCTAGGTCGAGGTAACATTACGAGAAGAGAGAAGGTTAAAGCAACGTTGCAGCAGTGCATAATTAAGTGACTTTTCGAACAGGAGCTGTTCAAGCGGAGCCAGTAACGAGTCATTAGAGAATTTTATCTACAATAGCGAGCGTCCCTAACTTATTTTACGGCACCTCCGTCGCGATCTTCGCAATAAAATTAATGCCGAGCGTCTCTCCCTCTTTACATAGACGATTTTGAGACTGACTTAATCGTAGACAATAATCTGGTCTGCAAATCAGTTAATTAGGGGATGTGATATGGATTCCCAGGAGAGCTACGCATTGAATCAGGAATGCACATTAGCACATCATTGGTATTCTAACTGTATACTAAACGTGGTTTGGTTATCGTAAAATATTATCAACGGTATCAACGATTTGTAATTAATGATGGGAATACCGCTCATAACCGTGCCGCGCTTTAGGAATGGTCGCTACACAAAAATACTGTTCTGTGATCTTGTAAATTTACTAAAAATGTTGATTTTAAAGAGTAATCCCCAGATGTAAATATATATATGCAAGGCAGTGTTGCTATATGTACGGTAATTACCGTTCTTGTACGGTAATTCTACTAAAGCTACCTTTTGGACACTAACGGAGATGTCTAGTTATCGGAGATTGGAAAATCGTGTGTATTGGCTGATAGCGATCACGTGATGCCAGTACGTTGACCATCAGCTAATCCAAACAAATCCGCAATCTCCGAACATTGGGCTCTCCGTCGCACAAAAGGCAGCGTACATGTATGGCATACAGGGTGTCCCAATTTCGATGTCCGCATAGGCTATCTCCGAAGCTAAAAGAGATAGAAAGAAGTAGCTTAATATCATGATCTTATTTCTAGATAAACTGTAAATGCCGAAAACTTTGTGAAAAAATTGGCGAAAACGATCATTGCAATATCTCATTTGGTAATAGAGATGGAGCATTATAACAAAAACATTTGTTTTGTATAAAGGTTTTTTGAATAAAATATCCTGGTTCACTCTTTTTAATTTTGGGGGGGGGGGTACTCGCCGCTACACGTCTTGAAAACCTAAGCTTTCTTACACACGTCTTGACTTGACTTCTTCTCACTTTATACCAAAAAAATCGATCGAATACAAAACCTCGGTAAGACTCGGCTCCATACGAACCTTGTCACAACGTTAAAAATGACCTCATTGAAACTAAACGAACGGACCTCCAACAACGACCGAACAACATATGGACAACTTTTCACGAGCAAATCAGTGGCATAGGTGAAATTCTTTTCCTTTGTTGGGAAATGTCATATTTTCGAAATTTTACAACTAACTTTATTTTTTTAATGGAAACCATAATTGGCTATGCCTTAAAATAATTCGATATTTTTTAAAATTGTTTTTTCTAACAGGATTGAAAACAGACAAAAACAAACGATTAACATTTATAGAAAAAAATAAAATATTTTTATAACAAATATTTTTATTTATTTTTTAAATAAATATTTTTATAAAATTTTTATTAATATTTTTGGTGCTCCGTCATGTATAAAAATATAATATCTGCGACATATTCAGTGGTAAATTATCGACATAAGATTCAATGTATTGCTTTAATATATTTAACTATCTGTGAGCATTTAAATTGTCATGGTAGATACTATACGCTAAAATTCTGTTATTTAAAAGAAAACACCATTCATTAAACCCGAATCTTGCTTGTGAACGTCTGACTATTATGTGATTCGGATTGGTACCAAAAGCATTCATTGTTCCGATTAAATATACCAAGACTACTAACGATAATTTCATCGGTCCATATAACGTTTCGGCCAAACAGTTGTTAATTTTTCCAAATACCATTGGCAAAATGTCAATCTTAAATTGGAGTCTCCAGCTTGTAAATGGATACTGCAGTGACTTTTGGATACTTCGATATCGTGTTGAATTTCTGTACAGAGATGAAGGTGAATTTACCGCAACTGCAGCCTAGACATTGATTTCATCCTCTTGAAGCTCATTTTGGTATAATTTAGGACGCGTTTTTCCGGATATCTCGTGAAATATAATTCTGCGGCCAGCGTTGTATTCTTATTTGATAGAATATAGCATTCCATAATGTTAAACTTTCCAAATTTTGGAAATTTATTGTAAAGTTTAACCAAGCTATGCTACACAAGCGTCAAATTTCGTATTCTGAAACAATTTAACGCTTATTGCCCAATAATATAGTGACTTAAGGAAATTGGTTTGCATGGTGACCATACTACAGGTTATCACCATAGCAACGCAACCTTTTAAATAATTAAAAATAAGAGTGCTCGTAAAAAGTTGCTCATATAATGTTTTAGTTATAGTGGTCCATCTTTATTGCCAAGTGAGATATTTGCAATTATCGTATTCGCGAATTTTTCACTTTTTTACGATAGGATGAAAACAAAAGACGATAGCTATACGGTGTTTTCGGTATTTGCAGTTTCTCGAATAATGAGATCATGATTTTTCATGATTCATTTTTTATCTCTTTTAGTTTCGGAGATAGCCTATGCAGACATCGAAATTTGGACACTCTGTGCTGTTCAAGAAAAGTACAGTAATTTAGACATCTGTAACTTAATTTAAAAAATACGTGCGCAGCATGGCGTTAGATAGCGTGGTAACAAGTGGCGTAAACTGCTATTCAATCAATAGACGGGGAACCACACAGTTTTTTAACATAAAAGAGCATCGAATTCTGCATATTCTAGAATTTTCAATGCAACCTTGTTCATCAAATTCAAAACATTCCTCGTTAACAACTGTCGCCGAAATAAGGTTGTGTGATTTTCTCGCAGAACACAACCTTTCATATAAAATTATGGATCATATTTGTCCTCTATTAAAGAATATTTTTCTTGATTTAAAGTACTGCCAACAAAAGAAAGTAAAGCGTAATGCGAAACAGCGCTAAACGAGGCTATCTTATCATGTAAATAATAGGGTTAGGGGAAAGTAGACAGAAAATTGATTAACGAATATAGGTACTAATAAAAACAAATAAAATTCTAAGTCAGTCCGATCATTCAGTCTATTCTGTGTTTCTAATTTTCTGCCTTTTTGTCAATAAGGCATTTAATGTAATTTGAGTTCTCCTTTTGCGTTCTGTTTGAAGTCGTTGACAATACCCCGTCTTGCTTTAGAAATACTGTCAAAATTTAGATCATGTTCTACAGATTGGTCCACTACTATCAAATTTTTGGTTTCTTCTTACTGAGTTTAAAAAAGAGTAAATTTCACTCTTTCATTGTCGACATAATTCATATATCGACAGTGTCCAATGTCTTCGTTCTTAGTTAAGTCTGGCCAATCTGGTCAAATGTTGTCCCATGCTCCTGTCAAAGATCTTTCTGTTATCTTATTCCAAGAAAAGTTTATATTTGCTACAGCATTCATGATATTGTAGTTTCTCCAAAATTCTTTTATTGATTGCTTCACTTCTCTGTCTGTTTTTTCCGACATCTGCTTAAATATTCGCCGCAAGCAATAAGTCTTCGTAATAAGTCTATTAAGTGGATTAAGGCATTTGTGTTAGTCGGCAAGAAAACCACTTCGACTGGAATGCATATTGTTAAGTCTAATAAATTTGTTGGGTGGCTTGGGGTATAATCAATTAATAGTAGTGCTCTATTCAAGTTTTTTAAATTCGCAATAACATTTAACAGACGGGTAGAAATGATTAGTGAACTAATCATGGAATATTTTCATAGTTATCCATAACTTTTATTAGACTCCCTAATTACAGGTAAAGTTGATTTAGATATGGCTTTCATGGATATGACATAGATATGGCTCTTGGGTTGGAGTGGTAAACTAGTAGTGGTTTTAATTTGAAACCTCCGCTTGCGTTAGCACCCAATAGAAGCGATCTTTTGCAGCTTTAAATCCTGGCGTTTGTTTCTATTCACGAGATAGAAATATTAATTGTGAATAGCTTCAGAAATATGCAAACCTGTTTAATGGAAATGAAATTTATTCTTATGAGTGGAATCGCATGATATATCATGTAAAAATTGATTGTGATATAGTAACGTCTTATTACAATTCCATTAATAGTACCATAGAAAGTACCTTATAATTAATTCCTTTGTATGGGAATGAAGAAGCAGATGTTCGAATTCCTTAAAGTTGGAGCCTTCACGTGATTCAATTTTTCAACATTATATACCTCAATAGTAAAAAAAAACGAAACAAATTTAAAACTGCGGCATTTTTGTAAATGATTAAATTATTGAACAATAAATAAAACTTTTATAGCTTTATTCTAACAAGCGGCTCGATTTGTGGTTTATTCATCTCAAATGCAAATACAATCGCACGTGTCAAGTACTGTCGTCATTATTCAGTGGATTTCACTGTATTACTTGACTTACATGGGCGATTGTAATTGACCAGTACACAAGGGTCAGACCCCTGCTTGTAACAAATCTGTTAAATTAAAGTAATCAATAAAAGAGTCTCGTATAACACGGTTTCGACATGAAACGGTACGAAACTGAGCTATATATGCTAAACCGTGTTATACAAGGGACGCTTGTATTTGAGTATAGTCTGTACCATGATAAGTAACAGTACTTTAATAACATAAAAGTGTATGAAGCAGAAGTACTCGCTACCCATTTCACTCTACCACAGGTCAACTTACGGGCGCAACATCTGTACCGTATAACCAAAATAATTACCGAAATCGATGAATCACTATCACTTGTCATGGTATATATATATTTATAACCTATATATTTGTAACCTTCTATAAAGGATATTTAAAAAATGCGTGAAAACGATACGTTCCTCAAAAATACAACTTCAAAATACCATTCTTCAAATACCGTCCCATCAGTATTTGTAATAACTGTTATATATGTTATATGATTAGAATTAAACTTTATCAATCTAGTCATCGGTATTGAAAAATGAATCGTATTAGAAAAATGCCCAAAAATTTATTCAATTTCCTACTTTTCTTTCCGCGTGTCTTTCACGTAGTACAAGAAGAGAGCTCATTCCGCTCGTCTAACTCGTCGGTTCTTAGGTTACGGTATTTTCCTCACGTTTTCTTTCGTATCCACGTCTGCCACTCTCTTCTGAGGAGAAAAGAAAACCTCGAGTGCGCGCGTAAAGAATATAATGCTAATGCAGGTAACCGCGCCCGGATTTCTGCAGTCTTTACCACCCCCGGGAAAGACTCGCCCTTTCGACCATCCCCAAAATCGCTGACTCCGAGACGCATCCTCAGTCTGGCCGGCGTCATCATTTTACGGTTGGTGTTGGTCGATGGGGAGAGGGTGAAACTATCGGTAAAGCGAGCTAATTTTATAGCGAAATCGGCACTTTGCAATAGGGGCTCGAATAAATCGGGGTCTGAAGAAGGTAAAACAGTTATTTTTAGGATTTATTAGGCTTTTATACCGGTTACATATCTATTTGAGTGAATTTTTATTACCAGGAATTGATTCAATTTGAATCGTAATGTACTTTGAAAAGTTTTCGATTCGACATTACTAACAAAAGTAATGCTCATAGACTTAGTTTTAATGCATCTCAAAGCAGAATTCGTCAATTCATAAATAAACTAGTCGGTGAGAGGTTTGGACTGTGGCCCCGTCGCGATGCGAACGAAATTTCTCGCCGAAATTGGATTTAATACGTAACTTCGGAGGGAACCGGACGGAAGTCCCATCCTGAAACCGGATTACAATCCTAATTGTGTTGGAATAGTTCGTAGAGTTCACGAACTTTACCCTCCGACCCGTTTTGTTTACTTAAGAATTTTGCGGTTGCTTCCATTTACCTGAGCCGCGAGTCCGGATCTGGATTTTCAACCACCTTGGAACACAAAATTTATTACCCCATTTTACTCCGAAACCATAATGGCTTAATATACAACACAAAATTAATCAATAAATTTTATTATAGCTTTTTTAATCCATCACAATATCATGCCTAACAAAGTTTTTTTGTGCGTGCGCAGTCGCGTATATAAAGTCTGATTGAATTGACTAGTCGAGCATGACTACATTCAATCCTGCTGATTTCGCAATCGAGTTGCTGAAACAATGGGGAGACCCATATCTGTGCAAATTGGAAATAACCTATATATACACAAACCCTCTTCTCAAACGGACCATTAATGAAAATTTCTATTTCAGCCAGCATCCAATTGAATTCATAATCAAAATAAATCTCATTAATTGTGTTTGAAATATTTCAAAATTGATCATATATAAAATTTTTATGATTATATCATGTTTAATATGTTATCATTTGTATCGTTTGCTAAGACATTTTAATATAATTTGACAATTTGTACTGTAATACATTTTTTACATGAATAAAGCAATAATTTCATAGATTTCAACTTGAAAGCGTTCACAACGGAGCATTTAATTGTCATTGAAAATTTTTATATTACATTTTCTATTCAAGGTAAAGAGTAACACATTACTCTCCATCCATTCAAAGGCTAACTTCAAAATCTGAGTTTACTTTGAGATAGTTCTTATTGAGCTTTATAACACTGTGTCACATTATCTAGAACTATAGCACTTCTCTTTTTTTTCTTCCACGTTGCAAAATTAGAGTCAGTTGGGCTTCATAGGCTTGATATGATAACCAGCACTAAATGTTTCTATCTATATGAAATCGGATAAAAAAGAAATCCGGTTCAAGAAAAAATTTGTTGAACCTCTAAAAATCGTAAACATAATGACCATTAATTCATCCCCTCAAGCTTCTTTATTACTTACCACAGTCGCTTTTAATACAGGTAAAAGGGCAATCTTCACTCAAATTATCGATGAAGAATCCCAACCGTTGCATTTCATTCTCATACATTTTCTGCATCTCAAGTTAAATATTCAGCTTTCAAATTTTTTAAGCATTTTCTACATGGAAACTATTTTACAGCTTTTATTGATCACAAAATTATAACTACAGCAATATTTTCAACAGAAAACCCCCAAGGCAATCCAGATAATTAATTTACATGACACAATATAGGTCAGATGTGAGTTACACTAATGGATATGATTGCAAAACAATATTTTTGCAGGCACTTTGCCCATGACAAATATTAAATCACCAAATTTTCATTTCTCTACCCTTAATACATTTGCACTTTACAAAACTCAACTCACAGATATCAAATTGTCGAATCTACTATCTAAACGATTTTCTCACACATACTTCCTATCAATTATTGTTACGATCCACTTCATTACCAGATTTGATATCACTCTGGCATGCAAGTAACGATTTATTTAGTAATACAAAAACAATGCAAAAACATATACAAAAACGAATTCGTATTTCCACAAAAATATGTTTATAATGGCAAAAGGTAGAAATACAAAGTCATACAAAATCAAAGCCCGAAAGTTTCTGGTGTTAGATCTAGTAGTAGTCCTAGTGATAGTTCTAATTTTAGTTCAATAAAAAAATAATTTTGTAAAAACAAGTCAACATTTTCCCTTTAAATTATTATTAAGTTTTGTTTTGCTAGGGATCTATCATATTTTACGCTAGTCTGTGACCTAGAAGTTCTTTCCAGCGTATGGTCTGCTACGAGCCTCCTATCTGTTGATTATCTGTTTTACACTGGTAATCAACACTGGGTTTGGGTCCGATGAAGAGTGTTTTCGCTGCCTCTTTGGCTAGCTTGTACGTCTTCTCGTAGCTTTCAATGTTACTAGTACCTGGAACCACCATAAATGACATCATTGCTCTTAGTGAGTTCTTTTGTGTTACTGGTACATTCTCTAATCAGCGCCAAGAGAGACTGAGATTTTCATCACTCCTAACGTATCTAAATTTCGTTTTGAGTAAATGGTGCTTCATCTACCAACGCAATGTTTATGGGAAAGTTGACGTTTGGTACCTCTTCCTGTATAGCGCACCTACAAAAACCTTGCATTTTGCGCTATCATTCTTAGTTAAAACTTGACAGTGCTGTAGAGGTACGAATTTTTATTCGTACCTCTTCAAAATGCGGTGAACGCTTGAATTCTTCATATTTTCTTATGCAGAAATCCTTCTAATGTTGGTTGAATCATTTTATCAACTCTTAAAACAATTAAATTAATTTGTTAAAATTGGTGAGGCATTGTACAATCGTTGCTTAATACCTACATAAAAGGTCACAAATTATCTTGATGTAATTGCTAAAGTGTCCAAATATAATTATGATACATGGTTCTAATTTATGTTAGCAACGTGAAAAAATTATATTCTATCCTAATACTTGTTGAACAAAACGAAGTTGCCAATATAGATTATGCTCCTAGAAATTTGACAGAGCGGACAAAATATTGGAAACATTTCAAATTATTTATTTCTAATTTTATAATTATTTAAGATTACAATTTAAGTTTATAGTAACAAAGCCGAAAATATCCAAATAAACAACAATAGCTGTTTTCACAATTTTCCTACTAAAATCGTTTTTTAGATATATCGCATAAATTTTGACATATAATATGAGCTTGTTGTAGTTTGAAAATTATGCAAAATGCCCCTTTCATTATGCCATAGAAATATTCAATTAAGCTGCTTAATATACCGATTTTGAGTTTTGCAAGCAGTATAAGAGCTTCCCCATAGAACGTTTGAAAGACTGCAGACTAAGGCTTTCCACTTCATTCGAACAGTCATTATACTCTGAGGTAAGGTTGTGTGAAAAAGACCTCTTGAAAAGCGCTGTTCCATGAATCGGAATTATAATAACATTACGGTGCCTGATATTAATGGTGTGGACATCTGTTCTGAAACTAATCTTATTATATAGACATGACAGAGCTTTTTCAATGATTGCTTAATGCGAGAGCCAGAGCAGCAATGCAATTTTCTACGATTTTCTATGTTTAATCAATTGCACCAATGTGTGAGATATCCTTCCAAATTTTCAAATCCCATAAATGAAGCAAAGATAACTATTTTGACACGTTCAATACGATAAACGTTTCGTTGGAGCAAACAAGATCAGGACATCACAAAGTTTCCTTTTAATATTAACTCTCAGACTATGCCGGTGTGGGTATAGAGATCTTAGGACCGTGTACGCCTTTTACTACAAGCTGTGACAGAGGCTATTTGAATGATCATAAATTATATAACTACGAAGGCTTTCAACGTCACCAAAATTCGGAATACACTCCCGATAGCCAAGGACAAACTACCTCTTTTAAAAGGAGCGGGTGTCTATCGGTTATCATGCAGTTGTGGGAAGTTTTACGTTGGCCAAACCGGACGAAATATCGAATGCCGTATCAAGGAACACGAGAGGGATGTGAGGCTGAGGAAGACTAATAAATATCATCAGCGGCTGACAAGAGAAGCCATAAAAATCCACCGACATAAAAACAACGTCAACAGAGAAGATGGCTGGGAACTCAGCAGAACATGGAGGATGTTGGTGAAGACGAATACGACTCCCAAACCGGACGCAACGCAGTAATTAGTTAGTAATTTGCTTGTAATTAATATAAAATTAATTATTAATTAGTTTTTCGACCTATATATTGTTTTACAATTCCCGATTTTGTCACTTCGAACCAGTTTCTGAAGAAGGTTGCAACATGGCATCCGAAACATCAAACATTTTTTCAAAAAACGCACGGCAAAGCCCGAAAGTTTCTAGTTTTAGATCTATTGTTAGTCCTAGTGATAGTTCTAGTGTAAGTGCTAGTGTTAGTTCTAATTTTAGTTCAGTGATCATAAATTGTTTGTAAATCCGGTGTTCAGTATTACACGGACGTCAATAAAAGTTTCACCACTGAAGTGTACATATATCTGCATGTCATCAGCATACATATGAATTTTTCTGTATCGTCGTATATTAGGGACCTGAAACGTATACAACATAAACAATGATGCCGATAGTAGCGAATCCTGTGGTACACTAGATTTGACACCAAATTTGATGATTTGTATGAAATAGTGATGATTAGAATAAATGTTATCTAATTTTACTATCTGTCGTCTGCTATCAAGAAAACTGCTTTGAAGTTGTACCGCAGATTTGTTTACGCCTAAATATATCAATATAGTGTTGGGGGTAATACAGTTATCAAAGCTATTTGCCACTCATCAGAAAAGATATTTTGTTTAAATCAGCAATTGATTATATATGTTATAAATCGAGTAATTTATGGACAACAAGGTTTTAGAACATTGATATTAAATTATTTTGTGCAACTACTGTTCTGAGGTTTTCCTACGAATGGCAGCTGTAGCCATGTTTCGCAAGGTATTATAATAGGACCACCATGTTCCTGTCGTTTCATCTGTTTAAATCTACGAAGCGCCCTATCTTAAAATCACTCTGTACAGAATCCGTGAGCCATGGAGCAATTGGTGTAGGGAAAGATGATACATGTATTAGCATATGCGCATTTAGAAATCCAATGATTTGGTGATTGATAAAACTATTTTATCATTCATGTCTTTGATCCTAAAGATATAATTTAGTGGTAGAGAGTCTAATTCCAATTGAAAATAATTTATATATTTCATTGATCCGTGTGATACCACGGTGTGATGAAGATTCTTATGTATGTATGGAATTTCACAGTATCGTGATATAAGAAATAAGCTTGTTGAGAAAGCAACAACTGAATTCTCGTTTGTAATAATAAAATCTATAACCCCGCTTGACTTATTATTCGTTGATCCTAAAGATATAATTTAGTGGTAGAGAGTCTAATTCCAATTGAAAATAATTTATATATTTCATTGATCCGTGTGATACCACGGTGTGATGAAGATTCTTATGTATGTATGGAATTTCACAGTATCGTGATATAAGAAATAAGCTTGTTGAGAAAGCAACAACTGAATTCTCGTTTGTAATAATAAAATCTATAACCCCGCTTGACTTATTATTCGTTGATCCTAAAGATATAATTTAGTGGTAGAGAGTCTAATTCCAATTGAAAATAATTTATATATTTCATTGATCCGTGTGATACCACGGTGTGATGAAGATTCTTATGTATGTATGGAATTTCACAGTATCGTGATATAAGAAATAAGCTTGTTGAGAAAGCAACAACTGAATTCTCGTTTGTAATAATAAAATCTATAACCCCGCTTGACTTATTATTCGTCCTTGTAGGTGAGGAAATGAATTGATGTAGTGCTAATTCTTCTAAGAGTTCGTTGAATCCTCTCTGTGTATAAGTGTCTTCTATGTTCAGAATGTCAATGTTGCCATCACCCACACAGAACATTTCATCCTATAGTCCTTACATATTATCTATAACATGATGTAGTTCATTAAAGAAACTTTATTTGGAGGCTGCATTATTTGGAGGATTGTAAAGACAGTCAATAGTAATTTTTTGTCATTATCTTTTAATAGAACCCAGATTTGTTCAATATCATCATTCATATTTGGTATCAAAGTTGACGCCATCGTCGAGGCTACATAAAGACATCTCCTTTATCACCCCTATCTCTCCGTTAAAAGTCGAATCGCTCAACTGCCTCTAAATGGCTGGGGACATCATCACTCAGCCATATCTCAGGGATGTCCACAACAGCAAATCCATCCGAGAGTAAGCAACTTCTAATGTCATCAATGTGAGGTAAAAATCGCGTGTTAATATGTGCAATTTTAATATTTGCTTGCACTATTCAGACAAGCTAAGTTCATAATGAAAAAGAAAATAACAACAAAGAAGTAATCAAATGATGATAACGCGAGGTTAACAGTAATTATTAGTTATTCCTACTTAATACCAGTAATATATAAACCAAACTACAAAAGAAGAAGCAAAATGAATCATACATCCGCAATACCGCCCAACTTAAATCAAGAGCAATGCCATCGAGAGTAGTTAAAGAATGCTTTTTCTTATTAATTACTACGAAAACAGAATCATTCAAAGACCATATGTTTTTTATACCGAACTGCTTAACCGCATGATTCAAAATATCTAATGTGCCTTTAGTTAGATTTTCACGTATTACATAATTTGTTCCCTTCAAATACTTCTTATTACTGAATATATTTTTTATAATTTATTTATTATTTCTTTATAATTTTTAATATTTTTAATTTAATTTTTTCACGTTATATTAATATGTTTTAGGTTTAAATTTTCACTTAAAATCGCTACCATCTCATCCTCGATCTGCTCATATTCCTCCTCAGGGACACCGAAAATCCCTACTGAATTCGGTATAGTGTATTGTTCCATTTTATACAGTTTTTCTCCTATAGAACAATCCAATTGTTTCCTATTGTTTTGTTCTTCAAGTAATTTATTGGATGTATTCACCATTGCTCCTGGTACATTATTTGTGATTTTTTGCACAATTTCACTCGAGTCTGAATTAAACACTTCTAGGAGCGTTGTTTTTATTAGTTGAATGATTTCGTTTTCTCCGGTGTCGAGAGGTCCATGGTAGATTGGGGAACCTTCCCTTTTTTTTCCTTCCTCAGAACACCCTTAACTAATGATTGAATTGCTTTACTTATAACTGAATTACTTTATTTGTACCGAACAAAAATACAGGAATTTTGCGAGCAGCTTGCGGATCACGTCTACTCGTTAATGCGCCACATCCGAATTCTATATAATTTTGAATCATTGTAAGTTTGTGCTCAAATATATCTGGGTTGAAAATGATGCATGGAGTCATAATTTATATAGAGGTCACAAGTTATCTTGACAAATGATTCTAATTTATGCTAGCTACGTGGAGGAAATGATGTTCTATCTTAATACCTTTTGAACAAAACAAAGTTGCCAATATAGATTGTGCTCCTAACAATTTGATAGAATGAACTAAATATTGGGAAACATTTAAAAAGTTATGTTTGTTTATCTTAACTTGTTAATGTTCTTTCTCAATCACTGCGATTTTAAACGGTGACTGTGATCACATTGTTTAAGTAATAGTGAAAATGTATTTATGACGTTGTTGCAGTATATCTTGTGTCCATATTCGAAATAAAACCTGAATACTTTATCTTGAATCCTTATCACATCTTGCACGCTGTATACACGGTCTTTGTATTACAGTTGTAATGATGACAGTTGGGCAAGCGCACATAAAGTAGCATTTGCATCAGTTACACATACATCTATGCATCACATCTATAGTGTCTGCATTTTTTATTTATACTCTAGCTTGAATGTATTGGTTCATATTGAGTCATTCAATACAAATCATTAATCTGAAGAATTGCAGACAATTTTCAACTTATTGCATCTTATTCAATGTAGAAGTTAAAGACAGAAATTAAGTATTAAAAACTGAAAATGGGTTTTAATTAACTGTTTGAAAATGTTATAATAACGTTTAAGATGTTTAATCAAATTAATCATCTTCATTTATGATAACCAACGTTAAACATCAATCAGTATCTATCGCTACACGAAACTACAATTCTCCGTTCTCCATTTATCATGCATTCCTGTATCAATCAAATGGACATTGCAATCAAGTGACCGCAATTGAACCCATTTCAGATGATAGATTCAAATATCTTAGTCCCTTCTTCCCTCTTGATGTTAAAACCGCAAAGTTACTGTTGGTTGTAGTCCACTTGAGCACGACGAGCAAAAAGTCGCCATCAAACTCAAAGGAGACTAGATCTCGACACGTAACACACTGTGGATCCCATTATTGCGGCAGGCAAATTGGATCCGGGACGGGACGGACACGGAGGAGTTCCTCTCATGGCCACACTCCAGTATTGATTTCGCATAAAGCACCCCCGCACCAGTGGAGAGCAGCCCCCCTCGTTTTCTGTGTGTAGAGGGAACGAGTCCAAAATCCGAAATATCAATAGCTGTGGTTGATCGCGAGTTACTACCGCGACCGTCTAATAATAATCTGGCGATTAAATAGATAGCGGAACGAGTTCAGCGGGGAGCCGGAAGAGGATCAGAAACGGATGGGGGGTAGGAGAGTAAGTTCCCTTCCGACAATATAACTTTCCCCACTCGATCGTGGGCGTTGTAGAGGACTGCTAAGACGTCGTAACCACCTAATCCCTAGTCCTTAATGAATTAACTGTGAGGCACGTTAGGAGGGCTACAATTAAGGATAGTAGTATTTAAGTACTTTGTATACATGGATAGTCTGTTATATCATAAATAAATCGAGACATAACATTAAAACGATTATTTAGCATTAAGTTTTTAATGATATAATTAAAATAAACCCTGGACAATCTTTTTCTGAAAAATTATACTCGAGTATAACTTCATTATGCTATACGAGGGTGCAAATTTAAAGTGGACTGGGGAAAACTCCTCTCCACCACTTTCGGCGAATCTCCCTGTAAAGCTGTAGAATTTCGTGTTTTTGTCGTTTTCCGCACGAAGTCGTTAACGTGAAAATAATCGCACCGAGCGTCGAATTAATACCACCTTTGTCCGTTTTATTAAATAACGAGTCCGGCGGCGGACCGTTTCGAGCCCGATATTCAATTGCCTTCATTAGGATACAGTGAATTTGTGCGGACGTAAAAATTGCCCGGAATTCGTATGTTATATCTGCGTTGTTGCATAATCGAATATGGGGAGTTGGGAACTGCAAACGAATTATTTGTAATGAATACGCGCGCCTCCCAAATTGTTTTATACCCTTTTTGCAATTTACCAACCAACCTTTTTCGAACTCGTAATAATTTCGATTATTAAGTGCTAATATAACCGCACCGCTTTAATGTGGATTTGTAATTTTCGATTTTACATCACGTTAACAATTCGAATGAATATCAATTCGTTTAATTTAGTTTGTATCAATCAATTAAATTATCAATTTAATTAACTACTTATTGTAGATTTTTGTGAACATCTATTAATGTAAGGTTTCATCTACTTCCAACAATATTTATTATTATTTATTTAATCCCAAGTGGGTAAAGTAACAGACCGAACCCAAAAAAAAAAACCTGTACCACAAATAATCAAAATTATGCGTAATAAAATGCAGTTCACAACAATAGGAAAAAACTTTACTAACAATCTCACAAAAATGAAATGAAAGAGAAGAAAAAATAAAATTAAATGCTAGTGATATAAATAATACTTATAAGTAATAATTACTAATACATATTAAATATCAAATCAATGAACGCTCGAGGCAACGCACCAACCGCAGCGAAAACTAACTTTTTAAACGAATAGAAAGAATGCCGAAATAAATCTATATCGAGATGGTTTGCGGATCTTGTCATCCTCAATAACGCAGAGTTCTGGTAGGCATCGTGCTGGGTATAGAGGTCATAAATAGGGAGACAAAGCGCAAAAGTCCTGGTGAATCATAAATGTTTATACAACCAACAAGTCACAATTATTATTTATGTGTTTATGAAAAAATAATATATCACCACAAAGGCGACGCTGGCTGAGTGTTAGCATACGAATAGATCTGCAAGTTGATTCGTAATCAATGTATTGAATAGAAGACATAAAACAAAGGTATTTTGGGAATTTGGTTTGAATACGCTCAATTATTATCAAGAGTGTAAATAAAACCTAACATACGCCAGGCCTTAGTGACCACAGTATCAACATGTATATTAAATAATAACTTACAATCAAATGTAATGCCCAAATCTTTAAGGAATGAAACACATTGCAACTTCTCAGAGGCGACGTTATAATTGTAGTTGATTGAGTTAACCTTTCTAGAAAGGGAAATGATATTACACTTGATAAGTTCAATGAAATGTGATTATTGAAGCAAAAAGCTTGAAGATTGTTCAAGTCATATTGCATTCTAGAACAATCAAGAGGCGAAGAGATACGAAGCAACAGTTTTAAATCATACGTACATTAAAATCAAACGTACATTAAACATTGGACATATTGAACACCTTCAAATACGTCATTAACATAAATATTAAAGAGTAAAGGGCCTAGATGGCCACCCCGGGAAAATCAGAAGGAACAGACACCGGATTAGAGTAAAAGCCAATAACTGAAACAATCTGATATTTGTCCTCCAGATAGGAAGCAAGCCCTTGCAATAGTTTCCCTTGTATACTAATCAACTCGACAAGACTTATCCAAAGAAGATAAAATATACTGAGTATATTCAAGCAAGTTACTCTCGACCGAGCGACCAGTAAAAAACCATGTTGTCTAGAATTGATTTTAGATTTAAAGGCAAAAAATAGATGTGCTTGTATCGGTTTCTCAAACACTTTCCTAAATGCTGGCAAAATAGATATGGGGCGGTAATTATAAATATCACCACGATTCCCAGATTTTAAAATGGGAAGAATAAAAGCTTGCTTTCACAATGAAGGAATGACACCCGTACTCAACGAGACATTAAATAAAATAGTTAAAGGAAGGGACAAAGAGTGAGAACATTCCTTGATTAACATAGTTGGGATACCATCTATATATACCTTGATGCCAATCAGAGCTTCCTCAACCTCAATCATGTCTAACTGTATTTGACTCAAAGGAAGAGCATCAGTTTCGACACTAGCCACAATACGCTGGACTGGAGAAGAATCTTTAAAAACCGATAAAAATCAGCGATCAATGAGCATACCCCCACTCCGTCATCAACAACAGTTCTATTTCATGACATACTAGAAGGAATGACATCCGCACGTCTTTTAGATGTACTAAAAGTCCAAAATTTCTTTGGGTCAGATCGAATATTGGTTTCAGTTGTTTTAACGTACGGAATATAATGATTATATAACGATTATATAATCAAGTCGATTACTAAACCGTTCCTATTTACAGTACGATCTCCTCTTCTCCTGAATTAGTTTAATGGATTTATGTGAAAACGAAATAGGAAAACCTTTGGTAGCAGTACGTTTTAAAGGAACAAATCTACGTATCTGCTATACGTATTTACATAATCATAAAAGATTTGAACAGCATCGTTGATATAATGTCAGTTCAGATTCCTGATCATTTGCATTCAAGTATTTACTCATTTCAGGAAAACGGGCTTTTCTAAAACAAAAGCCATCATTATCACGTATAGGTAATGAACGAGCAAAATGAATTAAGTAGGAAATCTCAAGAGTAGAGTACGCACTGTCCTTAGGAACCAATGGATAATAAGAACAACAACACAAAGTGTTGTTGTTCTTATTCTACAAAGTGAAATTTTCTATAAATCTGTAGATTTAGTAATAATAAGATCAACTGTGTTAAAAGAAAGAATTTTATGACAACTTAGTTGCTAACGACTGCAAAGAGAAGGAACATCGAGAAAATCACAGGAGCGAGCGCTGACGAATCCGGATGCAACAGCAAAAAAGGAAATTTAGGTCAAGTGACCAGTTTAGTTCAGGTAAATTAAAATCCTAAAGACCTAAACGATCATTAGGTCTACTCTCGGCAATTAAAGTAATTTAATCTAAAAAATTATTTAAGGCGGTAACCTCATTAGGGGGAATATAAACACAGCAAAGATGAGTTTTGCAACCCCAGCGCAGGGCCACACCGACAGCATCAACTCCGGTATATCAGTTGAACTGTTTGTAAGAGTTGCGAGTTTATGGTTACCAATGAAATCAATATTGCTTGAATAACGGAAATACAACTCGCAACTAGAGAATACTCCAAAATTGCAGGTTATAAATGCTATAGATCAGATAGACACTCTCGAACAACAGCAAGAGGTGTAGCAATCTTAGTCAAAACAGGAATAGCACATCATTAAGTATCTAATGAAACTAACAATATTGAAACTGTGACCATAAATATGTACTTAGGTACCAACAGTAGGATTGATATTATATGTGATTGCCGCCAACCTTACGAAAACTTCATATCAGTGTTCTTCTACATCAGTAACCTATTTGACAATGATGACACAGAAATGTTGATCGGTAACCTAAACAGTAAAAACAAATTCTGGTGTTGCAAAGCGAATAATCCAAATGCATCAACCTCAATGAGTTACTGAGCTCATACCTGCTTGACGTTGTATAATATATTATAACAAAAAGGTTGATTTTCGCATTCATTAAATGGAATAATATGAACTCTGTCCACCTATCATGTACCACCTACCTGATGTACCACCTAAAGTATCTAGACTGATTAATGGATTAATCTCGTGGAAAAATTCCAAAAATATCTAACTACAAAAACCTGAATATAGAACCATCCTAACTAACGATCGAGAGCATAGACATTAGTATCAGAGCTTTACTTTATGTTTAATACATAATATAATAATATTAGGAGCTACGTCACAACTATACAATACAATAATGTATAAAGTATATAATTTACAAAGCTACTACTTTATTACGTTATTCACAAAATACAATCAATAATGCTACCTGGGTACAAAATCGATTATGGCATCTCGAAAAATCCGGCTGTCGTGAGGCCGAGTATAGCTAACCTAAGTCGATCTACTGCCCTTTCCATCCGTACAATTGGGGAATTTCTTATAAGAGTTAGTTCGAGCAGTTGGTTCGTCAAATAAGAAATCATATCATAACCGGTGAGGAGAAACATAGAAGTCATTTTTTGATACAAGATATGAAGAGTCGCAATAACCTTTGACCAACCTGAAGAAAAAACGTATATCACTGCAACACCTACGCTGATGATGTGTGGGCATACGATGAGTGTAGCAGGCAGACTAATAATCTGTACAAGGATTACGAAATCGATACGACAGGTATTTCAGAAATCTTATCTGAACTCTATCCACTTTATTCACATAAATATCATTGTGAGGTTTCCAAACCGTGCTTCTAAAACATAAAATACTGTTCATAAAAGTACTATACATAGAAATTATAGGCAATGCGTTCGTAAAAGATTCAGACGAACGTTTCAAAATTTTTCATTTTAGCAATTAAGATGCTCTGAGGAAGATTGAAAATAAATTACAATCGAAATATTAGCATTTAAAAAAAGTTAACACATCTTGTGGACCGTTTATCCCGATTAAATTTATAAATTACATTATATTGGAATTTAAAATATAAAAAAGTGACACTTGCATTTTTGTTAAGATTTGATACAGTTATCTTGTTCGTCCATTTTAGATTTTAACGTTGAATTTTACTTATTTTAAAGTGTTTAGTTTTACGTGCAACAAATTTTTAAATAACTTTATTTGATATTTGGAATGTTTGTTATTTTATTTTTTTAATAAAGCTGCTGAAGATGACCATAATAGATCGAAACATGTAAAGCTGCTATTTATAATAAATTACCAATACAAGTACAAAAAAAAAAACTTTTTAATTTAATAAAATTCGAAGACCGATATAAATTTTAACTTTTTCTTTTCTCGTAATAAAACTCAAACTATTTTTTAAAAATAAAGTTAAATCGGCGACTCACCACAGAAAGCGATAAAGATTTTTCTAATAAAATTCAATATACGACATACAACTCACCGTTAGCTTTTATATGCGGAACTTGGGCCGAATACAAATTCCGCCGTTTAAAGATAAACATGGGATCCCGAATATGCTCTTCAATAAAGTAACAGAATCAACACCGAAGGGGTCGAAGGCAATAGTACTCCCAACGATGGACCAAGAAAGATAGATAAACTTCCAAAGTGATTCTATCAAAAATATTTTTAAAAAGTATATAAAAAATAAATTATTGGGTGTATTTTTAGGATTAAAAAAAATTTTAAAATATGCGTGTGTGAATTTGAAGAGTATTTTCTCTTCAAACAAGGAAAAATATTTTTTCTCTTTCCCTTGCTATAAATTTCATTAGGAGCTGCCTCTTTTCTTGGGGAGAAAAACATTGGGGTGTTACGGAAAGAAGGGCATGAGATGCAAGCAAGAGGTTTCCAGGCTACTGGTACGATCCCTCGGGACGACGTCGTCTGGAGCAGAGATATCGGAATTACGTTGCGGTCTGCGCCAGCCTTTGATCGCACTCCTTATCACGTTGCCTTATCCCGAGGACGCGTGACTATCGTCGGTTTCTCCGTACCCTTTTTAGAAGAGAGAGCGATTTTCAACGTCGTCACCAAACCCAAAGCTTTACCTTCTGAGGAGTATAGCAGAGAAAAGGGTGATGTGACAATTTCGTATATCACATATACAAGCGAAATAAAGGAGATAAGGTATCCGAATCGTATTAACTCAACAACCGTTTGTGCTGAAAATCCACTGAATACCTCTTTATATCCGTTTTGGGACAGTAACGTCTAATTAAATCGCTCACATAAAACGGGATCGTAATACGTCTAAATTGGGGAATCGGACGGATCCCTATTTGTAAACGCAATTAAAACCGGATTCGAGTCAATAATTAATATACATACGCTGGCGCAATAGGCCAATCAATGTACAGGACACACAGTGCGTGAAATCGACTCCGGTTCTCGTTCGAACGTTTGGCATTACTTTACCCATTTACCCGGAAAACATCATTGCCATACTATAATAATGGGACACCATATTGGACAATCCATATCGGATTGATGTGATTCAATTGAATGCTATTCAATGGTTTCAAGTTAATGTATACGATTTATCACATCAACCGAAATAACCCATAAATAATTTAAAATCCATAAAAGCGTGAAAATTTGTCAGGTTCACATTGTTGAATAAAGCATTTTTCAACGGTAATATCGAACCATTCCTCTTTAAATATAGAAATAAGATTGATTTATCATATTCTTTTACTATTGTGAATTGAGTTTTTAAAGAATTTCAACTAAAATCACAACAAGTTAATGAAATTACAATATCTTCTTGGAATTTATCGTCAATCGTATGTCACTTTTACTACATTTTAATTATCTTTGTGAGGATTTAACTGTGATACGATTCTAAATTAGTAGCCGAACTCAGCTTTGTGATGTGGCCTGCCTTTCTTTGGGTGGGCATGCTTTAGATCAGGAGTGTTCAAACAGTCGTCGATGGCTTTAGGAGTATCTCGTCCATGTAACCGCTGACGCTGACGTCACTGGCTACCTTTGGATTTACTTCTTCGTGTTTATCTAGGTTTCGATCTTATCTTTCCTGTCGTTCTTTGTGTGTGTGTGCTGATTCTGAGCTCTGATCTATTTGTGATATCAGATGTGGTGTACACCAGGACAGTTATTAATGCCGCCGTCCATTGCATAGCTTGTAATTATCATGTGTATGCTGATAACCTCCAAAATTTACACTACAACAAGTACTGATAATTTTCCTAAAGCAATTGCACGACTCAATCATAATCTTTCTAATATTTTGCATTGGTCCAAACGTCTCGGCAAAACTCAAGCAATTGCGTTTGGCAGCCGACCTTTACTTACGAAGTTTAATTATTTTTCATCCATTTAAGTAAATGCTTGACGGTAACGTTATTCAGCTGTCAGATACAGTTAATAATCTTGGGGTAGTTATGGACTCTACAATGTCCTGGAAACCTCAAATTCAATCCTCCGCAAAAAGGCCTATCTCTTCTTCGTCCTTCTCTTCTCTTTATCTTCTTTTTCTCTTCTTACTCTCTTCTGCTCTTTCTAGCAATTAACATAACACATCAGTTTAGTCACCATGAATTTAATATATGTGAAGATATTACTACATATTTATATAAAAAAAGGAAATATTTTAAACAGAAGAATGATTCTTATATTTCTTTAATTGACTGTTGTTCATAAAATAACAAATTTACAATATATAACAAACTTTTGTTTTCGATATCGTTACTATCGCAAGTTTTTAAATATTAAAAAAAAGGACGAGACGAATTTGATCTATTAAAACGTAATCACACTTTAAGGAGTGGAAAATTTTATAGAAGCAACGCTACAAATACTCCCCCTTCCAAAAAAATACTCCACCAATATATGTGGAGATATTACCACATATTTATATAAAAAAAGAAAATATTTTAAACAGAAGAATGATTTTTATATTTTTTAATTGACTGTTCATAAAATAACAAATTTAAAATATATAACAAGCTTTTGTTTTCGATATTCTTTCGGTGCAAAGCACCTATATGACCAGGTGGCTTGATATATACAGTAAGCTTGATATTGCTTCTAGAAGACTTAAAATACTTCTGGAAGACTTGAAATGCTTTTGGAATTTGGAAGACTTGCATTGTTTCCAGAAGACTTGATACTGTTTCAAGAAGAAGTGGAATGCTTTTAGAGCACTTAATATTGCCTCTGCAAGATTTGAAATGCTTTCAGAAGACTTGGCTTTGCCACTGGAAGACTTGAAATGCTTCCAGAAGATTTGTTATTACTTATAAAAGACTTGCTATTGCTTCCAGAAGCCTTCATATTGTTTGTAGAATACTTGAAATGCTTCAAAAAGAGCACCTGTACAAATTTAATAATGGTTTCATCTGGATGAAAACCATCATTATCAATATTTTTAAAAATTTTATTATATTAAATAGAGTTTCTTGCCAATTCAGTCACAATAATGAAGTAAGATGGCTGTTTTGGTTGGTTTGGTTTGGGTTTAGCTGTTTAAGAAATACTGTTTAAAGTTTGGTAAATACTGAATTTGGTTGGGTTTTGATAGAGTTTGTTACCCCTGAGGAACGCTAATGTTAAGGGAGAATTCTGAGCCTATAATATGAGCATAATATCAGCTTTAGAGGGCTTATAGAGGGACCTACTACTAGAACATCTTGTTTCAGATAATGGTTTCAAAGTTAAACCGAACTATATAAACCAAGTATACAACGCCATTAACTGTCAAATTTAAGGTATAGCTAGAATAAAAGACGTAAAATGCCTGAGGTTTTATTCTTTTTTTGAAGTCCTGTGTATTTATCACGCACATTGGATCCATTGTCATATTCCGGTCCCCTTAAAACTTTATTCTTTCCTAAGACAGCTTGGTATAGGATATTTTTGCCGGTCATAAACCAGACTCTTCTAAATCAAGTATAAACTCCTTCAGATCTTTCGAATATAATCGTTAATTCTTTGAGTTGGCACTTAAATCATCAGTATTAAAATTTTCATTGTTGTTCGAAATAGCTTCTTGGTGGTCATCCGCCTAAAGCAGTTCAGATTTTCTGAACTGCTTAGACTTTTTCATTTTCAATTTTGTTTCCATATCTTTTCTTCTAACTTTTGCAGGCCGTCTTCCCAACTTGATCGCGCGTATATAACAATAATAAATGTCGATCAAACTACTACTCAGTTTAATCGCCTCTGCTTTAGATATACGCGATAATTTATTTGCATTCATCTTCTATATATGATAGTACTCTCTTGTCTTTATTATCTTTTCTATTTTATTATATCTAGTATATCACATCATTCCCTGATTGTCTGCCGTATAATCGTAATCATTATCAGGTTAAAATAGGAACTGATTTAAGCTGTCCTGTTTGCTAATTTCGTATAGTATTGGAATATTATCTGGTTAATGTGTTAATGTTTGCCATGTTAGCTGCATTTAAAATTTGGATTACTATTTAATTTGATGAATGGTATTTTTTAGCAATCAGAATACTTTCTAGACGTATAGTATAGAAGCCCAACGTGATCAATGAAAAAGATTTGAACAACATTACGAAACATTCTCCTGAATAGAACAATTTTCTTATCGATGTAATACACAATATTATTTCGTTGTAATCACATATCACTGATGTCGAGTCTATCTATTTCTGGCATAACAGTATAATGCAAAACGATGCAAACTCATTGACCTAGTAACACAACGATCATTTTCTTGATCAATCTCATCTTCAGTATAAAATCTACACCGCACATGTAAGTTTATTGCTGTCCAATTTGTTTATCGCTGATGCTTCGATAAAACTGAAGATTCGATTTTTCAAAATTCCGTTACGTTCTATTTAAGAAGTATTGATGCTTCAAACAGTCAAGATGATGCAATTAATGATTTAACTAAATCTGGTAATAAAACCCTTATTGCATAATCGTTCAGTACACTGTGAAAAGCATAAATGTTTTCATTTTAACAGAGCATTACAATTTTCTTTTCGATGGAATGAATGCTTTGCAGATATCCGGAGAAAGATCAAATTTTATACCTTTTAACTGCTATGATCAGATTTCATAATAAAAAGGTGTATAAATTTATTAGAATATAATTAAAAACTATCCCAGCCAGCCTTAAAACTAAATAATAAGCACTTGGTGTATCAATCTCTGTTCAAAATCACAGAGGTGATTGTTCAAGATTACATTATTATTTAAGCTTATTTGAGTACTAAATATTTTAAAACTCAAATATTCTTAAAACCTACGTTTATATTATTATTGCAAAGAAAATGAATAAAAATTGTTTCACCAATATACAATACACTATACAATTCTTTACAAAAATAAAAATATTTATTGTTGAAAGTATTTGATACATTTAAGTTTCGATATAAAAAAGGTCATTCATAATCTGTAATTAATTTTTGACGTTTCGTGTCTGTGTGTGTCAATAAACTTTCAATCGTTTTATTTCATTCAGGAATTTTAGATATCCACTACAAATATTGATTTATACTTTACCCGTATTAATCAAACAATTTATGCAAAGCGAAAATTTGCCGTAGATAGAACTTGTGCGTTAATTCAGTTATAATTTAGTTTTAATTTGGCATCAAGCACAGAGAGTAATGGTTTCGAAATTAAACAGTTCACAATGTATTGTCTCCGACAATCTTGTTTATCGCATTAATTAAACGGATCGTTTTGTTTCCACAAGCTTAGGTATGAATCGTTACTACGACAACATTAATATATTGTCAACAACAAAATTGTCAATATTTATAAAGATAAAGTAAATTCCGTTTGTGTATGTATGTGATTTTTAACTTAAACTGGTTTAAAGCAATTTTCCATCCGATTCAGTTAATCCTTGAGTGTGCTATGAATCAACTCCTCATAAGCACCTTTCTTTCTTTATACTAATGGATTCAGACTAACGAAAGCTGAGTTTTTTTTATATAATACCATGTGTTACAGATCGCTAAAAACCGTACAAATGGGGTCGCGCTCAATAGACAAAATTATCGCACACGAGATCCATATTTGTCCCGATTTTCCGCTTTACCAACACATGCGCATTATAATTGATAACAAAATGATTGTTGTGGAAGTTATTGTTCAAGCTGTGACATCTTTGCAACATCTGCATTGAATCGAAAAGTTTTGATTTAATGTCGCTTGCGCAGCAATTTGGCACTATTCGCATTCCCTCATTTGATTTCCTTTAAGGTATTTGTGACAATAAATCAGTACGCTATGGAATAGCTCGTTTGCAAAAGTGAGTTTCTTTTCAATCTTATCATTGTATTCATTTTTATTTGTGATTAGTAATCGATGTCTCAAGAAATTAACTAAACTAATATGCGAGTAACTCTACATGTTGTTGTAGTCTGTTACAATTAATTTTGAATTTGTTGGATATAAATTAATAAATATATTTCTTTATTAAATTATTATTACTATCCCAAAATAATAAATCTCCATGAAGTTTCGAATTATGAAAAACATTTCAGTAAAATTCAGTTATATTCATCTTAATCTCGTTGAAATTCAAAAATGGTGCTGCATTTTCGTCGAGTGGATTATATTGGTCATGGTTTGTGATTTTGACAGATGTATTGTTTTACTATGTTTGCGGCACATAAATCATTTGCAAATTTCACACTTGTTGGTGTAGAGGTTATAGTCGTTCTCACAACAGGCATAACATAACACAACGATATATACCATGTTTGGACCCAATTACAAGATTGTCGTGATATTTGCATTTCAAAAATTTGTATGTCCAAACGCACCACATTTGGATGTCATTGTCTATACTTTCAAATTTGTTCATACTTGTTATACATATGAATATTGAACGCGTCGGTTTAAAATTAAGATTATTTTGTGTTGATGGTGAAAAGATATAGAGGAGGATAACGTTTTTATGCCCAGTAATTGCCTTTGAATATCTTTACGATTGTTTCTCATAGCACTAACTAAAGTGATAGATCGTTTTTGAGTAATCCTTTTATCAAAGAAATGTTTGTGAAAATGTGTCAGACGTAAATTTACGTCCATTTTATGACAATTCTGTGTTAAAGTCTGGATAACTCCTAAACATCGATGTATCTTACTTGAGTTTTTCAGGTTTGTCTGGCTCATCTATGGTAAACCAAGATTATGAATAGTAACAACACAACTAACTTGCTGAATTTCGAAAACAGTTAAGGTTCAAATTATTTTTCTCGATTATGTGTAATCCTGTGTGGAGCACCAATCTTGAAAAGTAAATACGGTATGTATACGTTAAGAAGATTTGATTATTTGATTCTGATTAGCAAGTAATCTACGACTGTTAGTACAAAATAGCAGCAATGTTTAGTAGAAAAAATAACCAAATTTCTATAAAACATGTTACTGCTAAGAAAAATTAGTTGCTTCACTCGGTATGGGTGGTAGACCTTTCTTCTTTTTAATCGGCATCACATCTGCACATGGTGCATATAGTTTCTGACCACACTGTGCTGCAAGACTTTTAAGCAGTTGACAAGTTGACTGGTGTTAGGCAGTTTTGAGCTGCTGACTTCAAACGTGCCTTCCATTTTTCCATAACATGTCACGTTTTTTTATTCAGGAGTAATGTATCTGTCTAACATAATCTAAATAAATTCGTGTATAACGAACTCGGTGATGACAAACTTTTGGATACAGCGAAACATTTTCATAAAGTGGTTACGGTTATAATGAACTTGCATTGACACCGTCCTAATGAATTTAACACAAAACTATGTAAGCTTCAATGAAAATGTGGTAATTGCGAAATTTTCAACGAATGACGAAATTTCCACTACAGTCCTACTACTACTACTACTACTACTAGATGTTGACATGGGCAACAGTGATGAGAAAACTGAAACATTGTTGAATAAAAAGAATATTTGAACATTGACTGATGTACCTCAAACATCAAAATACAATAACTTATAAAATTAGAAAAGAAAACAGTGAATATTTTAAATAATTTTTTTTGCAATAAATCCTCAAATTCAAACCAATAAAGAATTATTTCAAATAACAACATTTATTTTGTGATGACATAAATCTGTTTACTGTAGCTTTTTACTGGTTTCTTTTAAGTTTTTGCAAATTATTTATTTTTATTCAATTTAATCATGAAATTGTCAATTGCTTGATATGTAGACATACATATCAAGCAATTTAATTTAAATACATTAAATCCGAACATTTATTTTAAAAATTATTGCTTATAACAAATTGATTTCTTGTCCCATGATCATTTTCAGAACAAACAGTAAAACAATTTCAAAAGCGCATTGTTATAACGTGAAGAGAGTCACGTTTAGTCAACACCCGTTATCATTAACAATTTGCTCAATTAAATTTCAACAAAAATCCGCAGTAAACAACCTTTAAATAAACATGAATTCTCTATTGGCGTTCTTCGTATTTCAAAACATATATCAAACATAAACATCATTTTTTTCATACGGTATACATGTATCTGTACTAAATCGCGCAAATGTGTTGCCGATAAAGAATTTATGCTATAGCACGCGATCATAGTTCAACATACGAACTATATTGTTCAAGAGTGTTTAGGTAATTGAAATATGGTTGCACACATTACTAATTTCTGAAGGTTCATACGTTCGAATGGTGTAATTTGAAGTGTAGGAAACATGACTTTATCACTAAAATGTAGATCCCTTCATTGCATCTTCATTTGCCCTATAAAATCATACGATCTCAACTGATCTACTGTACACACTATGCGATGATTATCTCTAGCTAAATTAAGTTATGGTCCTTGTGTGATATTCTTTACCTCAAGATTTCAATCTCCACTTGCATGAAACTAATTTTTTTTAACAGATACTAATTTATCATCAAATTTCTCCTTGAGGTGATGATCTTTACAAAACGGCTAACATAATCCTTGTTAAATTATTGTAGTTTACCAGAACGCTTTGTGGTTTTCGAAATTCTGATCAAACCTTTCAACACTTCATTTACGAAGTAACTTCACCATGATTGAAAAATAGCTACTTAGTAACTTCTCCTCAATGATAGATTTATCATTGAATCAGCGAAATGGGTTTCACTAAATCTTTAACATTCATCAATAAATTAAAAACTTCTTTATCTACTCTATTACTACCATGCTTAGGCTCAGGCATCTTTGAAAAAATCTTATTTTCTTTGTAATTCTAGTTATTGTTCCTGATAATAAAAATATAGGATTCAGCATTACGAAGTTATAACATAACAGAGGTTTCGCTGCCAAAATGTTTAAGTGATTGCTGTGACCATAGTTTTTATATTTTGAATTCCATATTACAAATATATACTTATTATACCTAAAGCTATCTGGAGCAATTTACTCTTTGAAAACTGAAGTTATTGCTGCAAGTGTATTTTGCTATCCAGAATCAAAGATACTACTTTTGGCTAATCAAAAATATTTATTTAAATAGTTACCCCGTTTTTGGATTTTTGTTTTTAGATTTTCTTCATTATTCTGGTTTGTTCTTTGTTCTTACTAAACTCTAGCTAAAAAAACTGCTAGTATTTTGCAATGCGCAATCTTGAATTCCAGAAAAAAATGAAATGTATAGGGGTTTCAAAATTGAGATACCATACCTATGTAGACATTCGTAATGATTAAGTTGACTTCGTAACTTTGAATCCCATAATTTTGATTTCTGGAACAATGACAAAATCAACTAGAACAACCTAAAAAGAACTAGCAAAAGAAAACGGTTTTTTGGGTTCTCAGTTTTTGCTGTTTCTATTTACCGATTTGGAACAATGTAGAATAAGTCTTGTATAACCTAGAACAACAATAAAAAATAGGGGACTAATATCCATGACTCGAGCTGAATTGAAACCATTTATACAGGGTGAGAATTTTCGCGTTTTCGCTTCTATTTGTATTCTGTAAGTTTCAAAAAGCAAATTTTTCAGCACACAAATTTTGTAATTAATAATAAGGAGATCGATAAGATAAGAGAAAATCTAGTGAATTCATTTATGACATCTCTTGTCAAAATTGTTTCTTCAGATCAAATAATTATATCACAATATTTAGGGTTTCTCTTTGTTGTAAGAACCATTCACAAATGGTTCTTATTCAACTGAAATGAGAATGTGAGTTGGTTCTAGAAACTATTGGTCTTCTCGAAGCTCTTCTAATGCTAAACAAACATGTTGCCTGGTGTGTATTGTAATGCACTTATTTTAGTTCTATTATTTTATTAAAACCACTTGTTTGTATTCACAATCCTTATGTTGCTCTGTTTTACCTTCATCCCTTTGAACTATTCACGGTATGTAATTTTCTTTTATATCATATTATAATGCTGGTTTTATAGCAGGTTTTGTACAAGAACTAATTACTATTCCGATAAGTAATTAGTTATCAAAATCAGTTCATTTTCTAAATATTATATTTTATTTAAAATAGAATGTTTCACACTTATGACATAAAAATTCATTGATAATAATAATAGTAACACTTTATTGTATTACTAAGTGTTGTTCAAACACTCATCCAAATAAGCACATCTTCAATACAATATCTCATTTCAATACACTAGTATAAACAAAAAACAAGCATATGGTGGTTACATTAAAAAACCCCTGCACTGAATAAAATGTTTTCTGACCCAAACATTTTTTAAAGATACCTTTCAAAATTCTTTCATTAGACTCTCCTGTCAATTCATCCTGGCTCAAGCTCTGTTTTGGATAAATTGCAGTAATTGTTATAAATATTATTTATTTGTATGTTTAGTTTTTTTCTTTTATATAAAATATACAGGTGCCTCATATGTATGGAATATAGTACATATCTTGATAAATATCCCCTTTATATAAAGTGGATATTTACTTATACAAGAGTTGTTCAGAATTTAATTTACCGTAGGACAGTATTCAAATGTTTTTTTATTATAGGCAAATTAAATTAATTAATATTAGGCATAATTAATAATTAATTAAAAAATTAATTAATAATTAAAAAATTAATTAATAATTAATATAGGCTTAATATTAGGCAAAATTAACTAAAATGCTTTTCACGGCAATAAATATTCAAAATATTCGCCGTTACGTGTAGTGTCCCAACCTATCATAAAAAGCATGCAACGAATTTCTAAGAGATATCAGGAAAATTTCTGCAGCTTCATCAGCAGAATCGTTTGTTAGAATCATTCGGGTTTAGCCATCTTGAGAGATGCACAACAAAATCCGAGTGTTTCTTGTTCTAGATCTAGCGTTAGATCCAATGATATAAAACTAAAACTAACACTAGACCTAGAAGTGGAAAGATTCGAGTTTAGCCGTGCGTCTTCAGATGTCCCGAATCTCTCCACCTTCAAACTAACTACATTTCTCTAGCATTTTCTTAATAAATGGAAGGATTGGGAAGTAAATATTGGACAGTATGAACTCAGCAATTTTAATAGAATCCCCTTCAATGTTTTCGAAATATCTTCTTGTTCTACAGATATAAAGAAAAATGTGTTAATTTCGTTTCAATGCAAATTTTACATTTTCTAATTTGGTCAGATTATAAGAGAATTCGGATTTGCGAGTGCACGAATTGGCGGAACATTACTGTAAAAAAAATATACTACTAATATTTAGAGAAGAGGCCCTTTTTTATTTGTATCTTCAGTTTAAACGTAAATTTAGTGTTTTTTTAAATTTGTATAGGTTTAATATTGTAGTAATTTATAATAGATAATTAATCTAGTCCCGATACGTTAACAAAATCAACCGTTACTGCTGGAAGTCGGATAGGATAGAATATTTAGCAGTGATGTACGATTTCAAATTACGCGGGCAAATTAAACTAGCCCGACGGATATAAATCCGACCGGCCGCCGGCAAAGCTTCACGATTTAATCTTGAAACTCATTAATATGAATACAATTGCGCCTATCTATTACTCTAATTTGATTAATTAACAACAGTTTGGCGCCGAGAATAACAACCATTATACTGATTACCAATCTAAAATTTATCTTTTCAATGCTATTAACGTTTAATAATCGGGGTTTATAAATCGATCAAATCAAAATCGTTGATTACAAATTCATGAAATCGACAGATACGGTCGATATAGAATGCAAACGGCATTCAAACAAGGTATCTAACTTATTAACTGGATATCGATTTTGAAACGTGATGTAAAGTTGAGTTCTATAGACGAACGAAAATGATATTCCGAGCACGAAGTTGCGGCGAATGCAGAAACCGCAGCTGCGCATCTTAAATTAAGAAAGAAGGACAACAAGCCAACTTGTTAATTAACGTCATAGTGATGACGAGGCTACCTGAATAAAAAAAATTACAAAATATCTTTTTTTCTCAAGGATTTAATTAAGCTAAAATGTAATCCTCTTTGTAAACCAATATCAAAGATACCTTCATTGATTTTCTCTTAGCCTCTTGGATTTGAATTACATAGAAGTTGTTTTTAATTGGAGTTTAAAGTTGATAATATTTTCTGAGAAGAATCTTCTGAAGTTTTTTTACAATATAATAATTTTTACATTCCTCTTGTACACTTGAATTGTATAAAATAGGACGGCGTCTTTATCTGCTCCTTCGCAAACCACTTCTACCATGCTGTTTCGCCACACAGAGCAAAGAAACTAACTCGCTTGCACACGAGGAACACTTTGTCGGGTGCAAATTAATTTCACGCTACAAGAAGTACTCAGCCCCGAAGAATGGGGATTGTGTTACCTGTCTCCTGCGGCTTGCAGAAACTTCCTTGGCAAAATATCACGTGTTTTCGTCCCGACGCGACCGCGTTGTTAATGTCTTTTTCTCTTCCCCTCGGCGATATGGTGTCGACGACAATGAGACTTACAAAGATTTATACAGATTTACCTTTTTAAGGAAAATTTTGCAGGCAACCCTAAACCAGGTTGATTTTTTTCGTTAGCTTTTGTTATTGATAAAAGTCAATCGTCAAATTAATCAAACGTCTTTCAATTCACGTGCTTGTCGTAACAAATTATTTATTCTGAAAAATGTCTGTCGATTTAATTTCGACCCCAAATCCTCATTTAATACCGGGGTACACCGGTTTTTGTCCACAATATAAGTACCGGATAGGGAGTACATATGGATCTACAACCCATAAATTATTGCTAGATCCGACGGTGAGTCATGCTGAAAAATTGGTTTTATCAGATCGAACTTTGGACGATTATCAAGTTGAGCGTCCAGCCCAAAGGGATATCGATATAGTAAACGCTAGATTTCGCAAAGGGGACGTTTGTTATAAACATCCTACGATTCCCGGATACGAAGGATTTGTTCCAAGATTAAATGGATTGTTTGGACAAAGATATTCAGTGCAGGCCACTGAAGGTCTTTCAGAATTTCAACAAATGCAGGATCGCGATAAAGCGGCTTTAAATCAATTGCTTAGACAAGGCGCCTTGCAAGATGGGAAATGGGATCCAAAAAATTTAGAAGACCGGGAGATTGTGAAAAGCGAATTTAAGCTGCCTTTGTTAGCTGTGAGACCGGAATGTGCGGAAATCTTAAGAAATCTACCCGTAGAAGAACCACCGTTAACCCCACCGGATCAATCCGCAAGCCCATATTTTATGGATAACAGCGATCAAAATAAATATTTAAAACAAGGATTTGCCGGGCATGTACCCTTTGGATACGCATCGTTTGGCAAAACGAGTCAAGCGATGACAAACAGTTCTTTATGCGACTTTACTTCAAATTATCGGAAAAGATTAAGTACCGAGTGGGCTCCAGTGTCCCTAAATAAACCGGATCCACCTCTTTTACTATCGCCAGCGGAAATTTACCACAAGCACGTTGGACTACTTCCAAATTACGCCGGACATATTCCAGGCCAAATTTTCAGATATGGAAAAACTTACGGAAACGATACAAGGGATGCCAAACGATGGCTAAGAGGCGATTTCAGCACGTGAATTTACCGTTTATAGTATGTATTAAAAGAATTTAAAATAAAATTTTAGTGCGAAAACATATTTTAAATGAAAATTACCTAATATTACCACGGCAAAAACCCAAATCCAACGGTACACTTATTGCGTTTACCGTTTTTATTAAATTACTACGAAAACCTGGGGAAGGTTCAAAGTGGCCCGGGCCTCGCGATATCCTCTCTTTATTAAAGCCGCTTAGCGCCGGGTGAAAAGCCCGCTTCCGCTGATGCCCGCTTATTGAATTTTCCCGAAAAGTTCCTCGCGACACATCCTCCTTCCGGCCTTCCTTTATTTCGACTCGTCTTTTTCGTTTTTTCATCATCCCCATTCTCAGTTCGCCGCCGGAAACCGAGCACGACCCTCTGATCGCGAGAAATTTAAATTTCCACTATGCTTCTACCACTGTTTGTTGCGCCACCTTGTCGAGGAAATTTCATCTGTCGATTTACGCTTAGTGGAAAATGTACGATCTTCGTTTCAAATCCCATTTCCTTTTTTTTTAGCATACCATATAGAGATATTCTGTTCAATATTTGATTCGAGTTTTAATATAAAAATTTAAAAAGCTCATTGATAGTTTATTTTTGGGAAATTGTACTTAAAATTAAAATTGGAAATATACATACCAATTTTATTTCAGTTAACAGCGTTTATTTTCTAAGCGTGCAGATTACCTTTGCGTTGGGACTGCTAAGAATTCTTTGAAAAGTTGTTTATGTGAAATTCAAAAATCGTGCAATTCTTAATAATATTGGTAATGCGAACTTGCTCAATGATTATTTCTTGGGTTTCCAAAATCAACTTGCTGGAAATGTGGACCTGATTGCTTTTTCTTGTTCTAACCTGATCAGTACCAGATCAGATGTTAATACTGCTGTCCAACTATTTTGCATTTATCTATTTATCTGTCATATTTTTATCTTTTATATTTAATATTTCGTTTCTTTATTGATTGGAAAGTCGCTTTGGTGGTTCCGTTAGCTAAAACCAGTAACACATCTCAATTGATAATTCTTAGTTATAAATTTTTTGCCAGTTCTGTCGAAGGTTTTTAAAATCATAATTGCGATCAGACGGAGAGAGCACTCGGAGTGATTTAGTATTCTTCCTAGCAAACAATCTGGATTTAAGCCTTGTGCTTGTACTACTTGATTTCTCTGAGGCTTTTGATGTATTGCATCATGAACCTTTCTTTTCAAATAGTTTATTTTATGCATACGATGCAGCTATATGTTTGTTTAGAAGCTACCTCTGCGACAGATTAGAATTAATTGACTTCTACGATTTGTGTGTCTACAATTGTCTACACTAGGTAGAGTCACATCGAGAGTGCCATAGTGTACCATTTTGGGTTCAATACATTATCTTCTTTATACTGCGAATTTGTATAGCCGACTCTCGTTCTATATTGTTCATGTGTATGCTGATGCTACGTTGCTCTATTAGAGCTTTTTTAAATTGGATGCTTCGGCTGCACGGCATAATAATATAACTTTATGAGATAATTTTTTTATCCCAGTTAGCAACTCGTAAATATTGGTTCAGGATAGGATAAAAGAATCAATGACAATCAATTGAACAGTCCTATATTTCGATTCAAATTGAATCTTCTTCAGGGAGTGAAATTTTCTACAAAATTACAAGTTAATAAAAAGTAAGTAATTACAAATACACTTACGATTGTAATGAAACTGGCTAAAATAAAACATTAAATACCAGAGTATTTCGTCCAAAATTATTCTTAAAATTATTGAGAAAAGCAAGAAACACGTTGTTACACACCATAGCGCTTTTTTTATAATATGAATGACAGTGCAACCACCTTGTAAAAGTAATACGGCAACTTCACGTGAAGCGGGAAGCGCCAAAAATTTAAATTCAAATGTTTGAAATATTTAAATTTTTAAATTCATCTCTACAAAAATCAAAAATTAGGGCATATATAGAACTTAAGGAGCTGATATCAGTTCTGTAATTGATAGTATTTTTTGTGGTTGCTATGTGGAACATCTCCAAAAATAATCTGTTGTGATAGTTGTTAGTTGCATCTATAATTTTAGTATTTTCAAAATCAAAAATATGACCACTGTCCAAACTATGTTGGACCAGAGCACAAGATCTTTTGTTACAACGTATATCACTTTTATGTTGGTATAATCTTCTTTTAAGCCATTGGGAAGTTTGTCCAACATAGCAACCTTCACAACCACCACATGAGATGTTATAGATAACCCCAGACCTGTATAGTAAGGGCGTGGGGTCTTTAAGGTTTGTGAAAATTGATTGAGATTTTAAAGGATAATGTTCTACGATCTTTAAGTTGTTAAGATTACAACAATGTTTAAATATTTTGGTTAGTTTGTCAGTTAACTCAGGGATGTAAATGAGTTTTTTGTATAGAGTGGGTTCATTAATGTTATCAATGGCTGAGTCAACATCCACACCAGGGTCAAACACAGTAGTACTGAAAAGCAATCTGTTTAATAACTTGGGAGGGTACATGTTGTCTATAAAAATAGTTTTTAATTTATTTAAATTTATATTAATTAAATTAGGTTCTGAAATTTTTTCTATTCTATATTTCATTGCTAACACTGTGCTAATTTTATGTTTTATTTTATGTTTAGATGTAAAATGGATATATCTTCCAGAAAACGTTGGTTTAGTGTACCAATCAAATTTGATTTTATTGTCTTTATCACGAATGACCTTAGTATCCAAAAACGGAACTGAGTTGTTGTCTTCTGTCTCAAGAGTAAACTGTATGAATTTGTTGTGTTTATTAAAATTATTTAAAATTGAATTTACGTAATTACCCGGGATAGCAGTTATGATATCATCTACATATTTTTTTATAAACGGAACTTCAAACTCCAACGTTGGTAAAATTCTTTTTAATACATGGTCCATAACAATTTGGGCCAAAATAGGTGATAGCGGAGAACCCATAGGTGTACCGAAGATTTGTTGGTAAGTGACACCGTTGAAAGTAAAATAAGTATTAGTGCAAATTGTCGATATAGTTTTGAGGAATAAATCCTTTTCAAAATCATAATTTTCTGAGATGTAATGGAAATTCTCTTCTATAATTTCTAACACCAATGTAGTGGGTATGTTGGTAAACAGACTAACAACGTCGAGTGAGATGATAACATAACCTTCAGGAAGTTCGAAACCTCTCAATTCCTCAACAAATTGAAAGGTGTTTCTCACATTAAAATTAGTTCTTGAGTCAAAAGCAACAGTCAATATTTTAGCTAAGTAAGAAGAAATATTATACGTTGCAGCACCAACTGACGAAATTATGGGTCTTAGAGGAATATCAGGTTTATGTATCTTAGGTAAGAAAAATGCTTAGGATACTAAGGTGTTATGTTTTATAAGTTTTTTGAATTCCAAGTCGTCAATAAAGTTTTTGTTTAAGACATCTAACAATAATCTTCATTTATTATTTAATATATTTAAGACATCTTCAATAAACTGTTAATAGTGTTCTGAATGAAATTAGTTTTATCAGTGTTACCTATTAATTTGTAAGTGTTGTTGTCTTTTAGCATTTCTTCTGCTTTTTTAATGTATATGTCCCTTTTCATCACTACCGTGGTTGAGCCCTTATCCGCCTTCGTTACTATAATATCAGGATTATCTTTTAAAAATTTTTTAGTTTGTTGTTGACAGAAAATTAAATATGAATCCAAATTCGTTGGAAGAAGTTGTTTAGTTAAAAAATTTGTTAGAATGTTAGTACTTCTGGCTCTTATACTATCTTTTACATTATTTGATAATGAATTAATTATGTTTTCAATTTCCATTAATAAGTGTTTGGTATAAAATGTTTTATCAGTTATAGGATATACAAATTTAGGGCCTAGGGCTAAGAATTGTTTTACTTCCTCTGGTAAATCAATCTCTGAGTAATTAACTAACCATTTATCTACATTTCCATTGATTGACACTCTAAACTCTCTAATCATATCCTGATGTAATTTTTGAAATTTCTTAATATTAGTTTTTTTGATTGTATCAAAAGTTTGTTTTATAATTTAATTGTAAAAAAATCTTTAAAGTTAAGTAAAATGTTGTGAGGTAAATTTACATTGATTTTTTCAAACAAGGTATTAGTTGAATTTGTTAACAGTTTGATCTTATTTAACGTGATTTTAATTTCAAAAGATAGAGTACGTGTTGCTAACCTTTTCGTATAGCATCCTATCTTTTCTTGTAATGGACCAGCTGTACCATCCAGTAAGTTTCTTAAGTTTTTTGTGCCGTCACTTATATGGTTGGGGGTCACGCCATATCTTCTGCATTTTATTAAAAATGTGAGTCTGTTTTTCAATTTTGCCAGTTTGATGTTGTTATTAGAGATGGACTTTAAGTCCTTTTTCATCTGTGGGCCATGTGAAACTTGTATATCGTTGTAGAAACCCATAATAACCTGCTGATTAAATAACTTTATGAGATAATTTTTTTATCCCAGTTAGCAACTCGTAAATATTGGTTCAGGATAGGATAAAAGAATCAATGACAATCAATTGAACAGTCCTATATTTCGATTCAAATTGAATCTTCTTCAGGGAGTGAAATTTTCTACAGAAAAAAGAGTGAAATTTTTTTGTTGGGCTTAACCAAGCCCAAGTTAACTTACTTAACTTACTCAACATGATGTGACAAACATCACTTCATGTTTCAAATATGAAACGCTTTCACACAAAAACATGTTTGTACAAACAGCAGATAACTTTTGCATCTCCCTCTGTATATTCCTTCCTTCTTCACTTAAATAAATTTAATTTGAATTTTTGTTAATTAACAAAAATTCAAATTACCGAGAAGTTTTTATAACTTCTCAAGTAGGGCCAATGAAGAACAATGTACCTGTGTACCTTGACTTGTTCCTGTCATAGGCAGCATGTCATTATTTTTGTGATATTGTGTTTTTTATATGTTCTGGAGCTAATAAAGATATTATGTTAAGCAATGACTTTGATAAAAACATGAAAAACGCATTACTTAAAAATTACTTAAAAAACAATGATTGGTTCCAAACTACAATAACTTCTGAACGTTTGCTCAATTAAAGAGTTGAAGTAACAAAGGGGTTGCCAATTTCCGAAAAATGAGATATTTCCGTAGACAGTTTCTATATGCCATCGACTATATCTTATCGAACAGGCAATGTGGCAGGACTTTCAAGCAGATAGGTAATGGTTTCTGCAAGTGTATATTCATTTCCACATGTAGGAAGTCATGTGCCGTAACACGCATTGTGGAAATAAGTGTGGTAGCAAAAATAGAGTTGGATTTACACCATCGAAAAGCAGATGCAGCTAGAATATTCATGGAAGGGAACATCGCATTATCGCAAGTGGCAGGAAGCACCATGAGTCTACGCAATGGATTTAGAAGAAATTATATTGGTAACTACCTTGCCTCACTCTGACATGTTCCACTGGAGCCAACTTTCATGCTATAACTTAGGAATCAGCTTTGGGGATAAGAAGTATTCAAACATGTGTTGCTGGCATGTGGTACAGCATTATAGAATAAAGGAATTTTATAATTTGGGGCGCTAACTGTACCGCCTGAAATAAAACAGAATGATTGTATTTATTTACGAGTTTCTTGTGAATTGCAGACTCTGACACCATCAAATATAGACATCTTGTCAGTGGACATTGCCTCCTTCAGTACAACATAGATTTCGCTTTGATTCATAAAAGAAAACGTAAGTATGCTCCGATGGTACCCAAAAACTTACACGACGTAATGGTATCTAGTACACTCACAGGCCGCTTAGAAGTAGTAGATATGTCATAGAAAAAAAATTTGATGTATAAGCGGCAGCCAATAAGGTCTTAAATCTCAAAAAAGTTAATATTATCAAAGTTGTACGATTGAAAGTTCACTCCCAACACTTAATACCTACTTAAAAAAGGTAAAATCATGCAAGATCTATAAATATCTCAATTAACCAGCTACCAGACCTGTTTTCAATTAAAACAATGTTTTGTATTATACCCAAACTTTATTTTTTTCTGTTCCTTTCGTCATAGCATATTTATTTATAAAGCAGATATTATGTGTTAGATAATTATTTAGAAATAAATTTGTTTAATTTATCTATTTAACAATTTCGTACATACAACTAGCCCTTTTGTTATTTTTTGCTTCTCAATTTGACTAAAGTTTTTTTTACTTGAAGTTCCACTCTTTGTCTATATTCCTATAGATGCCTTCCTCATTTTGGCGTCCTCCAATTTCATAAACAGTGAATAATGCTAATGCGTGCTTTTCTCCAACATTTTGAAGCTTTCTGTTGGGTGCACTAACAAACGACATTAAGTGAAAATATAAGGAACTTGTAATCTCGCCTGTTCTAATGACTTTTTGAATCAGGTTTCTATTGTTATTAACACCAAAATTATAAGCTTTAAAAAATAAGGCAGCTTTTCGGCAGCGTCATCAGATATTAAAGCAGACTTCAATGAAATTTGATTAAACTATAACAAGTAAATCAAACAAAATGCGATCATGTTTTGAAAATCGTCAGATACTCTATCTGGTTCTACTCTTTCTCTAGCGCTAGTCAGAATTCATCTAGTGGTTATAACGGCATGTGGGCTATACGTGCTGTATGGGAGCGTACCTTATCGTGACAAAAATTTATCACCAATAAGTGGGCCAAAGGTCATCAGTAAGCAAACTGGAGAGTACGTTTTATTCCTCTGCATTGGTCCACTGAACATGATTTCATGCAAATTGTAATCGAGTATCATGATATTGCTGAAATAACTGTGATCCAGTTACTGGTTTTTATGACCTCAATCTTATTTCTTCAATTTTCTTCAAAATTCGACGCACTCTCTGAATTTTGAGAATTACGAGAAGCAGATTAGTTAAGGTGACCCAAGAGAGAAAAACATAGAAGCATATTAAAGAGATCTTTGTTCAACAGTGAACAAATGATGACTGAAAAGAGAACAATAGTGATGAGATATGAAATGCAAAGAAGAGGAAACAAAACATGGAATATTTCGGTCTTGGTACAGACCTTCAAGGAGATGGATTGAGGACATAAAGAGAATTACGAAAAGCAAATGGTTTGAGATGGCCCAGGAGAGAAACATACAGAAGCATATTATACAGGCTAGAAGTGGATAACTGATGGGTAAGAAGAGAACGAGGAAGATGAGATATGATGATGAAGTTGAGATGCGAAATCATTCAGTGTTATTTACAAAGAAGGGAAAATGAAGCTGAAAACATCGAAAATTGCGGTCTTGGTACTTAACCAATTCCTACCAGAGTTAATAAATTTATTAAACATGATTTGTAGCCTAGTTACTGATAGCATATCTAAATTTATTATTATTAAATATCCCTTGTAATCTATTAGTAAAGTCTCATTTAAATTCTTCTAACAATCACTATTTTGCATTTTTTTTCATTGAATACACTGCTGGGTGCGCTATCTAAAGAATCAAAAAAGTACTGCATAATTTACAAACTATTAACCATTATATTCAAAATTTGGAACACTTGTAAGTACCACTCGTAGACAAAAGGTTAAAGGTATTTTACTTCGCTAGCAACAATCAACTTCGTTAACAATAAACATCACCGAAATGTTTTCGTCAACATGGCGCTGCCGAAGTTGCGTTATGCTTGTAACTTTAGTATTAACAACAATAGATTAAGGCAGACGAAATTGTAAAAATGTTGTAAAAATTAAAATTTGATATCGGTGCATCCACAGAAAGCTCCATTGCTGAAACCGTTTATTCACCATTGCTGGAACATGCTGAAACTTAAAAAATTCCAAAATGGGGAAGGCGCCATCCTTTCAAACACAAAAGCTTTATTAAAATCGAGCAATACGTTCAAAAGTTATTCAAATTTCAAGGCGTTTTTTATGCTGCTAATTGCAGTTTCATAGAAAATGTTTGGGCTTATGTCATAAATTTATATTTTATTATAATAATTTATTATAATAATTAAATTATAATTGATGTCATAAATTTATGATGTATACCTATAATCAAAGTACTCATTCTGATGATAATAATAATACTATATAATAATATAAATAAAATTAATAATAATATTTAATGATAGTACTTATTCTGGTTAGTACATAATTTTAGAATGATGAATACATGACACTTAATAAAATAAGTTATCGAACAACCAACTATTGAGTAGATACTGCTTGGAGCATTTCAAATTTACAGAGTCCGTAAAGAAAATTGGTAAACTGGTTATTTTTAGTTAATTAGTACTACAGCACATCATTGATGGGTTTATACACAAGAAATAAAAACAAATCCAAAGTTATCTTCTTCAAAATTTATTATCGATACTTTATAGTTCTGCAATTTTTTATCGTATTAAACCGTTTATAATCAGAAACATGCTTCACAGTGTTTTGGAACAAGGTAATTTTTTAAAATAGTAACAAATTAGTGTTTTGACTCCGACAATTTTTGCCTAGTGTAAACCAAATACCGAGCTGAAAAGAGAAAATTTAGTAGCGACAGTGAAACATGGTGGCGACATTGTAATGGCTTGAGTCTACCGCAGCGACAGGGAGTTTAATGTTAATCAACTGAATTGTAGATAAAAAAATGCACCTCCAATGTCTATAGCAAAGTTTGCGTCAAAGTACTCAAAACCTCGGTATACGAAATAGTTTTCGCTTTTATCAAGAGGAAAACGCGAATCACAAATCAGGGCATAATTGTAATAAAATCTAATTGAAATCTATTAGAATTCTTGAAACAAAATTGAATTCAAATTTAGTATATTCATCAAAGATGTAAAAAAAAATATTTCGTAGCCAAACCGATTCATATGAATAAATTTAAGTAATACTGTGACTTATGTAGCTCCATATATGTATGAATTTATGAACATACTATTTACTAAATTAGAAATTGTCTCTATACGTGATGTATTCCTCGTAAACAATTCCCTACATTGTTTATTGCGTTTATTTCGCGCTTATTGGGCGTTTTCGGATTATTCTCCAATAGGCAAAACAACTCTCTGCATTGGAAGCATTGGATATTATCGGTTTATTACCTACCACGTTATATACATTAATTTTGTATGCATTAACTCAATTGCCATCATTCGGATTACCACTTTGTTGCTTAACCGTATCTACTAATAAACCTAATAAATAAATAAACCGTCTCGAGTTTAAATTTTTCTTGTATTTCTTGCATCTTTTTATTACTTGCAGAATTATTATTCTTATTATTCTTGCTTGACATGTTTTAATATATAACACACATTCCAAAATCCTGATTTAAGTTAGAAAAAGCATATGGTGCTGTATATTTTTAAAGAATCCAAAAAATATTAGCAAGATAGATATCATTAATTTGATTATTTATTTCAACAACTTCATTGGATCTAACTAAGAACCGGATTAATAAATTGATAAGTTTTGATATGCATTTAAAATTGGTCGAAATATGCAATAATATATTGAAAATATGGACAATATTATACGGTCAAAATAAAAAAAAACTTGCATTACAAAACTATTTGTTTTAATATTGTATTGTAACAAATACTACACCTACATATTTCACATATTTTTTGTCTGAAGATGCACGGCTAAAACCAAATAATTTCACTTCTAGGTCTACTGTTAGTTTTAGATTTACTTTATTTAAATATAATGGGGTTGCCAAATCAGAAACTATTTATTGTAGAGGCCTTGGTTACAAAAATTTCTTCAGATGTACATATAAACCAAACCTAACGCAACCGACAAACGAAACGAGTGTGCCCCTTTTCATACAAAATTCAATGCCCAAAAAAAAGGTCCGTATCTCAAAGGGGACACTGGGTACATATATGATGGAATGACAATGCATTTCATTGCAAAATCTGGCGCTCCCCAAGGCTATAGCCCTATTAGCCGTTAGGTTTAGGACGGCGCTGCTCATAAAAAATTACATGCAATTATATCGAAGTTTGCAAAAAATTCAAAGCATATAAATCTGGCCTCTAGTTCTAACAAAGACGATCTTCAACAAAAACAAGTTGTAAAAGAACCGTAAAATGGCTGAATAAAGTTTCATCACTATTACCTCACATAGGTGGGTTATCATTCAACTAATATTTAGTATTTCTAAAATAGCTCTAAATGTGAAAGATTTGCTGCAACTTCAGGCACATCTAATATTCTCATGGTAACGGATATTTACTATCCCTAAATTGAACTTTTCTTTAATATTGCAAAAAAATGCTTCTATTCATGTCATAAAGTTGGTTCGAAACAGCACGAGACAATAAAACGATTTGTACAGATGCTATCTTTGTTACTCAAATATTCATCTGGATTATAGAAACTGTGTAAGGGGTGTTTCATCTCTGTCACCATTTGTAATACACTTTAATGTGTTTAAGCGACGTTGCTGGATCAAAGCCTGGACAGCAAAGCACGTACGAAGTTGCTAACGGAATTTAATATACAGAACGTTGGTTGATAGGTTCAGTCTGTATATTATACATAAACTAGTCACGTACTCGGATAATAATTCATCAAAATACGTCAACGGTCGCTGGGCGCAACGCAATTTGTGTCCGAAGGGAAAATTGTATGGCCATGTGATATACTGCATTAAGAGAGTTCTACGAATAAATCTTCGTGCGGATCCGCGGGGAGTACTCCACCACGAGCTCTCTGAATAGAAGTAATTCGTAGACAATAAAACGGTCAGATGAATTGGGGCGTAACGAGGCACGGTCGGGCATAAATATTGCTTAGATGCATCTCTCGGACGGACCTGACAGCCACCGTCGGACAATACGCCGCTCTGCACAGTACTTTTCAGTCGATATAATTTCATGGAAATTCGCGATTTAATTCGCGTGCTCGTGACAGGAAGTACGGTGACACGGGGTTCAACTGGCAGCCCAAAACCGGGAAAACCGGGCAACCGGCAGGCCTCGGACGCGCTCCCGAGACAATAGTTGCCACCGGTGGGGACGTTTTGTCTCGTCCCTGTTTCGAAGCACTGCCGACAGAGTTCTCTCACGCTACCCTCCCTTTTGTCCCCATATCCACCAAACAATTCCGTACGAGTTTTAGTTGCCCGTCGACGAAATACCAGCCAACTCTCGCCCATTTACGTATGTGGCCACATTCTTTCTAAACTACCCCAAAAAAACCGAAATAAAAAACAGGAAAAAATGTCACGGAAATGGCAATGTTATGTAAACTAACTTAAAATGAAGTTCACATATTTTTAACCTAATTTTATTCCCTTCTATTCAATTTTTTGCATTTATCTTTTAAAATGGTTTATAATCCGATTTATAATACTTCTAGCTAGAAACAACTGTTTTGCTTAAATGTTTGAACCATTTACACTTATCGGACATCACATTAACGATACAAGCAAATATCAAATTTGATGTCAAATGCTTTTTAGTCTAGTAGTTCTAACTCTGATTTCATAAGTATTTTGAACAGTCAATCAGATTAATGTGGTACCACGGGGTACTACGTTCAAAACATCAAACAAAGACAATAAGTCTTCTAGGCAAAATTTCTCGTTTAATACGCTGCAACCTAATAACAAAGATGAATCTTGCAATTCGTTAGGTTGGGTTGAGTAGGGTTCCGTCTTAAAAGAGGTATGGTTAACTCTAGTGCCAGTATTAGTTCAACTTTTAGTTATTATTTAGTCTTAAATTGTTTTGTACATGTATCGAACTAAAACTAAAACTAACATTAGACCTAGAACTAGAAAGATTCAGGTTTAGCCGTGCGTCTAAAGATGCACGATCTATTGTTAGTTCCAGTTTTAAGTTTTGTTTGACCCTAGATTGTTTTAAATATTTCTGGAACATAAAGTATAAATAATACAAGATCTAAAACTTAGTTTCAGAACTACTAATAGTTCTAACCTACTTAGTTGAAGCTAGTTTGGGTTGAGATCGGTTCCGTCTTAAAATACGTAAGGTTTAACTCTAATATTTCTACTGCCAGGTCTAATGTTAGCTTTAGTGTTGGTATTTGCTCTAATTTATTAACGATATAATGAGAGCTACGGATGATGAATTACTTACTGTTCTGATTCTCCTTGATTTTAGTAAACCTTTCGACACTGTTTGCCACAGGAACCTGCTGTCTTTCTTATTTCAAGTTATTTGTCAAGTCACAAACATGTGTGCAGGGTCAGCTAACCTCGACGTCTGTTAATATGGCAGATCAACAAATTAATATTTCGTATACCTCCACATTTACAGCTTTTAATTGAAATAATAAACGCATAGATTTTTTAGCGGGTATGGCCATATAGGAAAATAATTACGATAGAAGTATATATAATTACATTCTATGACTAATGAGAGTAGATTTATAAGTAATGAACTTCCAAATAGCAGAATGCAAGATACTGGTCTACTAGTATCCACGAAATTCATTTAATTAATGAAGTCTAAAACCAAGGTCACTTTGGATTTAATGTAAGGTGCATCATAATCGATAGATATTTAGTGGTTCCATATCTTTTCGGTTACAATTTTAATGGACCAATCATTCGTCATTTCTTAAAAAATAAAGTGCCCGATTTATTGCAAGATATACCTCTCATGCAAGAAAATGTACGCAAAACTGAAGACTTTTTATGCCTCTAGGCGCTTATTAAGTGTACACACCAAAGCCATATTGTGTTAATCTATGGTAATGTAAAGTTTCAACTATGTCGATGTAGTTTATGGTCTGCATCTAAGTGTCTCCGATCAGATGCGTACAGAGCGAAAGTTTATTTTTGAAGACGGCAATTTCGCTTGTTTCTATCATAAAATCTTAATGCCTTAGTTACCAAATTGCCAAAGTATACAATAAAGCAAAGCATCCCTGATGATAAATAGACTTTTTCGCTCTTCTGATTTAGAAGGTCGATGTTACGATATTTCGTTGAACCCACAACAGAATCACCAGTGATCCAATCTTCTTTACTCACTTCATCACTTCATGAGCGTTTCAATCTCATTTAATTTAACTATTATAACTTTCTTTCTTTCCTTCCAAAGTAACCATAGTTTTGCTGTGCCATAAGTTCCAGAAGGCGCTAGGGTATATTTCCATATCTGCATATTACTGTTCACTGTCTCTGTCTCTTCTTATTTCTTATTAAGAGTACATCATATTCATATTTTAATATTAAATCTCATTTGTTCGATACCGCCCAAAAGCAATGTTGGATGGTTTTGGTCTATGCGGACGTTATCTGACACTTTCACGTGAGACATGATGTTTGTGATTGATGACATATGATAATGTTTTTCCGTTGATTTTTTTATATACACTGTCATACATATTTTTTATTATTGAACAGGTTAAGTCTGAGCCTTTATGTTCTGAACTTCGCTTTTTTCAACATCTAAACACTATATATCCTGTTTTTCTTCTTTTGTATTTTTAATCTTAGTTAATTTGGTTCTTATAAATGTTTTTATTGAATCTATGGTGAAATAAAATCATTTACACAGCTGAATAAAATTTATATTTGTATTTAGGAGAGCGGAAGTTCGACAATATTATTGAACAAACAAAAAATTTAGGTATTCTCTAAAAATAAATAGCTTTGTGCTCGCACATATAATATTATACCATTTTTGTCATGCATTAACCAATTGTTAAACATTTGGTGATGTATAGTACACGTTAATTTCCTTGTAAAAGTTCCTTACTCACTTTAAATTAAGTTGTAACTAAAAATTTATTAGCAATCAAAAATCCCCTATTTCATTACACTGCAATATTTCAAAGCATATGTTGACGCTCATGCTTATTCTCTTCTTATAATAAATAATATAGAAGCTGCAGTTTGTATGGCATAACTTTTTCGTTTGTTCGCAATATTTTCCTCACAGTTGGTTGGACTATTGTTCTGAACTTACATGCATTCTTAAAGTATGTGGACTTTGTTGGCAAATATAAAAACGTTCAACTGTTTCTTCTGCTGCGCGAGGTTCTGCAAGTCTTTACATAAATAACCTGTCGCACAAAGGCGAATTTTTTTAAAATCCCGGTCAAAATTTAAAGCTCTAATTATTTTGCAGCATTTTGCCGTTTCACCAACATGTTTAAGATATCATATAGAATTATTTTTTGAATTAAAGAATTAAATTGATACCCCGAATTATTGATAAAATATAAAATTTTCAATTTACAAGATTTTTCCTTGTATATTATTAACCAAGTATTGTCTTCTATCAAAATTGTTTTACGGATTTAGGTAAAAATACGAAAAATAGGTGGTTGCAATTGAACAGATGAGTGCAAAAACGAGGTAACTCAATTAATAAATTTTAGGAATCATCAAAAAAGTGTTTTAAAAGGGAAATGTAATTCCAATGCAATGACAAAATCAAATTTTCCAAAAAGTAAAGCTACCTGGTTTTTGCACCAATCCTTCAATTAATAAATGTTTTTTATTTATTTCATATACTCTTTTTATACAAATTTCATTTAACATGAGTTGAAAACAAAAAAAAGTTTTTACACGAATTATTTTGTCATAATTTTAATCAAAATCACTACAGTAAAAATGATGATGATTTATGTAAAAATTTTCGGTCTAATCCTAGAAACGATTAATATATGGACCTTATTAGTTTTAATAATTTAAACAAATGGCAGTTAGTGCAATGTTTAAGTTATATTTTAAAAATATGCGACCATGGGAATAATGCCATACATAATATTTACAATAGTATATTACAATACAAGTGAGGAAACGAAGATTTTTTTTTATTAACGCGTATATCGGATTTCACATGAGTCAATGGTCAGTACGAAAAGACATACAAGTTAGTGGAAAACATTGGTTTCCCATGTTTGGTGTATAGCGTTTTGTTCAATCCTATTATTTAGAGAAAATAAAATGTGTTAATTCCTGACTAATGTTATGTTGATATTTAGACGACGACTCTTTTTGACATTGTCATGCTCTTAATTGATTGATAAACATCCGCTTGTGTTAATTGTTAATTATCATCATTACGCATAAAATTAATAAATTAATAGTTTATACAAGTGAAATATTTAGTTTAACTTTCCACGTGTACTCTCTACCGTTCTTTAGTTAATATCCGTAACATTTAAAGAAAGAGTTGCCCCTTTAAAAGGTTTTGTATTTAGCTCACAGTGATTGACAAAAATTAGAATTAGTGAAAAAAATTTCACTCACTTGTTGGTATGAGTATCGGCAGAGTGAATGCAAACAACAACTTTCAGCTCACGTATCTTCACTAGGATTGAACAATAGTTTATTGTGACCACTCTGTATAACATTACTCCTGTAGTTCTATAATTTACAAAATGATATTCAACGAGTTCTCATGATAACATAGCACTAACTGCTAAACTTTATCTTTCTAAAACCAATTATATTGAAAACATTTAAGAAAATGTTTAAAAATTTCTTAACTTTTAAGACTGAGCCATGTATGATTATAGATGTCAAATTTTCACATCGTTATATCAAGCTCCATTATTGGCTTCTATACATTTTTTTCCAATACCGGTTTTAATATCGGTACTACATTGAAAATATAACCAAAATACCAATATTCAAATTTCGGTCGATATTCCAAACCTTAATTACATGTTATCAAAGTGACAAAACAGATATTATAATGAATTTCTTGTTTGTTACAGGTATAAATGGAGTAACAACGCATTTAAGGTAAGGATCATAAAAAAGGATAATTAATCTACTTTAATCTATTTGACAAAATATTAAACATAAATATATAAAGAAATTACGCTGCCTTCAGCCACGACTCATTAGAATGTTATGACAACAGCTATAATATTTGAAAATAAGAAATATTGTAATTGGACAAGTTTACGTAATAGTTTCACAGTTTCTACATCGTATCATTACCGACACAAATTGTGTTCTTCTTTTCAAATATCATTGAACTACCACTTAAATGTTTTAATTGAAAAAATGAATCTATTTTAATGGTGATATCGGAAAGTGCAATCAATTTTGCTCAACTCTCAGTAAGCTTTACACCATAAAGATTCAAAGTGGACACGCAGTGAAAATAAAGTAATTAGATTTATATATTTATCATCCCGCTTTTCTGCTATTTTAATTACAACAATCAATTCAGAGGAAAAAACTCAATGAAATAGGTATGACTTAAAAAATTACATACATTCAAGAAGAATGGCATTAAATGATTTACGGTATTAAACGAAATTTTAAAAAAATCTAAAATCCTACGCTTCTTTCACATCACAATTTAACTAAATTATTTCTTGTACTTTTTTCATAACCATTCAGCCATGTTGAGTACTTCAATAGTAAATTTAAAGATGTGGAGATAAATATTAATTTTTGATCATCCAACAGTAAAAATTGTAGTATAACAAAAGCCTACTAGGATGTTAGAAAATATTTTGAAATTTATTTTAATAAAATAAATCATTTAATGTAATTTTTCTTGGAAACTGATTTTAGTTTTTGAGAAATCTCTAAAAAAGTATTACCTGAGTGACATCATTAAAGGATTCTAGAACCCTTAGGAAGCATTTTTGAACAGGGCTTTATATAAAGTTTTCTTCATGATTTTAGATGTAGAATCACCCCTTTCAGACTCAATTTCCGGAAAGGCAGGCATAGGGTACACATGAGCAGATTTATTTTCATGGTTGCGTAAAAGCCCTTAGGACATTTTTTGCTTAAAAATTTTCTTAAATTCAAAATTATGAAGATATCTACAAAAACAAAAATAAAATTAATTAATCAAAGTAAAATTTTCTTAAATTCATAGTTATGAAGATATCTACAAAAACAAAAATAAAATTAATTAATCAAATTAGGGAGACTGTTTATTTGTTTAATATTGTTTTGTTAAAAAATTCAATTGTCTTGTTAATGTAGGTATCTTAGTTTGGAATGCCTAGTCCTGCAATTTTGTCACCCATAGTAGTGACTATTGGGTTACAATTTCGAATTTTTTGTTTAATGTTTTTGAAATGAAATTTATGAGTTTTAGATATGGAATTGTAGAGAAAATGTATGACCGATCCGAGTCACACCGAGTTTTTATCTCATTGTGTGTTGCTGAAATTGGTAAATCTACGTCTATAAGTATTATTATATTTATTATACATGTTGATTGGAACTGAAATTAGTGAAAAAACTTTTGAGATTCTTTTAATGTTTAATTTATTATCTACGTTATTATCTTTAAAATTATGAATACTGGGATTGTTCACAGAATCTAAGTTTGGTCTGTCACTTACAGTTAGGTTTTATATATAGTTAGGTTAATTAGTGTTTTCTTCATTATTTTGGTGTCTCAATTTGAATTGAAATTTGATACGGGCCACTCTTACCACCTCTTGACACATTTATCTAATACTTATAAACTCGTACAGTTGTCACAGCTATAAGGGAGCAGTATTTAACTTTTTATTCCAATGTGCTATTCGAAGACCACTTAAAAGTGACGATTTCATCAAAGAAACACAAAAAAATGCTTAGATTGGTATAAGAAACGGATAAATATTAATGAAATCCAAAACAACATATATAAAAAATTTTTTACACTCTGAACTAGTTTGATTTTAAGCATAACCTTTGCAAATTCAATATTAATCTCGCTTTTTCTAACTAATAAAATCAGTCAGCTCCTAATAAACAACAAACACAAATTTAAAGAAAGAAAAAGAAGTAGTACTTACAAAATAAAATGCGATGATTGTGAATGCTTTTATATAGGACAAACAGGTCGTAACATCAATGTTCGTTATAAAGAACATATTTCTAAAGAAAATTGCACATCAACAATATTAACATAATTAAATATTTGCAATAATCTACAATTATGGACTTTCATGAAGAATTATACATCAATCTATATGAAAAGCTTTTCCGGAGCTCATTCTTAATATTACTAACTTTAATCCTAACAGATTTTATTTGAAATTTGTTGAAACTGTTTGGTTTGCCACACAGAAACATTATGTGAGGGATCCTTAAATTTTTACAAGTTTCCTCACATTTAATGATTTTCTCAATACAATAATTCTGTCTGAAGTTCGTTCTCTCCACAACAGTCGCACAGTGGTCCGAACGACATGAAAACCCGATCGAAAATGTTATTTTGCTGTTAGCAATTAGATATCATTATGAAACTTGGTATAATATTAAAAAACCAAAAGGGCAATGTTGTATCAAAATTTGAATAAATTCGTCAACCGGAAGTAGTACACTTAATTACATGTTCATTTTCTTTTCTTATAAATTACTCCTTCAGAGAAAATAATTACTAAAAAAATTTGCTTAAATATTAAATATATATTGATTCACATTTTTTCATGAATTTACGTGACCGGAAGTTCCGATACACATATCTAAATTGTTTTATAAAGAAAGTATATAGTGGCGAAAAATTGATATTGATATGCCATATTTTTATATCATCTAAAGTTATACCATTGTATAGAAAATTTCATCAACAAAATAAAGAAATTTTAATAGCAAGTTATTTAGCAAAGTAGCTATTATAAAACACCCAAGCCTTCATAATTATCACTAAGAGTCTCTAAACAATTAAAATATATATATAACATTTAAAAAACAACACAAAAAAATTGATTGAGTGAAAAACAAGGTAATTCTATTTTTATTTCAATTTCATTTTTAACATTATGTTGTAGAGAGAATTAACTTTTAATTTGTTTTTTTGGATTTTAATTTATTTTTTTCTTTTTTTTGTTTTTTAAATAAAAACATATGCCTATGAAGAATTCATTTTTAATTTTTGTTAAATCATAAATCATTATCCAATACTTCTATGCTACTTTTGCTTCAACAATTTTCAATTTCATTAAATTATCACATAAATTTCTAATTTATCAATATTTTTCTATTTCAAACGTTCACAATTTCATAAGTTAATGAAAGAAATCTTAACAAATAATTAAATGATGAATTTCCCTTCGCAACTCTTCCCCTATATTCTGCAACGGCAATTTAGTTATATAATTTTTACTGATAACATTATTCATTTATTATATTTTATTATTACAGTTGTGCCTGAAGACGATTCAATTTTGAGCTGAAACAATTATAGCACCGAATTCTAATAAAATATATTTTTCTTCATACCAATTATTATATTTATTATGAAGAATTTGGAGAAATCACTAGCTTATCTTCATATTACTGGTTTAATGAAATATATAATAAAAAATTGTTTTAATTAAACATGAAAAAAAATAATGCAATTATATTAAAGCAATGTTGTATCAAAATTTGAATTAAATTCGTCAACCAGAAGTAGTTCACTTAATTACATGTTCATTTTCTTTTCTTATAAATTAGTCCTTCAGAGAAAATAATTACTAAAAAATTTTGTTTAAATATTAAATATATATTTATTCACATTTTTTCATGAATTTACGTGACCGGAAGTTTAGAAACACTATCTAAATTGTTTTATTAAGAAAGTATATAGTAGCGAAAAATTGATATTGATATGCCATATTTTTATATCATCTAAAGTTATACCATTGTATAGAAAATTTCATCAACAAAATAAAGAAATTTTAATAGCAAGTTATTTAGCAAAGTAGCTATTATAAAACACCCAAGCCTTCATAATTATCACTAAGAGTCTCTAAACAATTAAAATATATATATAACATTTAAAAAACAACACAAAAAAATTGATTGAGTGAAAAACAAGGTAATTCTATTTTTATTTCAATTTCATTTTTAACATTATGTTGTAGAGAGAATTAACTTTTAATTTGTTTTTTTGGATTTTAATTTATTTTTTTTCTTTTTTTTTGTTTTTTAAATAAAAACATATGCCTATGTAGAATTCATTTTTAATTTTTGTTAAATCATAAATCATTATCCAATACTTCTATGCTACTTTTGCTTCAACAATTTTCAATTTCATTAAATTATCACATAACTTTCTAATTTATGAATATTTTTCTATTTCAAACGTTCACAGTTTCATAAGTTAATGAAAGAAATCTTAACAAATAATTAAATGATGAATTTCCCTTCGCAACTCTTCCCCTATATTCTGCAACGGCAATTTAGTTATATAATTTTTACTGATAACATTATTCATTTATTATATTTTATTATTACAGTTGTGCCTGAAGACGATTCAATTTTGAGCTGAAACAATTATAGCACCGATTTCTAATAAAATATATTTTTCTTCATACCAATTGTTATATTTATTATGAAGAATTTGGAGAAATCACTAGCTTATCTTCACATTAATGGTTTAATGAAATATATAACAAAAAATTGTTTTAATTAAACATGAAAAAAAATAAAAAGTAAATGGGTTAAATAGGAAAATAAAACTCTCTAAAAAATCTCTAAATATCTCTGCTTTAAAATATGGTTGTTTCAAACCACTTTCTTATACAGTTTCAGTTGTGAATGAAAAATGTTAATTATTACCAAAGGCTTCACTATCACTAAATATTTAGTGATAATGCAATTCGGGATTTAACTGCCATTGAAAAAGTAGTGGTAGTGAAATGTGTGATAGTAAATGATAGTCGTGCCACAGAAAATAACATTAACAGAAAAACAAAAACTTAACGAAGATAAAAACTGAACATATTAAAAACAGCCTAATTGGTTTGTTTAGCAATAATACTTCAAGTATATAAGTATAGTTTAGTAGATGTAATAATAACAGGGGTAGTAACGCAGCGGTTGGTAATCGATGCTTACCACACATATGGTGCTACGGGTTCTGGTTGTAGAGAAGGCCACGTTCGTGTGTTAATTAGTTGTCAAAGCGCGTGTATTTTCCGATCGACTCCGAACGAGAGGTTCCCCGTTGCAAGGCACGTGATGTACCCCCGTGTCCCACGGCGCACCATATTCCCACGTGATTTCAGTTAATTACGAACTCCAACCGATTCTGTCTTTCTCTCTCTCTCTCTCCCGCCATATCGGTGTGCAACTCAATAACATCATCTCTTCAATTTTACGTAGCCCTTTTCGCAGCCGTTCCATCAACTTGCGAAACCCAATTCGATAAAGTTCTCTTGCACGCTACTCGTTGACTTTGATATAAACTATCATTTAAAGGTTTCCTTTGTTGATAAAGTTTACAATATCTTGAAATTTTTTGTTGTTTAGTGCATTTGATGTTTTGTAATAAAAAGTGTGACACAGACTGAAAACTGTGCTTTGGAGCCTAGAGGGGAACCGACACGGGCGAATAATAAACTTTTCAAGTGTTAGGCAGGACCGTTCGTTCGCCGGAGGCAATTTGAAAAGTTACCCCGAGTACAGTAGAAGGCCTCCCCTTGGTGCCGACCAAAAGCCCCACCCGACACTTTGAAGTTTCTTGGTATCTTTGGAGCAACCGGTCGGTTTTCGACGCCCCCCCTTCAAAAACCGAATAAAACAACAAGCACCAAAAGAAAGGGAAACGACGTTTTCTATTGAATTCTGACTGGTTTTTCCACGAAGAAGGTGAATTTCCGATACCGAGATGAAATTCAAAAAGAATATTTTGTACTTTCAATTGAACCGTTTTATTGAAACCGTAAAATGTTTTTTTGGTGTTGAGGGGGGGAGCTGAAAGATTTATTCTTGCGAGCGTAAATCGATTTTTAATTTAGCAAAATCGTCGTCGACGGGGTCGGATTTGACAGCAATGCGTCCGGCTGGAGTACAGCTTTTTTTACAGCCACCACCTCTCTCAGTTTATTTTTCCTGTTTGACTTGGGATTATTTTTGCCGGAATTGCTCGGCAACCGTAATTGGTTCGAGCTTTGTCATTCCGGCATTTGGTTAAACCGATTTTTCGCTCACGTGAGTCCAGTAGTCACTCGACTGGAATAAACAACTAATCGAGATACATACGTAGAGGAAACGCTTTTACATGAGTATAGAGTTTCACAAAATACACAAATCTATTAAAATTTATTTATTGAGTTAATTTATGGTTTTTCATGAATGGAAAAATGAAATATGAATTGTAAAATTGATTAAAATATTTTTTTAAAGATAATTATCACGTCTTAAAGAATAGGAAGTTAGTAATAAAAATTTTCAGTATTATTTACGACTACCGCCCATCGCCGACTCTGAATTTATTATTACCTCTGAGAAATTAGAGAGGAGACCGCTTCCTTCTTCGAGCGTAATATGCAACAAACGCCAAAAGGCTTCGTGTCTCAGATGCTAATGCGCGAATATAATTAAGAGAAACATAAATTTACCCCCGCTTTGCCGTGGACGAAGCTTTTTCCTAAAGTATCCCCAAACGGAAGTCTCGGCAACCCCTACTCTCTTTCTATCTCAAGGGTTCTCTACGAAATTTATGCGAAAACTGCGCCCAAACGGCGACTCGTTGGAAATGTTCAAATTAAATAATATAAGAGAAGCAAAACTGAAACGTCTCTGATTGTCTCTCGTTTTTTCGATTGGAAGAGCAGAGACAAACCGTCTATTCACGCAAGAGAAAAGGAACCGAGGAGCGAACGTTCAACAAAAAGGGGGTGTAGAGAAGAAGAGAAGTTAGGAAGAATGGTTCCCGATTTTTTCGTTTCCGGAGAGATAAAAATAAATTTGGAAGTTCAGCCAGGCAGCAGGTTAAGGGGTCGATCTCTCAGTTCTTTGTTCACACTTCTCTTGAAAAGTATGGCCAATAAATAATGTGTTAAACGACTGGGGAAAATTCCAAATGTGAATTTCCTTTTTTCCCTCTTTCAAAGTGATAAGCTAAATGTAAAATGTAACTTTATGTTTATTTATTTTTTTGGTTTCATTTATAGAAAGTTATAGACCCGGCAGATACATAGGATATATTATTAAAATACATATACATAGAAATAGATTACATAAATTTGTCCAATTATTTAGTCACAGTTAAATGAGTTGATATGATGATCCGATAAATTTTCTAAATTTAAGGTCAATGATTCTTAACATGTTATATCAGACATGAAGCAATTTTGCTTTATGCTATTATTTAATGATAAATAATTATTTGAAATCATCGGTAAAGGTGAAACGTTTCAATTCGTCGTACTTGGATGCATCATAATCTAATTGTAGAAAAAGATTTACAAATAAATATATAAATATAAGTATCTGATTTAAGCAACATAGTTTTTATAGTCAGATTTTTAATTTTTTCTAAAATTGTAATGTGTCTCCAGCTAAATACAGTAAATATGACTTTTACATTCTTCTACATTTTGTTATTTACTCATCTACATTTTTATGAATACGGCCACATAGCTGCAATATCATTTGTAATGCAGAGATTAAATTCGAATAGGGTCTAACCTCGGGAGACATTTCGAGTTTATCTCCTTTCAGCACAACTTTAATCTTATGACACATCGAATTTACAAATTTAGGTTTCATGTAACTTCAATAATTTTTAGCACTTGTATTCAAAATGGAATTATAATGAGAATGGTCGATGGAGATAAGTATAAATTGTAAAACGTTAAAATCGAATCGGACTAACAATATCTTTTTAGTTAAAAAGGCAGTGTAATTTATATCAATACAAAGCTGCATTTCATCGATAATGTTAACCTTTTGAACTAACACTTTTAGTCAATAGGAAAATATGCATACATAGTATATGACGTTAACTTCACTTTCTAAGCAAATTGAGGAAGTTATAAAATTTCTTAAAGATTTGGATATTGAAGATTCACTTCGTAAAATAGTAATCTAAAAAAATATATTATTATTTAATTATGAAAATAGTGAAATTTCCTAACTTTTTTTTATATTCAAGATTTTTTCATGTAAATGTGTGTTAAATCTTATTGCCACCCAGTTATCGATACGCTTACTCAAAAGCAAAAGATTGACCTAATCAATACAGCAATGCCGTGGATGAAGATTTTCTATGTTATTTCACGTTACTAACTAAACGTAATTGTCTGTAATGTCAAAAATTATACATCTACCCCATATTGTTCTGTCACGCCACACAACACTACAACCAGGAATGTTGATTGCTAGTTCGCAATTTGTTCCCACAGCTATGTTTCGCTGACTCCAACCACATTGCATACATTATCAATTATAGTTTTGCTCGATTCAACAAAGTGCATCAATGTGGCGTGGAAATGATGTGACCCCACTATTGTGTTGATAATTAGTTAATCAATTATTGCTCTAAAAACTAAGATAAAACTGAAGCTAGAAATCAACGAACTAAAAATATAAATTGTGGAATGTACTAAAGAGCTAATTAACGTACTCATTATCATATGAATAATAATTCAACATTGATAGGTGTAATTCTATACTAATAGTAGTTGGAACAAAAAAAATTGCCCTCGTTAAATCCTTTTATAGAAGATGCTATCAATTTACTTACCTGTCATTCATACTTTACCATTTCTTTCTAAAATTTTTCTACGTCAACACATTTTTCTTCTTGGTAGAGTTGGAGTGTTACATTTACATATAATCAGTAATTACTGCGTGTGATGATATATCCACCTTGTAAACTGTTTAATGCAGATAATTGTTTGTCAGTCTATAAATTATCCGACTGTTATAAAACATGTTTTTAGCTGTTAGGGAAACCCGACAATTTAGCGAATACAGTTTAATGTGAATTAGATTCTGTCAAATTAAAAGAAATAAAGCTCTTATGGTACTGTCTGTAATGGTAATATAACGAATTAACAAATTGTACAAATTAACAATGTTAATGACTGAAGACTTAAATAAAAATTCAATTATATTTTTATTTATTTATTTATTTGGGTTGCAAACAGGGATTACCCCAACAAAGCAACCACTAGAATAATAACAAAATAACAAGGAGTTTTAACAAAAACTAAAATAAAAGAAATTCTAAGATATTAACATAAAGTTGAAATATTAATTAATTAATTCACGATATAGTCAAATCCCGCAGAAACCGCCTAAAAGAGGCAAGAGATTCATTGAAAATATCAACTTCCACGCAGTGAGAGTCGTACTCGTTCATAAACCGAATTAGAGGTGAATTTAAGTGACTATTAGTGGAAGATCTGTTTATGCGGAATAGTAATCCTCCACGTGTTTGATATGGCGGAGCGTAAACACTCAATTCACCAACCAACCCAGGGCAGTCAATGAGATTGTTAATCGGTTTATATAAAAATACCAAGTCGGACGTCAGCCTCCATTGACGTATCGGGAACCCTAGTATTCTGCACCGTTGAACATAATCACAATAAGGCAGATAAGTTTTATATGCTAAATAATGCAAGAATCGACGTTGGACCGATTCAATGCGACTGACGTGCACCGTATACTGAGGATTCCACACCGTGGAAGCGTAAGTCAGAATGCTGCTGACAAATGAAAAGTAAATAGTTTTCATACACTGAATATTCGTAAACATACGACAAATTCTAATCATAAATCCCAATCTCTTCAATGCCCTGGATATGGCTAGATCTACGTGTAGGTTAAACATAAGTCTGCTGTCAAACAAAACACCAAGATCGCTAATGCGGTCACTAAAAGGCAGATCTGTGCTTCCCAAACGGTAAACGTAATTTAGAGGGTATCACTTACGTGTAAAAGTTATCCTGGAGCATTTATCGTAATTAAGAAAAAGTGAGTTATCTGCACAATATTGATGAAACCGGTCAAGATCTCTCTGAAGATTCTCACAGTCACGATTACTCGCAATATCGAGATAGATTTTGTAGTCATCTGCATACAATAGAAACTTGGCATGATTAAAACACGACGAAATATCGCTTTTTGTACGCCAAGAAAAGGATAGGTCCAAGATGGCTACCCTGCGGGACACCTGATGTGACCGCACTAAATGATGACACCACGCCTCCAATTCTCACAGCCTGGGACCTACCAGTAACGTATGAACTGAACCACAATATAAGACCCTGAGGAATATTAAGTTCAGTTAATTTGAGTAGCAATATGTTGTGATCTATCTTGTCAAAGGCCTTCGTAAAATCGGTATAAATAGCATCTACCTGCTTGCAATTATTAAGAGAGTTATGGATATAGTTTGTGTACAGTATTAAGTTAGTTTCCACCGATCTTCCTGGTAAAAAACCGTGCTGTTCCACAATTAAAAAGGGTTGTAACATTCGTAAGAGTTGAGAATATATAATCTTTTCAAAAACTTTAGATACCAATGGTAAGATAGATATAGGTCTATAATTGTGTACGTCATTTTGGTCTCCAGACTTGAAAATCGGTAATACTATATTGATAGAATATTTTTGGTACTGGAGATTAACTATACAGTACAATATTTTAATTTCTGATGCAAAATAAAATATTAAACAGAAATATAGGAATGACGTTTCCACGTTTTTTCTTTCGTTTGTTTACGGATTACACAAATTTTACACATTTTAGAAGAGAAGCTTTATATGTTTACCTTAAGTGGACCCTAAGGATGTTTTGTAACCCGATAGATAATTTTGTCCAATTTCAAAATGATCTTAATGAACATTGATACCTTGCCCGGTGAAATATTTTTCAGATTCTTAGGGGTCTGTAACCCAAAAATCAAGTATCTGGTACGATTGTAGCTAAACAATGGCATAAGATATGTTCAACCGAATCATCGTCCTTTATACATCGGTTGAATTCAACATCGTCGGCTATGCTTAACAAGTTGAGATGTGTGTTTAATCGACAATGCCCACTAAAGACAGCGACTACTCTGATACTACTAGGGCCATGTCCTAAAATACTACCGGGTTTATCAGCGACGATATCAATGAATAACTTTGCACGTCTCATTCCAGGAGAACTGGTTCACAGTAGGCGAAGTCTTTCCTCAGCCCATGGTTCCATTCTGTGTTAGGCTATCGCTAATCATACACCAACTGCTGGCTCTGGCCCACAAACACATTAGCGCTTATTTCTCCTGCTAGTTGATCTGCATCTTCATTGCCAACAACTCCAAAGCGATCTAGGATCCAGATATGTTATTATCTCTCAGTATGTTAGAGACGTCTCTCTGCAAGGGTTTACAAATCAACAGCAAATACTTTAGCCTGGAATAGGTGCAGTACAATAAGTATCCAGGCTGTAAAGTTGCTGGATGCAGAGTGTCCGACGCTATACTCCTGCCCTGACGCTTTCCAGTACTTTTGATTTATCTGCGAACATGCAAATAACTGTCTGAATAAGAGAATCTTCATTATTCAGGACTGCGATTCAAACTCTTTAGAAATGATAAGATTTTACTAGAATTCTTATGGAAATAAACATAATAATGTGAATAATATTAATTTAATAATTGTAAACTCTTTAAAGTCATCTACACTCAAACACCTAGCAATCAATAGTAAACTGACATTATTTTTGATTATGGTATCTGCAATGAATGCGCATTAGCAGTTGGTGCAGAATATCACTGAAGATTTCCTAATCGTAAATCATTCAAGTGTTTTCCACAACGTAACAGAAAGCCGTTATTGACGTTGTTGCTGATGAACTTTCCGTAAACACGAAGACATTTCGTGCCAACATAATGGTGCACCTCCAGTCACATTAAGAAGAATTATTGTATGGTTAAATGACCGTTTAAAACATCGCAAGATGTATAGGTCGTCATGGTTCTGCAGCAATGTCTTCATTGAACAACTACGCGAAGGAATAATAAATTATAGGGAATATATCCAAAGAATTAAAATGAAATTTTCAACTATATTTTCAAATAAATAAATTTACAACTGTGAAATTTTAGCGTGAATCTTAGCTAAAGCAGATAATACTGGATTAATACTGGATACCAGTAAGATACTTACTACCGGTAACTGCTGCGTCGTCACTAAGTGTTATATATACCTATCTTTAACGTGGCCTTGCGGTGGATTGTGAAGATTAAATGTAACGTAAAATTCTTGTCCCTTCCGTTATTCATCTTACAGAAATTGTTAATAATTAACAGAAAGTATGTCACCACATTGAGACCAATATAACAAAATTATTACGTTCCTCCAATATATTAAAATTTGCAAAAATAGTCGATGACACGGATGACTGAATAAAGGAGTTTCGCTGTCTAGCTTCCTTCAATTTCCTTACGCTTTTGGTATAGACTGATTCTTCCTCAAGCGTTCGCGCTCGCCTCCGACTTCGGAGGTTCGCTCTGTTTCGATTGGTTCGATTCATATATTTTTCTTTCTTTAAGCAGGATAAGTATCAATTAAATACAATACAGAAAAGGAAAGAAAGAAAAGGCCTAAATAAAATAAAATACATTCAACTAGTGACCGGATATCCGATATATCTATTTGGCAATTATGTGTAACTGTCAATTTCAACATCAGTTTTATATCATATGTTATAAGTTTTATATCAAAATGTCCGGTATCTTTTAGATTAGAGATATATAGGGTTGTGGAATATATCTTGATGAAATTTCTTGTGATTTATAAAGGAAAGTATGCACTGTTCTCATAATAAAACCATACTTGAGTATCTCATTTAGTGTATACCTAATGACCACTTGTAGAAAGAAAACCTATTTTATATCCGGCCAAAGTCGGATAAGCAGTGACTATCCGGTATCACGCCAGATTTAAAAAATGGCCAGATAGGCTGGATATGCGGCCGTATTTTAAAAATGATCAGGTGGACTGGATATTAAAGTAGTTGCCAGATACCGTTCCATACCTACATCAAATAAACATTGACATTACTACACCACATTACCTTCACCCCAGAAAGCACTTGCTTTCAAAAAAATACCAAAATAAAGAAATGGTTGATCAGAAGATAATTCGTAAAAAAATCGGTTTGATAATACTTGGAAATCTCGTATTATCACTATTTTTACGAAAGAATGCTTGATCCCGATAATTCGGATAGGTAGCCTCAAGTTGGATATAATTGAGTTGCGGTTTTCGAATTTATTTTTGTAGGAGGTTATCGACCCTCCTACAAAATAAATTACCACGTCTCTGTAATCCGCAAAAATTATTTTGAAGTACGCATCAGTTACACTAGGTTACACAAAGAATAGAGACAGGCACGAAGAAGGAACACTTTTTTATACGAAAACCTGTTATTCATACCAACTGATCTCAAATCGAATAAAAATTACTATTAAAAAACAAACAAATGAAAGCAAAAGTAAATCCTAATAAAACCGTTCAAACTACAGCACACGAGTAATGAATCACTCTGTATAATAATCTCATTACATTTTTCTGACCAAATCGAAAATTTTTAGCGTAATGATGATCGTTATTGTAAACCAGTAGTTTTTTTCGATCATCTCACGGATTAGAAGAATAGTAGTCACTAGTCCATGGTCGGCGTAAATAGATCTTCTTTTGATCGGATTAAAAATTCCGATCAATACCCGGTTAATATATAATTCGTGCTCGTAAACAAATTACTACTTTTCGATAGCGATTATAATCTAAAAATTTCTATATCTTTATCGACATGACATTTTACTTATTGAACCCTTGTACGACTAAAACTCGGTTAATAATGATGCGAAAACAATAATTGTTTACATAGTATATGAAATGAGAGTTGGATGTTGTCTTTTCACATATTCTCTAGTATTATTATTCTCATGCAATATGCAAGTTTATACCACATAGGTAATTAGTTTATACTTTCATATATCGAGTTATAAATCATTTGAATCAGAATAGTCGTCAGGCTTGAAAGAAAAATAATCGATAAGTTTGCACCTTTAAGAGAGGTTGACCGACATTTTTGAAATTGCAGAGATGCTTATGAGAGTTGAGAGAAATCAAGGAGAACGAGTGGTAAAATGATTCCGGTTGATATCATTAGTTGAAGAACTTCATGCAAAAAATTTAATATTACTTGGGACTGCCCGTAAAAAAGGTTTTGCTAAAAGAAATGTCTGAATTGTTTATGTACATGACATAAACAATTCAGAAATAAATTACAAACCAAATATTGTCTGGGAATATAACAAAATAAAGACTGGACTCATTCGAGAGTATAGTTGCCGTACAATCACGAAAAGATGGTCACATGTATTGTATGAATTATTTAGATATTACGGCATGCAATGCACTTGTAATTTGGATAAAAAATCAATAAAATAGTACTACCTTAACCCTCGTATTCCGGTGCCTGGGTCTATTTGGACCCAAATAAATTTTTGCGAGAAATTGTAATAAATAGATTTGTCGTTACTCAAGGAGTGCGTTAAGTTAGATCGGCGTCAAACGGACGTCCCGACGAAAAAACGACGAAAAAATATGTCTCGACCGTTTCTTTACAGCGCCAGGCGTCTCTCTGTGTAAGAGGCTATAGCGACAATACAATTGCCATTAAATTCTTGATTTAGTTCACAGAAGGTGTATTTTAGAGCAACGATCTACATCGAAAAATAAAATGTTTGCTAATTTTGTAAATAATAATGATGATTATAACAATGAAGTGCCTTCTGATGATGAATGTGCGTCATTGACTTTTAGTGATGCAGTACCAGAAGAAGAGGATTATGAAAGTGATGAGTTTAGTGGTGAAAATAGTAATAATATGTCACACTGTAAAGACCAAAATGTTTGTGGACGAACATGGAGATATATTTTCCCCACAAACAGAGATGCAGAATTTGGTAAATATGATGCTACACTCACAGCAAATTCTGAGGGTGTAGAAACCATGGAACAATGTTTTGATTTATTTATAAATGATGAAATCATGGACATTATAATTACTTATACAAATGAAAAAGCGGTTAAATGTTATGAAATGTTTTCAAATAATATATGCAAGCCGGTAGACCGTGTTGAATTGAAGGCATTTTTTGGGATTTTACTAATTACTGGCCGTTTTCGGGAATCACGTGAAAGTAAAAAAGATCTATGGAAGAAAAAGATTGCTTATAGTCGACAAATTTATCGAGCATCTATGTCTCGTGATAGATTTACAAACATTTTACGATTTTTGCGTTTTGACGACTTTCAGACACGAGAAGAAAGAAAAATGACCGATAAGTTGGCAGCTTTGAGAACCATTACAAATATTTTAACAAGAAATTGCAGAGATAATTACCGAGCGTCTAATGTAGGCACTATTGATGAACAATTAGTAACATTTCGAGGAAGATGTCCATTCAAGGTGTATATGCCGAGCAAGCCGGGGAAATATGGGCTGAAATTATGGGCCCTATGTGCCGCTACTACATACTATTGTTGTAATTTTGAAGTGTATTTAGGAAAATGCGGAAACACACCGGAGAAAGGACAAGGACAACGAGTAGTTAGAGTTCTTTCAGAGTTTTGGAAGGGATCTAATCGAACTATCACAACCGACAATTTTTTTACGGATATCTTACTTGCAGAGGATTTACTCAAAGATAACATATTTATAGTGGGAACAATGCGGAAAAATAGAAAGGATTTACCAAAATCTTTGATAACAATATCCGGAAGAGCTCAATTCTCTTCCGATTTTATATTTTCTGAAAATCTAACACTTGTGTCGTATATCCCAAAACCAAGAAAATGCGTAGTTTTACTTTCGAGCGTTCATCGACAACATGCTATTTCTGACGAAAATAATAATTACAAACCTAATATTATCAATTATTACAATTCAACAAAAAGTGGAGTGGATGTTTTAGATAAAATTCTAAGAGAATACACTTGCCGGAGATGTACACGACGTTGGCCTCTGTCGCTTTTTTTACATTATATAGATATTGCAGCCTATAATGCATTTGTACTATGGCAACTCAAAAATCCGGATTGGGCAACTGGTAACATAAAATCAAGAAGAAAACAATTTATAGAAAATTTGTCTGAACAGTTAGTTGCTGCAAACATAGATTCTAGAGCTAGAGCATTTGAAACCAATGCAGTAGTATTTTCGAGACACATTGTGGACGCCATCGAAAGTACAGGCCGAAAAATAAATAAACAAATGAGTACAACATTAGAAAAACGCTCAAGATGTAGCTTGTGTATTGGAAATGACAATAAATATAAATCAAAATGTGATGTTTGTCATAAATATGTATGTAATATACATTCAACATGTACAAAAAATATTTTGTGTACAAATTGTAATGATTTAGAATAAATATTTTTTATGTAATTTTTTTTAAATTTTATTTTTATGTATTATTTTATATCCCTAATAATAGTTCACCTTTAAAATAAAATAAGTCAAAATCATAATGGCAAAAGCTTCATTTTTTATATTCTACGTAAACAAAAACTGTTCGGGTCTCGGTTGACCCAGGCACCGTCCGCAACGGTTGGCGAAACGTCAGTACTGCGAGGGTTAACTGGTATTATTAATAATTTTTTAGGACTACTACAGGAAATTATAATATAATGAGAAACTAATGATTTTACAAAAAACGTCTCTAATGCTAAAGATGGACATGTCTAAAATATATGAAAATAACACTGTCAAAATAGAATACTTAAAATTTCATTACACTTTGAACCAATTTCGAATATATAAAAATTAAAAACATTTATGGCCGGTTTCTCTTACGTTATAGTATTGAGTATCGAGACAGTTATTGCATCGATATCTTTTATCGAGTCGATATCGCCTATTGGTGTTCTGGTAGGATCTGATCGACAGATATTGCACGCAATAGTTATCGAACGATTTTTGACAGTTTTCTCAAAAAATCGATTACTTGTTTATTCCCCTCGATATGTGGCAGTAAAAATTTTGAATAACAATTCGTAAAATTATTTATTTATTATATTTGAGATGCAAACTGGAAAGCCCAGCGAAGCATCCAGTAATAAATCACAATAAATAATATAAATGAATAATTTCTTAACAAAAATAAAAAATTGCTGAACAAGAAATTCATAATAATGAAAATTAACAAAAGAAAATCAAATAATAACGAAAATTATTAGTAAAAGAACATAATTAACAAATAAGAAAACATTTTAAACGTTCAATTACACAGAAAACAGTTGTAGGTAAATTATATTTATTATTAATTACCAAAAATCATAAACAATCAGGTCAACTTAAATAATCTTTATCTCAAAAACGAATAAAGATTTTCTAATTTGATTCTCACCATGACAAAATAGACACCTCTATAAATTTTGAATGTTTTATTAAAATATCTTAAGAATTCGATTTTTAGTGGTTTTTAACTAACTTCAGATAGCCATAAATGTTCACGTTCAATTTAATGATTTATATCTCAAAAACGAATAAATATTTTCAAGATCCGCTTTCATCACAAGAAAATAGAAACTATTCTCTATAAATCATGAACAGTTCATTAAGATACCTTATAAATTCGATTTTCCGTGGTTTTTTAAAACAAAACTATTATTAATTTCAAAAAAATTATAAAAAAATTAGGTTAACTTAAATAATCTTTATCTCAAAAACGAATAAAGACTTTCTAATTTGTTTCTCACCAAGACAAAATAGACATTTGTCTCTATAAATTTTGAATGTTTCATTAAAATATCTCAAGAATTTGATTTTTGGTGATTTTTTAATTAACTTGAGATAGCCATAAATGTTCACATTGAATTTATTGATCATCTCAAAAACGAATAAATATTTTCGAGATTCGCTTTCATCACAAGAAAATAGACACTTTCCTCTATAAACCATGAATAGTTCATTAAAATATCTCAAGAATTCGATTTTTGGTGATTTTTTAAAACAAGATTATTAATTTCAAATATCACAAAGAAATTAGGTTAACTTAAATAATCTTTATCTCAAAAACGAATAAAGATTTTCTAATTCGGTTCTCACCATGATAAAATAGACAAAATAACTATTTTTATAATGAATCATCATAGGTGAGTTTTGTTAATGTCTAGAATTTTTATAATATGGGTTTTGGATGAACTTGAAATTGATAAAATCGATCTGAATTCTTTTAAGATACCATTCAGTGAGAAGATGTTCGAATTTTACCTTACACATGTAATTATATTTTTGCCAAATTTTATCTTCCTTCCAGGATTTTTTGTTTCTTCCCGTGTTAGAATGCAATCAAAACGCAGAAGTCATAAAATGCCAGTGAATTTATCAAGAAACATTTCCTCCCACAGATAGTTCTTGTTTTTGTGTAATACCCGGAAACGTTCAGTAATTAGTAAAGTCCCAAAAAATTCCTTCAATTTTAAAAGATTCAAATGGATTTAATAAGGGATTCATTAATATTTTCCCCGATTCCTTTCTCAAATATGGCAACATTTTCAATATAGATATTGTATAATACTACACATGCAGAAATTGATGTAAAAGTAAATCGTCTTACGTTTTAATCGCATTCTCATCGATAGGCAAGAAAATCTCCTTTTTAAAATTTCAAAATAATGCACTATGTTTAATTAAGTAAATATTTATGTAAATATAAATTAGAAAATAGAAACTATAACTTTTGACATACGTCACTGTCGTTAATCACACTTATCCAGTCGATATAGGTACTTGTTGCATGCGATATAGTTATCGATTCGATATAGGTCCGATATCTTCTATTGGCTATTTCAGAAACCCAATGGACGGATATCGCTCGAGTTATCGATCAACAGCACAATATCGGTTCGATGTCGACATGTGAATACGTACGAGAAACCGGCCATTAAAATTACATATTAAAAATGATTTAAATTTATAAAAATGTTGAACAATTACATGTTAAAATTGAATCTATGAATTGGGCTGTAAATGCGGATGTGAATTCAATAAGCAAGATGTAAAAACATGTCTTACAGAAAAATATTAGAAAAAGATCTCTAATTCAAGAAAAGAGATGAGAAATATGAATTTGTGTCTTTAAAAATGTTTAAGCTTAAATTTTTAATGTATGTTGTAATGTTCTTGTAATTGAAAAATTGTTTTTTAAGAAATTGTTTGGTTGTTAACGGGTATCTTTTTGCTTTAAGAGAAAAATATTGGAAAAAATATTTTATAGTGGTTTTTGAGCAGCTTGGACTTGGTCGTTAAGACACTGGAAGTCAATGCTTATCGTTTTGATTTTTGATCGTATTATTTATCAGTGTTTAACCCTTGTCCAATTGCATAAGTTTAAAACCTTAACAGGCGGAGCAGGTACAATTGTACCTTTTTGTTTTGTTTTCTTACAAAAGCAACCCCATGAAGTAATAGGTAGCAAGTTGTTATTTTTAACCCATTTTAGTCCTATTGTCCTTTTATTACCCAGTCATAAAGTTTACATCACCCTGTTATTTCCAGCGCAGATAAGATAACAATATAAATACTTATATATTTAGATTTTTTCTTAACTTAACCCCCACTAATCCTTTTAAGCGTTATAAAAGAGGGTTTTGGTAAAATACACTCATTCTTGATTTAAGGAAGTTAAAGTAACGTTTAAAAAAAATCAAATTATACTCAGTGATCATGAGTGACAGTATAGCAGGGCCCAGCGTTCAACGGGACACAGGAAAACGATACTGCAGGTTAGTATTGTTTAGTTACTGTTACATTTCAAATTGTTTCTTATAATTATCTATTACATTATTTATTTGTTTATTTTTATTGGATTCATGTGCAGACCAATCATTGAAGAAGATTCTGACTCTGAGTATGAAGAAGAGGAGGCATATGTTGCATCTGATGAAGAAAACTATTTGCCATTAGATGTATCCACAATTGAGGAATCAGACAGTGAACAACAAACGATTCTGACTACGGTATTGAATATAAATGCCAAAGTGTTACTGCTAAAGATGGAACAGAGTGGCGTACTACGACACCGTATCAGAAAACTCAAACAAAGTCGAGGAATATTTTACGCCAAAAAGGTGGACCTTCGGCGAAGAGTAAAACGTATACACCTAAAGAAATTTTCAAATCAATAATATTTCCAGAGATCTGTACCATTATATTAGAAGAAACAAATAGAAAAGCTAACAAAAGTTGCGAAGCTTATAACACTGAGTTGGCAAAAAATTTACCAATATTTCGAAGCGGCCATTACCAAAGACATTCAAGAACATGACTGAAATAGAATTTGACGCATTTTTAGGTGCATTGATTATTAGTGGCGTCCACAGAGATAACAAGCAAAATTTGGACGACATGTGGAAAATTGATGCCCTGCCTCTAGTCCGTGCAGCAATGTCTCGTGACCGGTTCAAAATGATGTTGCGATTTATCAGATTTGACAATGCAAATACTCGTGAAGAACGGGCTAAAACTGATAAAGCAGCACTGATTAGGGATATTTGAATGCATTACTATCGACGAACAATTATTTCCCTACAGAGATCGTACTAAATTTACACAGTATATACCATCCAAACCAGCAAAATATGGGATAAAAGTTTTTTGGGCTTGTGATGCATCTTCTAGTTATCCGCTACGAGGTCAGCTTTACACTGGCAAACCACTAGATGGTCCTCGACAAGTGAATGTTGGTGAACAAACAGTATTAGACTTAGTTAGCCCGTACAAGAAATCTGGAAGAAACGTCACTACTGACAATTTTTTTACAACTTTAGAATTGGCAAAGGTTTTGAATTCCTGGAACATGACACTAGTTGGTACAGTAAGAAAAAATAAAACATTCCTACCGAACAATATGCAGAGCAGTAAAGAAAGAATAGTGTACTCAACGAATTTTGCGTATAATCGTGATGCTGTAGTGTGTTCATATGTACCAAAAAAACAAAATAAAGCGGTAGTGCTTTTATCGTCCATGCACATGACTGGAGAAGTGGAAGACACGCAAACAAAGAAGCCTGAAATAATCCAGTATTACAATAAAACGAAAGGAGGAGTTGATGTTATGGACAAAATGTTGGGAGAGTAGACCGTGAAAAGAAGGACGACGCGTTGGCCTCTTGCATTTTTTTATAATATGGTTGATATCGGTGGTTTAGCGTCCTATAGCATTTATAGAGAACACAACCCACATTTACGAAGAAAGGATCAACGAAGAAAATTTTCAAAAGATCTTGCTTATCAGCTATGCTTGCCTGCAATTGAAGCTCGAAGTAGCAATCCACTTATGATGAGATATCATTTTCTCCGAAGTGCAATTGAAATGATAATTGGAAAACGAATTTCAATAACATCATAAGAAGAACCTAAAGTACCTCATGGCAGTCGTGGAGCTTCCCCTATCGTTGGTAGTTGTCAAATCTGTCGAGAGATGAACCGAAAACAACGGAAAACGAGAAAATCATGCACAGTTTGCTTGAAGCCGGTTTGCGATGAGCATTCAAATGCGAAGACAACATGTATAAATTGCAATGAAATTAATCAAAAGTAACTATTTATTTTAAGTATTATATCAATATGGTAGTAATATTCTGTTTGTATCCACTCTTTTACGTAATAAAATAAGTATTCTTTCCATAAACTTTTGTTCTTTATACTGTTTTCATACAATATCGTTAAAGGTACAATTGTATCTTTGACGTCAATTGAGGATGTAAAATCTATTTTATCACATAATATGAAAATAAGTGAAAATATTTTTATAGATCTTTATGTACTTAACTACAAACATATATGTAGAGATGTCACCAAAGCTCAACATCACAGGTATTGTACAAAAATATATATTAACCCTTACTATCGTAAAAGATACAGTTGTACCTTGTCCGCCTGACGAAGGTTAATTTCTTCTTAAGTAGACTCAGTTTAAAATCTTTATTCTGTTTGTGTAATAAAGAGACATTTTGTTGGATATCGAAAGTATGACTATAAGTTAACTTATGTTTACCGAAGTTAAAGTTATTATTTGGTTACATACATAGTCTCCTTATGTATGTAGCACCACAGGTTATACATTCTAACTTATAGACCACATTATCATCAAGAATATTTATTTTTGTCTATTGCATTAAAGAACATTTTAAAAGTTGTACCATTATTTTTGAAGGACATATTGATATTATATTTTTGAAGAATACGTTTAATACTGTAGTCCATATTATCTGGTTAGTTAATGGGTCTCTAAGAGAAATTTGCTATCGAAGGATTAATAGTGTGCAAGCTAGTTGAAAAAGTAAGTTGTTATTTTTTGTATTCTATATAATAGTGTAGCTACAAGATCGACAGAAAAATCAATTGTTGTTAATTCTAATAATGAGGTTATCATCGACATATCTGCGCCACACACAGTTTGCGTAAGTTATATAAATGTATTGAATCATTGTTGTTAACTTTGTCTTTGATTAAGTTTTTAAGAATATTTAACGTATAATATCTTCAGGTAATTCTATATTTTAAATGGTGTAAAATAATATGTGTTTATATTAATACAAGTCTATCTCAAAGTGTATAATTGGCTTTAAATTGTATGACGTTTTTGAAAAACTAGATAAAAAATATTCAAAATTTATTCGTGGTAGAATCTATTGCTGAAATAATTGGCTGATAGGATGTTTGTCCATATACAATGTAATTACTGAGTATTGGTCTACTTAGGTGTTTTAGGGTTCATTAGTGAAAGGTTACATATAGTTTTGTTCTGTTGTGTTAGAAAATCTTGTGCTCATTTGATAGTTTTCTTGGTTTTGTTACGAAAGGCACCAGGTAGGGTAGGTTTCGTACAATTGCATCGAAATATGCAATTGTTACCTTTACAAAATTTTGAATTTTTTTAAGTATACAAATGGCCTCTCTAAAACAACCAATCTTACATTTTTGTCTCAATACAGATCATTTTCTAATATTTTTCTGTAAGACATGTTTTTACATCTTGCTTGTGGGATTCATATCCACATTTTAAAACCTAATTCATCATTTCAATTTTAACATAATTATTAGAGTCATTGCATTCATTAAGAACAGTGTAGCCATTGAAGGTAAAAGCGTCCTTCATTTTTGACTGTTTAGTAATTCCTTACACAATCAGTTTTATATTTCACCCTGTATATCAGAACACCTAAATATCAATATAACCCAATTTGGGGTATATTTGTATTTCGTATAATTCTCTACATAAGTAAAACACAAACACTCATTAGTGAAGACACGGACGACAGGCCAATTAATTAGCGTTGCGTTCAAAAACAGGCCGCGCCATTAGTTTTCATTAATAACGGGCCAGACAAATGTCTGGTTGCTGGTCGGGTGGTTTGGTTTCGAAATGGTTGGCATCCCGACGCGCATACATTTTGATGTATGCTTAAACACGGTACCGAGGCTCCGGATACGCGTTCTAGATATACGATCGCATATATCATGCACGGTCAATCATTATCTACCTGTTTTCGGGGCGCCACGGCGGCCACAACACCACCGCCAATGCCGTTGTTGTTGTTGTTCGCATTATCACCGGTCGTATATACTTCTCCCGATAAAGCAACCTCTAATAGTAACGCATTGCCAAAGCTAACCAGAATATTATTAACATTGTTAATAAGCCTCGCATAATTTTCCCAAGCATTGTTTATTATCCGTATCTCTGATGGTGGTGTTTCTGGTTGCTTGTATGTTGCTTGCTTAACGTGATTTATACCACGATGGGGATAAATCAATGCTACACTTAACATGCTCCGAATGCAGACAGTGCCGGATTAGAACCTTGTTTTAATGATCAATCATCCGATGAGATTAATTTATCGAATTTATAACCGTCATAAATGAAAATTAGTAATTTGTTTTAATACGAACCTGTTAACGTTTTATACGTATCGATTTAGATAATATTTGAACTATAATCGTGTACTCCTCCCCCATCGGTTTACTTAACAAATTTACTAATAAATGATTCATTCCTATCTATAACGTTTAATTAATTTCATTAAAGATAAACAATTTTTTATTAAAACAAAAACATTATATTTCGTAAAACTATGTTGTGCTTTTAAATTTATTTTACTAAATGCTATAGGTTTGCAATTATTTTCTTAGAGATCCTTAACAAACAAAGGATCTGTTTGCTTCTGAGTTTTAGAAAACAGTCTACTGATTATGTTGTGGAAAGCTGTTGTTGAGGGCCAATTCAAAAATATAACTCACTTCTTCTATCTTGTTTGTTTGTATTAGGATGTAATTAAGCACTCTTAATTAGAGTTAAAATTATTATTAAAATTAGAGTTGAGTTGGGTTGACATATCATCACTTTATCCCCTTCTTGTACACAACATCTTTTGCTCTTTTATCGTAATATTTATTTGATGACTTCTATGCTTCTTGCATACTAATTTCCACAATTTCTTGCATGTTTTATCAATCGTTCTAGTAATTTTGGAACATAATTAACTACTGGTTCAGCACCACTTCTGCCATTTCATAAGTTTTTTAACGTACTTAACATAGATCTAATTAGCCCCCAGGACTGAACCATGTTCTGTAGTTTTTATGGCAAGTATTGCTTGGTCAATATACTCATCCCATTCTTTTCCATATTCGTAACTCAAAATTCTGAGAATTGTCTTAAATACTCTATCAAATCTTTCTACTGCATTTGTCAGGATGGTATCTACACCTGTGGAATATTTTAATACCACTTTGTTCCAAGAATTTGGTAGCTAGGTTACTTAGAAATACTCTCTCCAAATCTTTTTGTATCTCTGAAGGAATACCATCTCTAGAGAAAATGTCCAATTATCCTTTCGTCGGTCAACGTTTAAAATCACGATGATTGAGAAAGAACCGTCACCGCTCTACATTCCTTAAAAATCACGGGATCGCTCATCTCTAGAATGCAACCACTTCAGTAAAGTCTTGATCCTCATAGTCTGTTTTGTGGAAAATCTTAAATGGACTTTGTTTTTGGCATATGGCGAAGATTGAATTTTTTCGATCTGCGCCGCATCTGCAAGACATCTCTCAGAAATGCAAGATGATTTAATTGTTCTAATGAAATTTCATTAGAACCTCACCAGCCATTAGTTTCACCCCAAAAAATAATGAAAAATTATAAATAGCACTGCATTGCTTAAAATATTTGTCCAACAGGTCTCTTAGGCATATAGCTTGTAAATCAAAGTTGGAAGACAAGACAGATTCATTACCTGTAGCAGCTTCCTTAGCATCATCTCTTGACTTTCGTGCTAGGAGTGAAACATACGTTTCAATATAACATTCAAGTTCATTACACCGAAACATTTGTGTGAATCGAAACTAGGATAATTATTATTATTATATTCCTTATTTTATTAAAATATGGATAATATAAATAGCCTAAAATTGAGACGAATTCTTCTGGTTAAAAAAGTTACAATGTAGTTATATTTTCTTGAAGCAAATAAAGACGTTCAATCTTGTTTTAGTATTCATAAAGTTTTTAACACTTTAGAAAACGACATCGTTTTCCTCAAAAAACGTATATAAAAAATAAATATATTCTCTTAAGTCGTCTTTGTTGTAGTGCAAAATTTATAGGTGGTGTTATTTTTGGTTGGAGGGTAATACGTCCGTCTGGTGAGCGATAAATATTTTCAGGAGTCAACCCCCCGATATATTGCGTGTCACAAGTCCAGGGTGGTGGCCGCAATATCGTCGTAGCCCCCGCAATCTCGTACCTTGTTTACTTACACGGTCACTTTGCTTAAATTAAAGGGGAGTCCCGCTGACAGTTCATATATTTCCGGTGTGGAACGCTTCACCCACCGGAATGGGAGACGACGGCGAATTTCAAATTAAAAGTCGTCGTCGTCGTTGGTCCCCCCAACATTTTCCCCTTCATCTAAATTACAAATTCTGGACACGCGTCGTCCGTCGTGTGTCCAATCTCGTTGTATTTTTTTTTATCTAATCGTTGATTTTGATAAAATATTTAAATCCGTGTAAATTATTTAATATATAAGGTTGTTTATACGTGCGAATTTACCATATATAGTTGAAAGTTTTAAAACGTTAACCTCACCTCTCGAAGATTTATTGGTACGGTAAATAAACATTTATCGCCGCTCATGGTTATTTATTAACGGTTGCAAGGTGATCACGACCACCAAGTGCGACACTATTTTTCCGATTTTACGGCCGCACCCGGAAAATTCATAACGAATTAATCGCGACGGCAGCGGCGGAATTCGCGATAAAAGCCCGATTTTATCGCTCGTACATTAAAATAATGAAATGCAAATGTTCAACTCCCTTTTTGTCCGAACGAACATTCACAAACCCAAAACGAACTATTCGTAAATCACTGGATTACCACCATTTCCGGATTTCAAACTACGGTTCTTCACGAATTGACTTTGAATAAAAAAAAGCATTTCAAGTTTACAGAAACAGAGCTCTTTTTAATTATTCAAATCTAAAAGATTTAAAAAAAAAGCATTTTTAATTTATTTATACAAATTATGAAACGACTTTTATACTAAATTAAAACTCATTTAATAATAATGATTAATATTAATAAATTATTAATAATTACTTATTTAAAACATCAATTGGTGATTATGATTTGATTTTAATAACAAACTTATCTAACTTTATAATTATTAAAAGTTAATTTTTGTCCACACTGAGAGAAAAATATTCTTGAACGAAGATTATTAGTCTTGTCTCAAGCTTATCATACTCTTATATATCCACCAGAAGATCATTTTGTTGTGTGAAGATAAACCATATATTTTCAAAGCAAGTATATAAGTATTCTTGATGATCTAAGTACATCAATTGTATTGAAATAATAACAGTATCTTAATGTTGCGTCAACAATCTCATTTTCTTGCAATAAGCGTATTAACAATCATGAAACATGAATATAATTTTCGCACGGAAACAGAGTATTGTCATATCTGAATCACTTTCAATTACAATCGTCAACAGACATTTACGTAAGTACTGGATCTTATTACCATCCAAATTTGTAAGATTTGTAACAATTTTACCTAACTCTCAAAAGTTTCAGAAAATACTAACCATATTTAGACAATTAAAAACATATTTTAGACAGTTTTTGACAATTGATGGCTAATCATTAGACAATTATTAGCGATTGGATATATATTTTAGACAATTTTTGATGATTTAGACATATTTTAGACAGTTTTTGATCATTGATGTCTATTACTTACTCAACTATTACTTATTCTATGCTATCAGAGATTTTGGACAGTTTCTGCTGATTTTAGATACTCTTTGACGATTTTAAACAACTTCAGGTAAGTTTAGAGAATTGGGTTAATTTAGATAATTTATTAATTCTATTTAAATATTTATGATATATTTAAAATTAATATATCATTAATTTTGATGATAACTGTCTAAGTTATTAATGATTTTAGATAATTATAGAGGATTGAGACATATTTCAGAAGACAGTTTTTATTGATTTTAAACACTTTGTGATGATATTAAGTGACTTTAGACAAGTTTAGCTAACATAGGATGAATTTAGACAACTTGTGGATAATTCTAAATTAATTTGATGTGATATTAGACGGCTATTAACAATTTTAAACAACTTTAGAAAACTATAGGCATATTTTAGAGAGTTTTTGATGATTTTGAACAGTTTTAAATAACGTTGGATGATGATTAATGATTTTAAACAAGTTTAGACAATTACAGATAATTAAAGACATATTTTAGAAAGTTTTTAATGATTTTAGACATCTTTAGACTATTACAAGCCATTAGCAATATATTTTATACAAACTTTAGATGATTTTATACAATCTTAGACAAATGTAGGCCATTATTGACATATTTTATACAGTTTTTGATTATTTTATACAACTTTACACGAGCTTAGATAACCGGATTAATTTGGATTATGTAGGATGATTTTGAACAATTTGTGGATAATTGTTTAGCATAAACCTTTTTTTTTAAATCTTTTTCTTCAGTACCTAGCACCCAAACGTATTTTCAAAAACCGACGCTTATATAAGTAGTTGTGGGAGCACAGAGAACTATTTATCCTTGTGCAACTTTAATACAAAAAAAAACATTTAGGCATACTTACTGTCACTAAATCAAGAACGATATGAAATAAAATTTTAATCACATTCTTCAATTGATAAAGGTAATTTCATCTCTTAATTATTAAGATAATCAATACGAATGAAAACGAATTTAAATAATAACTTTTTAACGTTCTTATGTGTTAATTTTGAATATTGAGTATACTCAGGAGATAAGAAGAGATTTCGTAAACAAAGAATAAGGTATCCTTCTTTCTAGAAAAATTTATACTTGTAACAAGAAATCTTGTAGAATTCTTCATTTAAGCATTATAAATTATTGACGCGAGAATAAAATTTCTGATACAAAGATTTCATTTTTTTTGGATTGAGAATATAATATACTTCATTCGATAATACTTCTATTTTTAAGGAAAAAAATATTTTTATTTTAAGAGTACAAAGTTGAAAGTCAAGAATAATTTTCCTCAATATAGTAATCGGCAACTATAAAAACAGATTTTTTTTTTGTTCGCAAGACATAATAGTTATTTATGAAACAGTGCGTAAAGTTAGCTTACTCTGCACGAACGCGATGGTTAGAATACCTGTGAGGAAAGTACTATATATATCACGTGAGTGTCATTTTGCTATCTAGAATCAAAAGTAATTATTTCATACTGTACGGTGTATTGATGTTTACATCATCGATTTGAGTGCGGTGAGTGAGCAATAATAGTTACAAGGTCTGTAAATGTTGGGTAACAATACTTACTGGACTATTTCAATATAAATTTAAGGTAAGCAAACTGTAATGGCACCGTTAACATAGAAAGAAATGTCGAATATAAAGACATTTCTATTTTTTTAAATAAGTCGTTTTATGTTGTTTTATGTCCATGGATCGACTTACAAAGAGAGAAAAGATTATTACTATTTTTTCAAACTTATCTCAAGATAATGCATAAATAATGTGTAATAAAACTCTAACTATAGAAGGTTACTAATTATTCCATTTTTATGTAAAAATTGAACCTTTTTCTAAGTTGTAATTTTTTCAAATTCAGTTTATGTTAGGAGCTAAAATTTTTCCCCAACCCAAATGTTTCTAGTTCTAGGTATAGTGTTAGCTTTTGTGTTGGTATTAGCTATACTTTTAGCTGTTATTCTGTCTTAGATTATTATATACTTGTATCAATCTAAACTTAATCACTAAATCAACCGAATTTTATACTCTAACTATAGAAGCTTACTAATTATTCCCATTTTTATGTAAAAATTGGAGTATTTTCTAAATTTTAATTTTTTCAAGTTCAACTTATGATATTTAACCATAGAAACCATAAAATGAAGTTCTTTCCCAACCCAAATGTTTCTAATTCTAGGTCTAGTGTTAGCTTTAGTGTTGGTATTAGCTAGGTACAAGCTAGTTTCTTGTTTCTTTGATTATTGTATACTCGTATCAATCTAAAACTGGAACTAACACAAAAATAGAAAGAACTAGACAATTTTGGTTTAGCCTAAATAAACCTGAATCTTTATAGTTTTCGGTCTAATGTTAGTTCTAGTGTTAATTCTTGTTTACCTCTAGATTGCTTTCAATTCTTCTGGAATTAAAAGTATAACTAATACTAAACCTACAATCCAGCTTCAGAACTAACACTAAACCTGGAACTAGAAATCTTAGGGTTTTACCGTATATCTCTTGAGATGGCTAAACCCTAATGTGCCTAGTTCTAGGTATAGTATTAGTTCTGGAGCTAGGTTGGGTTGGGTTCGGTTCTGTTTTAAGAGACGCAGAAACATAAATATTTCTAGTTCTATACATAGTGTTAGCTTTAGTATTGGTATTAGCTCTAAATTTAGCTGTTATTTGGTTTTAGATTAACTAGTGAAAACCGCGATTCGATATCTTGTTCCTAACCTAATATATCGTTATAAGAAAATTTTATGAGAAAATTCGGTGGATTGACGATAAGTTTCTTACCTTTTTTTCATAACATTTGGATAAAATATTTTCGTCGGTTTCCATCAATATAAGCATTTTACTGTTTAACTGTTAATAAATATATACGAATATGAGTAGCAATATTGTTCAATTAGAAATGAAAATTAAATAAATTTATTAATAATTTCCCAATATGAGAGCAACTACAATAAATAGGCTTAGAAATATTTGTAGATAATCTATATGGAACTAAATTCTTTTTTTTTTGATAGAGTTGGGTTGGGTTGGATTATTAGAGGCATGCTATTTATAATGTTCGACTGTCTAGCCATCGAATAGGAAAAGCGATAATTCAATTTTTGACCAACCTGTATAAGATAATATGATACATTATATATTAGTTAAACATAAATTAAATTATCCTATGGTGCTCTACCAAAAGGTACTAATCCATTAGAATTTCAATTAATTAGTTAAATTGTTGATAAAATTTGTTATCAACATGTTTCCAGAACCTCCCATAACTGTGATTTCGGAAGCAAAGTTACTAAATAAGAACAATCTATTTACAAAGCGCGCAAAAGTTTACTTAGCAAACAAAATTTTCTTATCAATAATAATAATGGCAACATCAACAAACCGGGTCATGATAATTTAAAATAAATAACATCAATATAATACAAAACTTATTAATCTAACTTAATTATATACTAAATTAATTATTTCTTATCAATAAAGTATTTAGAAAAACTATTAAACAACACTAACCACCACTGTTCATTTTTATCACAATTTTTAATATCATCTTCATCTTTAGGGTAAGCTAAACCTTTTAAGAACGTATTATTTTCTAACCTACTTTTAACTTCAAACTTATCCTACACATAAATAAATAATGGACCTAATCACCTATTTCACCACATTTATACAACACTGAGTCATTCTTTTCAATTCTATGGAGATTTTCTTCAAAATTGCCATTGTTAGTAATTAACTCCACAGTCTCAGAATTTAAAAAACGATTCTTTTTTTCATTGATTTTACTATTCAATGATAAAGAACTTATTAATCTTTTTCTTGAAGCATCTCTCAGATATTAAATTAAAAATGATAGCTGAATCATCACACATAGAAGCTTGTTTTGCTGGTGTATCAGCTCTATCATTTCCCTCGATATAGGAAGGACCTTTAATCAAAAAAATATTTCTTCCAATTTTCTTATCAAATCCCAAATTTCCATTCGTAAAGTACTTGTTTTCTTCATATTTTTTATATCTTCTAGAATATAATAGCTATCACTAAATATATCGCACTTTTAAATTTTTTCCTTAAACACCAAATAACCCCGCATGATAATTATGACACAAATGACCTAATTTAATTTTTTTCCTCACGATAAATTTCAACACCATCACATTTAATAAATTCAAATTAAAAATCCTATAAATTGTACAATTGTGTAATAAACCTATAAATATCGTTCAATATATCGATGTTGTCGTATATTGAGAATATTTTAGGTCGAAAGTTTAAAATGTCTTATTATCAAAATTTCAAAGCTCTATTTATAATGGATCTTAAAAGATCTAACACTTCGATTATGAGATAAATCTGTATATATAGAAGCATGAATTATACAATTTTTAAAAAGAAGTTACACAGTAAAGTTGTTAAATTCATATCAATTGAAAAAAAAGATATTTTACCTAAAAGTTTTGAGAAAAAGTAAAGAACTGATCGAAATCCGTCGAATTTTCTCATATTTTTTTTCATTAATAGTTGATGTTAGAAACAAGGTATTGGGTCGTGAGTTTCATTAGTTTGTTTGGGAGTTCGCTATTTTTTTGTGAGAAAAAAGTAATACAAATAGATTTAACTTTTCTAAGAAAATCTACAATATCTGCTGTAATACTAGAAAATGCCCTCTAGTGACTAAATGTCATTTTCAAATTATATTCAACACAAATAAGATAGGATTTGTAGCCCAAGAAAAGCCCGTTTCAACTATGCTAAGCTTATTGAATTCCATTCAGCCATCTTAAAATGATTGATCCACCACTTTATTTTTAGAGATAGAGTGAAAATGTTATAACACAAGAAACTGTAATTTATCTAAACTTTAAAAAACATATACTTTTGTATTATATTAATACGGCGGAATTGTGAGATAATCCATATTTGAAAATTCAAGATAACGTTTGCGGCCCTAGTGGTCATTTAGTAACCAAAAAATAATTTCCAGCATTTTCTTTTATTCACTTTACTCATAAATTTTCGTATCGCAAGTCTTTACAATGAGTAGTTCCTGAGATACGGCACATGGTACGCTTATTTGGGCACCCTGTACAGTGCTATGGATCATATTTTCGTCAAGTTAGACAAAAATTCCGGGAAAAATATTTGAACTGAAATATAACTCATCTCACGAGAAACCTTTCTGGAATTGGTAACGCGAAGAAACGCGTTACAAATTCAAATTAGTAAATCGTAACTCTCCAGAACTTACATAGAAAATAAAATTAATCTACTTAGACTACCAACTAGATACCAAACGTTTGAATTTTAGTCTTGTTTGTTTTATTTTCTGATGACAGCACCTTTTCAATAAATAATATTATCTGATTTAAATAGCATAAGTGATTGAAATCCAAATTTTACACTCTCTAGACGAAGTTAATATTTCAAAAAAGTAAATGTGGTAGAATGTAAAAGAACAAAAATATTTGGATACGTCACAACGTTATTTTAGTGGACAACTTAATGAAATATCCTTTAATTGAGAGTATAAAATTTGTGAGAAATATTTGAAAAGTCAGTAATAAATTTATTTTTTTCTTTGTAACCCGATCCTGGGACATACTGTATATTACATGTGGGTTAGAAACACAATTACTGTACGAGTGTAAAGAATTGCACGACGTGGACGTAGACTGAGTCGTGTAATCACCAGAGTACTGTAATGTGTTCTAGTCCACGTGTGATATACAACATTTTATCTACGACTGCTAAAAATTACTTAAAAATTAACTTTTTTAAATAGGTCTATTTCGACATTAATAAAAATATTTTGAAATGATTGTTAACAATTTTGAATTAATGTCATTTTCGAAATTATATTATTGGTAGCCTTTATTTTGTATTGTTGCTCGTTTCTATAAATTAACTCGGTTCTAATTGGACTAAAAATGCGTTACGTAATAAAACCAGTACGGTAATAAACTTCATTACGTAACTCAAATCACATCAAATAAATGCCGTAATGATGACTTATACAATCGTTGTAGAAAGGAATCATAGGTATTATTAATTAAATTTTATCATTATTTTTTATTTAATTTTATTATTATAATTAAACTTACTATTAAGATATATTTTTTGTAACTATTTTATACTGAAAACATCCCCTAAAATATGTTCTAGTCTGTAAATACTGCACCACAAATCGAATGAAAATTGCATTAAATTGATGAATTATAGTAATACGTTCAATTATAGGAAAATTTAATGAAATTTTATACTTGATAAATAAAGTAATGCGAATAGAATGAACAATTTATTGTGTTAATGATAAATAATTTTAAACGAATCGATTTATTGCAATAGTGACATCAATCATTTATCAAATAAATTATTTTGTATGATCGATGAATATCTGTGCATCAAAATAATGCTATTTTGCAATTATTAGATTAATTGTTTTAATGTATTTCTTCCCTTGAAAAAATATCTTAGGTTGGTATATTTTACGACACATGCAAATACTATAGCTCAATATTGCTACCATGTACAAATATATGTACAAATTTCCTACACCATTAAAATGCTTTTAATGGATTTTCAGATGTAAGATATTATAGCTTAATTATTCAGTTTTTAACATTTCCTGGTTAAGAGTTGATCAAGCGATAAGTTCCATACTTCTGTGCTTGTAAAAAACACTTTTTTTAGATCTTTTTGGAAACAATGTCGAATTAAAATGCAGAGATTAATGTAATAATCAGTTATGTCTTATTTAATATGCGCTCTTATGCGGTAACTATTTGGCCGCTTGCATACGTTTAACGAAATTGATTATAGATAGACAATTATTACAAGATACGTGATTGCTGCTAACAAGACGGGGTTTGTGTTTGACTTTAGCGTTTCCTAGGGGTTTGTGTTTGATCTAATTTTTGTAATAGAAAAGAATGCGAAGTCATGTTAAATGGTAATGAAATAGGTCAATCAATTATAAATCGACAAAATTTTTTACATTGAACGGCTTAAAACATGATAATTGGAACAATAATAAGTAGAATTTTCAGCTTTACGTAATATTTTAGCTATTCCCGTTTATTTAAATATTATAATATAATAGACTAAACATAACCCATGAAAATCTTCCAAGGGCACAACTCATAGTAAATTATTATTGTAATGTTTTGAGGTGGTTATGGTGATACTTGGTTTGTTAGTGTCACCATAACATACGATCTTTACTACGAGTTTTGATCTATGTCTGATATTTATACAGCCTATTCTAAATTAAATGAGCACCATTGAGAACTTTGTTATTAACTTTGTTATATTGGAAGAAAGTCGGTTAAATAAGCAAGCTAGTAGTATTATTTCCCTTGCAATGGTAGAAATAGAAAAACAATTGAAGATCGACGTAACAGCTGTCCTTGTCGCTATTGGGTATTTTCTTTAGCCATATTATGTTTCTAAAATAATTTGATATCAAAATTTTTTAGAACTACAATTTTTTCTTATATTTAAATCTCATTACATGTTGTACGGCCAAGTATGTTTCTTATCTAATAATCTTTTCCAAAACCGTGATTACTCTGCATGTCACTGGTCTTATTCTTCTCTTATTATTGGTGTTCAACACCAAAACAATATATTAATATTGGAATACATTAAGGGTAATGTATTTTTTTGTTACTATATTAGGCATTAGTAGATCAAAGACTTTTGTATGGTCAACAAAACTCATATACCATATTTGGTTATATGCTTTATCATTCTTACCATTGTCCTATTATAAGTATAAGCAATCGATAATCAATTTATCTTAAAGCCCTGCTGTTTCTCACAGGTGTCAGAAGCGCTCATGTCGAGCTTTGAAAGTTTACTCTATCATAGTTCTTTACATGTTCTTTCTATGCGAAAATGTACTGTAAGATTTCATTCGATATTTAAGTGTACATATTTTATATCAAAGAATCTTTGAATTTAACCACACTTAACTTTAGAACAGCCATATAAATAAAAATATGATCCCTTAGTTTTACAGTGCCTTATTATACAGAGATAGCTATATTTTATTTTGTAGTCGCTGTTTATGGGGTAGGGAATATAACGCGTAAAAGTTATAACAAAATGACAGTTGACCTCATTTTTTATTCTCGTGATCCTGTCACGTTTAAATTGTCGCTATAAGCAATTTTTTTTAGTAATTGAGCTGATTCGTCGGAAAAAATCCAATTTTCCTTGTTCCAGAATTCTTTTTATTATTTTAACGTATTTTAACTACATCTCATTAAAATTGTTCCAGTTGATATCGTTATCAGAAAATTTAGCTAATACGATTTTAAGTAAATTATAATTACGAATGCTTGAAAATAAAAAATGGTAAAAGGAAAGTTTTATGTTTACAATATCTTTCGCTGTTCCAATCTTAGGTTCTATAGAATCCAAGTATATTAACGACCCTCTCGTATATCTTGGTTTTGAAGGTAACTTAGATATATCGCGATCTCTAATTAATTCTGACGTGGAATTATTGCTACAGGACGCTAGTCAGCATTGTTAGTCAATTAATCTTCGAAACCTTCTGTCATCGTCGTTAAATATACTTAATAACGAGGAACGACTAAGTTCCAACGAAGTTTGTAATTTGGGTGTTGTACTGGGTCCTTATTCGTGTACGATTCGTTGTGCACGATTTTATATTCCAAAAATTGAAAACCCCAAATACTCATTTTCGTTTTTATTATTCAAAACGTTTACTTTTACCTAATTTAACATTAAGAAAACACAATTAAGGTTATGGTTATCCTCACCATATTTAGATCATCTTCATCTGCTATTTACACTCTCCGCATATTATAAAAGCTGATGAATAGAGACCCCACAAAGATTACCATCAATTAAATCAGGATATCCACCCTTCGTGGTTGATTTAAATTTACAAGAATGCCTTTAGGGGTTAGTAATTCTATTCGGATCTTTCTGCGATTCATTAACAAAGAAGTTACTTTGAAATTAATAAACAGCTTTTTTGATTTAATTCTAAATCTTCATTAAATCTACTTATTAATAACTCTTTAAAATATATAATAACAAAAGTACTAGCCATAACTGTACACATGATTGTATCTTAGGTTATTTCGTGTTTCCAATAGTGTTTGTAACGAACATTTACACAATTTAGAGATAATTATAATTGTCGAGAAAGAGACATGATTAGGATTTCTATTTGTTAGATAAGGATAACGTAATGACTTCATTAGATTAGCTCAGGTTTCACCTCTGCTTATTTTGTGGTCTAAAGGTTAATTCGTCGAACAAGCGCTGGGTAAACTTAATTGGTACGAATATCCATTGCGTTGTTGAGTCAGCTCAGATTTGTTATCATAACGATACCCATCAATTCGTTATTACTTTACGCCACAACTGCAACTGTGTTTTGACGAAATGATCTCGTGATCTGCTCGAAATACTGAAAATAATGATGATACCGCTGATGACGTAAAAACAAAATAAAAACAACACGAAACAAAAATAACTTCATTTTTTTCTAACAATTCCCCTTAACAAACGAGGAAAAATTAAAATTTAGTATAGGATTTGTAAATGTATATATAAGAAAGATCTTTCAAGCAAAGTTGTGCAATAAACAGGTGGATAAATAAAGAAAATAGACCTGATGATCATGATGACTTTATATCCAAAATGAATATTCTTGCATACATAACTTGGGTCTTAGTCAATTACAATTTATGATAAACCACCTATGCCTGCGGCACTCTTCTGTTCCTCATTGATAACCAATGATGCTGAATGCTAACTTACTTATCAGCCACCTTATTATATTTTCGGATGTCATAAATAAAATGTAAACAGCAGTTTTGAACGTTTTGGATTCGAGCTGAATCAAAAGCTGTCAATGCTGGTTGGTATACAAGAACTATGTAGTTAAATTGAGACCATTTTATTTTATTTTTTAATTGAGGTCATTTTATATTGACCATTTTGCTTGACGCTCAACGAAGTTTTGATTTTTGGCCTAACCTCAATAATACTAGACTCAAACAATTCTAACCATTTTTGTCTAAAAGAACATTTTCCGAACAAAGATTTGGGTCAAAATATTCTGCTTCTCTTGGATAATATTCCCGGATATCCTAAGTATACAACTGTCCTGTTTCAGCCAACGGATCAGGGTGACATTCATAGCAAACTGTCAATTAATAAATTTAGGAAGCAATTGCATATAAAAGATAATAAAATCAATAACATTAAACCGTGCATGGAAAAACATTCCCTGTATTAGTTCCGCAACTGACAATAACAGTCTTGACCTGCTTCTCTTTAGAGAAAACATATTACGGTTGATGTCGGGATTTTGTTGGATGCTGTTCGTAAGCTACTTTCGTATGCTGAGTTAATGAACTTGCAGAGAACGAACCACTTCATAAGGCGGAAGAATAGTTGACGTCACAATAAATCAAACAATTAACTTTAAAAAGTTATCCAATCCATTTGCGTAGTATGAATTGGAAATAATCATCCTTCTCAAAATGATCCAAATAAAAGCCCGTTTATCATTGTATTACCGCAGCTGTATGCTGCTACCAGGAGGCAAAACGAGAAAATTATTTCTATGTTGGCCAACAACATAGGCGCTGGATACGTACGCTCTCTGGGTTTGCGCAAGCATAAAAATTTTTAATAGATGCAAAGTGGCATCTTTGGGTGTACAAGCATACTGATACTGCTTCTAGAAGACTTGATCTGCTTCCAGAAGACTTAATATATCCTCTTGGAGATTTGGAATGCTGCCAGAAGACTTAATATTGCATCAGAGAAGATATTGTCTCAGTTGGCAACATTAAATGCTTCCAAAAGATTTGAAATACTTTCACAAGACTTGAAATGCTTTCAGAAGACTTGCAATGCTTTCAGAAGACTTGATATGCTTTTAGAAGACATTAAATGCTTCCGGAAGACATGAAATGCTTTCTAGATTTCATTTTACTTCTAGAAGAAAATGCTTCCAAAGGACGTGATATTACCTCTGGAAGACTTGAAATGCTTCCAGAAGACTTAATATTGCCTCTAGTAGACTCAAAATGCTTCCGGAAGACTTAATATTGCATCTATAAGACTTGATATTATCTCTGAGCAACATAAAATGTTTCTAGAAGATATGAAATATTTTCAGAAGACTTAATCTGGTTTGGAATTGGAAATAATCATCCTTCTCAAAATGATCCAAATAAAAGTCCGTTTATCATTGTATTACCGCAGCTGTATGCTGCTACCAGGAGGCAAAACGAGAAAATTATTTCTATGTTGGCCAACAACATAGGCGACAACATATGGCAAACAACATAGGCGCTGGATACGTACGCTCTCTGGGTTTGCGCAAGCATAAAAATTTTTAATAGATGCAAAGTGGCATCTTTGGGTGTACAAGCATACTGATACTGCTTCTAGAAGACTTGATCTGCTTCCAGAAGACTTAATATATCCTCTTGGAGATTTGGAATGCTGCCAGAAGACTTAATATTGCATCAGAGAAGATATTGTCTCAGTTGGCAACATTAAATGCTTCCAAAAGATTTGAAATACTTTCACAAGACTTGAAATGCTTTCAGAAGACTTGCAATGCTTTCAGAAGACTTGATATGGTTTTAGAAGACATTAAATGCTTCCGGAAGACATGAAATGCTTTCTAGATTTCATTTTACTTCTAGAAGAAAATGCTTCCAAAAGACGTGATATTACCTCTAGTAGACTCAAAATGCTTCCAGAAGACTTAATATTGCATCTATAAGACTTGATATTATCTCTGAGCAACATAAAATGTTTCTAGAAGATATGAAATATTTTCAGAAGACTTAATCTGGTTTCATAAAACTTGATACTTCTTCTAGAAGACTAAAATATCAGACGTGATATTGCCTCTGGAAGACGTAAGCTTACAGGGGACTTAATATTGTCTTTGGGTAACATAAAATACTTCCAGAAGATTTAAAATTCCCACAGAAGGCTTGATCTGCTTTTAGAAGAGTTAATATAGTCTCTGGGCATCATAAAATGCTTCCCGAAGACTTGATCTGCTCTCAGAAAACTTGGTACTGCTTCTAGAAGACTAAAATACTTCCAGAAGATTTAATATTACACCTAGAAGACTTGATATTGTCTCTGGACAACAAAAAAATGTTTCCAGAAGATTTGAAATACTTGCCTCTGGTAGACTTGAAATGTATCCAGAAGGGTTAAAGTGCTTCCAAAACAAATGTCATATAAAATTGTAAATGATTTTATGTGGATTGAATTTTTTTTTTTAATTTTATTGTAGATAATTTTCGAAGAACGTATAACCACCGTATAGGTATGAGTGTAGACCTATGCGGAAAAAGCAACCTGAAGACAAAAGAAGCGTTTTTAACGTATTCACCGTTTTGAGACGAATGAAACAAAATTCCAATTATACGCAATTTCGTATCATTCATAACAATATCAAAAGACTTAGCCAACTCTGAAGGGAATTTTGTATTTCAAAAGACCATGATCGTCGATTTACCAGGATTGATCCTTAGACAGTGCGCAGTGGATGTCATATACAGAATCGATATCAGTATTAATACGAAGAACGCTCTTCCACCATTCAGAGGGAAACATCGTTTTCACTCTTCTTAGCATGTCGAAGATTTTCTAAATGATTATTACCTAATTAATCACTTTTACTATCTGGTAGATTAATGGCAATTTTATAATTTTATTTTATTTTATTTTATTTTATTTTATTTTAATTTGGTTTTATCACGAAAAATCAAGATAAATACAAAGCTAACAGAGCACCCTAAAAGCAACTTGCGTTAAGTGGTCAAAGTAAAAACATTCATTAACAATTCAATTTTCCTTTAACGAACGTTGTAATTAATGTGACTCCATGATTCGAAAGGTAGTAAAAACGCTCTGATTTCATTAAAAAGAGATGAGCTACTAAGCGGAACTTTTATTTTAAACGTTACTAAGTTATTAGCCACTCTAATCCTATTTCCTCAACCATTGTAAGTGCTAATCCTATAATCTTTTGCATTCGCTGTGTGCATCGAATTTACTTGTTCAATATTAACTTAATTTTATCGTTTTAGTAAACTACTGAGCAATTATTACAGGAAATTAATTTTTAAACCATTCCGAAATTGCGTTCATTCGGAAAAAGGGATTTTCCTTTGAACCTTTGAAGGGAAAATCACTTCTAGTTTCTGAATTTTATAACTCTTAATCATAACCATACAAACAGTGTGCTAATAGAACATACATATTATACATATGTATACTTGCATGTTAATATAGATTTTAAATCTCGAGTACAATATTTATACAGATACTTGTTCTTATCTTATTAGAGCTTAATTTAATACAGACTCACAAAGGAGCTATGGCAAACATTATGTTTTTGTTCTTCATTATGAGCATGATTAAGCTTTGTATTTTTAGCATTAAATTCTTATTACAAATAATTTGAATTCTTCTTTTGAATACAAAGAAGAGAAGCATCTTTGTAATGCTTCGTTTTCTTTCTAATTTAAACATGTTTTTTCCAAAGAAATTAAATGGATTATGCAAATATCTGTGTAGATTTATTCTGAAATCATCAATAAAAATTTCAATTAAACGGTTGATAAATGATTTCATTTTATTTTCTCATTTTTTCTTATATTCCCTATTGAATCGAATCTACCAAATAATTAATACCAAAAAGATCCATCAATAACTGTCACGCAAACACGGGTAAAACGAATTAAATCGAAGTTCCGTCCTAAATTCTACATTTAACAACACATCCGTCTTTTCCCGTAGCCATTCCGGCGCGAGTAAATCTTTAAAATCTTACGGCGGGGTTTGCCCGAGAAATACGAAGGGGGCAGGGAAACCAAGAAGATTGATCGACCTGTTTATCGGATGACAATTTCAAAACGCAACCAAAAGAGATATTTCCTTTTACAGTCTGCGGACATATTGAAGAGTTTTCCTTGTTGTAATAAAAAAAAACGCCGCACTCTTAATTAATTCGGTTGTCGATGAAAATTTTTATGATAAATGAAAGGGGGTGACAATGTCAAAGGGCGATCAAAAAGTCATTAGTGCACGTCGCGTCTAAAGGCTTTGTTTCGCAAAAATAACTTCCCCAAAAGCTCTCAACCCTTCAACAAGCTAACAGCTATGTGAAAATTGTCCGAAAAGCACAATTACTTTTCAAGGATTTATTTTTATTTCTATTTACTATTCACAACCTGAACATGATAATTTGAATAAATGTTAAAAAAGTAACACTTTTCTTTCTTTCTTCGACTTCATTATAATTTGTTCGTTGTGAAGAAATATCGACGAACATAAAGCCAGTAATTAAAAGTCACTTCGTCGTTGCCAGGACATCCAATCAAGAAGAAAAAGGGGGAAGGAGAATTTCGACCCCCCCTTGGTGAGAGACGAGAATCAAATGACTTTGTTGGCTAGGACGACAGGACGCCACCGTCACCTCGAGGGGCCAAAACGAGTCCCCAACGTCGGAACACCCCGGAAGTGACAAGATTTTATGAATTTAATTAAATTGCGGCTTTGGGCGAAGTTCTAGATAAAAGTTTTACCCGCTCGACCGCGGAAAGATTGTAATTTCATCGATGGTTTTTCCACTTTGTTCTTTTTCACTCGATCTAAAAGATTTATTATTAATTTTCTCTCTTATATAATTTCTATTAATTATAAGTCTATAATGTCATCATAAAACTAATTAAATTTACTTAATTTTGTGTTATATACGGTGTGTCCCTGGATCGAGTTATAAAAAGGAAAAAAAATTATTACTGATTTTTCAAATTTATGTCAGCATAAATTATGCATCGGATATGTTCAAACCACTAATTCTTATGAATTTAGTCTCTAAAAGTAGAAATGAGCAATTTTCATAAATTAAAAATTTTTAAATTTTTACTTTTTAATAAACGTTACAACTTATGTTGGTGAAAAGTATACGGACAAATTAAAATATGGCTAAATAATCGAAGAAAATGTTTTTAATATAAATTTATGTAATAACACACTATGTAAGTAATAAATAATAAATATTATTTATTTGTAAGTGAACATATTTTAAGACTAAAGATAACTAAAGTGCGGATTTCTAGCGATTATGCTATATGTAATTTTTTATGGTAGAGCAATTTTAACCATATACATATAAACACGAATTACAATAAATTAATGCTCCTGCTTAATTTTTTTATGCAATTTGGTCCGTTTTCAGTTTTAATGCATATATTTCCTGTAGTAATATTTTATACATTTTTTAACCGTTGATAGCATATTTTTCGTAAATTATCTACTTTTACTCCGTTATGTGACCATTTAATCCTCATTTATTTCTTTCTAAAAAATCTGATTATATTACCCATCACAATAAGCGATTATTATTTTCTGTCAATATGTCTGAAGTTGCTTATTCGGGGAAGATATAAGAAAGAAAATTGGAAATAATTATGTATGGTATTGTGCACATGGCTCGATACATAGCTCATTTAATGTTTCGGATATTGAGTGAAGATTGCCTAACTAATGATTTTTTAAGGGATGTAAGCAGATGATACGAATAACATTCTTTTTGCCAAGTCCCGTTGCAAGTAAACAAATATATAAATGCTACAAGATGAGGCACATGGCTAAATGATGTCTGCTATTATGCTGACCATTTTGCCTGTTTTAAGGAAATTATATTGGAGTTTCCAGAATCTCATTCCAAAGCAATTGAAAAGTGTCAAGATATTGTAAGAAAGGAAAGGTGAAACAAACTTTAGCATTTATTAAAACAAACTATGATTTTGTGAGCATAGTTATCACAGAACTCAAAATCAAGAAACACTCTAGTCGAAGCTATGTAAGAAGCTAGATTTCAAATGTACGCTTCGGGACAAATATTTTAAATAAATTAACTGAAGTTTTAATAAAAATACAGGATATAAAATTTTATATCAAGTAGCAAATATTAATCAAGAAAATTTTGTTGAAGATCTTGCTATAAATGCCACCATTATCCCTAAATTTAAATATGGAATTTTCTGAAGAATGGGATTTTCTGTTAATAATTTAGAAAAACAATTAATTATGGGTTGTTCAGTAACAAGTAGTATTTTTAAATTTTTATTTTTAGTATTTTTCATTTTTAATGCTTCTTTTATTTTTTTTAGTATATTAATAAAAAAATAAAACCATTTTGTGTCTTCACTTTCATACTTTTTAAAAATATAATGCCGTTTAGTAAGCTTAGTCTCAAAAACTTTTGAGCTATTTTAAGCGCATATTTTCAGTTTTCATTGCTTTTAAATCCGGTCTAAATCTTTTTACAAGTTAATTTCATTGTTAATTTTATGAAATGCCACAAATTTAGGATGGGATTGGTTTTAAATTTATTCTTAGATAAGTGCACACTTTTCTTTATAACTCACAAATAAGTTCATCAAGATATCTTAAAAATTCGAATCTTTAAGATTTTTGGAAAACGATTAAGAGCGTTCTTAATTTTATAAAATGCTACAAATTTTGGTTGAGTTCAAAACTCGATATCTTAAAAACGAATTGAGATGTTCACGTATGCATTTGTTCGTGAAAAAGTGCATAACTTTCTTAATTAATCATAAAAATCTTATGAAGCTATCTTAAGTATTCGATATTTTATGATTTTTCAAAAATGATTGAGAGTGGTTTTAATTTTATGAAATGTTACAAATGCAAGTTGAGTCAAAACTTTATATCTCATCAAAAAACAATTGAGATTCATGCATTCATGAATTCATGCATGGAATTGTTCATGGAAAGGTGCATACTTTCCTTAATAATAAATGACATTCAAATTTTGAAGAAAATTATATTTATTTGTTCTCGACTATCGGGTTTCGAAGCAGTTGATTCGTTTTCAGGTTGTACGCTACAAAGAAACATGTATAAGACAATGAATTTTCTTAATTTTACAGAAACGTAGAATATTAAAAATAAAACTTAAAAATAAACCTTAAACTAAATTTTAATTAAGAATCAATTAAATTAAAAAACATTTACCGTCAAAAATCTTCTAAAGCTGTCTACTTATACATATATAAGAACATCGGATAATATCCAAACGTATAACAATGGAAAATTTCATAACTTCAACTTCGTTAATAAATCCGAAAAAAAACATGCATTCCTTTATAAATCAAAAGAATTCATCAAGCTATCTTAAGAATTCGATTTTCTATGACTTCAAAAATGATTAAGGAAATTTTTAATTTTATGAAATTCTACAAATTCAAGTTGAGTCAAAACTTGATATCTCAAAAACGATTTGAAATTTGAGAACGCATGGTGCTTTGTTTTGTTAGGGAAGTGCATACTTTCCTTTATAAAAAATAATATATGTGGTTTGGTTTTCGTGTAGAATCTTTAACAACTTTACACGAAATATCGAATCTTTACAAAATACCTCAAAAACGAATTGGTATACTCATTTCCATTAAAATCATCAAGTTATGTTAAGAATTCGATTTATTACGATTTTTCAAAAATGGTTAATAAAATTTTTAATTTTATGAAATGTTATAAATTTCGGTTGAGTGAAAACTTGATAACTCAAAAACGAATTGAAATACTGACGTATGGATTTATTCTGGGAGAAAAACAAACATTTCTTTATAAATCACAAAAATATTCACCAAGCTACCTTAAGGATTCGATTTTTTAAGATTTTTCAAAAAATATTAAGATTTTTTTTTATTTTATGAAATGGTACAAATTTAGGTTGAGTCAAAGCTATTTATCTCAAAAACGGATTGAGATAATTACGCGTGGATTTGTTCTCCGAGAAAAGCACACTTTCCTTTGTAAATCAGAAAATAAATCATGAAGCTATCTTAGGAATTCATTAAGATATCTTAAAAATTCGATTTTCTAAGATTTTTCAGAACATTGTTAATTTTATGATATGCAACAAATTTAGGATGAGTTTGAAACTTGATACATATCTCAAAATCGAACTGAGATATTCACGGATGGATTTGTTCTCGGAAAAGCGCATACTTTCTTTTATAAATCATAAAAACTCATCAACATACATTAAGAATTAATTATTTTACGATTTTTCAAATCCGATTAAGAGAATATTTAATTTTATGAAATGCCACAAATTTAGGATGAATTCAAAAAATCCACAATATCTCAAAAAGATTTCAATGTTCTCGGCACAAAATTCCGTATGAGCACGAAATGAACTTTTTATACAATGTTTTGGGAACATATCTCTTATGTAAAAAAGCGAATTTGGTGTATTAGTTTTAAGAGAAAATTTGTGACGCATTTTATATATTTCGTAACCCAAGTTTGGGTCGCGACCCATAGGTTGAGAAACACTATTCTAGATATAAAACGGAACTGAACCCAACCCAACCTAGCTTCAGAACTAATACTAGATCTAGAACTAGAAATGTTAGGGTTTAGGCGTAGATTGCTTAAGACGGCTAAACCTTAATGTTTCTGGTTCTAAGTCTAGTATTAGCTCTGAAGCTGGGCTGTAGGTCTAGTATTAGTTATTCTTAGTTTCAAAAAAATTTAAAACAATAGATGAGGTAAATAAGAATTAAAGCTAGAACTAACACTAGACCTAGATCTAGTAATATTCAAATTAGCCGTGCGTCTGAGAACTTGAATAAATTTTCAATTTAGAAAGAAGTCCAATTCTCACATAAAAATGGGAATAATTAATCAACTTCTTTAATTATAGTATGAAATTCGTGTGATTTAGTAATTTGAACATCGATCCATCTACAAAGAAGGAAACATTCTTTGTAGATGGATCGGACAACATATTGTAATGTTTTTATGTCATTATATATTTCAAAGCTGGATCGATTAATGTTATTTTCAGCTAAGATGCTTCATTATTCCAGCACTCAACTTATTTTCATTTAATGGAACCCTGCACAACTGCATATCTTGTTTATTATTATAAGATTTCATGTTGCAGGTGACGTATATTATATAATATGGTTCAAATAATATTAAGAATTATAAATGCAAATTATCACTCACCGTCAGAATAGCTTCAAATAATTGATTTCGTAAAGTAACATTAATAACAAAGAATCTTCATTTAAAAAACACATGTGTTACATAAATTAATTAAAACATTTACAGTTAAAACCTTTCTACTTCCTCCAAAGAAAAATTTTTTAAAAATACAAGCACGTGCGCGTGATAAATATATTGCGACATTGGAGGATTTAAAAATACTGCAACTAAAAAATTTACTACAACTAAGGAGTTTTTAATTTTGATACTATTTCAATCATATTATATAATATACCCAACTTGCAACATGGAATCGTGTAATAATAATCAAGATAACACTTCATTTTTAATGCATGGTTATAAAAAAGTGAAGAAAGTCAAACTTAAGACAACGAAGAATCATAAAAAAACCTTCAACAGAAAACCAAAGATTATATCATTAAGAAGATAATGCGGGAAGAGAAACAACGACACTTTAGGGCACTAAACTGAATATATGAAAAATTAGCTAAATACTATAGATAACTAAAAGAACAATTGCATTTTTTAGAAATTGAGAACTTAACACTAAGTTGAAAGCAACTAAATGAAAGCACCTGCCATTCTCATCAAAAAGGATGACAAAAAGGATGATGATTAAGAAGAATGCCATTCATATATTGAAAGAAAATAATCCTCCATACACGACAAACCAATTCAATTTAAAAACCTTACTACTATTTCCTTTAATAAAGAAGAATCTAACCTACTGAACAAGGGTTGTAAATACGCACTTCGACCTAAAACAAGCTTATCATTAAACACCATAGTTTTAGAAGTTGCCACTAGAAATCTTCCAGAACATTATTTCATCAGGAAAGAACTCATCTCATTTATATCAGGGAAATCTGATAAAAAAAACAACAACATAATAAGAGACAACAACGGGAAAGGAATGTTATTAAATCCATACGTAATAAACTCAGGACAGTCATAAAGGAAAGAGTACATAAGTAAAACTGGTGATTTTATGTCAAGTAATAATTTTATTAAACTCAAACTAGAGCATATTATTAGAAAGCCTAGAGACATAATTAACAAATGTAAAAAAAACTTTAAATGAATTTACACTTGTTTTAAAAAATTCTGATAAAAAAATTTCCAATCCACATTCTTCATACATATGAACCCTAGAATTTCTCCTCTACATTTTCTACCAAAACTATACAGGGACTTACCAATCAGACCTATTACATCGTACAAAGACTTACCTACCAATAAACTAACTAAATTTTTGCTAACCATCTTTAAAATAGTTGGTTTCACACCAACTTATTTCATAAACAACACTAAGAAATTTATCAGTAAAACTAAGAACTTATTCCAATTGACCTTACCCTTAAATTATGTTCCGAATTCTTCTCCAAATTTCTCCAAAATTTCGTGAAATCTCCGATGGGCTACCAATGGGTATACCAATGGGTATTGAGATATATTGTATGGGTATACAATATATCTCAACCATATGGAAAAAGGAATATATCATTAGTGATCTTAATCCACATAGAAAGCATATTTATAAATGGATAGATTATGTCGATGATGTCGTTTGCCTCTACAAAAGAAACGACAGTGATGTTTAGTTATTTTTACAATACTTAAATAACTTGCATAATAAACTTCAATACCCAGTTACGAGAAACGAAAGCAAAATAGAAAAGCATAAGATGTTTAACTTTTTAAATCCCTGTATTAAAAATTTACTATTATCGCCTACTATATCACATAAATCTTGCTAAGCAAAACAATTTTCCACCCAAAATCATCAGTAAATACATCATTGATGGTATACAATTAAAAAATGATCTTCTCTATACCACCAAAACAAGAAATGCGACTCACTGACCTATACCTTTCACTCCTATGATATAACTTCCCAAGCAAGACATGGACCTTGTTAAATCCACTCTCAATTCATAAAAACAATAATGCAAGTATTACAGAAAAATCTGGAATTTACTCAGTAGTTGTAATAATTGCAATGACATATATACATATAGGTTAGACAGGGTGAAAATTATGGACACGGCTGCATGAACATAAATTCAAATCTCAATCAAATATATAAACATAAATTGGAAACGAGACACCAAATTAATTATAAGGATGCCAAACTGATATATGTATGTCAGAAAGGTTTTAAAATGGATCTTTTGGAGATATATGAAATAACTAAATGTATAAAAAAAATTATACCCTTCTAAATGATCAACTAGAAAGCAATTGTAGGCCTTTGTTCTCATATATTAAGATTAATTAGTTTAAAAAAACTTGATATGTTTCGATATATTAAAGATAATTATTATGTGAAAATCTTCCAAAATTCATGTGATCAAAATTCACTATCAGCATTATTATTCAATATGGATATTGCACTGAAAGAATGGAGCACCCATAGCTGGGAATTAATTTAATCGATGCAGCTTTTTGATAGAGATACATAGATTTTTCGTGCCCGCACTATTGATTCACCCTGTGTATAAATATCTATAAAGCCGAAAATTTATCATACTTAAAATGTTTGTTGTTTATTTACACCACCGTTAAAGACGAGCGTCAATCTTACCCGGAAAGTGGTGGTGTTTTTATGTTTAAAAGCGGTATCAATCAAGATATTACGTGACGGGGGCTCGTTTCTGAGAAAGCTTTAGTTCCACCCGAAATGCTATTACCGAATAAAAGTAAAAAATCTCGTCTTCAAATTTTGTAAAACACCTTCATCCCGTCTTCCTTTTCGCCGGAAGGGGGGAAATGTTCTTAATGAACATTATCGGACTTGAAAAGGTTGTCGTCTTAAATATGTATTAAGGTGAGAAACAAGGGTGAGAACGCGTTGGGTTACGAACTGCGTTGCTCATCTTGTTATGTGATAATTAAGTTACGTATTCTAGAACACGTATTGGGGAACGGTGTTCTAATTACGTTTGAATGTACAAGTTTTACATCCATTTACAAAATTTTCCCCTTCTTAGAGATAATTTTAACATGACGGTAAAGAATAAAAGGATTATGTAGTCAAGGAGAAAGTCGTTTAATTTAATCAATTGACCTTTGTACTTATCTTAAAACAAAGTGGATTTTAGTTTTGCATACGATTTGAGTTGACCTAAGAGATAGAATTATTCTGCAGAGCCGAAGAGATACATAGCCCAGGTGCTTCCAACCTTGGGTAAGTTAATTCGTAACTTTGCATACTAATTCCCGTCCTGGTCCAATCTAAAATTCGTCTTCACTCGGAACGATGACTTATCTCGAAGGGTGACAAGTCTACCGGATTACTTCTCCCTAACGTTAGATATTAAACTTGCAAAGTAATCATTGAGATGAACATTAAGATGTAATTGTAAAATATTGAATTATTAAAAATATTGTATTAAGTTTTATTTTTCAAAAGTATAAAAAAATAATCACAACAATAAACGGATTACATGCAGATTAGTAAGAAAATTATTTTTTACATAAATTGATAACCCACAATTTCTGCATGGTATAGTTCGTTATTTGTCTTTTTAGCGTGGGCATTTTCACCTTTTACTCATTTTCAAAGGTTTTTTCTCTAACGAAATTTATATCTTTCTATATTCCCACAATAGCCTTGGGAAATGCTTGTTTGCCACCCTCCTTTCTATTTCCGGTGTAACTAACTGGCACGTTAGAGTTTTTGTAAAGTTATATCGGTGTTCTTTTTCATTGTTACCTCAACTGTCTATAAAACAAAAGCGTTGATAAAGAAAACATTTTGGACGGAATAAAATATAGTTATTAGTTATCGCTTCATCTAATTTCTAGATATTAATTATCACAACTTATTATCATTTTATAATAAATAAAATACTAATGATTTTGCACTTCAAATGGATCTTTATTTTATTTTCTCTTTACTGGTTTCGCCACATTTTATACGGCATCATTAGGAAAATACCTATAGGTATAGATACAAATATTTGATAAATTTTAAAAGCTTAAATTAAACAAGTTAAATTATTCATCGAAACTCGAAATCAGACTAAAATGTAACAAAATTTTATAATAACTTACGTCAGAATTCACAAAAGAACCGTATCTTAAAATATAAATCAAACATTTATGCCATATAGTTTATCCATCAATCGAAAAATTAATAAAAATCTCTGGAGAAACAATTGAGAGAAACACTGTTTTCATCACACTCTTACCTGCACCCCACCCCGTAAACCTCCAGACAGACGAGGACTTCAAGACAGGATGTCATCTTGAGGTCGCACTGATCTCGCTCTCATGCATATCCTCCCATTCTCCTCCCACCAACATCATTAATATCCTATCCTCTACCCATGTCCTTTCTTCATTCCTCTCCAAACCACTACAGTTTCACACAATTTAGTATTTTATTTAATTTCTCGATTTTCTCTTTATGGAGCTGTAGAAATCGTTCATAGCAGGTTTATTTGATCCTTCAGTAATACTGGCACTATAATGAATCGATAATACAACTACAATAGTTTTTTCTATTGTTGGTACGTATAGTATATTAATCTACAGGAGGGCTGTTTCTTAAAAAACGTCCATTTAACCAACTCCACGCTAATTGTTTCCTTCAGTTTTTCAACTAAATTTACATGGATAGGTCTGTGGAATGAAGAGATCAACTAACATCATCAAATCAGAAACAACACGTACAATTAAAACAACTGAGGGAAGTAATTCGTGTGGATGTTGGATTGAATCGACAAAGCAATATTGGAGAGAGCTGAAGCTATCTTAAGAGAGGAATGCAACCCTGAAAACGACCGATATCAGAAATATATTGTTTCTAAGCATTAACTTGGTAAAATGGTATACTCACTTGAGTATTATACCGTAAATAAAATTCTTTTCTAAAGTACATGTTATCGTCGATATATTATACATTCTGACAAACCTTAAATTTTCGACAAAATGTTCTTTAAGAACTTCATAGTCTGGAAATTCTATACCAATAGCAACTTGACTTCGGAAAGGATATGTACATGGTAAGATGGTAAGCTTGCAAAAATGTGTTTGTTAAACTTTTCTAAAGAACCATTTACTATAACTATAATGAGTCTTTGTACATTTGCTTTTAATGAATGGATTGTTCCTTTCATTTTAAAATAAGAAAATTCAAAGTCCGTGGTTTTTCAATATGTTCCACGTGTGTTCGGGGTCACGTGAAGGTAAAACTGGAGAGCGTGACGCTGGTTATGTTATTGCTGATGAATTTAAAGAAGCAGTTGAAGCTGGTTTTTCTAGTGAAGGCGAAGTTGAATGAGCGATAGAATCTAGGAATTGCGGCGAATGTATTGGTATATTCGGAGAAGGATTTGTTGGATAATGTGAAAACCTTATCTCAGTTAGAGTCTGATACCACCTAAAAGAAGAAAATAGGATATTTTTCTGGTGATCATTTCTATTGATTTTAAATTCCAAAAACAGCAGAAGAATGGTCTTCAACTGGAAGGGGATTGCATCATCGTTGGAACATTCCTGGTTGTTGCGATGCATTTATGTTTGCCATCCCACAACCTCAACATAGTAGGCATAATTATATAGCATAATTACAAAGGCTATTTTAGGAACTTTTTAGGAAGAGCTGGTCATTGGAGTCCCCATCTGAGGTCTAGATATATTGAACACCTTGAGGTTCGGGGGCCACAACTATACCCAGGCAGCAAAACAACGAAGAACCAGTTATAAAAACTACTTTTTGGTAAAAGGGGCAGCATTAAATAACATGTTAGTCTTAATTAAAAAAAAAAAATTTTCTGCCTAATACAGCTCTAAAATTTAAACGTACAACGTTCATTCCACTTTCTTTTAGTGCGAAACGGTCATTATTTTTCATTTAGTGCCATTTTTTGAGTGTGATCGGATTTTTGGTTACCACAATAAGAGTACATTTCAAATACATATCCTCCTTTCCGAGTACCTCCTATTTACTTAAAAGATATCAAAGAGAAAGATAGGTTTTTATTATAACAAATGGAGACAACATTGGTTTTAAATTGATATGAATTAGGAATTCTTTCGAGATATTAACCACCAAAATTTCTCTATTGACTCAAAAGTTATGGAATATCAAGTATTAGAGTCGACATTGCCAATTTCAAATTCATACAAGCTTTGTTTTAGGATATTAATCATGAAAATATCTTCGTTTACTTAAAAGATATCAAAGAGAGGTAAGATTTGATTTTAGCAAATGGAACCTGTACTAAGAAGCAGATTTGAGAGATTCTAAAAATTTGCTTAATATGCGCAATATTGGCTTAAATTGATATAAATTAAATATTCTTCCGAGATATTAACCATCAAAATTTCTCTATTGACTCAACAGTTATGAAGTATAAAGTATTCGAGTCGACTTTACCAATTTCAAGTTCATACAAATACCCACATTCCAAAAATACTAGACGTTGTAATGAAATCTGCTAGTTTGGAGTGAAATTCTTCTTTATTAAGCTAGTAGTAAGATAGTAGTCATGAATTTTCATACACATTCATCATTTTCATTCAAACTATTTAGTTTGAATCGCTCAAAAGATATTAACGAGATAGATACACTTTAATTGTAACGAATGGAATCTCTACTAAGTTGCAGGTTGGAAAGATTCTAAGAATTTGCTTAATGTGCACAATATTGGCTTTAAATTGATGTAAATAGGAGATTCTTTTGAGTTATTCTTTTGATTATTGAGAATGTTATGCAATATAAAGTATTCAAGTAGATTTTGTCAAATTCAAGTTCATCCCAACACCCATATTTCAAAAATTCTGGACTTTAACCAACCCGCCTATGGTGGTAATACCGTATAATAATAATGGGAAAAAGAATAATATCAAGTTTTTGAAATATAGCTCATCTCTATACTAAACCCATGGTGTTACGAGGCCTGCTTTATCGGGTTTTTGTTTCACTCGTGCATAGTACCCATGTATTTATGTCTTAGTTTACGACTCTCCTTTTACTACTAAAATAGGTGTTTAATATCTTCTTACAGATATAACTTCTATGCGCTGTGCATCGCGACGAGTCGCCCATTGCTATCTTTTAAAATTAATAATTATGGAGATAGATTGCTTATCATCTATCATCTATATGTCTCATTCTCCACATCCTCCCTCGCAAATCGTATATATTCCGTAGCATTTACCAGTGTCACCCGTCCAGTTCCTCGGCCTGATATCTAGTTTGCTCTTTACAGTGAGAGGTCATCAGACCCCCGCCAAACTCCCAACCTGGTGACCAAGTCCCTTTTTTATAACCCTAGGGACACGATGGCTGAGTTATATCCCCAGTCGCTTCTACCACTCGTATGGGTACGTTGGGACTATTCTTCAATCTCGGTCACCACACCAGAAGTATTTAGTCTTCCGCAATTTAGCAATATGGTATAAATATGTGTTGGGTTTATCTAAACTCATTAAAATGTCAACACTTTTTTACTTGATTGTTGAGACCACTAAACAATGATATGTATTTTCTTACTGCAGCATATTCTTTTTTCCACGAGATTTCATTATGCGTCTTTGTTTTTGCAGTTTCATTCGTTTAATTTTGAACAACTATTGCCACAATAACATATTCTGACAGGTAGCATCCAATAGGTAAAAGAAGAGTAAAGACTTAATGGGTCATGCCTAGTTAAAACGTCAGAAAATCGTCAGAAAAAAGTGATTTTTCAAAAATTTGTTTTGCGTTAAGGTTTAAGACTTCTTAATAATCGGGTTTATGTGTGAGAATAAATGTATTTTCAGGAATGTAATGGAATTGTTTTGAAGAAAAATATGAATAAGTACATAAGTAAAGACCATTCTTGTGAAGGCCAGTTTGAAAAACGGCTTTTGCGGTGACCACTGCTGCTCTAACATAGATCATCTGAAATTAAAATGAAAAAATAATTGTGTTATATATAAATACATCCAGTGCGTGAACGAAGGATTTTTCGTTTCAATATATATAAATATTCATTGTTGACGAAATGGCGGACGTTGAAAGTGAAAATCTCGATATTTGATGTAAATAGCGGTCGTTTTCTGTTAATAAAAAGAAAAGTATGCATCCTAAATCAAATTCCTTCGTTCAAGCACTAGCTTATTATATGTAAAATAAACGTGCAAAATTGGAAATAGATCGATACATTTGTAGTCAAGATGTGTTGGTCGCCGTTTATGAAAATGCAGTTTTGAGATAATCGCGTTTAAAGTTTCAAGAGAGATTTGCACTTAAATAAGATGTTTTTGCTATCTTACGTCTTGGTCATCTATTCCAACGCCATATATTAGAGCTTCTGAAGAGGTTGAAGCTTCCAAAATATCGAGCTGTTGCTGTCGACGGAGCATTCTTCCTTCTCTAGAGGCCCCTGGCGCGCGATGTTCGGATGTTTCGATGCGAATTTCATCTTCTGTCATCTTCTGAATTTCACCAGCAGTAAAGCTTCTGAACCTTCGTTGAAAACGTAGGCAGAACTATGCACAAGTTCAACTGTCGTCAATCCACTTGGAATTATTTTAGGAGATATTTTCCAAATTAGTTGGTTGTAACTCTCATTGTTATTTTGATTGAAACCACCAACACATCTTGATAATAACTCTTTGCTAAGATTCTAGTATATTGGTTCAATAGTATCCAAAACATATTGAGCGAAACTGCCAGGCACACCACGACTCTGTGCCGGTTGTTTGGTATCATGTTGCGATTGTTCATCTATGGAACTATAATGGTGATATGTAGACTCTATAGCCGCTCTCAGCCACTCTCTCTCTTTCTCCACTCTGTTACCACAAAAATTAGTTATTAGTGGGGAAGGAAACATTTGCAACAGAATAATATGATTTACCCCCCTCCCCCCACTTATTGTGAGTGGCAAAGTGTCTTAGTGTATAGTAGGACTCCACTGAGGACCAGTAGAGCTGGTAAATGGTGTCATTTTGTTGCCAAAGTTCCGTACCCTAGTTATTAAACAACGGAACGTACTTTCAACACCTGTAACTTCCATTTTCCACTGCCATTTTCCATGGAATCGACATACAAATTTCAGGAAATATTCTTCATAAGTTGTATTTATAGAAACTCTTGCAACCCAAAAATTGATTTTTTTTTCTAAATTCGTAGCTTTAATGACCCCTTAAGTCAAAAGGAGTTAATGAAGTTGATCATCTTCTAAAAATCTATATAAAGACAGCTGAACAGTTATTAAAAAATGAGCTTTGTATAAATAACTCATGTTTTAAAATTTTGTTTTTATTGTTTTATTTAAGCGACTCAATCTTGAGGATAATTATGATACATCAGCTGTTAGTATCTTATAAGTATCATCAACTTAATTAAAAACAACAAAAGAAACTTAAGAGGGGTAAAATCAAGGGTTTTTGAATTATATCTTTATGTCGTCGACGTTTTAAATCTCATACATAGAGGGAAAAACTTGTTCTAAGTGCAAACAACTGGAAACGGTGAAAAATGCGAAGGGTTTCCGACGTTCCCTCCGCATTTCGAGCTAATGAAAGCGCCATCCAGCTCGGGGTAGAAGTGTTGCTCGGTGACAAATAGAGAATAGCCGGCGCCTCCAAAGTCGGCAATAAATTCCGATCTCGCGCTCCACGGATCACGGAATGCACCAACCGGGACCTCAACATTCCACCATCCAGTGCACTTTCCGTGCGATTTGTTTACGGAGAAATCGACAGATTGATATTAATGGTGTTGTAAAGTGGGACAAATTAATGACCTATATGCAATGAATCAACTTCTAATTTGTTTGAAAGAATGAACTTTAGATTTAACTCAAATTGACTTAATTTTTGCTTTTATAGTTTTCACCCTTTGTTCAAAGATTTATAGAAGTGATATAAAATAGATGGTTTGGATATAATAGTCACGTCCGTTGGGACGTCCTGGCGTCGTCTCTTCTAATTATCAACGTGGGACGTCAATCAAAATTACTCAGCTATTCATACGGTTGCCCTTTGGATTCCACTAGGACCCAGACAGTATTATATTTTAATTAGTGCCATTTATTCCACGAGTATCATCAGGCGACTATTAAAGTCCATAAATCATATCAAGTGAATCTAGATTGAGATGAGAAATTTAATTAATATTTTTTTTGGAGAGGAAAGTGTCCGAGTTGGACGATCAGCAATTTTACAGTGTCCGAATTATCTGACGGTTCGAGTGCAATATTGCGATCGGGGGGTATAAAAACATCGGTCAGTTGCCCGTTATCGCCAATTAAAATGGTAATTAATAAATAGCCTCGCGCGTTGTGATTACGCGATAAACAATGCCCCCCGCGAGTGATTATGGGTGGTAATTAATTGCAATCTACAAAATCAATAGGGATACTGTTAGCCCGAAAATTGTATGGAATTACTCTGGAAACTCGTTTATTTTTATAAACGTTCCGCGAAACAATCACTGCAATAACAATCTCTCTAATTGCCCGCGAATTTAACCGTCGTCGAGAAGTTTTCGCGTTGCAAAAACTTTTGGCACTACTGCGGTGGACGGAGTTTAATAGCCGCGATACAACCCCCTGATGCCGTCTGCGTTTCGACCTTCTAATTCGCCTCAGAAACTTCGCTTAAAAATTATCATTTTCGTTATCTCTTGCCACCGTAATTACGCCGTTAAAACGGCAATTATCATTCCGCCAACTTGGAGAACGAAAATTGAACCTTAAAAACTTTTTCGAAACTATACCCACAAAGTTTTTATAATATATTTCAGTATACGATTTTTACTGTACTGTTATCTGAAATGAGTTTTTGTCTTCATTTAATAGACAAATTATATATAGTAATCTTATGAAAATCTCTCTTTTTTAATTCTCTTCATATTTATGACAATTGTACTTCTATTCTATTACACTTAGAATAACATGAGGAGACTTTGGGTTTGAATCAGGCTGAACATATCTATTATAAAGAAGAAAAGCTTTACAGGAAAATTAACAAGAATATTAAATCTCAGAAAAATTATAAGCCAAGGTATTACTGTACATGATAAAAATATAATAAACATTCAAAAATATTTGTTGTATTCAGGTAATCGTGATGTAAATTACGATATAATATTTTATGTTTTATTATTTGATGCATAACATAGCATTGACCTAACAATTTTGTTTACGCTTGGCTCTACATTACTTGTCACCACACGCAAAATTGCTCATTCCAGACGATTTTGATGTTTTATTTTATTAGGTTTCATCGCTGAAACCGTTTGCTCACATCTATCCAAATCAGTTTAAGCATTTCTTAATACATTTATTAACAACTCTTTATAAGCGTCAACAAAATGACGACGCAACGATAAAAGTTGAATAAATTTTGCCTTTATTAAACTTGTTTCTTAAATTTTCATCATGTCTATCATTTTCACTGTATTGATTCCGATGCCTTTTCTGGTGAAATGTTGAAAGAATTGCTGAAAATGTCCAATAGAGGTTAAACTATTTTCAAACTATCATTAAAACCTTGTATGAAAATTTTTTTTTCAACATAAACGATATTGACATCAGTTTTATTGAATTTCGCCATTATTTTTTTGCAGTTCCAAGCTGTATTTGGCTGAACTAAGTAGTGTACACAAAAGACTCAACTTGCATTGAAATGACGACAGAAGAGTATAACTACGAAATCAATTGATCTTTTCTTGTAGTCCTTTTTCTTTTCTGCCAGAAATATTCTGATTTTTGCAATCAAATTATAAGGTGCTCCAGTCCCAAGTCACCTTACTTTAGTGTAAACTAGATCACCATATTGTCGGTTTAAGATGCAATTGGCATATCTCCAAAATTGAAAATTATTCACGAGGTTCAAAAAACGTCTCAGAAAATGGTAACATATTGTAACCAGGAGATAGGCCAGTTTAGAGTTGTGTTTGGTGGTTGCAGTTTTGATATTTTGGGAGTTTGCGTGTTTCAGTCGGTGTTCATAATTTTTCTATACGTAACCAATTTAAAATGTCGTTTTGAGATAAAAGTGAGGTTCAGCCGTTTGCATCTTAACCCGACGGTATTCCGATATATTCGCTTACAATATCCTCGAGAAATTGTTTGAATTGTCGATGATTGAGACCTCGTCATTTTAGAAAGATTACAGCAGGTACTACAACATTCAGCACATTTTCCAATCCTAATAATTTTAAGGATGAAATTATATTAATTCCTTAATATCTATGTTTTTAGTTTTGCTTAGTCTTTTAACGTACTTATTATTCAAATTTACTTCAAACCATTGAAGGTATTAAGTTCGAGAAAATTTCGTTAAATACAAATCGATTATAGAACATTTTCCAGAAGAGCTTTGAGTATGTATCTTCCCTTGGATTAATTTATCCAAGAAGTCATACTAATTAGTTCTTCACTCTCTCCAATATTTTGTCTTACAACTTGTAGAAGCATGAAGATTTGAGCAGTGAAACTTATCTACTCTACCTGCATCTACTATATCTGTAGATTCGTCGAGTATAATAGAAAAAGTACTCAAAACTTGTCGATTTCGTAGTTAATTACTCTTATATATTAGCTGCTAATGTGTTATTTGCATCGTTTGAACACTACTTTTATAATTTTCCAACAATTTTTAAAATTCATTGGCGGGCCCACGTAAATATTTAATCTGTCTTATTTATACGCCTTCTATCTATTATATACCAGTGATTTTCATGAAATATATCATAATATAATATACATTTTGCCGATTATACTGCTATACTAGGAGTACATATGGCATGAATTAGGTAACTTAAAACTCATCCAACTACCCCAAAACAGAGTATTAAGGAGGTTTCTCAATGTAACTTAAAATAGTGACATCCAAAATGAATTAAAAACGGTCAATCAGCTCTTTCACTAACGATCCTAATTTTTTCATCATGTTAATATTGAAGATATGAGTCTATGATGATCAGAAGTCTCAATAGTTCAGTGTAAATCTGTTATTAGAAAAGAATGAAAAATATAGTTAAAATTGCCATGGCTATAATAAAATTCCCAGCCGTAGTAGATAAGCTTTGAAAAAATTTATTCTAAGGCGTAATCCAACGGAAATTAAACAAGCACGACAGAAATTATAATAAAATCGGAAGATTGCTAACGATAACAATATTGAGAGCAATAAATCTAAATCTGCCAATATTCAACAATACTCAATTATCAATTCAGATACGAAAAATTTAATGAAGATCATATAAAGAGTCCTTGCACGAATTCGATGCCAACAAGTAATTTGTCGAAACGTAATTTGAATTATGTATATCTTGGATATATAAGCACATTTCCAAAATAAATATCGCAATATTCTCTCAAGGTACATATTAAATATTTCCTAACGTTCTGGAAATGTTAAGTGAGAGAAAAAACAATAATGTATCTTGCTTTGTAATTTTCGCTCCCAGAATTTCTAGAAGATGGTCAAAATCTGTAGCTGTCATTCATAAAAAGCTATTGAGTTGGCAAGGATGTTCTGATTTTAATTTCAACAATTCTGTAACAAAAATTCCAATGACATATCTCCATAATATCTAATTCCTCGACCATATTTTTCTTTTTATCTCTTTTTGCATTAAGAACTTTAATACAATTAATTTAATGCGTCATTTTCGTATGACTGGTAAAGATGTATAAATGTATAGTAAGTCTGCTTTACGCTATTAATTTTTTCGACGCAATATTGTTGTTAGTGAACATATAATTGATACATCCAGTGACACATCCAACACTTTACAAGCAATAATTTCCACAACCAGTTTTAAAACTTTTAGTGGACAAACGTTTGAAAATTATTTCTGAAACTAGTGTCGCATTTTTGTTGCTAGTGGACATGTACTTTTCCAATTAGTATTGTGTATATGCATTAATATATAAAAAGAGACAGAAGCTATCGAAAAAAAGAGAAATAACTATAAGCCAGATATCATGTAATGTATGCATTAATGAAGAATAGAACACGTAATGGGAAATCGGAATTGATGCCATCATGGATTTCCATTGTAATCATACAGTGGAAATCCATGATGATAATAGACAGCGGTAAATATCTGATAGACTTTTATAATGTAAGCTGGTTCGAGGCCAGAAAATGTTATTTAGGCACAAATTAGTACAGAAGATAACATGCACAGCTCTGAGAGGGTGTATGGAGAACCAAATTAAAACTAAAGAGCGAAAAGATATTATAACGGATATCTGAGGGATTTATAAAAATTTCTAACAGAATACTCTAAAATGTTCAAAGAGTTCCAAAATAACAGATAAGAAACCTGCAAAATTCATGACTTTATTATAAAATATACTTGAAAACATGAAATGAAATAAAGCTATATTAATTTCTTTGGTGTTCTATGGATCGGATATTCCAAATAACGGGATTCCTGACGATTTATGAGTGGGATTGAAAACCGGTATGGTTCTGAAATACTGGAATTTAAATGTTATTATTTCCAAACTAATTACAAAAACTGGCATGTTTTGGTACCAGGTATAATAGGTTCACACAAATCAATCATTGCTAAAGAAACATGCACATTAGTTCACAGCACAAACCAACACAACTCAACTCAGCACAATTCAACCCAACTCAATCCAATGGTACTATTTAAGTGAGACTAATCTCTCATACTTAATACTCTCTTTCAAAATCTGCGCTCAGTTCTCTTCTTCTGTCAGCTCGCTAACTCACTAACACACTATTTTTACACAAACGATGTCACATTTGTACTTACAGCGATTACCGGTACAAAACCATAAGAAAGTATAAGAGGCTAACACTTGCCCAATAATTATTAAACAAGGTAATCTCAAATTGAAATTTTATAACTTTTGTCGGTTTTCCAACAATTGACAACACCTCATCATCCGGCACAGTATCTCAGAGCGCAACAGTACAGGTTAAGTCGGACTAATTTGCCCACTTAATCCCTCCAGAATTCGTTCTCTCAAGATATGCTGTAATATTCCCTAATCCTATTCTCACAGCCAACACCAATTCTCCTTTGGCCACAATGGTAAGCCACTTTAAACTTCTTTCTTTACTCACTCCCTTACTTCAAAATGTATTTTGCAAGACTCTTAGAAGGCAATCATATCCTTCTCTCTTGACTCTGAGTGTCCCTATTCCTGTTGCTTAATTACCCAAATAATTAATAATATAACCTAATACAAAACATCCTCACTCAGCCGTTTTCAGAATCAAATCTAACCCAATAGTACGACATAATTGGTACTATTTTTCAGTGCTAACTACAATATTGTACATAATTTAGTTGGAGCTTATCATATGGAAATACTTGGCGTTACAACCTATTTTAATTTGTATTTGAAGCAATAAATTTAAGTCGTTTGGTTTAAACCCAAGTACTTTTTACTTTTACGCATGATATTTCATCTATTGTTTCATTCTGGATGAGTTAAAAACATCAAACTAATATTGGTAAAGACTGATATTAGACTGATACAATCATAATATCAGCTGGAGAGATTTTAAAAAATTGGAACATTCAAAGTTTTCAAAAATTCAAAACCACAGACAATATTGATATACCAGATAATACAACTCAAGAACACAAAGGAAAAACTATATACTAAAAAAGGAAGTTATAAACAGAAAATTACTAATTTTATTTTGGTCATAAATAATAACTACTTGATAACATATCATGAACAAGAAGAATAAAAGAGGTATAACAATACAAAACATGCTTATTTACGTCTCTTGCTCCTTGCAAGTTTCACACATTTGTTCTTCTTTGTAGTATATTACAACGTTTAAAGCATTCTTTTAACTTTCCAACATTTTTTACAACTTGATGAAAAAATGCAGTATGTTAATATTTAGAATCTTCCCGGTGATCAACAGTTTTATGCAACTAATTAATATTTATTAAATACATGTTGATTAATCCCGTAATAACAGGCAGTGGTCACCCCACTAATTATGATTTAAATCAAATATATTTCATTTAACACATATAAATGACGTTATATAAATGATGTTTTATTGTTTAAAGTTCTTCCTGAAAACTCTTCTGTATTAAAGTCATCTTGGAACTTGTTACATTGTTACTATTGTAATTCTTTTTATATGAGTTTGTCGTGTATGCATGGAGGGTGGGGAAGGAGTGAATATTACATCGCTTTTAGACCTCAATGGGCCCTTTGATTGGCTTTGTGATAGAAAAGTGGTAATTTTTCTGTACTTAAATCTGTTTGTTCTTTTAAAGTGTTGTGTTCAAAGGCGATTCTTTGAACGTTTACTGAAAAATTCTTTGTTTCCTCTACGAACATTCATATCAGGTATTGGTAACTTTTTAGCAAATGTTGGCTTAGTTAATAACAAATTCTGCCAATTTTTCCCATTATTTTTTAATATATTTTGCTTATGGTTGTGTTTATGTGATGACGTTTTTATAATTTATGCGTTCTTATATATAAATTTTCTTTCACTTCATATTGGATCATCACATATTATATCAATCATATCAACTTGAGTCTTATAACTAAACTTCAACATCAGTACTCCCGCAAATATTCTAGCCTCGGCTGTTACTAATGAAGTTCTAACTTATAATGTTAGTAACTACTTCATCACTTGTAGAAACTAAAACCAAAAATCAGAAACTAGGAGTATTTTATAGGTTAACCACATTTCTATAGCAGCTTTTCTTGGCAAGAAAACAGGAGTTTTTCACTTAACTTCCAACTGTTATTACTTGCCCCAGGGACGTATAAAAAATCTGTGTACTTTACTCTGATTCATTCTATTGCGGTACCAAACTGCATTTAAATTAATGGGGGACTGTTGTAACAATTCCCTCGAATGTAACAAAATGGTGCTGTAACCCTTTGAAGCCACAATGAGCACACTGATTTCAAGTTCTATTTGATTAATTTTCGTACACGACTCTCATCTTTACAACGTGAAACGCAATGCGATATCGGGAAATTGAAACCGAGTCAATGTTTACATAAACGGACAGTTCGTGGATGTCAATATCGAACAATGGTTGGCTGTAAATGTCTGGTAAATGTATGCCCTTAGGGTACCAACCACCAACAGTGTTAGCTGAATGTCGATCATTTCATTAAAACCTAATCCGTTAGTGATGGAGCAGTGGAAAATTTAGAAACCTATTATACTAAATTGAAGCTACATTATTTCAGTAAAGTATCCATGTTGTACCTCTGATTGTACATAGTCACCTATCTAAATTAACATATTTACATAACTAAAGATATTGCGTACATTGAACGCCTCTTTGCGGGTTTTTACGATATCCAGATAAATATACCGGAAATATCCATTTTCGCTGCCTCGGCTGTAAAAAAAAGCCTTACCCAGCGCCGTACGTTTCTTTTTACGACGCTTTGAGACCGGAAAATTTGATTTTATTGCGGATAAAGCACGCACCCAGCGTGCTTGGTCTTAAATCAAACGGTTTATTGCGTTTTAAAGAGTAGAGTTGGGTAACTTAAAGCGCCGCGTGCGTATATTTTGAGGCCGAAGTTAGGTTTTTTCCTGCCTTTTACGACTGAACGGGTTTTCTTCACCAAGTTTTAGATTAACGACGCTAACAATATAGCATCATATAAAAAATTCGTTGATGGTTTTCGTTTGTGGTACCCCTTTTTGACTTTTCTCATTAATACCGACGAAGGTTCCTCTCGAATTAGCCCTCTTTAGTAAGATAACCGCGAGATGCGATCCGTCAAGTTGGTGGAGGAGCTAGTGGAGGGTTGAGAATCGGTATAATCACCTACTTTATATGCGCGGTGGTTTGTCGCGAGATACAGATCTTTGTCCCTTTTAACTGCGCCTTGGTTGTTACGGCGACACTTGATTTATTCCCTACCGTACGGACGTCCCTGAGTATAAACCATTGAAATTATAATGGGGAATTTGTAACCCTTATCTGTCCCATTTCGCCACTTGTTCTCCGTTGAAAAACTTATTGCTATCCTTTGGGACACTACAAATTCAACACATTACCTCCGAAACTTTTGTTCTGCTCTATAAAACTTATACGTAGCTCGTGTTTCCTACTATAAATCGTTATTAGTAGTACAATGTTTGGCTTGGAACCCTTCTGGTTCGCCACATTATCGAGTAACCGGCCAATTTCTCTATCACGGAATTAACTCCAAAACCCTATAGTAAATTAACACTATCCAACGTGTGTGTATCCAACGAGGGCTCGTATACGGTAATTTAACACTGTGGCGTTTAATTGCAGCGGAATGAGTGCGGTCCTGCATTCTACAGGGGTTGTATACAGGACGTACTAGGATTTAAACGATCAAATTTATAGATATAATATACACTCAAAACTATGATGGTAAACGTTTTGATCATTTTACAAATTTAAAATAAATCTGTTATTTTAATAACGAACAAATCTAAAATTCAGTAATATTACATTAGTTTTTTTTATTCGCGTAAAGTTGAAGCTGAGGTTTTTCTGATTCTTGTTACCTCCGTCGCCCCATTCACATCTATCTGCATAATGCATAAGTTATCGATATTGAAAATTTAGATTACGGCCGCGGAACGTGTGCGAACTTGATGCGGTTACATTTTATATAAGGACCAATCCGATTCGCGGGTTCGCAAAAGATTTCGTGCTTGTCGATATCGGCCGGCGGCGGTACTACACTATTCCAACGCGTTACCAATAAACTGCTTCCAATCAGTAGTTTGACAGGATGTTATATTTTCTATGGCCGCGCGGGCGGTTTATCCGGAAATATACGATATTTCATCCCTTTTATGCGATTCTCGGTTCGGTATTACCCTGTCTACTCGTTTTGATAGAGAGGTGTTCGATGTGGATTAATACTTGATGCATACAATTTTACTCAATGCGATAACATATTTATAAATAACAAAGTTCTATTGGGTTGAAATACATACATATTCAATCAGTCATAATTTTACATCCATCGTATTTTAAAATTTTATCTAAAAATACATTGAATTAAAACGTTAGCTCTAATTAAGTACGTTGGTTTTCAAAGATAAAGTATAAATACATTTATACTTTGAGACTAGAATTTAACTCCATGGTTAGGGATAAAACGGATATCCGGCAATTATCCGCTATCCGGTCTATAAGATAGGATAGAACCTAGATGATAGATATCCGGCCAAAGCCGGATATTAAGAACCTGTGTTTATTAAGTATGATGGCTTAATATTTACTCGTCGAATTAGCGTGACATTTGAATTTGACTAAACAAAATCGTTAGTTAACAACATTTTCAACTGTTTAGCTATTTTTTCAAACAACTTTTTCAAGATGTAATATCAAGTTTATTTTTTTTCAATAGCACGACTAATCAAAATGAATCTTATGAGATAATACATAAAGTTTTAATAATTTTTTAATAATAATAATTAATAGACATGAGTTCGCAAAAGCCTTCTTAACGAGATATAGAGCGTCAATATTTCATTAATGGAATGAACTAAATTCTTAAATCAAATTGGCTTGTTACAAAACATTGATTGGAGACACATTTTATAAAACTTTCCTGTCGCTTAATTTTAAATAAAATTTGAAGTTCTTTATCTTTTCAAACAGGAAGCCTATGTATATTAAAATGTGATGGTTACCATACTTAGTAACAAAATAAGATTAATAAATGCCTTCGGTGTTTTACATGACCATGGTGGAAAGAGAAGAACAGATTGACTATGCTATTGCAAAAATATATATTATACTGTTCTGTTTGTTGAATCGTCCCGGGATTTAATGAAAGGAATGATAGAACGGAGATCATTAAGAAGTCCGGAGACTTTAAAAGACCTAAATTGAGAAAAAAATAAAATATTCGGATTGATTTTCCTGTTGAATTGGGAGATAATTCTTTAAAAGCAATTTCTAGAATCTTTAAATGCACTTAATTTATTTTTGTTATGTTTCTATCATTCGCTATAAATTTATTTTATTAAATTGGATAAGTTCATAAGCACCGATTTTTGAAAATGCCACGAATGATGGCTCTCCAAAAAGAAAGCCTGAATTGAGTCTGAAAAGGTCTGAAAACAATCAAAATATCTTACATGCATAGGTATAAATATCTACGTAGTCTAAATATCTAAATATATACATACATGTAAATAGCTCTGGAAGTATTTCAAGCCTTCTAGATACAGAATCAAGTCTTACAAGGCAATGTCAAGTCTTCTGACATCATTTCGATCTTCTAGATGCAGTAGGACGCATTTAAAGCCCTTTGGAAGCATCTCAAGTCTTTTAGGTGTAATATCAAGTTTTCTAGAGGAAATACCATGTTTTCTGAAAACAGTCTCATTCCTCTGGAAGCATAAGGATGTCTTCTAGAAGCATTTCAAGCCTTCTAGAAGCAGTATCAAGTCTTCTCAAAGCATTGCAAGGTTTTTAGAAACGTTGCAAGTCATTTAGATGCAGTATCAAAACTTCTGAAAGCATTCCTAGTCTTTTGAAATGTTTCCAGAAGACTTCCAAAGCTTCTAGATGCAGTATTTAGTCTTCCACAGGCTATAGCAAATCTTCTGGAAACATTTCTATTCCTCGAGAAGCAGTAGGAAGTTTTTCGGAAGCATTTCAAGCTTGTTAGAAGCAATATCAAGTCTTCTAACATTTTTGAAACATTTTTGCTTCCGGGAATTGGACATTGTGTATATATGTATATGATATAAAACAGATGTAGTGGAAACCTGGGTTACTCATAATGACCAGACACATATACTGGATAACCGGTTAAAGTGGATGCCATATATACAGTGTCTGGCTTTTCTTAAAATCACTATCCATTCCATCACTAGTCATAATTCAATAACGTAATGCCAGATGTAATTTTATTTTATTTAAATACGATTTACCACGATAAAATATTGATATTTGTTTTAAATCTAGGTATTACTCAATCATATACTGTATACGTAATAATATTATAAAGAGTTATTTTTTAGATTGTTATTTTTTCTTTTTAATAAATGGATTTTTTAAAATCTATAACAAAAATATATCATTGCGTATTTGATTTTAAGGAGTAGATTTTGTAGACAAGGCACTACAGGTTCATTCAAATCTAAGAGACGTCATAAGAAATCAAAAGCATCGAGTGGAATATTTTATGTTAGATTTGACGATTTGGACAGCTTCGTACAGAAGTAAAAAAAATTCAAAAATGGTTCAATTTAAACTTTATCATTAATTGATTACATTCATTTAATTTTTATCTAAATTCAAAATTTTAACTCTCATTTTCAGTTTTTGTCAAAAAAAACTGAATTAGGTCTGAAAAAATCAAAACATCAATTGGGTTTCAGTATCAAGTCTTTTGGAAGCATTACAAGTCTTATTAATACAACCATCAACTTAGGACCCATTAAGAAGATTAAGACCACATCACTTTAGGAAAAAAATGGTTCACACAACACTAATTTCCGATAAACATTGATAAATTCAGAAACCATTTGTATGAACTTTTGTTACTTGTATAGCCAAAGCCCCGCTATCAACCCTACCAATCGTTCAAGAAACCTTAAGCGATGTGATTCTATAAAATGGGTAATCGGTGTATATAATTTGTATGTTAATATAAAAATAGTTGATATTGGAACAACAATATGACATACGACAATTTCAAGAAAAAAAAATGTAAAAAGTTCAATTATAATTTTCATCATGTTTGGATAACTAGGCGTGTTAACACGCCGTGAAACCATTGTGTTTATTTATCTCCGCATCAAGACTAAAAGGAATAACATGCTTGCATTTAATTTTAATTGAAATGGTCTACAGTTAATTTACCTGCATATTGGACTGGTTATCCGCTTAATGCATGAATAACTATTATTTCATTGTGGTCTATAACTTTCTAACAGTAGCTTTTATTTCATTTTTATATTGTCCGATTTAAACATACAGTATTAATAATATTTTTTATCTTATTTTATTTATTAACTGATGTATTGTTTTGTAAGTAATATTCCTTAAAACTATTTTTTTACTTATGTCGTATTTTTCAATCTGTTTTCTTGAATTATCTGAAGAGTATTAAAAGGATTGCAATAACAGATAATTTAGCTTATAAAATTCTTATTTGGGCATTATTTCGACACAATCTCATTAGATAAAAATGTCGTAAATGCTTAAATTTTCTAAATGATATGAAAAGCCAATTTATTTTTAAAGTTATTTTTAGTCTACTATTTTTAAGTTGAAGTTAAATTTAAGTTGAATTCGACGATTTATATCTCAAAACCAAATTGAAATATCCAAGTGTGGCTTTATACGTATAAAAGAGCATATATTTCTATATAAACCACAAGAAATTTCAAAAAGACTAACAATTAAGAATTATTAATGTTATGAAATACTATAAATTTAGATTTGGTTCAAAGCTTGATATCTCAAGAAAGAATTAAGATACTCATACATGGTTTTGTTTTTGGAAAGGACATACTTTTCTTTGTAAATCATAAACAATTTCATCAAATTATTTAAAAAATTTGATTTTCACAATTTTTCAAAACTGGTTCAGGAAATTTTTAATTTTATGAAACGGGACAAATTTAGGTTGAGTTCAAAATTTGATATCTCAAAACCGAATGGAGATATTTAAGTTTAGTTTTGTACGTATAAATGTGTATAGGTACACACATTTCTTTTTAAATCACAGGAAATCTCATCACGATATCTTACGTATTCGATTTTCTACGATTTTTCAAAAATGTTTGAGAAAATTCTTAATTTTATGAAATAATATAATTTAGGTTGAGTTCAAGACTTGGTATCTCATAAAATTGCTATTTTGTCAAAATTTAGGTGGAGAAAACAAATAACAAACATGGGTAGCTTCTTTAGAAAAGCTTCTTTAAATTTTTGCCATTTATATCATCATTTTTGTTCTAGTATTAGCGGTTAAAATTATGCCATGATTTACCAAAACCCCTGTATAATACATATTATTTTCATTTCTCAGCATTTGATATTATGATGAATATTTATAACGGGAATACAAACAATATCACTAATTATCTTCCATAAATCTCTCAACATCGTTGATATTATGCCTCAATATTTTCCCTCTGTTATGTTATTAATCTGACGTTATGAGTATTAGCTTGTTCATTATATTACCTACTAACATCACTACAGATATCGTTAAACATTAGCTAATATCTTCTAACGTCGTTCTTGTTATCAAGAATAAGAACACAAAATATTATTTATCGATCGTAAGTAATTTGATTTAAATAAATATTCAGGAAACGATCTATTACAAAATAAACGACTTTATATTATACTAATATTTCGACTGTTATATTTCAGTTTTCTTCAGAGTACACTGAAATGAAGTAAATTACAATGAAATACAATAATCAAAACAGATTAGAATACGTACAAAGTTGTGTTCCTTATTTAATAATATCATTAAGGTTGATGAAAAATGTAATTGATTCTGAACAGATAACTTTTTAGACGAGAATGAATGACATTAAAATTATAAAATAACATAACACTTGTCAACTCGTTAAATCAAATGTGTAACTACTTTTTAGGAAACATTTTTGAAATCATCGAATAAGTTGAAAAAGATAAGAATAAATATTACTAAGATTTTCTGTGTCTGTTTTGAAATTAACAACATTATTTTCTGCGTTTATATGGTACATTTCAAGAAACAATCTGTTATGATAATTTGATTCTTTGTCTAAAATTATTGCATTTTCAAAATCAAACTAATGGTTTAGGTCAACTGCATGTTTGGATAGAGCACATGATGTTTTTTTTCAATTTTGTATCACTTTTATGTTTATTAATTCTACTCTTTAACCATTGCTTTGCTTGTCCTATTAATTTTTTATTATAATCTTTGCAATTAACACAATATATAAGTCTCGATTCTAGAAATTTTTCCGCTTTATCTTTTAATGTTGAGAAGTAATTGGTCAATTTATTTGGGTAAATGTTATTAAGTATTAAACCATCGGTTTTCAAATGCACTCTAAGTAATTCTGTTAATCCGGGAATATGTGGAATTTTTTTATATTATTGAATTTGTTGGGATGTGTTAAGATTTTGATTTATGTTATGTAGCAAAATTGGGCTAATAGGTGAACATTGGTACTCCGTACCATATAAACACAGAAAATAATGTTGTTAATTTCAAAACAGACACAGAAAATCTTAGTAATATTTATTCTTATCTTCTTCTGCTTATTCGAAAAACTGTTTTCTAAAAAGTAGTTGTACATTTGATGTAACGGGTTGACAAGTGTTGTTTATGTTATTTTATAATTTTGATGTCATTCATTCTCGTCTAAAAAGTGATCCGTTCAGAACCAATTAATTTTTTCATCAACCTTAATGATATTATTAAATAAGGAACACAACTTTGTACGTATTCTAATCTGTTTTGATTATTATTTTTCATTGTTATTTACTTCATTTCAGTGTACTCTGAAGAAGACTGAAATATAACAGTCGAAATATTAGTATAAAATAAAGTCGTTCATTTTGTAATAGATGGGTTCTTGTTACCATCTAATATTTGGTCTGGCCTTTAACAAATTGGGCATATGTTAACAGTATTCCATAATTTCTTAATATTCTCCTGAACATCTATATCCCTTTATATTTATTAACATCATTTTGATACCTCTATCTCTTAAAGTTATTCATGATATTCTGTAGCGTCATTGCTTCAAAATCTCAAAAGTTACGATTTATTACACTTTTTCATGCGTTCTGGAGCTTAATATCTTCAAATAGAAAATAAACAATCACATAAAACAGTGGTGTCCAACCTTTAATTGTGTGTGATTCACTTAAGTATACAAATTTTTCTGGCGAGCCACATAATAGAAATTATTTTATTTTTGTTATTATGTTATATGTCTGGTTTGGTATTATATATATGCAAGTTTATAAGTATATATATATATATATATATATATATATCAAATATATAGGTAATGCACAAAAAATGTGATATGTCAAAGAAAACTTACTTTATTAAATTCTGTGAACCAACGAAAATCATATTAATGCGAAATCTGGCACTGCATTTCTTCTGCTAGTTTCAAACAATCTGATGTATACGGAGTTATCGCTAAATACATGCATGTTCATTAGTTAGCCTTGATCTTAGCTTTGATTTTATCAAGTTCATTGTTGAAACCCACATTCGCACAGGTAAGTTGATCCAAAGCAGGAGACTAGTTCTTGAAAGATTCTTTTGAAAATGAGTATTTTTTCCCATCTACGAGTATCCAAAAACCTGTTTGTGATATTCTTGTTTTCAGTTGTAAAGCAATTTGCCCAATTTTATGAAAATCAGAAAATCTAATTTCAAAACCATTTTTGAGCTCAGCTGGAGATTCAAAATATTTATTCATAATAATTTTAATATATTCCTTAACATAGTACTGCAAATTTATAAAATGACCAGTTACATCCCTTTATTTTTGCCATCCACAAATTTCATTTTGATTGAAATGCGTTGATGTTTCCTATTAAATCAAAACTAATTTTATCTTCTCCCTGAAGTTCAAGATTGAGAGTATTCATTTTAGTTGTTTTGCCTGTAAAAAAGGCTAAATCACATAACCAGCTATAATCACTAAATTCAATATAATTTTTGTTTCCACATTCTACAAATTTGTAATACGAATTTGTAATCGTTGCAGGACTTTTCCTTTACTAAAATAATTTACTATCAATTTCAGAATATAACATTAAAATTTTATACTTACATAAAGTTCCATTAGCATCAAGTTCAACAGTCAGTTTTTTGAATAATGTGGAGTGGTCTGGCATGAATAGAATTGACATATTTTAGTGCAACTCTCATTACCTGTTCATAAAGCAGGATTTTTCTACTTAATTCTTGTTTATGTGTGATACAGTGCAAACAATTGGGAACTCAGTATCGTTTTTACAAAACATGATGAAGTCAACAACGAAGCCAATCATGCAGGTGCATCATCTGTTATTATGAATACAACTTTTGAAAGGGAAGGTTAATGTTTGTAATGTGCTTTTTAATAACTTGGAATATGACGTATCTACGTGTGTTCCCTCTTAAGAGCAAAACTGACAGCATATCTTCCTGCGCTGAGCAATCATTGAAAACCATCCTTATAAAAATATTTATATATACTACATTATAGATCAGGACTTTGTTGATTCATAACATTGTAAACGTGGAAAAACATATTTTTGTAAATTATCTTTTAATTGTTCTCTGACATTCACGGACATGGCTTCTATTCTACGAGTTACTGAATTTCTGGATGATTGAACTTCCTTGATGGCTGGCATAACTTCGTTCTTATTTTTAAATTTTTTAAATAATATATCCGATGCAGCAAGCAATCTTTAATTATTTACCATCATCAAAAGGTTTTTTGTGCATTGCAGGTATATGTGCAATCTTAAAAAATGCAATGGCGTGCTTAACAAAAACTGTTGAGCAGTTTTCATTTCTCTCAATTTACATTTTCTGAAATTGCTATTAAGAGGATATTCATTACCATATTTTTTATGATTTGTTATGTGATGATGTTCTCTGTTGCATTTTTTCCAACAGCAATTGTTGAACCACAACAAATTTCTTTGCAGCTATTGATCAAATGTTGATTCCCCCACTACTTAGAGAGTAAGCGTTTGCACTGATTCAACACGCACAACGCCAAATTTAGAATCGTTAAACCAACGATTCCTAAACTTTTTTTAATATTGTGCCACCAAATACAATGCACGATTTTATGTACAACCCGCGAGCCACGTCAAAAATTGCGTTGAGCTACGGGTTGACCATCCCTGATATTAAACATCGCATTATTTTATTATTAAGGTTCGGTGAATCACATAGGTTTGTTATCGTCTGCACGTTAATACATGTAGAAGTTAATGGAACCATTACGGAATTGTTGCCTTATCATATCTTTATGTATGTGTCATACTTCATCATATCTTGTTAACAGTAAGCCAACAAAGATTCTTGCTGAGGAATACATTCTGATCTATTTAGATAATTTGAATACATTGGAATCGATCATTAGATATTTAAAATTAATATTGGATACAAGAACAAGCGCTGCAAGAATTGTAAACACAGGATACTTTTCACTATGATAATATGAAGCAAAGATGGGGGTAAATAATCTAGAAATTGTGTTATTAGTGGTGAAGCTATTGCAGCGAAGCAGAAACTTTTGACACTTAGAACATGCACAAAATCAGATACAAATCAGAATGAGCATTACTTTGCGCTAATTACTGAATTATCTATAATTATGTAAAATCTTACTATCCATTTTTATTTAATAAAATACTAGTAGTTTTGCACATTAAATGGATTTTATTTTATTTTTATCTTTCTCTACCGGTTTCGCCTTCTACATGGCATAAACAGGAGAATATTTGATAAACAAAACTTTTACAAATCTTAAACGCAAACCAAAATTTAATTAATTTGACTTTATTTATTTGAGTTTATTTAGTTTAATTTGAGTTTATCTATCGAATTAAAATTCAATTAATTCGAGTTTAATATTTGTAAAAGTTTTGTGTTTATTAGATATTCTCCTGATGATACCGTATATAAGGCGAAACCGGTAGAGAAAAATAAAATAAAATCCAGTTAAAGTGTCACTTAGTGAAAGTATAGGATAAAATATGACTTCCAATAATCTAAAAATTATCAAAATAATTATTACATTTATTCCTTAATTTTTTAATAAATATATTGTCGTCTTCAACATTTTCATCATATTATTATAAAGTATTGTAACTTCAACTATCTGATTTTACTACCACTAGATATTCAAATACAAAGCAAAGCAGAAAAAAGTCTTTTTTTTCGAAGATTAATGGATTGATGACAAGCATTTCGTATACGTTCACAAATGACACTGCTCCCGGAAACAAAGGGATGAGATTTCAGATTCACCGATTTGTCAACGTTTCAAACACGTGACGTTTTGTTCGTAGCCAACTGAGCCAAATATTGCTTTTGTGCAAAAATCAAGCAGGCTGTATAATTAATCTGTCAAGTCGAAATAATGTATTAAATGCACTGACAATGTAAAAATAAAATATATAATAGATAACCATAAGTAAACGGATAAATTGTTATAATTTATTATGGTTTACATTAATATCTTTGCAAATAATGTTAAAAGCTCCCTTTACACTGCATAAATATCTGGATGGGTTGATACAAGATGAAGCCACTCGTGGCTAATGTATTTTGCGGAACATGCAAATTACCGACAGCGGTGGCGACCTCGCCACCATCAGCAGAACCAGTAGAGCGAGGGTTGGTCCGCCAAATCTGTCTAGATATTATATCCGGCTGTCGGAGGAGAGAGCATATGTCTGCCACCGTCACGTGTTACTCTCGTTTCAATATCGAGTAGCCCTCCGTTGGTACACGTGTACTACAGTTTCAAAAGGCGTCACTACCCAAAACAATTCAAATTGAGTTTTAGAATTAATTTAGTCGAAAATCTATCGGGAAGTGTCTAATCTGTAAGATTACGAGCTGAGGCGATTGTTCAAAGTTCGTGTATGCAAATCGTATGTATATAGCTCGGTAGCGTCTCTCTCTTTGAATTAAGAGCGGAGGGCGTTATTGTTCTCCGTAATAGTTTTGAATGGCGCCGCAAGGGGTATCGCTTTTTGGAGCCCAAGATGTCGAGGAATTATTTGTTTAGATGGAAAATGTAAATTGTGAACGACGGATTCACTCTAGTATTAATTAATCGAAACAACACGTTCCACGTTTTGCTGGACTGACACTGGCAACGTGTCAAATTCGAACAATTGGTTATAGGAAAAAGTCGAACGCATCCACATGCGACGGGCACGTATCGTGACGTGAAAGAGAAAGACCACCTCTCGTCCCGGTTTGCATCAATCAACTCGGGGGTAACTGTCCGCCATTGACTGTATAGGTTCCAATTTACGCACGTCACTTCGCCATAATCGCCAGTTAAAAGTTCGAAACCGGTACAGTGTAACGTTGATTAATACTACCGTGACTACAGATTGTGTCCCATGAATATTTATCGAAATCGATCGTTATTAAACAATGAGTTCAATTACCTTTGTCCGACGTGGTACACACAAACTAGATGACGTATAATGTTGCGTCAAAAGTGGCAGTCCAAAAAAAAAATTCGTTCCGCTTTAGCGCTTTTAACTCGGTTTTTATTGTGTTTGTCGTGGATTTCGAAGTGGATTAATATCGAAAATACGCGAGCCCAAGCCGGATTTAATTACGGGAATAAATATTTATCGCTCGGACTCATGGATACGATTTGAAACCATTTCATAACCAGTTTGTCACACGACATCAATGTGTACAAAAAAAATATAGCCGATTTTTTGCCATTTATAGTCGTTGTAACCTAAAAATTTCATACATAGTTTTATTTTATTTCACATGAAAAACTAGCGATTAATAGGTCCAAAATTAAGCTCGAATTTTAAACAATGAATTTCATCAAATTCAATACGGTTCATTTTCGATTTACTGTAACCTGTCAATGGAAAATGTGGCATTGTTTTATATACATTACAAAGTTTTGCAGTACAACTAATATATTAATTTTTTTTCTCTCGTACTTGATTACTACTAACAATACAATTAAATAAAATCTCCAATTCATGATTTTCTCCACAATATCACAAATCATTAATAATATACACTTAACCCTTTATTTCATATTGTTCCCAATCAGGAACACATTTTTTAAATATATATAACATCGCCATCAACACATTTCCACCAGATTGTGCGATTGAGCTATTTACTACATATACACATACAAGATATTCGTAAATAATTATTGAAATCAAAAGTTATATGTTAGGACCGAACGGTCATTTTTGACTGGGTGTCATATTAATTATATAAATGCAAAAAGTGTCGGCTTGAGTTGGTTTAATTTATGTTGTTATGTGGATTTGGAGCAAGTATAATTTGTTTATACTTAAAACTATTTATAATAAGCTAATCTATATTATGCCAATTTAATTATCTGCACTCTTATAAACGTAAGATCTTTTAAAAGCTATGTTCCCAATTGAAAACAATGTGTGTAGAAAGAGGCAATAGCAATAGATACAACAAGAAAAAAGTATCAAATAATAGTACGTGATATTCCATCAGAAAGTAAGCACTCTGAACTTTCTGATGCTGATTATGAAGGTAAAGCCAGATTTATATTTGGCTGACGTGTTGTGGTGCTTTGTGTTGGTTGCATCATCAACAATCCTGATATTCGAAAGAGGAGTTTACTAAGTAGGAAGTGACGCATGAAGATAGATCAAGTAAAATTAGACCTGTTTTATGATTCGTCAGATTTGGATTTCTTCTTTCTGAATTGGAATGAACCTTCTTGAACTGTTTCTGATTGATGAAATCTTTCGGCATCGCTGTCAAGCGCTTTAACCAGGAAGTGAAATTCACATCTAGCCTCTCTCTCTTTCTATTCACTGGATGAACCCAATATTTTCTCTCTCTTTCTTTTTTTAGAAGACTTGCCTGTATTATAAAATGAATATCTTCTTCATAATCTGGATCAGACGCAAATCATTCACAGGAAAACAGTATAAACCTACATATGAATTCTCTGAGATTTGTTGGGTTGGGTTGAGCCATGCATCTGAAGACATTTTTTTACGAAGGCCTCTACAATGAATAGTTTTTGAAGTAGAGTACTTTACAACCTGAATTGGTAACCCCGTATATATAAAATGAAGTAAAACCAATTCTAGGGCACCAAATATCTCAGAACGGTACTAATGACACAACACGATAGACAAATATAAATTATAAATTAAATTTATAAAATGCTTAAATGTTCGCCTTATCATCCTAGGACCTAGGTTATACAAAAACGACGACACATCGGTCTAAGTGTAATCGTTCTTCCTTATCCTTTCAATAAAAAAGGAGATGAGCCTAATCAGCTATAATCACATATAACATCACGTCTGACTACATTAGACATTAGCCTTTAGATATGGATAACCGCGAAAGAAGTAAAAACCACAATTATAAATGTGGTTATATCGTTATATGGTAATAGAATGGTAATAGAACAGTTTCACTGGTATGATAAAAATACAACATTGTGTTTTCATGCTTATCTAGTTAATATCTCTTGAATTTCTAATTTTAATAAAAATGTTGAAAAACTGTAAACTTAGTTCAAAAATAAATGTTTATAAATATTGTTGTTTTTACTAATACTCAACTATATTGAATATAACAACACAGACATTTTTTTTTCTTGTAAAGTGTAACAAATCGGGCAATAGATGGTTAATAACAAGAATTTAAGTAGTGATGCGATACTATTACATCTAAGGTAGTAATTGAGCAAGTCAATTATCATGATAACACTTTTGAGATGTAAGAAGAATTCTATTGAAAGCTGAATGAGCTGAATTGAAAGTTGGCAAATGATAATTATAGATATTAAGAGCGTGTTGATAATCATAGAGATTAACTGACAACTTTGGGATATATTAAGATTTATGTTGAGTAATACCAGCGACAATATTATGAACACGCATAATGATTAGCATAAATTATGGTAATATACGTCAAACCACTGAATCGTACAAATTATATATTAATTCTGAAGCTGGGTTGTATAGCTAGCATTAGTAATACTTTTAGTTCCAGAAAAATTTAAAACAATCTAGAGCTAAAACTTGATTTTATGGTTTTTACGGTTACATGTCATAAATTAAACATGAAAATTATTCAATTTAAAAATGTCCAATTTTTACATAAAGATTGGAATAATTAGTTAACTTCTATAGTTAGAGTATAAAATTCGTGTGATTTAGTGACTTGAACAAATCCGATGCATTATTTATGCTGAGATAAGATTGACAAACCAGTCATAAAATTGTTTTCCTCTTTATAACTTGACCCGGGAACATACTGTATACAGTGAAATTCGTTTATGTCAAATAATTTTCGTAAGCTGAATCGTTTATTAGGTTTCAAATGTATTTTTATCTCTCTGAGTCGAATTTCACTAACTTGAAAGTCTTTGTTAATCTAGAGTAAGGATTTTAGGAATTTACCAAAGAATAAAATATTCGAATCCTTTCTGTATTTTATACAATACATATGGGCGGAAGAGTTTAAAACTGTGTAAAACTACAGAATCAAACCACATAGACTCAGGATCAGAAACTACAGACTTTTGAACCAAAACAAACCGAATGTTCTTATTGTTTAACCTTTTTCCTATAAAGACAGAATATTCCAAATAATATTCGTAATTTCTTACAAAGCATAAATGAGCATAGATTTTTCGACAAAGAGCGTTTGTCAACATTAACCAAAAGAAAATTCTCTACGTTAAAAAACTTTATACGGTTTCTGTTTTAAATATACCTATTAGAAAAGCGTATTTCTATTTTTACTAGAGCTGAAATTCTATTAATTTTTGTCTAACTCGAAGTTTTCTTCCGTTCGTTTAATGTTTCGAGTTTGGGGAATTTTACTGTAGATGATGGGGATAATATTGCGAGGACACTATAGAGAGATATTAGGGATAATGTAACGATAATAAAAATAATGTTAAACAAGACTAGGACCTAGATAACCATTCTTGATATGAGATGTCATCACTTGTATAAGGAGATATTAAGGTTGTTAAGAAATATAATAAATTATGTCGATAGATCGTAGATCATAGATAAAGAAGAAATTCATAGACAATGAAAAAGATATGGAGAGATACCGCAACTGTTTTACGAGATGTTAGGAATTGTGTTGAATTATTTCAGATATAATATTAAATGGTATTAGGAACGATGTTTCAAGACATCAAAAAAAAAATTATTTCTTAATAATGGGAAGTTATTGAGGAAGATAATGACAGGTAATAAAGTAAATGTTTAGGGATATCAACATTAAAGATGAAGAGTTAAAAATTAACAATAACATTTGAAGCATGTATGTAAACAAGGAATAAAATAATTAAAAATCAGGCAAAATGTAGATTTTAAATTCAGCTGGTTTTCATTCTAACTGGTTCTCTAACATTTATCAACAAATAACCAACAAAGTTACATTTTATACGCGTGTTCTGCTGAAAACATTTTTTTAAATTTAAATTTTACTTAAACCTAAAATTAGAATCAGTTATAGGGTTAAGGATCGGAGACAAAAATATTTTTAAATATTGTAATCGGATTTGTAATCTGATCCTAAGTATGTCAACAATTGTCCATAATTGCATACATTACATTTGGATAATGTTAATAAAACGTAATGTACAAAAAAGAAAAGAGCAGTTACTGAAATGGGTGGAAGAACAATGAAGGAAAGTAAAACCAATTAATTCTTTAATTAAAATCACACCTAACACCTAAAACCCAACAAACTTCGGTCATCACATAGCGATTCTGCGAAACAACAGGCAATAAAAGAGAAATGTTGTATACCGATGAGGGTTACGAATTAAGAGTGGAAGAAAAATAAAATGAGAAAATTGTTAAGTCAAAATAAAATATGTTCAACATTTTATTTTGTTTTGGAATATCGAAAGAAGTAGCTACAAATCAAGGAAAAGTATTTCTATTCCTTATTTTTTCGAGAAACATGTAAACTAATAGGGGTAAATAAATCCAATTTAATTAATGTCCATGTTAACCAATAATTAACAAATAATGTAAAAAGTATTATTATTCTGTACTTGTATTGGTTAATTTATTTTCAAAGTGAAGCTTTACAGGTTTCGACTTTGAACGGTTATCTTCAGAAGCTTTGTTATACAAAAATATAAAATTACAAAAATAAACAGATTAAAATAAGTAAATTGAAAGTTAAAAATGTAAAATGGACGAACAAGCAACTGTACAAATCTAGATTCAAACATCTCAATCTAGATAAAAAATTTCTATCATATTTGATACAGTTGTCATACATACTTTGTATAAATAAACACCTTTTTATATAAAACCAAATCATTAATTTACAAAAATTATCAAACATTGAATAATTTATAACTTTTAGACATCAACATTTCTTATCGTCTCTTATCTTAAGAGAACAAAATGTCTTATTTAATATTTGATATAGTATGATGAATGTTAACTGGTTGTCGCTGATGATAGATTTTTAATCCTGAAACAAGTAAGACAAAAAAAATGTTTAAATTAAAGCAAGTGTGAAGTTACAATTGATGTTTATTTCATTGCAACATGGATTCCAATACATATACAGGTATCCCGCAACAATTGTACAATACTTTACCAGCATATTCTCTGATCAAAAATAGGCCAAAAATTCAAATAAACGTACAATCGAAAATTTACAACCTTTAATAGAGAATGCTGGAAAGAACTTGAGATTTTGGTAGTTGGTCTATACAGGGAAAGGTATTACACGTCATTTTTCCCAGAAAAATTGTATTTATGTATGAAACAACATTTACTCAAAACAGAATTTTTAATATCCACAATACGCTCGTTTGGGTTGGGTAATATACGAGACGCACGTGCACGCATAAGATACACGTGCTAATCGAGCATAGTTAAATGACAGATTTAGTAATAAGTGGATTAGCCAAGGATGTCCTATACGTATGAAATGGTCCTATGAACCTAAAACTTTGAATACCTCGAAAATGGGTCTTTTTGGGACTAATGTTTATAGGCTTCGTTGGCTGCTCTTGATCAAAACTATGCTGGAGACTATGTATTGTATAATCGTTGTGAGACACCTGTATAATATTTTTGTTATAATTCAAAACATCAAAATATAAAGAGTACACATTAGTCAAGCAGTTGGCATCAGTCCTAAAATTGATCATTTATTTTTTGAAATTAATTTTCAATTATAATAAACACCACTTCTCAGTATTATTTTTCAATTTTATTTAAAAAATTAAAATATTTTAAAATCTTTCGACGGTTCGTGCTTTGTTAGCTCATTATCAAGAAAATCTAAAATTAAATTATTAGATTAAAGTCATACAAACGGTACAATTACAAGGAAACAAACTAAAATTGTAAACAAAACAAAATATTTGCAATTACATACTAAAGTAACTATTGTTATGAGATTTTATGAGAACATGTAAATCATAAACTTATATTTTAAAGTGGGGAAAGGAATCTTTTAATACTCGAACATGTTATTTTTATTTTGTATTTAATTTGTAATAATGTATGCATTATGCAGGAATTATCCATCAGTTACTTATCTAAAAAAATGATTTTTTATTTATTTGACAATTCCTTTAAATACGACACATTAAATAAAAAATAAAAATTAAAGGATTCCCTGAAAAATAATACTGAGAAGTAGTAAGGTTTAGGTTAATTATCTAAAAAAATGTTTTTTTATTTATTTGACAATTCTTTTAAATACGACACATTAAATAAAAAATAAAAATAATAAGTTTAAGTATCAAAAGATTCCCTGAAAAATAATACTGAGAAGTGGTGTTTATTATAATTGAAAATTAATAATTATAACTTCAGTAAAACAAAAAGAATCACATAAATATTTATTTGAAATGTTTCACATTAACCCTTTGACTGATTTTAACAACAGGTTTACTGTACAATTTGCATGCGATTTTTTAAAAACTAGTTATACTTGAATTATTTATTTGTATCTGAAGAAGCATTTCAATACTAGAACTAGAAACTCTCGAATTTTGCCATGCATTTTTTAAAAATATATTTGATGCTGCGGATGTCATGTTGCAATCTTCTTCAGAAACTGGTTCGAAGTGATGAAATCGGAAACAATATACATGATATTTCAGGTATGCGTAAAACAACTTTAAAGTGTTGGGTTGGCTTACGTTGTAGATCTCCTTTTCTTGAATAAAAAATACTTTTGCCACAATATCCTATTGTTTGTTCTTATTAAGATATGATACAATAAAGTTAAGATTTCCAAAGTTTGAGCATACTGAATATGCTTTGGTTGCCTATCGTCGTAATTTGACATATAAACATCATTTTTGAGATACTTTTAAAACTATTTTTTATACTACGAATGAAAATTTTTATCACTTCTTTTTTTGAAGTTTACAAAAATTTTGTTTTTAATAACAAACTACTTATGTGAAAATCAACGGAATTAGAAAACTAAAATAAATTTTGCTCAAAACATCTTCCTTCACTTTCAAAGATACTATTTAGATTTTGCTGTGAAATGTACAATTTTGTTTACTTTTTCACTCCTCTTCATTTCTTCACTATTTGCACACTAGAAGTTTTACGCTATTTTTAATTGTTGTGCTGGGTCCGGGGAGGAAATTTTTTTAGTATTCACCAGTATCTTTTGTTGAGTTATAAACTAACGGTTTTGGACTTTATTAACGGCGTATTATAGGTGTAATGTTAAGTTGTGTTTGGCTATTGGAAGTGTATCTCCAATTATGCTGATCTCCCATATCATACCACAATCCCATTTTTCTTGAGGTATCTCGCAATTCGTTCCATGATACCTAATACATAAGGAAAACAGATAAATCCAACTTGTTTTGTACTTACAGCGTCTTTCGTCTGCTCCCGCTGCTTGATGGCTTAGTTGATCTCCCTCGAACTCTATTCGGTCTTCTGCACCACGTCTCACAGAAAGCGTTCCTCTATTATTTCAATCAGCCCCCACAAATTTTATAATGCACTAGCACCGGTTAAGAAAATGTACTAAATTGTGCTACAACCATATTGTTAATAGTTTCCTTGAATGTGAATGTTATAATTAGGGTATCCTCACCGAAAATTTTCATACTTGTATAAAAAGACTGATCATATATGCTTGTGAAGTTTGCAGATACGTGTGTAGCCACCTTTAGACCATAACATAATTATAGTCTAGCAAAGAAAAGTCAAAACTTGCAGGTATAAATGAAACACTTATAAGGAGACGTAACTAATCTCTTAACATGAAAATATGAAGCACAAAAACTCTTTCACGTGCAAAGGATGTAGTTGCAGAAAATGTTAAAAGCTCACATTTTTTATTATTAACTATAAATGCGCATGTCGTATATTTCTATTAACTTTTTGCGAGTTCTTTGAACTTTGTCTATACAAACACATTTCTAATAAAATTAAATGTGTGTTTTGCTAACATCATACTATAGATTTTAACTATATTTACAGCACATTTATTAACTATAATCATTTTTTTAATTCATTCGAAATTTTATTCTCGTTCCTTTTTAGAGGAAATGATTCCCGCTATAGGTAAGTAATCAATTGTCATGAATAAACGATTGTGGAAACCGCAATAAATAAAAAAAGACTTCGTTTAGACACAAATAGGACAAAATCGACATCGATCCGAACACAAGTTGGGATATAAATGAATCGAAATTAAGTAGAATTTAACCATTTCCAATCGTGCCGGTAAACTGGTCGCAGCGATTACGACGGTGGTACGTCGCGACGCCGAGCTTTTTCATTTTGCACGGACGCTTTTCCGCTATCTCTCGTAAATAAAACGACGCGACGCCGGCGCCGCCGTCCGAACTCGGCCCGAACCCTACCGCGCGTCCAGGTCCGGGCTTAACCCGGTTATCTGCGGCGAAACGTGCTCGTTTTACATACACCGAATATCTATGTAAATTTTAGTTCCGGCCTTCGCGCAACGAGATGGCCCGTGGTGTACCTTCGCTTTTATTGTGTATGCTACTTTTTCCTTTGATTAAAAAATTGGAACGTATGCAAAAGAGGTCTGATCCGGTCGATACTCTTCTACCCCCATAGGCGAAATGAAACGAAATTTACGGTGGAAAACATCTTAACCCGCATCTACTAGGAAAGTGCATGGTTTACGGGCTGGGGGACGACGACTCCTGATATAGTCGCTAATGTATCCTCCCATTCGGTGACAGTTACAAATTACGCTCGAAGCGACGACTACGTTTAAGGGGGTTGATTTCAATAGAAGATAGTCACGAGAGGATGATTAATTTTAAAACATGCGAAAAATGTCATACCTTTATATTAAAATGATCTCATAAAAAACTTAATAAACCATAATCTTATTATTAAAGTAAACAGAATTTCAATGTGATATACACTAACTTTCGCATCACATACACCACCCATTAATTAGACCACAATTTTGAAACTTCGGTAAAATAATGCTTTATTATTAACTAAGAAACCATGAAAGTTTAGTAGAAAAAAAACTAAACAAAAATCAAAAAACATTTTTCAAGAAAAAGCAAGCGGTACGCAGCTATGCTTGCATTAATTCTTCTACTAACTCTATTAAGTGGTCGATGTTCTTCTGGGGTATCTCGTTCCATACAACCTCTAGATGGTATCGAAGTTCATCCAGATTTTTGGAAGGCCTGGGTACTTGTACAGGGTTGTACAGACTTATACGGAATGGGTACGCGGACTTATTCCATGCAAGTAAGAGCAAAATCTGCAATTCAACCTTCTCCAGAAACCTTCTTGTAACCACACCAGTTTGGGGTCTTGCATTATACTGTTAGAAAGTGTCATTCTGCAACATCTGTACGAAAGGCTCCTGGCCCAGGTGCCAGAACATTGTCAATGTAGCGACGTGCGTTTAATGTACCTGGAATGAACATAAGAGGTAACCTTCGTCGAGCATATATCGCCCCCAAACCATAACCTCAAGGCTCCATTTGACAAAACTACAAGCTAAGATTTACAATTTTACAGCGTCTGTGAACTTACAATGAACTAATTAATTTAGGCACGGAAATTTCTCTTTTAACGTCCCTACAGAGGATGCTAAAAGAAAAAATTTTTCATATAGTTTATGATCACTGCTGAATCCTTGTGATAACGACCCTTTGGTGTGATTAGCCAATGATTAGAAACTGAATTGAAATGGTTCTTCAACCCTCTGGCATGCAAGTGTACAAACTTTTATGCGGGAGAACTCCGCTATTATGAAGGTCACCGAACCACTAAATGGTTGAGTAAATTTAGTAAGTTTACTGATCGTCATTCCCATGACGATCAGTAAACTGTTTCTTGTGCTCAAGAAGTTTGTTGTTATTTATAAAAGTGCTATCTACAACCGATTACATTGGGCATATGAGCAATATTAAGGCACTTGTTCACCACTTTATATACCTATACTAAAGTGACCTGAGAGTGATCACAATTTTGAAACACTATTTCATTCACATTTCTTACAGTAGCATGAACAGCTCTACACATGCTTGCTTTTGATACCCTATGTATATCTGCAATAGCATAATATTGGCTACCTGTGCCTACCTGTGAAGAACAATATATTAAAATGTAGTTACATTTTAAATGATAGTGCTTGACTTTTATCTGTGGGGTGCTCTAATCTGTGTTCATTAGACTCAATAAGTTCTTCTAATTTCTGAGACTTTATCCTAAAATGTTCATTGAACTCGTCACCATAATAAAATTACCGTTAATCCTTTGTCTTTTAGACAAGACTTTTTAAGTCTTCTTTTTTGTACGTGATATTGGTTATCTACTTTTTCATCTTCTGAAGATATTTCCCACATATTTTTAAAAGAAGACTTGCCTTTAGCGAAACGTATAGGAATCAAAAGCTAAGTTAAAATTAAATGTTATTTTACGGTAGTAAAATTGTAAATAGGACGAATATGTAAAAAATACCAGTAAAATTGTTAATAATTTACTAGAACTTATAAATATACAATTGTAGTATTTGAAATACTTTGAAAAGTGGGCCCAGGTATTAGGGCTATATATCGTCTTTGAGCAAACTTTCTGTCTTTCCCTAACCCAACCCAACCCATAAACAAAACCTTGACCTACTTGCTGTTCTTATGACCATGCAAGTTTGGTTGCTTTATGGGGAGGTGTAAGTAAGTCTAGACAAGTTTAAACTTGTTGAACGTCTCTTTCAATTAATAAACTGCATAATTTTTGATTGTTTTTACAATGAGAAACAAAGGATTGAAAGAAAGGAAGAAGAACCAAATCTGATAACAGCAAGATACCAAAGTGGTGTGTTAATTAATGCCGACGGTAAGAATGGTCTGAATGAAACCCAAAAGGAACAAATTCTTCTGTAAATAGTTGCTATAATAGGCAATCTAACTCAAAATTACATCAACCCACTTATTTTTAGAACGCACCAACATCTTTAGCCAGAAATTTCTATCAAAATGTTGTAAACACGAAATCCACAGCAGCCGAGGAAATGACAGCATCCTACACTGTATATAGCAAACGTTATTTAATCCTCTTATCTGAACTATTTGTAGTTAAAGATGATATTGACGTCATCATCTTTCTGGATACTATTTTAATTTCCCTGTATATCGTAATATTTATTTGTATTACTCTCTCATAGCGATAAATTGTTATAAATTCCGTCACTAAATTTTCTCATTGCGATAAGTATTTGTTTCCAAGTATTTCTTTATATTTCTGTGTTGGATTATGAAGATGTCAACGCTGCATAGACTTCACATATGCAGGCTGACTTTGAATCGATCATACTTGACTTTAGCTTTAAGTAAAGTAAGGATAAAACTGCATACATTTGTTGATCATTCGAGCATACATTCATCAGTTTTGATCAACACTCAATCATTCATCGTTTTTCGATCATTATTAAAATGGTTCGTTTCTTCGTTATTATCGTCATCATCGGCCGTCGTCCATTCTGTCAAGTTAATTAATCAAGTTAATAAATAAAAAGTTAACCAAACATCAACAAGTGCTATTTATCAACTCAACAACACAAGAACCCTTACCCGCGCTTAATTAGGGCACAATAACACCATATCTGCAAAACGATTTTGTTTCCCCTGAAAAGTATTCGTTTTGATGACGTCAACACAAGAAAAGACAGGATACAAATTGATAAATTCTGAGCTATACGTGATTTGTTCTCAGTGTTAAACGAAACTTATATCTGTAATCACGAACCAACTCAAAACGAACTCAAAATGAATGAGTGACCATAAATGAACAATTGGTGGGATTTCATGGACGCTGTGGTTTCGGCTAGTACCTTCCGATGAAAATGAACCAATACATCAAGGTTTCCACAATGGTAAATTTAATGAGTTATTATCTTCAGAATATGGAAATGTACGTGGGAAAACAACCTGAAGGGCAGTATCGCATGAAGAACTCAGCAGAGGAAATAGTGTACCACTACTTGCTGAAAAATCTAGCGCAAAATCTGCAGCTATTGTCTTTGGCACGCATCATGCGCGCTCACTTCTTAGCCCTATTAACCTTAGTTATTGATGAAAAACAAATTGAAGTTCAAAATACATTGAAAAGTCTAGGTATAATAATGAACGGTCAGCTGTATTTCACAAAGCATATCAATCTCACCATTAAGAGGGCCTTTTCCGCATTTAAGGTAATTTAATAACAAGTTTTCAATAAATCAGTGCAGTCTAGGTTTATCTGTTGTGACACTGTGTATAGAGCTAGTTTCTAGTTTTCTGTCAACGGTGGATGTGGGAAGAATACAGAAAATGCAAAAATCGTGTCTGAGTTTGATATACGATATTCGTAGACGGTAACCTGTATCGTATAAACTAAAGGAAAACAAATAGTTACATATGGAAAATTGGCGTTTATTACACTGTTTAGGTATGTATTATAAAATTATAACCAATAAGTCACCACCATATCTGTATGAGCAATTAACTTACCGTACAGATATGCATAATCTCAATCGCAGACACAGACATTAACTTGAAATACCTGCGCATCGGGAGTTTTTTAACGATGCATTTCATATTAGATAGCCTTCAACAACAACTCGCTACTGAATGAGTTTAAAAAATGTGCGTCCAAATAATTTAAAGTTAAATATAAACAATTCAACCTCTTTCTGACTTTCGTGCCTGACACCTGTCGCAAAGAATTCAAACTCTGTGGTTGCTTCAGTGCTTTGTTAAATTATTCAATATTTCAATAAACTGTTTCAATAAACTCTTTTCTGCTTCGTTTAATGATGGGCCTACACTTCATATAATATTTTGTTTCTGTTGTTTTTCATTATTCCACGTTAGGGAAAATTTAATTTACTGTTGTTTTTTGTTGTATTCAGTTTATTTTGATCTCGTTTATATTTCACGGAATAATGTGTCACTAGATCTATTTGATTAATTATGTTTTATTTATTATCGCAATTTTTGCGTCAGACGATACATCGCAAATTTTCATTTCCATGTATACTATTTTAGTTTTTTTACTGTTTTGTTTGTACGGAAATGGAAATAAAGTGTATTACTATTATTATTATTAAATTTCAAAACCACAATTGTGGCTACACCTAAGAAAACAAACGGGAGCTAAGACCATCAATTCAACCCTGCAAAAAACATAAAGTCAAAAGTCGCATCTACGGTCACCACCAAAACATGGCCATGATTACCTAAGTTTCACGGAATAGGTACTTTCAACATTACATCTGAAAGGCGTAGAGTGCTCCAATAACGAAAAAAATACTGGAAATCATCAAATATTATAACTTGTTGAAAGGTGGAGTGGACACTATAGATCAGATGTTCGCATATGAAAAAAATTGTGAAAAAATTCACCGAATGTTTTAAGTAACCTGTGCTATAGTTGATGAAATAATGGCAAAAAACATAAAAACAGAAACATAACTGGAGTTTTTTCGGCTGAAACTTTCACTGTTTCTTAGTTAATAATAATCCATCAACCAAGCAATTCAAACGTTTAAACCTATTTTCAAAGCGAGCGTCGCCTGGAAATATGTAGCGACAGAATGGACTAAGGTAGTATCATATGTACCCAAAGTTATTCTGTCGTTACTCCTAATGCCATTCGACCCATCAGCCTAATGTAATTTCTGTTGAAAATATTTTGGAACGGTATATCCGAGTGTTGCCAATGGTATCTGGTCCACTAAGTCACCACCAGTACACTTATCAAGCGGGAAAGTCAGCTGAAAGTAGCTAAAGTATCCAGAACATTCCAGGATAGAAATATCTGCGGTTGTGCATTTCTGGATATACAGGGTGCATTTAACAATGCAATACCACAATATCATGAAAGAGCTGCTCTTGGCAGAGGAGCCAACCATAGCGGCATGAATCCGTAATATACTTGAGTATATAGTAGAGTTACTGTATACTCAAGTAGTAGTATAAAGTAACTAGTAGAGTTGTTTCTAGTTCATTACACGGTTACATGATACGCTTCAGGTCGGCAGGTGGGTACCCACAGGGTTGTTATCTCCCCTGCTTTGATCCCTTTTAGTTGATATGGTTAATGAGAAAGAAAAATAGTGCCAGACACTTCAGATCAAGCAAGTTTGCATTCTGGGTACTTATTGTATGGTATTCCAGGCAAAAGTGTTTATTATTTATACAGAGGATTGGACTGGTGGTTGAGGAAAGACTTCGCCTACTATGGAGCAATTTCCCACGAAGGAGACATGCGAAGTTATTTATTGATATCGCCACATGCAGCATTAGAGTTTTAATAGATGCGTTCATTGGGCATTGTGGCTTGAAGACACACCTCAACTTATTAAGCATAGCCGACATGTTCAACCGTGTGGTTGACACGGTTGAACATGTCTTATGCCACTTCCCATCTATAAATTGTATCAGATTCTCGCTTTTAGGGGCGTAGTTTATCTCCTTTAGGGATAATGTAGTTGATAATAAAGTATTATTTTAGCAAACTTTCAAAATTGTCGTTTAAATTTCAGTGGATGGTGGATTTCATATGAAAATAAGCATATTTTAAAATCATCAAATTATCAACTCTTTTGAACAACAAATTTGTTTGGAAAATGCTTCTTCTGCACTTATAAGATAAAAAAGATAGGCACGGGGTACGTGTTCATCAAGTACAGAGACATAACGACTGGACCGAAACCGGAAGGCGCGCCGGAAAACCATTAAAACTTTTATAATTACGCTTCGCCCCGTAATCCATAAACATTTACGTTTCGTCCTCGCGAATGCGCCAGCACGCTGCTGCTGCTGCTGCCGCTTGCAGGCATCGCGAAGCTACTCTGCAGAACTCCTCTTCCTTCGTCCCTCTCTCTGACCCAAGAACGAGTTATGAATTTTAATGGGCGACTTTATTTGTTTCGTCAACGAAAATCGTAAAGGGGCTTCCACCCCATCCCTCACAAAAGTCTGGGAACCTTTAATGTGCTTAAACGAGGCGGCAAATCCGATGTTGAGAAAAAAGTCAAAAAACGATTAACTTTCATAAAACGACTTTTTGTTCAATCTCTAAGGTAAGAGTTTGTGTGATATAATGAGTACTTAACTGGTTGTGATCGTTGAATAATTACATCGATTGTAGATTGGAGCTTGTAACTTGTCGGAAGTCGAGGGAACAATATCGTAATTATTCCCTTGTCGATCCGAATCAATTAAAGGGTCCCATGGGAGACGATGAAAAGGCCGAGAAAATTGAGAAAAAGGAGATTCTGTGCTCGAGATTATCGATTTGGGGCGAGGAAAAGGGCTGGATAAGTTTATTTTCTCGGCTAAAGACGGTCTAAATACATAATCCCTTAAATTGCTTTACTCAAAGTCGAACATTTCATTTTAAAAATTTATCGCAAATTTTTTTTTAAATTGTCGCAAAAATAAAAGAGCCTATAAAAACGAGAAACCCATTCGTACACAAAATGAAACCAATTCCGATACACAGCATTGGCAATCTACCTCCGCGAGTTTCGCTACGTGACAAAGGACACCTCCTCAGCTTCGTAATGCAACCGAATGTGAACGATGCGACCTGCAGAGACGAACGACATGGAGACGTATCCTATGAAACGGTCGAACAATGGAGTCTCCACTCAGATTCCGCGTCCCGTTCGTATCGTAAGATCAAACTTGCTGTTTACGGATGGGTGGTAATCGAATTTCTGTCTTCCTATACGATCCCACACGTATAAGGAAACTCGTGCGGTTGTCTCTTGGCATATTTGCTTCATCTCCACGAACATTAATTTCCGACGTCTAACGGTATTATACACAAACATTGAGTGTTAAATATCAAAGTTATTAACACATATATTATGTACCATATGTTTCGCAATTTTTAATTTTTATCAATTACCTAAAAATGGATAAGAATATCTTCTAAGATTTCTTAATAATGAATACCAGTAAAGTAGTAAATATAACAGTTATTGATGTGCTTAATGCATTTAATTTCTCAATAGTCTTAATATAAAAAAGACATTGTCTTAAAAATAACAAAAAGAAATTGTTGGCTAATAGCAAAAAATGTAATTCCAGTTAAAACAAGGTTTTTGTTTATAATGTATATATGCAATTAATACCATCCGGAAACATTTTACATCCCAACTAACTGATATATCAACAATTATAAAGGTCAAGTTACTAAATAATTAGAATTCCGGCAGTGTGGAATTTCTGAAATCACTATTCAACCGCACAATTCAACTTTAATGTATAACGCTATCAATTGTTACCCATTCATTAGTTTTAATGCGGTTGAAAACTTCAAATAGATTTCTTGTGTATGAAATACATATGAATGGATTAAAAATCACAATACTGCACATTGTCAGTACCTTTGTTATAATATAAGAAAAACTGCTGAAATTCAGCTGAATTAAGCAGATCAATTTAGATTTGGGCATTACTTTTTTAATTCTGCCACCCACTTATAGTTGTCCTGGTGTTAACAGTCCACTTATCGATGACTTCCTCCATTACCTTAGCAGACTCTCCTCAATTTCAGTAATAGCCAAGAATGCTAATGCGAGTTTTCTTCATAAACTTTCAAGTTACACCAACATTAATATTTAATTTTAAACATGAGGAGCTTGTAGTCTTGTCTGTAATAATCGCTTCAATTTTCTATTGTTGTTAACACCAAAGTTATAAACTTTCAATGATATTTAGTGCCGTTAACGTCGTTTTCTGCTGCTAGAGCAAAAAAATGCCGTTAAAACTTGCAGAAGTTACTAAGGCAATGGTTCTGGTAGTACATGTAGATGGTCGCAGCACCAAACATGTTAGCAGATTAATGTAGGTCATTAATGTATGAGACGATGTAGGCCAGGAACAATGATGCCGTAATTAGTTTTATTATTTGTCATTGATTGATGACAAATGATGACACACTGCCTAGTGTTCCAATACCTACAAGTTTGAATATCCGCAAAATGCAATGGTCTGCAAGTAGCTCTGATGAGCCAGATTCTGAAAATGATATTCAAAATATGATTCCATATTACTTGATTTACTTGTTATCATTTAATTAACTTTCATCAATATCCATGATTTACTTTAGTTTGTGATAACGGTACCGAAGATGCGTTATCTTTTAGAGATTGTAATTTTGGTGTTAATGACAACATAAACTTGATAGCTATAGTCTGTACCACGAGAAGTGAAGGTGACTCTTCGCTTAACAGTGTACGGAATAGACGTACGCGCTAGAAATCGTTCCACTCACACTAAATTAATACGAAATTCAACAAATGTTCAAAATCTTTACCGTTAACTACAAAAAATAGGCCTATCAATATCTTACCATAAAAAACTTCCAAGAATTTATCTCATGAAAGATTTGAGAGCTTTTTATCTTCATTTATTGCAAATATCTGTAGACCAACCTTCGCTAGATCTTTAACATATTTTTATGTGCATCTGTTTTCTGAGTTCACCTTCCATTAAAAGAACCATTTTCAGTTTTGATCTACCTAACTTATTTGAGTTAATAAACAAGTTTCTGTCATATTACATTACTTACAATAGCTTACATTCACTTGTTAAGACAAATAAGGGCATGGGTGCCTAGACTCCTGTATCATCATTCAAGAGACTTTAAACAATTTTATTATTATATTTGCAGTGTTTATTTTTCATTAGACACTTTTGATTTATTTGTTTTTTTTATGTTTAGCATAATCTGAAAATATTCTCAATTGAAAAAATTTACATAAAAATGGACCTAATTACTACTACTAATTATTTTAAGTTATTACGATTAAACACAATTTATGTTAAGAAAGTATTTAATTCTCTACTTTTGGACTATTAACGGAATAATATTTTCGTACGAAAATAGAACAGTATTCTTAGGCGTTACAAGTTGACATGGAAGATTCGTGTCAAATAGGAAAAGGAATAAACGAATATGTTAATTATTGAACTACTGTAATTGTTTAATTGTGTAAATGAAGACATTTTCAACAACTAATTTTAACTGAGCATTGTTAAATTTAACAATAATTATCTTGGAAACGGGGAATTAAAACTGGCGTATATGGTATTAAACGTAAGGAATATGATGCTTTCATGAAACGTTTACCAACACAAAATAAAATATAATCATAACATTGACTATGATAATATATCTCTCCTACATAATTGAAAAAGGAGTAAAAAAGATATAACTTGAACAATTTGAGATAAACACAAAAATTAAAAATTAATAATTATTACTAATTAAAAGTTTATACTTAAACTTATAAAAATGTTAGCTTTTAACGTTCTCACTCCATTTAGCAAGTTATGTCGTTTAGTGCTGTGCCACTTACAATTACATTAACTGTTATTTAATCTTTTAAATCATTTTATTTCTTGCAACTTCGCTTAATTATTTTACTGTATAACAATATCTGAGGAACTGTTTCAAGTTCTGCGAGGTGTAAAAATTTTAACGATGAAAACGATATACTAACTACTGTAACGGAGCCTTTTTCTGGTAGACAGCGCCATCTGAAAGATAACTTAAAACTAACACCAAATTATTTTTAATCGTTTTAGAAAATGATATCAATTTTCATGTTCACAATTTAAGTAAAAGCGAAACTAAACCGTAATTACCACCCTTTATTGGCTTATAGTCTCCTTCATCGTATATTTGGTAATAGTCATTTTAATTTTGAAGAGTGATTTTGTTATTCTAATACATATATAAAGAACACTTTCTGAGAGGTGTAAGATAATTTCGAAATTGGAAACAGTGCAATAGAGAATACCTGACAGATTTCTTTGGATCCTTCAGTTGTATTTTATTTGTAGTCACATAGAGTAGATGGTATGAAACGAAAAGTTGAAAAACAAATAATAAACAGCGCCTGACTATCGACAAGTCTTGGAACCAGTTGTGAAAGGATCACAAGAATTAGTCATATTTAAATTTCAACACGAAATGTTCACTTTGGCTTCAGAAGCACATTCAATTTTGCTCAATTAGATGCAACCCAACTTAACCCCACCCAATGGTAGGATTTAAGTGAGATTAATCTGTCCCACTTAATCCCTTTTTCCAAAATTTGCGTCCTATTTTATCAACATATGTTGTAGTGTTTCCTAATCCTGTTTCCACAGACGACACCACATTTCCACTTTATCCTCCCAGTACCTGTTCGTTCTTTTCTCCTTGCCACAATGATATCTTGCCATCAACTTTTTAAGCCCTTCCGTAATTATGTCCCCAATAACTCTCATTGTATCTTCCCTTCCTAATGGGTGTATTCGGTGTACCAACTGAACCCCAATTCCAATTCTCTTGTAATCCGAACTAAATTAGAAAACGTAAAATTGGTATTATGTCCCTTGTAGTTCGAATTTATAACTGATTCGTTAATCGGAATTGACAGATTTTTCGTTCTATATGAAGAGGAAGTCAGTGAAAAGTCCAAAGACATTTGGCGCCCCAGGGCTGGGTTGGACGATCGAAACGAGTACGCTCCTTTTCATACAAAATTTAAAAAGAAGATTCTAGGTCTACTGTTTGTTCTAATTTGTAGTTGCAATTCAAGTCCATAAGGTTGCTAAATCAGTTTATAAAGTACTCTATTTCAGAAACTTAGTATTGTAAATGTCTTTGTCTAAAAGAATGTCTTCAGATCCATGGCTACACCCAACCCAATGCTGTATATTTGAATTGAAGTAAAACTAGAACTAACACTAGACCTACAACTAGAATGACTCGGGTATAGCCGCCTTGAGGAACGTACGACTAAACCCAAGCAGCACTAGACCTAGAACTGGAAAAACTTGATTAAACCCAAATTTCACCACTTCTAGGTCTATATACAGGGTTGCCGAATCAATTTGTTAAGTACTCTATTTCAGAAACAATTCATTGTAAATGCCTTCATTAACAAAATGTCTTCAGATGCACGGCTAAACCCAACCCAACCCAACCCTCTATAATTGAACCAAAGCCGTCCTAAGATATACAGCGCCCCAGGGCTGGGTTGGACGAACGAAACGAGTGCGTCCCTTTTCATACAATTCATTGTCAAAAAACAGGACAGCACTTCAGAGTAGACACTGGCTACATATATGATAACACCATGCATTTCATTGTAAAACCAGATGCTCCAGGGTAGCCCTATTAGCTCTTATGATAACGCAGCAGGAAGGCGATATTTCCAAACCACGGAAGAACATTTTTATTAAAAATGCTGAATTTAGCCTTCGCAATGTTTGTCAATCCTTGCAATTTATTGTTAAAATGCTAGAAAAATTTATTTATATAATCGGATGAGGAAGAGGAACGTGAATTCCACTGTTGGTTCGACAATTAAAATAATCTGGTGTTGTGCTGCAAGAAATAAGGCAGTCCTCTCCATGAAGACGTTGGGACAAATGAGTTAAAAGTGAGAAAACTAGTACATATTATTATCTAATATTATAAATCTATAAGTATATATGTATTTAAAAGTCTTTTTTGACAATGTCTAAATATGTCATTAATAATCCACATATTTCCATAATCGGAATTAGGTTGGTTTTTATTGATTTGGATTAGCGAAGCATTATTGTATTTATAAACCACTTATGGACGTATTTCTAAAAGAAACCATGATCCATGTGTGAACGATGAACATAGTGCCCTTAAACAAAGTGACAAGAAAAGTCAAAAGCTTGCCGAACTTTGATGACCTATCATTTATTCAATTTTAGTCATCATCTATTGCTTATTTTGGAGTAAAAAAACTTCAACCTATATAAGTATACCAAAAACTAGTACTAAGATTCCGATATTCAAAGCACTAATTGTGGTATTGGCTTTTTTGATGCCTAAATTTCAAGCTAGAAACTCTGAATTCGATATTTATCAAATCAGCAGATGGTCAAGTATCATGAAAATAAATTTTTTATTCCACGGTTTGAAAATAATTTGATAATTAAATAAAATGATAATTATAGAATATGGTTTTATTTGATCCGTGTTCGATCAGGCTTGTAATTTTAAATTAAATTGAAATGTTTTTTTTGTACCTTTACTGGTTTTTATTTTCTTTAAGGCTTAACCTAACATGTTTCGATTGTAGGAATCATAAAGAAAATAAAAACCAGTAAAAGTACAAAAAAGCAATTTAATTTAAAATAAAAATGATAATAGTTATGCTTTATTTTTTAACAATTCTTATACCATATAATGTAGGATTCATAGTAAAGTAAATTCACACCAAAGAATTGCGATTGTACACGAATTTATCGCGCGATCATAACGAAATACATACCCTCATCAACGAAATGGACAAGTATGAATCCATAGTATTCTCTAGGATATCTAAGAACAGATATGCATCCATAAATATTAGGGGAATGCAAAATCTGGATTATACCTTGGCGCAAGTATAAATATTTCCTAAATCTTTTTTTAGTGTGCAGTAAGATTAAATAAAAAATAATACAGTTTTATTTCTAATAATAAGAGAATTTTGCAAAGTAAGATCATTATGCATAAAACAATATTTAGTAATCACAAACAACCAAAATAATTACCAGTTCTCGAACAAAAATCACTTTGTGATGGAAACAGTATCCATCAATTGTTGTGACACATTCTGTTTTAATACGCTGATTACCCATATTTCTGTCAAAAATTTCCATTGGCACAATTTATTTTTGTTACGTCCAAAAGCATGTGTTTTAACTGACATTTGGTATATAAACAGTTAGTTAGTTCCCAAAAATAAATGATTGAGTATATTTTTGTTTCCTATCTTTATAAACCTTGTAGAGAAACGTAGACAGTTTATTTTCTGGTTGGCTTTCCTGGAATTTTATCAGGTCGATCGGCCCAAACAAAAATCCCGTTTCAGGTAAACGACTTTATCGAGGCGAGGGCAGTAAATTTGGTCAAGCGACGGAGCGATAGAAACGACAGTGGCGACTTTCCTGCTGGTGCAGGTAGAAGGGCGCTGTTTGTCATAAGCCCCAAACGGATAAAGGCTTCCTGAAGCGGTTCCTCGAAGGCCCGGCAAACCGTGAAATTAAGTGCCGTTTGAACACGACCAGTCCCCTTTACACTTATTCCCGTGTTTACACACAATCTGTTTTACTGCCGATTTTAATTAAACAGGCGCAAACACGACCGCCCCATAGGGTTTCTCCATTTCCTCTCTTTCTATTTCCCCGTCGATTCTCTGGATACAAAGTAATGCGAGTCCAAAGCGTACATATAGTATTGTTACAATACAAATAACAAGAATATTAAATTTAAAATCGTTAATTTTGTTTCAGGAAATTTATTCGAACAACGACTTTCATCCCGAAGACGTTTTGATTAATTAGGTAAGTGTTGATGGTCGTGTAGTCATAAAGATAAATTATTCCGTCAAGTATTAGCCAATTTTTGTCACTTTTATTAAAAAAAATTTAAAGTTAAAACTTAAAACTTTCCACGGTGACTAATGGAAAAGAACAAGATTATTACTTTTCAGCACTAAAAAGTTAGTTTGAAAAGGAAAAATCTTGAAAAGTTAAAAAAAACTTAATTTTACGATGGGGGAATGTACGGAAGAATGTCAAAACCACACTTCCGGTACCTCTCGTACCCTTTGCCCTTGTTTTACAACCTGAATAATTGCGGAACGAGTTGTTTCTCGCCCCTGCCGCAACGTCAACGGCGACGAGAGCGCTATACCGCTGCGTAACGGGATTAAAACGTACTAGTAGGGGAACGGGCAGCGCCTCGGAACGCGGAATTTAATAACTACCAAGCCACACTTCAATTGTCACAATTAGAAGGCAGCTGTTTTCTCACATTTACCTAAATGAAAAGGAGATTTTAATTTTTTATTCAAACTTATAAATAAATTAAATCCCGAGGATTTTCCTAATTATTCATCTTATTTTGTTTTTGTTTCACAATTAATAATTTGTTTTAATCAAAAGTTATTGTTACCGTAAAATTATTAATTTTGACATCACAATCAGACTCAAATTCGTATTATTTTATGAAACAATCGTACTTTTATACAACTTAAATATGATGATTGCATTTGCTGATTTAATTTACGTTTATGCTAAATAGCATTACTGAGGTACCGGCCTTCAAAGTGTTGGCTGATTGAATACATTATTATTTTATGAAGAATTTAAGAAAACGAAAGACATGAAAGACACTCAACTTATTAAGCACACACAAAATGATCGCAAATATCATATTTAACATAAAAATATGTTCAATGAAAATTCTGTCACAATTAATAACTACTGTCACATAATTGGTTGTAAAAGATATTTATTCGACACATAACTCAGTGCGTTTTTGCTTAATCCTCTGCACACGTTACATGCCTCAAAATGAATATGTTATTGTAAACTCAGCTTTGGTTAGATATCCTACAATACAAATACTACTACTGCTGATGACAGAGTTATTTCGCCAAACTATATTTCACATTTATTACTTATTATGATGTTGTTGACATACATAATTAATGAATTAGATATTGAACATTTCATTATGATGTCTCTCAAATGTTTTGTACTAAATTGAATTGTTATATTGATGTACATATAGATATTATCAAGTTTTTTAATCTGTTCAGGGCATACTGATGGGTTAACCTAAATTCAGCTAACTAAACATATAGCATTTATATGATACCATATATTTCTATTTTGATTTGAACAAAATTGGTAGTGTGAAAGTTGATCTTTCTGTTGAGTGTATAACAAGTTATAAGTATGTAGTATTTTTAATTTGTTATCTTTTATTATTTAATTACACCGACTGAGGTATTTAAATTGAGACTCATAAACCATCAATTTTTATTGAAAAAATTTCAGATAAAACTTTCATTGTATGAATAGGAAATGGCGGTGGGGAGTAGTTACATAACATTACATAAATTATAATCGAGTGGGCGGACCAACCAACCTTGCACCGTGATGCTAAGGATCTCGTGTATCTCCATAGATAAAGTAATCAAGTTTCACCATGCAGTCCAATGCTCTTAACGAACATTAATAATTTAAATTGTGAAATTTTGTTCAGATCTTTAGGTAAGATAAATTGAAATCGCAAAATTGTTAACCAAAGCCGACACCGTTTTCACTGCTTCAAGTGCCTAAAGAGTGGCATGACTATCTCTGAAAAATCGTATTATCATGTTCTTCACCCCTTTCTCTAGAAGAGTTTTACCCATGCCAAAAGTAAATACTAATAAATAAAAAATACTTCTGTATGAAATACTGCCAGTACACTAAGTACCCAGGCCCCGACTTCTTTTGGCGTTTTGATCCATTTGGCGTATATATGCAAATATCTGCTTGAACCAGAGAATCTTTATTCACATTCTAGAAATGCTGTTTAGGCAGATTAATCTGGTCACAACATTCAGCACTAATGACCCCGCCAAATCTGACGGCATTCCGGCACGATACCAACACTTGTAGTATCTTTTGCAGTCCATTTTCAAGACATGTGAGACAGGTTTGAATATATCGCTTAAATTTGTAAATGGTATATCTAGCCACTTTCCTTTAATACACGTGCAAAGGAGTTAAGCCAAGTCAACATCCATTGCTAGAGTTGGCGTAGTACTTATCGTACCAGAATGTATTCTCATTATACCAACTTATGAGCATGTTACAAAAAACTTTTTGCATAAAACTTGGATTCATAATTGGATAATTCATAATTCATGAATATCCTTGCTTTACATGATCTCAATAGTAACTAGAGCCGATATTCCGAGATCCCAAATACCAAGGTCCCGGATGAATTATGAGTGGTATTGAAAACCGATATTGTTTAAAAAATACCGATATCTTGATATTAATATTATTTCTAAACTAATTACAAAAAAGATAATAAAATGCGTCAGATCATTGTTAGGCGCACTGCCTTTCATTGTTTTGATTTTGAAGTTGTAATCCAATCATAGCTCTTAAAGAGTTTGGTTATCCAAAGTATCATGAACAACAAAGAATTTGGATGGCTAAAGTTTTTCGGTTGGATTAAAATTTCGAAATCCAACCCAACTCCACGTTGGCGCACGTCTTCGATGTTTGACGTGATAGGGACACAAGACAATTATGAACAGTATTCAGATTTTATATAAAAAAATAATCTTTTTCAACAAGAATATATGAATGCACTTGGGCGGTAAAAGCGTCCTTGATTCGGATCCGGTTGGATTTGGCTTCAAAAGGCGACATTGGGGTAATGTTCTTCATCATTTCAATCTTCCGCGCATTCTTCCTGGAACAGCAATCGCTTCCCATGATGCTTCTTCCTTGTGGAATCTACACGAAGAAGCATGATTCGCAGAGAAGCATCATCCTCCTTGCACTCCTCCTTGTGGAGCATTGCACGGTTCCAATCTCGTCTTAAGTCAGTATCGTGAAACAAAATCAAAGTATTCCCATTACATTTTGAAATTATGTCATACAGGTAAACAGGTCAAAAGTGAGTTCCGTTGTAAAAGACACCGGCGTCAAAAAAATCAGTTTAAAATGAACACAAATGGCTTGGTTCCGTGTCAAAATCCTAAGAACAATGTAACATGTTTATTTCATCATTATATACAATAAAAAACAATTGTATAAATCCAGATAGAAGTTAAACAGCCAAACGCTGTTTAATCAATTGTTTGTCACTTCGTGCCAAGCAGTCTTCAGATTTATCATTTCTTAGTCAGTCCATATCTTTGAACAGTCTCGAACGCTAGGAATGCTACGTTCTCCTCATGCAATAAACGTTCTTGATGGCCACGTCTTTCAATTGACGTCTGTTTTATTAAAATTGAAGACAATATAATTGTTCGAAACGGGAAATCCCACGCTGATACTTACCGACCCACTTCTTCCCTACTTTACCCATGTGCCTCTTTTTGGTACTATTTTATCTTTTGTTTATATCTCATGATCTTCACAAACATAGTAACGATGGCATTCCACTATAACTCTGAGCCCAACATCATCTTTTCAACATTTCCGCTGTCTATCTCTTTTTCGCAAACTGTTCTTCTCTATTGTACGCCAGCTTTATTTGTCCAAACTCTAGGTATTAAAATAGCATGTGCTCGGGCGTATCACACTCTCCACAGACTTAGCAGCTCTCCGTCTTCATTCCATTTGTTCTTTTTAGGTATCTACGACAAATACCGTGGCAACACTATACACCCTTACTCAGCTCAATCCAACCCATCCCAACTGAATGGCACGATTTGTGGTACTAATCTGTCAGATTATTATTTACAAAGTAACCACCATGGATAAGATAACACAGAAAATGAATAGTCTGTTTGCCATCATTTCCTAATAGAAGAAGAACAGCATGACTCATGAACGCTATACATTAATATTAATACCGGATTTGGTCAGATATTGAAGGTAGCATATTAAAATAAAACTTTTAGAATAAATGTTATAGCAAACAAAAAAGTAGCATGATGAAGTTGAAACTGGCATTACGTGAATGGTGAGATAGTCACGTTGGATAATCGGATATCCGGCATTATCTTCAGCTGGATATCCGATATCCGACGTTTCGTAATATCACTATCGGTTTCATCACTAATGTTAATGATAACACTCGGTAATCGTACGATGTAACAAAAAAAAATTCAGAACAAAATCTGTAGGAAATCTAATTCTAAATAATATTGCTTTCTGATACTTTTGATCTTAGATGTGTCAATATCGAGCAACATACGAATGTATAATAATCACTTACGAAGCAGGTTACTTGAGAATCACTTGGGAATTGAAGCCAATCAAAAAAAAAACTTTTATCACAAACGTTGCAGCACATTCTTTCCCAACAAAATTCCTCTATGGAATTTTTGTATTTAGATAGGTCAATATTGAGCACACTATGATAAATAAAAAATGTTTCAAACAAAAGTCTAATATTAAAAAAAATCTAATATTAAAAAAATACTTAACAATCGGAAGACACAGATGGCCTTAAAATACAATCTGAAATAAAATAACTAAAGTTTTACCTCAAGCTTTTTTCGATTCGATTCGGAGTTCAAACTATCAAAAATGATAGTTTGAACTCCGTTCAGATTCTTTTTCTTCTCAGTCCAAGTTTGCACTTTGAGATGGATAATTTTTTCCATCAATACTATTTAACGAAATCCTTCTGTAGGCTTTGTTTTGTCCAGCTAATTCTCATCAGCTCCTCTATAGCAGATGCTCCATAATGATATCTGGACACGTAATATATTTAGCTTTAGAAGAATAAACCAAGATTGTTTAACAAAGATCGATTAACTTTAGGAGCTTTGTGAAACTATTATGCACAGATCAATCTAATTTCCCTATGCCCAGGTCCATTTTTACCAACCTCCAGTTGAACTATCTAAAGTATGGTTACCAGAATGGTTACCGAGAATTAAAGGGTTCTCATTGGCAAAGTGGGTCCTTATAAGTATACCTGGTAATACCGCTAACAAATTAACTACTTGATTTGTTCTTAATTGTTTTCTTTTTGTTTAGTACATGGATGTGGTACACTATTTACCACATCTTTTCTTTTTAATTTGACATCGAACTATTGCTCATTCCACTCGTTTTCTATAACTATAATAGGTATAAGTATATCTACAATTTATTGCAATGCATCATAGACTGTGTGAATTACCTAACATGAGTTTTCATGTATCGCACTTTTTCAAGAAGTTATATGTATACAGTTTCCAATGACGGTGAATTCCTTCACAGCAGTTAGGCCCCAGCGGGCTCTTTGTACATCGCCACAACTAATAGCATATTCAAGGGTCAGACTAGCTCAATGGTTTTTGAAACGTATGTTCCTTGTTTCCAAAATTGATATTCCAATGTGATTCCCTTAAGTACGCGAGATTGGAAGAGTTAAAAACAGTATGACTTACTTCCATTTCACACGCTTTACACAGGAATATATTTGTCAATTTCATGTAAAACATGGGCATATGTAACCTGCAGTATCTGGTCAGGAAGTGGGTGAGGAGTCTCAAGTCACTTTTGAATTTTTCAGGAAACTGAGTACCTAGGTCTCTTCTCATTAGGGTAGTGATTGGAAATAAAACTTCACCAACGATAATGTATTTCGGTCCCTATCAACCACCAGCATTGCCTGTTTACTATCAGTGCAGGATACAACGTTTCTGCAAACTATTTTAAAGACGACGATAACATTGGCTGCTATGTTTATTGCATATTTCGGTTTAAACAGTCGTGCAATCCAACCCTAGTGAAATGAAAAGGTAGCAGGGGGTTTGTACGAGAAAATTCCCACTTCAGAACCTCCAGCATTCTTTGATCTATCAGTGTAGGTGGTCAGCGTTTCGCCCCACTTTTTCGACAATTTACAAATAGAAAATATCTTACCGTATTTTTATGATAATTACTCATTTCTTATTCAAAACTAATTACCTTTATAACCACAACAAAAATTCTTTTCTGGAAGTGCCATTCATTAACACATCCTGGAGTCAAATATAAATCCAAGGGTGGTGTCCCCTAATCAGTGTACAGTACGAAGGGTTGAATCCCATTGATAAGAGCAACGTCAGAGTATTGAGACGACGACGTCGTCGTTGTCGTCGATCGTCTCTTGAAATCTTTCGCCGCGAGCCATTTTGCGGCACGCCCTCCAGTTAATTGGTTTCAGGACGGGCTGTTGGGCCAACCCGGTCCTGCACCCGAACGGCTTTATGACTTCCCCATTTAATTGGTAATGCGATTTAGGCACCTCGAACCCTACAGTCGTAAATACGACGACCGCCTCAAGATGGTAATTGAGGACTGAAGACGATGCGAAAGAGATTCAATTCTCAAATAGAAAACAAAAAAAATTACAAGGAGCGGGGATAATTTTATTAAACGGAAAATGAGCAATAAACGTAGATTTTAAATGAAAATTGAAAAATAAAGATAATGTGGGGGAATGATTAATTAGTTAAATATGTTAAAGGGTGAAAAGATCAAAAGAGCTCTTTGAGTGGTTTCGAAATATATTTTTAATTTTTTTAAGTTAAACGATGTAGGAAACTAATTTTTTTAGGCGGTAATAGTTTTACTATGCGTAAAAACTTACTTTACATAAATATTTTTCAACAACTACTCATTAAAAGTAATCGTTGTTCGCGGAAACTTTACGTTGAACGATGTCGTTGGTACTACACCCAGATGAATACGAAGTTTCCCTAAATCGTATTCGAACATGACACCAATGGGGCTCTTTACTGTACATATTTTATAATATTACTTGAGTCCACACTTGACGCTTTCACAAATTTATGTAATAAAATTATTTTTTATTAATATGTTTTCAGCTTTAGTAAATGAGTGATGTGCGAAAAAACTTTAGAACATCAACACAAAAAATAAGAAAAAGAAAGGAGAAAACAATCTATGTAATCTAATTAACTTGATAACACTTTACAAACCCTAATTCTTTCTTTTAGTCCTTCAAGAAAAAAGGGGAGAAAATATACCGTCTAAATATTAATCAATTTCAACCCTCAAGTTCTATCTTTTTGTTCTTTTCTTCTTTGTTGGGTGAAAGAAGAAAGTTGGAATGGAGGGTGAGAAGCTATCAAATTTCCTTCTGGAAAATTGCCGAATTAACCCATAGTCCGCAAATGCGCACCCAGATAATCCGTCGAGAAGCGTTTTGGTGCAAAATTTAAATGCAAATGTCTAGGGCCAGTCGTACTGGCGACGATTGCGTCGAAATTCTAATACGTAGAGTGACGGACGAAGGGCTTCTACATATTGCAGAGGTCCCAAAAGCCGTCTCTAATCTCCGAATTAGACGGGTAACGCCGCCAAGGTCAGTTTATCCTGGGCAACCCCCGGAGGCTATAACACCCAAACTGAACGGTCCCATTTTACCCAGGAAAACAGTTATTAGGCCACCCCCAACTCCGCTGCTACAATTTGTAGTTTCGAATTTACATACGAACAAGAAGCCCAGGAGTTAAACGGTGCGGCGTCTTGTAACATGACGCTGAATTTTAGGTGGAGGTGGCGACAAAACGTCGACCGGAAGTGAATATAATTAGTTTTGGGTGGAAGTCAAAATTGAATTCCTCCGGGGAAAAAAGACTTTATTATTTCCGAAAGATAAATCCGGAACGCGTCGCTAACTAATTGCTGCAGTAAATCACTGGAGATTCTCCAACCCCTCTTCTTCAGGCAACTAAATCGTTTATCGGGTCGCGTCCAGTGGCGTACCGGATGCAGCCGCGAACTGCTAACACAATTCCAACCTCCGGTTTGATTAGGTTAGTACGCGGCCCGAGAATAATGAACTTTACTACCTCTCTTTTATAAAGAACGCTGAACGTTAAAGACTCTCGTTTACTTCTTTTCATCAATTTCAATTATAAAAAGAAATGATTTGCATTTAATACAATCATCTCTATCAAACGCTTCTGAATAAACATAACCAACCCCGTTTGCTATACGTTGCATATTTACCCTAATAACGTATATACCTAAGCGTAGAAAGACGGTAGAGCAAATACCCAATTGATCATCGAATGGTAAACATGAATCTCGGCATGTTGTGAGGTGTACCCCTACTACTAAAGGGAATATCTGTCATGTTCGCCCCTACGGGTAAACCACAAGAGATATAACACTCGTCGATATTTATAGCACATAAATATTCTTTACAGAAGTTACTTTTTTGTCACGTATAAATTTCATATAAATTTAAAACAAAGAACATTACATGATTTTTATTGTTCACTAAACTTTTTCATACTTTATTATAGATATATCAGAAATGAAAGTACGTAAAGTACACCCGTACGTAAAGTAAGTAAAGAATTTATCGGTGTATACCAAAGTTATCTGAGACTTTGGTAATTTAATTCACCAAAGATCATGATAAGACGAAGAAATTTGTAGCATATGATATGTGCCTTCACTGCAATATTGCCATTTGTTTGACTATTTGGGAGATTAAGAAATTCCAAGAAGGAACAATTAATATGAATTTTGAAAAAATCTTTTCTTTCCATATTCTTAACGTTTAGACCTTTAAGAATATTAATTATATAATAAATTCCAACAATTTAGTGTTATAGCTATTTTATCCCATTTAGGCGTCGCAACGTCTAAACTTTAAAAAAATATATACAAATAATAATAGAATAAGAACAGAATTTTGCATTTTACAATAACAGTAAAATTTTGTTGGACGTCGTAAGCTCAAGTCGTCGTAAATCGATGTCTGTTATGTTCTTATACTCTTACAAATCTCAAACTTTTTTTTCACGCAATTTTATAAGCTATTTGTCGAAATCTAGATTAAATTGAAAATATGAAGGACGAAATAGGAGCAACTTATTATCACAAAAGTTCAACCGACGAACATCCATAACATGTGCATTGTCCCCCTAGTTCATCAAGCTAGTGAAAGGCAAAAACAGTGGCTGAGGGTACATCAGGTGGCTTTATCTATGCAAGTCCCGCTTTAAATGACGAAGTATTGAAAGTTATAAAGCCGATATATGTAAACCCAAAATAATAACGAATCGTTAAATTCACTTATCTGGACATTTTCGCCGAAAAGTATACATGCAGAAACAGAGACAATTGAAATAGCAAATTATATAACTATTTGCATTTACAATGAAGATTTTCTACCCATTATAAAAATAATAAATACCATGGGAATTAATATTAGTCCTAAAGCATTCCGAGCAACGAGCATCTGATGCTTCTAAGGAAGTTAGAACTGCATACAAATAAGAACGAAATTCTGAAAATGTTTGTTTTGAACATGGTTGACATGATACTTTATATTTTGTATCAACCTTAATTATATAACCCTTTATCGCGCCTACCGCTTTATACCAAATTTTTTTTTATAATTTTAACAAATTAAAAATAATGTATAAGAATGTCGAAAAATTCAACTATACTTTACTGAAAGCTGCCATTTTGCGAAAAAAAAATCCGTTTCCTCTGATGTAGGAGCTATAACGACATTCCTACTAAGAATCTTTTTTAAATATTGTATCAGATGGCCAGAATCGTGTCAACTATAGCACCCCGTCTTATTTTATCTTTCATCAATTACTAGCTTATAACTGTCCTAATTATTTTTTTTATTGCAATTTTTTGTGTATATTTATGAAATATTATTATTAATATCATATATCTTTTTATTGAGCTAGACAAAACGCCCAATATATACGCTTATAGACCAGAATACCTCCTTAACTACTCTTCACGTAGTAGAAGCAGTCAGTGCGAACATATCGTTCCCAAGCTCGATATAATCCAATCATAAACTGGCGCTTGTTCATGTATACCTACATCGTGTGGTGTCGAAGGAAAATAATCCATGTTTGTACAAAAAGAATTATAATGAATATTCGAATGATTGTCGGTAATCTTAGCATTGGATCATGCTAAGATTACCGACAATTGAATAACATTACATGGCTAAGGCCTAGTTTATTCACCTTTGGTTAAATTTAACTATCGGATATTTACCATAGTTACTCATAGCAAGTTAAATTACAGTAATCATGAAAAATATCTAGCGGCTAAATTTAACTAAGGTTGAATAAACTGGGCCTTAATATACATTTATATGGCTGCAAAATCTTTTCGAAAATCGATTTGGCCAGAACGTATCATCAGGTACCGGTAGATGAAGAAGACATTTCTAACAACCCTTTTCACTCTTTTCGAGATAAAGAAAAATAAGCACATCATTTAAAACGATTCTTTTACAGATTGAGTTCTTATAATACCAATACTAAAAAATATAGTCTTTGGTCTTCGGAATGCAGCGTAAACATTTCTAAGGTTCATCAGTGAAGTACTTCATGTCTAACTATTATTATTGTGTATTTCGATATCATAGTAGCAAGTCGAGATGGAGAAAAACAAGTATATCATTCAGAACGATTATTTGACAGATTAAGTTCTTGTAATACCAATATTCAAACTAAAAAACGCGTTTTCGGTGTTACAGCCGATGGCATTCGGTCATCTCAATCCAAAAGAACAGTGATAACACATTTTCGTCTTTGGTTTTTTCAAAACCAACGACTCTAAAAGAGTTACAAAAATATTTGGGAATGTAAAACTTTTGTCAAACATTTCAAATATTTAATATATGTCCTTATTGATTTTGCATGTTAACTGGTTTAATGTAAATAATAATTTTTGTTTAAAAAATCATCTATTATTTATTTAATAGTTTTTCAATTTGACATGTTTCGCCTGTCAGAAGCAGGCATCCTCAGAAAAATGAAAAATATAAAATTGAAAATGTCAAAGATCCCCGAATATGCAATAAATCGATGTTGAATTTTTTTTTTCTTTAAATTATGTTGAAAAACTTTTTAAATATTTGTAGGGAGCATTTATTAAAATCTGTTGTATGTTGTTGGTGAGAACACTTCATTTCATGTCCGGAAATTGAAAAACTATTAAAAAAATAATAGATGATTTTTTAATAAAAAATTATTATTTAAATTAAACCAGTTAACGTGCAAAATCAATAAGAACATATGTTATATATAATTACTGGTTAAAAAATTTATTATAATATAGATTTTACTTACATTTCAAATATTGTTGATCAAAATCACTTCACTATCAAAAAAAAAAAACAATCTCATCAAATTCTCGAACACCGCAACATGATGATGCTTTGTCTTATACCAACAATTTTTCTACATCAATTTTTCTCGGACATCTTTCTTCACATACTACGCTATCATTGTCAACTGATGCATCTAACACAGGTATGGGAGCTGATTTAACACAAACCATCAATGTCAAATCTCAACTATTAAATATTCCACTTTTGATCGAGAATTATTACCAATCTACTCTACTATAACATTTTTGAAGCAAGCCTTACATGGGAATCAATTTGCAGTAAATACAGATCACAAACCCATTGTCACATCAATTTTTTCATCCACAGACAAAACTCCTCCACAAACCTGATGTCTAAGTTAAATTGCCCTATTTACTTCAGATATGAAATATATCAGAGGAAATTTAATTGTTGTAGATACTTTATCGAGAACAAACATCGAAACTCTTAATTCAATATATCCAGATTCTTAAATATCAACTTGTTAACACAGAATTGTCAAATTTATTAAATAACTTTCCAAAAATAATTTTTTTCTCAAAATCCATAGCTTATCGTTTCCAGGAATACATTATCTCATTCGTGCAGTTAAAACAATGTTCTACTGGAACATTGTTGGAACACATGTCAAGGCAAAAAAAAATAGATTTGGTCATATTTTTATCGACTTAATTGGATCATTTACTCCATCATTTACCTGATGGCCAAAAATTTTTCCGCTAAAAGATATCACGTCTGCTATTATAACAAACACACATTTTTACGGCATTACATACGATCAGGAACGTCCATGCGAATCAAACCTTTTTCGAAATTATCTAATCATCATTTCATCCACAAGCTAATAGGATGTTAGAACCATCCATAGATCATTGAAGACTGTTATGATCGCTAACGCAGACACGACTATATGGAATAACAATCTACCCCTCATTCTACCAGGATTAAGAACATCTCTTAAGGAAGATCTAGGTTACCCCTCAACAGAATTAGTTTACGGACAATCGCTAAGAGTTCCTCGAGAGTTTTTGATTTCTATTAACCTATCGGTAAACTATGAACCTTTCCTTTCCCATTTGATAGAAACCTTATTCAAAATTAAAGCTTATCAATACGTCTATTCATTCAAATAAAAAATCTTTCATAAATGAAGATTTACACAAATCAAATATAAAATTTCCGTTAACATCGATGGCACTAAACCCGCTTTTATTTGTAATAAAAAAATGACGTTTAGTAAAAATTCAGAAATTGATAAACCGGTGTCATCCTCGATAAGGAAGTAAATTTTAATATTTAATCGTTCAAGTTACTTATTTTAATATTATTATATCATTATTTTACATTCCTCTTCTTATTATCTTTTGTTTCATGGAAGTTATATAATTGACAAAATGACAAAATTGTTTAACAACAAAGACATACGTTGTAAACAAAAAAGCATCATATCAAAATAGTAAAATAAAAAGAACATGATGTTCTTTCAAATAAATATGTTAATAATGAAGATGTTCAATAACTGCCATAAAATTGGTTCGGTCCATACGAGGATGTAGTCGTCGTAAAAATATTGTAACAAGCAAATTTACTTAGAAAAGTCTGTATATGCAAGAATTTTAAGGTGGATATGTAGTTAGAACTAGTATATCCCTACATATGACACCCCCAAAGGTGATAACAGTTTCATAAATCCATATTTTGGTAAAATTGAGTTAACCTTCGCCGTCCCAAAATAATAAATTTTCATGAAATCCAAAAGTGGGTCAACGTTGACCCGCTTAGCAATTAATGCCACAACACCTGTAAATTTTCAGACACTCATATACCTAAAAACAGATTAACACAACATGAAAGTAACCATCTACAAATCTCCTAATTTACTTTTTAGGAAAAGAATATTTCGTTTTCGAACAATTTATTAGTTTCCTTTTTTCTAATTTCGGCGTTATTTTGCACTGTGGTATATGAGTATTATGTCAGTTTTCTTTGTACACACTTATGTTGTGTCGTTAGATTCCGGTATGATCCAGATGCAATTGGTGATAACTTTCTTCATCTGAATCATTCATTCTCGAAGATCACAAATATTCAAGTTTGTGTATCTCTACATATCATTCATAATGCATTATTCATAATGCATTATTTTGCTCCGTTTTAAGAGGATTTTTTACACTTTAATTACATCGTCACCAGATTCATAGGCGATCTTCCAGGAACCTTGGCATCGATTTTATCAGTTTTCTTCATTCACATTTCAGTTGTGTTCTTAGATTCCGGTATAATCCAGATACTTCCTTACTTCCTTCAAAGGTAATTGATGAAAACTTTCTTCAACTGAATCATTCATCCTCGAGAAGCTCAAAAATATTCAAGTTTATGTATATCTACATTTCTTTATAAATGCTATTTTGCTCAAACTGGAGCATTATTTCGCTCCAGTTTAAGAGTACTTGTTATACTTCAATTACATTATCAGTACATTCAGGCAGTCTATGAACCACTATACCATCTATTTTGTCAGATTCTCGATTTACACTACAGTTGTGTCTTTAGATTCTGGTATAAACTAGAATCTTCGTTTAAAAGTAATTGATGAAAATTTTCTCAAACATATTCAATTTAATAGATAACTACATTTCTTTATGGATGCATTATTTTGCTCCCTATGAAGAGTACATACTTGTTATACTTCAATTACATCTTCAATACATTCATAAGTAAGCATAGTAGTAAGGGTACTTGTTATAGATTTCGGCATCATCTCTATGCTTCGTTTAAAGGTAATTAATTGGTGATCACTTTTTCCTCTGAATTATTGATCCTCAAAAAGCTCGAAAATATTGATGTTTCTATATGGTGACATTTGTTTATGAATAGATTTGGTCTAAAATAGAAATTTAGCACAGTAGCAAAATAGGGGTTGTAAAAGATAGAATTGGTACCGCCACAACGACATTTTTAAAAATGATATTGTTATAGCTATATAATCTAAACACTAAACTATCTAAAGCATTTTATGATCTTGAAAAAGATTTATCTATACTGTTTGAGTTTGTTATTCGACCAACTATAGGTGCAATCGTTACCCTGAATCCCATTTGGTGATACATTTTATGCGTATCAGATAAGTTTATTACCTTTTGTTGTGTGACAAGGTAATAAAGAGGCCTCCGGAAACTCAATATTTTATCCTTGGATTCAAGATATGACAGCAAGGGGAACAGATGATATAGACTTTAAAGACATTCACTATCTTATTTTATGACGTGTTGTGTTAAATCATTAATAAAAGAAAACAACTAAAGATGTTAACTACAATGCTTGAAAGTATAATAATTTAAATTTATTATTTGTTAAGGAACTCCTGTTCCTAATCTAGTTTAAATTTATTTTCTTTTTCATTTAGTTTAAATTATCACCAATTTAGCTTAAACGTTTTCGAACTGCACTAGAACCGAAAACCACACACATTTCCTGTCCTTCGTAGTTTAGCCCAGTTGAAGGCCTTCAAACCACCACCTCTACCGGTCGATGTTCGCGTTTTCGGTCCGACAAAAACTCCTTTAATTTAGCTGATGCAGAAATTGTATTGAAAGGGTTCTCTCCTCCTCTTCGTGTGTGAAGAGAAGCGCGAGTGAGCTGCGCAAATTGAATTACAGGACCGGACCGGGGCGCCAACTCCTTACTTACCGAACAATTTTACTGCAACAAACTTAATTTAACTAATACGCATTCCGACCAGACTCAATACGGATTATCCCACGAACGTAGCCTTCGTCGGGGAAACGGAAACGTCTGGCTCTAAAACGCGGCCGGGCTCTTACTGTACTCAAGTGCTTTCGGTACTAGAAGCGATGTATTGTGCCACGGAAATGTAAATTTGCCATGTTATGCAGAAGCGTACACCTTGAGATAACATCTGTTGGTGAAATTACATTGAAATGAAATAGAGAATAGAAGAGGTAACTGAAAATGATGTATTCTGTTTCAATACTTATAGATTTCCAAATTAACATCCCATCTGGTAACCTGTAACTTCATTTGCATTAAATATCTCTTCTTAGATCGTCTAAGAGGTAGACTTAAATTCACAATTGCCGTCTTTGAAAAAGTTACATCCACAGTTTTCCCCATAAACCTGTTGAAAACGAAAACTTAATTCTTTTGTCCGCGGGAAGTGATTAAGACGTGGTCGTGAAAGTTTCCCGTTCGAAAAGAGGAATCTTTTAATGAAACTTTTAACGAGAAACTCTAAGGTTTCACAAAAGCGTTTTCGATGAAACAAATTCAACTATTTTGAACACTACTCAATTTTTCAAGAATAATAACAATAATAACCTGAAGGCGAAAGAGACAAGGGATCTACTTCCGGGGGCCTTGTAATCGAAATGGCCGTCGGAAATGGGCCTCTCACACAAAGAGGCCGTCGTTATTATTGTAGATGGCGTTTCGAGAATCCCTCCGACAGAGTACCAAAGGCTGACTGTCGCTCCTCGTGTGGGACTTTATTTTATATATCACCTTTATTTCACCAAAGCCGAAATGTTTTTACGACGAAGGGAAATAAACCGAAAAAGGGAAATCGTAAACCAACATTAACGTGGACTCGTATATTTTCACTAAAAGAAACTGAAACCAAAAGACTTTCTTTTTTACCACTAAAAACTTAATTCTTTATACCTAACAAGAACATATCTCATATCCTCGTTAAAGTATTGGTTTATCGAAGTATAATATTTAGGGGTTGACCCTTTCATCCAATATCTTAAATTGACCTACCCTGATAAAAACGGTAACATTACCGGTCGACGTTGGTCCATTACCAAAGGATGTCATGATTCTCTTTCGTCTCTCCGTCTCGATATTCGATTTCTTCGATAGTTGTGAGAATTCTCAGCTCCCACATTCGAGAGGTTTTCACCTCCCCCCGACTAACATCATCGTAGGTTTCGACGACACCGGGACGCCACGTCATCTTGACGGATGGAGCTGAAGAACGGGATGATGCTCGCCAGATATTTAATACGCGGTCCATTAGGTCGCATTATCTCACTACGTGTCCCTAGAGAAGGGGTGGACTAAGTTCTTTTTTTGGAGGGTAAGCACTAAAGAAGAAAAAGGAATGTCTGAGAAAATATTTTGGGAAATCTATCATGTTGGTGGGAGGATAAGTGGGGAAAATAGATGTGGTTTCAAGTTTTTTGTCATGATTTTAGTTTATTTAGATAAAGACATTTTTGATGGCAATAAGTGATAAGATAAATTAGATTTAAATCAGGAAATCTTACTTTAAATAATGATGATATGAAATATATGTATATAAGTAATTCATAATAATACACATCCTTCGGTATTATTTGAATGCTGGAAATAATGAAACAATACAAGATGTAAGTACGCCACTGAAATCAAGCATTGAGAATTACTACGGGGTGAATATACTGAAATAGATATTCAGTTACTCAAAGAAAATAACAAACCAAAACACGACACGAGAAAAGCGATCATCCTAATATAGTTAGGGGCGTAAAAGACAGAGAAGGGAAATATTTGGAAATATATCCGTAAGTATAATGCTAAGGGAATGGGATATCTTTTGTTTTGATTTTTGTAACAGAATTTTCTTTTGAAAGTGGTAATAGCAACTGACAGTGTAATGTTGATATCTAAAGTGGTATTTAAAACTGTACAACAATATTAACAGCTAATATTATCAAAATATCAACCAAGCATTAAAGTACTAAAAAACCTTAGTAATAAAAGAACCTTAGTATTTTATACAATTTAATAATCAATACGAAATATATTGTTGCTGTAAAGGTTAATATGTAAAATGAAATTGATTTGAAATGTTACATTTATATTAAAAAATGAGAGTTCTTGCTAATTTTAACTAAGATTAATTTAGCCAAAACATTGTGATCGTTTTTTAGGTTCAAGAACCTGCACATTCTATGTAGTGGAACGTTAGCTTGAGTGTTAGTTCTATAATTCTTCAAATAGAAATATAATGGATAGCACGATGGATACACTGGAGCTAATGGAGTTGACCAGTTTCAATCCGTCTTACCACACACCAGCTTTATACAGGGTGCAGCAACATAACTTTCTTTTTAAAACGTGCACCATTCATGGGTTGATGTCGCATCGAAGCGCTAATGGTTTCGTTCGAAAAGAGTGATTATAAAGGTTTGTTCCGACAAAACATACACTCCTAACCTGATACCAGTCCTCAAGAATTACAACAAACAGCGTTGCATTCACCTAGTGTTGTGTGCAATTTCATCAGCAAAAATTATTTATCCCTGTTTTTTTTTTTGAGGAAAATGAATATTCCTTGTATTGAAGGAATACTTCCCACCGGACCTAATCTCCCGATTTAGCCCATTGAGATTCCTACTACAGGCTTTTTTAAACCCTTTCAAAACTGTATGTGTGATACGTCAACTCTCCAAGGAAGCTACAAGATTAGACGTTCCAGGAAGAAATTGACAACATAACCCCTACTACACTTCCTAAAGCAATGATAAGCGTCAGAAGTCTGTTTACTGAACGTATTGGGGACCTATCTGATTTGCTCTTCAAAACTGTATAAAGCAAAACTTTAAGTATGATTCATACAATAGATTTTCTTAGGTGTTGAGGAAGTTATGTTGTTTGTAATAAATTTACTGCATTCATCATCGGTAAAGTGTTTAACGAAGGAAAATCATATTGCAACAAAGTTTGGTAGTCAGTGCCACAAGTGGGCCATCAGGATAAGTTCCATCTATGCGAGTAGAAAGCTGTTTTAGAAACCTATATTACAGAACCATACTCTAACTTCGGCAGAACAAACGCCGGAAAGAGCGACGTGTATACTGCAGTATCCATGAATAAACATGAAGAACGGCGTGCAAAATCAAGCATTCTCGGAGCACAGGAAGTAACATTTTCATATATAGATAATCAAGAGTCCGTTATCTTACAACTTACTCTAACATCTCTGACAGAAGTTATCTTAAGCAGGGGATTTGATGTATAGAGTAGAATGAAAGGATAGGAGTAATTTTACATGTAAAATTAATAACATTACAGTTCTGTCCGTTAATTCTCAGGGGATTACGATCACACCAATCCGCCAACATTCTGATCCTACTGTATCGAAAGGGGTTCGTCCAAGGTTATTTAAGAAATGGAAGAAATATGCAAAATTTATATAAAACATAAGTAATGGAATATCCGGTACTAACGTGTATTTATATGAATACAACCACTAAAATGCATATTAAGGGAGCTGCACATTCATTAGAGGTATCATAATTAAAAGTATTTTGTGTTTGGCCATTACTAATGATTAAAAAAATATCATTTTTCTTCTTTGACGAGATGAGACAAGCACACGGCTCTCTAGATTAAGGTAAAAAATAAATTTAAAAAAAAAATAAAATAAAATAAAAAAATAAATAAAAATAAAAAAAAATAAAAAAAAATTTTTAATTTCTGACTAATTTTTATTCATCTTTGATACTATCATTTTTAACTTGTTTTATTGACATTTTACATTTTTTATTTATTTTAGAAATGTTCTTCATCTAATTTTTACTTACAAAAGAAATACCACGTTTTGCCTTCAGCCATTACAGTCACGCTGCCAAGGGCTTTAATAATTTTAATTTGACGTTAACATCAGCGTTCGTTATTAATGTTTTTATCACTAATAATAATTCAGACTTTTGCATTTCAACATTAATAATGTCAAACAAAAAACACATTTTTTTCTTTTAACAAAAAAAATTTCAAAGAAAGGTATTAAATTACCAACCAATCTGTTTGTTAGCTTCACTATTTTCAAAATTTCATATTTTTTCAATAATTTTAAATTAAATTGCTTCTTCAACGTTTAATGACGAGAGTTCAAGATCATCCAATGTCTTCACATTTTTCTCTTCGCTTAATTTCTTGCAACCTCTGATGTAACTGACGGTAATTATATCTTATTTCATAAAATCAACTTATTTTTAATTTTTCTAATTTTAATTTAATACAGTTGTACCTGATGACGCTTTTACGAAAAAAGCGAAACACGTGTAATACAGATTGGAAAAAAATAAATAAATATTTATATCATTGTGAAAAAAGGATTTCTTCCTTCTTCTTTTATTATTGATATACACAATGAACCTGGAGTCAACAATCGCCAAAGTGTATTTTATGTTTAGGAAACACAATATGTGAATTTGAGAATGTGACACGGGACGGCATGTGTTTATACTAATGGAAGCATAGCAAGCAGAATTATTTTAAAATAAAAAATACAGTGTCGTAGAATACTGTAACCAATTAATTATTACTTTAACTTTCCAACCTATAATTAATCGTTATTTTTAAAGGTGTGCTAGAAGATGTGGAGGAAACTAAAACTAATGCTCGGGACTAGGTACCAAAGATCTCTAAGTTTCCCTGTCAAACGCAAACCTTCCTTTTATCCGTATTAACATAAACCCTGATATGTACAGACCAGTAATAATAAAATATTTAGTGATAAGAATTTAATTTATAACTCAAACCCAATAAAAGTCAACAAAGTATTTAGTTGGAATATTTTCCAATTGTTGAACAAAGTTTTGCTATGGGGACGTATGCTCTGGCTTCCTCTAATTCATTGTATCTGTTGACTACCTGTAAGAATCATTTTCAAGAATAAAGAAGTTAGAAAGAAATTCTTTTTCAGTTTTTGAATGTTGTATGCCAAGATTTGTATGGGTATGATGAATGAAATTTATTACCATAATTGCAAACTATTTTACCACCATAACCACACTAGTATGGGAGTTGGGCAGTCATTCTCACAGAGAGCAAAATCCCGTTTTCAACAATAGATTATAGTTCAGATGTAGTTTTCTGTACTCCTTCAAATCTTTTGTAATGGAAGTAATTATTTATTACAATGTAATAACTTTTTTTCTATACTTCCTTTCGTCTCTTTATTGTTACAAATTGAAAAGTTACTGCCTTCACTCGATCTTTTGTGCCACGATATGAAATAACAGGCGCTCATAATTAAGTGTATAAGTTCTTCAACTTTTGCAAAAAATGTTCCATCTTCTGTAAAAATTAAAAAAGTGAATTTTTTAAAAGACTAGAGATTGCATACAAAAAACTGGAAGCTGCTTTTAGAGACCAGAATTTGATAGTAGAAGACTAATATCTGCCTCCAAAAGCCTAGAAACTGTTTGTGAACGACGCGAAGTTGCTTTCTGATGACTGCAATCCACTTCTACAAGATTACTGCTTGCAAAAGATGGGAAAGTTCGTTCTAAAGATTAAATACTGCTTCCAAAAGACTAAAAATTATTTGTAGAAGACTAGAAGCGTAAACGACTGTGATTTATTTCCGAATATCTAGGAACTGCTTTTAAACCTAAAGTTGCTTACTGAAAATTGCGATAAACTTTCGCAAGACTACTGCTTGTAAAAGATCTAGAGAACTTCTATCTACAGGTCGAAAACTGCTACTAAGCTTGCGTTTAGAGAAAGGAGTTGCTCATCCTCTACAAGCACTAGTCTTGCGAAAGTTTATTGCAATTTTCAGTAAGCAACTTTAAACTTAAATAGAAACAGCATATAAAAATAGAAATTGCTCCCAGAACGTTGCGAGGGCAAAGCCATAATTTCATCAATTGGCTATTGTTCAGCTGAAGTTTTCTGTACTCCTTTATATCTCTTACACTGGAAGCAACTATTTATTAGAATCTAAGAACATTCTTTCCTACACTTCCTTTCATCTTTTTATTGTTAGAAGTTGAAAAGTGACTGCTCTAACTCGATGTTTTGTTTCATATCTATGACTAAGTAGGTGTCTATAACTAAGTATGCAAGTTCTCCATCTTCTACAAAAAGTTTTCTATCTTCTGTAACCAGTTTCTTGGTTTCTACAACATGAAATTTGTCTTGTGTAAATAGTATGTAATTTCTTTATAAGCAGTGTTTAGTCTTTTACAAGTAATTTCTAGAGCTACTTAAACAGTTTTCAGTCTTTTGGAGCTTCTGATCTTCTACAAACAGGCTTAAGGCTTCCAGTAAACAGTTTTTAACTTTTCTCCAGCATTTTATTATCAACTTTGTCTTTTTCCATTTTATAGAATTTAATAAAATTACAATACTGTACTTATTTTTTTAACTACATGCACCCAAGGAAGTGCCAAATAGTATTCTAGAAACAACTTATAGTATTCTACAAGAAACTTTTAGTGTTCTATAAACAATTTCCACTCTTCTGGAACAAGCTTCCTTTTGAATACAGCTTTATAAAAAATTCAAGAAACTCATTTCTTAGCAAGTATACACTAAATTTTTTTAGGAGCCACTATAAGCAAAATATGGAAGACAATATATTATTTTAACAATAATTTAGGTTATAAAAGTATACGAAAACTGCTGGATATATGTATCCAGACACCTGTATGCGGATACTTTTATGGACAAAGTATTTGTACTTTTATAAAAAGTATCCGGAGATATTGTAAGTATCCGGTATCCGGTACTGGAATACTTGTTTCCAGTATTCGACCCAACTCCGGTTTCTATTTATTTAGAGGCAAATCGTAGTCGTTTACACACAACTTCCATTCTTCTACAAACAATTTTTAGTATTTTAGAAACAGATTCTGTCTTTAGGACGAATTTACTCATCTCTTGCAAACTTGCAACTTAACGTCGTTTATAAACAGTTTCTAGGCTTTTGGAAGCAATTTCTCGGCGTAGCTGTCAACTCCTCATAGACAGACTGGAACTCCTGGATATAATGGTAGCTTGTCTATAGCAGCGTATAACGCTGACATAACTCTGTACGTCTTATTCAATTTTCAAATCATGTCCTACATTCGAAATATTGTATTTTCCCAATCTACAATCCATAAGGATACATTGTTACCAAGTTCCCTTAATAGTTCGTTATGAACTAGGTATTTCCAAACTTATATGAGCCGCAAAAGTGTCCTTGATATCAAAGGCTAAACTTCAATTACCTCGTTATTGAGCTTTTTCGCTCTTTGTCAATCCGTAGACGGCGATAATGTACAAAGATAGGAAAAGTTGCTGCTAAGCATTCTGAACGTTTTTTGTCATCATGACTTTCGCTGTGTAACATACTTTCATAACATCATAAAGATTTTTTTCTTAGTTTTGCTGCAAATTTAAGTTATGTCTGAATTAACTTTAATTGCCCATCTTTACTTTCCGACATACGACACCTTGTTGTTAGAAACTCAATATGATCCTTTGTTATAGTATACTGGAAGTAAGAAATTTAAACTTTTATCCATAAATTATTATTTTAGAACCTACCATAAAAGAATTTAATAATTTAAAAGTATTTGTGCAATAAAATCTTATCGTGAACAAATATCCTCTGGTTAATTCGAAATGGTATCGAACTAGGTAGTATCACTTCTGGTCGATCACCCAATGAGGATATGGAAGCGAATAAAAATTACTATCAGGCGTGCAGCTGATAGCGCAGAGTGGCCGGAGGACATAAGCGCGTTGTAATTTACGGCGACACATAAAATCGCCATTAATCCGGGCCTGGGTCGCGTCTCCCCAGAGCGTTTGCCGATTTTATAGATTTCACACTTTACACCGTACCGGCAGATAAATTTATCGGAAGGAATATAACGTAGAGCTCCGCGATTGCCGGAATAACCGGTGACCGAAGAGGACCTATCCGGATATAACCTCTCTCTATGTGAGAAAAAGACAACGTACAGCACAGGAATTGAAGGGTAAAAGAGAAGGATGCACCCATGGTGGCTAATATTGAGTTTTCCTCGACGGAATTACAAGTGAATTGCCAGCTATTAAAATCGCATATATATAGGTGCGGACGTTCCAAGAAGATCCGATCGTGATGGTCCAATAAAACGTGCTACAATATCCCAGGATGGGTATTATTTTTCGATGGATTTTACGGGTTTTATTTTGGTGTCGGATGGTACTTGCCGGGACTGTCGGTTTCCGGTTATTGCGGTTAAGGTTTATTATACGCCGTAAAATTTGATGGCATTAGGAGATTATCGAACCCTTCTATACACCAAACGACCGTAAAAAAGGGTTTCATCTGGTTAACTTTAAGATATTTTTGCATCTATTACACGATTATTCAATAACCTACTATCGGTTGGTAGTAATTAAAATTTTCGTTTTATCCTTTAAGCGTACGTTTTATAATGTAAGAAAAGAGATTCGATGTAAATAAATGCTTAAGGATAACGGGAAGTAAAGTTATTTTTGGTTCCTTGAATATATCGATCGTTTTTGGGGAAGCAAGTTAACTTCGCAAACTAGCTTGTTTCCCGAGTAATAAATCCCAAGGAAAACAGTTATGCAACTTGGCCGGAGCTTGCCATCGATTCGTGTTAAGACAAGCGAAAATATCGCCCGGTATTTATAGTTTGCGTTAGCATGTTCAAGTTCTCTTTTAAATCTGATTGGTCTAACAGCGACGCCGTCCAAAAGATAAACATACTCTGTCTTCTTTTGAAAATTGAAAATCTTGAATTCGCATCTCCCTGCATTCGATCCCAAAGGTATCATAAGGGATTTTAGCTTTTACTCTTCCCGTTTGTTTTCTAGTAAATATACCAACCTTGATGTACCGTAGTAAATCCACTGTTTGCGTGATTTTTCCACGTGTACATGTCGCTCCAGTTCCATTACCGTAATTGTATACGACGCCTGATCACGGATAACACCACCAGTGCTTGTGTTGTTTCTAATTAAATTTAACACCGCCGGCCATGTTTTTAATCTTAAACACAAAAGTGTATATACATACACGGGAATAAATATAAAATACAACTCAACAACGAACAAAATATAACAACAGAAAAAAATCCAGCGCTGACACAAATTCATCTACAGATAACAGTCATTTATGAATCCAATTTCGATTTCAATCGGCGGCGTTTCGTTTCGGTGCATAAATAAATGGTAACCGTTATTGGAAAAGTGTTTTCAATAACAAACAGCCGATGATTATTTTTAAATATTTACCGACGGGCGGGTTTCGAATTTATGTAGCCTGATCGCCCAAAACTAATTGAAATAAATCTGGGGTACTTCCATTTTATATCCACTCTTAATAATTGTTTTCCGAAAGGGGAAGTACAAATATTTGTTATAATATGTACAAATTGATTAATATGCGGATTACAATTTACTGTTACTGTTATTGTTTAGTATTTACGATCAAACGAATGTCATTAATATCAAATTCTAAAAATTATGGTATAATTGTATTAATTTAGGATTTACCTCGTTATGTACATTTAAACGGAATTATTTTAAAATATTAAAATGTGTAGCAATAAGTCCACAATAAATCACTTTAAAAAATAGTATAGTAAATATTAGCTATAGTATTCCGTAATCCTGATTTTGACATCAAATTAATTATAAACTTAGACTGTACTTAGGTCTGCTGCAGACCAGTCTGATTAATTTACGCTTGAAATTGTTTCGTGTTTGATACTGCCATTTAATGCCGGTTTATTGCTTAATCTGTTTTGATGTAAATGCAATGTAAACAGTGTCATCTTAATAATAATGCCATAAATATATTATGTTATTATTGTTACTGATAACACTGTATCAAAATAAAATGCCATTCAACACAGTGTTATCAGTAATAATAGATATTTTAATGTAGATTTACGTTTAATGATGATTTTGATGAACTGATGATAATGAACTGATTAAGTACGAAACGTCGGGAGTTTTAAATATTTTTAATTTTTAAATAAATTATAAATTATACTGAAAAGTTATGTTTGTTATAATTGAAAGTTTAAAAGTATTGTTTAATTATCATAAATTTGTAGTACACAGTGGAGTATTTGAGTCAGTCCAACTAGTTCTAAAAATTGAATCAGTCCAACAGAATCCTATGAAAATGACCATCTTTCATCAAAATCCCAGCAGTCTTGGGATATTACAGCTCAAAAATAGGGCATATTAAAAAGTCCAAAGGAACCAATTTCAAATTTTCAGAAACATGACATGTCTCTTGAAAAAGACTTGGAGAAGTTGCCCGTCTGTAATCGCAGAAACCACCATAGCCTTCGTTATTGGAATCTTGATCCGATTGAACAACTAGACTCAACTAGATGACACAAGACTATTTTGTTAACCTAATTATAGTCCCTACAAAATCGTTAATGTTTAGAAGAACTTTGCGGTAAAGAAAGGCAATCTGTGGGAGAATAAACGTTTCAAAGATGGCAACGTTTGCCTCTGGTTTGACTATTTGACAACTTTTTCGGATTATCTGGAAAATTGCTAAAAAGCTATCGTCTCGAGGAAAAATCACAAACGGTGAAGTGCGTCCATATTTCCGATTTAAGTTTACTTATCTATATCCAACGTTACTTCGTTTCGCCGCTAGAGGACTTCAAAGTTCGCGAAAAAAATTGTTTATTCTTTATAGCTCGAGAACACGTTAATGAATCTAAACCATTTTTGAGAAGTTTTGAGAAGGTTCAATCAACGTTAACTTAAGTTAACTTCAGAATCTGTGGCCTTTCGTTGTACACGCATTTCAGAATCGCCCTATATATATGAATTCATTGCTACGTTTAGAAACAGAAAATTTGCAATCCAATGAAAGTCATCATCAGCTAGCATGAACAGTTTTCTTCACGTAAATCTATATGATATTTGATAGTTTGAACCCAAAAGATTATTGTTGTTTCAACCAAGCATGAAAATTGTACTTTGGATTTTGCGCCGGCTAGGACTTATTCTTACAAATAAATTTATGTTACCTAAATATGGATCTATCCGCATATGTTGTCAGAATGTATCAATTTATTGTATACCTAACTGTATTAAACATTTAAACAAGGTTTGGTGTCCTCGATAATATTGCAACCTGCATTGGTAGATGCAACGAAGGCACGCATTTTGAACCCGCGCCATGAATTATAAAGAGCATCCCTAAAATTGAAGAATGAGGCGCTAATGCTTCACGTAAGTGAGCTCTAATGTAGCATATATCGATTATTATAGAGTAACTTCAAGGTAGAGTATGCCGAGTTAACAAGTCTACAAACATGTTTCTTGAAAGTCAAACGAGAGTCATAATACCAAGATTGCGAGAATCACAGGAAGATGGTAAACGGCCATCCTGTAAAACCAAATGAAAGTTGTTTCAAGTCACATATTAGTTTGCTGCCGGTAAGTTCTTCTAAGTTAGACGAAGTAGAGAAGCATACACTGCTAATTTATCCAATCCACTGAGATATTCAGTTCATCATGTTCAAAGCTGTAATAGACTTGAGTATCATCAGCGTATATGTAATATTCACAATATTTCAAACAAGAACAAAGCTGGAACGTACAAATCAAGTACAATAAAGACCCAAAGACAGAACGTTAACCTGACAATACCCAAAAAAAGCAAGTGTGAATTCTGGATATGAAATCGATTGCAAAAGTACCATTTCTTTATTTTTGGAATAAGTTGTAGCCACTTTTTCATGAAATCATCAAATTAGCAGTTTGGTTTTCCAAGTTACTTATCTGTCATGTTGTTATATTAATTAAAAATAAATATACAAATTCTACAGTTGCGACTAAATATAAAAAATATATTGTCTAAATCATATGTAGTTAAAACATTAAATAGTTCGTGAAACCTACCGTGCCTTGCGTAACCGCTGCAACCACCGTTGTAAGAACTTAAAAAAATTATATATTTATCGGAAATTAACCAACCCAACCCAACCCAACCCCTAACACTTTCTGGAAAACTATGCGTTCTTTTGGTGTAGTTGAATCACCTTCTTATCATGGTGGTTTTGATTGTGATTCTCTCGCCAATTATTTTGCCGAACTCTGCTAATGACAATTCTAGACTTTCCTTGGAGCTGTTTGACGAGCTTCAAGTCCGCCAGGCTCTCAGTCATTCTAAGACCACTAGTGTTGCTGATAGTGTCAGTATTAAGCAGCTCCTTTCCATTTTGGATGTAATCATTCCTCCCCTACTTCACATATTTAATTTCTCCATTGAGACATCGACCTTCCCCTCTATTTGGAAACTAGCTTACTTTATACCCATACCTAAACGTAAATGTCTAAGTGATTTTCGTCCTATATCTAATATTTCCGTAATTTCTAAAGCACTAGAGCGCTTGGTATATATGCAGGTCCAGCAGTATTTTGATGAGCATAAAATTATCACTGATTTTCAATCAGGTTTCGGCAAGACCATAGCACGACATCGGCGCTCATCAAAATTACTGATGATATTAGACGTTGTTGTGATAATCGGCGTTTGAACTTATTGGTCTTGCTCGATTTCTGCAAGGCATTTGATTCTGTTAATCATAGTGTGTTGGTGCTATCTTTTTCTTCTGCGGGTTTTTCTTCGAGCTGTGTCGCTGGGTTTCAATCGTTTCTTTCTAATCGTTCGTTGTGTGTACGTGACTGCTCTTCATTTTCGTCTAGCGTGCTGGACTGGTCTAGATGCCCTAGCTTGGGTTTAAATGTAGCAAAGACTCAGACTATTGCTTTTGGATCAAGGCCTTTGGTAACTAAATTTTACTCCCTTAATAATACCTATTTGTCACTTGATGGTAACATTATACAATTCTCTCGAACTGTTAAAAACTTGGGTGTGATGATGAATTCCGCATTGTCCTGGCAGCCCCAGATTTAGTCTATCTGTAGGAAGGTATATTTCTGTTTCTACTCCCTACGCAAACTTGGTTGTTTTCTTCCACCTATTGTTTGTTGTAACCTCTGTTACTCTTTAATTCGTCCCCATTTGAACTATTCCGATGCCGTATACCCGGACCTTTCGATTGGTTTTCGAAACAAATTGGAGAGCTCAAAATAATTGTGTGCGCTTTATCTTCGATTTGAGAAAATATGAACATGTTACACCTTATAGTGATCACCTCGAAATGCTTACCGTTGAGAACCATAGATCTTTCCGCATACTAACTACCTTATACAAAATTCTTTCCCCTCAGTCTCCAATCTATCTGTTCACTGCATTTCAGTTCATGGCCTCGCGGAAGACTCTCGCGGTCTTCCTACTAGAGCACAATCTGGTGTCTCACTCATGTTTCCGATTCATAGTACCGAAATATATCATGGGTCATACACAGTGCAAGCTATAACTCTGTGGAATAGCTTACCCACAGAGTTGCGGGAAATCCGCAGTTTTTCTGTATTCAGAGCTTCGCTTAGAGATCGCCTGTTGTCACAACAGTTATCTCGGACTGTTTCCTGGTACAATCTACCTCTTCTCTTTCTGTTCTCAGCTGACAGCTTTATTTCTTCTTCTCCAATCATTTTTCTCTTTATTATAGTCTCTTTCCTTCTTATTCTCTCATATTCTTTTTCTGCTACTTGACATATAAACTTATTTTGTTTTTTGTTTACATATATTCGCCATATCAATTTATTTTATTTTTCTTGCACACATTGCTGGTTGGGTCGTTTTGAAAACATCGCCCTGGCGATAAATCGACCTTTTGTTAATCTAGTACTAATATTAAAGAATAATGTATATATTTCTTTGTTTTATACTTCTAGTTTGGTGGCAATAAATTATTGTATATTATTATTATAAATATTATAATCCATCGAATATGAAATAGAGCACCACAAAATAATGCTCCCGATTGTATATAAAAAGAAAACTAGAAAACCCCGACATGACCTTCGACGTAATTCTCAACGTCGTTTTCAACATGATTCTCCACGTTATCCCCACATAATTTATAATAAGATTCTCAAATTTATATGAATCATCAGAGATACGGTGTGATGCCTGATGTGATCCCTCAACGAATTTACCGGTGTGAATCCCAACAAAGAGGAAAATCTCACGTGATGTAACAATTCTGCATCAAACATCAAACAACATATGACCGATGTTATAGAAAAGTTGTAAATCACAATCATACAAGGAGTAAGGTGTATACAAAGTATTCGAAATGTTTTGACGTTTGTTAAGAATGGCAATTAGAACTAACATTAGACCTAGTACTAGAAAGATACAGGTTTAGCCGTGTGTCTGAAAACCCACAAGTAGATGCTTTTAGTTTGCTACAAGTATACAACAATTTAAAACTGAATAACAACTAAAACTAGATCCAATACAAATGCCAGGGCCAATACTAGACCTAGCACGAAAAACATTTAGGTTTAGTCGATCCTCTCTTGAGACGCAACTTATTCCAAAATTTGTTCTTTGTCTTATTTTATATGAATTATTACTAATTACTACTACTTATTTTATAAATATCTCAAAATACCCATCTTGAGTAAATACCCCCGTGTATCTGCCAAGATATATTCCCTTGAAAATAAATATCCGGGTATTTTTACAACATTGTACCTGACTATTGCTTATCTGAATTTGACCTCCACGCATTTTAATGATCTGAGTGAGCTACAAAAAAATATCTATGTTGTGGTAATCTTGACACTCTGCTAAGTTATTTTATTGAATTGAGTTATTTCGTTTTAGTCTCCATGGTACTTTACATCTCCATAGGAGTCTTGAGGTAACATAACACGTTAAATCAGAAAATATTCGTCTTTTTGCACCAATTTTGTGGTAAACACTCAAAACATTTTCTTCCGTATCCATTTTCCATTCACTTTGGAGCGAGTTAAAGTGCACTTGAAGATATCTGAAGGGAGAGCAAGTTTTGTATCTGTACAAACCGTCGACGGCAATACATAAATTCATACGACGGCGCCGAATATAAATTACGCGTTACCTTGGCGGACTTAGTAGGCCTTTCGGCGTAAGAGGCGTCTCGACGCCGTCCGCCGTCGGGCGTCGGCGCATGAATATGTGAACAGGGTCGTCAGGGGAGAACGTTTAGCACCAAGAAGGGATGTATCACACGTGATGAAAATGTCGAATTTTCTTTAAATCTTTGTACGTTCGCGAAACGTACATGGCATACGTTCTATAATATGACACTGTGTTTTTATTTTCGTTTTATTTGTCTTATTTTGTAACGAAACGGCTATCTCGTATTGTTTTATTTATAGCCAGTGAGTCCCTCTTTCATTGCTAATTAATTGATTCATCAATGGCGAAAACGTAAAAGGGAAAAGCGCCGGACAAGAGGGGTAAAATAAAGAGGGAAAAGTCGATTTTATTGCCTTTATAAATTAAATTTAAAAAGGGAACGGAAGGGACGACGCCCGTTACCGGACGAACAAAAACTCGATGCGACGGGAACGCCGCCTGCCGGAACGTCGCATAGTTACAACTCTGTTTCAGGTTTTCCTTCCACCCCCCAGGCCAACAGTACGTGTTTTATATAATTGAAAACCTGACCTGGACGCTAAGTTTTCTAAAAAAGTATTCTCCTCCTTTTTTAAACGAATTCAATATAATTCACTTCTTTACCTGCCCCATCTTAATACATTTTCTAAGTAATAAATCGTCACCGGTTACAGTTTAATATCTGAGACCGCTGAAGCTCAATTTCGATGCCGAAGAAAATTGGAGAACGTTTTAATGAAAAATGAGGAATTCGGGAAATTGTACATCGCCCCCGTATTAATTACCTCATTACGTAGGGAACATCAAAGGCGGCTTTGTCTAATTCCGGAGTTGCTGCCGCTCTCTCGAAGCTTTCCGAAGCCAGCGTGCTTTTCAATATTCATAAATTTCAACTTTGTTAATTTCGCCCGCCTACCCAGGTAATTTGAAATCCCAGAGCTATTACGCCACTTGTTAGTGGAGCGATTTCGAATTTTAGCCCTTTTACTGTAATTGGGGACAACTTTATCATCATTAAAAAATCATACATGTTTTAAAAACACAAGTTTGGGAATGGTTAAATAGTAACATTTTCAAATTAGCATGCTAAATTATTAGCTACTTATTCATATTTAGGCATATGTATGCCGATGATAGTTTAGTTTATCGCAAGCTTAGTTACGCCAAGTTGTTAACAAATATTTTGTGACACCCTTGAATAAACTTTTAACTATCTACTTCAAGTGTATAATCATAACTATTTGAAGCTCTTCCATCTTCATTACATATAAAATAATAAACGCGCATAGACTTTAGTATTCTAGACTTTTAGTTTTGAGTGTAAAGTTAGAAACGTTGTCTGAATAGTAAATGTAATTTCTTAATTATATACGGTGGCTGTTTTAACAACCACAGGATCTCCTAAGATCCAGTTTCGAAACTAAGAATGCAAATACCACTAAATCAAAGTTTTCGGAATGTAAATTTATAATTAATATAAACAATACAATATAATTAACATAAATTAATTAGCAGGTCGTACATACCACTTTAAGAGGAACAGACGCCTTAAGACATAATAAATTGGCTAATTTCATATCGCATGGATAATGTAATATAAAGGAATTAGCGTCAAAATGATAAAGCTACTATTCTTGAAACGTCTAATTTATCAGTAATAAAACTATTTCAGAATAACTTCACTTTTCTCAGAACATTTAACATATACAATTTTATTACCTCAATAGCAGCGATGAAGAGACAGCAATAAGCAAGTCTATTCAACTCCTGTAGTAGGAACCAGGTATTCAATTAAAATTCAATTGCTTGTTTGGTATTACATATTCGGATCTATCAGTGTGTTAACTAATTATCGTACCCGAAATCTAGGCAACTAATATCACAGTATTACTATTATATATTTTAAATAATTTTTTCGAAAAATGCTATTAAAAGTTGACTTTTGTATAGCAATTAACGACTGTAAAAATAATCTTCTTTTGTTCAAATGTCGTAAAAAATTTATATCCGGCTACGACAAACAAAGAATTTGGTATTATTGTCATGGACAAATTGTAAACACAACATGATTAACATTTTTAATGGTATGTCATTTGATTTCACGTTTAAATGCAAAATTATAACCTTTTTTTAATTTGTGACATTTATAAACATGTAAGAATCAAAATGGATCAAAATTATACGGTCAATTAACAAAATATGACATAAACTCTAAATAACATTGTTTCATTTCGCCGATTTGTTAATTTATAAAGTTTAAAAAACACAGTTTTCGACAAAATCTTGTTTGATACAAGATTGCGATATTCTATTACATGCTCGAATGATTTTTGTGTAATTTCGCTATCTAGAATCAAAAATAAACATTCAGTGATATGTTGAAATAAATATTGAAAGAAGTAGTTATTTATTTATTAAAAGAACATTATAATCATTACATTGCAATTATTACATCCTGTGTTGAAAATGCTCTCCATTATTCTCTAGACAAATATTAATTCTTCTTTGTAAATTATTAAACACTCGTTGCAATTCCTCTACAGTTATATTATTAATTTCCTGTCGATTTGCAGCTTCTAAATCGTCCAGATTGTGAAGTCTATTTTTGTAAATCTTGTTTTTTAAATTTCCAAACAAATAAAAGTCGAGGGGAGTTGGATCAGGTGATCGACTATAAGCAAAAACCTATGGCCACCATAGGTTTTTGCTTATAGTTCTATCGACAAAGTACTCCGATAAGTACTCGATTGTTTCCTTGGCTGTATGGGGTGGTGCATTATCTTGTTGGAAATATCCATCCTGTAGCTCGTCATCATGGAGTTGCTCTATAAAATTACCCAAAATTTCTCGGTATCGTGCTGCATTAATTGTATCGTGGAAAAAGAAAAGGTCCAATAATTCGTCGTCTTGACATTGCGACCCATATGCCAACTTTTATTGGATGCAGATCCGTTTCTACAAATTGATTTGGGGTTTCGGTAGCCCATGTTCTATAATTTTGCGAATTGACATAACCTGATACATGAAACCATGCTTCGTCGCTGAAAGAGGTTCTATCCAGTACCTCGTCATTATTTAAATTTTGATTGAACCAATGACAAAAAGTTACTCGTTTGTTATAATCAAGTGGTTGCAGTCGTTGCACTACAGTGACCTTATAGGGATACATTTGAAGTTGTTTTGAAACTACTTTGTGACAGCTTGCAACGGTAAGTCCTGTTAAAATAATATTTTAGATAGGCAATTTCGTTTTAATTTAAAAAAGATTAACAAACCTGTCTCGGCAGATAACCTTCTCATTGATTTGTTAGGACTGTGGTCCATTCGCTCACGAATGTTATCTACCACATCATCAGTGATTTTAACTTTTCTACCACCAGGTTTTTGTTTGCAAATGCAACTTCGCTCTTCAAAACGAGTTACAACCATGTGTTTCCTATGTTTAAAATTATCATAGTCAACGTCGAAATCTGGGAAACGTTGGTTTAATTGCTGTATACAGCTTTGTAAGGAATAAACCCAACTATCGTCCGCATTCTGCGTACCGCTTCGATAATGTGCCATTAAAATAAAGGCATCATGTTCCGGTGTGAACGTCATAACGAAAGAAATAAAAATCTGAAAGAAATTCTCATTGAACATTTTCGTTATTTTAATTTGTTTATTGACTTACCGCTTAAATCAATCGCTAGAAACAACGATAGCTCTAAGAAGAACTGTTTAGAGAAATATAGAGGCAGCAAAAAATGGTTAAAGAATAAAGAAAATCCGGAAACACACAAAGCATACGACAATCGCGACAATAATAACATAATAACGTTCGATCTGCTGTCAACATCTGGTTACTAATTTAAAAATATAGCCGTTACCACTACACAATGAGATAGATAACCATTACAACATGACGTAGGTTACGATAGTTATTTAACACAGTGTATATTGATTTAGAAAAAATTATTAGAAAATGATTCGAAGACTGTGTATCGTAGCATTACATTTATGGTGTTTGAACTGCCCATTTGGCCTGAACATTCCATTTACCAGAAATGATTTGGGATGATAGACCGGAAGTAGAGCAGATGCACCATTAAGTTAACTCCATCACACCAGAGAGATCATTAGATTTAAAACCAAGTTATTTTAACATTTAGTGTCTTTTGAAGCTAAAGAGTCTACACATCAAGACTTGATAGTAGAATGGTTATTAATATGCCCTTGATATTGTAATTCTTGTTTATTTTGCCCTTTTTATCACATTAACAATTATTTGTTATCTTCAGAATCAATTAAAATGATAATTAACATATGTCTTTTGATAAATGTACTGCTATGAAATTATGGTATGGGCGTAATATTATTATTAAACTTAAATCTTAAGTTAGAGAAATAGAAAAATGTCGGAAGTAGAACTAAAATTAAAAGAGGTCTGAATTCATTATCCAAAAGAAAATGTAGTAATATTTATTTACAAGTCACAAAATTTCAATCTTTAATTTTGCATAATTTGTATAGGAAGGGTTTATGGATTAGGATAAAGGGATGTGAAGGGATGGGAATTAGCCTCTGGGTTCTCAATTATTACGGGCTCCACAATGTGAGCCGAATTATGAGCACCTCATGTCTCTGAGGGTTTCTCAACCGGAACGTTAATGGATTCGATTTCTATTTTTCAAAAAAAGGATTATGAATTTGAATATGGTTAAGGAATAAAGCATGTCAGAAAATGGGATGGGAATTGGCCGAGCTATTGTGGTCACCAAGGCTTTGTAGATGAGTTTCGTTGTTAAATCTATCTATCTCAAAGACTCTTACCAAAATTTTTGATTTTAATTAATCAAGTTAATTAAGAAAATCAAAATATAAAAACGAATATTTGCTTAATTCATTTCAATTATCGAATAGAAGCGATAAGAACTTACCTTACTATTTTCTGTACCATAGTTAAAACTATAAATAATAAAAATGCAAAATTTACACAAACGTTAACATATCCCATCTTCAAAGAAGCTACAAGAAATTATATTCTTGGTGGAACGAGAAGGTCATTAGGTAAAGAGAACTTTTGTTACTAAAGTAAATTTTAGAACTCTTCACATTTCCTATTCGAAGTTTGATAATGAAATTCTACATAGCGTTGAGATTATTCTTGTTAAATGAGATTTGCAACTTGAAACAATCTCATTGTAAAGTTATAGGAATCTTAATGTTCACATTTTAGGTACGTGCTATACTTTCCTTCAATAAACATGTAATTTTCGCAAATGTTTTTACCTTTGTATGGAAAATGAAAACAAGATGCACAACATCCATTCCTTTCGAATATCTGTGCTCATCTCCTCATGATGATCAAACAGTTATTTTCAGAATTACTGCTTGTTACCTTCACATATGACTTTTTATAATAATATAATGTAATATTTATTGTATTCAACCACATTTTTGGGCTTTTGTATTTCTTTACCTCTTTTGATTAAAGTAACCATTTCATTTCCATATCTAGTGCTCAATACTAATACGTCCCTTTTATCTCTCCATTTTTCAACTACTATTCCTTGCTTACATTCTTCAGCTATTACTTCTCCAACTTTCAACTTTTTATCTACAACCCTTTTGGGGTTATATTTTCTATTAGATCGTAATGTTCCAATAAGATGTGTTTTTCTATGTAATAGTGCATTAGCTAAACTCACTGATGTGTAATAGTTGTCAGTGCATAAAGTACGTCCGCTGTCTAAAAGATTTGTCATCAAATCCATTACAACTTTTGTAGGCACTGACACATGACCATCCTTCGATTTGCCGCAGTATACTTGGAAATCATATGTGTACCCATCTTTTAGGCACAGCTTAAATAATTTGATTCCGAACTTATGTCGCTCATTGGATATATATTGACGAAATTTCAGTCTTCCTCTAAAAGGTACAAGAGTCTCATCTATACAAACGTACTCGGAGGGTGTCATTTGGCACTGAAATGATGTCCGAAGCTTATTCACAAGTGGTGTTATCTTGTGTAATTTATCATCACTAATTTCCTCATTATTACTAAAATGTATCATTTTCAGAAGTAACTGAAAACGATTTCTGGACATTACACTTGGGATTGCATTTTTGTACAATCGTTTCGTTGACCAGTATGAAGAAAGTTCTGGGAAAGAACACAACCCCATCCACAAAATAATACCAATGAAATGTTCTATTTCTGTAGGGTCTGTGGGAGTCCATTTCAGAATACGTGCGTTTGGTAGAATATTACTTCGTTTACACTGTTCAGCGTATCTGTTTGTTTCTTCTACCTAAAATATATATTATTATTATGTTATTTTAATAGAAGATTTTTTGACTCACGATTAAGCTTATGATGTCGTCATTCACAAAAACTTTGATAAAATCATATGGCAGTTTGTCGTATTGTTCATACAGAGCAATACTAAAACCAGAGTTTGAGACACTAAACTGTAAGTTTTTTAGATTTTTCCCAGTTGCATGAGCCCACTCAAACTCATTACTCTGGTTATTTGCTTCTTTTTCAATATCATTATTATTTTCTTCATCACCCAAGTCGTCATAACGCATGTTTCTTATAACTTCTTCTATTATTTCATCCATGTAATTGGGGCTTTCTATAATTTTTTGTGAGGTAGACGGTTCTGGTTTTTGCGAAGATGGTGTACAATTATTTTTTTTGAACCGTTTAGATTTAGACCGATAATCGTCCTCGGATTCAGAACTTTCTGTAACCGGTTCGTATATTTCGTCGCCGTCAAAAATATTTGCCTCACTTTCTTCATCAGAAAGCAACTCTTTCCATAACTTCTTCAAACGTGCTTGTTCTTTTTCGTATGACATATTCACATTCACAATTACACTCACAACATCCAAACAAAGACTGCGAAAAGTAATACTCGATCGCCGTAAACACGTGTATGAGAGATTTTACAAGTTCAGACAGGAATTACGTGATGACATCTTGGACTCACATGGCTACTCGAGATGTACGCGTCTATTGTAGGCCACGCGAGACCAACGTGTCACCATAAAATAAAAGTTTAAAATAAATATCAAAAAAAAATTATAATAATAATTTATGTTAATTCCTGAATCTGTAGAGCAATAATTACAAGATTCTAAAATAAAAAACTATTGGCCAGTGAGACCCCATTTGTCGAATATATGGTGGCATTCAACGTGTTAAAATGATCTAAGGCGTTTGTGTAGTATATTGCGGCACCTAGCCATGTTCCCCATCTTGTTAAAACTGGTTGTGGTGGTAATGGGGTATTTGGTAACCTTTCTCTAAACAATTCTACCCTTAAAGGGGCTTTAACAAATATTTGTTTACCGCTTTTTATTAATTTATTAACTAATGGGAACTGTACCCTTATAGTTTCTGCTACTCGATTAAGCCCGTGTGATAAGCAAGTACAATGAATTAAATTAGGGTAAAAAATCTTCATATTAGACGCAGCTTTTACCATGTATGCCGCTGCGTCTGACACCATCAGTAAAATTTTATCATTCGGTACCGGCTCCGGTAAGAAAAAATGCGTTAATTCGTCGTGAATAAACCTTGTTACCGTATGATTATTTGTTTTACTTAATTCTTTGGTACTTATTAGAAAACATTTTGACGAATTTTCATCACTTAATACTCCAAGTATTAAATTTACCACGTATCGTCCACATACATCCGTTGTTTCGTCTACACTTATCCAAATATAATTATTTCCAATAATATTTTTTATTTCTTGAATAACTTCTTTGTACACTGAAGTAATATAATTTTTGCGGAGATGGTTTCATCGGGAATATGCATTGTACAATATGTTTGTAAAAAAGTTTTGAAATATTTATTTGACACTTTATGGATTGGTATGATTGCTTTTATCAAAGCTTTACAAAGATCAAAATTGAATTTTGATTGTTCAGTGTAGCCGGATGTTGATGCCACCGATTGTATAGCTGTACCTATAGTTTGTTGTTTTTTGGATTGACTTTTAATCAGTTTTTTGACATGCTGAATTATATAGTATTTCTTGTCACAATTAATCTGTTAACAGTAATTTAATAACGTCAGTATTTTATAATATCTTCCATAATTATTAAACAATCAATATATTGTTCTATTAATTTTAGTGATCGAAGTACTACATTGAATCAATAGTGAATTTTATTTCTAGTGAATTTTGGGGACATGCTATTCTTTATAATTTCCAATTTTTACCGTAAAAAGATTTAAATTTCGGTTTTAAATATTTAAAAATCTTTGGTGTTATACATAATTTCATCATTATTTAAAATATAATTAATATAATTAATTGTTTTTACTCGATTAACTCCATCAATACTTACGATTTTTGAACAGGCTTGGCAAAATAAACGATTGCGTTCATATTTCAATTCCTTGTAATCTTTAATCCATTCTTCTACGGTTGGCTTTTGTTTCGGCATTGTACTACGCAAGAACTTCACACTGTCACTCGAGTAACTTTAATACAACTAAATGAATTGAAGACTCGACGCAAGTCAAACCACATACGGGGAATCCCGTGTAAGACCAATGACCAATGAATAACCAGCAATTTATTTTAGTTATTAATTATTAATTATTATTGTTGGTTATTCTGTGACGACACGGCACAACGGGGAATTCCAAAGCTTAAATTCGGATCGATGGAAAACGCGGATCTTACGTCAGATGGCACAACGAGGAAATGTACAGAGGCGCAGCGAAATATTTTTTCATAATTCAACCAATTTTTGGGGAAAAGTCGCCAAAAAGTTGGAAAAACGCTTTAAATAGGCATAAAATAAATAATAGACATGAAAATTCAAAAAAGGCAAAAAAGGCATAACTAACCTGGTCTTATTTCACTTATTTTTAACTGATTCGTAAAGATATTTAAATATATTTGTAATGCCTTTAATTTTGAGCATAAGCATATTTTCTATAAATCCGGTCTTTAGTGATAACGTTCTGTTTGAGATGCTGTCGGTTCTTTGGTTGGAAATATTGTTGGTTCATGTACGGGGCATGATGTTGTTTCTGGAGATAAGGAGGATGCTACAATTTTGGCTAACGTAACTGGCCAGGATTTTAGTTTGTGCCGTTCGGATATGGTTTATGATGATTTGTCGTACTGCAGGAGAGCATGTGGTCTCTTATACTTTCGAGAGCTGATTTTACTATGTATTCAGTTAAACTTGACTACCCTGTATTTTCACCCCGTGACCCCGGCTGAGGTTCTTGAAGCTTTTTCAAGATTGAAAAATGTTATAAGTGTGGGATGTGACAATGTTTCGGTTAAATGTGTTAAGTTTGTGACCAATTCTCCAGGCGAGCCTTTGGCACATATTTTGAATCAGTCGATTGATAGCAGTGAGTTTCCTAAATCACTAAAGGTGGCAAAAGTTGCATCTGTATTCAAAGAAGGAAACTTAAATAACATCGAGAATTTCAGACCTATTTCTCTATGTAGTGTATTTTCAAAAATTTTGGAGAGTGTAGTGAGGGACAGCCTACTTAATTTTTAAAAAATTGTATGGCGTGGGCATTCTCGGAAATCTACTTAACGGTTCTAGATTTCAACTTCTAAGTTTAAAGTTGATATTTTCCGGGAAGGCATCGGGAGAGTCTCAGAGTTCCATTTTAGGTTCATTACTGTTCTTAATTTTTGTAAACGACTTGTTTGACTTGACCATGTTCTTTTGAGAATACACATATAATCATGTATGCGGATGACACCTCCTTTGTTGTTGCTGCTGATAATCCAGCTAAATTTGTCAAGAAAATTGATAAGGTAGTGAAGTGTATTGCGGACTGATGTACCCGAAATAGAATAATACCGAATATAAAAAAGACTTTTTGCGTTCCTCGCTCACTCTTCTGAAATTATATTGATGGGAATATCATTCAGGATGAAACAATTTTCTTGGCTCTGTGTTCATGTCGATCTAACCTTTGAATCACATGTGAGCAATACTTACAAAATGTTAAATTCAGCATATTTCACTATACTTAAGCTTAAGCAATCTTTCGACGCGCAATCGCTTCTGGATGCTTATTATCTTCTATGTTATTCTCATCTTGCTTACAATAACCTCTTATTCAGGGCTACAGATTGGTGTCGTGTATTTGTGGTAAAACAGTGAAATATCAGATTGATCTTCGAATTGCAAATTTGTGAGTTGTGTAGGGTGGTCTTTAGGTATCATGGAATTTTGACATTCCCTTATATTTACATTCTAAAAGCCGTTGTATACGCGAAAAATAAGCGGGATAGATTCGTGGGCCCAACGGTTAATACATATGATATGAGACACGATCACTAGCTGCTATTGCGACACAAAATAACGTTTTTTAAGAGAAGTTTACAATATGACTTTGCAAAGTTATTTAATACTTTGTCTTCATCAAATAAGGTTATGGAGTCACTAATGTTATCCAAAAATAAAGTAAAAAATTATATCATTGAAATGTTACACCTACTATTGTAACACTGAGATTTAATAAATATCCAGTTTAAACTGGAACTAAAAAATGTATCTAGAAGGAATATCGACATCACGACACAAGATTGTGACCTCAAGAAAAAAAAATATATGTAATCTATAGACTTAAAAATGTCATGGGTTTTATTGGCAACTAATTCTAGAATGTTAACGATTATATTTTTGCAAAGTTCAAGATGAAATAGGGTTTCGTGCTGTTCCATCAAACCAACGGGAAGATTTAAGTTTGAAATGAGTTAACAAACGAACCTAGTAAATACTTCCTAAGGGAAACAAAAAACCTCAAATACATACTAAAAAACAAGGATACTCAAAAAATACATAACATGAAGACATTGACATCCTACGCTGCCCAAAGCAGAGAAAAGGAAATAACTAATCAGAAACTGACAAAATAAGTTGTTTATCTTTGATAGCTATTTCCTTGAAAACTTATTTTGGGATATTTCTGGAAAGAGTCTCTTGTTATAATTCCTTATCCTAGATCGAAGTATTATCAAAGTCAAAGCGATGTCCCTCATTGACAAGATGCGCCACCAAACCACTTTTCTTCTCTGAAGTGTTAAACAATCCTTCATATTAAACTGTTATTAAAACTAAAAGTAGCTAATTCAAAACTAGTTAGTGCTAGTCTTAAATTAGTTTTGCCGTGCGTTTTTTGTAAAAATGTTTGACCTTTGGAATGTCAAGTTGCAATCTTCTTCAGAAACTGGTTCGAACGTTCTGAAGAAGTTATCGTATCTTATAGGTAACATTTGATTTAGATAACATAGGCACCTGATATATCTATAGTTTATGAGAATAAACTGTATAGCATGTACAATATACAATCATCATCTCTAGAGGTAGTAATTTATTACAATAAAGTTTCCAAAACCAAATTACCAATATTTCTCGAATTAAAATCAATTAACAGGAATGTTTTGAATTATTGAATCAGGTCCTGTTTGGTCAACCCATGAAACGAATTTTCCTTTTTTTAAGCTTAGCTTCAAATATATTGAAGATATAAAGATATTATACTTACTTCTACCTTACATATACAAATTTTGTTTTACATTTTTTTTTGAAAGCATTGATTTAATAAAACAATACAAAACTCATATATTCAAAAATATTGAATACATTTCAGAAACCAGTTTGTACTCGTTTTTGGCATAGTTCTACGGAAAAATAATTGTTTTATTGTAATAAATGAAATAAATTTCACACGCCCGCTTTTCATCGGAAACTCTGCTAATCCAAACACAGAAATGTATTGTTTGTGGAAAGCGTTTTTTTCTCGTCCTGGAATTTATTTTTTCAATTCATCAAAATTTTAAATATTTTTTTTTATTTTCGGATATAACTCAATTTGTTCATCCACAAAATAAAAATTTACAGCCGAACTAAAAGATAAAATCTTAATGTTCATGTAAATCCAAAAATTTTTACATAAACTTTTTACGAGTTAAAAGAAACAATTCTTTGACACCCGACACTACCTTAAAGGTTTAAAAACGTAAAAGTTTTACGTCACACACATACATAGACGAGCACGTACGGCGTCGCAAACGCCACTTTTGTTTCCCCTAACAGATAAATAAAAGCTAACACATGCAAACGCGCACGTCGAATGCATAACTCTGTCTCCGAGTGGCGTTTCTTTACGGCCGGACGACATGCGACGCGTTGAGAACAACCCCCTTTCCTTCTCACCAGCAAACGTCGTGACGCCTACCAGAACCGGGTTTAGGCTGAAGAGAAAAATTGCAAACATCAGCTCGCCTGCAAATGACATTCAGCTATTATCAGAAACGAGACAGACGGTTTTTGCATTTTTCTATACGTGAGTCGAGACTCAATTCGTCTCCTTCTCCCAATGGAGAACTGCAGGAACGATAACGAAATTCAACTGGAAAAAAACAAAAGGGTACTATGACACGTCGGAAATAAAGCGAAAAAAGAATGAAAATGGGAAGGAATAGGTCACGCAGAGAAGACATTGGAAATGCAGTTCGACGGCGCGACGAAAACTGGCTGTCCTCGTTTCCGGTGTGTGTTGAGAAGAGAACTAGGTGCACACGTGTGTGCGGATGTGAAAAGCAAGAGCAATTTTTCGCGAGCATTTTCCTTCCCCCTGGAATGAGTTTTTAGATGTTTTCTTTTGGAAGCGTCGCGTAAGGATTCGGAAAATTGAAAACGTTCACTTGCTTGGTTTCGGAGAACGCGAAAAGAATGGTAATAAAAAGGTAAAAGGGGAAGTTATAAACGGTTATTTGATGTTTGATTATGACGACAATTGGAGAATATACGGCCGGAAAACTTTCCCTATGGCAACATAAAATTTTATTTACGACATCTTAGGTTATTTTTACTTGACCTCGATTTTTAATTTCTTAGTTGATAAATTCCAAAACAAATTGGAATATTCTATAAACCATCCGTCGATTTTTTCATTCTTATAACATGATTGCTATTTTCTACATCATCATGTATTTCCGAGGAGCTTTTATAAAATATATTGATTAAGATAAAAATATATGCACACTTTTATATGTAATCGACGACTCAATAAAAGTTAAAGTAGAATTTTGAAACTTTGGTAAAATAATGCTTTATTATCAACTAAGAAACGATGCAAGTTTTGAGAGGGGTCGAAATATCGGTATGAAAGAGGCAGGTCCCTCATTCCGAGAGATTGGGAGCAATCTGAATCGGGACCACACTACCGTTGCTCGGATATGATCTTTATGTTCCCAAGAAAGTATTTGGAGCCACCGTTGCTGAACGATCTTCCCGAAGAAGCAACGGACGTGAAGACCGACTCTTTAGGCGAATGGCAACCAGAAATCGATTTCAAACAAGTAGGTCGATTGCTGTGGATTGGACGAAAGATTTGAACCGACACTTGTAGATGGCATCTGTTTACAGAAAATTTGCTTCCTTTGGGCTCAATTTATACCGTCCTTATCTTCGGTTTCGATTAACTCCTCCCCATAAAGATAAACCAGCCAGACTTGCAGGGTGTCAAGAACGGTAAGGGTGGGTTCATCACTAGAGTGACATCCTCTTTAGTGAGAAATCAAGGTTTTTAGTTTATACTGAATATACTGAATGATGGTCGTAGAAGGGTGCGGCGAAATCGGGGGGAAGACGCATGTCATTGCATCAACTATGAATGTTCCGATAGGATAATGCTAGACCCTATACTGCTGTAACATCCAGCATTTAATAGAAAGCATGAATGGATCCACCAAATGAATGACAACAGTCAAAGTTATACTTTTCGAAAGGTATAAAAAGAACAAACAAAAAGAATACTGCCGTTGGTAAAAATACAAATGCTGGTCAATATTCAAAATACCTTGAATTTTCATAAAATTGCAGAAACCACGTATTGGCCCCATAGATCAGATGTAGTCATACATAAGAGATGTGTATGATGTATTTTTCTTATTTTTGTAAGTTCAATGTATTTTTGAATTTAGTACTTAAATACAAAATATAAAGTACATATTTTCAAAATACTTTTATTAAAATAGTTCTTATAAAATATCTTTTTTAAATAGCACAATAATTTTTTCTAAGGTTTTTTACTAAAGGCGTTTCACATCTTCAATATATGTTGTCACTATCTGAGTACTGACAATTCTGTAATAATGAGGTCCATTCTGATTCCGTGAAAATAAAAAAAAGCGTTATAATAGAGCAGAACTTGGAATACAGGATTATATTTAATTAGGAAATAATTTTTGATAGAAATAATGAAAAATAAATGAAGTATTTCTAAGCTAGTAGTGATAATAGTGTTACTATCACTTTATTTCTTTTTTCAATAGCATTGCTAATTCTAAGGAATACTTTCTTTCATTCTTTATTTAAAGCAATGTTTATATTTTTTTCTATTTTAGCAATTAAAGTATTGTAATACTTTGAGTTATTAGTTTTTAGTGTTTCTTTGTCTCCTTCAAAGCTTCCGATGATATCAGCAATTAGTTTTGAACAACTTATGTATTCCGAGAAGTAGTCTGTTTCATTGTCTTTAAACGGTGGCAAGTGAAAAAATAAGAAACCTTCTAGCACACTCCAAATATATCTCGCATCTCGTATGGAGATCTAGAATATAGATTTCATATTACTTAACATTTAGTGAAGACTGCATTATAATGTTTCTTGAAAGGATTACTTTGTGTGCTAACTTATTGGAAATTCTTTGCAGCTATCAAATGCAAATTATTAGTTGCACATCTCTCATGATTAAGAAGTTAATATTTGGCATGATTGTCATGACCTGGCGTTGGGATAGTTGATGGAACTAAATCATCATCATTATTATTATTAGAGCTAACAAAATTTTGTTCACATTTTCCATGTTCTTTAAATACCTTAACCATGTTAAACTCATTATCAGTAACGGTTTTATAAACTTTAAATCACATTCTGAGTGAATCTCAGCAATTAGTTCTTCTAAATGCAAGTGCAGTACTTTTTCATTTGAGACAATTATTATAATCAATCCATTGAACTATAGTACCTAGGTAGCTCTATCTAGATGGTGACCAGCTATCGCCATTATACGTGTCGATAACTGTTTAGCTCTTGCAATCTTGAGCTTTACGAATCATTTTCAATTCACTACTAATTTTGGACATTTAAGAAAAAGTACAGTAGGCACGCGATAGCGTGAATTGTAATACGGATTGTTCACATTATTAATTTACTCACGTTAACGATGGTGACATCTGATATATAATAAACACTATACAAACAGTATAAACGAACAATGAGACCAATGTTTAAAAATCACAGCAGTCATCTAAGCTGATCTTGAATATTCATAGTCGACAAGCCAATTGAACTCTCTTGACTTTGCAGCTTTGCCAATAACCAATGGTTTTACTTTATAGTACCAGTAGCGTTAGAACATATTGAAAATGTTACTCGCTGCGTTTCGGTTTCTTTTTACCCATTAGCATTGATTGTCTTACTTACCTGTTTGCCAATAATACAGTAACGATAGTTTCGGGCTTAACGACAGAACATCTAGATAGTGAAGACTTTAGAACTTGCATCTATATGTAACAGGTTTTCTACCAATAAACTTGTTACAAATCTTGATAAATTTAACATGTCTTTGACAACCAGTCCAATTCATCACGAGATTCAAGGAGGAAAAGTGCAATATTTGGGTATTGTCCTGGACAGTGTTCTTACATGGTATGATCACGTAGTTACTTTGTAATAAACTGAATTGCAAAACATATGCGATTAGAAGGGTGCGACAATTAATTGGTAACGACGAAGCCAGGACAGTTTACTTTGCCTTATTTCATGCTTCTATGCTGTAACTTTCCGTCTGCAAAAAAGAGTTTTTCGGGCAAATAGAAACATTAGATAGAATTTAGAAAATAAAAACGGTAGGCCATACGACTCTTAAGACGGCTAAACCCTAATATTTCTAGTTCTAGTGTCTATCTTTAGTGTTGGTATTAGCTCTACTTTTTGTTGTCATTCGGTTTTAGGTTATGGTATACCTGTATCGAACTAAAACTAGAGCTAACACTAGACCTAGAACTGGGAACATTTGGATTAAGCCATATGTCTCTTAAGACGGCTAAACCCTAATGTTTCTAGTTCTTGATTTAGTATTAATTCTAAAGTTATGTTGGGTTGGGTTCGGTTTTGTTTCTTTCAAAACATTCATCTTTTCTTAGTTTTATCAACTAAGAAACAATGAAAGTTTAAAGCATTATTTAACCGAAGTTTGAAAATCGTTGTTTAATTCTTAATGGGTGGTGTATTTCATATAAAAGTCAGTGTATCTAATTTTGTTGTTGATAAGTGTTGCTATTTACAAACATGATGTTGTAACTGGTTCAGAAAGACGGTGGTCTGTTAAAGTAACACGACAGACGACCGGGAAATGTGGGTGGAGTACGGGACAGGGAAGCATTGTTCGCGTAGATAATCTCCCGGAATTACCGAGACGGGCATTTTTCTCGTCTGGCAAAGGGCAACGATAAATAAGAAGAAGACGGGACCCAGGACCCCGAAAGCGGGACGTGATAAAGCGTCCCCTAAATGCGGGCGATGGTGAAACAGACAGGAAATAGATAAAAACTAAATTGATAGATGGTATTCGCGCGGGGTTTGAGGCGGTCGCCGGACAGAAGAAGAATAAGATTTATTGACGCGTCTACTCCTGAAGACTGACGACGGTGTTAATCCTTTCCGACGGAACCCTTTCTAGTCTTCTTCAGAACCCTTTTTGAAATTGTCGAAAAAAATCGAATTTAAACTGAACTGTATTGGTTTTATATTATTCTTTTGCACGAATTTTTTGTAGAATTCTGTTGGGATTGTAGGTGTGCAGTTGGACACCTGTTCAATCACGAAATGGTTTTCGAAAATATGTGCAATCGATACGAAACGGAAACGGCACCGCCGCAGGACAAATGCTTGGAACATAAATTGTGAAGAAAATATCGCGGGGCAATCGGGAAAAATTGCCGGAAAATCCAGCAGCCACCGGACAAATTGCTCTGCAGAGAGATTACCGCCTCTCCTTTTGTTTTGTTTATGTCCCCCTTAAACTTTAACATTAAACGTGTATTTTCCCAAAAGTACATTACACAATTCAAACGGTTGAACGGTTTAAACCCCATCCGAAAAACCAAAATTAATCGACCAATAAAATCGTCGTAAAAAAAACTTTTAAAACATTATCTTTTTGAGATAGTTTCGAAGAGTCCGCACATGTCTTGGACGTCAATTCTTTTATCTTAGCAACGACATAAACCCCGTAGATATCGGAGACAATTCGTAGCACGCGGTGTGATATACGGCATCGTTCCAGAAAAGGAGGCCAACGTGGTAACAATTCGGCAAAACACAAACTGGTGGTCGAGCCATAAAAGTGCAGCTTTCGCATCGTCGCGTAGTCAGAGAGCTTTTGGTATAACGCGCGAGCTTTGACCCTTCGCAACCTCCTCCCTTTTCATCCGCGACCGACGCCATATTACTTTATATTGGGCGCTGCAATTCACAGATAACACGTTATTACACGATATCCTTCATCCCAACCTTCCGGCCAAAAGAAAAACTTCCAACCGACGTCGTGTTATTGCGAGCTTTATATTTTACAACGTCGGTTTTACCATGACACTTTTATTATATTTCTTGAATTTAGACAGGAGATATTATATTTTTAAAGATTATAACTTGAAAGCTAGCTAAGTAAAATTTTAAAATTGCCATTGTAGCGGAAAATAATAAACCGAAAATGAGAAATATTTATTTAAAAACTCGTACACATTCTATGAAATACTAAGATGCAATAGAATAAAAGAAAGTCTATGAAATGATAATAAATTTTACGAAAAGAATGACAATTTTTGATTCAACTTGGTTCAGGTTTGAGGTTGTTTTCGTATAAAATTATGATACTTATTTGAATCCCTTTAGTTAACCATCATACGATTAAACATACAATAAAATATTAACATTGAGAGATTATATTATAAAGCAGATGAACTTATTGACGTAAAGATGGGTTTAATATCGGAATTTAAATGTTAGTTGCTTAATTTATTAATCATCTTTTTGCACTTTCAGATTCCTTCTTTTAACGATAATTTAAAGAGTAACAAACTGTATATGCAATATGATCTGCTTACTGATTACTTCTTACAAAAAAATATGAGTATCTCCTTATCTGTCCGTTTAATGCGCAATCTATACGCGATAACTGTATATGATTTAATTCTTATATTCAAATAACTGATACCAGACCTAGTTTTGTGCTGTGAGAAGTTAAGCTTTGGTTCCAGTCCCATCGATATGTAAGTAGTTCAGTTTGTAACGGTAGATAAAAAGAAAGTCCAAGATCTAACAGAAATAAAACTTGTGTCAGGGATAGAAAGCCCAAGTATATTTCACTTCTCCATCGGATACTACGCTTTTAGATTAGATAAGAATTTGTTGAAGCCGTGACGGAACCCGTGTGTGAGAGAAAAAGGGATGCTTAGGGAGGTTAATTTCTTCATTTAGGAAAAAATAAGGTTTGATAATTTACACTTAACTAGAAATGAGCGATATTATCGTAACAGTGATTTTTCACCGACTTGAATTCTTTATATTCCATAACTTTTTATTAAATAAAGGTGTTTTGGTGATTAATATCTCACAAGAATCTTTCACATCAATTTAAAGCCTTATTATACACATTAATCAAATTCTTAAAATCTTTCAAATCTGCTTCTTAGTGCAGGTTCCATATGTTGCAATCAAAATTTACGTTCCTCTTCGATATCTTTTGAGCGAATAAAGTTATTTCTATGACTGATATCTTAACGTAAAGCTTGATTAAGTACAAATTGACTCTAGACTAGTAAATTTCATTAGAACGTCTAAAATTTTTTGAATATGAAACTTGAAATTGATAAAATCGACTTAAATTCTTTATATTCCATAATTTTTTAGTAAATAAAGATACTTTAGTGATTAATGCCTCAAAAGAATCCGCAATTCATACCAATTTAAAACCGATATGGCGCGCATTAATCAAATTCCTAAAATCTATTATATATTCTTCTTAGTATTGGTTCCATTTGTTAGAATCAAAACTGATGTTCCTCTTTGATATCTTTTGAGTGAAGAAAGACATTTCCATGATTCATATCTTAAAATAAGGTTGGGTTGGGTTGCCGTATCGTCAGTTTACCCCCTTCTTGTAAACAAGTTTTTTTCTATGTTATCATAAAATTTCTTTGATGTGTCCTGTACTTCTTGCATACTAATTTCGTTCTAGTAATTTCAAAATATAACTAACTACTGGTTCAGTACGACCTGCCATTCCATTCTATACTTGATATTTAATTCTTTATACACAGTAGCTCGAGAGCTACTAACTCTAGAACTTAAAACTGTTCAATATGAAATTGTACATACAATAGTGACGGCGTTTAACGCTTACCCTGTTATTTTAATAAGACAATACCCATCACTCAATATAATGACGCTTTTTTCGACTTTCTCTCTTAAGATTGAATCCCTATACCATGAAAGGAGCTGTATAGATATTTTATTTCTTGGAATATATCGTTTCCTACATGGAATTCCTATTCATGAGATCATTGTTTTTCTATAATTTCATTATAACATCAAGCCACTTAAATCCATTTTTATACTATAACTGTATATTATAACTGTATGAATTTCATCCTTCTTTTGTATTGTAATTCTTTCATTCTCGGGCAGCTGTTGATATTTGGTAATATTACTTATTTTGAATGGTCAAGTTTTGTTGACAATAGCAGTTTTTATGATAGTTAATGTGTACATTAGTAATATATATTAATACATATAATACATTAGTAATGTATATTAATACATTAGTAATAGTTGCAGCTGTTACTAAAAATGAGCTACTAAAATCTATATGTTAAGAATTGTTATTAATCAAGATGCAACATGTTACCGTGTTCTATCAAACTCTCAGAGAAAGATATTACATTATTCAACATCAAGTTGTTGCCTAACGACCAATGTCAACAGCCCAATGAAAAAACTTGCGCAACATTTGGGTGACGTGATATTCGCCGCTATATCTACTGTGACTTTGGCGTTCAAAGAAGTCAAAGTTATCATGCAAAAGATTCTATGATTTACAAAGTATATTACCAGATTTTTTGTGAAAATTTCACTATGAATTTACATTAAAAGCTCAAGTGTTAAACTTTGATATAGATACTTGTGTCCATACTGTCGAACAGCTAGCATGTGGTGTCGGACAGCTTCTTTTCATATAAGTTGGCTACATCTACATCTCTAAAACCGAAATCATCCTGAAGAAGAAATAATAAGTTTTCGAAAAATCGATATTTTAAAAATTTAGTCCTTCTTTTTGTGTGACCTTACCTCAGTGACCTTGAAATCGTTTGATAATTCGACATTCTTGATATTATTAATCAGAAAAACGACGAGGAAACGCTAAGAGTAGAACTTGGTAGAAGATGTAAAGAGAAATCAAGGTGTTTCAACGATTATAGACGCAATATCCATAGCATTGGAAACAATGTTATCCAATAATAAACGCTGTTGATGTTTCGCAATGGGATATTTACCCATTCTAGTTGTACAAAATTATTTTACGTTTCCATCTCTTAAAATTGCTTTTATTTTGATATATAAGGTATGTGTATACAACGGCTTTCGCGGTTGATGTTAATTAAACTATAATTACAACTGATTTTGCACAAGACGATTTTGAATTTGATGTTCGACTAATTCGGACTAGTTCGAATTGGTTCGAAATCTGTTTCTGAAAAAAGTTGCAACATGGCATCTGAAACATCAAACACCTTTTTAAAAGAGGACCGTTAGAACCCAAAAGTTTATGGTTCCAGTATTAGTCTTAGTGATGGCCCTAGTTTTAGTTTAAATATAAGGTATGTAGTGCAAAATACACTCGTTTAGGTAAGATATGTATAAAGAAATGATAGGTCCGAACCACAGGATTTTAAAGTGCCGCAATTAAGAAAAAATTAAAATATCCGAAACGATTTTTCTACCACCAGTTGTTTTGCAAAGAAAATTCTATATAAGGAGATAAATCTTTAAGAGTGACTTGAAGGAGCAGTATGAAGTCTTCTGGAACCATTTCTAGTCTTCTGGTAGTATTTTAAATTTTCTAAAAACAGTATCAAAGCTTCTAAAAGCATTTCAAATCCTCCAGAGGCAATTTCAAGTTTTTGAAAGCATTTCACGTCTTCTAGATACAGTACCAAGTCTTATGGATGCATATCAGGTCTTTTACAAGCAATATCAAGTTTTCTAGAGCAGTATCAAGTCTTCCAGGGGCAAAAGTAAATATTCTAGAAGCAGTTCAAGTCTTCTGGAAGCAATTCAGCGCTATTGGAAGCATTTCATTGTTTTGGAAGCAGTGTCAAGTCTTTCAGAAGCATTTTACGTCATCCATAGGCAATATCAAGTCTACTGGCATTTCAAAAGGCACTTAGACGACTTATTCGTCTGGAAGCAGTTTAAGTTTTCTGGAAGCATATCATGCCTTCTATTGCAGTATCAAACCTTTTGGAGGTATTTGAAGTCTTCTGGAAGCAAATCAAATCTTCTAGAAACAAATATCAACTATTCTGGAATCACTATCAAGTCTACTAGAAGCAGTAGCAGGTCTCAATTCCAAATACGTACTCTTCAACCAAAACGTTCGCAACAGATGGTAGGACTGAATTGGAAAAAAAGCTCAATAGTATATTAGATTTAAAAAACTAGTTGAACATGGCAGCTTTCATGCAGACAAAATTATTAACAATTTTGTATGGGTGTTTGTTAACATGGAAACTTTTGTGCTTACATATCCAAAAGAGACATGTATTTGCACCTATGGATAAGTTCTTAGTGATACCGTATCACTAACGTAAAACCCAACTCAATCCAAACTACATTTTTAAATGCTTTTCTGCAAACGAATTTCGATGTCAGGAATTTCGAGACCTTTGGTCAAGATACCGGGGTTTAGAACTTAGTCCAGAATCCTGAAAACTATATTAAACTTATTGTATTAGTTTATAAAAGTTACAAAAAAAATTTGCTTACATGTCTCGATCTATTTTTTAAAATAAACTCCAATATCGAAAAGCTTAAACCTCTCTCGTATTTTATGAACAATTTTGCGCAGAGAATTTAAAGACGTAAAAAATTATTTTAAATTTTTATATTACTTTTAGATTTTGAGATATTAATACAATATTCAATTTTTTAATTTCGAAAGTATAGAGTCTGATAAGTCTATCTTCTTATTAAATATGTAATTCTATACACGCTGTCTCTGAAGTGCGTATACAACGAAAGAACGCAGATTTTTATCCTCAAAATAATAAGCTTTGTAAGGGATTAAATACTAGAATTTTTTATTCGTAATTCCTCTTTACTATCAATTGTAGAGGCAAGAACATTTCACTTTAATGCCCTCCAGAGATATCAGTACCAACTACGATGAGATTTTCTAATTGCTATGACGTAAATAAAGCTTGTAGATATTATAAATTACAATTTTCTGGCTACCCACATTAAAATCTTATAAGAGACAAAAAGTTCAAGAATTAAATGGATAATTCAGAAATATTAATTTTGTAAGAAAAAAAAATGGATTAATAAGTGCTGAACGTAAAAAGACGTTAATTGAAGAAACTCAATTCTCAGAAATGGTTTAAGTTGATAAATGTTTTCGAGTTACACGGACAAAATAACAAATTTTTTTGCTGACTTTGAGGTTCTCTACAAAGCATCTTTCAACTTCTTTTCAAAAAATCTGTCGTTTTCCGTTGTACACGCATTTCAAAGACACCTTTATATGATATAATATTTTGTAATATAGTTGTTGAAATATTTCTAAAATGTCAAATTGCAGATAGTCGCAAGTAAATTACTTTCTATCAAACATACCACACTCTAAACTGTACTTCTCTTCTGAATATAGAATATATAGGAAAACAAGCTAAAGTTGTGCATTACTTTCAAAACCTATTATTTACTATAATTGCCTGAAGATAAACATATATGATATTTTAATATCACATACCTCTTCTTCTCTCTTCCATAATGCAGTACTGTTAATGTTATCCTCAAACCGAATAACTAATGAAATGCACTATTTATGGTCAATTTTGAACTACAAGACAGCTATTTTATGCTCACATGTCGTGGTTTTACAAGGTCAAAAATAAAAGTTTATGTCTTCAGAAAATAATAAAAATAATATTGCTTGTGATCAAATTATTATTTTGTCCAGTCAGTCTTAAATGTCTCATTTTTTGTAGTATTTTTATAGTATTACATATAGTGATAAAATTAAGAGATAGAAAAACTTTGATGTTCATAATTTCGAAACCAACCCTTCCGGATCGATTTACTCCGATCTCTCTAGGGTTCGAGATGCAATCAAAAGTGTCCAATGATGTTAGCGTCTCCTTCGGTTTCTCATTTAATGCCCTTTCGCCCGCGAACCCGTCGATACGGGTCACGATCGGGTTGGTAAGAAGGGAATATTAGTTTACCCTCGCGTATTTTTGTATCTGAAAGTGGAAATTGCGCCAGCAATAGGGTTTCGTTCGGTGAAATTGGACGCTTTATGAAATTTTGCCCTCGTGCAGAGTGCAAGTTATCGCCGAGATATTACCTTTAAAGGGAAGCGATGCGATTGGCATCACGAGTTACTTTTTTTAAGCGATTAGCTGTCCCCTTAAGGTTTTTGGTGGGTTATTTCATGTTAAATGCCGAATAAGGCAATCCAATTTGAGCTGGTGTTGTAAGAAATCCAATCCAATGTAAGAAAAAGTGGAAAAATCCAATCATAATGTCAACGACACAGCGTTGTCTCTTAGATGTCGCCGCGAGGTCGACAAAATCGTCTGCAATGTTCTGGGATATGCAATAGAATGCCACCCAGGAAAAGTTATGAAGATAGCGGCGGCACACGCCAACGGCTTCCTATTTTCCGAAATTGTCTCCAGTTTACAAGTAGCCCACGGCGAAGACAGATTAGATTACTCCGGTTTGCGCGCAAAGATACAAATACGACCAGTTTCGTCCCGACGCCAATTCGCGACGATAACATCTTACTGCTGCTGTCGGTTCTTCTTCTACCCTCACCCTTTTGCAAAACCCGTCGTTTCGTCGACCGGCAACGACCGAGATTTTCCAGATTGCAAAACGGGGATGGTTTAATTGAAATTGAATTTTTTCTCGCAACTAAACGAATTTCTACGAGACAACAAACATCGCAATTTCAAACAGCAGAACATTGTCTTCTTAAAACTTCTTCGGACGATATTTAACGTCGTATCAGCAAGATGAAAGAAAAAAGAAGCGAAACTTTTCCCGCAAATGTATTCTGGGCTGGACCCGAAAAAAAAGGAGAAAACTTAATCTGGGCCGACTGGGAACGGGTCGGATGGGGTGGAAAAATCCCTTTCGGTAATGAGTACGATAAGGGGCGCTTTCGGCTGAAAACGTTAAAAATTAATTTGGTTGCATCACAAAAACCATCCCTTCTCAGTTCAACTCGTGTCCGCTTCACTTCTTTTAAAAGCAATTTGAATACAACCTCGTCTCATCGTTATCCGTTTCATCTATATAAAAATTTTCTTTCAAATTATATGCATATAAATATAAATACATTAACACCTTGAATCAAAATGATGAAATGCATTAAATTCAAAAATAATTAAGGTAAATGTAATACTAGATTTCAAATAACACAGAGACTAAGTCAGCAGAGAGATATTGAAACATCAAAGATTCTCAATGGAAGTTTATCTCCATTAATCCGAAAACCAGTCATGACTAGATCTGGGTCAAGATGCGCATCCACAAAGCCTCATTAGCGGTTACCCGAGTTTTTTTGTTTGATTACTTTGAGAAGACTCCGTCAATGATACTGCATTGTTGGTATCGGACGAACAAACACTTTAAGTGCTTGTGGGTTGAGTATCACTGAGGCTTGTTTGCACTAATTATATTTCAGTGTTTAAGTAATCTTGTTTTGTTAACTTTAAACATGATATGAACTCAATTCATAATATGATTTTATTTTATGATTCGTATTCTTAGTTGTTATTTATGCAATCCAAGTGATTTCCTTATAAAAATATATATGCCTAGGATAACGTGCAACATAAATCTTTGATGTATAAGTCTGTTTCAAAACCAGTATCGTCTATAATAAGATGTTAATAAAACACTATTTATGTAAGGAGGTCGTTAATATTTAACATTAACAATCATTGACTTAAGAAACAGTTAATTGTTTGGGAATAATGAAAAATACACTTCTTAAGGTGCAAATAATGGTATCATAATTATTAAGAATTTGTTTAAATTGATGAAAAAATAAAAATTAATAGTGCTCCTTATGCTATACTATTATTTAAATGGCAGTTTCATGGCTGAAAATAAAAATAAGTATCTTTAACATCGCACTAAAGTTCAAGAGATAAGGAGATAATCCAAAATAATGGTCCTAGTAATAAAATTTATATTACTGGACAATGTCTTTTGTTACTGACCATCGAACCGGGAATCTTTACTGTTCCCTAATGGCTTAAAACTAATGACGTTAATATTGAATAAATGCTCAAAGTATTGCTCTGGTGAAATTGAGTTTATTGCATGTTTTGTCAAGGATGTGAGTTACAATGATCGTAGCTCTTAATCTGTGGAGTTTGTATTTATACTTACAACATGTTAATTGTACTTTAAAACGATAAAACTGTGATACTTGATTTTTCTTTTGGTGATTACCATTCTATCAGTAATTACGAAAAAATTCAATTTTGGTCTAGTACACTTTATTAGTCATAGTCAGTTTTTAACTTAAACTAATTTTAAATTCATCTAAGATTTTTTGTTAAGCAATATAAGAGTTATAATAAGGTTTAATGAGCGTTAACGTTTTTACGCTCGGTTTCAAGATTCTGGATAGAAATCTGTAACTGCTTGTAGTTTCACTTATGCGTGAAATTGCTTAACTTTACAGTTCAGCAAAGCTTCATCAAGGGTAATGAATATTGATGGTTGATGAGTATATAAACGACTATGCAAAGAACATTAACTTTTTCTCAGACGGATTTTCTATAAATATTCTATCAGAAGCAAAGAAAATAGATCTCAAAAAAAACCAAACATTAGATAGACAATTTTTACAAAAACGAAAATGTATGATGATGTGTTTCATTATTGAATTACTGATTATGGTTAACGTAAATGAATACATTTTCAAACAATTATTTTAAGCAATACAATATGCAAGAAGTACCTCGATTATCAGAGACAGTGATGGTGAAATGTTGGTGACAAATTCTTTTATTGATCAAGTACGAATTTGTTGGGGAGGAAAATGGAGGAAAAGCTTTTTATATCAACGTTTAAAGCTGGAAATCACCCCCTTGATCGATTGACTGGATTACAGAGGTTACATTAACGCGTGTAAAGTTATCCACAGATTCACCGATATATTTATAAATGAATTAAAAAACAAATCAAAGTGATTGAGGTTTCATCGATCTCATTCTAATATCATTCTATTTCCAGTTAACTTTTACAACAGTTAATTAATTAACTGATGAGATTAAATATTGAAAATTATTTGAGAATTCTCTGAAAATATTTAGTTTTTTATCATATAATCTTGATATAACCCAAAAATTTGGAAATTAACGAATTATTAAAAGAATTCCAAAATTTCTTAGATATGCTTGCAAATCTTAAAGAAAAATTGTTTGAAGTCCTTGATAACTCCTTGGTAGTTTCTATAAATTTATAGATATTTTCAAAATCATTGCATCATTGCAGAGTGTAGCTTTAGTTATAATAACATTTGATACATTTTATTTAAATAATGATTTTTGTGGGAATATCACGGAAAGGTTTACTACTTTTTTTTAATTTCATAAGGAAACTTGCTACCATCTATTAAAATTTCGTGAAGATTCTCCACAGATGATCAAAAATCTGTAGATAATCTCATATTTATAAAAACCTTAGATTGTTGCTTATTGTGTCTAGGCAACTCGCACATGCCTAGACGAAATAGACAACACATGTGAGAGTTAGATTGCTAAAAGTAAGCACGTACTTACTTAAATACGTCCTCGACTATTTGCCAAAGTCTAATAGTCAAAATAGTCAAACAACATCTAATATGTATATTGTGCCAAAAAATAGCTAATGAAGCATGTAAATGCTGAATTGATGCTATCGTTGTATTATTTCAGAACCAAGAAACGAAGATCGATTAATTACCGTTTATCACATTTCAAAATTAATTGCGAAAAGTGGTAAAAGCTATAATGTTGAAAAATCTCTAATAATACTCTGTATAGCTGAAGTTAATTCAACGTTGATGCATCAGAATATACCTTAAATTTTAAAAACGTTGCCTCTAAGTGATAGCACAGTAAAGCAATGAATTGATGAAATGTTAATTACAAACTTATAACTATTCTTTAAAACTCTTTATTTTTCTATTTAGTTGGCCAAATCTACCATTGCACTACAATTGATGGCATGTGTATGCTATTTTGTTGAGAATATTATATTTCGAGAAGAAATGCTATTTACAATAAATCTTATCACAGACACAAAAGGATTATCTGGATTTAATCATTCTTTATAAAAAATAATTTTGCATTTTTTTTATTTGCATCAGCTATTGATGGAACACCATCATTGCTACGTCGCTATGGTGGGTTTGTTGCTTATTTCAATCAGGTAGTTTCAAATGTGTTATTTATTCATTGTGTGGATCTCAGATAACATCTTGTAGAAAAATATTTAAGTACAAGCCTTCGTTTCAAGTTCCAATCCAATGCAAATAACGACAGTATGTTTCAATCTGTCTCAAGCATTAAGCAGTAAAGAATAATGCCTTTTACATGGTAGATATTTTCAAGAGGTTTAATAATATTAATTTGAAGCTTCAAGCAGTGAATAAAACTCTTATAGATTGCCAAAATATTGTTCTATTATTTATTGATAAGCTTCAACCACTTCGGCATAATCTATTAAAACGACAATTTTGTCAGTTTCCGCAATTATAATGCATAAAAGATGTTGTAACTCATCTTACAGAGGATACTAAGGATTCTGTAGCTACCTTAACGAACTTAAATTAGATATGGAAAAATGATTTGATTCCAAAATATCTATTTTGGAATTGAAAGTGTAAGAATGAATGAAGAATCCTTTTACGGCAAATAGTGAAGAAGTTAATACAGTTTGCCAAGAACTGTTATAAATTACATATGATAAAGAAAATAACCAGAAATACTTGATGAATATACAATCCTCTAATAAAATAAAAGAATGCTGGTTTTCTTTCCTGCTATGTGGCAAATGGTATTTACTATTTTATATATTTCCTCGGTTTTTTTACTGCTATTAAAGATATAGAAGTGGGCGAAGTGGACTACACCTGGTCTATGTAATCCATATATATTAAATACAATAGAAATGAATAATTCTTACAATTAGTGCCTAGATACTTGGTATTGGAAGGAGATGAGGAAGGGAAGAAATTGGTGGCTAGGTTCCGATGTGGAAGCGAGAAGAGTGCGAAGGCTATACAGAGAGGAATGGGTAACATTGGAACATTTGTTAAATTGGAGTTGAGGAAGGAGATAGACCGAAAGGTAGAGAGGGGAAACGATGGATTAGAACGAGACAAAAGGCTGCTGGGGGCGCGGAATAATAGGGTAGGGGGTGATTGGGCCGAGAAGTGAAGGATGTGAAACGGTGGAAAAGGGAAGAGCGGGTAAATAATTACAATGAGGGAAAATATTGTAATCAAATAATTGTACATGATACTTTGAAGATGATATTCAATATGTGATCATCCATTCCAACCTGTTAAGGTTAAAACATGCAATTTTACGTAGCTACTTGGTTTTACGGGACAAATGGAACATATGGAACGAATAAGTGTTAGAGTGTGGAATTTATTTGCTACCTTTATCCATTCCAAAATTCTTGCCCCAAAATTAAAATCAATCTTACAATAGGATTAAAATATTATTTTCAATAATTCGATACTACGATAGTTTCGATACTTTAATAGCGATCATAGGAATATGTTCATTATAAGGCCACAGCAGAAAATAAAGTTAATATTCTGTTATATACTGTTACGTAGTTGTTACGAGTAACTTACTACATTTTGTTCTCTGTCATCTTTCTGCATCCTCCTCCAATCTGGACTCCTTTTTCCATTTATTTACTTATAAAACTGATTTTTGTGGTAATGCCATAGAAAGCACTTCTAAATAACCTTATATTTGTAAATATCCCAGAATCTCATCAACTTTATAGGTTCACAGCAACCTTGAATCTTGAAACACCAGAATACTCTAATAAATCCTTGAAAGTATTGATCTTGGAAAGTAATCTATACATATGAAAAATTCTCACATCCGCTCTGCGAATGCTTAAAAATCATTTGATATTCTTTGATAAATCTTCATCATCATCAAAACTAACGATATCCTTATCACACTCAAGTTACAGAACTCTCAGTAAACATTTCTTTGGACCATTGAAGCGTGATTTGCTTGACGAATTGATGAAAAAATGTTAGTTAATGTTGAATACAAACTAATAACTATTATTCAAACTCTTTATTTTCTAAATACTTGGACGAATCTGCTATTGCAAACAACGATGCTTTGTTGATGGCTTGTGTACGCTATTTTGAATACACATAACAATTACATTACGGGAGGAAATATATTCGCAATAAATCTCGTCACAGATACAAAAGCATTATCCATGTTAATACCGGAAGAAAACAGTTAAAAAAATAATATTCCTAGGAATAATATTTTTGCTAATTTAATAATATGTGCTACTGATGGAGCACCATCAATGGTAGGTAGCTATCGTGGGTTTTAACGATGTCCTTATCAAACTCAGATTGCAGATCCTTCAGTAAACATTTGTTTGGACCTTTTAAGCGTGATCTGCTTCAACGGTTCATCAGCTAGTTCTATGAGCTAGCAGATTATATCAGCTAATACATAGTTGTGTTTCTTATGATCAGTATATTAGATGAAAACTACTTTCATTTATTTAATTCCCGTTGTTTTTTCACTAACATTGAACCTATAAATAGGTATTCTCCGATATCCCACACAGTATGTCTATTTGTTTAAAGATAACATTCTACAATTTCAATTTGAAAGCACAGTTGTGGCTTGGCCGGATATGCATCAAGATACAAACAATACACAATGATAAGGCTGAACAAGATAAAGATGTCAAATGAGGTGGCCAGATGGAAAAAAGTAATACAAAAGGCAAGAGGATTGAGAAAAATGACAAAGAACTAAATGTAGTAACTAAGCATAAAGAGAATAAAGAATAATGTAAAGAACAATGAAGTAGTCATCTACTTAATTTCAATTAATGTGAGAAAATGTATTTATTTATAATCAAAAACTTCATTTATCATTTAGTGATGCCGATGTGTAATTAATAAACAATTCAACTATATGCAATTCTAATATAATAAAAATCATTTAACTAAACTCTTACGAATTTTCTCTATGTATCATTATTTTGGGTTAAGCTTGCATCGTTGCAGGAAACATTTTTTTCAGCGCGAATCTCTGCTATGCTCATATCATAGTACTCTCAGTCTTCCTTTGTGCAGTTTACCTTGCGGTTGAGTTTGTCTAACCACTTCTGCAGATTTTGATGGACTCATTCTGTTTAAGTGCTCGAACCATCCCAACTTATTTCTTGTTATAATATCAGTTATAGGCTGTATGTTTAAGTTAGCTCTAATAATGGAGTTTCTTTCTTCTTTTACATTGCCGGTAATAATTCACGAGTACACCTCTATACTAAAGTAATATAACTTACCCTTACTTGGAAAGCGGCGCAATCCTGCTGGACTGGGATGCAGCAATGGAGAAAGTACCACCGCTACATGGTACCATTGCTACACGACGTGGATGGAGTTGATATGTATATGTTGATATGCTCGGTTGGTGGTGACGTTCTTGCAGACACTGCTAGGGTACAGACACACACCACGTCTCTGGCGAACCAAAATTCATTCTTGATTCGTTGGAAAATAAAATGTTCCTTCATTCGGCAATCCATCAATATCTATCGTCGACTCACTCGTGACGTAAGCAATTGTGCTCGGGTGATAATCGAATCTGCTGTGTTGCACGACGGGGTACCAACCCCAACCACCAAAAAGCAAAATTATATAGAGTGCGATTATACATGGTGGACGTACTCATTTACTGCGTGTATAATAGACGATGATTAGTTAACTGTACATAAGTGAGATGCTACGGGCCATTGTTCAATGGTGTCCACGTTTTCTATACACGAAAATGCTGATTGCACATCGGGCATGTTGTATAGACCTTTGTGGAAGAGGATCATGTAGGAATGATTCCATGATCAGCTCGTTCTTCGAATCGAACACGTCCGATCGAACATGTTTGGGATATGATGGGTCGCTAACACTACAATATAGGCGACACTACAATATGGCGTATAGCGATGGTATCCGTCGTTCACGAAGTAAATTTGCGTCATTACTACATTTAGTACTACTTCCATACCAAATCTCATTACACTACACGTAAGTGTACAGATTATGCAGGGTGTGCTCGTGAATTATTTCCAAAAGTGTGCTTCATCTGAACTGTTTTTATTGTGTTTTTGGAATTCAGAGAGTAACAATTTCTCGCTACCATACAAAACCACCGGAAGATATGAATTGTATACTCAGTACTCAGTAGTTGCTTATTTCATATTTATTGCTTTCTCTATAATTTGTCATGGTACCAAGGTACCTATACTAACAATTATCTCCTGTAGTGTCATCTGTAGGCATGATCTTCAGTACCTCAGCTTATAATCCTGCGTCTCTTTCCAAATTTTCAGTATATTTCAGATTAAGCTTCAGCTTCTCTTCGCTGTCAACCGGCAACACTGTATAATATGCATATCTGAATATTTCCTGGTCCGAGGTTATGGTACTCCACGTAAGGATGTGAGAAAAATTAAAAAAATATTCTTGTAAGCATATTTGTATTCATTATTATAATTTCCAAGAAAATTTGATTAATCATAAATATAATTCATTTATCATTATGAACGGAGTAATAATATCACCCACACTATGTTCTTCTTAAATCATAATTTCTAAACTTCCAATTAAAACGATTTAAATTGCGAAGATATTCAACTTGCACTAAATATCGTTGTAGTGTAAATTTTAATTCACGCAAGAATTTATCATTTTCGCCCAATTTTCAGTACGAAGTTGGTGGCGCCGGTGTACATTACGTAGATGGCGCAGCCACCGGGGCATTAGTCACGATAAGAAGGTGGCTGTAATATTAAGATAGCGCCGGCAGCAGCACTGTCGCTGCACCCGCCTACCGCGATTGATGTAACCGCAGCCCGAAGCCATTACCAACAGCAATGCTTTTACAGACCTCGTAAATGCTCTCTCGCCTCGCCATATTAATTCGTCCTCACTTGTTGTCGTAATAGGAACATACGCGACCCATTTTATACAATAACTTTCCAGTCCCAAAGAAAATTGGAGCGAGGAAGAGAGAGAGGAAGTTTTCGTTAAAGCTAAGGATCTTCTCGTTCCGATTGTTTTTCGATTGCTAGAAATCCTTTCCGATCGAATAACCATTAGGATCGTTGCGCGCAGAGTACACACAGGGTAAATATCAACATAATTTAAAACTGGCCGGTTTCGAAAGTTGTTCGAAATTCACCCGAACCTCGGTGGAATCTGCGAAACTCCAAACTTTATTGAATGCCGAAAGATCGATTTTACAGCCCCCATTCCCGCGTTTGATTGCTTCCTCGAGATTGAATGCGCTCCTTTCATCGTTTTTACTTTATACTTTTGCTTTATATTTTCCTTTTAACTTACACCTACGCCCCTCATAAAACACCCCATTTGAGAAGCCGCGTTCTGCTTTCGAACCATGCATGTATATTACCAGGAAATTGGATGATTTATCAAGGACTTGAAATAAAATAGGCATCCAAGAGAACATCACCACTTCTTTTAAGCAGACATTTCAAAATTTTTATGGAATAGGAATAAGTGGAACAGAACTGCAAAAGATGTCGATCTCAAAGACATAATATTCAATCTTTATCCGTATTGGTGAATTTTGTTGTTGCCCTTCAGAATACATTCCAAGACGCTTGTTATATCTTTTCGGACTTGTTACACGATTCTTGTAAAGCTCTTGATTTAAAATTCTTTTCCAACCATTGAATTTTAACTCAAAGTCGACTTATTGTCGTAAAACGAAAAACAGTTTTTCATTTGGGAGGGTCCCTTTTCTATAGTGGTCGGGGTCGAACAAACAGCTTTCTTAATGGTCCATTAACGGGGGCGGGGGCGGCAATCCACATAGTCGTTAAGGCGATCAATCACCGGCTGTCGAATATGATACTGCGGCGGCAATTTTGCGAAATTGCCGTTGCCTCTTTCTTTTCCTTTTCTCTATACGAAACAATTACGCATGCTCCATATTTATTTGAGGGGTTCATTAAAATCGGGGAGAAGTGTCAAAAAGGACAAGTAGGGGACGACGTCGATGGCGGTCCCCCTTTGATGTCGAACGATGGAGACATGTTTTCCTTCGCGAAAGGGCCCCTTTTCAGATCGCGCCCTCGACGTCGTTTACATTTCAGGTGAGGGGTGATTTCAGGTGACGTAAACACGTCGATGCAATGAAAATCGCCCTGGAGAAACGACGACGAAGGGCGATAGATATTTATTTTATCTCAAGTTTCACTCGCTTTTCCTCTTCGCTGCTTTTTTCTGTGTGTGTATCATCGTATCCTCTTCTTTTCGAATCGATACAAATTATTTAAAAATAGATTATTCTAAACTTGAACGTAATAAACAAGACCATAAAAAAGGGAAAAGATGAAAAAGAAAAAAAAAGAAGGTTTTCCCTGCTCTTAATATTACAGCCTCGGGGCAACGATAGAAGAGATTAAGTCGGCATAAAATTTCCCGATCACGTACTTCCGCCAAAAATTAGAGACGTTCCTTTTCCCTCTGTCGCCGTCGGAGAGAGACGAAATGGCAAGAAAAAAAAGGGGGAAAACTTGAATCCGCAGTGGTCGGATCCACTTAAAAGAAAATTAATTGATTCCGCGAGGGTTGAAAAAGGGCTCAGTCATTTCCATCCCATCATCCAACGATAGTAGTCTTTAGTATCCCAAAAAAATTTCGATAATCATTATCATAACCTTTAAAGACTAATGAAATCATATCCAACGTAAAAAGGCGACGAAAAAATGATATCGACTTTGAAAGTTTAAAAAGAACTTCGAGTTTAACTGTAAACACCTTGTTATTTCGTTCGGAGTCTGAAACGGAGGGCGCCACTAATACTTCCGCGACTTTATGAATTATTTTCGGGCAACGTTTACATTTACATGTACGCGACGACGGCGACGTTTCAGTTTTATTGTTGCCGTGCAAACTACTTTGCAACCCACGACGACGAATCTTTAGCTACGAAATCCGCATTTCGACCGGAAGTGCAGTCCCTTTACTTCCTGGAATGAACTTGCGCAGATCCTCGCTTTTAGTCATGTGTGAAACATTAATGCGGAATTCTACTGTATCCGGTTTTCATGACATACGATTCCCATTTTCAACAACAACAAAAACTGTTTCAAATTGAAGTTATTTAAACTACAGTTAAATTTCGATATAACCGAATGATACTTTCTAAGTGTAAGTCTAGTTGTAGATAAATACATACATACAACAATCTAACACAACATTAGAATTAACACTAGACCAAGAATTAGAAGCAATCAGATGTAAGTCTTAAAAGATTGCCAAATTAATTCTTTCTTTAAAATATCTTCATTAAAATATCGTTTTTCCAAATCATTATAGTATCGAATGTTAAAAATACTAATCCAACCCTAAAGGTAACTCCATCCGAATTCACTGATGCGTCAGAACTCTCGCCCTTCGTCCGATACGGAAGTCTGTCATTCAAAGTGGCAGTTTACCCCCCGTCTACGTTTCAATTAGCAACCAGCGAAGTATAGAAGACGCGTTAATTAAGTCTTCCTTGTCTAAACAGATACGAATGTTATCGACAGAAAAGTGGAGCAAAAAAGAACGATTTGCCCTTAAAAGGGCAAACGTACATGGAAACATTTTAAGAAATCTTAACACGTTTTACACCTAATTTGGTGAACAGTCAACTTTTATCACTCGCCTCATGTTCAAACATCCGAGAGATTCAACCAATATCCAATACAATTTCTATAAACGGATACATTCACCCGAATTCATTCTTCCGTATCGTTGGCACTTAAGAAAATCGGAATAAGTATTAAAATTTATCAAGCGGAAGCAACACTTTTTTCATCTGAAAGTTTTTTTTTTCCTTTCAACTCTGTTTCTATTCGTATCGACCCGTTTCGTATTTGAATCATCACGTACCACTTCCAGGTTGATTAATCAATTAATTAGACGGTTATGGATGTAAAGGATGACTGATCAAAGCGACACACCTTTTGTTTACCGAACTTGAACAGTTCAATGTTAGTTAATTCGGGGATGGTAGTGATCACCTTCAAATGCAAACGTACCCAAAGGGCTCGTATATCACCAACGCTCGTACGTTCTGCGCGCCAATTTTGTGCAATACTAGCAATTGGGTCATTTAACATTGGAAACCGATGACCCACCTGATTGATATGCTAATATATAAGCGTTAACATGGTATCTTTGACGTTTAAAGCAGAATAACATCTAATTTTATGAAGTTAAAGCACAAGATAATATTTTTTAACTTCTTTTTATAAGCAAGCTAAAACAAACTGACGTTAATTTATATCGAGAAAGCTATTATGTAAAATACAAAATTTTTAATTTTAAAAATAACACATTTTATCTTAATTATTCAACTTTTGTAAGAAAATCTTAAGAAAACACCGTTGTAATGTCAATCTGAATTAAACTATTTAGAACCTATACAAAGAGCAGAAATCAGTTGACATCAATTTTATAAGTAACGATATTAATGAGAGCTCCTAAGAACGACGTCAACGCTGCCAATGTTAGAAGTTTGCTTTAGTGTGAATTCTCACTCATTACATGGTCAATTTAAATTTATGGAAATATCATGTTGCAATCTTTACCAATTTATATATATTATAATATGTTTCGGAAAATAGGAAAAGTTCAGATGAGGTTTCTGAAATAACTCCCCTACCGATTTTGACATTTTAGGCAGATTATTCGAAACCCCATAATTGGGTTTCCTGCATAAGTAGCTTTTTTAAAATTATTTTGTGCATGTCGTTATAACATAGGTATCTTTTTACAATTATATATCTTGTATGGTTGTAGGGTAGCTATTGGTGGTTCCTATTACTACTTCCATGTATGTATAAATAAGCAGGTAAAAAGCTTAGATACCAACAGCTTTAAGAAAATAGCAGACAGAAGGTAATCCATCTTGACATTAAAACATGATTGATAAATAAATGTTAGGATTAGAAGAATTGCGAGCTTAATGAATACTTTCTAATTGTTCACCTCCCTTTGTAAGTAAATGGTAATCTGTATCTGTTATTGTATATACACTATATACATATGGTAATTCGAAGTGCTTCACGGATAGAGAAGTATGTATTCTTCACTTGGCATCTTCAGTGCTTTGTCGTAGTCTCCTGTTGATAGACTGACTGTCACGGAAGATGCCAAGTGAGATCTTGGCGAAACGTCTGCCCCCGTACACAGGGAACAACCAAGAAAATGAACGGGTGATACCTCGGATCAACCAAAATACATACTTCTGCATCCGTATAGCACTATATATTTGCTTTAACAAATATTTGTTTACCGCTTTTTATTAATTTATTAACTAATGGGAACTGTAACCTTATAGTTTCTGCTACTCGATTAAGCCCGTGTGCTAAGCAAGTACAAGGAATTAAATTAAGGTAAAAAATCTTCATATTAGACGCAGCTTTTACCATGTATGCCGCTGCGTCTGACACCATCAGTAAAATTTTATCATTCGGTACCGGCTCCGGTAAGAAAGAATGCGTTAATTCGTCGTGAATAAATCTTTTTACCGTATTATTATTTGTTTTACTTAATTCTTTGGTACTTATTAGAAAACTTTTTGACAAATTTTCATCACTTAATACTCCAAGTATTAAATTTGCAACGTATCGTCCACATACATCAGTTGTTTCGTCTACACTTATCCAAATATAATTATTTCCAATAATATTTTTTATTTCTTGAATAACTTCTTTGTAGACTGAAGTAATATAATTTTTGCGGAGATGGCTTTCATCGGGAATATGCATTGTACAATATGTTTGTAAAAAAGTTTTGAAATATTTATTTGTCACTTTATGGATTGGTATGTTTGCTTTTATCAAAGCTTTGCAAAGATCAAAATTGAATTTTGATTGTTCAGTGTAGCTGGATGTTGATGCCACAGATTGTATAGCTGTACCTATAGTTTGTTGTTTTTTGGATTGACTTTTAGTCAGCTTTAATTTTTCCTGATGCTATGATGTTTTGACATACTGAATTATGTAGTATTTCTTGTCGCAATTAATCTGTTAACAGTAATTTAATAACGTCAGTATTTTATAATATCTTCCATAATTATTAAACAATCAATATATTGTTCTATTAATTCTAGTGATCGAAGTACTACATTGAATCAATAGTGAATTTTATTTCTAGTGAATTTTGGGACATGCTATTCTTTATAATTTCCAATTTTTACCGTAAAAAGATTTAAACTTCGGTTTTAAATATTTAAAAATCTTTGGTATTATACATAATTTAATCATTATTTAAAAATATAATTAATATAATTAATTGTTTTTACTCGATTAACTTCATCAATACTTACGATTTTTGAACAGTCTTGGCAAAATAAACGATTGCGTTCATATTTCAATTCCTTGTAATCTTTAATCCATTCTTCTACGGTTGGTTTTTTCGACATTGTACTACGCAAGAACTTCACACTGTCACTCGAGTAACTTTAATACAACTAAATGAATTGAAGACTGGACGCAAGTCAAACCACACACGGGGAATCCCGTGTAAGACGACACGGCACAACGGGGAATTCCAAAGCTTAAATTCGGATCGATGAAAAACGCGTATCTTACGTCAGACGGCACAACGAGGAAATGTACAGAGGCGCAGCGAAATATTTTTTCATAATTCAACCAATTTTTGGGGAAAAGACGCCAAAAAGTTGGAAAAAGGCTTTAAATAGGCATAAAAAAAATAATAGGCATGAAAATTCAAAATAGGCAAAAAAGGCATAACTAACCTGGTCTTATTTCACTTATTTTTAACTGATTCGTAAAGATATTTAAATATATTTGTAATGCCTTTAATTTTGAGCATAAGCATATTTTCTATAAATCCGGTCTTTAGTTATTAGTCCCCTAACAAATATTTTTATCTGTCCTTTTGAATAGTCTAAATTTCTATCAATCTGACGAATTGCCCATATGGTTCCTATTTCAAAAATTAAATCTCCGTCCTAGGTTGGTAACATGCGAGCCATTTATATTCTATCTACGTTGTCAAAAGCTATTGAACGTTTAGCTTATTTTCAGATTCAGAAATAACTTGAGGAGGTTAATCTGATTAATAAGTTACAGTCTAGTTTTGGTGAAGGGTATGGTACCATTACAGCACTAATTAAGTTCACCGATGATATTAGATCTGCTTGTAACAAGCATTGAGTATTACTTGACTTTAGTAAGGCCTTCTGCTATTAGTTTTACCACTTTTTGTATATCTTGATTCCAGTCGTACTTTTCGTACTTTTCCAGTCTATCTTCTCCTATTAATACCAAATGTGGAGTTTCCCATGGCAGTGTGCTGAGTCCTATACTCTTCTCTATTTTGTGATGTGTATTAGTGATGGTATCTCATATAACTATCATTTGTATGCAAATGTCCTTCACCTTTATACTTCGGCAATTATTAACGACCTTCAGATACTTTGTTGCGTCATAACAGCGATCTCTCTGGCGTACTTGACTGGTTCAGACGTTACGGACTTAACCTGAATCCAGATAGAACGCAAGCTATTGTGTTTGGCACTCGCCCCTTGCTGGAACAATTTATTTCTTCAACTTGCATTTAACTGAGGCTCGGCGACACCGCTATTCCGCTTTCTAATACGGTCATGTCTTGGCGGCCACATGTTCAGGGAGTCTGTAGGAGAGTTTGCTTTTGTTTCCATACATGCCGCGTATCCCGATCTAGTCATTCGGGGTAAATGGGATAGGCTTTAGAACAACTATATACGGGACATTTTTGATTTGGGAAAGTTTCAGCATATCACTCCATATCGTAACAACATGCAGATGATGACTTGCCAGAGTCGTAAATCAAAACTTGCCAGACTCCAGCTTATTTGTCTGATGCCTTTAACTTTTTAGCATCACGTGACTTGCCAACTCAATCGATATCGAACACTACACTCATGTTCCCTGTCTTTTAAATATCCTTTAGAGTTGTAGTCAATTTCGTTGTAGAACGATTTTAGATTTCTTAACTAGTTTAAACAGTTTTAAATATTCTCTGACGTTCCATCTCCTATTTCTTCAACTATCTTCATCTTGACCTATACGTGTTTGTTTTCTTCTCTAGTCTGTCTCTCATCTATCTTCAATTTCTATGAAAGAAAAAATGGACCTAATAGCTAGTCTCCTGCAACTCCTGCCCATATATAACACTGTATCGCCACTAATTGATGAATTTCAAGTTTTACATGGGGATTTTTATCACCTCAAACCTGCGCATTATGGATATTAAAGATTCCGTTTCGAGTAAATGTTGCTTCATCTGTAAATATAATCTTTATGGGAAAATCGACATGTAGTACCTGTTTCTATATAGCCCATCTACAAACATTTCTCATTTTTCGATATGATTCTTTGTTAAACCTTAAATAGTTAACCGCTTAACCCATTCGTACACCTTTTTTTAATGAATTAAAGAAAATAGTTTTTTTTTTAACTTTTAAACATCCTTCTTTCTGTAGTAGTGCAAGTTCCGTGGATGCTTCTGGACACAGAGTTATTATAGAAAAGTGCCAAATTTATCTAACATATCTGAGTACTGTAGCACAACTAAAGGTTTCTAGTTCATCTAATTAATACTGATTTTTAAATGCTTCTATTAGGTTGGGTTCCCCGTTATTAAACTACAGCAAAAATATGGTACCAAGTATTTGTCTATTAATGGTATTAAATAATGTTAACATTTTCTGCAGATGACAAATTTGTCATAACATATTCTAAGGGTTTTACAAAAATAACGCAAGATTTGAATTAAATAGTAAAGACAGCTTTTGTCTAGACTGTTATTTTTCTTTGAATAGAACATATGATAAAATTATTTGTGGAATAACACATTGGGTAAGTAGCCTCCGCGGTTTTGCTTTACATACTCACTTTTTCATCGAAATTTTTCATTACCCTTTTGCATAATTCCGTCTGAATTTCGTTTATGCAATGTTAAATTTTTTCTTGTAAAGTAATGGTGGTTGTGAGCTTGTCGACAATTTCAATTTCAAATTAACCCGTAAAAAGAAATCTAATTGTGTTAAGTGATCCAATTTTGGGGACCAATTCTGAAACCAGAGGGTATACCATCAGGAAATGTCTTATGTAGTAATTAAATTGTTTTACCGACTGTATGTGATGACTGTAGATGATGACATTTAACACCATCTTGTTGAAACTACTTGATGTAATCATGTCGCGATATCGACCATTAATATCAGTTATTGCTTAACCAGCCTCGTTTTCAAATCGTATGGACGTTTCCAGCCTATAATGCGCACCAAATAGTGATACGTTGTGGATGCATTTGTTGTTCGACAATCACATGTGGGACAATCACAATTTTGGCAATTATCAAAGCGATCAAGTTAAATATATTCTTTATCGCTTTGCATGATTTTGCTCAAAAAATCAGCACCTACTTGCTTGTGTTCAATAATCTATTCCACGAACTCTCCTCGCTATTCCTAATCATTAGGCTTCAGATGTGTTGATTGAATTTTGCAAGCATGGCGACACTGATCTTTTATGAGTATACGCTGTAGAGAGCTTTTTGAAATTTGCAATTCTTATCCACGACTCAGAATTAATGTTCCTGGGCTAGCTTTTGGACAACCGCATAGTGAGACCAAAGCAAATTTTCTCTTTCCTTACTACTACCTTATTCATAACTATCTTATTCTTATTCATCAATAAAATAAAATTATTCTTATTCATCACCTTATTCATCGATAAAAACAGAAAAAGGTCATCCAGTTATAACATTAGAAAACTTGACTTACAAGTCATAGTAACAATAGCTTAATGGTTTTAATAATATTTATATAGTTTTCTTTGTACTGCAAATCATTTGTAAAGGTATTTTTTGCAATGAAAAATCAACCTAAAGGTTAGTTCTTTATAACATGTAAAGATTAACTATTGATAAACGTTCAGATAATATCGGATCAAAATTCTTTGTCTGTAACAGGGAGTGACAATGTAGCTTCATAATCAATTAAAGTAGTTTAATCAACACTCATTTAATTTTTGTTATGGAATAATATGCACCACTGTAATTAACGGTGTCATGTTAAAACCTGAGTTCAAAATATACTTATTGTCGCTATGTGTTAAATTTATTATCCAAATTTTTTAAAATTTAAAAATGAAAATGTATAAATTTAATAAACAAATACAAAAATAATTCTGGTCTTTTAGTTTTAGAATCCGTTCGAATGTTATCTGAGTGCTACGACATGAGGGTTGAGTTGGGTTGGTAGAAAACTTTTGATGATAAACTTAACTCACTGAAACACTACATCATTTTGCATTAGATTTTAAAAGCATGCGGCAAAAGCCTCACGGAAAATAAGACAGATTTTTGAAGGAAAAGGAGAATTGGTTATACTTCCATAGGGTTTAGTATTTACTTATTTATTGAAAATATCTAAAAGGTTACCAAAAAGCAGTATAACAAAATAAGTTAGAAAGATCCTTTGTAATTTCTTGCTTATAAAGAGATTCAATAATTATTATTTAATTTCATTATGGAGATTTAATGGATCGTCCCAAGCACTTTTAAATTAATCCTTCATGAAAACAATCAAGATAAATTTTTCAAAATTTTTCGTTAGTCTCCCTGAATTTTCCAATTAATCTTTTACCAGTTAACGATGTTAAAATACTATTCCGACCATATTTTATATAAAATTTTCCAACTGCAGCCACTGAACTTTCCATTATTTTTGAAATACTGTATAATAATACTCTCACTTCGCAATAGGACCATTGTCCTCAATTGAATAGAAAGATGGAAAAAAATTGATAAACTATGTAAAAATAGATGGTTTGCAATTTGTATTACAATTCAATAGTTAATGTCTACTTAATGTAAGATACCTTTTATTGATTTTTGACGTGTGACGTCACCGACTTCGGTTCAAACGTATATTATTTTTTTTTTGGAATAGGTAAACCTTCATTTAAGAAATGTAAGTGTAATCACGCCATTGTTCTTTTTTATTTATTTTATTATCTCTAGTGATGAGAGAAGTTTCAATACTTGATTTTAATTATTTCACTTAATTCAATTAGCAATTTCACATAATTGATGTAAACTTCCGAAACCTCAACCCATGAACTAATTGTACTTGCGGTAACAAAATTTCATGAATATTTCATACAATTAACGAGCAGATAGCGGAGAAACAGGAATCGTATTTTATATGTTTCACCAGACTAAAGATTCCCCAGTTTATTTCAGTAGCTTTTATTGATGGCGTTATTGTTCCTTACTTTAAACTAGTCGACGTTGTCCCTTGAGGAACATCTTTTAAGGGACAGGGACCGGATTCAATTCGGAGGATCTCCGGTATCCGCAGATGTCTCGGCAACGTTCCGGTCGAATGAATTGTGCGGCGTCCATTTCGAATTAATCACCATTATTGTTCAATTAAGGGTGAACTAGATTACGCGCAAGTGGCCGTGGCGAGAATTACAAGTGAAACAATCGCATTGTACCCGGAGCGATTTAAACGCCCCCATTGTAACGATTTATTTATGGTGTAGTTGGCTTGCGACGATGAAAATCTTACGAAAAGGAAGGGGAAAATTAATTTTGAACAGGAACTAATAATTGAAAAGTGAAAACTTTGTAATTTTCCCTCTTGATAAATTTTGAGGGGAAATAGTACATGGTGATAAGTGGCGATAAAGGAGGGGGAACAAATTCGATAGTTTTCTGGTTTTAATGAGTTCAAATTGCCCGAAGCGTTCTCACCCCTCTTACTCTATATTTCAGGAATATTAAACACCTTCTGAAAGTTGCTGAAAGTTGTTCGCGGACAAGTTTCAGCCGGGTTCATTTACTGCGAACTTCCGTTGCGCCTTTCGAGCAATAAAGGAGGCCTGTGTATAAACACCGGCTGAAACTTTTCGACTGAATTAAAATTTACATTTCTTTTCTGTTGCTCACCTGCAAAATTTCCATAGAATATAATTTCTTACGCGCAAAAGAAGAAAAAACACTGTTTTTTATGAATACTTTTGAGCTTTCATTATTTTATAACAAGTTTATTTATGGGAAATGAAAAAAGATTTATTATAAAAATGAATACTAAAATTTTTAAAGGTTTAATGCAAGGAAACTTGGTTAGTTCTAAAGTTAGGTTGGTTTGGGTTCCGTCTTAAGAGACGTACGGCTAAACCCAAATTATTCAAGTTCTAGATCTAGATCTAGCTTTAGCATTAGCTCTCTTCTTGTTGTTATTTAGTCTTAGAATGTTGTATACTTGTATCGAACTAAAACTAGAACTAACACTATACGCACGGCTAAACCTGAATCTTTCTAATTCTAGATCTAGTGTTAGTTCTAGTTTTAATTCTTATTTAGCTTAAGATTGTGGTTAGTTCTTCTGGAACTAAAAGTATAGCCTAAACTACTTCAGAAATCAGTATTCCAAAAAAAGGCCCAAAAAAGTCACCTTAGGAGGAAATTTTAAAATCGAGTAACTTTTTTCTTTTATTGCCAAAGATAGATTATGTGTACTTATATTGTGCAATAAGTATTGGAAAAGCTTTAACACTCATAAATCAACAGTCTAATCTCCTTCAGATTCCTTCATACCAGAAAAAGGCTATGTGTCAATTCATGTAGTGCAACTTATTAAAAATATTGCTTACATAAAAATTAGACTAGATTGTATTAATAAAAATTTTAACTTGCAGCAATCGCTCGTCTATTAAACAAAATCGTTTTATTTTGCTGAAACTTTCCGACTGAATTAAAATTGACATTTCTTTTCTATTACTCACCTGCAAAATTTCCATAGACTATAATTTCTTACGCGCAAAAGAAAAAGTGTTTTGATGAAAGCTTTCATTTCAGCTCAAAAGCTTTCATTATTTCATAACAAGTTCATTTATTGGAAATGAAAACAGATTTAATACAAAAATGAAAACCAAAATATTTATAGGTCTAATACAAAGAAATTTGGTTTATAATGTTTTAAAATTGTTATGAAGCTTATTTTTAGGTTTAGAGTGGGAGTTTTAAAACATTTTTTAGGTACGCCTTTAAGCCTATTGAAATAGAAATTTACTGATCCTATAGACTCGAAAAGAGTCTTTCGTGACTTCGATTTAACCTGACAAGCAGTTTCGAGACGCTTTTATCTCCTCTTCTTCGCGACTTCTTCGAGCGGAACCAGTATCCCGGATCTCACCGTATTTATTCCCTTTTATCTACTGCTGCCCCCGTCGTAATGCCGAGTACATCTCTTGTCGTTGATTTAAGGTAACGTCCGCGCAAACGATCTTTTCGCCTTGGGTAAATTGTTCGTTGTCCTTCGCCTGTCGTCCTTCGACGTCCATATCTCCGGGAAATATTTAACGGCCATTGTCCCTCCGGCCGAGAAACGTTTTTCCGGTTAATTAAACCACAAATTCCGCCTCGTGATTGTACACAGCGGGTCCAGTATTTTTCCCGCCGGGCTCACCTAAAGCAAACACATCGAGGGTTTCGCTCGCTACCATCGTTACCGTTATCTTTCTCTTCTTTCTTCTATCCATCCGGAATTACATCGACCAAAAGAATATCCTTACCCGTACACGTTTCTTTTTTACTATTTATTACTACATTAACTTATAACTCGCCATCAGTTACACTTTATTAACGCATAAAAATAAACCTTGAATTAAGTTGTTCAATCTTGAACTTGATAAATGTTTAAAGAAAAGCTGGTGCATACAAATACATACTAGTACGGTAGAATCTAAGAGAGTTGTTACATCCCAGAAACTTGCAAACAGCTCCATGCAACGTTTGTGACGTCACTTTAGTAATAGTAGGACACTATTTCACAATTTAAGTTAGCAAATACTAGAACTAACACAAGACATGGAACTAGAAATATTTAGGTTTAGCTGTCTTAATAGACGTTCTAGGATTAGTCTTCCTACTGCTAGCGTTAGCTCTAGTTTTAGTTGTTATTTAAGCTAAGTCATTCCATATTTTTCATTGAATTAATATTAAACCAAGAGCTAGAATTATTCAAGCATTAAGGACGCACGACTAAATCCCATTGTTTCTAGCTCTCTGTCTAGTGTTAGTTCTAGTGCTACTGTTAGCTTTAGTTTAATTTAGTATTCAATTTAGTATCAACGTTCAATTGATATTGTGTTGTGAATATAGTTCAAACTAATATTTAAGTGACGATATATCGTATGGTCAGTATACGAGAGAAAGTGCCCAAGTCCACAAATAATACTTTAGCTATTATAATTTTAATTTTTGCTTTTGAATGTAAAATCACTTGTTTTGCATGAGATTTGCTTATAATGACTTATAATCAATGTGATATTAGACTTATTACACTTTAAACTAAAAGTACTATACTTAACTAAAACTAAGCAATTACTAAATTAGTAACTAATTTCTACTTTACACAGTAAGTTTAATATTAAATTCTATTTTGTGCAGTATAGATGTATTGCGTGTTTTCAAGTCAATAATGTTGTGACATATATTTGTTCTATAACGCATACACCAGAAGTTCCATTTTTGCCTCTCTTGAAACCTGCTAGTGTCGTATATTCCAATCATTCCGACGAAATATATCTTTTTGCACATTCAATTACAATATAATAATCAGCTTCAATGTGCGAGTGACCATGTGTGTGTGCATCTATGTTCATTGAACCAAAAAATATACATCGAGCGCACTCGGCACAATGCACAAATGCATACAAAAATAAGAAAAATATTACAAAACGAAAATATTTAAACCATTTGTAATAAAATGTTATTATAAGTGAGATACAGAATTATAGTTAAAAGTTTACACGCTAAATAATAAACATATCTGTGTTGCACTTTCTTAAATGATTCTACTAACATCATCTAAGTTACTAGAGTAATGAATTCAATTTATAACTTAGTATTTTAATGTATTCCTCAGTTTATTTCGAAAACCTGGAATATTTTTGAATATTTCTAATATATGATGGAAAAAGGTTATAAAATTTAAGAACCTTCCACGAGTGATGATATAGATAAATTGTTTTGAATTGTTTTGGAGTCCTTCATTTTTATGGTTCTTGTGTAATAGTTATTTTTTATTGCTGATTGCGCATTTATATCCGTGTGATAATATTTAAGATAGAAGAGAATTTTAAGTACTGGTGAAACGGATATCCGACCATTGTCTTGACAGGGTTTCTCTACTGAAATGTTACATATTTAGGTCGACTTCAAAACATGAAACCTCAAAAAAATATAGTTTTTTAAATTCTGTTGTGTCATTAACATATCTGACGAATTAGATTTTTTATGATTTTTTGAAAATCATTCGAGCAAATTATCAACTTCGTAAAACTAATGTAAGTTCCAAATGATTTTAAAAACTCGTATCTCAAACATAAATAAAGTTTTTGAAATGCGGTTTTCTTCATGAAAATGTACATGCTTCTCTCTATAAATAGCCGTTATTTAATTAACGTATCTTAAGAATTCGAATTTTTGCGATTTTTGAAAATATTTGTAGCAAATTATCATCTTCGTAAACTAACATAAAAATTCATATCTCAAAAAAGAATGGTTTTTAAAAGCAGTTTTGCCCATGAAAATGTACAAGCCATCATTTCATTAGCATATCTTAAGAACTAGATTTTTACGATTTTTTGAAAATCATTGTGTTCTTCGTATAAAAGTTCTGATTAATTCTAAAAATTTATACCTCAAAAACAATAAAGCTTAAATCTAGCAATCAGTCCATCACTTCACTAACATATCTTAAAAATTTAATTTTTTATGATTTTTTTAAAATCATTGGAGTAAATTATTGTCCCCTTAACCTAATAAAAGTTTCCATTGAGTTCAAAAATTGATATCTAGCAAACGAATCAATATATTCAAGAATGGTTTTGCGTATAAAAGTGTACTTTTTAAAATTTACAGAAAGTTACATTAACATATCTTAAGAATTCGATTTTTTATGGTTTTTCATAATCTCTATGACTAAGAAAATTGTTATTTTTTGTTACATATTTAGGTCGACTTCGAACATAATATCTCAATAACGAATGGAGATATTCCAGTACGGTTTTATGCGCATATAATTTCATCAAGATATCTGAAGACTACGATTTTCTAATTTTTTTTCAAAAATGGTAAAGAATATATTTATTTAATGAAATGTTGCTAACTTAGGTTGGGTTCAAAACTTGATGTCTCGGTAACAAAGCGGGATACTCAAGTATCATACTTGGGTATTCTTTAGAAAAAATAAATGATCATATTTTCCGTTATAAATAAGAACAATTTTCAACAAGATATCTTAAAAAATAGATTTTTTACGACGAAGGAAATTTTTACGAAATTTTTATTTTTTTCATAAAATACAAATTTATCTCAAAAGCTATCTCAAAAACTTATTGAGATATTCATGTATGGTTTCTTTGTAAATCGCGAAATATTTTATTAAGATATATTCTGATATCCGGCTGAAGATGATGCTGGATATCAAAAAGCCTGATCGGTATCAGGCTTTTTGTAAAATCAATATCCATTCCATGACTACTTTTAAGTAAAGAGGATTGATATTGTTTTTTGGGAATAATGATTTTGTTGGATATAAACGTTGGATAGGTATCTAATTAAAAATAGATTTACTATCACGTTGTAGATTACTAGTAAAAGTTTTCTATCTGCAACATTTTTTAGAAGAAAAATTTGTAAATAAATTTGGGATGAGCATTTTGGTTTTGCAGGTAGTTTCTGTAATTTGATTTTTATTCAAATTTGGAATGAGGATTTTGGTTTTGCAGGTAGGGTCCGTAATTTGATTCTTATATTTCAGATGTTATTACATTTAATTTAGTTCACACTTTCAATTGTTTGCGATTTACAGCAACCCTGAATTTTGCTATGATTGCAATTGGCTTCATGGCTTATCAAAACGAATGGTTCTTTTAATTGACCTGGTGAAGTAGGTGACATTAATATTATTAATAAATTTTGTTTCAATCTATATATCTTTAAAACCGTTGTTTACCATTTCTTAAACTTTTCCCCACATCACCTTCAAATGTATATCAAAAATAGAATTGGTGCCAATACCTTTTCCTTGGGTAATCCCACTTCAATGTAACGAACAATACTTTTACGTTGGTTGATTTGTGTGAATTACTTTCTGTGTTCAATGAAATTTTTAACAGTATCATAGGATATTTGATCTAAAAGTTATGAGTGATAAACTCTTTTAGTAACTGGTTAACTATAAACAACAAAAGAACCACAATGTATCTGTTTCGGTATGGAATTTGCAGGACACTCTGTAAGTCAAAACTTACTGATACGAAAATTTCGGCATGAATTGGTTTTTGTATATCTAAATAATTTGCTGTGTTAGCTGTATCATCTCATCGCTTTATCTGAGAAAGAAATTCTTCCGACTTTTCAATAAATTTCCTTCCTTTAACACATCGAAAATATTAATCTTTCTATGATTGGAAGGAAGAACGTTTTATTGTGTACAAAACACCCTCTTGTTATTGAAGAGACAAAATCATTTGGATTACTTATCTGTAAATCCTTGTATAATTCATACATTTTAAAAATGAAAAGCAAGATACTTGCGTGTAGGCTTCGTCTACAACAGTGTGATTTAATTACAGGAAATAATTCTATGTGGCTTTTCACATCTATTAAAATTACAGGTTCAGTTTTCTTTTCTGGAGAATTTCTTCATTGTCGATTTTGAATTGAATGATTTATTCCATCCGTTTTTAAGTAAAAATTTTCACCATTTAGATAAGAAAAGCTTCTTATCTCCATTTATAACAAATGTAAATATTTTAGAAAAAATATTTTTAAGAGTCGAGTTTTTAATCTTTTTGTCCAATCGTGTCTGTTTTCTTGTTGAATTTCTTTTAATCATGATTCATCTGATATGGGAATATGCACCTTTTTCATTTGTTTGTTTTATTCAGCTAATTTTTGTTTTGCCTTTTGTGTTTTGTCGTAGTTTTAAGCCGATGTTTTCTGTTTGTATATCTGTTGTTTCTCATCAATAATTGAATAGTTTTATTATTTTCTTTGTCTTTACGAAGAATTTATTAATTTGTTTTTCTGTAGGTTTGTGAAGGCAGAATCAGCATATATCTCACCCAGTATTCTCTGTTGTTGAGTTTTGTGCCATCGTTTGGTTCAGTTTCTTTTCGTTTCGAATTCTCATTATTTCTTTTCGTTGTGGAGCACTTCTTTCCTAAGGGCCTCTTCTCTCTTCCCTCTTTTTTGGGTTTGGTGCAGTTTTTCATCATATGCTTTGACCACATTTCATACACTTGAATTCACTATTGCAGTTTTTCTATAAATGTCCAGAGTTGACATTTTGTAACGATTCTACATTGACTGCCATTCCACATAACCTTAGTGATGTTATGGATAGAGCGGTCCTCTTTACTTATTTCAACAAGAGTCATTGGCGCTGCTTTGCCCTGTTTGCCTTTTATGCGGGTATCCTTGAGTAGATCTTTTTCTGTTTCCTCTAGAACCGTCTCGTGCCTGACTCCCCTAATTACTACCTTCAGCTTTCTTTCTGATCCTATATCGTATATGTAGAAATGAATGTGTTCAACTTCTAATAGGTCTTTGAACTGCCTATATTCATCTTCGGTTGTGAGTTCTATGTTAATCCCATGTGCGACCAGTTTTACATTTACGTTGTTTATTTTTTTTACTGAGGTGGCTTACGGGATTCCCTTTGTTTTCTCTTTTGCATTAGGATTAACATCCAAGAATAGCACTTCTTGGTTTCTTTGTTATATCGACTGTTGCCTTTTTTCTTTCTGTTTAATAGTAGTTTTAATTTATTTTTTGGCCAATTTCTTCCACCTTTTCTTCTGCGAGGTCGCCTAGTTATGCATATCTGTTTCTTATTTCGACTTCAGGATTTTCTTGTTGTCTTTTTCGTATTTTGTTTTTGGTGGGTTGAAACCCTCATCTTCGTTTTTGGTTTTTCTTTTCTCTTGACGCAACATCGCGATGGCCCTTAAAAGGTCCTCTAAGGTTTTGTTGTCAACCTCTTGGATATCGTCGATGTTCATTTTGCGACCAATATTGATCAGACTGATGTGACATGACTAATTACTGTATGATAGTTACGTGGGGTAACAGTCTAAGCAGTGCATATCTTTGCAATACAACGGAGAACGATGAGAGTTGTGGGGGTCTTGGGTACACACAACACTAAAAATTAAAAGGTTTGAACTCCACCCTCATTTTTTATTCTCGAATGCGCTCTATATGCTTTTGATAACAGGGAATATTTTGCGATACATTCAGATATTGATGAGCATGATAATAGGAATAAGAATAAAATTTATAGCAATCACTGTTGTCTATCCAAAACACAGCTCGGGCCAGAGTACTTATCTCGAGTGGCACTCAAAAATCTGCTGAATGAACTAACAGTAGAGTCTAATAGAACTATAGACTTAATCACTTTCTCTTGTGTATGGACGAAGTTTTAGTGTAAAAATTTGATTAAATAAAATGTTTCATTTTAAAAACGGTTTGAATATAATATTTACATTACTAGTGGGCTAGAAACATAGTTACTGTGCGAGTGTGGAGAATTGCAGGTTGTGGTTGTAGACCGAGCCGTGTAATCACACGAGTAAGTTTGTCCTGATTAGGCTAAAAATGCGTTACGTAATGAAACCAGTGCGGTAATGAACTTTATTAGATAACTCAAATTACCTCAAAGGAATCGTAATGATGACCTGTTCAAGCAGTCGAAGATACAATATTTTTTGACATTTCAATACTAATATCAATGTAATATAATTTAATCTTATGCAAAGTTTTATCGAAACTGTAAGGTCTGATGCTTCCGTTGAAGGAAAAATTACGATTTCAGAGGAATCCGTGTTGGAAAGAGTGAGATGAATAGTGGAAATCGATCGGGGGTCTCGTGTTTTTCCGCGTCGAGCTGGGAAGCAGAGCCGTATTTGCTCCGTGAGTTCACGCTGTTTACACGGCTCTCGATTAAGTTGAACGTTCGTTTTGTTTGTAGGAAAGGCCCGCGCTTCAGCTGGATCTCTCCTATCCGGTTTGATCTGGACCCCGATTTCTCCCCGTAGATAGAGATGTCTAGAAAGCGATTTTAAAGCTTCGATTATCAGGTTTGTTTTGTAGAAAAAATCCTAACAGGAAAAACGTTTTGTAAGCTGTTTAGTGGAACGATCCAAGTTAAGGGGTTGATATTATTATTATCGGTTTAGAATCAGTATACGTATTTGGAAAACCGGTTTCGACCGCCTTAAAGTTTTCTCGGTAGGGACTCAAGTCCCTGTTGGCGGAAAACATATTTCACCGGTCCGGGGACAGGCAAACAAAGTTAGTGTATCACCTGGGGCAGTATGCGAACGTAGGAAGGGGGTGGTAGTAAATAGGTTTTATAGTAACCCCTTTTCTTTGGCCGAACTCCCATTCCGCAGTCCTGCCGCCAGCAAGAATCGTAAACCCCGTCGATGGGACATTCAGGAAGTCGCCGTGCATAGCATTTCTCGTAGTTTCCATTCAAGAAATCGCCTGAATACTTACCCACGACTTACATCACCTTTTCTCTTTATAACAATTTTACATGAAAAGTCTTTCCTTTTGATTAAAACCCTGGGTTATCAATCCCCCACCTCGCCTAATAAAACCTCAACATAAACACTAAAATTACAGCCAACATAAACGTTAAATGCGAGATTCTCATCAATACTAAAATTGACAACCTCTTATGCTCATCTTAAGGTAATTAAAGACAATTTTCTAGATGAAAAGGGCTTGGAGAAATGTGCAGTACCAAGACTTGGAGTGGTAATTTCGGGGAACGATAAACGTTTAATTAAGAATTACCGCCGCGTAATAAACCGGTTATTTATCGCGATGATTATGTGCTTTCTGGAAAGGGGACGCGATCGCACTTAATTAAGTTTTACCGACCGCGCCGTGAGTTTAAAGCGATGAGGAAAACTAGCTTGGAAGAAGATAAAAGTGGGTGTGGGCGGGAAATTCGACACCTCTACGAAGTCAACCAAGCGCACTCACTCCCTTTGGCGCGCGCTTACAAAGTCCCTTTTGCGAAATTAAACCCGGATAGATGACGGAATTATAATTCCCAAGTCGATTTCATGCGGTAAGCCCGTGTAATAAACTGTAACTAGCTTTCTGAGATCTCGCCGGAAACTTCTTGGTCATATCGACAGATGTTGTTACTAATAGTATTGGTTGATCACGCAGCAATTTAAATTTATGATGAGAACATAGATAAACCTAGTGATAAGCGTCAGGTAAACACCCGGTGATACCCAAATAATGGGTACTTAACCAATTAAAAATTTATAGTAATGTATACATTTTTTAATTCGAATGTATTAATTTAATCACAAGGAACCAAAAATACCAATTTGTGTAGTAAAGAAAAGTTTAGAAATGCCAAAAGTTGAGAGTAAAGCTTCGAGCTTTTTAGTAGCACATCGCTCTCAAGCGAACTAGGCGTTTTGGGGGAAAATCTTCTTGTAAAAGACTTTTAATCATGATTCATCTGATATGGGAATATGTACCTTTTTCTTTTCTTTGCTTTTTCAGCTAATTTTTGTTTTGTCGTAGTTTTAAGCCGATGTTTTCTGTTTATATATCTGTTGTTTCTCATCAATAATTGAATAGTTTTATTATTTTCTTTGTCTTTACGAAGAATTTTTTAATTTGTTCTTCTGTAGGTTTGTGAAGGCAGAGTCAGCATATATCTAATCCAGTGTTCTCTGTATAGCAGAGTACTCGTTTTGGGTTTGGTGCAGTTTTTCGTCATATGGCTTTGGCCACATTTCATACACTTGAATTCACTATTGCAGTTTTTCTGTAAATGTCCAAAGAGTTGACATTTTGTAACGATTCTGCATTGACTGCCATTCCGCATACCATAGTGATGTTATAGATAGAGCGGCCCTCTTTACTTATTTTAACAAGAGTCATTGGCGCTGCTTTGCCCTGTTTGCCTTTCATGCGGGTAACTTTTGTTATTGGGTATCCTTGAGGTGATCTTTTTCTGTTTCCTCTAGAACCGTCTCGTACCGAACTCCCCTAATTACTACCTTCAGCTTTCTTTCTGATCCTATATCGTCCTATATCGTATAACCTATATCGTTAACACAAAATCATCCATTTTGGAAGATAGTGGGGTCCCGCCTGCAATCGACCTCGACAGATTTTGCTTTAAACCGCCGAGGTCTCTTGCGAGCGAGGCGCTGGATTAAAATATTTATACAAAATCGTCTATTGTGGAAGATTATTGCGCCTGACCCGCCGCAACCTCGGCAGAATAAGAATAAAATCGTCTTTTATGAGACTTTATATATTTACTAAGTAAGGAACAACTTTGCCTCAAATCGCCGAGGTCGCTTGAGGCATTGGATTATAATATTTACATAAAATGGTCCACTTTAGATTTTTGGAGCGCCTGGCTCGCAAGCGACCTCGTTGTTTTGGGAGGATCTTCTTCTAGAAGATTGTCTATGTTTACTAAGACATGTAAGGAATGATTTTGTCCTATTTTAGCGAGGCCGTTTGCGGGGGAAGCGCTGGATTTCCAATCAACATCCTTCTGAAGCTTTGAACTATAATTAGAACGAACACTAACACTAATACTAGAATTATCACTAAAACTATCGTTGAGGGCCAGATCTAAAACTAGAATGTTTGACGTTTTGAATGGCATGTTTCAACCTTGGTAGATCTAGTATTAGTCCTAGCGATAGTTCTAGTGATAGTTCTAGTGATAGTACTAGTGTTAGTGCTAGTGTTAGCTCTGATTTTAGTTCAATTAACGCCAGTCGTGAAAGCCTTCGTACTTATAGGTATATATTTTATATTTAAGAAGATTGTAGAAATACAACAAAAATCTTCATAATATCATAATATTAGCATTTCAATATAGAAATCAACACAGCTAAACAACTACAAACACAGCGATACTTTTGGCATGAACGCGAAAAATTGTAATAATAAGGGGACTCTGGAGAATGGTCAAAAATCTCCAAAATGTCCTCATTTAACAATCTTATTATGAAAATTAAATACAACTCTAAAATTTAAATCCATGGAGAAACCTTATATATAAAAACTATTTGCTATGAATCTCTCTAAAATATCAGAATCGATGCATTTTTTACAAAACTCTTTCATAACTCAAAAATCAAAATAGATTATAGAAAACTTCATCCGTTAATATTGTTGGCAATGAATCATAAACCCTTAGTCCATAATCAGATACAACCTAGATATAAAGAGTTTCTAGTATGCTGTTCTCTGAATCCTTCATATCCTTAGTGCTTGTCTCCTATGCTCCATCTGAAAGCTGCACAATAATTTCATACACGCTATTGTTTGCTACTAAAATAATTCTTTTGTGGAATTGGATTTCCAGAAGCCATATATAACAACAAAACCCTTTAGATATCATGCTTTGCGTAAATTATCCTGTTCTTGTAATTTTAATTCTCTATGTTGTATCCGCCATCTTGATTTTTGTAAAAATTATAATTTTAATCCCAGATTAGTAATCAGCATCTGAAAAGATCTCACCACCTACAAATTTTATCAAAATTAATCACAAAGAAAAAATGAAAAAGTCTTATCAATTGTCAAAGTGTAATTCAAGAAGTTTTGTTATATCTCAAATTATGGCTCTCCTTCTTGGAATATATCAGTAGTTATATCGTAATAGAGATATTCTCAGAACTTGAAGTCAGTAACATGTAATGAAAAAATGTTCAGTTTCCGGGAGTAAAATTACACTCTCTTATATAGGCTTGGTTTGAACTTACCTTCTTCAATCAGACGATTTCAGTGCATGAAATTTGTTCTTTCCTTGGCAAAGGATTGTTGATTGCCAAGGGACCCAGAATGTTGCGATGTCGTACTGTATGCGTAGTATGATATCCTCGTGCATTAAGACATTTATGGTGTGGTGTATAGAGTGTCTTTAAGTATTTGTAGCGTAGTCTGTTTGTGGTAGTTATTTGTTCGTTTAGGCAGATCGTATTAGTACGGTTAAATTTGATCTTATGGATTTCGTCATTTTTTAGATGTTCTATTTGATGCCATTTGTTTTTGTGATGTAAAACATCTGAATTTTTCTCTTCGTCAAATTCATGATCTTTGTTGAAGATTTAATGTCTGCCAAAGTTAGACTTATCTTTGGTTTTGTGCTCTCTAATTCTTGCTTTAAGAGATCTTCCAGTTTCTCCCATATATGTTACTTGACAGGTTTTACAGGTTCAATTTGTATATTCCATTGTTTTCTAGTTTCTTGATCTTGTCCTTGATATTCAGGATCAGTTGGTTCAAATGTTGTTGATTTGGAAGTGAGTGTTACGTAATATTGTTTAAAAAAACAACATAACGTGACACTTTAGTACTAACAAACGTTATGTTGTAAAAAAAAAGTATTTATACTTTTTCTATTTTACTGCTTATGTTACTCTAGAATGTAATTGTTATGTATATCTTCTTTTCATTCTTTTGTTATGTGTCTAATGTTGTTAAATTATTGCGTGTTATTTTGGTTTTCTTCTTCTTCATTATTTGGTCTAGAGTTTCAGGTTAATAACCATTGTTTTTACCTATATTTTTATTGTTTCTATTTCCGTCTTTATTTCGTTCTCTTCTGGATTTATTTCAAGTATTCTGTCTATATATGCTCTAAACAGCGTTTCTGTAAATGTCTTTGTATACCGTTGCTTTCTTTGTTAGCATCAGATCTAGAAAATTGATTTTTTGTTATTCCGCTGTTTCTCCAGTGAATGCTATTTTTTCGTGTAAAGTATTGACATAATCGTGCAATTTTGGGATGATGTCTTTGTATTTAGGATGACGAACATCTTTGCCATGTTATTATATATACTCTGTAGGGATTCTTTATGTTCATGGGGTTACTTTCCTTTCCAAGTTGTCCTAAAAGTTGTCCATAAACATTCTGTTAAAGGGTGAGCGGAAGACCTTGTTCATATGTACAGAATTTGCTGTTGAAGGTGAGAAATTCTGGTTCATGCACAATCTATCTCTAATATAAATGTTTGCACAATCAATCTTGTTATTTATTCAATATTCTAATATATTTTCTATAATCTTTAAGGTCTCTGTAGTTGGAACGTTTGTGTACAAGTTAGTCACGTCAAATGATAGCATTCTATAGTTACTTGGTTATTGTAATTTTTTTATTTTGGTTAGTAGTTCTCTTTGGTTTTTTATTGCATATTTTGTTGTGAATCCAATTATGTCCTTGAACATGTTAATTAGGAATTTTGACATCTTATAGGTGGTAGAATCCATGGAGGCAATTATCGGTCTAATTGGCATATTTGGCTTGTGTATTTTTGGAAATGAATATAAACGTGGTATTTTAGTGGTTCATTGGTAGCAAATGTTTGGAACTTTTTGATATATTTATAAAAGTTTTCTAGTAAATTGTTATTAAATATTTTAAAATTATTTTCCTGTAAGAAGTTTTCTGTTTATTTGTGTAGTCGTCTTTATGCATTATTATCATTATGCCTGCATTTTTATCTGCTTTTGTCAGTATGATACATCTTTCCTCTTTCTTATTTCCTCTATGACAACTCGTCTTAGATTGGGCTTTGTTGGTATAGCATACTTCGGTCCCCTACGCAGTGATTCCATTTCCTGTGTGTTAAAATTTATGTTTGCTGTGTTTGTGATTCTTTGGTAGAATCTATGTTGGTGTATGTAATCTTCTCTATTTGTTAGATTTGCATTCTATTTGTCTTGTTCCCTTCTTTCTCTTCTTAGGGCGCTTAGTTTTTATGTTTCCTTGTCCATTCTTATTTTATTTTATTTGTGGTTGCAGGCTTTAAATTATCTATCATTTCGTTCACTTCTACGTCATGACAAATCTTAGTAATTGTCTGGTAGTTATTATATGTTTCCAGGTTTATTCTATCAACACTAGTGTAGTGCTCCTTAATGTTTCTTTTTATAGTTCTTGTTGTCAATCTTTTGATTTAGTTGTCCATAATATGGTTTAGTATTTGTGTTTTGTAAATTTAGGTTTTATAATATCCTCTAAACATGGTTACAAAAATTTGATGTGTTGTATTTCTCGTATATTTTAAAAAATTTATAAGTTATATATTTCTCTCTTCATCTTAATTTATTTTAAGAAATTAAACGAAAACTTTTCTTAATAAATTCTCTTAAGATGGCTAAACCCTAATGTTTCTAGTTCTAAAAAAATATTAGTTAATGAAGCTAGATTGGGTTGGGTTGGGTAGGGTTCCGTCTTGAAAGAGGTACGGCTAAACCCAAATGATTTTCGTTCTAGGTCTAGTGTTAGCTCTAGCGTTAGTGTTGGAGCTATTTTTAATTGTTATATACTTGTATCGAACTAAAACTAGAACTAACACTAGACCTAGAATTAGAAAGATTTACAAAACTTTCTAGTTTTAGGTCTATTGTTAGTTCTAATTTTAAATGTTATTTACCTCTAGATTGTTGTCAATTTTTCTGGAAGTAAACGAATTACTAATACAAGACCTATAACCTAGCTTTAGTACTAACACTAGACCTAGAAATTGAAAGAAGACATTTGGTGTTCAACAGTTTTTTATAATTTGATATAAAAAATAAATTTTGGCACTAAATCTGACATAATTTAGCTTATTGTTAGATCAAGGTGTTATGATTAGAACTTAGTGTATTATTTAGACTATATTGTATTGTTTTTATGAGTTTTTTATGTGTAAATAACTATTTTTATTGCCTTTTATTAAAGAAAAACCTGTCCTGCTTTTGGACTAAATTTGATTACTTTCTTAGTAGTCTTTTTTTTTGTTGTACTTCTTTTAAATTTTATAAATACCTTTAACGTATTTAACAACACTGGATATACCACAATTACATACATGTAGATTGGATTCATATTTTTGTATGTAAGCAATCAAGTTGGTAGATTTGGACTAAGAAAGAATCTCTGAGATTGTTTGCTAAAACTTCTGGTTGCTGCCACAAGCTCTTCCGAGCGTCGGCCAACTAACTTAGTTAGATGTGACCGCGAGAAGGGGGTTTTGTTGGAGGTGAAGGGGAAACGTAGGGATCGTATAGGCAAGGGTGTTCTGGGAGGTTGGTGAGAGTACAACACCCCAGTTCGCTGGAGTGTCTTGGGCATTGTGACAGCACTTCATTAGTGGAAGCTTGAAGGCTACAATGCGCGCCGCAGCTGAGCACCTCACTAACTATATACGAATCGGGAACGTTATTGTTACTCTAAACTCGCATTAATTTCGCGTCGTTTCGCTTCTTGGTCCTACTCAATCCTTCTCCTTTTGCTTTGAATGTTCCCGGAGATTTTACGAGGAAGCGGGTTATCTGTAGATACTTTTATCTTAAACCGCGCGCTGCGCTTGCTCTGTCATAAATTCTACCCCCTCAATAAAACGTATACACACCGAGTTCGGGCGTAAACTCAGCGTAAACCAAAAGGAAGAAAAGGAAAGGTGCAGAAGGATACTGACCGATATAAAATTTATATCGAACTAATAAAATGTGCATTCGCGTCGGCGTCGGTCCGGCCTTGATTCCCGTACGGATCGTCAACATTTGATGTTTTGTACTGAAGGATATTAAATAAACGACTTTTCATCTAAAGCTTTTCCAGCGGCAAAATACCAGTCTGTCCTCCTTTACGAGTTCATTTTTATCCACCTTATGCTATATAAATAATTTAAACTCTACGAAAGTGAAGTAATGAAAAATAGAATTCATTCAATTTATTTAAACTTTATATTAATACTAGACTTTTGTATTGAAAGAATTTTATACATCAAAGTTGAAAATTTCAGTAAATTCCAATCCTTAATCATTTCTAGAATATGCTAAAATTTACTAGCATTGCGATAAATTTTGGATTACCTTTCTCCTAATTTCTTCTTTCCAAAACATATGCCATTTGATGATCCCCTTTTATTTTTTTCTTTTTGTTCAATCAATGTGTAAATTGCTTATATGATTAATATAAATCTTCTTAGAAATTTAGATCTTAGGAATTTTCACAAAATTCATTCCCCAATTTCTTAATATATTTTAATGTATGAATCTTAATATTCTTTATTGCTAACGATTAGCAGTATATGCAATCTACACACGCAGGTGTACTAAAACTTACTGGTTTCAGAAAGTATAGCAAAATTATGCCAAAACTAAAAGAAACCGTTGCACAAACCTCAACCATAAGTTGTTTTTACTTTCATCATATATACTCGTACATTTCTTAGCAGACATTTTATTTTTACCAATTTATTTTTACCAAACACATTTTTGTCGATAGGACTTCGAGGTACTTTTCGTTATAAAAATGATAGGATTTTATCTTTGGCATATCTTTCATTTTGTTGTTGTGATCACTTAATTCACTACAATTCCGTACGTAGTTATTTAATATATAAAGTAACGTAACGACGTAACGTTTTGTACATATTGTTGTATTCGTTTTTATAGTGTTAAACTTGACAATATACTGGAAACTGCCATTTAACTTGTTTTGTAGAATGCTCCTGTATTTGATGTTACGATGGATTGATCATCGTAGATTGTGTCTTCGTGTGCGTAAAGCTATTTTGGTCGCTATATTCTTGGTGTTTATCCTTAATACGTTCCTAATAAAGTTTTAATAAGTACTTTTTAAACGAATTTTTTAATAAAAACTAATATACCCGAGGCGTGTTTTTAAGAAAGTCCCGTTTTGTTCATGATTCCCGCCAATATTAAAGCACTGTTCATATCGTACAACCACCTTTTATATATCATACCCGTGGTGAATTTGACATCGTCATCATTGTCGAACCGCTAACTATCCAAATGCCTCATGCCTTCAAATGCATGAACATGTTATTTGATCAGGTATTGAGTTCATGACGAAGGATGATCTTCATCGTCATATTATGATCTGAATTTCAGCATTAAAGAAATAAATTACAGCGTGTATTTCACAGTCGACGAGATTATCAATCGGAGGAGTCTAATAAAACAAAAAACTTAAACATGATCGAATGGTTTTCAAATGATATCTGTGACTTAACAGCATATGGCGGTACAGAGCGTGCATGCGCAAAATGCCTTATTATATCTTATTTGTAGCAAAGGTCTCTTTGAGTTTTTGGATAACAATCAAGTTAAATATGGCGATAATATGCGGATCGTGTGAGAGAACAATTATTGATTTATCTGACTTTAATCAAGAACGATGTTTGGAACTATGTTCAATATTGATAGTGATATTGAGGAGTTTTTTGAAAGGCTGCACAAAATATTGTGTGATGTGAGTGAAGGCAGATTTTCTAAGTATTATGTCAGAGTATGGTCTGTATCCCATGTTTGATGAACTTTTAAGGATGGGAGGTAAAAGATATGTGGACAATATTTTTCCTAACAGATTCCAGCAGAAAAGTGTTGTAAAGATTATCAACCTTCATTTAGCATAAAAAGCTTCTTATATCTTGACATCTGAGAAACAGGAAATTAAAATAACACAGAGAAGAAGAACAAATGCTATTAACATAGAAGTGTTCAAACATGTATTAGAAGAAAGCAATTGGTCACAAATACATAATACAAATCTCAATGTACAAACAACTGACAAGAAATTTCTTTAAAAGGCCGTTTCGAGAACAACCGGTAAAAATGTCTGTAGGGAAAAAAATTAAAATAGGAAACAGGTAAACTAGCTAAAATGAGAAACAACTTGATGCGCTATATATGATTTTAGAAGTAGCAGAAGATAATATACATAAAAATACGTATCATATATAAGCATTTAAGCAAGAACGCAGAAATGAAGTTGACTTAGCGAAAGAAGAAGCTTATGCAAAGTATATAAATAACGCATAAAGTAACATAAAAGCAACTTGGAAATAAGAAAGAAAGAATTAGGGAAAGGATACATTAAGAGTGAAGTTAAGACCACACTGAACGCAAATATTCTCAAAGATCATTTCATTGTTATTGGATAGTCAACCTTTTGAATACAAAATAGTGTGTTGAGTCAAATGGAAGTAGTGGATCTGGTAACATTAAAATCAACCAAATTCTTAAATGTAATAGAAGTTATAGAAAGCTGTGACATCACACAAATCATTCAAAACATGAAAAACAGATATTTATGATTTTTCAGTAAAACTGCTAAAAGAAATAGAAGAACAAATTAGTAAACAACTGAAAATAGTACTAAACAAATGTTTTACACAAGGTATTTTCCCACTGGTGCCCACTGGCACTCATAGAATATTTACAACCGTTTTGAGCGACATATACACGTAAATAACCTTTTCTGATCTCAGCAGATCTTTTGTTTTTGCATATCACAGAATTTTAAGATAAAAATTACATAAATATGGCTTCAAAGCCACCGCATATAATTTATTAGCCTTTTACCTGTATTAGAGAGAACAACAAGTGTATTGGAAAGGAATACACTCAGAATGAACATCTGTAAGGACAGGTGTACATCAAGGATTTGTGCTTGGTCCTATACTTTTTCTGATATATGCAAACGATTTGCCAGAATTAAAGACACTTTCCATTTATCTCTATACAGACGTCAGCAAACATCATTAGATGCTTCAAAAAATGGTTTGACATGAACAAAATGAAATTAAATGCAGATAAAACCAAAATAGTAACTTTTAAATAAAGGTTATATCTGAAGATTTACCTAGAAATAAAACAAAAAACGTCTATTTCGCTTATTTTCACAGCATGGTAACGTAGGACATATCCATCTGGGGAGGGTCAAATGATAAGTACGACATATTTAAAACGCAACAGAAAGTGATACGGATTTTTTCTGAGCGTGACTATGTTGGAAGCTGCCAAACATTCTTTAAAACTTTAAAAATAGTAACTATTCCAGGTTGTTTCATACTTAACTGCCTAGTTAATATTAAGAATGTTAATACGAAGAAATACACATTACCAAAGAACAAAGATCTACATATCTACAACATGCGCCATGGAAATACCATGTCACAGAATCAAAAAATTCTAGAATATTATTAACTACATATCTATCAAATTGTACAATGCATTGCCATAAAAAATAAAAGAGTTGAATAACAAAAGCTTCAGGTAAAAAGCTAAACGAATATTATTGAAAAAGAAGTATTACTCAATTGAGTAATATCTTGCTGACAAGAACCTTCCCAATGCATAAAAAATGGTTGTAAAGAAGGATATGTAATATATAACTTTTTAAATATTATTAATTTGATTTTTTAGTTTGTGTTTTACGAACCGTTTATTATTGACGAGAATAATGTATAATCATACTTATTCAGTAAATTATTATTATATATTCAATATCTAAGACAAGCACCATGTTGGTATATCTTTATCTCTCGATGATACTCACAACCTGGAAAGTGAAGAGAATCTAGAAAATATGATTAATTCATCACCAATTCCTATTATTACAGCATCATTGGTAATAGATTGAGTTCGGACATAAAGTCAAGCTCTACAGGGTTAAGATAAACAAAGCTTCATAATCGCAAGTTCTGAGATCCGTAATGATGCATGACTATTCGAAGTGCCATGATTCTTGATGAACCTACGAATGTTGAAGGTCTTCCTTCTGAAGTACATGGACAACTATTAGATCACAACTATGATAGACAACTATTCTGAATTTCATATCCGAACGTGAGCAATTATTAGATTCCTCACTCAGCTATTTGTGTTTGCCCATTACGCTTAAAAACGTTTTAGCTGTAGGGAACCGCAATAATCTATAACAATAACTTATAGATTATAAAAAAAAGTTTATTATGAGTAGCAATTGTTAAATATAGACCAAAATCTATTTATTTTGCACATTGCCGGTCGACCAAGGTAAAGTATCTAAGGGATAAGTATCTTGATAATATTTTATACATTGCCTAAATACCGCTTTTATTAGCTAAAATTTTTCACTATCCATTATGTTAAATGTTTCTCATTAAGCATTAAAGATGATGAATACCAGAATTAATAACACTCACAATAAAGAAGTATATGCTATTTTTTAAAAATACATAGGAGATTTACATATTATCCAATCCCCTAAAATTAGGCTGAGTTAGTTATAACATAGCACGATAATTAATGTTGAAGTTAACGTAGTAGTATAGCTGTTGATTTGATTCCTCATTCTATGATGAGATGTGAATGCTAACTGCATCTTATCGAAGAACACATGATATCTTTATTATCTCTACGACATATTATATGCTCTAGAAAATAAAATTTGAAATGATTCAGTTAGCCAACAACGGAACTGGTAATAATGAAATAAATTGTGTAATCCGCTAGATTAAGCGAAACAATTAAAAGCGGTGGATGGCGTGAGTTCAGTGGAACATTTGCGGTTACTATAAATATGGCTTAACTATTTGCAGAGGCAAAACTCTCTCCGATTCGAGCTTTTCTACCTCCCGCCGTTATTATTTCAACGAACGAACAAGTTGAACAAACAAACGGTTCATCGTTGGCTCTTATTTACATGATTCTACAGAACTAACTTAAAACGATAATATTTACCTCAATAAATTACCAATATACTTTTTGCTGTAAAAAAAGGAACAAGAAAATATGCGTAATGTTATTAAACGTGTGTGGAAAGGCAGAGACGGTAATGCTATATTTATGTCTTTTGATTGATGTTTATCCAAACAAGATTTTTTTTCTGTTCATCAACGTTTAATGTTTGATAATTTGTCGCAGAACTAAATTCTTCGCGACATCTCTAGCAAATAAATTTACATTGGGGACGAGAAATAAGCAAAAGGTAAATCCGGGGCGAGCGAAATTGCGCAAGAAATTAAAATTAAATTTACATAGCGTTTATTATTCAGTCGGAATGTCTCCTTGTTACCTTTTAGCCGGTGGCAACAGAGGCACACGTTCGCCTTCGTTTATCTTGTCTTTTTTCGTTGACAACATTCCCTCTTTTCTAACCCGGAAACAGAAACATTATGATTTCCTTATTCAGCCGTCACAATGCTCGTCGTTTAAGTCACGAATATTTTAATTAATTTTCTTAAACGTTTGTTAAAAATAGAATATTATGGCGATGATCCCAAAAGGTTGAAAATTAGACCACAACTTAACAATGTAGCTAGTAATTACTTTACAACAACCGGTGTGGTGGCGGCGGCGAAGTTGATTTCATTATAATTGTTTAATTCGAAATTATTAGGCGACGTATAAATAATTTCTACGGAAATTATTAAATTCATACCGGTGGTGTTGATTAATAAACAAACACAATTAAACTCTCGGGTTGGGAATATCCCATTTTGCATTTACTACATAATAGAAATTATTTATTCTCGTGAATTGTTGTGATTGGAATTTAACGTTATTAGTAATAACAATCCGAAAAATGAAATGTACATGTTAAAAATAATGTTTAATTACGGTTTCGCTACTTATAAATGAATTAATCCACCCACAACCACTTTATATATACGACCATAATTGATCACACAGTAAACACCTGCTAAATCCAAATGTTTGCGTTTAGGTCGCACGATACTCTCTGTTATGTGGTGTTTCATACTTCCAGTTGTTACAGTGTATAGGGATAGTACTATTGATGCAGAGGGTTTTGGGTAAATTAACTGTGGAATTAACGTGTTCGAACCGGTTAAATGTTACCACAGTTCGAAAATCAGCAATGGCAGCGAACACAAAACGTGAAATCAATAGATCGGTCAAGTTTACGGTCTTGGACTTGTGCCCGAAAATAAAACACAGCACGATAACTACGTTTCGAAGAAACTGCTTAAAAGAAGGGAGAGTGCGGAAAATTCTGTATTCTGTAAATGTGGCGTTAACAAGATTTGTTAGCGGACGCTCGCGGACTTAAATCCACTACGAATGTATTTTAGTTGAACGTTGGGTTGGCGAAATAGTGATTGATTTTGCTGTTGGTTCAACGAATTCTGACCTCGCTTGTGTGTTTCGATGTAATTTGTAATCAGAGTTACCAAGAAACGTCAATAGATATATAGAGCTTTTTATTAAATAATAAATATAATTTTTGGAATTGTTTGTATAAGTCGATGATAGACTATTTGGTTTCAAGTGTGCTCGAAATATCGGAATCCCGGTAATATCGATATGTATTTCAGTATTTCAATTCAATTTAAATGTGGAAGCAAGCACTAGTTATATTTCAATGCTATTGGTATAACAGTTCCACTTACAGACTACGAAAGAGTTATTATATGTTATAAACAAAAAATGTATTGTTCAATCAGAAGAACATACTTTAAATTCTATATAATTCCATTTTATACAGTTTACTTGTAAAAATCATAAAATTTATTAATAATTATATATATAAATCTGATTTTACCAAAACTAGGGGAAGCGCACCAGTTTTTAACATATTAATATGTATATCATTTTTTCTCATGGATCCCTGTACCTTTAAATAAAACACAGCAGGAGATATTTTGTTTTATCCCGTTAGTAACATGTAAATTGATTTTATTTCCAGGATAGGATATTGGATAATTAAACGAACAATCAATTTATTGATCCTAATATTTCGGTTTTAATTAAACCTTCTTCAGAAAGTCTTCTTTACTAAACGATATACAAAAAGTTCAAAGTTAATTCAATTAAAAAGTATGAATTTTTTTTTTTTATCAAAAATTAAAATTTAAAACTAATTTCAAGAAACTTTCGAAAAACTTACGATTGTTAAGAAGCCAGCTAATACTTTTAAATACTTCTGTATTACGTCCAAAATTAATTTTAAATAACAGACCACGTTGTAACACCACATATTAAACTACCCTAACAACAGTTTGTGAAGTGAACAGCGCAGGCGTTCCCAAAACTTTCAAATTTAAATTTATAAACGTAGTATGCAACCTCAATAACATCGAATTAAATCACAATTAATCAGTTAAATTTAAATTTTTAAATTTATTTTTACAGAATTCAAAAATTAAAGAATAAATGTTACTTAGTGAATCAATATCCGTCCTGCGGTTAACAGTGTTGGGTGTGATTGCAATGTGGTACATTTCCAAAAAAAAGTCTATTGTGATAATTTTTACTGATATCTAAAATTTTAACTTTATCAAAATCAAAAACATGACCTTTTTGAAGGCTATGTTGAGCTAAAGCACAAGATCTCTTATCACAACGAACATCACTTTTGTGTTGACTAATTCTCTTTTTTAACCATTGGCAAGTTTGTCCCACATAGCAACCATCACATCCTCCATAAAAATACGAATACAATAAATTACGTCTGTTTTAAGCATTAAAGGTGTTTTATCTTTAAATTTTTGTAAAGATTTTTTGTGATTTTAACGGATAATGTTCCACAATCCTAACATCTACCAAACTATTGCAACCTTTAAACATTCTTATTAATTTTTCAGTTAAATTTGGAATGTAAATTAATTTTTTATATGTAAAGTCATGTGAATAGCCAGACTGAGTCACAACACCACCACTCACAGTGGGAAGGCCAAAAAGAAGTTGATTAACCAATTTAGCTGGATACATGTTATCGACAAAAATATTTTTTAATTTGTTTAGTTTTTATTTAAAAATTCAAGATTTGAAAATTTTGATACTCGATGTTTCATTGCCAGAACGGTGTTAATTCTATGGGAAGATGTAAAGTGTATGTATCTACCTAAAAAGGTTGGTTTAGTTTTGCCAATCAAATTAAATTGAGTTGTTATTATTTCTTATGACTTTAGTGTCAAGAAAAGTTACCGAGTTATTATTTTCTTTTTCGATAGTAAATTGTATATACTTGTTATATTTATTAAATTTATCAAAAAAAACAACATCTAATTGATTATCAGGTATTGAAGTTATAATATCATCAACATACTTTTTTAAAAGGGAAATCGTCATCGAAATTCAAAGTAGGTAAAATATTTGTCAACACATGATCCATCACAATTTGTGCTAAAATTGGCGAAATAGGAGAACCCATCGGTGTACCAAAAGTTTGTTTGTATGTAACATTGTTAAAAGTGAAAAAGTATTATTACAAACAGTAGTGATAGCTCTTAAAAACAAAACCTTATCAACATTAAAATGTTCTTCAATATAATGAAACTTCTCTTCAACCACCTCCAAAACCAGTGAAATGGGGATGTTGGTAAACAGGCTGACGACGTCTAAGGAAATAATGACATATCCTTGTGGTAATACTACTCCCCTCAACTCTTCGACAAATTCAAATGTATTTTTAAAATTAAATCGAGTCCTCGAAATTAGTTTTAAATTTTGATAAAAAAAAATTTTATACTTTTTAATTGAATTAACTTTGAACTTTTTGTATATCTTTTAGTAAAGTTATCCTCTGAAGAAGGTTTAATTAAAACCGAAATATTAGGATCAATGAATTGATTGTTCGTTTAATTATCCAATATCCTATACTAGAAATAAAATCAATTTACCTTTAAATAAAGCGATTAAAATATGATCAAATCCATAATCAGGTTCATTTAAAGTTACTTAAGGTATTTTATTTAATTAAAAGAAAGCAATATTTCGGAATTACTATTTGGCCACTTTGACTACATTTATTGACTAATGATATTTAGTATTTGACCTTAAATCCGTCAATATGATGTTTATGATAATAAATATCATATTGACAACTATCCGGTGTTCGGCCTATCTGGTCATTTTTTAAATTCTAGCCGGATACCGGATAGTTGCTGGATATCCGGCTTTGACTGCATACTAAAATTAACGAAATTGTAAATTTTACTAAATGCGTTTACAAAATATTACTATGATATCTTAAGAATTCAATTTTTAACAATTTTTTCAAATATTTTTAACGAAATTGTTATTTTTATGAAATGCTACAATATTAGGTTGAGTTCATATCTTGATATTTCATGAACGAAGTAAGATATATAATTATGGCTTTGTGCGTACAGAAGCACATACTTTTATCTGTGAATTATAATAATTTTCATCTAGATATGTTGTTGATGATTTCTCAAAAATTATTAAGGTAATTTTTATTTTTATGAAATGCTATAAACATATCTCAAAAAATATCTCAAAACGAAAATTATATTCTTTTCAAAAATTATTAACGAAATTGTTATTTTTATGAAAGATCACAATTTTAGATCGAGTTCAAAAATTTATATCTCGTAAATGAATGGAGATATACAAGGATGACCTTCTTCTGAGAAAAGTACATACTTTTCTTTATGACTTTCGAGAATTTTCATCATGATATCTTAAGAATGTTTTTTTAAGATTTTTACGATTTTTTGATAAATAATTAAGAGAATTGTTAATTTTATAAGATGTTGCAAATTTAGGTTGAATTCAAAAGTTGGTATCTCAAAAACGAATCTAAATATGCAAGTATAGTTTTATTCACCAAAAAGTGTACACTTTTCTTTATACAATACGGAATATAGTACGTAATATATTGTTAGTTTTATGAAATGCTACAAACTCATCTCAAAAGGCATCTCAAAAACAAATTGGAATATTCATGTATGTTATATACCCCTGATCCAGAAGATGCCGGAAGCATCTATATGATATAAAATTGATGTTGAAATGATGCCGGATATCCAGTATCTGGCTTTTTGTAATATCACTATCCGTTTCATCACTGATATTTAGTGATATGAGCTCCATTTTTAGCTTCTATATATTTTTTTCCAATTCGATTTTCGGTCGGTTTTCGAAAACCTAATTTCAAGTTATCAATAACATGTTATAATGAATTTTTTGTTTGTTACAGACGTGAATGGAGAGACAACGCATTTGAGGTAAGGATCATAAAGAAGGATAATTAATCTACTTTAATCTTTCTGACAAAATATTAAACCCCAAATATGTAAAGAAATTACATTACCTTCAGCCACGATTCGTTGGAGTGTTATACCAACAGCTATAATATTTGGAAATAAGAAATATTATAATTGGACAAGTTCACATAAGACTACCATAGTATGAAAAGATAATTTTTCAACATCTGAACTTGCTTTATTCCGGTTAATCGGTTAATCGGTACGGTTTCGGAAATGTACTCCATCGTCAGCCGAAAACTACAAATATATTATAATTTAAAAAGAGTACAAAAAAACGGAATTAAAATTACTTACTGTCGTAGATGAAGCTAAGATCTAATAAAGTTGAAAAAGATGTAAGACATGTTGTATTAAAGTTGTAAAATGGTAAAATTTTGAAAATTGAAGGAAATGAAAAATTTTTAATATGAAAGTTATGAAAATAAATGTTGAAAAAGTTCGTTAAGAATGTGGTTAAGCTATTTTAAGCTTTCCAATTAAAAAATACGTAGAAGCTGAAAATAAAGAATAAGATAAAATTAAGTAAAATAGAGAAAAATTTGAGTAAAAGAAACTAAAATGTGTTAAGTAATAATCAGTAATAATCAATCATACCAACAATGAATCATCTACATCGTACCATTATCAAAACAAATTGCGTTGTCCTTTTTAAATGTCATTTCAACTACCACTTAAATGTTTTAGTTAAATAAATGGACATATTTTTTATTGTGGTGTCGGAAAGTGTAACCAGCTTTATTCAACTCTCAGTAAACTTGACTCTATAAAGATTCAAAGTGGACACTCAGTGAAAATAATACAATTGGATTTGTACTTTTCTCATCTTGTTTCCTTTGGTGTAACCAGGTCGCCACATAGTATGCAAACAATATATTGCTCATACTTTAATGCTCTATTATTTTTAGATTATCATATAGAATAGTACTTCTACAAGATGTTTCTAAATTTATGCAAATGAAAGGTTGTTTCACTTAAGATTTTGTTCAAACCCCCTTCTTTTCTAAGTTACAGCCCTCTTAAACTAATGGAAACAAATAGTTTAGTCAATAAATCCACTCGGTATAAATTAAGAAGTTATAACGGCAAGAAGTATCCAACGACCGTACGTGGGCAATAAGTATAAAAATGATTTATTCAGGATAAACGGTCCACAAAGTAATTAATGAAACAACTTTTTAAAATTGCTAATATATTTCGAATGTATTTTTCATTCTTCTTCAGAGCATTTATGTTGCTAAAATGGAGATTTTTTTATTACAATTAATGAAAAGGTTTTTTAACATGAGCATCCAACATATGTTGAAGACGCCAAAGAACAAAATAAGATGAAATTAAACTTACTTGTTTTAAAAAGCATGAAATATAAAAATCGTCTTGGTCATAGTAGAAAACACATTAAAACTGAGTATCGGTAAATTAAAATAACAAATTAAAAGTTCAACAAGAACGTGTAAAATTTAACAATACAAAATGGACTCGATGAGAACGTTAAAATGCAAAAATTGATATGAAAAAAAAACCTGTTTTCGATCGCAAACACAACCCCGAAAAACGAAAGTTGATTTTTGACACTTCAATTTTTACATTTGATAATGTTATTTATCATCAAGTCGAAGGTACACCTATGGGATCTAAAATATCACCTGTCTTGGCTTTGATTGTGATGGAGTTTTTCGTATAAATTTCATTAAGAAATATGTTGATGATTTGGTTTTGGGGGTACACAAGGATGATGTCAATACAGTGTTAAATTGTTTTAATGATTTTCATCCGAGCATTCAGTTTACAATGGAGTTGGAAAGTAATAATAGCATTCCTTTTTTGGACACTAAAATAATCAGAGACGGTTTCAATAAGATTAAGTTTGATTACGGTACGTTAAACCGACTTACTCAGGACATTATCTTAATTATTTCTCAAGTCATAGCTTTAAGCACAAACTTTCAACTGTACGTTGCATGAAGCACAGAGTCTCCAACATCTGTGATAAAGAGTTTCTTCGTGAAAACTTAGAATTTCTACAAAAAACTTTTGTTAATAATGGTTACCCAAGTAAATTAATTAATAAAATTTTATTTTCAACACCGTTAATTAATAATAACATAAACCAGGTCAGTTTAACTAACCCATCTTTACTTACAACTGAACCTATCATTTATAAAAAACTACCTTATATCGAGAAGTTAAGTGATTCTTTGAAAAAAACTTAAAGACGCTACAGAAAACAAATTTAAATCCAATTTAATTTACTGCATTTCATGCAACAATTGTAGTGGAAAATATGTTGGTCAGACTTTTCAATGGCTTAAAATTAGAATTTCTAAACATAAAAGTAACTGCCGGTTGAATAAGACCGTTTGTGCATTATCCCAACATGTTCAGGATTGCAAACACACCTTCGATTTTGATAACGTTAAAATTTTGGATGTTGAATCTAATTACTACAATAGAATTTTCTTAGAGATGGTCCATATAAATTACACTAGTAATACTGTTAACTATAGAACGGATACTCAGAATTTAAGTAACATATATGCTTACTTGTTTACTAGGGACAAGACTAACCATAACTATAATCCACCAACCCAACATAATCATGATATTAATAATGTTTCTACTTTCTCTAATGATATGGTTTTCTAGTTTTTAAGTTAGTAGGTTCATTTTTGATTGTTAATTGCATTTTCTTATTTACATAGTCTGTATTAATTATTCTGATTACGTTTTATTGTTTTTATTTGATAAATCGTTTCTTTGGTTTGAATTTTTGAAATTTAAATTTTTAAAGTTTCCGCTTTGTTTTTAGTAAAATTCGGTTTGTGCGCAGTTTCGTTTTTCGGGGTAGTGTGTGCGATCGAAAACAGGTTTTTTTTCATATCAATTTTTACATTTTAACGTTCTCATCGAGTCCATTTTGTAATGTTAAATTTTACACGTTCTTGTTGAACTTTTAATTTGTTATTTTAATTTACCGATACTCAGTTTTAATGTGTTTTCTACTATGACCAAGACGATTTTTATATTTCATGCTTTTTAAAACAAGTAAGTTTAATTTCATCTTATTTTGTTCTTTGGCGTCTTCAACATATGTTGGATGCTCATGTTAAAAAACCTTTTCATTAATTGTAATAAAAAAATCTCCATTTTAGCAACATAAATGCTCTGAAGAAGAATGAAAAACACATTCGAAATATATTAGCAATTTTAAAAAGTTGTTTCATTAATTACTTTGTGGACCGTTTATCCTGAATAAATCATTTTTATACTTAAATTAAGAAGAACAACATTTGGTACATAATTATTAACAATAAAACACCACTTTTTGACAATTTTTATAACTCCAAATATCTAGTGAGGGGAGAAGGACGCATTAGAAAGATCTGTATATAGAGAAGGTTTATTAGAAATATTTATACATATACAGGTGTTCAGAAATTGGCGGATAACCTACAAGTAGCGATATTTTTCGATGGTCTATGAACCGAAAATCTTAATGCTGAAATGTTGTATCGTATCATGCTTTATATGGTTTTAGGAAACAATTAAAAGAACGAAAATATGTGGCAACATTGCATTTGTACACTCTCAGATGCTGTAACATTTTCTGAAAATCAATTTATTAACACATTTTCTAGTCAATTCATCTTAAAGAACCAATCAAAATTGCAACACTGTTAATTAAAGCCTTCCAATAAATATTATTCACATTAAAAAAAAATAATGACTTTTGAATGACAAAACTGTAAACGATGTTGTTAAGTGCATTTTTCACGAATTAAATAAGAAATGTTGAAAGGCGAAAATAAATAACTCGAATAATAAAATCAAGTTAAAGTTCTTTATATACTAAATTGCAGCTGCTTCCAACATCAGATATTGTATGTTAATGATTATTTATGGACATTATCCGTCAATTTCTGAACAATCTGTATTTGTTTCGAAATTCAACGGTATTATACAATGCTTACGTAACGTAGCGGATATTGGCGATAAAATTCTTATAAACGATTTAATAAAAAAATTCCTGAAACATGCGTAAAGGAAAACCCCAAAAAGACGCTATCGATATATTTTATGTGATACCAATTTTATTATATAACTTCCTTAATGTCAAAAATTGATCTAGAGATGTTTTGTTAAAACATGATGCCGTGCCGTCTTATTGGAATAACTGCCGTTTAAATCAAATTAAGTATGTAAATATTATCTGGATTAGGTCGTAATGATAGTTTAAAAAAATTTGAATTCCGTATACATCATAGCATTATATTGTATTGCAGCTAGATCAATTTCAACAATTTTATTTATTTACTTATTTCACTTCGCAGTTACTCATTACAAATGTTCCCGCATCAGAAAAAATATATTATTAACAATGTCTTCGTCATCATTACTAAATTGTTATGACAAAAGCTACATTATTCGTGAATGAGCTTTACTTTATAGGACTGATATTTAGATTTTTAAAATTTTCTGAACCGGTTATTTACTAATGTTCAAATTCGACCCAAAACACCTTACAGTAATATGAGAGTTACTGCAGGTTATTGTGTAAAACTGGATTTCGTTTCTGTTACACTACAACTCTGCTGACCAATATCAATTCTTTGCAATAGATTGGGAATAAATTAAAAATTATTTAAAAAGAAACACCTATAAGGACTACTAGTAGTAAAAGGCCGACTTTAACTGGTTATGCAAAATTTCACCTATTGTGTGTCTAATATTTAACAATATTAATAATATTGAGAACAACTTTCCACTTAAAATAATCTCTTAAAACTAATCACTTAAAACACTCCTAACACAATCACTCTTAAACATCATGGGCTACTTTTGAAAGGTGACTGTCTTAAGCCAACCCAACCCAACTACTTACAGCTACCTGCTTTTGCTCGAATTTTCACTTATACAGGAATGCACGATAAACTTTTTCTATACCACTTTTCCCTCTTTTCATATAAAAGTGGAATTTTCAGTATTTTACAATATTTAGTTCAGTCCGACCGTAGATAAGTACTAATTCTCCCATTGTTTTCTTGTAATCACCATAATTTCGTGTTCACTACTTTTTTCGTCAGCTTCACCGTTATTATAAAGGTTTCACGCCAACAATAAAGTTTTATTTTATATCGCTTTGTAAGATACCAAAGTAACGGTTTTTTGATAACCAAATATGGTTGAATTGCTAGGCAGGTACTTTAGGTAGTGATATAAACTCGGATGTTAATTTTTTCTTTTACTGTTTTTAATGTACTGAATAAACTCAATTTACTTTTTCGTAAAGTTTGTCATAAATCCGTACTCATAAAGCAGTAGTTGTATATATAGTACAGATCTAGAAACACTGTTTATTGAAAATGATCCATCTGGCTGTTTCCCTACGTATACATCATATTACACGTCAGCGATATACGTCGAATAGAACGTGATAATTTAGAATGCATCAATAAGAGCGTAAATTCCTATATCATATTTATTTGGCTTACTTAGTAAGTACTGCCAGAAATTACATCGAACCCGAAAGGCTCCCAACTTTTCATGTACGTACGGTAAAAAAATAAGGTCTTACTATTGCTGATCAATAACTCGAAAGTTTCTCTTATAGATGCTAATTTGTCGACCTTTTCCTTTTTCTCGTATCAACGCATCATCAAACCTTAAATATCTTAGAAACACTACCAAACGAAACATTTCAATTCGAATTTCGGTTACACCATAGATGTACTTCAAATTTAGCTTCTTTTAAATGCAGCAAAAGAACGGAGATTATAATACAGTTACATCAGTCGCTTTCGGATCTCTCTCTAGAAAAAATTTCAACTGTTTTCGTAATATGCTCGAGCTTCTTACATTCTACAATCGTGCTTAGAATTTTGTTGTCGAAAATTATATTGAGTTGGACGTTTTGGCTTTTTTATCGTTATCGAAAAAATGGTCCATCTATAGTTTAAATTTTACTATTCGAGATGTATTGTAAGAAAATATAATAATGTTAGTATCATCAGTACTCGCGTCGAACTCTCAGTCCGGTTATCAAACAGCAGTCAAACAAATTCATCTAATACTACAAAAAAAGTTATGGTTTAACCAAAAATTGAAGAAGGTATTGTGAAGGAGGAGATGATGCAATGGCTGTTTTTATAGATAATGCTGAAATTGTGTTCGGTCGGACTATGAGTCTACGACTATGAGACTACGACTACCCTCGTCAATGTTTTCTTCTAGTGCATATATTGATAATATTTAAAATTTGTAAGCCATGATTACTATCCTTATTAATGGAGTTGATCGACTCAAAGAGACAATTTCATTTGATAAATATAGAAACACCTCCTCCAAAATCCCTTCTACAAGCCCAAGACTCCCTTGGGTATCCTCCCCAGCGGCATTGTTATACTATCATGTTTCAATTACAATGAGTACATCAGGGTTAAACTCTTCCAATATTCTGAAGGGTAGTTGATTTGAAAGTGTTTATACAAAATAGCGTTTTTAAAATCTTGCACAACCATAAATAACTCTTTCTCATTTCTACTAAGCCCGTATAAGAAACGTATAATTCCATCCGCTTTAACCCAATAAGTCTTTTTGTAACAGTATCTTCTTTATTGTTACATTACATCATTTTAATTTTATCCCCAATTCATAAAACCCGAATTTAATCGGAAGTTTACGACCTATTTCCTTCTTACCCGTTTTGTAAGCCCTAAATTTACCCTTCTCAACCTTTAACGCATCGCACATTCGTGAATCATCATCGTGTTTTTATTGCCAAATTGAATTGACATACCGATTCTTGATGCCTTCAGTTTATTTCTCCGTTCAAGGTATTTAATTGTTAGAATACTTTGTGCTTGTGCTAACTTTCTTTATTGAATTTAATTTATTGACTAAATAACTTTAAACTTATTTTGCTTCTTGGGTAGAGGTTTGATTACATTTGATTGCTTTATTGTTTGATCAAAAAGTATTTAATCTAAATAACACGAAATGAGTTAAAAATTTTAACTGTTTTTTTATGGTCACAATTGTAAGGCTATCTTTAATTGCAATATTTTCTTCCTTCCCCTTTTTTCCGTTTTCTTTTTTGGGGAAAGTACTTGCCTCTTTGTAAGTAAAAGATTTTATCCAAGTCCACCGTTGCTAAAGGGGTAATAGCACGTTTTAAATCAAATTGCAATGGCACACATTTTTTAAGAAGGTATCAGGTTTATGTTAAAGTGTTCAATAATTACAATAATTCTGCTTGTATAGAGCCAAGTAACCCAACTATGTAGCAAAAACTCTGAGACAGCAATTATTTAGTATCTACATCAATATATCAGTAGCTAGTGATATAAACTCGGATGGTAATTTTTTCTATTACTTTTTTTTAATTGTCAGTTACGTTACTCAGTATACTTTTTTGTAAAGTTTATCATAACTCCATACTCATAAAGCAATAGTTCGTTGTGACATTTCTACCAATATTATATGTAGATTTACATAGCCTTAACACTACAGATTCAGAAAAATTGCTTACTGAAAATGGTCCATCTGACTGTTGCCCTACGTATAGTTTCATATTACACGTGATAAAACATTATGCATCAATAAGAGCGTAAATTCCTATATCATACTTATTTTGCTTACTTACGATTGTGCTTTCCAGATCTTTTTATACACAGATCGGAAATTCCCATAAACACTAGAAGTTCCAGGGTCTTCAAAATTATTGCTAACAAATTGACATTTTTTAAGTATTTTTTTATAAATTGGACTTTATCAATACCGAACCTGAATTTCAATATTTCTGAACAATCAAATTATATGTTGAGCATATTGTTACCGTATTCGTAAATTATTTCACAGTTTAATTGATTTAAAACATGCATTTCGGTTATCTTTTTTAGCCTATATTCATCCGCTACTGTACATAGGCCTCTTGCAGATGTTTCCATTTCACCATCAATCTATCTCTTTTGCAGCCAATCTGTACCATTTTTCGTAGTCTCCGGTTCTTTGTTCCCATTTTTATACACGACGAGTCACACGTTACACTAAATAATTCTGCAATTTTCCTGGTTAAGGCCATGGTTGAACTCTGTGCAGTCATAGGCAGTAAACAGATATCACACACCGTTCCTTTAACACTTGTTGGAATTTCTTTGATTTTCATTGTAAAACAGTATTTAAATGCTGCCTTGAATCCGTCGTTATCTCGGCTGCCTGACATTCCTTTCTAGTTGTAATCGTGTAACAGAAATATTTGTAGTTTCGCAATAGTCCGTATAAGGTACTTGGATCAAATATGACCACCATAACTTTTGACAAAAATTTTGTGCCCTATGCAGCACATAAAGCAATTAATCTCCATATATTTCATCGCCCATCAGTCGACGTAACATATAGGCAAAAATAGAACGAATATGTTATACTGACATCATTATGTTGTGATTAACTGCAAAATTAAGTAAAACCTTTTCATTTTAGTTTCATGATTTAGTTTCCTTTATTATTAAAATTTGTTTGTGTAGAATTATTACAAAGCTTTTAATAATGAAAACCACTACTGAGTAAAAGGAAATATAATTTACAAACCTCAAACTCCAACATAAAACGTATTCTATTAGTAAAGGAATGAAAAAATGCCTGACAAACTGTAGATGTGTACAAGAACATAATGTACTTATAAAGTCAAATACCACTTCTTTTGCAAACTTCCGGATTTTACATAAAAGTCCGCACTTGAGAATATTAGAGCTAAGCAACACTCCGAAACTAGGTTATCCTTAAAAACTCATAATTTTCTTCTATTTTTGAAACCCTTAGTCTGTGAATTTTCTTGAACGCAACCACGAGAGGATTAATAAGACCACTAAAAATGGTGGAGGAGCCGGTTGCTTGTAGGGTGGAAGAAGGAAACACCGTCTCGGCATCATCGTTTTATGCCTATGCATCATCCGGTGTCATCTTCCGTCTTTCACGGTTTACGCTACGGTGAAAAATTACATTAGCGTAGAGGCGCGGCCCGCACCGTGGCCAACGAAGCGCGGGATGTAATCGCATCATATTTTAGGGGTTTAGGGCGTCGCGACTCTCGTCCCACGCCGACCCCTTCCCCTCATCGTAGCCTCACTTAGATTGATTCTCCTAATTTGTAAAATAAATTATTGCAGCTGTATAACAGAGGGGAAATGTTCTTAATACGGTCGTGACCCCCAAAAACCAGACTTTTGTACATCTGTGCATTCCTAAAATAAGGGGGGATGATTGTCAAAAGAAATTATGGTGAATGTTTCAAAATAGATATATTACAGGTTTGGAAGTGTTTGTTTTTCTAAATTTAAGTGGATTTATTTTGGATGAATACAATATTTACAATTTTACCAGCTTACATAATTCTAAATAGATTTTAAAATAAATCATAAATATATATACAAATAAGCGATTTGTAAATAGTTGATTCAAATTTCAAAAAAATGTAAATTGCAAAGATTTTTATTTACGACTGCTTGGATATCATCATTAGTTGTTCTTATCGTACTGGTTACGTAACACATTTTTATCCCAATGTAAACAACTTAATATATTAAAACGACCATCAATACTGTTTATTACAAAACATTGTTATGTTTTTACATTTCAAAACACTTATTCCAGATAATTGCTAATTTTAAAATGCGATTCCATAAAATATTCCTAAAAACTCATTACAGCATCGGTTGCTGTAAGAAGTATCATGTAAGAATATCACCCGTTTGAGTACCGTGATAGCTTTTATTACCGTATCGAATTACAAGAAGAATTTTACAAATTCAATTAGTTGATGAAGCTATTGAAATAGTTTGAGCAACATATTTTAACTCATATTTGTTTAACTCATATATATTTGGTTAAAATTTCATGTCATGTGTTTATAAGAAGGTTATGTTAAACATAGTTGTAAATACCTTTCATTGCTGAATGACTTTCTTCCAAGGTCAAACCTAAATTTGTGAAGTTGACAGAGGAAAAAGAAAGTAAGATCAATACGGGTTAGGCATCATTTGTTCTTTATGCAATCAGGTTTTTTTTGGTAGAGTGTGTGGCGTCCGTGGATAACTATAAAGTAGTCTACTATTCTTCATCAATATCTAATCGTTTAAGCCAGTGGTTCCCAATCATTTTTTAACAAGGACCACATTCACTTCGTTTTGTTACGAAGAATTTTATTAACAGTTTTAAAAAGGTTACAAAATAAACTGTATAAATCTAAAAATAATTTTAATTGAACAAAATTTATTAATATGGTGAAAAGTATCCAATCAACAGTGAAACGTTATTAATGATATTTTTGAGCTTGCATCCTCTGTACAAGTTGTTGATTGCTTTGGGTGATAGTTTTACTCTAAGCAATACGCATATCGTCACTTACCTTCATTCGATTTTTAAACTTATTTTTCATTATCAATAAGGAAGAGATTCCTTGTTTCAAACGCACCCTTCTAGTTTCATTTTGCAATTTAATAAGTTTTTCTTGAATTTCATCTCCAATTTCTCTAGTAATAATTCCAAAAGGACTGCCTATCTGTTTCTGGAAAAACTTCAACTTCCTTACTCTGGGAAATAACGATTCAAACACTTTTGGAAAACTTTCTGTCAACAAGAAGTTTGTTTAATATTGAGAACGCATTATAATTGTCTTTACAAGATTGACTAATCTATAATTAAAGTATATTTATGTTCAAAGATACTATATTTGCAGCGCCTTCCAAGTGTTTATTTCCTGAACATTGTAATTGTGAGTGCAATTTAATAATGCGTGGGAAAATATTAACCAGATGAGCCAAATGCTATTGAGATGTGATATCAGAAAGCTGCTCCAGTCAATCTTTTCTTTTATTTTTTCTCTAGAAATATTTTAACCTTTCCCCTGAGCTCGTATAAACTTTTCAGCATTTTGTCTTTTGACAACCAAAGAATTTCTGTATGAAATAGAAGGTTGTTATAGTCAGAGTCCATTTCAGTGCAGTGTTTTAAAGGTGTGAATTTAATGCGCTGCTTTTGAAAACATTGGTCGCTTATGACTAATTGCATTGTATTATGAAGACATTTAGGAAACGGTTAACAATATTACCGCTGGTGGGATTTCATGCTTCTGAAAATACTCAATTATGTTCATGACCTCGATATCTTTTGATGTAGTTGCCAATTCCTGTAAAACGTGGATTCATCGAAATAACTGCATCTTACTAAATCGCGATTTTCCGCGAAACTATACGGAATATCGATAAAATAAAGTATACTCTACATTAAAAATATATCGGGGTACCAGTTCAAATTTAAAATTTTTCCGTCAAATAGTTTATGAGAAAAAAAATTGCAAAGTAGACGGTAGACTCGTGATAAAAGAAAAACAGCAGATCCGAAAATTTGCAAATTAATCTGTGAGATACAGATATGTTCACTAATTACAATAAACTTTACCGCAATTTTCACCAACTACCATTTTCGAAGATGCCATCACTATACAATCTGTCTCTGTCATCATTTTGAAAATTGTATAATAAAGTTTGTCATTAGTTGTTTTTATGATTATATCTAGGAAATTCATCTTTTGATTTAGTTCAATTTTCAAAATAAATTTAATATCTGTATGCAAAGTATTTAAGTATATGTGTAATTTCTAAATTATGTCTTTGTCCGTTGTGCTGATGAAAAAAATAATGTCATCAATATAAGATCTCCATAAAAGGATATTGTTTTTGTGTGGGCTTTGTTGGTATATTGTTTCAAAATCGATAATGCCCTTAATTATGTTACGTTAAGAGCTAAAGTTACGAACATTATAACAAACTTGCAATGTTCAGAATGTGCTTGTGATGAGTTGCAAAGTTTAATTAGCAATATGTTATATAAAACTAAAAATTGTATTAAAAACAATCCTTCAGTAGTCATTACTAAAGTTAATGGAAGCGCTACAACGGTTATAATGGATAAAATAGATAAAAAATTCATTAATAAAGATCCACTAAAGAATATATAATATAAAATTAACAATTTCATTAAACACCTACATCAAATATAACTATTTTAAGCAAAGCTTATTTTCTACCAAAAATTCATAAAGAGCATTTTTATTGGTACTACATCTTATGAGATATTCGGACATTTGGCTGGTATACTAGATTTCATAAAACATAAGGAACACATTTGAGTTTGTTAATGAGTTCAAGGGATATAGGTTACCTCAAGACTACATATTGATCTCTTTGGATGTAGTCTTTTTACGGTCATATCTTTAAATCTTATTAATAAGATAGTTAATGAGAGGTGCGGACTCAATGTAGTTGAGATAAGGATACCTTCCTGTTGGGTTTAAAACTTATTTTTTATTCGTCCATTTCTACCTTCAACGGTAATATCTACCACCATATAGCAGGAACCCCCATGGACTCCAGAATATCTCCTTTGTTGGTCTTAAACATGATGGACTTCATCAATGGCATGATGATATTTTAAAAACCAACAATAGAAATTTTACAAATGACTTTATCAGAAAATACGTTGCTGATTTAATTTTGGGCGTTCGCAAAGATGACTTTGACATCATTTTGGTTTCCATAACTTTCATCCAAGTTAAGAAATAGTATTCCTTTCTTAGATATAAAATTGTTTTTGATTGGTATACTAAACCTACTTACTTTGGTAGATATTTGAATTTATATTGCAATCATGGTTTTGGCCATAAAATCGCTACAACAAAGACTGATGTTATTTAGAGATACCTTCATTAACAATGGCTATCCTACCAATCTTGTTAATAGACTTTTATTTTCGTCTTATTTACATAATAATATCGAAAGTAACAATACGATTGTTAAACATAGAGTTCCTGTTGTTGGTGAATTGGTGGTAAAGTTAAAAAAGCTTTAGATGTTATAGACAAAGTAGTGGATTAAGGAGGGACTTAAAGTAGTGGATTATTACGGTAACAAACTTTTGAGGTATTTTACTTGTATGAAGGGCAAAACTGAGCGTCTGTTGAAATCTTATTTGGTCTATAATATTCCTAGTAATAGTTGTGAAGGTATATACATAGAACACACTAATCAACAGTTAAAATATATATTATCCAAACACAAAAGTAAATGTAGATTAAGGAAGTATACTCGTGCTTTATCTCAACACGCTACTGATAAAGAACACATTTTCGATTTTGGAAACACTAAGGATAAATTGAGCTTCACTCATTTTTGGGATTTTGTATTTTTCTGTGGTTTTCTCGATTCTTCTTCTTAAACAAGTAAGTGCAAGTCAATCATTAGTACTTTCTGATTTAAATTTAAATAAAACATTGATTATTGTAATTGAAGCAAATCTGAACAAGATTAAAATCTCCGCAACAATTCATTGTGATCGTCCATCCCGATTAATCTTTACTTGTTTGTTTAAATATATTAACAAAGAATTTTGAAATATTATAGGTGCTCGAGTCCATTGATGTTACTCATTGTAGGTCGGATGGGTGCATTTAATTGATATACCTGCGTCAGCTCAAAAAATCGTAGTGTTTTAGGATGTATAGTAATAAGGATTTTCGGGTTGTTGTTGAAGTTTTTCTAATATATCTTTTGATTCGTTATGGCTTAGACAACTTTATGAGAAAAGATGTTGTAGGGTTTTTTGTGGTTTGCTTGAAGTTATTGTTGTTTAACAATTGTTTTGCTTTACTAATATGGTCCTGTTTGTATATTATTACAATACCCACGTTTTTACCTGTTTTGGCTAAATTGTTTAAATTTGTTTTTTTGTTTTCTACTATCTGCTTTTCTTCTCTAATCTTACTCCTCAATAACTCTTCCGTCTTCCTAACTTTTATCCTTGATTCCTCTTTAATTAGTACCTGTTGGAAATCTCTTTTTACATCTTCTCTATTGGGAATGTATTTATAATGGCTTCCAATTCAATTGTTGTTCTTCTCAGATTTGTTTTTGTTGTTAATGCATATTTTGGTCCTTTGTTGAGTAATTTCATTTCTTGTTGCTCTAATCCTTCATTTTTTTAAGTTTGGGACTCTTTTATGATATGTATGTTGAAGGTTAATAATCGGTGATTCCTTATTTTGTTTTTCTCCCTCTCTCTTTCTCTCAAATTATCAAGTTTCCTTTGTTGACCATTCATTTTTTGATATTGATTTTATTATTGTCTTACTGTTACATATTATTTCTTCAAAAGTGATATCTGTATCATTTTCTGATAATTAAAATATATGTCAATATTAATCTCGTAAATTTTTACATAGTGTTTCTTAATTTCTTTCTTCGTTATGCTATAAATATAAAATTATTAATAAGTTTTTAAATTTGGTTTATGTTTATTGGTTATACGAGTCTTGCAAGTTTAGATGTTAAATTTTCTCTTGGGCATGTTTTAAGAAACTCAATATGTGCCCTGGTCTATGAAAAATAAGGTTCGAAAACAAATATATTCGTTAGTTTCTAATTAGTTATTCTCTTTTTCAGTGTTGGTCGGTGTTCAAGGACGTCAAATTATTGTGTCAGATCAGAATTTTATCGTACTTAATATGGTATTATTAGTTAGTGGGACGATCAGATCAACAAAGTAATTAATTTATTTTCGCAATATTTCAAAACATTATTGTTTCTTTTACAGGCAATTACTAAAATGATCAATTAAGCTATTACAAGAACAAACAAATATTGAACTTACATTATAATGAAATGAAATCGTTTCGTCAAGATCGATCAAATCGTCAAGATTGATGATGAGTTAAGAATTTACAATGCATATAATTGCATAAGAACTTATGGTACATTAACCATACTGTCATAGCCAACAGTTTTTGTGATCAAATCAGTTAATCGCATCAGCTGCTGGTTTCGGATTTCTAAATAAATAACACTGAATAAATGAGTTTGTGGATGTTATTATGTTGGTCTTTTTACTATTGATTGCGAAAGTGAAGAGCGATATTGGGATTGAATGAGAATACAAGTTGAATAAAGCAAAGCTCCACAAAGCTCAAAATCAAGTAGCGGATTGTCAACATTTGTTTAACCACACTCAGTGGTAACAACAGAATTTTTCTGATGTGGGTCCTTTGGGTCAATTTGTGTAACATTTATAATAGTGGTGATTTGATTGTGTACCGAGGAAAGATTTCGCTTATTATGTGTGTGTGTGCTTTTGGGGTTTGCTACCGATTGTTTTGCTAAGTCGGAAACCTTGTTTGGTGGTGACGCTGGAGTTGAGGTGGTTGATATGCATGGCTTTCGAATTGATAAGCTGACTAGAGGAGAAGCTGTTGAAGTTTATATTAGAAGTTGATATTTGATAGATCAACAGAATGGGACGCAATTGAGGAGTTATGAGTGAGATTAGCTATTCGTTGTGTTAAAATGGCATTTGTTATTTTTTGTAAACCACCTTCTGTGAATTTAAAACAGGTTCTGTAGGCATCTTTACCCTACTGTTTACCACATTGTGGACGAAATTAATGTTAATGTTTTAGTTAACTCGCATGCAACCCAACCCAACTCACTAGAGTCACGAGTGACATTAACTGATTTGGTTTTCGTGTCGTAGGGTCTTTTGGTAGCTAAAAGTGATTAAAAGTGAACACTTATGATTGATAAAAGCATTTTGTTTCCCAAAACGATTACCTATCGATTACGTAATATTCATTTCGTGGATGTTAATAATAATTTGAACTCGTGAACAAGCACACTTTGTTTATTGCAAGAATCTTCGTAGTTTGAAACGGTCTATAAATTTGTTGTTGATTCTGCTCAAAATACTCAGGTTCATCCTAATCAGGATTTGATAAGTTATTATCGTGATAATAGGATGTGTGGTATGAATAGTGACTTGACTAGTGATTTGTTATCATCTTTAAAATTGGGTACTATTGATTTTGATGGAATTTCTTTTGATACATGGTTGTGCTATCCTCGCATATTTGACATTTTATGCCACATTTTAGTGTCTGTCTTCGGGGGTCTGTACTTCCATTTATCTCGAAGTATGGTCGTGTAACTCCAATGCTGAAGTCAAAATCTGTAAAAGTTTTACGACCTATGACAATACTTCCAGCATTGTCCTAGGTACTTGAGAAAGTGATTGTTGAACAGCTTTGTGGGCAGTTGAATGAAAATAATATTCTACCTGTGAGACATTCGGGTTTTAGAAAATGCTAAAGCTGTGCAACAGCGGTTAGACCTTAATGTTCACGTCTTTACGTCTCTTAATAAAGGAATATCGACAATCTTGATTATTTTGGACTTCACTATGGCTTTTGATATTTTAAATCATGATCTATTGCTGTCAATCTCACATTGCATTGGAATTAGTTTAGTTGAGTTATTTCGGAATAATCTTCAGGATAGGATGAACGAAAGAATCTCGTCGTCTATGATAATTATGTCTGCTGTGGCATAGGGATTCCATACTTTTCACAATTTCTACTTGTAATCTATTTTCAGATTTAAGTGCCCTTTCGTATCATTTGTATGCAGATGATGATATTGTAGCTTCTTTCCACATGAGTTGCTGGACGCATTGAGCAACATTCATTGCTGATTAATCCTAATAAAATGCAAAGTATCTTGTTTACTAAAAATGTTGCGTTACATGTTGACATTAATATTGATATTTTAAATCAGCCATTAATATTTGAAACTTCTATTAAAAACCTAGGTGTGATAATTGATGAGCAGCTTTCTGGTCATGTGGGTATGCTTTGTGGTAAGGCATTTGGATCGCTGAAGAAATATTGTTTCTTGTGAATTGAAGCGACTTTTATGCGATTCACTAGTTCTTTCCCATTTGACAGCGCTCATAGAGTGCAAGTAGTTCAAAACTCTTCTTTACGTTTTATTTATGGTATCGGGCGTAGAGAACATATTTCGGATAAGTTATTGCTCTGCACATGACTGAGATATCGGGCAGATATTCATTACTCGCCATCTATGTCTGGTCTATTCAGTGTTATTCATGGGAAGCTTCTTTATTTGGTTAATAAAACAAAGTTCAGGACTAATGTTCACCACTTTAATTTGAGGCATCGTAAATTTGTATTAAGTCAATTATTTGTAGCTTTTTACTTCGATTTTATTAAAATCGACATTAATTCAAAATTATCAACAATCATTTTAAAATACGTTTATAAATATCAAAATAAACATTTATAAAGCTAATTTTTAAGCAATTTTTAGCAGTCGTACATAAAATGTTGTATATCATACGTGGGTTGAAGCATAATTACAGTGCTCGTGTGATTACACGACTCGGTAATGCAATTCTCCACACGCGTACAGTAGTTATGTTTCTAACCCACTTATAATATAAATAATTATTACATAACTTTTATATTTACGTTTGTAAACACGTCCAAGATACTAATGAGTAAACGGGTGGAAAAATAACGTTAAAAATTACGGTATGGGAAAAGGGTCGTTACCACAACTTGGGACGTAAATCTGAACTCGTCAAATAGGAATAGGAAGAAATAAGCTTCACCGTCACTATAAATACAAACCCTCACCCAATTAGCCCTTCCTATAGGGGTATATTTCGGATATACATAAAGTAAAAGGTAATTTTTTTTTTTTGAGAGTGGGGTGAGATGGTGCAGGAAAAGAAGGTATAGGCGAAACTCGTAAAATGGGTAATCTCGACCCGGACGGTCGGTTTTAATACCGCTCACCATCCATATTGACAAATTTTTACGGTCGCGAGCGATTATTTTTTACGCCTCCGATGCATTATTCATGTTAAGTTAAAAAGGAGCGACCGTAAAAAATGCTTGCCATAGCCATTAGAATATTCCCCCGTATCTAACCAGGCACCCTTTCGGTCCGTTTTGTAACGGTGTTTTACTACCTTCGCTTTTCGGCGTAAATAACCTCTTACGTTTTTAATTTTGAAAAACCCAAGATTGACTTCACCATTTTTTTTACGATAACATAAATATTAAACTGAAATGAAATCTATTTATTTAAGAAAAACGCTTCGGAAACAAACACCGGTATTTACTTGTACTTGAAATGAATTTATATGGATTTACGTACACGTATATAAGTATCGATCGTAGGGTTGATCGTGCACATTGACTAATCGGTTTAATTAAGGCCAAACGGTCCGAATTGATGCTGGCGATTTTTTTAAAAAGCCCCTGAATTGACCGGATGGGCTCAAGGGCTCCGGTCGCTTTGCATTAAACGGATTGGATCGGTCGCCGATGCGTAAAAGCTGGAACGGAATGGTTAAAAAACGAACGGAAAGGCACAATTCAAATGCGGTCGAATTCCGTTTTGGAAGAACCTCTATTTCTTCGAGAATAAGATAAATCGAGTCAAAAAATTTTCTCTTTGACTGCTTTCAAAAGAAACCACTTAATTAACCCGAACGGTTAATTTGTAACGTTGTAATTAATGTCACGTGTACGCCGCGTTAGGTCGGGAGCTTTCCCGAACTTTCCAAGAAAGCAACGCCTTCGCCATCGTCATGGCAATGGAATGAAGGTCTCCACGGCGCGCCAATTAAGAAATTTCAAGTGTTTATTTTAAGAGGACGCGACGGTTAACTCAGGCTCTCGAGTGTTTGTTTCTCAGCCGGGCGAAGGAAATTCATTTTCCGAATACCTTTTCAAGATAATTTCACGAGTTAATAGGAATAATCAACAGACGAGAAGTCTTAAAGTCAGCAAAAAAAAATTAAAAACTCAAAAGCATCTCGGGCATTATAATTATTATTACTATCCAACTGTTTTGAATATTATGTAATCATTTAAAGTTTATGCAAAAAATTAAGTTACATAATCTTTAGTACTAAGAACTCATCGGATAATAGATGATCAAGTTTTATACTTTTATAAGAATTAGATTTTTTTCTTATACTGAAACTGAAAACTACATAATGCTTTTGCATAAATATAAAATGATTATAAAATAATACAGTTCTTGTATTGAAGAATTGAGGTAGACAATATTAAATACACTGTCCTTAATATAGTGTAATAATAAATAATCGTATTAAAGAAAAATGGTTCAATAGCTTGATCTCATTCGAAGCTACCTCACAACGATGGCATTAGATTATAACGGAATGAAGAAAAACAAAATTATTCCTATATAAGTACAAAACAAAGTATAACTCATAATGAATAGAATGTGAATACTCATAATGAATATATATAGAATGGGATCTTATACCATGAATATTATATATACTGTACTATACCATACTGTATATTATAATACAGTACAACAGCAGCTAGTTCAAATACAACGACTTGCATGTCTTAACACGACAGTTGCGATGAGATCTTATATCACGGCTTGAAGAGTCAAGCTCTACTTGGTCTTACACCATACCAATTACATATACAAAACAAAATGAGGCAGCTTTTAGGGTCTTATCACTGAGATCATTCTGTTAAGTCACCTTGCTACAACCTTAGAGGACACCTCGCAATTCTCTAAATCTTGATCGAAATAAAGACTTAATATAGTGTAATAATAAATAATCGTATTAAAGAAAAATGGTTCAATAGCTAAATCTCATTCGAAGCTACCTCACAATAAAATTATTCCTATATAAGTATAAAACAAAGTATAATGCATCGAATTACACGTTCAGATATATTTGGACTAAAGGCAAATATGTTTTACCTAAGCTCTGCTTCTCTTTCTATCCGCACGATTGGAGAATTCTTATAAGAACCAGATCGAGCTAATTAGTGCATATGAAACTCTGTCGTAACCAACAAGGCGTAATATGAAAGTCAATTTTTAGAGAAGATATAACGAGTCGCTTTAATCGTTGACCACCCGAACAGGAAACGAACATCACTGCATCATCTGCATTATTGTACTTGGGTATATGATACATTTGGCAAGCGAAGATTTAATCATAGCTATAAAGATGCGCCAATTGATAGGTATCTCAAGAGGAATCACCAGGTATTTCTTAACTCCATGTACTCTATTAAAGTGAAGATTCCAAGCACTGCTTCAGAAGCATAAAATATTAGGTACAAAGGCATTGTAGATAGAAATTGTTGGGAATGCCTTAATAAAAGACTCAGATGAATGAATTCACAACATCATCAACGTGTTGATTAAAATGTAATTTATTATACGAAATGGTCCTAAAACTAAGTCTTTAATAGAGTCGACATGATGGAATACATCACAACTACTCATAAATTAATGTAATATTTTGTTTATTCTTAGTAAAGCTTATAGCATGATACTTTGGTGTACATAAATATAAATTAGTATTTTTCCTGTATTCATAAAATCTATTCGATTTGAAGGGTAATGTAAACCGAGATAAGGAAAAAGCTCATTCTGGCAAACCAGATCTGTCGCAGACTACTTATAATGAATAGAATGTGAATACTCATAATGAATATATATAGAATGGGATCTTATACCACGAATGGCTCATAATGTATATTATAACACAGTACAACAGCAGCTAGCTCAAATAAAGCGACTTGCATGTCTTAACATGACAGTTGCGATGAGCATGGCTGCTCTTCAAGCCCTACTCGGTCTTACACCATTCCATTTACGTATACAAAACAAAATGAGGCAGCTTTGAGGGTCTTATCACTGAGATCATTCTGTTAAGTCAACTTGCTACAACCTTAGAGGACACCTCGCAATTCTCTAAATCTTGATCGAAATAAAGACGGATCTTTTTCCGACATAATATAACTTCAACCAGAAGCACTGATGAGATTTAACTAAAGAGAGGAGTTCTTGCTATACACTTCTGCGCCACTTTAATCCTACAAAACGATGCATCTATAACCATTTTCACAGAAAAGGCAATTCAGTCCTTTAAATATAACTTGGCACTGATTACAGAATATGCCAGCAACCTGAGATAACTTGCTAGGAGCGATGATATTACTCTGGAGGGTTCCAGATCACAACGACATTGAGGCCAATGAGAAGGCAAACAAGCCTACGAAGTGAACCAGTTTCTTCGAAAGAAACTTCGAACCAGTTTTTGAAAAAAGTTGCAACATGGCATACGATACGTCTAACATTTTTTCAAAAAACGCACGGCAAAACCCAAAAGTTTGTAGTTTTAAATTTAGTGTTAGTCCTAGTGATAGTTCTAGTGATAGTTCTAGTGTTACTGCTAGTGTTAGTTCTAATTTTTGTTCAATCCCAAATAACTTGGGAAAATGATTTAGTTACTGCCCTGAAATATTTCAGAAGACGTATCTACAAGATCAGACGAATGTCCAACTATCACGATTACCTGAATATGCCACTAAATATTGCATTGTTCAATAAAAATTTTATTGTCGTCAATATTTTTTTTTCTCAATATAAATCAAGTTAGAACAATGTAGATGCATTAAAAGTTTTAAACATTTTAGGATTACTAAAATCCCTAAAAGGTATCATTTTATTAGTAACAGTTATCTGTCAAATTTCATCTTTCTTAAAATCTCCTAAAATCAATTTTCTAAAACCTTAGGCCACAATTCTAATTTTGTATAGAACTGAGAACAATTTTTTGTATTGCTGTTGTTAAATCCCTGTGTTTTACAATGTTCAATTTCTTTTTTTTTAATCTAGCTAATTCACGAGTTCCTTTTGATCTATTCTTCAATAACCTCTTCAATATTTTAATTTTCTTTCTTGATATTTCCTTAACATTTGACACAATATTCTCCAAAGTTTTTGATTTGTATATTGCTATTATGTATCAACCCCATTTCGTTTTCATTGTTTTAAATAATATATCTTCATCTTCAATTTAAGCTGTTATCTTAACTAAAATCTTATTTTAATATTTATCTCAATAATTTCTGACTAAAATGTCAGCTATACTTATACTCTATAATTTTAAAGAGGGTATATTGGACTTCAATTTAATCCATAAATCATCCTATTATCAACATTATTTTAGCCATGGTCATTTTTTAAATTTTCCCATTTTTATTATTTTAATGTTATCAAAGTCCATTATTTTAGTTATGGCGATTTTTTTGAATTTTCGCATATTTATTATTTTATTGATATCTCAGTTGAAACACAGTCTTACATACCTCACATCATTTTTTTTTTCTCAATAATTCTTGAATAAAGTGGCGGTTGTCAGTATTTTAAAGACTACATTTTCAATTTAAGCCATGATTCATTTCTCTATATCCATTACTAATCCCTAAGTAGTTAGTTTTTATCTCAATAAGTTCCCGTTGAAACGGCAGTTATTCTAAATCATTTTAAACAGGGCATTTTCATCTTCAATTTGATCTAATTTTTAAATCATCCCATTATCTCCATTATGTTAGCTATGGACATTTTTAAAATTTTTCCATTTTTATTATTTTAATTTTATCAAGGTTGGAACATAATCTTACATGTTTCAATTTTTATCCAAATAAATTTTGAATAGATCAAGATTATTATACATCATTTTAAAGAAAACAACTTCATCTTCATCTTAAACCAAGACTCATTCACACTAATTACTCCGATAACTAAGCTACTAAATCAGTGTGTTCAGAAATTTATTTCTCCGGTCGCTTTTAAACCTGCCTGTATCACACCAATCTTTAAGAAGGATGACCAAGAAATTTTAGATCGATAAGCATCTTGTGTATACTGTCAAAAATCTTCGAACACCTAATTAAAAGTTAGGTGGTACAGTACTGTGAATGTAAAAATTTATTTAGCAAGACTCAGTTTGGTTTCGATGCGGATTGTTGCGAGAAATCAGAATTTCTTCAAAGTCTCTTTTGTTGACTTAGGCTTCTTTTTGACTTTGTAACATATCTTCTATAGCTTGCCACTTATTATCGTCCTATCTTATCTCTCGTCCAACCTAACCGTATGTCAAATTTATCTTACGTAAAACGACTTCATTTGTTATATATATGCAGGGGCAGACGTTTTAGCCAAGACCACACTTGGCATCTTTAGTGCGTTGACAGACTAACCTGACCTTAAATGCAAATAAGACATTTAACCTGGTCTTTATCTTGTGCACAACTGATCGGGTAGAACTCGTTCTTGATTGGAAATTTCTGAGTTTGTATCTGGACTCGGGCCATAGATTGGCTGAGCAAGTGACGAAGCTAGCCAGTAAACTGAAGTCTGCTGTTTTTCTGTGACAGTCTTTACTGATGCGCCATGAAGAGTATACTTCTCACTGCTTCAATCTTACATCACTTATGGACCAATAGCCTGGGAACACTAGCATTGCTAAGTGAATCTTCGCAATAAAAAGGAAAACAATAAGAATGACCTTATAGAATAACCTGACCTCCAAGGTCTGGGATATAAGGAAAATAGATTGCAGGCTATCTTAGGTATCACTCAATACATAAATAATAATTAGTCACTCATCTTTAATATTAATTAATAACTTTCATTATAATCTATCTGCGTTTAAATTTAATGTTCATATAGAAATTTTGGTAGCGGAGCCGATTAGAGAGATTAGCTAAACGTTAATCCGCACGTCTCTCGTGTTGTTATTAAGTTGAGGTTACCGCAGGTGTTTATGTTTATACAATTTAGCCGTCGAGAGTCGGCACAGCCCCTTTCAGAGGCTGCTATCGCCGAGGCCTTTCTGGCCTGTGGATACGGAGGCGAGATTATGTTTACTGAAAACTCAGCCGACGCCAATTTGAATATTTCCCGTACTCGCGACGCGATAATGGCGTCGCTGTTTAAATTCCCACTCGGAGTTGTGTTTGTGATGATGCCACAGCGATTTTATGCAGTCATAAAAGGACCCCGACGTTGTTCTCTGGAGGGCTGTTTTATACATAATAGAAACAGAAATAGTACTCTACTGCGTATATCTACCTTGAAATTATTCATCAATTATAACTTGCCATCTACATTTTTAATAAAAACTTTTTATTTATTCATGGTATAAAACTTTTTATTGGATAACTTTATATCGATTGGAAGTCGTCAAAGTGTTCGTATTTCATTCAAAATTAGATAAAACTTGTATTGTTCGATAGAACTAACTCTCCAGGCCGTAATGATAAACCAAAACCATCGAATTCATAGCCGTAAACTTGAAGCTGCTTTCAGTGTGGCAAACTTCCTACGTCCGCAATAAGTAATTAAATTAAACTTGATAGTAATTTGCCGGGAAATGGAGAATTTAAAGGGGTTGAGGTACCCTTCTCTGTGCGACAATAATGCGTTCGTTGGTACACGCGTTAAAGATATCGCGATATGGTTTATGTATAAGGGGCCCTACGGCGGACTCCCGTTTTTCTTAGCCCTTTGTATGGGCGTCACGCGCGTGATGATGGCCCCCGGGGAGCCTCTACAGCAAATCCTTTACGGATTTCGGACGACAACGTTTTTACGATCGACCCATGGAACATACCCTCATCCCCCATTTAACCCCCACGACTTTTTAAGATATTAGAGTTGTGGCAAAGAAATGTTTCAGAAGAATTACTCAGATATTATTTAAGAAAAATAATCGTGATAAATACAATTAGCATCTTCTTTTTGATTTGCTTAAGATTTAAAATGTAAATACCATCTTAATAGACACACAAACGTTGCTGAACTACCTCTCTTTATCGTTCTAATCCCTTCAATTCTTCCGAGACACTTCAACCGTTTAATCCGTTACATCATTTAGTAGTAATTGCGCTACCGGAGTTATTTCACGGAGACCTTAATCCCTACCGAAGTAATACGAAACGACGAGCGAGCGTCGCAACGATTTCGCTCTTACAAATCTAATTCTCAGCCTCTTTCTCTCTTCCAACCCCGAAAACGGCAGACGTCGAAAGCAATAATCATGCAAATCTAAAGACGTCCACGTAACCATTTCCAAACCAAACCTCCAACTTTATCGTCTTTCATCCCAGTTGTTTTCTTTTTTTTTCACTTTAATCCTTTGGGATATCGGAATTTCTTAAGGGACAACTGACGTCTTACAGTAAGGACATTCCACGACGTCCTTAATGATTACGAGCGGTTCAGGATCGTTCCCACCGGAGGCTTCCCGCTGTTTACATGCTGCACAATATCCTGCGGGATAATGGAGGCAACCGAAGGTGACCGAATGATCCGAAGGTGGTCCGGATGTTCGCTCAGAGTGGCCTTGTGAAGGCGTTTCCGGTTGCTACAACCGCATTGACGTCCAACGCTTTAATGGTGTCGTAAAAGTGTAGAGATAGCGTTCCGAGGTTTTTGATACTGATTTCCTTTCGGAACGAGATGAGGGGTTTAAAATTTTGTATGGATAGATTATGGTTAAAAAGTAAAGAAACTTTTTAAAGTTACTACGTAAACGGATTAATATGAGGAATTTGATGTATTAAACATATAATCTCATATAGTAACACGAACAAAATCGTTGCTTATTTTTGAATCTACAAAAAATAGACATCGGGTTCGTTATTTTCGAGGAATACATAAAATGTTATTTAACAGTTAAGTAGAGATTGTACTTCTTAACGAGAATCTATACGCAAAAATTACAAAAAGCTTATATATATAAGTATAATGTTATGTTAAAACTAAAATATTATAACCCAAAACTGTATCATGTCATGCATAAAATCAAAATTTATAATCGTATTGAACCGTTGTTGCTGAGGACTAACTGAAGGATACGCATTTCTTGAAGAACGAAAATCAATCGATCAGTTCTTATTTTGAAATTAAGAAATTAATAGTCATAAAATTTGTTAGCATTTCTATCTCATGAAATATAACACCAAAGAATAACGACACAAAATCCGGAAATATAAGATTTCTTGTACTAACACTTACACATGTATGGCTTTATTGCAGGGTATACACGGCGTCAGTAAAACACTAATTATATACACTAAAGTGCCTATTATCCGTGGATTATTTAAGTGGGGTTCGGATTAATCGTGATTTATAATTTTTTTCGACAAAAAGTCTCTATTGTGATATATCCGATAGAAGACGAAAGTCTAGAAAACCCATCCGAACAAGAGCAATTAACTCTAAGAGCAACTAAATGATAACGAAGTTGGGACATTAATATTTTGTGACACATTATCAAACGTTTTTAAAAAGGGGGATTTAGTACCTGCCCAAATATACAGGTGTCTCTGAAATGTGTGTACAACGGAATACCACAGATTCCTTGGCTCAAAATAGGCCGATTTAAGTTGAGTTATCTATATCCAAAGTTGCTTCGTTTCGCCGCTAGAGTTCAGAGAACATTCATTAGAGTTAAAGAATATTTTTCATTATAACTCGAGAACACGTTAATGTAAATAATCTAAACCAATTTCAAGAAATGAGTTCTTAGGTTCAATCAACGTGTTTTTATGGTTTTAGGTAAAATTTTAAAAGTACGGAAATGATGGAAAAGCCATGTGTTTGGTAAATATTAGTCCATATTTTTTTTTCTGAGAAGGCGGCGCTTACATAACTATAATTTCTGAATTGCCCATTTAGTTCTGAAACTTTTTTATCTCCTCTAAGATTTTAATTACTTAAGTAGTTAAGCCAGAAAGAAGGAATTTTTGAGTATCTGCAAGCCTTATTTACGTCATTTTGACTACAAAATCATTATGTTTGGCACTTAAAAATTCGCTAATTGAATACTAGGGAATTTTTTCCTCATAATTCTTGTTCATAATCAACTGTAGAGGCAAGAACTCTGATTTCAATGCCCCCAGAAAAATCAGTACCAATTACGATAAGATTTTGTAATGACGTAAAAAAAGTAACTTCAATCTAAAAGCACGAAGTCAAGGACAGTTGAGTCCGAAGTAGGCATGGACATTAGCGGATCAAACAGCGGCATTAAACTGATAGGTCAACCAGCATTATTTTGTCTCTGCTTTCTATCGCAGTTTCAGCATAAACGTACCTTAAAACATCCATCAAGTCAAACCAGTGAGCTTTACGAATTTATAGATTTTAGATTTTTTGCTAACAACTCGGTGTAGAAAAATTTTAATGATGGATCTGGTAGCAAAAAACAACAATGCTTTTTTGCAGTTTTGAAAATCAATTTCACTTCGAGATGCTGTATAGAATATATCATATACCTGGAAACGATAAATTCGAAAAAAAAATTCAGGGCTGTGAAAAACTACATGACGAAAATATTTTGGAGAAGCTAGAAATTGACTCCTAGCATGTTTTAGACTTTTTTAACGAGGTCGGGGAAAATCTGCTATAGACATCTGGCCTGAGATGATGGACGGCCAAATAGTGTGGGGTTGGGATCAAAGACCCTGACCCACTAAAAACCCATTTCCACGTCTTCTCCGTTATCACATAAGTATTCTTCAAAGTTTCTTCTTCAATACGAATGTATTCTTCTCTCCTTGGCCATTCTGATTTCGATCCAGACATCGTATTTGAAAAATGAACTAATTTCTTTTGAAATGATGTTATTCGAAAATTATACCTGGAAGAGGGAAGAATGCTCTTCCCTCTTTCCTCTTCTTCTTATTTGTCCCCTTGGTGAACTTCTTGTCTGTTATAGCCCTCTCCCCAGCAAATCGTAAGGAAGGCACAGTTTTTATATTTCTTATACTTCGTCGATGCTTCCCATGCCGGTGCTGCATACATGGCTATAGACGGTATTACTGACGCTATTAGTTTTCTTTTCCTCTGCTTGGGTAGTCCTATTTTAAGCATAATTCCAGATAGAGCGTTCATTGTCCTGATAGCCTTTTCATATGTCATCTTTCTATGCGTGGTCATTTTCAGATCTCTTTCAAGATAAACACCTAGATACTTGGCTATCACCTTGCTTGCAATTTGTGCGCCTCTTACTATAATATGTATGTTTCTCATTTTCCTCCTTCCCTCCAATATTACTATCTTTATCTTGTACATCTTCCGGTGTTTTCACTTGCACCACATCCGCGAGGTCATCCGCGTACGCCATTATTACTACTCGTTCTTCCCTCTTTATTCGAAGAACTGTATCATAGTGGAGGTTTCAAAGAGTGCCACCTATTACCGATCTCTGCAGGAATCCGCACATCATACTTTTTCTTTCTCCACAAGGAAACAATCACCATTTGTTCTGTGAGATAAGATCTTATAATTCTCTCTCTTGTTTTGTCTATTTCGGTGTCTGCTGTGCTTCTTCCCTTTCGATAACAGTACTGTGCGCTGCTAAGTACTTTTCTTGCTCTAGTTTTGTTAGTAGACGACTGTTTATTATTCTCGCTGGGAGTTTTCCCACGTCTATATGATTTCTCTTGATTCTCTTTTCTCTGCTTCTCTATTAGGACCAGCACTGCCGCTTTCCAGATTCTTGAAAAATTTCCTTGCTTTAAGCAATCATATACGTTCAAAAATATTCTTGGTTCTATCTTTACATATACTTTTAGGATGCCGTCGGTCACAAAATAATTGCCCAGTGCTTTTTTGGGGTTTGTTTCTACGCTTTTATTTCGTTCTTCTAATATTGTACAATTTCCGATCTCCCTTCATTTCCCCCGCTATCGTTTTCTTCGTCCCTTCCATTGTCCATTTGTGGGAACAATTCTATGAATTACTTCTCTATTGTTTCCTGGTCAATTTCTGGTCTCTTCTGTACCCCTACTTTCGTTGTTGCAATTTTATATGCAGTTCCCCATATATCCAACTCCTCGCACAGTTCTTTTTATTTTTGTCTTTTACTTTTATCGATTACGGTTCTCAAGCTTTTTCTGCTTTCGTCAAACTGTTCTTTAGATAATCTTTTAGCTTTTTCATTCGTATTTCTCTTTATTTTCCTTTGCATACGTCTTCTGTTTTGAGTACATAGTTTCCTTGCTTGTTTGATTTCATCGTTCCACCAATAAACGTTTTTTTTTGACTTGAATGTCTTATCTTCAACGTTTTATTATTGCCTACATTAGGCTATTGCGCATTTTCTTCTTTAATTTTTTATTTTTCTTTTTGGAATTGTATCCCAAGCTGCAGCAGAGATACGGGTGGCGTTCTGCATCCTCTAGCTGAAAAAATCTGAGGCAACTTTGGATTTTTTCCGTTTCGAGAATCAGATCATATGTTACTAAGCTGTGGTCACCAAGTATTTCCACGTCATCCGCAACCTTCCAATTCTTTATCTTAGAGACTAAATCTTCGCTAACCAGTGTAATGTCTATAACTGACATTCCTCTATGGCTCCTGTAACTTGGGGTATTTCCTGTGTTCGTTATTGTCAGTTTATTCTTGTTTACCCACTCTCCTCTATACTATCTAATTGGTCTGCCAATCCTTTTGTCTATTTCTATAAAACAATCACCATATAGATCTGTCTGGAGATTTTTTGCTCTTCTCACATTGGGCTCCTGACCCAATATTACGTCGAGTTTTTAAGCTACATACTGCACCATATCGTGGGTGTCTCACCTGCCATTACAGTTCAATTGCAAGTATCCGATTTTTTTAATTCTTACTATTATTTTGATAGTATTTTTGCATGTCTCTTTTCTTCTTTCTTCCTTTTGGTTTTGCTATTTGGTGTAGTCCAATCTTAAAAATAAAAAATATTCAGAGCTGTGAAAAACTGGATGTCGAAAATATTTTGGAGAAGCTAGATTTTGACTCCAATATTTTAGACTGTGAATATATAACCGACGATGATCTATTCGATAGTCTCACTAAACAAATTTCTGAATTTCTCTAGTTAAAAGATCCCAGAGACCACTAAGAACGTTGTAAAATTAGACAGATTGCAAAAACAGTTACTAGATGCATCAGACTAGATGCACTACTTGTAGCAAAAACTTTAAGTTGACTGTGCATAATGCTTCAAATATAGACGCAACATTATAATTAAGGTACAATATCTGAACCTAAACAGAGTGTTAATAATTTTAACGAAAAATGCTAGAGAAAAAATGGTGCGGTATACATACTTGGTTTAAACCCACAAATTGCTAAGATAGGGGCTAAAAATGATAAACTGTCAACGTTTTCAATATGGTTTGTTCTAGAACCTAAAATTAGAAAGCAGCACAATGTTATCATTAGAAATCTTTTAATATCAATGAATATTTACTTAAAACTTTTTTACTATGTCATAAATAAAAATAATATAAATAAATAAATAAAAATCAGATAATCTTTCAGGTTCTTTAATATCTCGGGTTTGAAATATTTTCATTAATCCTGGGCACTCATGAAATGAAAATTCAAAAAATGCTTGAATCAATTTTGTAAGTATCAATTAAGAAGGAATTTTTATGATTTATGATTTTTTTGAAATTTATTTTGTCATCTTAAATTAGCTCAATAATTTTTGATAAGTCATAAAATCGAATTCATGAATATTAATTATTTAACTTAATAAACATTTGATTTACAAAATAATGTTTGTGGTTTCTTGAAAATAAAGCCATACTTGAATATCTCAATTACTTTGATTTAATTTTGATATAATTTGATATATCAAGTTTTGAATATAAGCTAAATCTGTAACATTTCATATAATTAAAAAATTCCTTAATCATTTTTGAAAAATCGTAAGAAATTGAAATCTTAAGATATATAGATATCTTTTTGGATTTATAAATGTAAGAAGAAAGGTAAGTAAAAACCAGACTTGAAAAATCATAAAAAATCAAATTCTTTATATTACTAAATGAACGTTTTTGTGTTTATAAAGTACAGCGTGTACTTTGTTCATTTCATCTTTGTTTTACTTCATTTTTGAAATATTAATATTTAAAGTCTACATAAATTTGTAGCATTTCATAAAATTAAAAATCCATAAATTCATTCCTTAATCATTCTTGAAAAATCCTAAAAAACAAATCCTTGAGATATCTTTATAGACAACAAAATTTTTTTGTTGGCATAATTTAAATTTGTCATAATTTAAAATTTTTGTCTCAACCTAAATTTGTAGCATATCATAAAATTAAAAATTTCCTTAATTCTTTTGAAAAAACATATAAAATCAAATTCTTAAGATATTCAGATGAAAATTTTTGTAGTTTATAAAGAAAAGTATGTATTTTCTTCAGAACAACAGAATATTTCAATATCTCAATTTTTATTTGTGATATGAAGTTTTGTACTCAACCTAAATTTGTATCACTTCATAAAATTTAAAATAATTATTTAATTTAAAATTATTTAAAATCTCATAATTGTTTTTGAAAAATCGTGAAAAATCGAATTCATATATATTAAATCGAATTGAAAATACTTACGAGAATGTCTCAAGCATTTCTCAACTTTGAGGGCCCATATCTTAGTAGATTTTCATCACTTTTACTTTTACTGTAGTGTTCTTAATTAAACAACTTACATAAACACCCTGATTTACATAAAGGCCTATCAAGGTTTTATGGTTCTGTGTTCTATATTATTTGTTCTTTATTACTTAATTTAAATAACCCACTATCAACGAACCACTTCCAGATTTAATTGTTGAATATCTTATTCTAAGCCAAAACCTAAGTAAGATTAGCTAATTTGGACTTATAATTGTATAATAAGAAATTGGTGGACATTCTTCCACAAAATAAGTTTTGTTGTACTAGTGTGATTGTAAGACAAAACTAATTCTTGCCAAATATGCATCTTCAAAACTCGACAAAAACATAAGTACGAAAACTTTCATGACCGGTGTTAATTGAACTAAAATTAGAACACTAGCACTAACACCAAAACTATCACTAGGACTATTACTAGATGTAAAACTAGAAACTTTTGTGTTTTGCTGTGCGTTTTTGTCCTAGTTTAGTCCTAGTGATAGTTCAAGTGTTAGTGTTAGTTTTAATTTTAGTTCAATCTACAAAAACATGTTGCTTATCACCTTGACCTACCATAATTCTGCTTCCTTAATAGAACTTCGCGCGTAGTACAGTTATTTACATTAAGTTATTTTATCATTATGCTAATAACTTCCACTATTTTATCCTAAACCTTATGTATATAACACTTGTTGTTTAAGCTATTATAAGCAAAGATAAAATGTGACGGAGACGTAAAGTATGATGTAGAAATATGTGTTATTTCCGGTATTACATAATATTTAGCTTAATAAACTCTTGGCGACACGCAGAGTTATCTTAATCCATCTAATTATAACGACACGCAACCCATTTCAGAGGTTTAAGCGGTGCAATTTCCGGCATTTCAATTAATTATGAAATGAAATATGGTGAAGATAAAAACGTAGGCGCGAAAAGCATACCTTTTTAGTTTTATGTTTATTCAAAGTATCTTGATAGTAAATTACTTTAATTGTAGAGAAATATTTGCGAAATCTAATATTCGTTTCGATAATATAGAAAACGTCAAAATAAAGTGTCCCTTCGTTATGAAAGCTTCAAAGCGAAAATTTCCCATAATAACAGAAATGTCTGTATTTTATGAAGGAAAACTGGAATCGTAACTGCTTGGGCGTCGGCTTTTCCACTCCATCCGGCTCTAATTATAAATATTTCCAGCGTAATCAAGAATTTCCCCATTTCGGGCTTTAATCGTTCGATTGAATGGGGACCATCGAGAGGACGTGTTTTTTTGTACACTTTGCCTCTTTGGCTTTCCCTTCGAAACGAACGATGAAGCTTTTGTCCGCGCCCTTCCTTTAATTTGTCGGTTCAGTGTTGCCAATCTCGTTCGATCCAAATACGCAAATTCAACCAATCTCAATATTTTTTAATAAACAATAGTATTTTTATTTAAACTAAAACATTTTTGTTTAAATAAAGTTGATGCAGTTCGTTTCGAGATTATGACCGTAAATGACCGGCAACCCCTCTAATGCAACGACTATCTGGGGGGTGGCCGGAATACATTTCCCGTTGGCCAGATGGCGGCGTTATCGTTATGACTTAATGGTAGCAAAAAAGAGGCAAGAGCCGAGACTCCAAAGGACGAATATACAGGGAAAATGGGCGCGCATTATGAACTGCGAACGGCCTGGGTGCCGAAAAACGACGCCAACCACACAAAAACCACCCTGGAGACGACGGAATTGCGCACCCGCATAATTTCGGTCCACTTCAAATGAATCATTTTCTTTTACTCCCCCTACAAAAAAAATGAAACTACTTTCTTAAATATAAAAAGCCACCCTAATTTGTAATAATACACTAATTATTTTAAGGGTGAAATTAGTAAGTTAATTTAAGGGTTGTAAGTACAACGGTTGACACGTAACGTTACGAAATTTGGGGGGACAAGCCCCGGGGACAATACCACACCAAAAGGGAGAACCCACACGAACGCCGCGGCCCCAACCGCACTAAATCACCCCTGACCATGCATTATCGACGCAATCTGTGCAATTGCAGTTGCATTAACTCAGTGCGTCGCGACGCCCCGATCGTCCCCCCTCGGCGACTCCTGCCATCGCGCGCGTGCTCCCCCCATAATTATCGACGACCGCAACTGTAAAACGGCACAACATCCACCAGCGTAGCTCCCAGTATCGGAATCGGGCCCCATTAAGATAGGCCCCGACGCCCGCAAACAATACCCCCCGTAACTAAATTAGCGTCGCGACGCCTATCTAGTGGTGGACGCTGCGATGCGAACCTCCACACGCACGCTTTGATCTATTGTTCGACGTGCCATGATAATTTGCAGAATTAATAAGCGTCCATCAGATGGAGGGATGATGATATTGAATGAAAATTAAAAATGCATTATAAAAATCATTATCTCCTACTTATGTCCATTTTCATATGAAATCCAATACTTGGTGGGTGTTGGAATACAAACTACAATTTTGACAATTATGCCCACAAAATGTCAGTTTATTGACCACATCAATGACTTTGATGGGGACCAAATTATCGGAATGAAAAAGGCTGGTCTCTCATTCGGATTTGGAGAAGTCTAAATCTTGACCACATTACGGTTGCTCGAATATAGTCCTTATAGTCCCAAGAAGGTATTCTGCTGGAAACCCTGCCCGGAAAAATAACGCACGTGAAGATCGACTCCTTAGGCGAATGCGTACTAGGGATCGATTTCAAACAACAAGGTCGTTTCCTATGCATTGGACTAGACCTTTGAACAGACGCTTGTCGATAGCAACTGCTTACACAAGAATTTCTTCCTATGGCCTTCATTCATGCGGCCCATTCCTTCGGCTTTCATTAATACCTACCCTTCAAGCAGCCAGACTTGCATGGTGCCAAAAGCGTCAAGGTATTCATCATGAAATGACCTAAACTCCGACCTAAACTGTTTAAGTAAAAAATTTATTGATAAGTTAATACACATTGTGTGAACCCTACTTAAAAAGATGGTAATATGAGATAGAATATGAACTCACAAGACTAAACTAATAAATTTAATGAATTGTGCATTATTTTAAAATGCGTAATGCCATAAAAAATCAGCGGAACTTGAAAGACCCACCTTTATAGACGGAAGGTGATAAAAAAAGAACTAGGCTACTTCTTACGTTCATTCCAGGTACTTTAAACGTGCGTCGTTACATCGATAATGATTTGGAACTGGTAGACAGGTTAATGTAACACCCCACATTGCTGTGGTTACAAGAAGGTTGGAGTAGGTTAGCTTGCAGATTTTGTCCTGGCCTGCACGGTCACCAGATTTGTCGTTGATTGAACATGTCTGCAATATGATGAGTCGACGACTAAGATAAGTATCCAGGCCTCTCGAGAATCTGGATGAACTTCAACACCATCTAAAGGTTGCATGGAACGAGATATGTAGTAGTACATCGACTGCATCATAGGGAGCATGGATAGAAGTGCTAATGCTAATAGATTGGATTGGAATGGAGCTGCCCGTGAGCACGACCCAAAAATTGGCTACACATCTAGCCTTTGCCGTACAAGTTAAAACTGAATCATGATCGCCTGAATACCGAGTATTATAAGAATAATTATCCTGATGTTTGCTAATTAAGTAACTATTTAAGTTATTCTTTATTAGCACCAAACAATTTAAAATGTAGACACAAGGAAAGATTAGAATACCAATATTCAATAAAGTTTGCCATACAATACTCTACGAAACCCATACCTATCAAAATTCACACATATCTTCGCTGTGTACGGAAGACAAGCAAAGCGTGATCGGATTGTCCCAACACAAAATACCGTATGTCATATGAGAATAGAAATAGGTAAAGTAGGCAGCAAGTGCCATCTTCGGCGACACCTCTCTCACTAAGCTGCGAATCAAATAAATGTCAGTATTTCATCTTTTAATCAAGTGAGTAACGTGTTTCTCCCATGTAAGTTTAGCACCAAGGTGAATTCTAAGATATTTAACTAAGCTATTGTTATTAGAAGTTTGTGGTCTTAATGAGAAAATTAGGGACTGTGTTTTATGTTTATTTACACCAAGATGATTTTCAGAAAACCAATTAAAAATATTTTTTTGGGATTCATTAACCAGTTATTCCAGATTATGCAGGTTAACAGATTTCTACATTGTACTAGTATTATCGGCAAAAAGAAAAAATTATGAATATTATGAATAATATACGGGTTTCTGTAGGACTCCATACTTAATAGGCAAACTACCAGATGATTGATTATTATATGTGACATCTTGAACGCGATCTTCCGAAGAGGACTTTATTAAACTCACACTAGAATATAAAAATGAAGCAGACACAGTTTACGCAGAAGAAGATCGTGGGACACATAGTCGAATGCCTTTGTCAGGGCGTAAAATAACACATGAACATAACTTATGATCAAAGCAACGTGACACAAATTCCATAAGTTTACTAACAGCAGCAGAAGTCGCTTTACTCATCTTAAACCTAAATTAGGCACAGTGCAATAAACTGTTTTCGTCAAGGAAACACACAATTTGATTTTTGAGCAGTTTCAAAAACTGAATTGATCTTTATAGTCCTTGTGTGGTTGGATCAACCTCAAATTTCAGTATGAATTCAGCAGGGAATTCGCTGATCGGGTTGTGGAAAGTTAACGCAAATGTATGTCGAACTTGCCAATCAAGACGTTTAAAGTACGTTGATGACTTGGTTGAAAGATGAGAACCGTAAAAAGTGGTCACAGAATAATTTAGATTTGAACAACTTATGAAAAATAGAGACCATCATCGTGCACTAAAAAATCTCCTTGGCTATGTTCGGCTGTGACATAAAATATGCCTACGATCTTAAGCACTTCCAACTGTAACAATCGAATATAAGAAATCAGAAAGACTTGAAATAAATTCTTCAAACATTGGAAGGAGACGGAAATGATGTTGAAAATGAGACGGTAACAGATTTCTGAATGAACAAGAGTCTTAGCAAAAGCAGCAGAAAGCAGATCTCTACATAAAACAACAGATAATAGATACTAATACAAAAGATGTAAAAGATTCATTGACAGTTCATTTGAAAATTTCTGACATTGGTAAAGGTAGATAGAATTTTCTCAATGTACAACCATTATACTTGAATGTAATGACAATGGGTTGCAAAAATTGGGTAATCTGTTTAACAGTAGTCCAGAATGGTTTTCTTGAAATCCATTCACTGTATGCGATACGAAATATTGAGATGCCGGTATTGTTTCTCCAGATTCTACAAGAACATCTACATGTGAAAGACAATGGGTGGATTGAATCAAACAGTAGTAAAGTAGCAAACCAGTAGTAAATGGTAATGCTAAAATAATAAAATAAAAATTCTTAGAGTAAATGCTATTATTGTGAAATAGGTTTCGCTAATTTCAGTAAATATTTTGATATTTCCTGGCTATTTCCTACGACGGGAACATGCTACCAAGAAAACAAGTACTACTCTAATTTCAACTATAGCGAAGCTTGTGAAAGGCTAGCTCTGTTAATCTTACTACGATGCTACAGTATTAAAAATGACCGAAGGCCTAAGAAATGGAAAACACTACCTGCCTAGACGGACAGTGAATGTGACCAGTTGTATCGAATATTACTTAAATAACTACATATAATTCGTGTGATAGGAATGTGGTTCTTCTGTTAGATTTAATAGACGAAACGTTTGTGTAGCTAGCTAACCATTTTATACCCGGGGAAGCCGATAGTAGAGATAATGGGGTATCAAAAATCCAACATATGCAAGTCTACCTGAGAAGTATTTGCGAGTTTCAATTTTATTTTACACCATCACTTTACTTATTATTTTATACATTTATTAAAGAGACATTGTATTCCACAGTATCCAACATTGTCAAAAAAGTTTCCAGGCACACTTGTAATTACAGAAATGGTTGGATAAAATATCCTGCTACTCATGAGTAATTAAACAGAGTGAAAGAGATATTTCATGACCTGGGTCTGACCGAGGGTTATAAAAGCCATATATGGCACAATTCATCTATATATCCAATCATGCTTAATAACGACTACGATTTATGTTTACTGGGTGATAAAGGCTACGCTTTGACACCTTGGATGTTAACTTCATATGCTAATGAACTTCGCGCGTAGATAACCTATACAATAGAAATGAGTAAACGTTAGCAGCGTGAGATATAAATCAACGTGAACTTACACGTTATTGTTCTTTTGAAGTACGTACTATTCTTTAGAACAATGTACTTCCTACTTGTAGTATTTACTTCTCTTGTACTTTTTTATTCAACTCACCCAATGATACAAAAAATCCCATTACAAAACTAAATGTGATAATAGAAACAACAAAACCAAAATACTTATTTGAAATAAAAAGTAGTTTTAAAAACTACCAGGCATGATGAAGGCTAAACCTAGTTTAACTGAAGATAAGTAGCACAGATCTAAAAACATCCAAATCAGAAAAAGATTTATTGGCAAATAAATTGAAGTTATTACAGTATTTGGAGGACAAAATAAATAATAAAGAAATGCTTCATGATTATAAGTTAATTAAACAAATATTTATAAATTATAATACTAACCTACATATCTTCAATTTGCAACCTTGCTTAAATCATCAAGAAGACATGCTATCTCTGACAATCTTTTTGAGCAGACGGTCTTTTTTTAAACAAACCTAACTTAAATTTAATCTTGCTTTCAAAGTTAAAAGATTCTGCTCTCACTTGTTTATTATATTTTTTGTTTTTAAACAACTTTAAGTTTTTAAATAATTTTAATTTAATCTTAGTTTTAAGGATAATTTATATATAACAATTCAACAGTTGTTAACAACTAATTAGAAAGTACAGTGCGTGCGAAAAATTAAGGCCTCTCACTTTAGACATCGATATCTTCGTAATCGGTCAATACAAAACAAAATGCGGCAAAATTTGGTGGTAACACGATGTGTTCTTAATATGGGACATATTTTATTTCATCGATATTCCATATAATTTCGTGGATATTCGCGGATTAGAAGGATTCGATTATTTCGAAAACGACTTACCGGGTTTCAACGCGTTTTTTTCCAAAATAAAACTCAAGTATTTTCAAATTTGAAATGTTTTCGTCAAATAGTTCTTGAGAAGAAAGTCGGAAAGTAGACAAAGTTGCAGGCAGTTTAGAAAGCTGGTCACTTAACTTCACGTCATTTAACTCGCGATAAAAAAACCAAAGACCTGACGATTCCAAAATAAATATATTATACGCAGAAATGTTCACTGATTATAAGAAACGGTTATGACGATATCCGTCTCTTAAATGACCGGCCTTGATTTTTTACATGGATTTTAGTTACCTTTAAGATACTTTATATAATAAATAGATGTTTTTTTTTTATTTTCCCTTCATTTATTTGCTATATCTTTCTATGACCTTTTCTTATACATTTCTATGCATTCTTGAAGATGAAGGTATTGGGTTTTTAAGCATTAACAGTGTATATTATTATGTAGTTAAAAAAGTTGTTCGACATTTAACTACAAACTACTTGATAGTTAGTAATCAAAGTACCATATTCTAAAAATAGTTAGTAGTTATACTTCATTACTTTTTTCAAGTAGTTAGCTCAGCTCTGGCTAATATTAGGTGTAACTGCACTTCAGTCTTTAGCCGTAACATATACATATAAAACTCGTTAATACGCCACGTAGTACACTAAATGTTGTATTAACAAGAATATATTAACAAATTTAATGTATAGAGTTAAAACAATCCTTTAATTAAAGTCCAGTATATATATCTACCTTATCTTTGTTGCAGCTAAAAAGCCTTTTTTTGAATCTAAATTTTTTTTGTGAATCCGGATATCCGGTGGGAACTAATAAAGATAGTTCCACCCATGTTTACACCCTCGTAAACTCGAGTTTTTTTGTGTACTTTTATGCGCCATAAAGCGATTCGATAACTGGCTCTTACGCTCTTTGTCTTTCGTAGCCCAACGCGTTTCGCTCGCGCAACTTGCAAATCCTCCAATAACTTCACATCCAAACCGAGTTTTTTCACCTCTCTTTCCACCCGTCATTTTTTTTAAATGAGCGAGGGTAACATCGAAAGATCGCCAATCAGCCGTTAATCGCATTTTTCCTTTCGCCCTATCTGGTACGAAAAAAATTGAACTTTACAAACGGAAAAGGTTGAAATCGATACGTTTTAACCAACGAGATCAAAGAGTTTTGACAATTAGAAAAACTTTTTTTACGTCGTCGTTGGAATCACTTTCCGAAAAGGAAATTGAAAATACGGTTTAAAAACGACCAAGAACGAATGCCGTATAACGGGATGCATCGTCAAATTGTACTTGTCGTAAAGTTGAGTTTTCCGGGATGCGGTGACACTAATAAAGGGCGGCCAACAGACCTTGGCCGGGGCCTTCGATCAACGAGGAACGTCCCTTGGGGAACGACCCCCTCTTCGAATTTTCAATTTTATTTTACTGCAGCCGCTACGCTCAGTTTGTCTTTACAGCGTACCTGCTGCTATCGCATCGTTATGTGCTGGATCTAAGACCCTCCTAATCTTTAGTGCAACGTAAAAACCAAAAAATAAAATGAAATGTACAAAAAGAAGAAATCAGGAAGCATCTGGTTTAGTTTAAGATTTTTGTAGACATTCTTTTATTAAATTGAAAATAAAATTCGTACTTGACTAAAACTGGCTAAATTTATTTTTATCACTGCTGTGTTGCCTTGGTAGTTATTTGTTAAATAACGAAGATTGCATCTCGAGTTGATCTGTTTTTTTCTGGATCTCTGTTGTTTTTCGTACATCCCAGTTGCTGTTATTTTGTCCAATATCCTTATAGATATGAATTTTTAGATAAAACTCAAGAAGCTAATCGTCTGAATATGGTTCAGATTGTCTTTTCACCCTTCTTAAAGATTGGCATCAGTTTGTCGCACATCCATTAAGATGATATCATTTTAGTTTTCATAATCATGTTATTTAGAGTATGTATGTCATCTACCAATACATGTCCACCATATTTATTATAATTAACTTGTATATGATGTCTTTATCAAAGCTTGAGACCGACTATAAAGTCGTCGAACTATTTAGTTCACCCGTCGATTCTCATAGCTAGAGTTAGGCTGATTAATTATAGTTCTTAATATTAACATTATAATGATAGGGTTCGGTATTTAAAGTGAGACGTCCTTATAACTTAGTCACAATTCCTTAATAATGTTAAGAAAAAAAGTTTGAGAGGAAACTTTCATTATATGATATGTCCCCGGATCGATTTACAAAGAAGAAACAAATTTTATTACTGATTTTTCGAACTTATCTTAGCATAAATTATGTGCACCAATTTCCACAAATTTGTAATCCGAAAAAAAGGAATATTTTTCAAATTATAGCAGAAAATAAGACAATAAAACAGCATAGAAAATAAAGAAATTGCAATTTTAGTCGTTGAATCGAGCTCTTTTTCAACAAATTATGCTCTATTTCAGCCTTTTTCACAGGCACCTTTATTGTAGTATTCTATCTTCCCCTGTAATGCCTTTCCTTTTGTTTGATGTCCCGATGGAATCTCTTGCCCAACTCTTCACTAACAGCACCCAGGTTCTCAGAAAAGTAATTGAATGAAAATGCAGAGAAAGTACCTTCAAACTCATGGAACAGCTTAAAATTTAATAATTCTGCAGCATGGTCAGCAGCGCGCAAATTCTTTTCTTTAAATCTTAAACCAAGTAATTCTGAAGCTTCTTTGGTTAGATGTAAGTCATGAATCAAATCATTCAGTTCAGATTGTGTAAATGGTTGTGCTGCACAATTGCCAGGTTAGTACTCCTCTTCATTATATTTGGCTTCTTCACTAGACTCAGTTTCTGAGCTATCTACTTTAGACAAAAATTTTGGTTGCTTAGGCACTGGTACGTGTAGACTATGAGGAAGAGAACGTAAAGCCGATGGAATGTCTGGATAGATGATTTTCTTTTTATTCTTTACAGTGTAATCGCTAGTACTCCTTGAACAAAAATATCAATCATCATTGTGATTTCCAAATCTAAAACACGTTGTTCGCCCTTAGATCACCGTCTGAGTCCTGCAACAGAAGTATAACACACATAGTGGAGGGAACACGTTTTGTCTTGACGTCTTAATTTTATACCGAAATATACAAAATACACTTGCCACACGGATGTTGTAATACGTCTTTTTTGCCTTTTCACCATTAGCTCACTACAAATATAACAAAAAGAATCAGCAGACAGTTTACAGCCTCATGATGTTATTTCAAACACTGTACTTACTTTCTCTGTATGCTGGGTGAGGCAAAATTGAGACGACCTTATAACTGATACACTAACAATTTTATAGAAAAAAGTTTTAGGTAAAAGCTTCATCATATAAAGGGAGAAAATATTTTGTATAGTTTTCATTACATTTTCGCTATTTAGATTTTTACGATAATAATTTTCGCTATTATTATCGCAATTAATATCAAGTAGGCTGATAACATTAAGTAGGCCATAAAAGGTCGCAATTGTTTTAGTATCCATATCTGTCAAAATCTTGTTGAATATTGCAAAAAGGAAAATAGTAAAATAAAGAATAGTAAAATAAAGTCAAATAAAATATATTTACAGCCTACTTGATGATAATTGCAGTATTCCCTGATTGCACTTTACATTATCTCTGTAATAAGTTGTTTATTTTGTCACAATGATGAAAAACAGATATGTATCTATTAGATATGTATCTAAAAACTTACTCAATAATCGAGAGACATAAATGATGTTTCTAAAATGCAATAAAAACTATACAGAATATTTTTCTCCTTTATATTAAGAAAATTATATAGGAAACTTTTGAGAATAAAATAGTTTATGAGATAAGGTTGTCTTTTAATTTAAGTACCTCACCCGGTATAGCAAATATATGACGTAGCAAAGATATTTATATGTCATTAAATAAGTTATGCGTAGTGAAACGAAATCGACAAATATTATTTAAACTTTGTACAATAAATGAGTGTTGACACAATGTGATTGTTACGTACTAGAGCACACTTGGTGGTTGAATTACTCCATCAACTGTGTTACCGAAATGTACTACTGGACTCTAAAATCTTTATCACATCTTTGAAATTATCTTTTTTTGAAAGTTAGTACTGTGATGTGATGACAGTCTCACTAGATGAGATTAAAAGTTATGCCTAGATACTCTAATCATTATAATAACGTCCAAATGACACTGAAACCAAGACATCATTCTCTTGAGATGATCAAAACTGATCCAGTTATAAACCACCTGATTCTTTTCTTTTGGTGTAATGGAAGCTATCTTATACAAACCTACTCATGCTTTTTTTATAATTACCTGAATATTAGAATACACCTGACGGTTGAATTAGTCAATCAACTGTGTGACCGAAATACCTTCGAACATACCGTTGAACTCTAGAAGCTTTATCACCAAAGCGCGAGTTTAGCTTAACGAATTCAAAATTCTTACTCTGACTTCGATGTTTAGAGGCATCTGAGGCCATCTCTTGTTGTTCCATAAGTAGTTTCTTCTGATGAAAGAAGTGTAAACTAAAATCGCCGCGCTCTGTTTATCACATGGTCCATCATCTTCTTAACTTGTTGCGTTGCATCGCTTTGATAGAAAGCGACTTCAACATCTCCATAGGTAGCTAGCTATTAAAGCCGATGTTTCTTTATATTCTAGTTATTATTTAAATTATTCACGCAGCTAGAATATATCAATTATATAAGAACTTACACACCGAAGTCAAAAAAAAAACAGAACAAATCTTAAACTTAAAAAAACAGAACAAATCTTAAGCTTAGAAGGTTATTGCAAATTTTCCACAACTAATAAAGAAGAGTGTTCGAAAACGTGATACAAGCAAATGCAACGAGTTCGATCTCCTATTTGTCGGTTTAGCACCGTCACATCAAAGAAATGATACGATACGGAATTGAATTGTGTTTGGACGGGTTTCGTTGCACACGTACTCAATACTTTTGGTTAGTATCACATACCCGTTGCACATTTAATTAGGATACGCAGTAACGATACGGGATAATATATTTTCGATTGATATATTGATAAGAGGCTATTATCCAGATAGATGACATCCTAATATCTATTAACCTAATAAACATTGATATTGACACTGCGTTGCATCGTTGCATACAATGATACGTTGGTGATTTAATACGCTTAGACGGAACAAATATATACAGTGTTACTTTCAGTAGTGAATAAAATGTGTGGTAATTTAGATTCGATTTTTCATCCTCTTAACAAAAGCTTATATTTGTTTAGTGTTCGCATACTTCAAATTTGATATTGTTTTGCTATGATTCGATTTTTTTTTAATCTCTAGAATATTTTTTCATTACATTTAATTTCTAGATTTCTTCTAGATAATTTCTAGATTTTCTTTTAATGAAATACAACAAACTTTATTAATTCTATATACTGTATATCTACGAAGTTAAAAATTTAAATCGACAGCTTCTTCATCTTTTAAACAATGATCACCATAATTCCATGTCAGTTTTTCATTTTGCATCTACGTTCTTTATAATTCATTTTCTCTGTTCAATAGAAACAATTATTACAATAAGTAATATGTATAACCCAAGATACCGCACACAAGTACAATAACCAAAAATTAACATTTTTTAATGGTATTATAGTATACAATTTTCACCTTAAACTTATTAAGTCTTGCTTCAATTTCTACATAGTAATTTTTCTTCATTTATAAATGATTTAAAATAAACCAGTAACATAATATTATAGCACTGATTAATAACGTGGTAGTATCAACAGCAGAATAGTTCCCTATTCCTATTATTTTATACACAAAATGCATTCGGCTCTTTGTGTCGTAACGATTTATTTAAGCTGCTGTTAAATTTTCAACAGATTCTCGTTCGTAGTTAGAATAAATAAACATCTCTCCATGAATTTTTTAGTATTCAATTTCATCCTTTTCGCATTTATTATCATTTGTACACAATGCAATTGGGGTGCAACTGGTAAAATTAACTCACAATCTCAACCATCTAATACGACACTCCATAAAATAAAAGACAATCGACATGAACCAAATGTACAAAGTACACTTTCACATCACTGCAATAAGGTAATTTTACTTGAAAAAAGAAATGCTGCGCTCCACAAATCTATAAAACGTCCAAATGTGTCATCAAAAACGTGATGTTTATAAAAAGAAGTATCTGATATTAATCCAAGATTTTAAAAGTTGTTATAAAATTTATTCCTGCAGGCATCGAGAGAAACCTTTTAACAATTCCAGTTTCTTAATTTCCCAAAATATAGAGTTATAACCTTTTCTTTTTCTCAGTAATACTTTTCTTTTGGAAAGACAGTCATAAATTTATCTTATAAAAGAAATGTATCTTATAAATCTTTTTATTTCAAATATAAACAGACTTTTACTGCTTTGTGGATCAGATTTTCTTTTAATGAAACACGACAAACTTTATTAATTGTATCCACTGTATATAATATGAAGATAAAAATTTAAATCGACAGCGTCTTCGTCAACTTTTAACCAGTGATCACCATCATTTCATTGACTGCACTTGTCAGTTTTTCATTTTATACCTACGTTCTTTACGATTCATTTTCTTTGTTAAATAAAAACAGTTAAACAATAAAAAATAATTTAACACAATATACCACACGCAACTACAATAGCAAACAATATATATTTTGTAATGGTATTCTAGCCTGCAATTTTTGAACAAACACTCATATAAAATTCTTGTAAACCAATATGCGCAATATTTAGAGTATTTTTATTCGTAGTTTAATCATATAAAATTGATCGGATAATTTAGACCGTAATGTGCGCAATTTATATTTTTTTACAGCTTTAAAAAAATCAGAATTGGGCCCGAAAAAAATTAAAATAAGTGGTCTCAAAAAAAACTTGTTGCGGATGCTGGGATTGAATTGGGAAGAAAAAGCTCAATAATAATAATATATATTTATTAACCCATATATCCCAAAAAATATATAAGAAAGATACAAAGAAACAAAAAATTAACATTAATGATAGAAAAAAAATAATAAAAGAAATTGTAATTCATGAAATTAAAGAGTTAAAAAGAGCCAAGTCAATTAACGAAATCGCAAACTGTTTTTCATTGGCCCTCGAATATTATAAATGAAATTAAACATAAAAAAAAACCCTGATGATGATGAAGTGATGATGATTGCCCGCCTCCATCTGCTGTCTCATTAGTTTAATTTTCAGTTTTTTACCAAAGCCACGTACATTTTCCGGCTTGATACAAGGTGGGATATTGTTATAAATGTACAAGTAGGAGAATTCTCGCTTGAATACTTCAAGCCGGTGCTTCGGTATTGTTAATATATAACGGTGCCTAACATTAATATTATGAATATCTGCACGATAGCTAATTTTGTTGTATAAATACGGAGGAGTTTTGTATGTAACAATTTTGTGATACAGACAAGCGGAGTGTAATATTCTACGTCGTGACATATACGACGTAGATGAATAATAAAAGATTAAAAAATTAATTAATAATTTTAACTTTATCCAGTTAAAACCATTAGCAATTTTGTATGGCTGCTCTTTTGGAAGCATTTCAAGTCCTCTACAAGCAGTATCAAGACTTCTGGAAGCATGCCAACTCTTCCAAGGACAATATCAAGTCTTTTGGAAACATTTCAAGTCCTCTAAGAGCATGTCAGAGTATCAAGTCTTCCAGGAGCATTAGTAAGTCTTCTGAAAGCAGTTCAATCTTTTTGAAAGCATTTCATGTCTTCTGCGGGTAATATTAAGTTTTCTAAAAATGGCATCATGTCCTATGGAAGGATTTCAAGCATTCTGGACGCAGTATCAAGTCTCCTAGAAATATTTCAAGTGTTGTGGAAGCATTTCAAGTGTTCTGAAAGTATCTCAAGTGTTCTGAAAGTATCTCAAGTCTTTTGAAAGCGATATCAAATCATGTAGAATCAGTATCATCACTTCTGGAAAGAGATCAAGTCTTCTAGAATCAGTATCGAGTCTAGTGGAAGCACTTGTGTTCTTCTAGAAGAAGTATCAAGCCTTCTAAGGGCAATGTCAAGCCTTCTGAAAGCAGTTCAAGTCTGCTGAAAGCATTTCAAGTCTTTTGGAAGCAATATCAAGTCTTTTGGAAGCAATATCAAGTCTTGTAGGAACATCTCAAGTATTCTGGAAGCATCTCAAGTCTTTTGGAACCAGTATTAAATCACCTAGAAGCAGTATCAACTCCTCTGGAATGAGATCAATCTTATAGAATCAGTATCAAGTGCCGAGGAAACATTTCAGCTCTACACCAAGGATTGGGTTTTAATGAAATTATAGACTGCACCACAATGTCTTTTTAGTATCTTTTTATTTCTCTCAACATTTTATACAGCATGTAGCATACGCACCGGATACGTGCTTATGTACTTGGAGCACCTATACAAAATTTTTAATGGGAATAGAGTACCCATACATAAAAATGTGGCCAGAAGCAGTATTAATGCATCTACAAGACTTGATCTGCTTCTAAATGACTTGATATAGCTTGTAGATGGCTTGATGCAGCTTCTAGATGACTTGATAATAATAATAATTATAATGTTTATTAACCCACTCAAACTTACAGTGTAACGTAAAAGAAACTTAACTTAAATTGACATGTTGTAGGTTAGTAACCGTCTGCTGTTTTTTATTGGCCTTCTCTATTACGCAACTATGGTATTACTTAATTAAATATATCAAATATGTATACATGCTAGCAAGAAAATTAAAAAAGAAAGAAAGTCTAAGACAGAAAGAATAGTAAAGAAAGAACAAGAAAAATGAAAACTTAGTGGTAATAACAAATAAAATACACAAGTTTGTTTTATCTCCACTATATCTTGCAAGCAACTCAAACCTGACTTTTGCCCTAAAAACCCGCCCATTTACTAATAATTCTGAAACCATAAAATCGTTAAATACTTTAAGTATGCAATAAGAAAATGCATTTTAGAAACTTTCCAGTCCTTCCTGAATTATTGTTAATGTGTACCTATGCCTAATATTAATGTTGTGGACGTTTGTTTAGTAAGCACTCTAAACTCTTAGAAGTCTCACTTTCTGCATATTATCAATACAGGTCAGTAAAATACATCCCCGTAATTAAAAAACGAAAGAGCTAGACCGTCGCATAAATGTAATCTGAGTCATTGATCCAATAAGTCTCTAGTATTATAAAGCAGCTATCGATGCTGAAACCGAAATTCCTTGAACACTCAGCAGTTTGCAAAATATTTAAATTAACTCGCAGACTCAGCTGCATTGATTGGGTTACCTACGCAACACACTCCGACACAATTGATTGTCAAATAGTGGTTGTCGGCAACATCAACTAATGCTTGTAAATCAGCATTTATATTATTTTCAGCCACAACAACATTAGTAGTACGAAATGTGTAGTAGAGTTGGACGTCATCAGCATACATATGCGGAGTATAGTGCTTCAAACCAACTATAGCTGGGTATATATTGAAAAAAAGATTGACCCGATATGACATCAGTGAGCTGGTAAAGATAACTCACCATTACACGCAACTTGCTGTGAACGGTTATACAAGCAGATTTAGACTTAAGTATTCCGACAAGCAATGAATAATGCAGCGTATCAAAAGACTTAGAGAAATCAAGTAAGACCATAGCTGTCGCTAATCAGTCAACAGTTCAGCATGACTTATTACTGCTTCCAAATGACTTGCAATGCTTCTAAACAACTTGATACTGCTTTTAGAAGACGTCATATTGCACCAAAAGACTTGAACTACATTCGGAAGACTTTAAATATTTCCAGAAGACTTGAACTGCTTCCAGAAGACTTAATACTGCTGGTAGAAAACTATATAGCTTCTAGAAGACTTAATATTGCTTCTAAAGTACTTGAAATTTTTCCAGAAATATTACAATTCTTCAGAATGCATAATACTGCTTCCAGAAGACTTGAAATACTTCCAAAATATTTAATACTACTACTACAAGGCTTGAAATGCTTCCAACAGACTTGATATTGTTTCTAGAAGACTTGATACTGATCGTAAAACTGCTGGCAGAAAATGTTTTCATCGCAAGAAACAAGATAATATTGATATTAAATATTAAATACTATTGGACAAAATTCAAACTCTTGACATAAGTAGTCTACAAATTGTTAATTAAACTGTAAACACTGCTACCCGAAGACATTTTTATTGCAAAAGGCAAGAAACTATTAATAACATTTGATTTTGCTTGCAAAATAAAAGTATCAAATACTGTTGGTAAAATCCAAAATCTTCATGTCAGATGTTTAAAATTGCCAATTAAAGACTGCGTACTATTTGTGGAAATATAAGCACCGCTGGCAGAAGACATTTCCATTGAAACTAAAGCATTCGTCGTTTGAGCTATTTCCCGATTCTGTTTTTTCAGCACCCAGCACCTATATGTATTTTCAAAAATCGGTGCCAATGATATGTAATACATGAAATATATGTATAATATTCGATATAAGTCTGACTTCTTTTTTTAGAAACTAAATTACCTTCTGTTTATTTTCTATATTTATGTGACCTCGTTCACTGTTGTTAGCAGCATATACTCTAATTTTATCAATTTAGGGATACCAAGACTCAATTTTGACAAATTCGTCATTGGTGTACGAGAATGAAGGTAAAATACACTATACTTATATTTTCTTCTGAGTCGGATACCGGAAAGAAGTAGTACAGGATGTCGGATACTTACAATGAATCCGGATACTTTTTTAAAAAGTACGTATACTTTGTCCATAAAAGTATCCGCATATAGGTATCAGAATAGCACAAAAAAAAATAGTGGCTCTTAACTGACTTATAGTGGCACTTATCTATTCTCTTATGCTCATCCCAAGTGGGCTCTTGCTGGGGAAATTTTGTGTACACTTGTTAGTCTCACACTTGTAAATAACTCATTTATTTGCTAGGAATTTTTTCTAAAAAGAAAATTTTGAAAAAATATCTAAATATTGTGTATAAATTTTAGTCGAAGAGAAAAACGAGAGAACCTTTGAGAGGCGCCAATCCTCCGATTCTACCGGTTTTTTTTCAAAATATCGTACGATTTCATTGTATAATTAAAAACTATCCTAACACTGAAAAATGTATCAGGATACCGGATACTTTCAGATTTAGACATGGATATAGGATACCGGATACAAAATTCAAAAAGTATCCAGATGCTGTATTCGGATACAGAAGCCTGGATAGAACCAAAAAATTCGAATCCAATGATATTTCGCAATCAAATATGGGTGGGTTACATATGACGCGTCCTATTTTATTACACATTTTTTTAAAGGCATTTATATTCATCATATCGGTTATATCTCATTTTAAAGATGAAATTTCAAATTTTTATTTCACATATAAATCGTTTTTTTTTAACTTCATAAAAAAATAGTAAATTTTTATTGTTTACTTTTTATACTTTTTTTCCATGTTTTTTGCCAAAAACTTTTATATTTAACTTTTTTATACCAACACGTTTCATTTCGGTATCATTGAATGTACAAATCGATTCTACGCTTTTATAAATGCCTCGGAAACGATTTTTTAGTCTGCTATAAAACGATGTCAACCTAACTTTTTTCTGTGGAATATATGCAAACACATTTTTTTAAATAATAATCATTTGCCATTATAAAAAACGTCACTGTAATGAATTTTTAAGTGTAAAAGATTTTCTGTGGTTCAAATAAAAATCCTATCTTGTTACTCCCATAAACACGGCAGATAAATTTTTCTAATTTAGCCGATTTGAATTTTTCTTTCTTTACTAAGAAAATTTAATATATTAAATTCCTAACTAGGCCCTTTTGCTGCTGCTACTAGTCGCTTTATACCTCCACCGTCTTTCGGGAAATTTATATTTCATCGTAAAACTATTCCGTATTATCAAATTTATAGCGGGCAATATACGGTAGGGGTCCTTTCGTTTCCTTTTCTATTCTCTAACCCTCTTCTTCACTCACGTTCTCTCTACCATTTTCCCAAAGATCCTCGAACGGGCTGCAAAGAAACACTCGAGTCCTTAGTAGTTACCCATAATACGTGTACGGCTCTACATCGTAGCACGATCGCAAAAGATCGAAACACAATATATCTCGATGGCACTAGACACACCACGGTCGTAGGCGTCTTCGTCGTTGTCGTCTATGGTCGAATGGGTCCAATATTCGCGCGGATGAGAAAAGACAAAAGGGACGAGGAATAATAATAAGCGCGTTACACCCGGAGTCAAAGTAAGTCCCATATCATCCATTACGCGAGATCCTCATCCTCGATGCTACTGGTAAAGTCAATAATAACATTAGCGAGCTTAAACTTTAACTTTGCAAGGTTTCAAAACGCGGAGGAAAAGAGAAAAGTAAACAGAGTAAGAAAGAGAAGAGATTGTTGAAAATTTAGCTAACGCGATGGAGAGAGATGGAAAGAAAACGGGGGAGCAAGATGGCAACGAAGAGGAGTTTCCGTTCCTTCGAGCAACCGAGAAGAGTTTTTGTTGCCGCGGAAACTTAATGACTTTTATATATCATCCTCGTTTAAGCTTGACGTATCGTTGGGTCGTATGATAGGGAGTGAAGTTGTAGCCACCCTTCCTGTTTATTATTCGCGCTTCGAAGTAATACTTTGCGAACACCCTAAAAAATTTAAATTTATACAAAAGAGTTTAAAAAATCTTAATTGTGTCCGAGGGGTGTCTAATATCCATATCTGTTTAGTAATGAAATTCCTTCCGGCTTTGGAATTTGTCGAGACGGAAACGCGGAATTCCGTTAAACGGTTAATAACCGAGCGGGGTAGAAATGGGGGACCATCATCAAAAAGAGGAGGGGATCGGTTTGCGACGCGTTCCGGATCGAGATTATGAACAATCGTTTCCGTCGGACGTACTGCAATTAAAGAATTAACTATTGAAAACGGTCGATGGGGTTTTGACGCTTTCCACGAATTCCCCACATTCAAATTTAATTCTCCGAGTTAATCATCGCGTTGTTATAAATCAAAGGACCCGTCGCGTTCGACTCGACAATAAATCGAAAATCACGGACCTTTTCAAACATTCACCAGCTAATATTATTAAATTGTGCATTAGTACCGTTCGGAATTTGATTTTTATATTACGCATGAAATAATCTAATGTTATAGTCGTAAATTCGTAATTTGAAAAATTTTTATTTGCAAAACGACTAAAGCTAGAACCAACACTAACACGGTTTCGAATTTAGCCGGGCTTTTATTTTATTGTTGGCTGTTCTAAAAAACATATTTCCTTTTGATTCTTTTTGATTTAAAATTCCGAAATATTAATACATATATCTGTGGACAATACTTTTATGGACTGGAGGGCGATCAAAAAAATTAATTCATTCTGAGTCGGTCTTACTGGTATATTTTACGGAATTAGCTGCAAAATATAAGCCGTCCACATTATAGACACATTACTCTATGCTTAGGAGTGCACTTAATATAATTCAAGAAGTCAATATAGAAAATTATGCAAAATTGTATTCACTTTTAAAAAGGAGGAATGAAGGATTTCATCCGAAGAACGTTACATTTAACGTTTTTAGCTGTGATCAACCTTACCGTAGGGGTGGAGGGGTATTACTCGCTGTTAATTCCAGAGTTGCTACTTCGAATGTCATGTTTGCTTCATGTCCTGTTGAATCAATTGAATTGATAGGTGTATGGATTGAATTTAAAAGGACGAAATCGGCTTTTAACATTATTGTCTGCTATTTCCCTCGTGCTACACCTGGAAGAATGTATAGTCACACTTTCCATTACATTGAATCAATGTTGAATATGTCTTTGGATACTATGTCATGGGTGGTTTTAATATTCCGTCACTAGGCGCTGGGAATGATGAACGTGCCGCCACTCTTTTTACTTTTCCTAGTTATAATGACATTCTGCAATCAAATAATGTAACGAGTATCATTAATAGAACTCTCGATTTAGTACTTGTCCCTCAAATTTAAGTCTTCAAATTACATACGCAGACTTTACGTTGGTGCGAGTAAATAGTTACCATCTAGCATTACTACTTACTATTACAGTAGCGGTGCCTGCACATTTGATGGTTCGAAATGGATACCATGGTAACCAATACTGCTTCAAGAGAGCTTATCTACCTCATTTGTAGGATTCACTGCTGCACATCGACTCGACTCATTTGTTTACGTTGTCGTCGGTTGAACAGTCCTGTGATGTTTTTATGTTACAACGTTCTTGACTCTCACATACCTAATTCTAAGAATAAGCATATAATGTCGAAATATCCTATATGGTATTCACCTGACCTAATAGGAATTAAAAAAGCATCACCAAAAATTTTAGAATATAAATTAATTACTTATATAATTAATATATACATAATAATTAATTATGTAATAGTATAAATAATATATAAAATAATATATAATAATTAATTATATATAGCGTTTTGTTAACATGAGCAGACAACAAGCAGGCTACAATATAAGGTCTCCAGGTTCTCTCAGGTAGGCCGGTGAAAGTGTATCCGATTTGCCGACGGTGGTTAACTTATTTGCCGATCATTTCGAGACAATGTATTATCCTGTATCTGGTAAACCTTCTGATAATGATGTTTATGATACTAACTCTCACCTTTAGTCACCTTTAGTATCTCCGAAGTCAGTCATGACGAAATTCAAGACAAAGGCTACAACTGGCCCAGATGAGATTCCTGCATTTTTGGTTAAGGAATATGCCCCTGCACTCTTAAATCCGCTTTTACATATTTTCAATTTAATAATAAAAACACTCTGAATTTTCAAAGATATAGAAATGTAACAGGATATGCCCAGTTTACAAGAAGGGAGATAAGTGCTGTGTGATGAATTATCGGCCAAGAGCCGTCATCAGTAACTTTGCAAATATATTTGAACAGATTAAAGCATTCAAGATTGAATTTTACACTAAAGTAAGAATTTTAGAATGTCAGCATGGTTCCAAAAGGTGAATGTACCACTAACCTATAAACGTTAATATGTAGCTAACGCACTGGACAGTCGTGGACAGGTTGATGTAATCTACACTATTTTCTTGCGGTCATTTGACTGTTTGGATCATTCGTTGTAGACGATAAAACCGGAGAAACTTGGTTGTGACTGTAATCTTACACACTTCCTTATATCTTATGTGTCTAACCGTAGACACTGCGTTGAAGTGGGTGGTGTTAAATCAAGGTATATAAACGTATCTAGTGGTGTACCTCAGGGTTCCATTCTGGGTTTTCTACTGTTTAATGTCTTTATAAACGATTTGCCTGCATGCTTCACTACAGATGCACTTCTTTACGCAGATGATCTTACACTATTTACCACAGCTTGTACTGGCGAGACTGTTTATCGCTTCAATTGGACCTGGATAGGGTTTCGTTGCGATGTACTAATAATAGAATACTTCTAAATATATCCAAGTGCCATGTGATGATACTTTGAGCATAGGGTCATCTATCGCGCATTTCTACTATGAAGCACCTTGAGATATGGTCATTACATATCCTTGGATATTGCGTCATTACAATCTCCTTAACCTGGAAGATAAGAAGAAAAATATGTCTACAAAGTTTATGCGCGATGTGATGCCGGATACTACATCCGACATGAATGCGTCGGATATTCAGTCCCAGTTTTTACGCCAAAACATGCTAATACTAACGTAGGTTTAAATTCCCTCATTAATAAATTAATACGAGCGGCTAATTCGAACCTGTATTGTTGTTTGAAATGTAATTTTCTGTTTTATGTTACATGGCTTTTAATTTAGAATTACTTTGATTATTTTTTTGTGCATGTACTTCACACTCAAAACTTTAAATTTAATTTATATTATCCCATTTTTTTGGGAAAACCAATTTATTTCGGTTGGGATAACAAAATTATTGTTATTATATTTATGAAATATTACAAATGCCATATTTTAAATGTTAGAAATTATTTAAATCCTTTTTTAAATTAACAAATTCAACAGTAATCGTGGAAAAACTAGTATTACACCAGTATTATATTCGCATATAATCAGCTATTATTCACTAAAGTTAATTATGCCATGAACGTACCGAATGGCATAAACTTAACCTTCGTGAATAATAGCCCTCATTATAAGCTCATATAACAATATATTATTCTTCAACCTTTCCTAGCGATAGTCCTTTGTATAATTGTCGTTTAATAGCTGTCTTATATTTTATTTCATTAGTTAACCTAGTCCATCTTTTGTCCCCTAAATTTGATTATTTTTAAGCTCATTATCGTAGTCCAATCAGTCATTTTTATTTCAACATGAATATCTTGTGAAGTTCAGTTATAAGAAATGTTATTGTTTGAGCATTATGGTCAGAAACAGCTTCTACTTCACTGTTATAAGTTTTAATTTGACGTAAATGTTATCTAGATTTAAGTGTGCTGCTCCGTTCCATAATCTTGTTACTGCAGTGATAGTAGATTTAAAGTCATCGGAATTAATTTCTATTTGATGGATAACAAAGATAATTTTACAAGCATATCTTCTATTGTATTGAAAAATACAACTATTAATTTGTCCTTATCTACTTGTATAGCGCTGCACTCCATTGTAAATTCTATATTTATTTGTGTAATTGACAAACTCCGGTTTGACTCCCATGACTATCATCCCATTATTATATATTCATGGGATCTTAACTACTGTTCTGTTAAGGCTATTATCTCTACAGAATGATTTATATATATTACGAAAATAAGCAAATCGTTAATATTATTACCAACACTGTATGTTCTGATTGGAGATGACATGAAAATCCTGCATTGATACTGATTCCGACCGATTCAACTCTTTAAGCTAACGATCCGGCTTCGGCAGACTCAGCTGAAAAACTGGTAAGATCAAAACACAATTATTACATTGTAAATAAAATTTATGTATTATATAAATGATAATTTCCAACTAACAGTTCTTCTATGGCTTGAAGAAATGATGAACATGCTTTATCTAATAATGAACAAGCAGCACCAATGATATCATTATAGCATTGCCATGAAGTTCATTGCCACTGTCACTGTCGTTGCTGCTCGAACTGTTCCTGCTCAAAAATTCAGTAATTAACCTATCTTATTTGGTGTCATGGTCAAATCATTCTGAATAGTTTTTAGTTTATAACATACTAATGAAGAGTGATTAAAACATTTAACAATTTTTCTGCCACAAGCTACCATATCTGATATAGCTCTCTAACAACTTTCGCTATCAATTTTGGCATCTTTGGCGCCCTTAATCATATTAGTCCTATTATCACGTAACATTATTGTAATTTGATTTAATCGTATGTCCCATAATTGAGTTATATACAAAATTTTATTTGCGACAGGCGTTCCAGTATGATTTCCTGGAAAGCTCTTATAACTCAAATGGAAAGCTCTATAGCATATGATATTTTATATGATATGTGATATTTTAGACATTTATTTTGCAATTTGAGTCCATAATATGTCATAAATATCAGATATTACATTTTTCATATAGTTCCGAGAAGGAAGTTTATAGTGTGGAACAATAGTAGACAATGCTACTATTGCTAATGCTTTCAGCTATTTGGTAGATGATCTCTCGATGATCGTTTATATCCCAAGGTTTATTTTTCGTTAGGTATTGTTGTAAAGTTGGTTGTTACATATTAGTTTTTAGTTTTACCTCTTCCGTTAACGTATTCTCAAGTTTCTTAGCTTGTTTTATTTTCTTGATATTTGTTATATTCTCTTATCTTCATGGTATTTTTCTTAATGAATTAGTAACGGACCAGTAGAAGCTGGTTTTCCTAAGCGATCCATGCTATCACTAGTTTTGATGAATTATTGTTGTTATATTTTATTATATTTCTTAGCAAATCGATTTTAAAAAACGATTTATTCTTGCCACCCAAGGTCACAATGAAAATTTTACTTCTTCTGGTATTTTGGCCTTTTGAATTGAAGTTTTTGGCATTTTGCGTTATTCACACTAACAATAAGATTGTAGACTACAATCATCTTCTTGGTTTATGTATACCAGTAATAAAGGATTAATTATTCTCCAGTATAACTTTAATTTGGTCACAATGGATAGTAGAAATTTTCTTTTGAATAGGTTGTTTCAATCTTATAAAATGTTGTTTAATCATATAGACTTCAATCAATTTGACTTTTCCAGTTGCAGTTCGATTCTTTTTTGTATCACCAAGCATTAAGCTGATGTATTTTTCTGCATTGTATAAAAACAATTCATGTTTGACGAGCTCTAATTCTAATTTTAAACTAAGATTGTCTACACTCAGTTTATAAATTTAAATGATTCAATTATTTCATTTTTCATATTGTAAATAAATAATAAATAATTTCTTGATTTTACTCAGAAACAACAAATCTCTTTGTGACACACAAATTTGAAATTAAGTCATGAGAATAATTTACACAGATTCAAGATTTGATGGACTCATCTTCTTTTATAGTGGTGAACTTTTCATTATTAATTTATACACGATATCGTCATTGAACGAGAGGATATTTTTGGGAGAAATATGGGAAAAAGGAAGATAATGTTTGATAGGAAACGTAATGATATATGGAGTGGAGATATGAGGATGAAAAGAGGAAGGGCACTTAGAGGATGTGTAGATCAAGTACTGGAGATGGGTGTGGGTGTGGGCGTAGGCTGGGGAAACTCCAGGATATGTAATCAGGGAAGAAATAAAGGTAGAATGATAAATATGAGGAATCTTCCTATAAGTTGAGAGTGAAGTCGGGTAGACAAGTGGTGCGTTTTGAGGAGAGGCTGGACGTAGAAGGCATTGTAAGGTTTTGGGGGAGTGCTATACAAGAGTAGGGTAGTCAACAGAAGAAGTAGACAGAAAAAGAAAGGAGAGGATTCAAACGTGGAAAAAACTGGAGACATTTCGAAAAAGAGAAAGCAGGAACAATCTGAAATATGGCGAAGTTGTGGTGGAAGAATTGCCAAAGTACCTAATGACGGAAGGAGAGGAAGAGGTTGGTAGCCAGGTACGGATATGGGAATATGGAAATAGTAGACAAATATTAATTGAGGATGAGGAAAGGGAGTGCAGATTGTGTGGGGAGGGTTGGAAGATTGGATGCGGGTATTGGGCGAAAGGGCGGAAGGCAGGAAATAGATTAAGGAAGTGGCGGAAATAAGGAGTTGAAAGAAGGTGAAAGAGAATAGTCGATTAATCAGATAGTTGGTGTGAACCATAGTTATTTATTTACTTTGCCAAGTGGGTACAGTACCAGATCTAACCCAATACTATACCATAAACAACCAAATATATACAGATATAACTTATAGTTCAAAATAGTAATAAAAATTAATAACAATAATAGAAAAAGAAAGAAAAAAATAACTTATTGTAGATGATACAAGTAACACACCAATAGCAACAAAAAGCAGTCGACGGACATAAGGAATGCTGAAACAAATCAATATTGAGACTCTGAGACTATTGAGAATATTGTTACTCCTAAAACTAATTTAGGACTAAGCAAAATAATAAATAGAATGTCAAAGTGTAGTAGTCTCGGAGGAACATGAATCACATTAGTTGTTCAAAAATGTATTAAAATATAACATATATCCACAAAAGCGACGTTGTTTGAGGGTTAACATACGAAACGATGTGCATATTGATTCATAATCAGTGTATTAAACGGATAATTTAAAACAAACTTACTTAAGGTATTTAGATTGAATTCGCTGAATACTAGATTTATTCAGATTCCAAACAACGCTGCAAATGTTAAGGGTACTGTGTATATAGGCAAAATAGACGAAGAGAATTTTAACTGCATTAATATTAGAAACGATTGACGTGGAACCTATAATAAATCCTAACATAAGCAAGGTCGGCCCAAATCTCGGATAAATGAGATACGTTGCTTCTCACCAGCACCGGAATAATTGTAGGGAATTGAGTTTAATTCCTTCAAAAGGAGATATTACACTTTGAGACGTTTAATAAAAGACGATTAGGTAAGCAAAGTGCATGAAGATTATTCAAATCAGATTGCAGTCTGGTACAATCAAGAGGCGAGAGATATGGAGAAAGAGTTCTAAATCGTCAGCATACATTAAACAATGGACATATTAAACGACGTGAAATATGTCGTTAACATAACTATTAAACAGTAAGAGACTTAGACCGCTACCCTGAGGAATACTGCATGGCCCGACACTTGATTAGAAAAATAACCAATTTTTGAAACTACTTACCATTACTCCTTGGGTATTGTGTTTCGACACCAAACGACAAAAGAAATCTACGCAATTCAGATTACCCGCTAATGGAAACAGAAGTTTATAAATAGTTTTTGTCACAAAGAGAAAGACACGCAAACGTAACAATCACTGTTCTAAAGGAAAAGACATGCAAATTTATGCCAAACTTTACAATGTTTAAAAAAGGCATGGCATTCGCAGATTAAGAGGTAGTGGGGAAAAGCTGTCAAGAGATCCTACATTAACTCATCTGATGAATCAGCATTATTTTGGAAACTGCTACCTAGATCATAAATCAGTACATGCCAATATGTGCCAGGGCGAAAATGTTCCAAAGAGGAAGTATTTTTTCTAGCTGGTGCCTTTGCCACTCATAAACTCAAAATGGTAATGTTAAGAATCGTAGAACTTTAATTAACGCTAATATTCCAGTAGACTACCCTTCAACAAAGAATGCAGGGTTTTATCTGCTCTATTCGTTGAATGGTTTCCTACATCTTTTGTCAAACAATTTACAAACATTTCAAAAAAAAGAATAATTTTAACTAATCGACAGTACTGAGAGGGTCATGCTTTATTCATTATGACGCAATAATAGTGAAATTATAATCATATTTTTGTCATACGGCTAACAAAACTTTGTTATCGAAAAAACCATTTGGTTTACATTCTAGCTGTCGAGGCTGATATTTCAAAAACCTTTAAAAATATTAACTTGATGCAGTCTTTCTTCTCTCATGCTCTTGGGAGAAAGTGTCGACTAATACAATAAATAAATTGAACTAAAGTTAGAACTAACACTAAACTACAACTATCACTAGGACTAACACTAGATCTAAAACTAGAAACTTTCGGGTTTTGCCGTGCGGTTTTTGAAAAAATGTTTGACGTTTCCGATGCCATGTTGCAACCTTGTGTTAGTTCTGATTTTAGTTCAATTAACACCGGTCGTGAAAACCTTCGTATTTATACAATAAATACATGCTGGAAAAAATATTTTGTGAAGTTGATCTTCCATTAATTGCCGTAAAGGAGAAGCTACTTTTGAAGACAGTCAGCAGAACATTACTGAACTCAGAAACATGTTGCATCAAATTTCATCTGATAATCATCAGCATAATGGAATTGAACTTAACGAATTGATTGTTGGAAATGACGACTTTTTACCTCTACACAGCGATGATAGTGTTTAAGATTATGAAACAGTTAGGAAATAAGATAGAAGAACAAAAGTCAGAAGAGAAACATGAAGAGCCGAATTAGAAACATTGCACATGCTTAGACTGATGAGAGAATAAGCAATGCTTCCATTATTTTTAAACAATTAAAATGTCGAGTACAATTATATACCAATATATGTATGTATTTTATAATGTGTTTTCTGATGAGTATGGTTTAAGATGCTACTAAATTACAGCTTATGTAATACTTCATTTTTTTATTTTGATATATGCAATGAATGTTTAACAGTGTAATACGGAATTTTGAAATTATTTTAATGATGGCTTAGTAATCTTTTATTTACAAATTTATTTTCTGGGATTTCTGGTTCAGTTGTTCAAAGAAGGTATTTTTTAAGGGTTATGGTCAGAAAGAGCTAATACTTCACTGTTACGTTACGTTACTTCACTGTTCTTCCTCTTGTTCTTCAATTTTATAAAGGCAATGAATATTTAACAGTGTAAAACTGAATTTTAAAATTATTTTAATGATGACTTAGTAATCTGAGTTTTTCGCTAATCCAAATCGCTCGTATTTTAATTAATATGGATTAACCAGTATACATACATACGGTGATGAACATCAAAAACTACTACTAGCATTAGAACTACACTGGACTCAAAACTAGAATGTCCGAAGTCCATTATATACAGATTTTACAGTGTTTAAAAACAAAACAATAAATGCAATAAGTTTTGTTTTAAGTAAAAACAGATTTAAAAAAAAGGTTTTAAAAATCATTGTAACCAAATTAATTGGATAGGGAAATTACATCGCGGCGATAGGAAATTTGAAAACGCGGCTTAATCCGCTGCCCTCTTTTTTTGTTTCATCCGGGGGGAAATTTTATTTTTCGTTGTTCGCGCTCGCCGCGTGATATACGAGCAGCCTGAATTTATGTCGTTCTATTTCGGATGTCAATTTGGTAATTTACTGCTTTATTGGCGGTAAACGACCGCTGGTTGAGGGACAAAACGTTTGTTCAAAAAATTCAACTCCAATGACGCACACTTTTGATTCGATATCAATATTAACAACCATAAAAAAATGGGACAAAGTTATAACGAATTCTGTTTTTAAATTTTTAAAAATCCCTTATATTCAATTTTAATTAAATCACAAAAAAAATGATTATCCATTTTTACGAGAGGTAACAAAGAACATTCGTGTTTCAATTGGTCAAAATCACGTCCGGTGACCATAAACGGAATAACAAAGTGACAGAGAACGGCCAAATTTAACCAATTCGGTGGCAATTATACAGCCTGGATCCATTCACTGTGCCAATTCTGATTGAATATTACCTTAGCTCCGGAAATTTCCACAATTTTTATTTCATTCGCGTATTTCTCGAACAAAAAGAATAAATCACGAAAAAATTTAATATTGCAAATTTGCAGGTCTTTTTTTGGAATGATTACGTGCTAAATAAATAAAACTAAAAACTGATTTTAATCAAACACATTCGTGACTTGTTCACAATACTATTAAACAAACATTACAACAACATTAACGTTAATTACACATCGAATCGAAATCACCAATTCCATTGGCAAATTTTGATTAAATCCATCCATCCTTTACATGACAGTAAATAATTTATTGATAATCGAATTTGTTTTATTTTTGTTTATACTTATTAATTTGCTAATAATTAAAAACCAATATTAAATTAAACTCTGATTTTTTTTTAATTTTATCAAAGTTACATCATGAATGCTATTGTTAAGATACTTTTATTCAAACTTTAATTATGAAAGTTCCGTAAAGTGGAACGACTTTTATAATCTTCATTGTCTAATATTTTTAAAATCCCTACTTATCAATGTTTGCTTGTAAACAGTATGGAAAAGAAAAGAAAGGTGTTATCCTCATTTAATGATTCTTTAAGTTTTGTTTGATTCATATAAAAATTTAAAATTTTTTTGGTTATTGATAAATAACGTACTTTTTGATCGGACGAATACTAACTCCTGTACTCAAAGTGATCATGTTATTTTATATATTTTATTATTAAATTTATTTTAGTAGGAACGATGATTCTATTTTTCTGAAAGAAATGCTGATATCATCTTCGAAGACAATGAACCATATATACAATGATTTCAATAAACTTAATAATTATTATTGTAACTCAAGTCATTTTCAGCACAATTTTAAATCAGAAAAATAGTGTTCATGTATTACAAATTTTCTATTTACGATTGCGGTAAACGCCGGTTCGTAAATTTATTGGAGCATTGCAATAGTAATAGCGTGACTTCTGTGACACATGCAATAACAATGTAACTCTTCAGCTCGAAATAGGTACTTCATTACACTAAACGGAGTACCGGTTTTACAGTATACAAAGATTAAATAATCTTGGGAGTAGCAACCAATAAGGAGCTATCGCTTAGAGGATGGTTCAGTTCATTTCTTGGATACCCGAGTAATAAGAAGTGAGGATCAAATGAGCCTCCTGGATTGGTATACTAAACCAACTTACACGGGTCGATACATTCGGTCGATTCTTTTCTAATCATCCAATGAACCAAAAATTTATACTGTGGTGGGGATGAAGCATAGAGTTATGAAACTCTCTCATCCTTCCTTTCATAAACATAACCTAGAAAAACTGATGAACATTTTTGTTAATAACGGTTATCCACCGCGTCTTTTGAATGGAATTCTCAATCATTCTTTAGTAACTTCCATAAGTCCTTTTGATGGTGACCAAAGGTCTGATGTTGTTGAAGCAATAACACAGTTTAAATATGTAAAAATACCCTTCATCAAAGGCTTTACATCAAGGTTCATCTCCTTTTTCGATCAGTTTAATATTAAATTTCCAAAATATAATTACTTACCACTTAACAGAGTTTTTTTCAAAAACCAAGGACAGCATTCCTATTTTACAACAATCAAACATCATTTACTCTATTCCTAGCAGTAATTGTGAAGGAACGCACATTGGTACGACAGCGCAGTATTTCGGGAATAGACTTAAACAACATCGAAATGATTGTAGGGGTAGAAATGAGAATAGAAGTGCTCTTGTTTACCATCATATTAAGGAAGGTCACCATTTTGATTTTAACAACGCAAATATTTTAGACAGAGAGTCGGTTTATCATAAACGTCTATTTCTAGAAATGGTTTATATTAATAGAGACACAAATTCAGTGAATTTCAGAACAGATACAGAAGGGATAAGTTCAATTTACAGTTTCATAATTAACAACGATTTTACACGACGAGAGTTGCGTCCTTAACTTTTTGAACCGCCTGTTTCTCTTTTTGCCCCTCCAGTGTTCCTCTCAAACAAAATTTACCAACTTTGTTTTTTTTACTACAATTCTTTTTTTACTACAATTCATTTTTATCGGATTTTGAAGTCAACCTTTTTCTTACTTCCATTGTAAGTCGATTTATAGAAACTTTAATTTTAAGATTTTTGTAACGTTGCCCATCTATTTTAATATTGTAGTGTTTCCCTGATGAAGCAATAAATTATTGCGAAAGCTCGGATATCGAAAAAAAGAAGTTGTTTTCTTATCCTACTTATTGGTTGCTATTCCCAAGATTATTTAATCTTTGAACTTCATTACATTAAAGAGTACATTAGATTTAATCAAAATAAACTTAACAGTGGATGTTAAATATCATTAAGAGAATAAAATAAACATCCCTACTAATAAATAAAGAACGGCTAAATTAAACGCTATTAAGTCGTCTTCTTAATCAATAAACCCGAGCTTCCAAAACGTAGAAGGCAATTCGCTGACAGCTTCAAAATGCTGCTTCTGAGCCTGCCCTAATCATCGACTGCGTAACTAAGGCGGATACAATTAATTAAATTTTTACTTCTCTTAAATCTGGTTCCTTCTCTCTTATGCTTCTTCGAGAACTTATTCGAAGTCCCCTTGCGTGGGTTCTGATGGCATCGCTCTCAACCTTCTTCTTCCTATCCTGGATATAGTGCTTCCTCCTTTAACTGATATCGTCAACTTTTTTTGTTTTTGTTTGAATGCTTAGTTTATTTACGAATCCAAGGATTTCTAGAAAGGTATAATTTACACAATGAGTTCCAATCGGGTTTTCGCAGTGGGCATAATACAACTACTGCCCTCATTAAAGTTACTGATGATATTAAGTATTTCCGCACGTCGACTATGCGGACGCGGTTTACCTCAATCTCTCAGTAACTCTTCTAAATAAATTACAGACGTAACGCAATCCTTTCGTTTATTAACCATTTTATTTAAAATCCTTCATAACTGCACTTTAAAGCACTGACCAGATAGGCTCCAGCAATTATCATCACATGAGTTGCTACTCGTTCGCTGATACTACTCTGACATTTCTTGTTCATAGCACTGAAATTTATTACAGATCATTTGCAGTACTGTCTATTGCGCTATGTAATGGACTGCCAGCTGAAATTCCTAATATTTCTAAGTTTACAAATATTTTAAAAAGTCACTTGCTCTCCTCTCTTCAACTGCTCTTACTTGTTGTCAACTGATATCAGTGTCGTGTCTTTTCTTGACTTTACTTTTTTATTCTGTTGCTGAATCTTATTGGGTGATAAAAGTTAATAACATCTAATTATCACTACTTGCATATTCATTGTAGTATAATTTTGCCTCAGTAAATATTACTTTTGTTTCTTTTCTCGGGTCATTGGACAGAAATCGTTTGTGCCATAAAATAATCCATTTGTTTGTACTGCTTATACTATTTAATTTTCAGTTCATCCATTGCTCGACTAACAAGTGATAATCGGATTAAGCATATATTTTGGTTCTTATTATTTTTTTCCTTCTTGTGTATCTTATCTATTTTTGTATTCTTATCTGCAGCAATAAATGCTATATGTAATGTAAAACTAAGCACCTGAATGTACGAAAATTATGCTCAAATCAATATCAAGTTTGTTAGTCCAAAGAATCAGTTCAAAATTGAAAAGGCTGTAAAGCAACAAGCGTTGATCGCGTCAACGCTTATAATGGCCCTATTAACAATATTGTCAATGTGCTGAGTTTAGGGAAACTTGGAATCACCAAGGTCTCTAATGAAGGAAACGTGTGTTTAGTTTTCGCCAACGATGGGTAGTATTCTTCCTCTTCGAAATAAAAATAACATTACATTTATATATATATATATATAGGGTCAAGTAGTTTTCACTACAAAAGTTACTTTGTTCAATTTGAGATTATCAGCGTACATTAGATATTCATACCGCTTCTTCACAACCTTGAATATATCGATGCCAGAGGAAACTAACAGAGCAGTATACGTAGACCCAATCTGGTTCCTTAAAGCTACGTAATCAAAAGTAACTACAATCCATAAAAAAACATAAAGTGTACATGGGTAGAATCTTACAAGTTGGACAAAATGAACGCGCTATACTGCTTTCTGGATACTTTTTTGGAACCCATGGCTTAAACAGAGCCTATAAACTATGGAATCTGATAAAGGATATCTAACGAGGAACTAAAAATGCTGCTCATAAGAAGAAAATTTAGTTTATTACAATACTACATCCACCATGAACGAAATAGATAGATCTTAAGTTTCCAGCATCCATTTTGGTATGTATGTTCGACTCAACCACCGATTTTGGACAAATGCCAAAATAATCGAGCATTTCATGCAATGTTCAAATATATTTGAGCAATTGCCGCAATAGGACTGAATTTCATTATTTTACCAAACTGTAAATACCGACCTTAAAAAAGATGACAAAAAATAATGTATATGACTGTAATCATATAGAGGATCATTTGTATTTTAAAAAGATACAAATGATGAAAAAAAGCAGTTTTAAAAAAAGAAATGAAAGGAGCAGTTTTTAAATTTTAACATTAAACCAAACTTCTCAAAAAATAAAATACATTTTGACAAAAATATAAAAGTAGAGCAGCGAAAAATATCATAATTATTAAAGTATATATTGATCTTATTCCTTGTTGCATGACAGAGACGGATAAATTTATTGTTACACTTAATTTATCTTAAAAGATACTTATGCACCTTCTTCTCTCTGTTGAGTGATTTGTCCTAATCGTACAATAGTGTCGTCATCGATTTCTTCAGTTTCAACTAATACATACATCTTTTGTGAACGTCTTTACGTTATGAACGATTTTTCTGTAACTGGACAATGCACAATCTTTCTCACCATTTATTAGTTTTATCGTTTTTTATCCAAAAAATAAGAATGACTTGTGCGTCATGGTTTGCCCTTTCTAATTCTTGCCATTTTTAAATTCACGCCCATTATTGCTATGGAGAATGCAGGGACAAGGTAAAATTTACGTGAAATAATACGCGACTTCCTTTGCTTTCTTAATTAAAAATATAAATTTTGTCAGGTGATAATTTAAAATAAATTTAAAAACGTTATCAGGCTAGGTCTGCATGTCAATTAAATCGAGTTTCCCTCTTTTGTTGAAGTCCAGTTCATGTACTTGACAATATAATTTTATTGAAATAGAATCCCTTCGCTTTTTAATTAAATTGTCAATCCCTTATATTCTCAGATAAAAAAGCCCCCTTTCAAAGTTTTTATTATTAATAATAAGATGCATTTTCAAGTTATGATTAAGCGTTTCAGTATTAACAGAAGAAGCCATAATCTTGTACTTACATTTACTGCATAAAACAAACTCTTCTTTCGATTACCGTTAGTGCTGATGATACCAGCATTTGATTAAATAGGTGGTGCACAATCGGCGGTTGTGTAGAATTAAACTACACAATCTGCATTTCTTCAAACTTACTTGCTGAAATGCCAAAATTCATATCTATTTCAGCATTTGTTTAGAAACACTTGAACATTCTGCGAAATGTTCGATTTTTGCGACACTTGTCTGAAATCGGCAATTTGATCTAACATGCACAATGGCTAAAGCATATTTTATCTCATAGATACGGTGTTAGTCATTAATTGCCTCAAAACCCAAAATAATGTTGATACTTTTACCAAACGTAATAATCTGAAGTAACTTTTTGTAAGTTATCAAAAGATGAGATTTAAAGTTATCCAGTCTATAATAAAGTACTATATTACGGAAAAATAGAATAATATAATTTTATAGTTTCCTAAAAGGTTACCACAATACATATAGCTCACATCAACTAGCTTTTTAACTAGTTCTCCTTGTCTCCCTCCTTCTCCTGGCTACCACCATCTACCTGTTGTATTATCTTTTCTCCACCCTCTCCTCCAACACCCACTTCCTCCCGCAATTCACTACACTCTAGCAGCAGATAATGTAAAGACTCCCAGCCTTGCCTATACAATCTGCACCCCTTTTCCCATCTTCTATTGACTATCTGATGGCATTTTCCTCACTCCTACACCTAAATCTAGTGCCAGCCTGGATTTAGGGGAAACCGCCCCATCGCCCTCCGTCATCAGGTACTTGATGATGATTTTCCCTTACACTTCTCTCATAAATTCTCTCATCCCGGTCCCTGGTTTCCAGCTGTTCTCACCTCTCAATCCTATCTATTAATTTTATATTATAGTATATAGTGTTCGTCCCTTTCTTGCTGCCCATAACGTCACATACTTACATCACTCTATCTGCAACTCAGCCCCAAGCTTTTGCAAAGCCTGCTACCTTCCTATCCTTTCTTCGAAACGCATCACTCTTATCCACCTCCACCCGCAATTTATCTACCTTCAGTTCTTACCTGACTATATATCCTGACGTCCCCCCAGCTAATCTCGATATCCCCCTTCAGTACTTGATCTGTACATTCTCTAAGTGTACAATTTCTTATCTTTTTCAAAAATCTTTCCACCCATCTACAGCCAAATAATAAACTTTTCAGATAATTCGCTCTTCATCTATTTATAAAAAATTTACGAAGTTTGGGTTTGCCGATATTTTCACAAAATATCTGTTGTTAAATAAGAATCAAGAGCTACGCTGTTTACCATCAAAGAGCATCTTTTCAATAGCATGCCAATTTTCCCATACGTTATTACCCCCACAATGACTAAACGAATAAACCTCAAAACCACGGTGTAAATTAAGACTTGAAATAGGATTATTTGCACAGTAATGTCAATATTAATTTTCTGATCACAAGTAAATGTCAAAGTGATTGAGATTTGAACTTGAGTTGGCATAAATAAGCAAAAAATGCTAAAATGTTTCTCCACGTTTCTCAAACTTTGTTTTCTTTAATCTTTATCAACACTATAAAATATTGACGCTATTTTTCCAGAATTATCGAACCATTTAATCTAACTTTTTTCTTTTTATTTGCAGTGTCTGATCGTCAGAAGATTGATACTATTGATTTTTATGTGAAAACCAATAACTGCATCTTGCTCATCAGGGAAACATCCTTTAGAATACCTTCATCAACACGTTCATCCATGTTATCGGTGAGGTATAATATTTTTGATTGATAAGATACACATATCTATAAAAATACCTTTTGCCAAAATGACACCAATATTCCAACACATTAACAAGCTAGCAGATTTACAACAATCAACTGCAACTTTGTACATTGTACCATTGATTATATAATTTTATAAAAACATTTGAAAGCACCACAGGTAATGTTATTGTGTTGAAGTTGTAGATCGCAATCTAATATTACAACATTTTACCATAACCCATGCATGTTTTTTCCACGCAAAACCATTAGGTAATCATAAATCATTTTCTAATTCTTAGAAATAAAGGTTTTACATTAAATACTTAAACTGATAAACGTTTGTAACTTTTACATAAATCTTTTTAATCTATAAAAATACAGTTTAAAACGATTTTTTAATCGTCAATAAATTAAAATTAAATTTCAACATGAAATTTTAAGTGTAGTCTATATTTTGTGTAATCAAAAGGACAATAAACCATAACTGAGCTTATAAAAGCCATCCCGGTACACCTACACCTCACAGAACAACCTAAAAAGGGGAAACTGACTCAGTAAACCCTTCTCGTATGGGTTACATCAAAATTTATCCGAGCACAAGTTAACGGGCCGCGGAGTTTTAGTGTGTTTTGTACACGATTTGCCGGACGCATTAAATCTTTGTTAAGCTGCCGCCCCAGAGGGCCGTAAAAACGATTACTTTTATTACCGTCACCTATATAATTTTATGCCCAAATGATAAATTCAGTTGTAAACTTATTATTTTAGCTTCAAAACAAAACGACTAATATCGCATAAAATTATACGACCGCGCTTTAAACCCCGTTCAAACTAATTCACTTTGTTATTTTTGTGTTACTAAACTCGTTTTTTTTTAAATTGGTCGAATAAATATTAAACGAAAAATTGTATAAAACCTGGAACCACTGAGGTCCATCTATCCACGTCGCAAGCGCTATTTAGCGATCCGCCAACACTAATTTATCTTATGTACATGAGAAATCCGCTTCGATCCCTTTTCGGGGCAGCGCCCCCGTTTACCCTCCGTCGTCCTATCTGTTTTATATCCCGGGGCTTCGCAGATCCCTTCAGTCTCCTATTATTACTTTAATGGATTTTCTTGCGGCTATACTCACATACATATACAGTAGGAGCTGGATAGGGGTCTGACCTTTGTCCACCCCGTCGAAAATCCCTTGACGTACCCGGACGCCGTTGCGCTTTTGTGTACTCCGTTAGAAAATATTCAAAACATCTAGACCGGTATATATCAAAGGGCGAGCCCCATAAGGATGTTATAAACTTCCTGAATAAAAAAAGCAGGAATTGAGTTTAATAAACATGAAAGATGGTTTTTTTTTGAACTAACACTATGATCCATTAAATATCCAAAAATTTCACCATTTGTCCCACCGATTAAGGGAAAAGTTGATTAATGTCCAACAGTCTTGAAATAAAATAAACACGTTTCTTTGAATCATAAGACAAATTGATTTCGATTTGGCAGTGTTTGGTAAAAGTAACATTTCCAGTTGATTCTATTTACACAGATTTCGTTATGGCTTGTTAAGTTTGCCAAATCTTTTTTGTTGTTAAAACTATTACTTTGGGGTTTAAATAGCTCTTAAAACGATTTAATTTCCTAAAAGATTTAACCGAAATTGTACTTGTTTCGATCTCATTCTAATATATTCTATGGAAATGTTAATAATTCAATACTTTGTTTGTAATGGAAAGCTAATGTGCTATTCACTTTTGGAGTGCTATTTGATGTAATAATAGTATGTCGCCGGATCAAGTTACAAAGATGGAAACAATTTTGTTATTGATTTTTCAAACTTACCTAAGCATAAATAATGTGGTGGATATGTTCAAATCATGAAATCACACGAATTTTATGCTCTAACTATACAAGTTAACTAATCGTTCCCATTTTTATATGAAAATTGGACATTTGCCTAAATTGAATCTTCTTTAAGTCCAATTGATGATATAGATGTAATAAATTGATATATGATTATAATAATTTATAATCATATATCAATTTTCAGAATTAATTGATGATATTTTTGTTATTTACAATCGAATCGGCTAAATACATTGTCTCAGTGAATAAATTTTTGCTTATTTTTCATTTCCATTTTTGTTATTGCCATAATTCTTATCTAGAAGGTGGAACAAGAAAAATCCTTAGTCTGTACATCATGTGTTCAAAAAATCAGTTTGATACAGCGTGGAGTAATAAATACATTTGTACATCTCAATTTTGATCTTACAAGCAGATGTTATTATAGTAGGTGGTTACAATAAAAATCAGTTTAGTGAGAATGTTTAGAGAAACATGTGTAATATTTGTGCTTTCATGTTACAATGAAATTAACCATTGTCTACGATACAACGATAAAGAGAAAAGACAAAAAATCAACAAGATAAACATGCTCCTATTCGCTTCGTTCTTGATGATTAGGTTCAATGGTTGAAACACTTTTATATTCCGGGAGATTTTGTTACTGTTTAATAATACAAATTCTACTCGTAAAACAAATCAAGTTGAACGTGTTGTTCTTGATATATGTGAAGGTAATTTCCTTGTATACTATAGTTCTTTTATGTTAATTTTTATCTTCTGTCAGGGCAAAATAGTAAAAATGTTACTTGTGCTAATTTTTTCACATCATATGACAATCCTCAGTACCATTTGTAAATATCGAAACGAAACACTACCTATGTTAATCACTATGAAAAAACGTTTGCAAGAGCATTATCTAATCTTTAATTACCAGCTTTTGAATTTCTGATGTGAAGATATTGCATTTTGTCAGGAATATTTAGTATTTTGGAAGCTAAATCAAATTTTATGTTTACTTCTGTCACCAGTATTTAGCCTTTAATTAACAGATTTTGGACTACCTACGACAAGATTTTGCATTATGTCCAATAGCATTTAATATTTTAAAGTACACTCAAAAGATTTATAAACAGTATCTTGTTCTTTGCGATGAAAATGTTTTTTACCATCCCTTCCACAAGCAGTATCAAATCTTTTGGCAGCATTTCAAGTTTCCTACAAGCAGTATCAAGTCTTTCAAGTCATCTAGAAATAATATCAAGTCTTCTGAAAAACTTGAATTTTTTCAGAGGTAACATCAAGTCTTCTGGAAATATATGAAGTCTTTTGGAAGCATAGGAAGTCTTATAGAAACATTTCAAAGCTTTTAGAAGTAATACCAAGTCTTCCAGAGGCAATATCGAATCTTCTGGAGACAGTTCAAGTTTTCTGAATATATTTCAAGTCATCTGGAAGCACTTTATGTCTTCAAATACTGTCAAATCTCCTAGAACAGTGTTAAGTCCTCCAGGGGCAGCATCATATCTTTAAACAGTATCAAGTCTTTCAGAGGCAATATCATGGCTTCTAGAAGCATTTCATGTCTTCTACAAGCATTTCAGGTCTTCTGGATAAGTTTAAAGTCTTTTGCAAGCAGTTACAGGTCATCTAGAAACAGTATCCAGTTTTCTGGAAGCAGATCAAGCCTTCTAAAAGTATTTTAAGTCTTCTGGAAATAATAGCAAGTCTTCAAGAAGCAGTCCAAACCTTCTGAAAGCATATTAAGTATTTTGTAAACAGTATTAAGTCTTCCATAGGCAGTTTCGAGCTACTGAAAGCAGTGTCACGTTTTCTAGAAGCAATGAAAAGTCTTCCATGACCAATATCATATTTTCTCTAACATTGTATCAATTTGATACATGAAGTCCAGATTTGGTTCTAGAAACGAAGTCGGGATGAGGGTTAAGACGGCTAAACCAGTCTTATGTGTGTTAAGATACGTACCACTAAACCCAAATGTTTCTAGCTTTAAGTCTACTGTTATCTCCAGGTGTTAGTGTTGGCTCTATTTTTGGTTGTTTCACAGTGTACAGTACTATGGTGATACTGATGAATTATGTTTTCATGTAGACAAAAGCTCTACCAAAAATGTCCGAACACAAGAATATCTCATGTTGGGTTGGGGGCACGCTACTTATAAAAAAAAATTGGAAAGGGATTCTGGATTAGTCATAAAGAAGCAGAAAAAGAGATTAAATGAGTACTAATTCGAAGAAAAGAAGTAAATAGTTTTAATTTAATTTTTAAATAGACAACTCAGTTTTGAGGGGTATGGTACTTTCGTAATCTAATTCCACATTAATTACCTCAGAGTCCACTTTATTGTATACCGAACTGCTTTCAAAAATATCAACTATCATTTTTACAATTGCGGCTCTATTCCTAAGAAAAAAATTCCATAATCTTGATTCCCTGAAGTATTAAGATTTGGACCTCCTAAATAATGTCGACCATCTGAATATGACGTTCTCCTCTCTTTTATTGTATGTATTAAAGCTTTACTTTAGAACAGATATCCGCCAACTATACGGTATCCGGACTATCCGATCATTTTTGAAAATCTACGAATATCAGGCTTTTGCCGTATATTAAGACAGGCCCTTAAAATTTTTCCTGCCACAGGTAATTAAAAAGAATTATTTTTGTAAGTGCTACATATTTACGCCGAGTTCAAAACATCATATCGCAGAAATGATAAATCGCGATTTTGTTCGTGAAAAAGATGCTTTTCTCTATAAATAGCTATTATTTATTAATATAAAAAATTAAATCGAAATCTTAAGATCTATTAAGATTTCGATTTTTCATGATTATTTCAAAATTATTGTCATCTTCATAAAATAATAAAAGTTCCGATTAAATTTTTTGTCATATGATTAAGAAAATTGTTATTTATATGAAATGCTACATATTAGGCCGTGTTCAAAACATCATATCTCAAAAACGAATAATCTTCTTTAAATGCGATTTTGTGTTCAAAAACTTGTTTCTCAAAAACAAATAGTTTTTTAAATGCGGTTTTGTTCATGAAGATGGACATCTTTTCTCTACAAATAGCCATAATTTCATTAATTGATCTTAAGATTTCGTTTTTTTAAGATTATTTCAAAATCATTGTTATCTTCATAAAATAATAAAAGTTCCGATTCAATTTTTTTATATACGATTAAGAAATTAGTTATTTTTATGAAATGCTACATATTTAGGCCGAGTTCAAAACACGTTCAAAAACGAATAATCATCTTTAAATGCGGTTTTGTTCATGAAAAGGTACATGCTTTTTACTACAAATAGCCATCATTTCATTAATACATCTTAAGAATTCTATTTTTCATGATTTTATGAAAATTATTGGAGAAAATTATTAACTTCGTAAACTAATACAAATTCTGATTGTGTTCAAAAATTTGTATCTCCAAAACAAATAGTTTTTTAAATACGGTTTTGTTCATGAAAAAGTATATGCTTTTCTCTACAAATAGCTATCATTTCATTAATATGTCTTAAGATTTCGATCTTTTATGATTTTTTCAAAATCATGTATCAAGCTGGGATTACTTGAAACAATATTGCACAATACATGCAACAATTGATGTTACATCGATACAATATTGAATTATACATACACAGATGACTACCGCAAATGATCTCAACAGAGGTCAGCCGAAATCATACAATTTGCATAATACATTAAATCGTAGTCGTTTACATGTGAAGCATTTTAGTACGTATTGTGTAATATAGTATCAATTGATCAAAGCCAATTAGTTCGTTGAATCCATGATAGACTATAAAACTTATAGAACGTACTCTCACGTCGAAACAAACCTAACTAATTTATCTTATGGATCTAAAAAAAAAATAATAATTGCTAATGGTAGCTAACAATAATTGTTATCATCAGTCGTTTTCACACGAGATAGCTTGTAACAGGAAATTCTTGAGGCAATGTATCACATAGATACCGTAAAAGATAACGCGCGAATGAGACATGTACAAAATTTCTAGGTACAGGTTAATTCTGCAAAATATATGAATCTGCCGTAAAGCCCTAAAAATGTAATTCCCTAAAAGATTTATCCTAAATTGTTTTTGTTCCGATCTCGTTCTAATATATTCTTTATAATATATGAGTGAAGCAACAAAATCTGCATTATCGCTTCCTTTCACCACATTCATCCTGTAGTTCCTCCTTAACATTGCTATAATAACAATACAATAATAATCAATTACTTTTGCTAATTGAGTAAACGTAATATAGTTATGGAATTTAAGAACGTACAACCAGAAAAAATATATTTTTTAATGTATGAATACATTGCAGCTTTTTCAGACCAGGATTAGGTTTTCGTCCAGCTGATTTACAACGACTTCTTTGGTAGACTTGAACAGATATATAACTAAACCCAGGGAACAAACAAAGGCTAAATTGCTTTTTCTATATCACAGTATCTGTAAGTTGTTACGAGAAATAATGTTATGAATGTCAGACAAGCCATACATAGTCTGAAACTAATCTGTGATGTGTGAGCATTCACTCACTCGTTTCACTCGTTTAGAGCTTATTCCATTGTAACGAATACGAAAATACAGCACGCATCATTGCATATGATTTATCCTTGGGACCTAATTCAAGCAATTGTCATATTTTCCGCTTTATCTATGATTTATAGAGGCAATAACACACTAAAAGTCAAATCACAGATTATTGTAACAATAGCCATTTTTGTAAAATTGATGTCTCTTAGGGATGCTTAGGTCCAGAATAAAATAACATTTTCCATTTTCCTCGAACGTCTTAAGTATGATGTACCTTAAGTGAATCTTAAGTGGATGTTGCAAGGTCTCGTCTTAAATCGTTATTTGCTGTTATATCCTAAACATGAAACCAGCTTGATCACTACTTTTTTTAGTAATACAAACCAGCGTAAAGTTCCTAAAAATAGTTTCGCTTTAAAATTTAGTTAGCATTTTCTCGACACGAATACGTGAATACGTTGTTACGCACATGTGCTCATTGCCCATTAAAGTGGTAATGGTCGGTAACTGATGGCAATGTCGCAATCGCACTAATAGTTTCGGTGCTATGTTCAAATTTGTACCATGATATGTGAGCAACCTCGTCTGGGAAGATCTGAAAGTTCAGTTAATAATTCCATTTCGCATTAATATTATAAATATTATATCAAATACTATTTTTTTTAATCACGCAATCTGAATATCGTGATATAATGTATACACGCAATTTATGGAAAGACATAATTTTGAATACAAAAACATGGAATTAATAAATTAATAATAATAATAAAACACAAATTAATAATTTAATTTAGTTTTTGGCTCTTCCGATATGAATATTAATTAAAATTGTGGTACATTCACTTACGCATAAATATTTTTCGGTCTTTGACATAGAAATCAGATAATATAATAGCCACATTTCATTATTTTAAATTGGAATCTACTAAAAATTTATTTTTAAATAGTTCAATCAACCATTTGATAATACTATTACACACGCTTTGTAAAAATAAACGTTTTGTAGATTTACCCTAATGGATATATTGTCAACAGTGCAACAACACGTTACGTTTTACAGATGTACACAGATTTGGAAATTCATCATAAAATTACTGGTTTATCCAGAATAACACGCAAATATGTATGATTTGTTAAATAATAAATTCATAAATATGAAATATAGTAGAAATTCGAAATAACTAACCTCGTTTGGACGGAGTTTGATATATAACGGACATAATATATTTAATCTAATGTTCTTAGATCAATTGTTTTCTTAAGCTTTTTGAGGTCGGATTACATTTAAAGCTCTACAAACAATTGTGAACACACTATTTATAAACTTAAGATAACATAATAAATACAACAAAACAAAATTTATTTTGACCATACAATATTCTTACCACATTTCATATTCCATTTTCTTAATGTTAATAACAATTTTAACTTTTATGATAAACGTGAGGTTGGTGTTGTCGAGCAGTCATCAACACATTCAAGATATCCTGTGTTTTTGGACTTGATTTTGTTGGTAGCAGAAAATCATAGCTTATCCAAGAAAATGATTGAAAATTGAAGTGAAGTTTTCAATGCTTTATGCAGTGTTGCGTATTTTTAAGATGTTAAATTAACCATTTGATTACACATGCTTTGTACAAATAAACGTTTTGTAGATTTAGCCTAATGGATATATTGTCAACAGTACAACAACACGTTACGCTTTATAGATGTACACACATTTGTAAATTCATCACAAAATTACTAGTTTACGCAAAATAACACGCAAATATATATGATTTGTTAAATAATAAATTAATAAATACAAAATACAGTAGAAATTCGATATAACTAACCTCGTTTGAACGGACTTTGAGGTTGGTGTTATCGAGTGATTTCTTCGACGTTAGTTCATATGTTTGAAAGACTCTCATCAATACATTGAAAATATCTTCTCTTTTTAAACTTGATTTTATTAAGAGCAGAAAATCGTAGCTCATCTAGGTAAAATTAGAGGAACATTTTCGATGCTTTTTGCAATGTTGCGATATATTCTTTTTGCATATAACATTATGTAACAACATGGATATAACAAGTAGTTGTTCTTCTTTAGTTAATCTTAAATTAAAATTACTTGATAATTCCTTGAATGGATTTCTAATCCAATCGTATTATTCAGTATTTAGTGATGAAGAAAAAGAACCCAATCTTTTTCTAATTTTATTAAATGTTCGATAATTGTTGAAAGTGTTTCATTTAAGCAAGTGTTGTTTACAAAAGGAAGCATTTCCAAATACACCTTTCAACAACTTTTCTTTTCCAAATCTGCAATTTTTTCAGAAACGCTTTCATTTTGTCTATGGAGGTAAGAATATTTTCTTCTTCGCCTGGAATGCTTGAATTCAAAATATTAAGCTGTTGAAATATATCAGCCAAATAGGACCTAAAACCTAGATGTCTAAAATTTACAACGCTGGAGGTTCACAAAATGCAAAAAGTTCTTGTCGTAGATTTAGTAAACGAGTAAGTGCAGAAGAAGCCATCTCAATACACAATTTAACTATTTCAACAACTTGATCTAAATCTTCTTTTCATTTTCTCATGTTTTTTGCCACCAAGGCCTTTATATAAGGAAAGCAATTGTAATCCACTGGTTTCTTTTCATAGGGTGGCTCTTATAACATTTTTATTTTTTGCGCCATTTATAGTTATGCTTACATATGACGACCATCTGTATGCTGTCCTACAAATGGACACCTGACCTTTTCTTCACCATTTGTAGATACTTAATTCTGTGCATAAAGCGGAACTGATTTTTTATTTGATTTGCGTTAATAAAACGGACGACCATTATGACTTACCCCCTATTGATTTATCAACTTCGTGTAAATTTTGAACTCTAAAATTTATTACTGCATACATCTTCCTCGATATCGGAAAACATTCTATAATACGTCTGCGAAATGTATTGTTGGACAGAAGATTTCATAAGATGCGATTTGAGTTTTATCAGAAAAGTTGTATTGATGAATGAATATGTATTCATGAATTCATTTTGTTAATTATATGCATCCTTTTTTACAAAATATGCATACTTTCGCAATAAACTGACAAAAAATAACAAACTCCTTTATTCATGTATAATTCTGTTTTCAAATCTACTTATATAACACAGCGTAATACCTTGAGATTAATAAGGTGTTAAATAATCTAGAAATAATCTGGAGCACAATGATACAGCACTATAATTTCTTTATATTTCAACTAATGTAAGACAACTACAAATAAAAAACATATATTTAATAAAAATAAGCACGTAAATTCTAATATTAAACTTCTTTGCAAATTATATTGTAGAAAATATTGACAAACAATTACTTTAAGGATATTATGTGAAGAAAAACGTCTTTCTACATTGACCGATGTAATTGAGGCGTATTTTAATTTGGAAATTAAAAATGGATCTTATAGTAGCTAGATCTTACAAAGGCTTGAAACCAATTTTTAATTTTTGATCTTGAATTGCAACCACAAAACCATATTTTTTTTTGTAAAAACGTAATTTTTGTAATTTTTATAGTCTCACTCTATACAACCTAATTTTAATTAATTCGTTTAATTTTAATTTAATAATTAAATTTGAGTGATTAAAATTAAATAAGTTTGCATCGAGAGAGCATGTCCGTATGAGCACGCTACATATCTAATTACATTTCTTCAATCTAGAGTATGTTTGACATTTTTTGAAGGAAAAAGCCTTTGTTGTTTCTTAAAATATTTTCTACTTTTTTATATATCTTGATGAAATTTGTTGTAATTTACAAAGAAAAGTATGTATTTTTATACACACAAAACCATACTTGCATATCTCAATTCGCTTTTGAGATATCGTATTTTGAACTTAAATTCATAAAAATTAAGATTTTCTTAATCGCTTTCAAAAATCGTTAAAAAATCGAATTCTTAAGATATCTTGAAGAAGTTTTTTCTAATTTACAAAGAAAAGTGTGTTCTTTTACATGCACAAAACCATATGTGAATGTCTTAATTCACTTTTAAGATATTATAAAAACAAAAACATCGTAAAAATCGAATTCTTAAGATATCTTGATGTAATTTATTATGATTTACAAAGAAAAGTGTGAACTATTTACGCACAAAACTATACTTGAATATCTTAATTCGTTTTTGAGAGATCGTATTTTGAAATCAATCTAAATGCATCAAATTGAAAATTTTCTTAATCACTTTAGAAAAATCGTAAAACATCGAATTCTTAAGATATCTTGATGCAATTTATTATGACTTATAAAGAAGGGAGTGTACTACTTACGCACAAAACCATACTTGAACCATATTTGAATTCATTTTTGAGATATCATATTTTGAACTCAACCTAAATGCATCAAATTTTAAATTTTCTTAATCACGTTTGAAAAATCGTAAAAATAGAATTCTTAAGATTTCTTGATGCAATTTATTATAATTTATAAAGAAAAGTGTGTACAATTTACGCACAAAACCATACTCGAATATTTCAATTCGTTTTGAAGATATTACAGTTTGAACTCAACCTAAATGCATCAAATTTAAATTTTCTTAATCACTTTTAAAAAATTGAATTCTTAAAATATCTTGATGCAATTTATTGTAATTTACAAGGAAAAGTGTGTACTATTTACGCATAAAACCATACTTGAATATCTCAATTCGTTTTTAAGATATCATGTTTTGAACTCAACCTACATTCATAAAAATTAAAATACTCTTAATCATTTTTGAAAAAATCTTAAAAAATCGAATTCTTAATATATTTGGATTTATATATTATAACGTACAAAGAAAATTGTGTACCATGTATGCGCAAAATCATACTTATATATCTCGATTTTAAAATATCATATTTTGAACTGAGCTTAAATACATCAAATGTAAAATTTTCTTAATCACTTTAGAAAAATCGTAAAAAATCGAATTCTTAAGATATCTTGATACAATTTATTATAATATACAAAGAAAAGTGTGTACTATTTACGCACAAAACCATACTTCAATAACTCAATTCGTTTTTGAAATATACTTTGAACTCAACCTAAATGCATGTCAAATTTAAAATTTACTTAAACGCTTTTAAAAATCGTAAAAAATCACATTCTTAAGATGTCTTTATATAGTTTATTATAATTTAAAAAGAACAGAGTGTACATCTCAATTCTGTTTGTGACATATCATGTTTTAATTTAACCTAAAATCATAAAATTTAATATTTTCTTAGCCGTTATTGAAAAAATCTTAAGAAATTGAATTCTGAAGATATTTTGATGAAGATTATTATAATTTATAAAGAAAAGTATGTACTTTTATACGCACAAAACCATACTTGAATATCCCAATGTGTATTTCAGCTATCATGCTTTCAACTCAACCTAAATTTGTAACAATCCATAAAATTTAAAATATTCTTATTATCTTCGATGCTGTTGATTCTTCTTTTGAACCTTGAATGTCTAGTTTATTCAATAGTTCACAAATAAATGAATAATTCGCTTAAACAAAAGATAAATTTCTGGCACAGTTTACTACTTCCTTTATGCTTTCGAAATCATCAGAATATAGAGCAGCTGCATTGAGCCACGCATCTCATCTCGTTATTATTAAAATTTATTATTCTGAGTGTTGAATTATAAAAAGTGTACTATATTTCTTCGGCAAGTCTGTCGACGTCATGTTTAATACAGGTAGCATGAATTAAATTTTAAATTGTTGTAAAATATTTTTAAGTTTTGTGCTGATTTTACCATATTTTCACTTCATCACTTTGAACAGTTTCAAAACATGGTCAACACATATTTATAAATTTTGAAGAATGAAAACATGCTCAACAATGCTATGTAATAATTAATATGAATGTAAACGAAGAAATTTGCAAATAATTAAACATAGGCTCAAATGATTGATTTTTACTTAATTTGTGAAGATAAACAAGATACTTGTTCGCATGTTCATATTAAAAAAATATGCGTTTTACATATAATGACAGCTCTATTTATCAGAAACACTCATCATCCTTTTAAACGAATTCGCCGCTCTGGTCGAAATAAGATACATACACCTAATCCCAACATCTAATTCACTCAGAGTAAGTAAAGTTACGTAAATCATTTACAGAGTTTCGAAGTTACTTAATGAAGAACAAAGTATTATTTGAATTGTGTAGGGTTATATTAAACGAAAAATCTCATACATCTCGTCTTTAGCTATTTTAACATTAACTTTATGAACATTTTTTAATGATTTTTTTATGATTTAGGTATTAAAACAAAATCAATTTACAAGAAACCCTGTGGTGTCTGAAATCTAATCGGTAACCTGGGGCGTTTTACAAAATATCCATACATATAGCACCCCCTGAAGCTTGTCGCAGCATCATAGAAAAGGGATCCGGGGTACGATGGACCGTCCAGAGCGAAATCAAATTAACTGTTCCATATTCGGCGAGGATTCGTTGAGGTTTCACCGCGAAATCCTACACAGAACTTTTATTAAAATAACGCTGTGGTTCTACCCAGAGACGTGATAAAATTCGGCGGACCGTGTTCACCATATTAAAAGCCTCCCCCTGGGAATAAAAAGAATAAACCCCAACGTATCAAGAAATAAAAAAAAACGTTAAAAATCACAAAAATCGAAACCAAGCGCTGTACTAAAAGCGCTTGCGTTATATATACATTTTCATTTATTTATGTATTTTTTTCCTAATGGAAAAAATGTAAATTTTGAATTTAATAAAATTTGGTAATTCATAGTAACCTTTTTGGGACTCACTTAATACCCTCGTGGTATAATCGTAATTCCTCGTTTGTATTTAAATAAGCGGATATGGACCGAAACGGTTTTCCCTTCTTTGGGACCTAGCCTGTAATGGGATGGGATTTCATATAAAAAAACAGTATGTTTGGATAAATTTGTTAATGGTCTTGGTTATTACGCTGTAACTCATTTACTTTCTTATAAAAAAAATATAAAATTCTCCGTGAATTTTTACAATATTATGCACTTTTCGGGTACGAAAAAAGTCGTTCTTTCGTACTAGAGGATGGTGTCTTAGGAGAAGGAAAAAGGGGAGACCGGAAAGTGACGGAAGAAAAAGGGTGGGTTGAGGACAAAACGTTGGCTAAGGGGTGGTGGGAACGTTTTTCGTAATTAAGTTTCTTACCCTCTCTCGGGTGAGGGCCGGAAAAGTGTTGACGGGTAAATGAAAACTGCCTGCGACCGGTTCCAGTCACCTAAGGCTGCTTTATCCTTGGCCCTCTTCAAACATAATGACCGAAAAAGTAGATAGAAGGACCCGGAGATTAAGCCAGAAAAGATGAATTAGTTTCGTATCTAACAAAACCACCTTTATTTTCGTCATATAACACTTTTATCACTCATACAATAAAAGTTCTCTCTTTTATTCTTTTAGAATACATTTTTAATCTTTAAATAATATTCAAATTCAAATTCCAACCACGTTCCTTCGTCTTTCCTTTTGCAAATTCCAATTTTCTTTGATATAATAGTATAATTCGTTGGAAGAGGGACAAAATAGATTACGATTCCTGGGACTTAGATTTCGTCCTGGATTTTTGGGGGTGGTTAGGGGATGGGATGTTTGACTGATGGGGACGTCTCTTCCGGATGCTCGGAATACCTGACACCAAAGCCCGAGACGAGCTACGCTACGCTCTCCGATTAGAATGGTATTAATTTTATTTGAGCGCGTTTGATGTGCTTTGAGATGTAAATGGAGTAAACCGGTGGCGGGCGGCGCTTCCACCCCCGTTCAATTAAAAATAATTCCAACTCCCCCACGCAAAAGCGTAACGTTCTCCGAAGACAATACCAAACGACCTTTACCATCTAAGATACGATTTAATTACTTTTATATTACTTGTATACATTGTTAAATTTATTGTCGTTAAATTAATTGAAGAATTTTCAGTTAATTTATTAGAACTAATTTAGTACTAAAGGCGGAACTAATATCAGATCTGAAACAAGAGACATTCGGATTTAACCGCCTTGGCCCTTTGCCTGACGGTGATTTATGTACCAGCTAATTTTCTATTTTGTTTTAGACAAGCAAAAAATGTTGTCAATAATTGTATTGTTGTATTGTAACCGCCTCTTTTTCAGAGCAAAATAGAACTATTCAACATGTAAATTTTTAAAGATTCTTTTATTAACTGTAGTAATGGTATCATTAATCAGTAATAATTTTTTTTAATGTTGGTTCTAACATATATTTAAACATTTACAAACAAAACCTTTGAATCCTCCACGGTTACGGTTGACACTACGTGATATTATCAGCTGCTTTGAATCTTCCTCAGCCTGTTCAGATGGTAGTTCTTCACCGCCTTCATCACGCATAGTAGCAACACTTGTTTAATTGAGGGTACGGTGCCAGAATGTTGAAAACAGGCTATTGTAAAATCTATTCCAAAAAAACTGAACCTTCTTGCTTTGGTGATTTACGACCCATCGGTATCCGTTCATTTCTTTCTTAAGGTTGAGATAGTCATTCAGGGTCAGCTAACACATTTTGCCAACTTACATGATGTTTTTCCTGCTGTCTGATTTTAGATGGGAATTTAGCTACACATCTGCAATGTTTGCAGATGTGTAGCGTGATAGAGATGATATTATAATGGTGACGTTAGACTGTAATAAGGCGTTTGAAACAGGCAACCATTGCACTTTGTTAAACATTTTAAGTTTTGTTGGCTTTGGTTCATGTGTATAGCGGCTCATTCATGATTTTTTGTCTAATCGTTCCCAAACAACAGAAAGTGATGATTTGTTCCAGATCAATTGCTGCCAGATCAATGTGCGTATCAGTTATTTCTTGCGCTGATTTTATATACGTTGTAAACTAACTATTTTAAAATTTATCAAATTTGATAAATGTTGTATGTATTCAGACAACATTCAACGTTATTATAGCTTTAAGGCTGACGATAACAATGCAACGAATGAGAGAATTAACTTGGACCTTCAAAATCTGTGGAATACCTTAAATATGTATTAACTGAAAGACTTGACTTAATACACATTACTATTGATTGTTGCACACTTCCTTTTATAGAAGAATCTAAAAGTTTAGGATATGTAATTCAAGTAAGGCGGTATATAAAAAACCCATAGGTACTAGATTTTACGTATGCTGTATCCTCACAGCTCACACCTTCTGTTAATTTGAAAAACAGGTTATGCGTAAATTTTGTCTTATCTCAGTGCAGCTACCTAGTGCCAGTCTAGCATCCTGCGGTTTGTATTTCGTATACAAAACGTACTCAGTTGGTATAAAATAACTGTCTACGATATATTTACAATATATATATATATATAAACTTGATCATACAACACATAAATTGACAGACGCGGGATGGTTGTCAATGGGTAATAGAAGGCACTTTCGTATCACATATATACGTTGTGCAATGATTTTCCGAATGAATTAAGGTCGATGAGTCATGCGCGGTTTCAGAGAGAGAGCTATGTTCGGTTGTTAGAGAATCAGACTTCAATTATTAACCAAATTCGACGTATTTGGTGACAAAATTAATTGGTAAAATAGTTTCGGCTTATTTAGCGGTTTTCCAAATTATTTTTTTCCTTTTTATTTTTCTGTGAAGTGTGGGTGAGTTTGAAGTACCTTCTCCCGTTTATGTAACGAATGGTATATAAATTTTGTTGTTCTTATTCGTTATAAGAATCTGTAATTCGTTTTTCTTTTGCACAATAAGCGATTAAAAATTACTCGTGATTCTAGTTACCAGTGGACCAACACATTAAATGTTTTTAACATTTTATTTATTCTAGTCAAACATATCGGTTTCGACATGTCGTGGCATTATTTCGGCATTCTTTCTATCTGTGTTGCCTAAAAAAGACTGTTCTTTCAAGATGTAAATTCGTTGAAAAAGAATTCGTTTTGGTTTCAGAACGTAGTGTCCCAGTTTGTCAAATGATTATATGTTTGAAACAATGTTATATGGTGGTCTATTTGACACTATAAAACGATTGGTCTTGGTGAAGATGCGGCAGTGACACCAATTATATAATGACACCTTGTCTTTTATAGTTTCTTTACGTCGTATTATTTCTGGTGTTTATTAACTTAATTCTGTTATTCTGGTGAATTTGGCTGGAATTTGCAACTGGAAAGTTAGTTTGAGTGACTTCATAATCTAGAGTGTTTATGCTTTGCTCTTACAAAGATCTCCTGCACTTTTATTCTTAGACGAAAATATGAAAAATAATATTCATTAAATAAAAAAGTGTTTCAAAATAAAGTTGTGTATTTTGTTAGATTATTATATCAGATTATAACATGTCAGGTTATAATAAGATCTCAATGGAGTATATATTACTCTGTATGGACCAAATATAGAATTTGCTATAATTTGATGGACAGATAGTTCCAATGTCACCCTATTATCTAATGTTTCTATTGATTCACCACTTGAAACTGCAAAATATGATGTCAGAGTTTCCATACATGATCAAAGAGATGGGAGGTGTAGATCTTCATAACAACTTTTGACAACAACTATGATAACAAATTGTTGCATTGGCATTCGTGGTAAGATGTGGTGGTGGTCGCTTTACACAAACACACTTCAAATATCAATGTCAGTAAATGCATAGAAATGACATGTAGGGAAATGTGCTGTACCTTGGACCATTTTATTTCTAAAGCTAATATTTCAAATTTTATTACTTGTTATTCAAATCTCTAGATTTAAATCGATTCTGTAATATTTAAACTCACAACAATTCATAGTCGCAATGTAAAGATTCTTCAAATTATGGCTAAAATATTCATCGAAAGAAAAAATTTGAATTGGTCCAAGGTACAACACAGGGTTGTACCATGGACCAACGTTGATTATATCTTGGACCAATTAGTAAGTATATCCAATTTTATTTTTTAATATTATTCAATTATAAATAGATAATACAATGTAACAAATACCTACTATTAACAAAGTCAGAAAAATAAATTTAAAAAGTACATAAGAGATATATTTTTAACTACAAAACATTATATTATCTGAAGTCGACTGAAAAGATTATTTATTCTCCTTGTGTTCACTATCCTCTTTCTTGCTTTTCTTTAAACCTTTTTCGAATTTTATTACTTCTTTTGTAATTCTTTTTACATTTAATTCTTTGTTTTAGATAACTTTGATTTTCCTTCAATTTAATTTTTTGTTCAGGCGTGTCTTGTTCATACGAGTCTTTCCCATTGTTCTACCTCTGTTTTGTTTCTTTATTAGTGCTGCTTTAGGGAATGATCTAATTATTTCAGAAAATATCAACAAATGCTTATTGGCATTTGATTGATTACTTCCATCATCGACAAATTCTTTCATGGATTGGCATTTATTGGGTTTATTTCCTTGTTCAATATTTTTATGACTTCTGACGTGGTCACTTCTAACTTCATCATTGGCATATCATCATATGATTCATTTTCTGCTTCTTTAAGTCGGTCAGTCACATAAGAAGACAAGAATTCGTTGTCATCAAAGATAGTGTCATTTCGTTGGTTGAATTCCAAGTTTTACGAGAATTTGTTTTAATATTATTAATAGTACAAGCTTTCGAAAAAGCAATACCGATTATTTCGGAAACATCGTAAATTCCAATAGGTTTGCCTGGATTATTTATCAACCATTGTTTTGAAGCTTCGTTGTTAAAAAATTTATATAGGTCAAATACTGTACGATCAAGTGGCTGTAACTTATGTGACATATGTGGGAGCATTGTTAGTAATACAATCCATAGCTAAGTTTTGTATTGGCACAGATATGTGTTATGATTTTCGTAAATTAGCAGAACTTTATCATTAACAGAGGGTTTTACATCAGCTATAAAGTGTCTTAGATAATCAACTAACAAACTTTAATTCATCTATCCACTAGGATTTCTGCTTTTTATGGAACCGTTTGGCCCTCCTTTAAGCATATGTTTCTTTACAAGACAACGTTCAATGTTCCGTTGTTTAAAATTAAGGTAGAACTTACCTGCCCAAAAACTTTCAGTAAATAGTCAGCTCGTAATGCAAAATAAAAATAGTTAGTGTAATCAAACTTAAAAATTTACTTGATGATAGTAAAATCGCTATGCATTAGTTAACATTTCGAAGTGGTATCGGCAGAGATCTTCTAGAGGCTGTAGATTGATTCTGCATTTACTGCACAACATACGTCACATTTATCATTTTCAAGTATATGAAAGAAAAATTATATTCAATAAAATATTAAAATAATACTCCTACTGATTTTCTTCTCTTTCTATTTTATCGCGTATCTACCTAGGTAACATAGTACAAGCACAAGAAAATGAAGTGTAAATAGGACTGCACTTACACAATTTATTTTTTTTTAATGAGAAAGTAGCCATATTTCCGATAGTGTATTTAAATATGACCACGCCCATATTAGAAATAGACAGGTGAATTTGCGAGCCTTGGGCTATACTAATGCCATACTAAGTGGGGCCCTAACTTCAAGTAAGAAAAAAAAATTTTAATTTCAGGCCAGCTAGGGTTTTAGCTTAGTCTGTAAGAGTGTGATGAGCCGAGGGCCTGTGTTGGAACCCATAGCTAAATTCGAAACTGACTTAATCACAGATAATTTCTTATTCATAGAAAATACCATATTTAAATAAATACCATATTTTCATTCACTTATGTATAGACACCAGTTTCAATATGACCTAAATTATGTGGCAAAAAGCTGAACAAATGAAAGAAACAGGATATACGTGGACATATTGTCTGTGATAACTAAGTATTACTACCGTATACTAAGATAGAAACCTATATTTGAAGAATTCTAACAGCGAGGTGTTGTTAATCGTCGATACATACAGAGACTATCTAATATATACAATGGCATATACATCATCTTGCCGTTAGTAAATCAAGAACAGGCATGTGACCATATTTTCAGGCTGGCCATATTCAACCCAGCATTCCAATCCAACCCAAATCAACCTAGCCTTAGAATTAATACTAGACTTAGAACTAGAAATATTAGGGTATAGGCGTCTAAAGAGATATACGGCTAGGTTATGGATCTAGTATTTGTTATCTCTTAGTTCCAGCAGAATATACAACAATTAAGCACTAAATAGCAATTAAAACTACAACTAATAATTAATGCTTTTTGTTGTAGGTCTAGTATTAGCTCTAGCGTTAGTGTTGGCTCTATTTTTAGGTCTTATTCAGTCTTAAATTGTTGTACACTTGTATTAAATTAAAACCAGAGCTAACACTGGACCTAGTACTAGAAAGTTTCGGTTTAGGCATGCGTCCTGGAACTCAAATTGGAATCTGAGGCGGGAAAAGTACTGTGTGTTAAATAGCTAGCAGTTCTGACAATTATGCAACCAATACCCCAGTATTGGTATTCCTATCGCCACGAAAATTCTTGCAATTTAAAATAATTTTTAATTTCGACATTTTCTAAATTAGTTCTTCTGTAAATTAGCAAATGCTTGCTGTAATCCTCAGTCATAGTATTGATTTCCTCTCAAATGGCTGCTTCTAAATGCTACAAATTTTAAGATTAATTTTTGTAAACCTTATTTTTCATATTTCCAAACAAGTAAAAATAAATAAATTTGTGTTTATGGATCTAGTACTTTATACTCAAATAAATAATTTATGGTTACATTGTCTTGGAAATATCCGAGGTACAGCTCATCATCACGAAAAAAAAATGAAAATCTAAAAGAAATACCGATAATTCTGTTTTGTAGAACTGTTTCGAAACTTACAGGCACAAGAAGCTGTTAAAGAACAAAGAAAATACAGAAATTCGCAAAACATAACAGTAACATCAACAATAACATTCGGTTCAAGAACTGATCAGTTGTCAACATCTGATTACAATCTAGTTACTAATTTAAAAATATTGATGCTGTCACTAATGCCACAATATTCAGATAGACGACCAATATTACAAGACCGCGTCGGGTACAATAATTAAAAAACGTTATACTCACTGCTAAGTTTCCGCACGAACTGACAATCTATTTTTTAGCCACATACGCTTCAGTACCTTTTAATACTTTTCATTTGTTTTTGGTTTGTTAAACTTAAACTAATATAAATTAGCAGAATTCTCCCCTATTTAAACAAAGGCTATTACTTGCATTTCCTTTAATTATTTCTCACTAATTCATGTTGATCAATAAACGTTTTCAAATTGCAACACTGTCGATCGCTGAACTATCGAAAGCAGTATCATATTCTGTCTATCCATTTCCTCACATCAAGTTATTTATAATTGTATTTCCTGACTCGAATTAAGCAAACACTTAAAATTACTAGATTATTCCATGAACTACCATTCCATGACAATGACTATGAACTACCAGAACTACCATTCCAAGACAGAACAGAAACAAAGATTAATTTTTTTCACCGTATTTGCCTATTTTGATATATTATTAGCCTCTTCTGTAAGACTCATCAAAAAAATTCATAATGAGTTACGAGTTGAATCTAACATTCTAATTTTAGTTGTATAAATCAAATACAACGTCATCTAACGTTGAATAATAACTAAAACTAGACCTAACACTAGCATTACAACTAACACTAAATCTAGAAACTAACTAGAAACATTCGATGTTTACCCATCTTAAAAGACATACGACTAAACTTGAAAGTTTCTAGTTCTAAGTGTAGAGTTAATTCTACTTTTTGTTAAATAAAAATATACAACAATCTTCTCATAATAATTTATTATGGGTCTAGTTTATGACGGTAATTATGTAGTTGGATGAGCGTCGCGACGGCGTCATCGAACCAAATTATACTTTAGCGTCGCCCGCCGTCGCTTCATGTTTGTCCAAAGTTCCCAAATTTCACCTCGAAACTGCGAGCGACATTGCGCTATCTAGTACGTGTGGAGCCTCCCCTTATTGCCGTTACCGTTGCTCCACGTGGAATAGATTATTAGGTGCGACTGATGGAGACGTCGCAACTTCGAAATGGCGCAAGTTTCTAAATTATACCCATATTCTAGAGTTAATTGTTCGCACATCACCGCCAAATACATAAATACAAATACAATGATATAAATTGGAAGATAAAATCTTACAAACTACATACTGATGTAAAATTATTTCGTATCCTATGATTTAAAATTGTTTTACTTATTAATTTATTATTTTGGAAGAAAGCTTAAAAAATAAGCTTTTAGTGGCAAATAGAAAATTGGTAATGATTAATATAATAGATGATGGGTGTAAAATCGTGTATTGTTCTGTTTGGTCCAGATACGCGTGGCACATTTACCTAGTTTCCGCAGGCAATGGGTTCGGAAGTGCGAGCGCGACTGGCGGCGGTGTCGCCGGGGGTGGCGCCACAATCGCCCCGCGGTCCACGCGCGCACCGGAAGTATCGCAGGCGGCGCGGCCACCCCCTAGGTTGGAGAAGGCGGCGGCGACGAGAAGAGCGCGTCGTCAGTCGTGCGCCGGCCGCCGCCCGGAGAAGAAATCGAGCGTCGCGACGCCGCCTCCGCCACCCCCAATCGTCGGAATCTACACTCTTCATACCGTAGGAGTACAAACGGTGTTAGTGCAAGTGAGTGGAAATCTGCGCCATCTATCGGATGAATATTGAGGAAAAAAGCTCTCTTAGGATTTTTGTGTCTTTTTTTTTATTGGAAAGAGATCAGATTCAGGCCCTGATTGTCCAAACGCAATTCTTGTGAATGTTTGAAAATCGAGAACTGTGTATGGACATCATCGCTTGGAGCGATTTTTCGACGAAGAAAATCATTTATTTTATTTTTAAAGTCCTTTTTAAAAAAACATAAGTGTTATATATCTTTGTGGGTAATGTTGTGTGAAAGTGGGTGGTTTTAACGGAACAAGAAATGGGAGTGTATTCGTAAGCAAGTAAGTAGAACGACGAGTTTAATAATTTAAACGTTAATGAAACGTTTGTAATGGGATTACAACGTAGGGGAAGTTTAATTTTAGTGGAGGAGCTCTAATAATATCGATCAGAAGTTTTTTGTGCCACTTTTATAAAATATTTAATATAATATATATTTATTATTAAAACCACAATTTACAGAAAAAAAAATTAAAAAAATAAAAATTATCACCAATTTTGAATATAAAATTATGATTTTAAAATTTTTTGCCGAAATTAGCTAAAGCTCAACTTTCCGATTCAACTCGGAAACTTGTTATATGAATTTGCTCGGAAACTAAGATTATAACTTTGCTGTGATGAATGTGAAATATTTTTTGTGTTAAATATTATCATATCGCCAAAATTATTATAAGATTTTATCTCCGAATCTGAATTAAATTGATCCCAACCCAAAACTTGGTTGATTAACATCTGCTACCACTCGGGTAAAGAATAATGGTGGAATTTCAATTTTGGTGGAGGAGCCGGCAAAATTTCTAAATTCATAAATTTAATCTAAAAAATATAAAATTAACTATAATAGTAATTTGAGTTTTAATAAATGAAAAATAATATATTTTTTTAATTTTCGACGAAGCAAAGATATTTCATACATCGTAAGTATTTTATCGTATATTTTGCTTTAACAGTTTTAAGAAGTAAATTTGATAACGAATTAATTTTTTTACTCTCGCGCAGTTTAGCTACTGTTCAATAAAGAATTACTAGAAGCTCATTTGTGCGACAAGTAGCACTTTATATGTTGAGTTCAATTTCTAAATACTAACAAATGTTCGTCGTAATTTTAATACAAAATCGGAAGTTAACTACTTCCGATTCCTCAACGTTTCGATACAGTTCGAAAGCTGTTACATGAATTTGTTCGGAAACTAAGATTATAATTTTACTGTGATGAATTTGAAAGATTTCTTATATGAAGTATTACGAAACATCTCGGCAAAATTATTATAAGATTTTATATCTGAATCTGAATTAAACTCTTCCCAACCCAAAACTCGCTTGATTAACATCTGCTAGCACTTTGACAAAGAATAATGTTGGAATTTCAATCGTGGCGAAGGAGCCGACTAAATTTCTAAATTCATAAATTTAATCAAAAAAATATAAAATTTGAGTAATTTAGTAATAGTAATAGTAATTTGAGTTTTAATAAATGAAAAATAATATTTTTTTTTAATTTTCGACGAAGCAAAGATATTTCATACATCGTAAGTATTTTATCGCATATTTCGCTTTTATAATTCTTAAATATAAGGGTGAGAACAGTTTTAAGAAATAAATTTGATAACGAATTAAATTTTTTACTAAAGACCGGCTCTCGCGTAGTTTAGCTTGATACGTATTCTACTGTTCAATAAAGAATAACTAGAAGCTCATTTGTGCGACAAGTAACACTTTATATGTTCAGTTCAATTGCTAAATACTAACAAATTTTCATAGTAATTTTAATACAAAATCGGAAATTAACTACTTTCGATTACTCAACTTTTCGATACAGTTCGAAACTTGTTATGTGAATTTGCTCAGAAACTAAGATTATAATTTTACTGTGATGAATTTGAAAGATTTTTTGTATGAAGTATTATGAATCATCTCGAGGAAATTATTATAAGATTTTATCTCTGAATCTGAATTAAACTCATCCCAACCAAAAACTTGCTTGATTAACATCTGCTACCACTCGGACAAAGAATAATGTTGGAATTTCAATTTTAGTGGAGGAGCCGGTTAAATATCTAAATTCGTAATTTTTGTCTCAAATGATATAATAAAATATAATAATTTTCTTGTTTGTACAGTTTAATTTTAAACCTTATAAATTTTCAAAAATACCTAATATCTAACCTATTTTTTTAAACCTTTCAATAAAACAAATTCCATATGTGTATTTTTATACAAAATACCAACAAATTTAGCAAACTCAACGATTCCTCAACTTACCGATTCAGTTTGAAAGCTTATTGTGTGAATTTGCTTCGAAACTAAGATTATAACGTTACTGTGATTAATGTGAAATATTTTTTTGTGTTAAATACTACGAATCATCTCGCCAAAATTATTATAAGATTTTATCTCTGAATCTAAATTAAACTCATCAAATCCCAAAACTTTCTTGATTAACATCTGCTACCACTGGGGCAAAGAAAAAGTTGCAATTTGAATCTTGGCGGACCCGGTAAATTTCTAAATTTGTAAATTTAGTTCCAAATACATATAATTAAGTAAAACTATGACAAATTTGAATTTTAATAGATAAAAAATCTCCACTCAATTTTACATACATTTGTCTTACACATATCCAGCAACACCGATACCTTATGCAATACATTTAATAATTTTTTTATGAAACAAAGGTATTTCATATATCGCAAGTGTTCTATCATATATTTCGCTTTCATAATTATGTGTGCGGGATCAGTTTTGATAAGTAAATCTGATAACGAATTACATTTTTTACCAAACATTAGCTCTCGCATAGTGTATCTTGATATGTACTCTATTGTTCAATAAAAAATAACTACAATCTAATTTGTGTGGAAAGTAGTATTTTAAATGTTGAATTCAATTGCTAGACATCAACAAATTGTCCTTGTAATTTTAATACAAAATTAGCTAACTTCCGATTCTGCTCGAAAACTTGTTATATGAATTTGCTCGGGAACTAAGACTATTTCTTTTACCGTGACGAATCTGAAAGATTTTTTATTTTAAATATTACGAATCATCTGGCCAAAATTATTATAAGATTTTATCTTTTTTCTATAATCTGAATGAAACTCATCCCAATCCAAAACTACTTGATTATCATCTGCTACCATTGAGGACAAGAATAAAGTTACAATTTTAATTCTGGTGCTTAAATTTCTAAATTCCTAAATTTTGGTCTCAAATACATATACAATTAAGTAAAATTATAACAAATTTCAGTTTTAATATATCGCTCATTTGCTAGAACTACTAAAAGTCTGCCAAATTTAAGATTTCATCTTTACATTCATTCTTTATACACAAAGAACGTCATCTTTGTACTCACGGTGCTTACCTGTAAAAAACATAAGTAATTATAAGGGCCCATACACCATAATGAAATATACAATTTTTAAAGTCAATTATTCCAAATTGACTTTTTTTGGCTTATGTCGGTTTTTTAGTTTGAGAGCGATATGAAAAACCTAAATTTTACATACATTTATCTTACATCCAACAATATCGATATCTAACGCAATTTTTTTTTAAATTTTTCGATTAAATAAAGTTATTGCATACATCGTAAGTATTCAATGATTTATTTCGCTTTGATAATTCTCAAATATATGCGTAGGATCAGCTTTGATAAGTAAATATATTAGTAAATTAAATTTTTCACCAAAGACCATCTCCCGCACAGATTGTAGTTTATCTTGGTAAGTACTCCATTGTTCAACAAAGACAAACTAGAATATCATCTGTGTGGGAAGTAGTACTTCAAATATTTGGACCAACTGCTAAACACCAATAAAATTTTCTCACAATTTTAATACAAAATTAGCTAACTTCCGATTTCTCAACTTTCCGATTCAGCTCGAAAACTTGTAATATAAATTTGCTCGGAAACAAAGATTTTAATTTTATTGTGATGAATGTGAAAGATTTTTTATATTAAGTATTATGAATCATCTCGTCGAAATTACTGTAAGATTTTATCTCTGAATGTGAATTAAACTTATCCCAATCCAAAACTTGCTTGATTAACATCTGCTACCACTGAGGAAAAGAATAAAGTCGCAATTTTAATTTTGGTGAAGGAGCCGGCTAAATTTGTAAACTTTATCTTAAGTAAATATACTTACATACAATTATGTAAATTTATAGCAAATTTAAGTGTTCTGCCAATTTTGAGATTTTTGCATCTATATACCCGAAAAAGAATATTCCTTTTACACAAAGAATTCATCAGTCATTTCTGTACTTACGGTGTTTACTGGTAAAAAAAACCATAAGTAGTGGAAGTGGGCCCATATGCCATAATGAAATATGCAATTTTTAAACTCGCTTATTCCAAATTAACATTGTTAAAAAACTTAATTTTACATACACTTATCCAATAATATCGGTATCTAACGTAAATCTTTTTTTAATTTTTCGATGAAATAAAGTTATTGGATACATCGTAAGTGTTCAATCATCAAGCTTTTTTAAGAAAATTTTGCAGCAAAGACCATCTCTCGCACAGATCGTAGTTTATCTTAGTATGTACTCTATTGTTCAACAAAGAATAGCTAGAAGCTCCTCTGTGTGGGAAGTAGTGCTTTAATTGTTGAGTTCAATTGCTAAATATCAACAAATTTACCTCAAAATTTTAATATAACAGTTATTTACTTAAATCTGCTACATTTAGAGCAATTTTTTATCACTTCTTCTTTACAACACTGTTAATAAAGTAAATAACTAATTCGCGACGTATAATTTTCAATGTTCATAACAGATTATATTTCCTTAATAACAATGTGTAACATGACCAGTATTCCTGTCGGGTTGGGTTGGGTTGGGTTGGTAAAATTCTACCGAAAATTTAAAGTAAAACGGCGAATGTATAATCCGTAAAATGTATATTAAAACATGTATAATACAGTTTGTTTTTCGATAAAAATTCTCAATGATTAAGATATCAACCTGAAATTGGTTATCATGTTATCCTGATTCGTAGATATGCACAAACATTTTACATAATACTTTTTTCATAGAAAGAATTAGAAATTTAATGACTTGGAATAGTTTGTATTAGACTAAATAATAATGCTTGCGTTTAGCTAAAATAACAGAATCAATGTATTTTTCTACATAAGTTACAAAAATATCTAAGCGCTGAATAAGTAATAGGATAATAATTAAATAAAATATAAAATCATTAAGGAAAACTCAGTTTGTTCTATAAATACCAATGATTGTAACATCATGGGGAATGCAAAACTAATCGCATATAATTACTTCTTTTCTTCTCTTCTTCTCTTTCTTCTAATAATTGGGCCACAATTTAATTGTATCCTTTCCACACGGATAGTTTTTTTTTTAATTCACGAATAGAAATATTTTTAGCAAATTCGTCTTAATAAAAAATAAATATGTTTTAATTTGAAATAAAAAGAATATGAATTTAAGAATATAATATTCTTGTCCACATTTTTGAATTACGAATAGAGAATATTGGGTCAAGAAAATACTAATTCTTAAAAATGATATAGTATAAAACTGCTTCTTAATAATAACAGATTGAAGTTATTTAGAATAACTATTGCACCAAGAATATGATATGAAACATCCGACATAAAATATCCATTTGTTTGTTGAAAGACAGTCATATCCTTGAAGTGAAATATTCTTTGTTATATAAAGAGTAAACTATTCTCAATGTAAATAAAATATTTTTAATTGTAAACACCAATATGTTTTGAGCCAAAAATATTTTGTCTTGAATCAATATAAACAATACTACAAGAATATAATATACTTACTACAACTCTAAAATTGTCTCACAGATTTCTAAAGCTAATATAGTCTTGATATAAATCAAAAACATTTTATCTTGTGAATTGTGAAATCTTAGAATTTAGCACTAACATCAGTGCAAAACGTGCGTGCAGAACATGCACGTTTTGCCTGATCCATAGATATGCACAAACATCATATTACTTTTTTATAGACTTAGAAAAATCCATGATTTGGGTTGGATTGGGTAATATTCGTAATAAAGTAATATTCGGAATAATCTATTAACTTGATTTTTTCATATATTACACAAAATATCACATCGGAAAACAAAACAAACAATGAAAATAATAGAATCAATATATGAATAATAGGATTGCAATAAAATAAAACTTAAAATCAAAGAAAATTTATTTTGTTAAATTTCCTTCTTTATTGTTATATAGATAGGAACATATTTCTCTTCGACAGTTTAATGTAATAGTCCGTTCATTTAATCGATGTAATGTTTACTTTGGATAATTTAAATAGTGATCGAGTATACGATATCATTAAATTTGTAGCTAAAACTCCGCCTACATTTCAGGAATGGAATTAAATATTTAGTATAATTGTAGTATGTGAATGCACAAAACATTAATTCAGACTCTTATATATAGTCTAAGATGCTTTCGTACAAACGCCTGAAAACGAAAAGCAAAAATTAACAGCCACAATATCTAAAAATATATCGTGCTAGTTGTGCCAGCTTCTTCTTTTTGGCAAGAATTGTAAAGATTGCATGTCATATTCGTACTGTCGGTCCTTAGAAAGTTTAATCGATATTATACAAGATATTCGAGAACAAAATCTATATCATGTTAATTATACCTTCCACTGACATTCTAATAAATTTGTAATTAAAATAAAGAGATTTCAAAAATACCTTTACAAATTTCTTGCAACACTTTTCACTGTTGTAAAACGGTTTTCACTTTAGAAGCTTCCCTTCCAACCTAATGCTGGGTTCTAATAACCTAAATGTAATGATACCTTTATCTGACAAACAAGATAATGTATTTAGTGATTTCATATATTCCACATTCACAAAATATGCAAAGGTCATAAAGCACAAAATCAAAACTTGTAGAATTCAAAGAGTAGCAGCCAAGAAAATGTCAGCAATTGGCAGATCTATCCTATAAATTGATTAGCATGATTTTCCATTTTATGATATTGTCCAAAATCAAGGAAAAATGTCAATCATTCCTGAAACGAAAATTGTCAAAACTAAGCATTTCATGTTATACATATTAATTATGCACCTTCAACTTTTTCAATTCACATTATTGAGTAGATTCTGATAAAGGTATACTTGATGTAATCCCAAAAAAATTATATAAAAAGTTTAGAGCCATTAAGTAAAAATTACCCAGATATCAGTATTCTTAGAATAACAAATGTTTATAACGTATTGATAAATTAGGTTGGAAACATCGCAACTTTTTAAGAAAATACTTTCTAAAATGTGTGACACTCGGAAATTATGTTAAATAATTCTAAAAATTGAAGTAAAACGATTAAAAGAAACTAAGCAGAAAAGTTACAAATGTGTTAAAAGTTTTTGAAGAAAAACAAATTTTATAATTTTAATTTTTTGTTACGAGAATGTGAGCTTTGAGAATCTGCTTAGTATGTAGTACTTATATAGTTCTCGTTCAATCTATAGCCCACTTAGTCAAGTCCAAATAATTTTAGTCATTAGTCTTTTGGATTCTATGCAAAAAAGGTTTTTAAAAAACCTTTAATTTTCTATCTAATTTTGTTAAAACTGTTCGATAAAAGAAAAAAATTACAAAAGAAAATCACATTCTTTCACACTACAAAGTTCCGATTATATGAAGATTAACAAGTGTAAACACAAGTCTTTCACGCTTTAATTGGGGAATTTGTGTTTTAGAACAAGCTAACATTCATATTCTTAACATTTCTTTCCATTAAAATAGATAATTGACAGATGTAAACAAAAGGCTCTTCAACCTATAATGGAGGACAAAAGAAGGCGGCCTTCAGAGTATAATTGGGGAAGAAAACATAGATAAAACAAAACTACCTGTCTTAACATTCCTTTGTATTACAATAATTGATTGACAGGTGTAAACAAAAGGTCCTTCACGCTTTAAATGGAGGACAAAAAAAGACCGCCTCCATAGTATAATTGGGGAACAAAACAAACTACCTGTCTTAACATTCCTTCCAATTACAACACATAATTGATAGGAGTAACAACAAAAATGCCCTTCACGCTTTAACTGGGGAACAAAGAAAGGCGGCCTTCACGGTATAATTGGGGAACAAAAAGTGGGCTATTTAGCGCTAAATGGCTAAGATAAGGTTAATGGTTTAACTCAACCCAACTAATATTTAATGCTCAGTAGTTAGGCGGAGTGTATTAAGGTTAATAGCTTAACTCAACCCGATTAGTATCTAGAGCGAACTAGCTAACTATTTGGGTTGGGTTAATATTTTATGCTAACTAGCTAGTTGGGTTTTGTTAAAGTCAACAACTAATATCTAGTGTTAACATAAACTTGTAAATAGGCCACAAATAAAAAAAAATTAAGCAATTATAGAACAATTTCTAAAAGTTTACCGAATTTATTCCTTTCATTGTGAACGCTTATACATATTTTCGAACATCTTACACCCCTATAAAACAAACCAAATGAACAAAGAACTCGAGCCAAGGTAGTAGCTTAAGTTCGCAACATGTTGGGTTTCCATAGCTAAAACATTCCTTTTTTTTCATACAAATTCTTTTCACAATCCCAAGTTTCCAATTTACCATACCCATCCCCACCACATTTATACGATAAAAGAATATCCAAAAATCTTACCAACTTTATTCAGGCGCAGAACCTGGAAACAACTGGTTATTATGAAAAATGCTTATTTTTATATAAAAAAAAATTTTTGAAATAGTTTTTTGATATCTCATAAACTCTGTCGCCGTCACAGATTTATTTAACACACGTTCGTTAACTCTGTAAATTATGTTCCACGTCTTTATTATATTTTAACTTCTTTTAATTAAGTGATACTATTTATGTGATTATGAAAACCGATTTACATGTTTCGAATTAATTTCTTAAATTGACTGTAAGTATTTTTAATTATTTTAGTTCCATTACAATTAAGTAAAATATTTTTTGATTATTATCATTCATTAATTTCAATATTGTTAAACTTATAGCTGTCTGAGGATGGCGATTAGCCGAAACTAGTCAGACAGTATTTTAAAATAAAAGGCCAGTTATGGAACAAAATAAAGACTTTTTTTAATATTTGATTCATAAAATTTGTACCTGAACAGTATAATAGCGTTGTATAATTTATTATATAATAGCGTTGTCCCCTTGGTCGCATATATTCAAAAATAATGCTAAACAATTTCTTATGTTAACATTACATTAATTGGCAATTTTATATTTCTCAGACCATCCATATTGAAAATATTTAAGAAAATGTTTAAACATTCGTTCGCTCATCATCGAATTCGTTCGCGGTCATCTCTTCTCACTTCCAGTGCAGAAAAGTTATGACGTTGCAGTAAGGATCGGTAATCCATTCCATGATTCGGGTAAGATCCATCCAGGCGTAGAGAGAGATATTTGAGAAATCTTGTATATCCAGACTGCTACCATCCACCGCTTGAGTTCTTAATATTAGCCATGTTAACTTATTTGAATAATAGTCCGACTGTTTGTTTGCTTTTTAAGAATTCAAACTCCGTAGCTATCTAGTGTTTCTTAAGTAATATTGATTGGCAGACTGCTTTTGCTAGGATGGCCGAGGGCATGGTTGAGATTTTTTATGACCGTGTTAGTTACGTAAGTTATAGATATGTTCCTAAGTGCGTACTACTTAAGCAACGTTTTCCTTGTTGGTACAAACTTTAAACATTTCGAGTTTATGAAAATAGATATCTACTGTCCATAACAACTATTACCTTGTTTCCTGTATTTTGCGCTCCAGGTCTAAGAGACTTATCGTGGTTGATTATAGAGATTACTTAAACTCAGTTCAAGTAGGAGTTATGGAAAACCCCAAAGGAATCTGGTCTTTTGTTAGGTCCAGGAGGGAAGTAGCGTCTGACGCTGTTTTCCGCAGATGGGTCAATGGTGAGCACCTGATATCTGATCTTCAGTGGTCTGGGTGTTTCACCTTGGTTCTCTGGTGACGCAATCCTAAATACTTCATCCGTCTTGATAACTCTTCTAGCCCTGGTCTAGATGGTATTCCATCTACTTTTTTGAGAAAATTTGCTGTTGAACTGTGAACCCCACTTTTTCTTATTTTTTCACAATCCTTACTTAATGGTAGTGTAGTTACAATATTTAAAGCCGAGAATAGGCAGTTGATGTCAAATTACCGTATGGTAATTACCGTATGGTTTACGATGATAAATGTTTATTCAATAAAATAAAATAAAATATTTCGGTGCAACAGTGTTTCAGCTGATATTTCAGCCTTTATCAAGCACGACTATGAAAAAGAAAGAGAAAAAATATTTTACATAAAATTAGTAACACGTGCTATTTTGTAATTTATTAAAAATTCTTTTTGAAAATATTTACCGTCAGCGAGAGTACTACAATTCGGGAGAGAACGATGTCAAACAAATCCTTAGGTATATTTCGGTTAACTTCAAGATAATAGATTTAGATATAGTCGAACATATAAATGAAAGCGTGAGGCGCGCGTGATTTATAAAAAGTTTTGTTAAATTCAGAGAACTACAAAAGATAATAGATATATTAGTTGGAAATACACGAGGAATAAGACATATATTCTTACCAATTATCGTCGTAAAACGAAAAATATATTAAAACAAGATATAAAAATGTAAAATGAAAAACTCTACAAAAAAATAAAATTTCAAAATTAAAGGTTGTTCTGGCGTGAAGCGCTAAGAACCACTAAAGTAAAGACGAGTATTGAACGTGGACTGAACCTGCATGCATTAAAAGGAGGGGTGATAAACGTAATCTATAAACATTTTTTTAAATTTAAATGAATTTAATAAAATGTCTAAAATTATTAATATCTGTAATGTCATTCATGATTAAATCCCCGTCCTTTAGTTTACCGTCGTAAATGTCGTATATTCCTCATATAGGTCCATTTCCCTTGATTTTTTAAGGTTTTTTAAAAGTTTGACATTTTGAAAAGATATATTATGATTACGTGTTGAAATGTGTTTAAAAACAGCAGAAGATTCTTTAGTTTTATGTTCTCTAAATCTAATCTTAAGGTTCCTTCCTGTCTGTCCTATGTATATCATATCACAATCTGGGCAATGAATCTCGTAAACTCCACTGAATTGTTCGATACCAAATCTATGTTTAGTATTGTTAATAAGCTTACTGATTTTTAAGCCTGATGAAAACGCAGGTATAGTGTTGTATTTTTGAAGATTAGATTTAAATTTGGTTTCAAGAGAAGGCATTATGGAACTGAAATGAATTTAACTGGTGAATTGAAATGTGGGTATAATAATTTATTAATAAAAGAGTTAAGAGTTTTGTTATAAATTTGCTGAATATCAACTATTTTATAATCATTGTTTAAACCAATTTTTATAATGGTTTTTAGTTCTAAATTATAGTTATTTTCATCAAGAGGAGTGTTAAAAAGCCTATTAAACATGTATCTAAAGGCGGCCTCTTTATGTTGCTTGCAATTAAATGAATGTTTTGAGATTATAGCGTCGATTGTAGTGGGTTTTCTGAAAATATTGAAATTGAGAATGTTGTATTTAGGTTTTTTGTGATTATGAGATCCAAGAAGTTGATGCTGTTTTGTTATTCTATTTCTATTGTAAACTGTAAATTACTTAAATTGTTAAAAATGTTTAAGAGTCCCACCAGTTTGACATCATTACCCCTGTAAACCATTAATATGTCGTCTACATATCTCCCGTCGAAAGTGATGTCTTCGGTGAATAGATCATATTTGTTAGAGAAAAGCTCTTTTTCCAATGAGTTTACATATATTTCAGAGATAATGCCAGAAATGGGTGATCCCATGGGTAGCCCCTGATTCATGTGGTAGTATTGATTTTCAAAAAGGAAAAAATTTTGTTGACATACAATTTCAAGTAAGGTGATGAATGAATTAATTTCTATGAAGCTTAGGTTTAAATTATGAAGGTTATTTATTAGGTAATGTTTAATGATTTGGAGTGAAGTTTCTATGGGTATGTTATTTATGTCTAGTGAAATTAATCTGTGTTTATCGGTAATGTGTATCGTTTTTAGTCTTTCAAAAAGTTGTGAAGAGTTTTTGAAGTTATGTGAAAATTGGTTTTGGAATGTTTTATATAAAAAATTTTGTAATGTTTTGGCAATTTTACTGGAAGGTGTTTTGTAGTTGGCAATGATAGGTCTGATACCTTTATCTTCTTTATGTAATTTGATTCGACTTTTGAGAGTTGGAATAAGAGGTTTCATGACTATGGAGTTGTATGTGTTTATATTAAAAGTTGTTAATTCTTTGATGTATTTCTTTATTCTATTATTAAAGTTGGTGGTGGGATTTTTAGCTATAGGAGTAATGTTATTTTCTTTAAAAAAACTTTAGTTTTATCTATGTATTTATCGCCCATCGTAACTATGATTAGGTTATCAATAAGTTTTTGTTTAAGAGATTTAATGTTTCGACGAATCGAGTGGAGTTTGTACATTTTGTTTTGTTTATCATTGATGTTGTTTATGTCATTATTTTCAAGAAAGATTTGTTTCATGTTAGCGTCATTTAACAACTGTGATTCTATTTTAATGGCAAGATCTACAGGTCTTATGCTCCTGGGCAGAGAGAATTTATGGTTTAAGTTGTATATATCTTGTATTTTGTAGTTCTCTGAATTTAACAAAACTTTTTATAAATCACGTGCGCCTCACGCTTTCATTTATATGTTCGACTATATCTAAATCTATTATGTTGAAGTTAACCGAAATATACCTAAGGATTTGTTTGACATCGTTCTCTCCCGAATTGTAGTACTCTCGCTGACGGTAAATATTTTCAAAAAGAATTTTTAATAAATTACAGAATGGCACCCGTTACTAATTTTATGTAAAATATTTTTTCTCTTTCTTTTTCATAGTCGTGCTTGATAAAGGCTGAAATATCAGCTGAAACACTGTTGCACCGAAATATTTTATTTTATTTTATTGAATAAACATTTATCATCGTAAACCATTGGTTATTTTTAATTTAATACTTCTACGATGAACCTCGATCCTCGATCACAAATTTCCAAATTCCAAAAGTTACCCGTAGTCTTAAAAAATGCTCAACCTTTGCATACAAGCATCATTCGTAAATTCATGGTTTTGGTTCCTTAATTGTCCTATTAAACAGAACAGGGTGTATTCTCAAGTTATGTTGATTTTTTTAAAAGATAGAAGCTGGGAAGAAACCCACAGATGAAATGTTATAGCTAGTACAGCTTTGTTTATCCATTTCAAATGTCGTTGTAATTGGCATAGTATCGCAGAAATTAGAGAGACGGTAAGCGCTGATAAAGAAACTGCGCCGATTTATCCAGGATACTAGAAATAATGATAGAACAAGACAACTATACCAACCAAACCATATACAATATAGATGAAAGAGATCTGGTCAGTTCTGGTATAAAATACCTAAAAGAACATATGTCGCGAGTGAAGAGAAGCTTCTCCAGGTTTCTACAAAGTCCAAAAGCTTTAAAACATACGTCTAAAACTGTGTGGCTCGTCATTTAGAAGTCGAACGCTAAAGTTTGGGTGTCATTGAGTGACAGCTTCTCTCTTTGAGAACTAGTTTAGACATCACTATCACTTCATTCCTGTGGTTGAACGTTATTGCCAATTGTAGCATATCCCATTTAAAATGAAGTTATTAATCAACAACGGACTATTGCATCTCTTCGTAATTGCGACAAACGTGAAACTAATAATTTCTGCCACCTAATGAAACTAACCTACTGGGGAGTCATAAAACCATTTATAGGTTACAGATATGAGATGATTGTATACGCATCTACATGTCTGGTGCCAATTGAATATAGTTTATTTGCAAAATTGGACTCCGACTTACGCGAATTCGACTTAGACTGTTATAGCTCGGTCCCACCAATTGCGTAACTCCGAGGCATTATTGTATTCTATTGCTCACTCTCTCATTACTTTACAACATGATTTCTTGTTTGGGCGATCAGTTGAGTCTAAACTTAGTATCTTATGTTAACTTTACAAATTCTGTCTTAAATGAATACCCACAGGTTGATGCAATTTACCCAATTACTCTAAAGCCTTTGACAAGATTGATCATCGCATTCTTATTACACCAGATGTTGTCTTATCTGTTGAACATTATTTTTAATTTATATAAAAACATTTTTTTTAAATTTCAATTTTCCATATTCCTGCTTTGTGTGGTCAATAATAAAATATTTACTAGAGTCAGCTCAAGTATTGACTCCCTAAAGCTCCAAGAAGACCTAGATCGTTTGCGTAAGTAGTGCTGCGCTTTACCTTAACTATGACAAATGCCAAAAAATAACATGGAAATGTTCTCCTATTCAGTTTAACTACAACCTTAATGGTACAGCTATAATATCCACTGACAAAGCGAAGACGCTTGGCATTATATGTACTTGGTGCTAAATTAAGATATCATCTTTACATCGGATTCGTGGTAGAGAAAGACCTACGGAACTTAGGATTTGTTATCAAAACAAGTACAAACTTTACCAATTTTACAAGCATTCAATCCGTTTATATGGCATTTGGTACACAAACATCATCTTCTCTATTGCGATTATCATAAATGCTGTTTGTATTTTAACTGTTTGTCGTTGTGGCAAAGTCAAGTTGTTTCGGACTTGATCTTTCTTTTCACACTTGTCAATAGCATGCTAGACGCTTCCTTTTGGTTGCATAGAATTTTAATGTACCACAGCAATTTATTCGCAATATTACATTTCATTTAAGTATATTTAATACGAATGTTCATCACAATTGTTCGGCTCCTCAATACTTACAATCAAGACTTCAACCATGTCTCTCTATTTGGACTCTCATTGTGCTCATTTAAAACATTATTGTTGCGAAATCGTTAGTTGCGAACTCTTGTAATGTAGTGTAATAGTGTAATTCCTTTTCTCATTATTTTTTTGTAACCTTTTAGCAGCTATCATTGCTTGTTATTAATTAGCATATTAATGTTATTATTATTCTCTGTTATTATTGTTCACTATTCCTAGAGATATCCTCCCTGTTTGCATACCACATAATAAACTTTTCTAAAAACTTTAAAAAGTTGTAACAACTGTTTACTAAGAACGTAATCAACAATAACTTACCTTAAGGTATAATGTTATTATCAAACACAACTTTTTCTTTACTGGTAAATGATAGCTTGAATCCTTTTTCAAACATTAGTTTGAAGTTTATTCTACAAGAAACGAATAGCCCTAGAAAATTCCAATATTATTTTAGTAAAGACTTCTCAAATATTTCCAATAAAATTCTAAAGTATACCATATATAGTATAAACATATCTCATAGACACTAGGAAAAGACGGTAACGTGTGTTTTTTTCCATAAAGAAACACGAAAAGAGAGCATCCTCTCGAGTACTAGAAATATATCATAACCAAATTGTAAAGGTTTCCACCTGATCGGAATTCTGATGCACGTCTTGCAGAGAATAATATATCACCGCGTGGTAAAGATAGCGACCGAAACGAGAGAAAACGGAGGATTCGAGTTTTCTGGTGGAGGCGAGGACCGACAACTTTTCGAATGTTTGCGAAGATGAATGCCCGGCGTAGTTTGTCAGTCCAGGGTGGTACCTACCTCAATTTCTACCTAAACTTCTTTTACTTTTTTTTGAATTAAACTTTTTCTATTTTGATTAAATTGTACACTAAAAGCAATTCAATCAAAAAAATACTTGTTTGCAAATTATTTGAAAAGCGAATTTGAATTTGGTGTTAAACGATTGTCAATGAATCAATTACCGACGAATACCTATGAACAAAAATCTATTGTTCAACAATCGGGATTCATTAAACCTTTCCTCTCCACAAACCATTCCCCGCCACCGGGTAGCCTTCCCCCTATTTCTGCAAATACCATTTGCATACAACTGAAATGCGCGCCTCTCATCCTGCCCTCTCTCTATTTGTAATTCGCGAAAACAATTTCGAGTGCCTACATTGAGTGTTTCGGTTTCATTAAACATTCTGTTGGTGAGAGAGATTGGAATTAATAAATTGCCGCTAGCACACAAAAGTATTAAAAAGTTCTACTGTTAATGATGTTATTTTACTGTTTTCGAGGAACGTGTTGTTTTTATTTATTCCATGCGATCCAAAATATTTTTAAAATATGTATGCGAAATAAATTTTGATGCGAAAAAATCCGATTTAGTCATTTACAGTATCTGGAAAATTTTAATAATAAATTTTAATTAACGAATTGTTTGATAGAAATGCCGTAGCTCATTTTCGATGCGAATCTCTTTATTAATTTAATTTTATTTATTTTTTGTTTGTTAAAAATTTCATGATTTAATAAAAAATATTGTTTAACTTGAAACGTTGATGAAAAAAAATTCTTCTTGAAATAGTATATTAGTAATTGAATCGAATCGGCTGAGATGGGAGAACGACCAATTACTTCGGTTAGCTAATTACAATTTCCAACCTCCCACGTCCCTCGAAGGCATCTCCTCCATTTTCGCGCGTTTCTCGCCCTCCCTTTTCGATAACCCCGTAAAACGGGAAGTCCACTTTACGATCGTTCAGTCTATTTCCTATACGCCAACACTAAACTACGAAGGACAATAATTTTTAAAACACAATTTATTTATTTTTATTTTTACTTTTTTTAACAAATTATTTTATTTAAATTTGTCTACTTCTTCTCCTTTTCAATTACCAACTTGTAATTAAAATTTATTTTTTCTAAATTACGTTAATCATCTTTCATTGCTCATCTTTGGAATAGAGATTACAGTAACCTAAACTGTATGCCACGTCTCTCGAAGTCATCTCCTCCATTTTCACGCGTTCTACGCCGCCCTCCTTTTTCGATAGCTCTGTAAAACGGGAAGTCCAGTTTACGATAGTTCAGTCCAATAAAGTTTCCTATATGCCAACACTAAACTACGAAGAACGATAATTTTTAAAATACAATTTATTTTAATTTTTTTTCTTTTTCAGCAAATTACTTTATTTAAATTTGTCTAATTCTTCTCCTTTTCAATTGCCTACAAATTGGTAATTGAAAAGGAGAAGTACGCCTTTTTGTACTACCCTTAGTTTTTAAATCAAACATGGAAATACACCACACTAAAATATTATCACAAATTTTCATAAATTAGAGATGAACGATCCCATGATTTTTAAGGAACTTAGTGATCGATGAACGTTCTTTCTCAAACACCAGTATTTTAAACGTTGACCGTGATCATCTTTTAAAATCATATAACAAAAAGGTCATTACAAGTAGCTGACTCAGAATCAGTGGTAAAAGGATAATTGAACATTGTTACCAATGTTGGTTTTTTTTTTTCAGAGATACAAGCAGATCTGGGGCATAGACATAAAGTATGAACCGCTGATTGTATTGTCTCCATCACCATCAAAAGTGAAGCGAAATCGTCACCATATTATCGCGCGAGATTTAAAATAAACCCGACGAACTTGGAGTATTTTTATGCAACAATAATTTCTTATAGATTAAATTCAAAGCAATTTTGGATTTGACAAAACCTTTATCTAATAATTTCTTAAACAATGAAGCTTAATTTAATATTATTTTGTTGGCTATCTGTAAGAGAAGCCAAAGATAAACTGCATCTTCTTTTTCTACTGTTATTGTCTGCATACAGATTCATATTAGCATCAAACACATATTTATTAATGGTAAGGTATTTTTTAATAAAGTAATATGATTAAGTAATATCTGGCTTTTGTTATCTGATTTAACGTTAATGTAACTTCAAGCTGCATAACCTCGAAGTCAAAACTTTATAACTAATCAATCCCAAAAAAACTAACATATGACAAAAGATTAATGCAAATTTTAGTATTCACAATTAGACTACTTTTTCCTTATAATGAGGGTTCTGCCCTCAAAACATGTAGAAAAAGAATAAAAATAAATGCAACATCGTCAAGTAAGACAGACTCCTTAATTTGTTACTACACGATGCTGAAAAAATATAACAATAATATTAATGATAAAAAATTCAAGTCGATTTTGTCGATTTCAAGTTTATTCAAACACCTATATTCCAAAAATTGCAGACGTTGTATTGAAGTCTACTTGTTGAAATTGAAATTCTTCTTAATCAAGCTTTATTTTAAGATATCAATTGTGAAAATTTCTTTATTCGCTGAGAAAATATCAAAGCGAAAAATAGATTTTGACTGTAAGAAACAGAATCTGTACTAAGAACCAAATTTGATAAATTCTAAAAATTTTACTAATATGCGCAATATCGGTTTTAAATTGGCATGAGTTGAGGATTCTTTTGAAATATTAATCAACAAAATAAATTTATTTATTCAAAAGTTATAGAATATAAAGGATTCATGTAGATTTTGATAATTTCAAGTTCGTCCAAATATATATCCAAACATATTCCAAAAATTCTAGACGTTATAATGAAGTCTACTTGTTGAGAGTGATATTCTTCTTAATCAAGCTTTATTTTAAGATATCAATCATGAAAATATCTCTATTCGCTCAAAAGATATCAAAGAGGACAGTAGGTTTTGATTGTAGCAAAATAAATCTGTACTAAGAAGCAGATTTCAAAGATTCTATGAACATGATTAATGCGCGTAATATTGGTCTAAATTGATATGAATTGGATTTCTTTTTTATTTATTCAAATGTTATGGAATATAAAGAATTACTCCAAGAATAGTACCGGAAAAATACGCGAAAATCACGGTGACTGTTCTTTTTTAGTAAGCAGCGTTGAAAAATGCAAAAGATTCGCGATACTGATCATAGTTACATGAACATTGATAGATTGCACAATACAGTCGGTAGCTGCATTTTAATCCTCTGTCTATCGAGCACACTTCCTTAACACTTTTCACATGTGGTCTGTGGTGTGCAAACTAGAAGAATCTCTGAACAACTACTGCGTGCCTTGCAGCGCTAATTTATCATATATAGGTTTTCCAGGGCCAATTCCAAACTCACTATTTAACACAAAATTAAATAAATTTAAAGAAGATTATGTGCAACATAAACAGCAATCGCTCTCTTAGGAGCTTTATCGCAATTCAATATTTTCTTAAACCTAATAAATGTGAACACATTCTTTCAGTTACTGCAATAGTACAGTGCGAATTTTATATGGGAAATCATTTTGAACACTAGAGTAGATTTCTATGTACTAATACAATAATATTTTGGTATCAACTTTCAGTCCGTATTTGCTTGATGATACCTTATCAATACTCTTTCAAATGTGTGTTTGATCCATGATGGAGTCCAGCTAAATAAAACAAGCCATCTAATCGACTGGAATACGATCAAATCTATCCAACTGAAATATGAATCTAACAGATTAATAATATTCATAGACTATATATATAGAGAATATTCTGTCAAGACAAAATATTAGGTAATGGTTTAAAATTTTGAAAAATAGTTTTATACAGCGAAAACAGTTGATATTGAGATAATTGAAAGGTATTGTGACCATAAAAATTTTGAGCAATAATTTTTAAAAATATCTAATATAATCATTTTGCCGTGGACTCGCAGACCACACCTCATAAACTGAGACTGAGTTAAAGAAATAAAATTAAAATTAATTATAACGTTGTGTAAAGCCAAAGTACGTATATTACAATGAATCTCGTAATTACTATAAGAATTTATCTTTTGGTGAAGATCTAAAGGACATATTTTTTTTATTAATCTAGCTTTCACCCAACGGCCTAATCAATTTAAAAATTTTATCCTTAAAGCATTGATTCAGATGATTAAAGTAAGCATAAAGTATATTGAAGAAAAAACAACAAACTAAAGAAAAGGATGTAAGTCTTTTCTTATAAAAAAACATATAACAAACTATAATGCTTTAATATCAACTAAGAAAAGATGAAAGTTTAGTTGACAACAAAAACAAAAAAAATGATGATAAAGAAAAATGATGTCCTCCTGGGGCATCGTTCCATGCAATCTCTAGATAGCGCCGAAGTTCATTCAGATTCCCAGGAGGTGTTAATGGAAACCGAAAGGAAGAGATTCTCTTGTAAATAGTTGCCATCGACAAGTGTCGGTTGTAAGCTATCATCCAAACCACAGCAATCGATTTGTTTGGAATTGTTGTCTGGTAGTCATCCGTCTAAGGAGTCAGTTTTCATGTATGTTACTCTGGTCTTCCAGCATGACAGCGCCTCTGAATTCTTTCTTCGAACAATAATCACCATATCCGGGCAACTGAAATTTATATTCAGCGTTCTCTCAATCTCTCGTAATAAAATATCCGATAATTTGTCTCCTATCAAAGTCATTTATAAGAGCAAATTTTCGGCGACGTTGATGTGTGGGCATTACAAGATGTCTACTTGATTGACCTTTGGAGGCAGAAATTCATTAATTACTAGGAAAAAAATATTGAAAGTTTGAGATAACTATAGTACAGGAAAGCTATACACACTTTTTGAGTTTTTTCGGTGGAAACTTTCACCGTTTCTTAGTAGATAATAAAGTTTTAGTTTACAGAAGTTTCAAAATTGTAGTTTGAATTTTAGTAGTTGGTGGATTTCATATGATAGTGAGCATATTATAAAGTTTATAATAAACTCTTACATGGTTCTCATTTAGTACTCATTTTATAGCAGCGTAAAGAAGTACAATTACAATTAAAAGCTAACTTCTCATCATTTCAACACTTTACCAACATAGGTACACTTTAAATCTAGAATCTAGATACAAGGCTGTTAGTGATGGAATCAAGTATTATTGTAAAAATTGTAATGCAGTCTGCACAAAAAAAATACTCAATACTCTATTTTGTTTATATATTAGTGGGGACTATCACGAAAACAATGTTCAACTTTGTGACGTTATGATAGTGAATTTGCATGTCAATACAGGATTCTATCAACTATTCTTGATTTTTTATAGATTAATGTAATTTACAAGTAGTATATCGGTTATCGAACAAATAACATAGTTTTATAATTTTACAATAAAACGAAAATGTAGTCATGTTACACAGATTTAAAAATCTTAAAAAAATCACTTTTCTGCACTGATATTTACTTATACCAACTACATTATTTAGTGTCAACCAGCCCTTAACGTCACTCCGTCTAATATCTGTAGGTATTTCGACAAGGTCTCTCTCTACTAAGCTTATTAAATTAATGCCATTTTAACGGAGGCAGCTATCGCTCCACAAAATTAGTTCTTCCAACAGCGAAAAGTTCTCTGCCACTCTTTAATTTTTTATATACTGCAGTGGCAATATTATTGCTTGCTCTTTCGTGAAGCCTTTCATGAGCATCTTAAATTGCGCAGTATACACTCATACAGATTTTATTTCGTTAAATAATACTGTTATAGAAATAATTAACATTTGAAAATGAATCCATGAGGTGTACATTGATGGTTTAACTGAAAGGTTTTCATTAAATTCGGATCTTTATTTCCAATAATAAATGCAAAAAGTTTCTTTGTAATGTTGCTAATACTTTAATAGAAGCTTATCGCAAAGAGTGTGTAATGTCGAAACACAATTGTATTTGATGCAATATGGTGAAACTTACAGTAATTACAAGGACGACAAAACTACTAATGTTATTTGCTCATTACAGCAAAAACAAATATATGGTCTGCACATTCATGGCAAGATGTTCAGTGAATCTTTAAACACCTAAACAAGCATACTGTATTTTTAAAAAATACAAGTAACTTTGTTGTTAGTTGTCGTGTAGTTGATTCATTTACTAATAATACTAATATTTATTTATTTCCATAAATTCCCATTGCACAGAACACGTCATACAAAAAAAAGAGATAAACATTGCTGATATCTGTTTTACAAAGCTTTACAGTTTTTTAATAATAATAAGTTTATTGCCTTCGAAATTTACAAAAATAATAAAAATTATATATTATTCTATAACTTTAAGGTTGACAAAAGGTCAATTTATCGGCAAAGGCGAAAAAAGAACAAGTCTTCATGCCAAATAACAGAAAAAAAATTTCGTATACTTACTATGTTACACAACATTGTCCATTCCCACACTCCTGCGTATTTGTCTGATGCTTTTCACTTTTTAGCATCACATGACTTGTCAACTCGATCGATGTCGGGCATTACACTCATGTTTCCAGTCCATAGTACTTAAATTTATCATAGATCTTTTACGTGCTGTCGATTGCATTGTGGAACGATTTACCTGCCGTTGCTTGCAATGCAGCTAGTTTAACAAGTTTTAAAAATTTTCGGTGACGCCATTTGCTATCTCTTCAACTATCTTTTTCTTGAAGTATACGTGTTTGTTTCCTCTCTAATTTGTCTCTCATCTATTTTTTACTGCACTTTTTTGCTGGCTATCTTGCTTTTTTGTAGTAACTGTTCGTTCTGTTTTATTAACACCTCATTTACTTATTACATTTTCATCACATTTACATTTTCGGTAGCCATAATCATTTATTTGAAATTACATATACACTGTTGCCAGTTGGGTCTCTTGGAAGATATTGCTTATTGCGATAAATTGATATTATTATTATTATTAGAACGAGCGTGGGAAGCTATGAACTGAATTGCGATGAACAGGTAATTTAGAGATTTAAAGGAAAGTATTTTGTATAAAGTAGTTAATATGCAAAAGAATCTAAGGCATTCAAGGGTAAGCATTTCTAAATAATTACGATATGGTGTAACATGGCCACACTTTCTCAGATCAAGAATAAAGCGTCGAAAATTATTTTGTACACAACATGGGCATAGTCCAAATGGTAAGTGAGATTGCAACGAATAACAGGTGGAAGGAAACAATCAAGCTTGCGTATGGAATAGAAATAGAAACGGACTTCCCTGCAAACAGACTGAATCTGGAGCTGTCATAACAATGCAGAATTCATCATAACTCTCTCAAGTTTTTAACTCACTCAGAGTATTTTATGATACTACCATTAAGTGTGAGGTGGGTATTATTGATGGAGTAAAATAGCTTGAGCTTTTGCTATACTCAAACTTATGTCATGGTATTTAGACCAATCGAGAACGCTGGCAAGAAACAGATGTATAAATTGTGAGAGGTCATTTGCATATAGTTGAAAGTTGAACTTAAATGTCTTGGTTTATAAAAATAGAAAAAAGAAGTGGATAAGATAAGTACGCTCAACATGCTGTATTATACAGTGTGTTAACTAATTATCGTACCCGAAATCTAGGCAACCAATATCACAGTAACGAATATTCCTATTATTTGAAATAATTTTTTCGAAAAATGCTATTAAAAGTTGACTTTTGTATAGCAATTAACGACTGTAAAAATGATCTTCTTTTGTTCAAATGTCGTGTCATGATTAACATAATAATAAACATAATAAGTTGGAATAACCCTAATTGTCTGCATTATGCACACCGCTTCGATAATGTGCGATTAAAATAAAGGCATCATGTTCCGGTGTGAACGTCATAACGAAAGAAATAAAAATCTGAAATAAATTCCCACTGAACGTTTATCATTGAACGTTATATACATTTGTTTATTGATAACAACGATGAAACAACGATAGCTCTAAGAAGAACTGTTTGGAGAAATATAAAGGCAGCAAAAAATGGTTAAAGAATAAAGAAAATCCGGAAACACACAAAGCATACGACAATCGCGACAATAATAACCTAATAACGTTCGATCTGCTGTCAACATCTGGTTAAAATCTGATTTCTAATTTGAAAATATCGCCGTTACCACTACACAATGAGATAGATAACCAACATTACAACGTGACGTAGGTTACGATAATTATTTAACACAGTGTATACTAATGTTTTTTCTCACATTTAGAGAAGAACGAATATTTATTTTTCACATATATAGCAGTTACTAGAAGTAACAAAGATGGTGGTGATGAGATGTTGCAATGTTTAATATTGATTTATTTAATCTCTGGGCTTTAGTCCAAATGCTTTGAAATACTTCTTTTGGGCTATGAACACCCAATGAAAGTTCGTTGAGTAGATTCACAAAATTACGCCATATCTCAGGCAAGATCCGACACATACGTAATTTTCACAATTTTTCACACACCAACCGTGAGCTGCGTTACTACTACAAACTACTACGATGTACATGTAAAATCATTAATGTATTTTTACCATGAAAATTGATGATCAATCTTATCTCCCGGAAATACAACCTCTTCCTTGCAAGTACGTTTTGTGTCATTAAATATTAGATCTAGTTCATTTTTTTTTTGTGGAAGTTCCTATTGTATTAACGTTTGTTCTTTGTTAATTTAGTTATAAGTTGTTATTTAAAACCAAATTTGCAGTTTACGTAGATTGAGCTGAACTAATTTTTACATTTGGGACTACAGTGCAGTCGTCAACAACAAATGTTTAGTAAATCCTCTATCAATCCTGATGGTTATTGATGTAAAAAGGAAAGGTTTCTTTATCGATTCTTGTGGGATGCCGCGTAGAACCTTTGTCCAATCTGAAGAAACTTCAGCGCCAGTTTGATAATACGATACCACCCATTATTCTCTTGGTGACAAGTAGAGATCTGTAACTTGTTTCTCTCTGTAATTTGTGTCTCAAATAGATCTCAAGCACAGCAATGGAAGTCGGAAATAAGATCATTGTTGTTAATTCTAGTCTGCCTTCTAGGCTAAAGTATCGATAGAGCAGTGCGTATTGAATGGCTGATACGAATATCGAAAATATATCGATACTAAGAAAATATCTATATATCGATACAAAAAAACTTATTAAATTTAAACATAAATTCAACTAAAATATCAATATTTTTTTTAACTTTTATGTCCTTCTTAGTTTCTTTTTATTCCCAACACTATGTGAAATTGAGGAACTGTTTATCGTGCTTAATTGTCGATCTAAATATCGATACGATATTGATATGAATATAAAATATCGATATGAGTATTGCTACAATATCGGTATGAGTCTCGATACAAGATCGATATATGTATATTTTCGATATATAGATATGGATATATCGATACAATGTGTGTATCATATATCGATATGCTTCATGCTGTATCGCGAACCCCTAAATATACCTCTGGTTACAGATCTTTTATACCATGAATTTCCAGTAACCATAGTCGTGAAACTGCTATGTAATTGCACTGTCAATCAACTATATATTTTCTAAGACTAAATTTTACTGCTTTTTGATTTACATTTTATGTTCTATAATAACCTGTTTTCCTGCATTGTTATACGGTTTTAGTTGAAAATCATAACTTTAAAGTATTTATTTAATAATTTAAAATCTTAACCATGTTATGATGTTGTGTATAGGTTAACCTATACACTAACATTCCAACTGATGAAACCCTTCAAATTTTAAACAACATTCTTAAAGATAAAATTAATAATGAAACCGACAGAAAAAATATATTTAACGTTTTTAAAATTTCCATACAGCAAAACTTTTGTAAATTTAAAAACACTTACTACACTTACAATAAGGGCCTTCTAATGGAATCACCACTAAGTGGATGACTAGCTGATATATTCTTAGACAAACTTGAAAAAGAGCTTATAATGAACAATAACAACCCACATAGATACAACGTCATAACATGGTTAAGATATGTAGATGATATTATCGTTTTCATCGACAATGACAGATAAGAAACAATAACCAACTTACACATCTACATTAATAATTTACATAAAGACATCAAATTTACAATCGAAATAGAACATAACAACCGCATACATTTTTTAGACTTAACAATTTATAAACAGACAACGGACTACAATACAGTATCTATAGAAAACCAACACAAACAGATACTATCATCCCAGATGATTCTTTTCATGATTATGCTCATAAAATGCCAACTTTCAACGCATATATACACCGTGCCTTCAACACAAAACTTAATGAAAAAGAACTTAGAACAGAAATATCTATTATCAAACAAATTGGGCAAAATAACGGATATAAACCACAAATCATCAACAAAATGATTGACAAATACAGAAACAAACAGAATCACATAAAACTTACCACCCTTACAAATACAACAAATATGAATATCAAGGTAACATACATAATAAAATCAAAAAATTGTTTAAGAAACACAATATAATTATAACATCCAAAAGCAACAATACACTAGATAAAATTTTAATTAACAACAAACAGAATCAATAAAATGAACGATAATGGAGTTTACAAATTATAATGTGATACATGTAAAGCCACTTACATTGGTGAAACAGGGAGATGTTTAAAAACTCGTATAAAAGAACATAGAACATAGAACAACAAAGAACACCAATTTCATGAAACAAAAAACACAACATTACTTCACAAGAAAAACAAAAGTAACCTTTTGGAAATACTTGAACATTACGAAATTAGAAAATTTAAACATAATCATCCACAAATTTTATGTTTGAATGACCAAATAAACTACACAGAAAAACCTTTATATATGTATTTGAAAAATCCATTTACTCCACCTAAAAATATAATATATTAAAAACCCCCAACATATACAATGAACTCAAACCGCTCTTCTTTTTTACCTTCTTTATAATAGATAATTGAACTTTTGGTTTGGGAAATATTCAATTTTATTTTTATTTTATTTTAATCCTATTTTAATTTTTCACATTGACACAACATGTCATAAATCACAACATAAATAAAAATAAAACGTCAATATTAAACAACAAATTTTAAATAAAATCAACAATTTTTTTAAAATTGATTTCCTGAAGATGGTCTAAATGAGACCGAAACCGATAGAAACATTGTATGAAATACTATCGTCTTAATAAAAATGCAAAAATTATTAAATAAATATTTTAATTCAAGACGAAAAACATTCCTATAAAATAAAAAATAACTTTAAAGGTTTAGTTCTACTTTTTAATCTCTATGCAGTTCATAATAATCTTATTTTTGCCCTTGTAATTTTATGGGTTTATTGAGATTTTCCAAGTTGTTAGTTTTGGTAATTAATACAATGATAAACCAGATTTTCTTACACACGTGAGTTTACACCATTTTTGCTTTTATTTTATTTTAATAATAATTATTTTACAGTGTTATTGATAAGCTAATTGATGTTAGTTTGGACATTTGCTTATTCGAGACCCTGATAACGTATAATAAAATAAGTTCATTGTTCTAAATTTTGGTATTTCATTTATTAGGTAAACACTACGTTAAATGACATAAATTAGTAACAACAGAATTTAGTGTGCCGGCAGTAATTGTTCAAGAACCTTCAAGTATGCTATTCTAAATCAAGTGATTTCAAACATCCGTATGGAGAAAATATATTATAGGTAACATGTCTGATTTTTCTTGCCTCGCTTAATGTTAATTCTAAAGTTATGTATCTGTATACTTAAAACTACTAATGTTAAATTATTCTGACATATTGCGTTTTATGTGGGACAATGTAAGGACGCTAGGTATGCGTGGAAATACATTTTTGTATATCATATCTTAATCGGTGTTGTTATATACCCGAGTATTTATTTTCAGGGAAAATTTCCAGTGGTATTTACCCAAGATGGGTATCTCGACAAATTTATAACAATTCAAAAAAGTACAAAGGCAAAGGCAGTTTTTGGTAGTGGTGTTACGGATGTGGGTTTAACGGATGCGGATGCGGAACCGGATTTTTTAATTCTAATTTTGCGGATGCGGATGCGTAAGCAGATTTTTGGATGCGGATTTAACGGATGCGGAGTTGTTGAAAAAAGTTACATGCTAAAATTTTGTTGAAAATATCTAATGCACAAATAAAGTAATTAATATTCATAATTTATTATAGGCAAATTATATTTTAAAAACAGCAATTTTGATGCCTTCTCTCCTTTCAGACTTTTTCTTTTATCTGTGTATATTAACGATGCTCCATTGAATAGCTGTTCACTGGTAAAGCTGCTTGGTGGTGTTGATAAATATTGTCGAACAACCGGCAATAAAACGGTATATTTGTACCCATTTTGTCGCCACCACATTAATGGATCTTCTTCTAAAGGTAGTCTTCTTTCTTTAATATAATTTTGGAGCACAATTTTCAGTGTTATTAATTGGTCATCTTCTGCCTCGCTTTCACTTGAACTTAGAACGGATTGTACTGACTGCAGTAGTTTGGAAGAACAACAGCTAGAATTAGTAATAATTTGTTTATCAATTTTTCTTTTCTTATGTATCGGACTACAATCTTTATCTTGATGAATCGTTTGAATTTGGCACAAATTAGCTATTGTGGCTTCGACTTCTTCTATTTCAAAACTATTAAAAATTTTGGTTTTATATCTGGGATCTAAGTACGTGGAAATCGAACATAGTAAATTTCTGTTTAAATCGCCAAATCTTTCACTTATTACTCGTATAACTTTAACAAAAAGTGCTTTGATATTTTCTGGCGTATTTGAGCTATCTTTCTCAGCTTTTAATATTGTCAAAGTAACGTGCAGAAGTGGTATAACCATAGAAATGCTGTTCTTCGAGTTACTTAATTCTTTAGTAAGGTCTTCAAAAGGTGCCAACAATTTTAACAACAGTTCAATTGTTAACAAATCATCCGGAGAAAATGACACAAGTTGTTTTGTAGTTAAGTATAGAAGTAAAGAATCTTTTATTTTAACAAAACGTTCCAACATGTAAAATGTGCTGTTCCACCTGAAATGAAAATTAGTTATACTTTTTAATTTATAGACAATCGTTGGCTTACCTAGTGGGACAATCTTGTATTGTTGACATTGGAGGTTGCTTCAATCTTATTACCTGTATAGCTTTTCTTGTGCTACTAGGGAATGATTAAAATGTGTTGACACTTTTTTCACTTTTTCAATTACTTCTTGAACCCATTCTTCCGATAATATAACATTTTTAATGCAACACTGTATTTGATGAATCACACAATCAAAATCAGTAAATCCAGATATCTGCATTGCTTTAATCATGTTGCTACCACGATCGCGTACCACACAGTGAACATTGTCCTGTTTTATACCCCATTCTTCAAGAATGGTTTCAAGTTTTGTCGAAATAGCTTGACCAGTGTGACGGCCTTCCATTATTTCACATTTCAAAATAATTCTTACTCTTTCAAAACCTTCGTTTATACCATGAGCAGTCAAACTAACTAATGAAGTCCCACAACTTGTATCTGACCAAACATCAGTTGTAAAGGATATTTTCTTAAGATCTTTTAATAGTGCTTTAATTTTATTTGCCACACCGTTATATAAATCGTCACATACAAGCGACGTAAAAAACTGACATCCCCTTAATTTATATCGTGGTAGTATTGTATTGATTAATCGCCGAAAACTAACACCTTCGACGAAGTTGAATGGTAAGTCTTCCAAAGCAATCATTTCGCCTATTAATCGATCCGTATCTTTGGATTTTGTATATGAGAAATCCCAACATACATTCTTCGTTAAACATTCTTGTAAAGTAAGTTGTATTGTTCTATTTGGACCTGTATCTGTAGATGTACTACAACTTGGCTGGTTCTGTTCTGCATTTTCAGCTATACGTTTTTCTAACTCTTCAAATATTTTTGTATGCTTAGATTTCAAATGATTTTTTAAAGATGTGGTACGTCCTTTTCGTGAATATTCCTTTTCACAAATCTTACAACGAGCAATCAAACTGTTAATTTCCGAGAAATATTCCCAAATAAAGCTTGTTTTTGGTTTCATTTCAATTAATTTAATTTCGATGGATAGCAAACAATAAAACGAATGACGATAAATGCGCAAAAGCATACATACAAGTTGCCATCCGTTCAACAACTGATCGTCTTTAGGAATTAAGATCTTTTAGAGCGCTATGCATTGGCGCCCCCGATTTGAGGCGTTGCGGCGCGACAATATAGGAGTCGTATCGTCCGTCGCCACATCGCGATTACCTCACGTGTTCGTGCATGTTACAATATCTAAAAATTTTTTTATCTAAAAAATATAAAAAAAATCGAAACAAAAAACTGTCACTATTTTACCGGAGCTCCGTTAAAATATATGCGGATGCGGATGCAGATGCGGATCTTCAAAACAATGCGGATTATCCGCAGTTGCGGATGCGGATGCGAATATCCGTTACACCACTAGTTTTTGGTCTACTTACTTCAACATTTTACATTTTGTTAAATAATATTTAATAGTTTCAAAACAAACTCCAAATATTTACTCTCACTAGTTTCACAAGCAATATCTGGTGACTTCTAAAAGCGTTGTAAGTCGTTTAAAAGCAGGATCAAGCATTCTAGAAGCATTTGAAGTCTTGTAAATGCAATTCAAATCTTTTAAAAGCAGTATGAAGTCATCAAGAAGCAATATTAAATCTTCTAGAAGCAGATCAAATTTTATAAAGATGGTATTAAATGTTCTCGGAGCATTTCAGGTCTTCTGGAGACAGCATCAAGTCTCAAAATAGAAGCTTTCCAAAAGTATATTCGCAGCAGATGCTGAGAAAACTGATATATGCCAAATGACTTCTTTCAATCCCCTGTTATGACAAGAATTTTAAATACGTCCTAGGTGCCGCTAGCTTGCATAAGTACCTACCTTTTGAGTACTTGCCGTAAATCGGGGTAAATACCCGTACAAATGTATATTTTTTAAATACCTATCCATATTATAAATACCTACCCGCCACGTATTTATCTGGCGCTCATCACTAATCTTATGTACAATTCACGGTATAACCGTTCTCGAACTGATTAAGTACTTGGTTCTTGGTAACGTAATTTGTAAAGCCTAATTTATTTCCTTTCTTATAAATCGGTCTTACTGTAGTCTTCTTTAGATTCACCGAAAATACTCATGTAGTGAAAGAGCAGTTGATAACAGTACTTAAAGGTTCTAATACACAAGTGGCATACCATTGTGCTAATTCTTGTTTTGGCAAACGTTACATTTAAACGTCATATTAAGTGAAACATTGCCTCCAGATGCCTTTGCATCTTGACGCTATTACAAGTTTTATTTACAAGATCGTTCTCATCAATTTATCAATAACTATGACATTTAGAAATTTCAAATATAGTTCTATTAATGAACTATATTTGATGTTCATTAATAGAAAAAAATTAGTGTCATTAACTTAATTAAATACCAGAATTTTAAAAAATATATTAAATTATGTTAGTAACGCTAACTTAACTCCTTAACCAATCAAACAAGATAATAAACTTTGATAAAATTAAGAAAGTTATGACATACTATTAAAATCGAGTGAAAAAAAAAAGTGATTTAAAATTTCAGCGATAACATAGAAATAATTATTAATAACAAAATCATTAATTTAATATTTTTTGATGTCTGTTTATGCGAAAAACTTTACCCACGAGAATCTTTTAAGAGTTTGCGTTGGGCGTCATTTTCTCTAAATTAGAGGGAAACCGCTTCTGGTAGGTTCTTTAGTCAAGGTTCCGTTCATTATATCCACGAACAAAAGGCATTTGTCGTGGTTTTATAGCTTTCTAAATTGACTGCATCCGATAGGGTCCCCTTCTTCGCCTATTGAAGATCTTCCAGCACACCACTTTGCTAACGCTTTACTTTTGTTTGTCCACAAGAAAAGAACTATTCTCTTTTATTCACAATGCATACACGCGATTAAATGAAATATTTCGTTGGTGACCTCATGGTTGTAATTTGAAACCCAAAAACCGACAGTAGTTGTTGTAGATTACCTCAATTAAACGATTCGGATTGTCACATTGAGTGAAATATGACAATGTTGGGAGTTTTTGGGGGTCTGATATATGACGTAATATTGATGTCCGTGCAGAAGTCGCGGCCGTGCCATTAGTTGATGTACGCCATAAAGTTTGATAGACTGGTAATGTATCGATTTATGACTACTAGAATTATGTGTCTATTCATAAACAGGACTTGATAAGCCCTGTCTATATATTATCCTGTGAGCATACATTTACAAATTAAATATAATGGCTGGGTTAAATTTTAAAGAATTTTTTTAATTGACCGATTAGCAATTTAAAACCGAACCCATATAACCTCGTACTAGTAATTAACGGGAGAGTCTCCCCTTCGTTTTCGAAACGTCGATATTCAATAGATTGTGCGCTGCTAGGGAAATTTCACTTGCAAATTACGACGCGCCGTGGAAAGGACGTCGTTGCCGCCCCCAAAACTAAACCGGGGAACCGAAGAAGACAATAGCTGGCCGCGCGCCACTGGAATCTAACTTGCAAAACGGATCAGTTGTCAACTAGCTAGTGCCGGGGACGTCTTGTATGCGACCGGATGTCGCGTCCAAATTGAGTTTGGACTCGGGAAAAACTTTCCGACCAAATGCCGTTAAGTCCGAGGGAGTAAGTAGCTTTGTTCTTAGCCAAAAAGAAGAAAACTTTTTTTAAGTCCAGGTCGTGTAATTTAATATCCCGCTATTTTGGCTCGAATTCAAAAATTGCAGTGGAATAATATAAAAGGATGCTAAAATTATTGTTCTTTCGAGACAAGAAAATAAAAAGATATAAATGTACATTTTGAGCAGATGCTTATAGGGTGAACCAAAATCGATAGGCGAAAAGCGGTAAACGACATAAATCCAATTCGGCGAAACGTTAATTTGCAAAAGTTCGATTGCCGTTCGCATTTTTCTTTATTTACGGCCATCGGCGACATTTTTTATTGGGATTTATCGTTCTCTTTCCTGCAGGATGTTAACTTAATCCTGGAAAATCGCACAAACGGACGCGCGGAGAAATACGCGTCTATCGCTCAGTCTCGATAAAATCTACCCCGTATAGTTGACATATCGATGGACGTAATGCAGAAATATTATCACGAAATCCATTTTTTTTTAAGTGAACCATTATTTCTAATTTTACCATTATTTCTCCCTGTGATGGCCTTAAATTTTCAAAATAACGTTTTGAAAAATCTTAACACAATAAAATAACGAAAGACTTTCCCGTTCCATCGACCACCCCCTTTTTTTACCCTTAATTCTGAGTAACGGCAATCGCGGCGATTCGAGCGCGTCGATGCGATATGAGTTATGGTGAGAACGTTTCCCACGGGACGTCTAGAAATCTCCCTCCCCGGGAAAGCCAGTAAACAGCTGTTACGGGCGGTTTTTACGATTTAAGTACTAGTATCGTGCGCCCCAAACCGGGCAAATCTCCAAGTTTTCTTATCTCTGAACGTCTTTAACTCGGATTGTAACCGTGAAGAAGAACTTCACGTCGAAATGACCCCCATGAAATAGAATCGAAATGATACAAAGTTGTTTCAAAGATTTTGTGTATTAGGTAAATTGGTTTTTCAAATCTCCAAGGAATTCCAATGTACAAATCAAGAAACTGCATGGAATTACTTGGGATTTCTATGGGTTTCCTGCAATCTAATTTAATCGAATTAAGTGGAATTGTACACAAGATTCGGGAAATTCTCTCAAATTTTACTACAATTTCGACTTAGTATTAATAAATTCCACTAAAAAATAAATACATTTCAAAAAATAATCATAGAAAGCTTAAATGAAAACGATGAAAATCATATCAGTTTCTAGAATTTGTTTTTCGACCTTTTCGATTTGATTCCATGAAGTTGTGGAAATATGTCAAATTTTAGGGGAATTAGTGGAATTATTGTTATTTCATCTTTTAATCATAAAGAAAAACATTAATTTCTTATTGAACTATAATTATTATTAGTAAAGCTATCGAGATGATGCAAACGCATATTTTTTGTGATACCTCCGAGAAAAAAGAGGACCAGAAATTTGTTTTAGGTCAAACTATGAGTTTTAGGCCGTATTTATTACAGCATATATTTGCTGATTTTAACTATATGAGCATATATTGCATATTGACAAACTATATCATATTTTTCAACATAAATGCATATCTTTTATGTATATTTTCAATATTTTAGATTAATCTATTTGTCTTTTAAAACAATATTACCGGCGTACGGAAATAGAATTCTTTAGTTTTTAAAGGTAATTTCAGTCGCAATTTTCCTCTCGTGTGCATACTATATCAAGTGTTTACAAAAGAGTAAATATTTATAACTCTGAAATGCATGGAAGAATACAGTGGATGATATTAGGGTGGGTTCCGTGTTAAATTTCTAAGAACAATCTGATATGTTTACTTAATTCATTCAAAATAACTAATAATTGCTTAATATAAATAACTTTCCTCCCTAAAATATCTCCTTTCTTGCAAAATCATAGCATAACGTCGAACGGCAGTTGTGTCACCTTTTTTAAACATGTATCTATCTGTATCTATCTCATAGAGCTCAGCTGTTAGCCTATGTAGAAAAGGATGTGAATGAGATGCTGTTTTTAGAATTTTCCTAACATTTTCCTTCCCATACTCCTCTTCTCCTTCGGATTTTTTTGTTTGAGGGCGACCATATATTTCCATCAATTTCTTGATTTAAGAATGGTTGGTCATACAGATGGGTCAACTCGATTTATCAAACTGAGTTTTTATTATTTCAAGTTAATTCAAGATAGACTATTACTAACTCATGTTGGGTTTACACACATAAATAGCAAAACTCCAATGACACAGCCAAGCAAGCGCTTACACAAAACTGTTACTGTTCTAATAGAGTCGCGAGTAGAAGACACTTTCTTTGATCCGCGTTGTAATAAATCACCATATCAGAAATCGTGGAGAAAGTTGGACTTTCTCAACAACTTGCTCAGCAGCCTCAACGATGAAGCTATACATTAACATTACCATACATAGACAGAAAACTAAATCCCCAACAATTCTGGAGAATGCTAGGCCATTTATATTTATTAAATTTCGAAAATTCTAATAGTCCAGGTGGTCCAAGTGGCGACTTTTTTTCTTAGTACTCATTCGAAGCTGACGTTTGAAGGTTTCCATGCCATTTCAAGAAAAACTTGAGTCGATATCCCTGTAATTCCTTTGCGTATTGCTGATTTAAATTCGTCACTGGTTCGGAGATGGTGTTGATCAACAGTTATGATAACAGTTAGGCCTTCTTCCTTAAGAAAGTAAGGACCCCAAAAGCCAGTCTTGAAGTGAAGTTGCCTGCCATTCTTGAAACTGCTGTGGATATTCTGGTACCCAGTAGTGAAAATGCTGCTTCTTTTCATAGCCAGACAAATTGAAATGAGCTTACTCACTTGTTATTAAAAGAATATTTTATGAGAAGTTTTGAAGAACATTTTTGGAATATGTTCTGCAATTTTTGGAGACCCGTTCAGTAAGATCTTGCATAATCATCATTTTGTATAGGTAGAACTTCAGATCGTTAAGTAAAATTCTTCTCACAGAACGATCTGACAAACGTACAACAGAAGCATATTTGGCAGTTGATCATGTAGGAATTCGTTCAACTGTTTCTCTTACAGCTACAGCATTTTCAGATATCTGAGCAATTTTTGGGTCTACAGGTTTATTTTATTCTTAATGCTGAATCAGTAGCTCCAAAATTTTAAATCCATGAATGAAGAGAGATGACAACATAAACAGACCTTTACATCTGTCAATTCCATCAATTCAAACCAGAGTAAATCTCTATGGTCTCTGATTTTGCTATCAACTCGGTTTAGGTAACTCAATTGGTCATGCACGTCTAACAGTTCGGTCACAATTTCAGTTGTTACGTATTCGAAATTCATATTTGCGTGTAAATCTGATAATATCTGCATTAATGTTAATGTTATTTGCATCTTCTGCGCCTGCACCTTGTATAAATCCAGACAAAGCTTACGCCAAATGCCGTTTAAGCAACTGTTTGTCACAAGAGAACTTAAAGAAAGAGAACATCCTATCATTGACGACTTTCAAGTCAGGAATTCTACGTTGTTATTACGAAGTAAATCTTCTCGATGGCAACTTCTTTCAATAAAGGCTTGTTTCATCAAATTTGAAGTAAATATAGGCTGTTCGCGTACAGGGTAATTGAATAAAACTACGTTTAAAAATGTGTCTACTCTTAGAATCGCAGCGTTCTGCCATTGTCTGGTATTGGTTGAATCGGGGAATTCCACGCTGACACCAACCAGCCCAACATAACCAAAACTACTTGTATTCAACACTTTACCAGTAATGCTAAGGTACTTTTTGCAAAATCTGCAACAAACCTAGTAGAAATATTTCAGAACTGGAGAAAAGAAATAATGAGATGTAAACTACTCAGGTTTTGTTGTTGAATGTTCCACAGCCTATTCAAAATATGTTCAATTTGCAAAACATCTACTGTAGTAAATGAAAAGCACAACAAATTATTTGCATTACAAAATATATTAAGCCAATTTATAAAAATACCATAAATCACGTACAGAATTTCATCAACGGTGGCTTTTTTAATGGACAAAACAACATATGCAACAGGAAGATATGTCGAAAATATCATTATTGGTATTTTGAATTACGATAAGTTGACTGCTAAGCAAAAATGTTGTTAAATACAGCAGTGCTTGAAAAAGGCTTTCCGATGATTGCATTAAGACATGATGTTACTCGTTGTATCAGACGCTGCTCCCTACATGTTATAATTAGCTAAAAGGCCATACACATTTTTTATCGAAAACTAACACATTTGCTTGTGTGTATGCAAACTTTATCGATGTTCTAAGTAATTTCGAATACACTCACAATTTGTGACTAATTGCTAATGTGAAAGAAGTATTTTTTAAAGGGCTATCAAGAGTAGCAATTTTTTAACGAAATAATAAAAACTTGTCTCGTTGAAGCGACAATTACTATACTATTAACTTACTATACCACCAACATCTGAATATCTGGGAATATGTTTTAATAAAATTTCAAGTGAACCACTAAATAACAATATAATAAAATCAGACTTGTTTTCATTGCATCAAATTATTGCTTAACGCATCAATAAACACATTGAAAATAACTGGGATTCTGCTTTCTACACAGCTTGATGTAATAACACAAGTTCAGGACTTGATTAATGATACAAGCAGTGAAAGTACTAAATTAGAATAGAAAGAAATGGTTATGGTAAGCAAGCTTTTCTATGTTCAAAAATGTTTCAAATACAAACAGATACTTTTCTTTTTGATAGTTTAAGTGAAATATTTCTTTCTGATTTATTTTCTATTTGTCTTTTGTGTATTGTACAACACTTTTTAATTATCTTTTAGCTTATATAAAACAAACTAATAAATCTGTCTTGGATATAAATAGAAATCAGTTTACTTTGTGTAACATAACCTGTAAATTTAAGAGACCCATATTTTAATATTTCATTACAATTTTTATACTACAATTTTTAAACGTTTAAACAACCATTTTGGAGCATATTTTTGATTGTCCTAATTATTGGACTTTGTAACTTTAAATAAGTCTTGTTTCACATTATAATTGAAGTTTCTTCACTTTATAAGTAGAATTTCAAAAGATGGAAGGAAATTTTTCTTCACGATATGATTAGGATTTCAAAAGAAAACATTCCTTCACCTTATAATTGGTGAGGTAATTATAATTTACTTAATAATTATGATTGGTTACAAAAGAAAACAGACATTCCTCACTTTATTACAAGGGTTTCAAAAGAAAATTCCTTCACACTTTTTTGAAAGCACATATATGATTCTGTCAATTCCGTATATATTATGACATGTGTTCTTTGGATTTTAGTACTAAAATTACTAGTAATTACAACATTTTTGGTTTTGTTTTTATTTAACTAATTTAACCATTATTCCTTCACCCCCAAACCGTATTGATTAAATTTAACCAGGACTGTGTAGAAACGAGAGTTCAGTAAATTAATGACTCAGCCAATGATTTGGGATTAGGTGGGTTGTCGAACGCTGGGGTTAAACACCAAATTAGCAGTTAGGGATAGTATTATTCGATTATAAAATTTTAAGTACGTTTTTTGTGTCTAATCAAACTGTAGAAAATATCGTCATTAGCATGTCCATTGAATAGCAGAAAAAAAATTATAAATTGATATAGAAGAAATGTCATTCTGGCATTTTATCCCCGTGATGATAAAATTTAGAATATAAATGTGCCCAAAATAATAAAAGTAATCATTGTGCACTAAATAATGCATGTAGAGACAAATCAAGTTATTTATTCACCAAAAGTCAACAAGACTCTTCATCATTATTTTCATAATTATAGAAAGTAGATATATTGTTAGCTGTATGTATTGTTTTCTCATTTCCCACCTTGAAATTGAGAATTTTGATTTTTTTTCTTTTAAAAATTAATCATCAATATCATATCCCATATAATGCTATTACAAAATAGAATAACATTTACCTGGAAAATAAATTTTTTTAAGAGCACTATAGCATCACTGTATGGGCTGTTAACATAACCATGACATAACTCCGCAGGGCTGTTTACATAACCATGTGCTGCACTTTTTATTGTAAATGATCAATATCCACTGTTTTACTAACTGACAACTGTAAGTATTCTCTCAAATACTCCATGAAATCTTTCTACTGCATTTAACTGAGAATTGTATGCAAACCTGTGGAATATTTTAATACCACTTTGTTCAAAAAATTTCGTAGTTAGGTTACTAATAAACATTCTCGTCAGATCTGTTTGTATCTCTAAAGAAAAACCAATTTTAGAAAAAGTGTTCAATCATCCTTTTTTCACCTATCCTGAGTGAGATACTTGTTATGGTTAATCCGCATAAAGGAGAGACTACTGTACCGAATGGTTTTTAATTTGAATCTACGAAGAAGCCGTATCCGCGGATAATAAAGACAACTTTTTATTCAAAGTTTAGACAGTCGAGAAAAATGTTGAGTTTCTTTAACATTTTTGAATTTATCTTTACAAATCAAAGTTTATTATTAACATATTTATAATTTTTCATTTTTCTATTTCTTTTATTTTTCTCTTTCTTAGGAAATCATGTTCGTGCGATATATTATTTAAATAAAATGTACAATAAAATTATCTTTCGTCTCTTCCATAACAAATCATTTTCGTATGATTTAAAGAAAATGAACAATAAGGTTTATAATGAAAAATCCTATAATTCCTGGAATTAAAAGCGAAAACTGATACAAAAGATAAAGAACAAACAATTAAACTAATTAAACTTAAAACTAAAATTCTCCTTAGTCACGCACAAAACAAAACATTACATCACGGATTATTTAAGTGAATAAGAAAAAAATGAAAAAAAACATTTAAACTATACAAACCAAGAATATTGACGATGTAATTTGATACACATAGTGCTTTCATAGTACAGCATGATCTCTTTCACCATATCACCGATTTCCTTTTTGGTGCCTTGTACCTGCAGCTTAAGTCGATAGCGAGCAGCTGTTTATTACTTATCGTTTTCGATTCTACATAAGCCTTCCAAAATATTGACGTGATGGGGATGTGGTCTATCATGGTCTATTGACTTATGAGTTATGTTGTTATTTATGTAATAAAGTTTAGCACGATTTTGCAGAAGAAAACAAACTGATTTTAAGAATGTATTCAATAAATACAAATAAGTCAAAATTGTTATGGACTTTTTCATACAGTTAAAAAAATTGTTTAGTGAAGTTTGGTTGTTGGTAAAAATCGTAAAATGCACAGCAGTAAAAGCATGCAGACAGGACCGGGTCGTGGGGTGATTTATGAAAATTCCCAATGCAGCCCGTCGACAAATTTTCTCTCCCTGCTCTCTGGTAAAACTCAGCACTGCTACAGGACAATCAGCCAAGACGTAATATCTCAGAAGCAATATGTCGTCTGGAGGCAGCAGCACGGCTTTCCAGGCCACCCGCCCCTCTCCCTTTCTCCTTTCTCCTCATCCCACCTCACCTCCTTCTACTTGCATCCCGAATGATTTATTCATAACTAGGGGGAGTGAACCCGCTACGGGGAGTTCCACCACCTGCGGAGGCATACCTCCTTTGCAAGATTGTTGCCTGCTTTACGGAAATTACCTAATACTTACCAACTAAAAAAATCACATTAACAACTGTATGAGGTAAAAGAGTCCAAAAATAAGGAAACAAAACTTGTAAAGTAGGAAATGTGGACTACTAACGACACCTGGAGCAAAGCCAGAGAGACACAGACTTTTCCATTCGCCATTACGACAGTATGACGCGCACTTTCGGAAGCTTGGAGCCCCCCTCACCAAATTGTCACCCCGTTTAAACCGCTCTCGGAACTTATTATTATAAGTTTGAATTAGTTTTCTTTCGACTTAGTTTTACGTCCGGTCGTTAGATAAAACTACTTCTTCGGCTACCGTTTTAAACGTATTTCCAGATGAAATCTTCAAAACCAACATTAACATCAAAATAACTTTTATCTCATTCAGTTATCTAACACTACAGAATTTTCTTTTATTTTTTTTCAAATTGGTAAAGCCGTCAAAACGAAGGCGAAAAATAAACTTTTTCTATGACACGTCCTTCCAGCGCACAGTTCGTTTATTAGTTTTCCAGAAGGGTGGCCCTTAGTGGTCGTCCGGTATTGCGGAGTCCGGTTCGAGCCGTGTTATTTCGAACTTTCGCCGCGTTAATCCGTAAACAACTGGCGCCGCGACTCCCACACGAAACGTTGTCCAAGAACCTCTTCGTCGGTAAATTGCAGTTTAACGGCGATTTTGACGGCCGCAGCGTCTTGTATCACTTATATTGGAAAACTTAGGTAACGGGACAGTGATTGATGCCGGCCTTCGGGTACGGTGATTCAGCGGATCGTCGCAAAAACGAAATTGAATCTCCAACAGTGCAAAAAGTCAACCATTACGGTAGGGTACTAAGAAAATAATCTACGAACTTCTGTGACCTTTAACCTAAATTTTTCACAAAAAAAATATTGTCTCATCCATCAGTATTACCCCTTGTAATGATAATATAATTAATTATAACTTTCAAGACCAATCAAGAAAAAGTTAATTTGTCTGCTGAACATCTCAAAGAAACTTTTAAAAGATAAAAAAATAAAATCTGCTCAAACATATTTTTGGATGTTGCACAAGCTTTCGAGAATATCCGGGTAGATCATCACTTATAGTCAATTATTAAAATCGTATCTTTTTGATCGATATTTTAGAGTGAAATAGTATGAAATGTGCTTGACCCAGCACTACTTATTCTACAGATTCGACCTTTTTCAGATACTAGAAACTTTAACAGCTACATTCGCAGATGATACAGCGATCTTGACTGTTGCAGAAAATGAAATAGTTGCAGCAAGTAAGTTGCAATTTGCCTTAAATTCAATAGAAAGCTGGACCAAACAATGGCTAGTAAAATTAAACACGAATAAATCGATACCCTTACCCCAACACTGCAACATATCTTGGTATGATGGATGTGAAACTCAAATGGAAGGAACTTCTGAAATCTACTTTACCGGTGAGATATAAGTTGCTAATATACAAGCAAATATTAAAAGCAAAATGGACATACGGAATGCAATTGTGGGATTATGCCTTAATTGACCATACGTCCCGTTTGGACGGGATTGTCCCATTCTTCTGTTAGTAGTCCCATCGTCCCCAATAAACTCTAAAACGTCCCGTTTTCATAATCACATAAGTGCATAAATCTCATTAAGTATCTAGCTGTATTTACACAGCTTTTTTATTGGTAATATTTCGTTTCTTTGTTTGCGAGACTTATACCAAACATGCCTAAATGTAAGTATACATTTTCTTGAAACTTGAAACAATATTTGTACAAAACCGGGCACATTGTTGGAACAAGAACTGATAGGGATTGGCTGTGAAGCTCATAATGTCCACAATGCAATTAAAACTGCCGATTGCTTACCAACTGATTTAGAATGCATTGTTGTCAAAATTTCCTTTTTAATATTTATAGTGTACGCATTGAAATTGTAAAAGAATTCTATGACTTGATAGGTACAGAGTATAAAAGAATGTTGGGTTACAATAAATCTAAATGGCCTGTACTTGAATAGTGCTTAAAATGTTTGCGAGATTAGAAAACTATTTTAGATTGCTGATCTAAAAATAGTCTTTTAATAGGCATTCATTGTAATAGTTACTCTTCTAATAATTAGTCATCTAATGCCCGAATACATTGAAGTTTTTTTTGGTAATCACTGCTCCGAATGCTGGTTATATTTTGTGCACGCCCAAGAAGTTGGTTTTCACCAAATCGCTTTAAATAGCGAAGGACAAAATATATCAGCAATGGATGTGAATGTAACAAACCGTTTAAAAGATAGCTTGTCTTTAGAAAAAATTCAGTTTTTATCCCACACGTTACACGAAACTTGTTAGCAAAGTTGATCAAAATCAGAGCTTGGCTAACCGCTTGAAAAAAGTAGTCGAGTATAATTACTAACTATTTCCACGAAAATAGAAGCATAGAATAATTACAGCTACTACAAGTAAGTTAAATAGGTTAGTAGTTAAGTATCCAATTACAGTAAAGCTTCGCTAATCCGAATCAATGAAAATCAGTTAATCCGAATCAGTTGAATTTAAATGATGGAAGCATGCGGATTATAGTCAAATTGTATTAAATAATAACATTATCTGCTGTTTATCTTGCAATACATGATACACTAAAACTTTTATTAACTTCCTGACTTTTAATTCGGTTATCCCCACATCTTCATGGAGAAATTGCCTTATTTGCTGCAGCATAATACATAAATTATTTAATGCCGCCATCAGGTTCTTCTTCCTCAGCTGATTTTTGAAATACACATCTCTACCATTTTGCTAATAAATTACAACGATTTGCAATCCTTAGAAAGTATAGACTCAGCATTTTTGAGAGAAATGCTCTTCAGTTTTTGGAATTAATCGTCTTTCTCTGCAGATAGAACGAATAGTCTTTTCCGCTTAGCGAATCTCTTACCAATTCGGATTACAAGGGACATAATGCCAATTTTACGTTTTTCAATTTTGTTCAGATTACCAGGGAATTCGAATTTGGGATTGTACGAATTAGCAACGCTTTACTGTAACTGCATAATAAGATGCAGTTGTAATGCCTAAAAGGGATTGGCTTGCATTCTCCAAACAAAGTCTGATAAAACAAGCAAAGTTTTACAGGCAGTATCTAGTCTTTAATTGGCAGTTTTTAAACTTTTTTCAGTTTTTTTGTCAGTATTTAGCTTTTAGCAGATATGATGATGTTGTATTTTGCCAACAGTTTTTAATATTTTGGAAGAAAAATTGCCTGCAGTATTTAACCTTTAATTAACAGTTTATGGACTTCTTACGTAAAGGTTGTGCATTTTGTTCAATAGTATTTAATATTTTCAAATCATAGTCAGTTGGTTTATCAACAGTATCCAGTTTTTACAAACAGCTTTACAAGTAGTATCAAGTCCTTTGAAAGTATTTCAAGTCTTCCAAGGGCAATATCAAATTTTCTGGAAGTAGTATTAAGTCTTCTAAAAGCAATATCAAAACTTCCGGAAGTAGTATCAAGTTTCCTAAAAGCATCTCAAGTCTTTTGGAAGTAATAAAAAGCCATCTAGAAGCAGTTCAAATCTTCTGGAAGCAATATCATGTCTTCCAGAAGCATTTTAAGTCTTCGAGAAGTAATATCAAAACTTCTGGGAGCAATTCAAGTCTTTTGAAAGTAATAACAAGCCCTCTAGTAGTTCAAATCTTCTGAAAGCAATATTACTTTTTTACTTTTTACACAAGTTTTCTAGAAGTATTTCAAGTCCTATGAAAGCAGTATCAAGTTTTCTATAAGCATTTCAAGTCTTCTGGAAGCTTTTCAAGTCTCTTTGAATCAGTATTAAGTTTTCTATAAGCAATATTGTCCTCTGGAAGTAGTATCAAGCTTTCTAGAAACATTCTAAGTCTTCTAAAAGTATTTCCAGTCGTCTGAGATCATTTCAAGTCTTCTGAAAGCAATATCAAGACTTCTAGCAGCAATAACAAGTCTTCTAGAAGCATTGCAAGTCTTTAGGAGTCTGTATCAAATTTTGAAGAAGCTGTATCAAGTCTAACTTAAAACCAAATTTTAATAATTTTAGACTGCACCTGATTATCGACAAAAGTACCTAGATTTGTCCCGTTTTCAGTCGAAATAAAAACGGTGACGTTAGTTATCCCTGCAAGACAAACGTTAGTGCGATTCAAAATGTCATGAATATTATTATAGATAATTCGTTAAGAGACAATAAAAATAAAAACACGTTCTCGTTAATAGAATCTTTAACAGGCTCTCTGAACATAAGTAGTTACAACAGATTATAGGCTCAGAGATCAAAGAAGTTAGCAATTTTTTTTCTATTTATCTATTTAGATAAAGTAAAAAGAAATTAAATAAAACTGAGCCAAAATATACAAAACCTACCACAATTAAATTCTGAAAAATTTCATACCTGGAATTTCCTCTGACAGCATTACTTGAAGAAAGATAATAAAGAAAAATCTGAATTTACAATTAAAGATGCTCGTGCGAAGTCTATAATAATTCAATGATAAATAAAATCTTAGATTTTTTACAACGAAAAAGCGTATTTACAAGATTAACACTTAAAGGAAAGTTGTTAATATTAAAATTAAAGAAACAAGATAAACTGTAAGATCATTTCTTAAAAATTGATAGTAACATTAGAGAATTGGAAAGCATAGGAACAAACATTGATGAATCTGAGAAGATTTGTGATTTATTACTGTCATTAAACGAGGATTATGACCAACAAAATTGTAACAGCAATAGAAACGTTAAATACAGAAATTAGTATAGAGTTTGTAAAGTCAAGACTTTTAGATGAGGAATTAAAACAGAAAAATAAAGGCGATTCTAGAAATACTGAAGAAGTCTTCAACTTCTTCTCACTTTTCACTTTCAAAACTTTTCCTTTTCCATGTTATTCCCTCTTATAGACGAGAATGTAAGAAACAATTTCATTCTTGATTCCGGGGCAACTCAACATTTATTATCTGAAAAAATATTATTCTATGCCACAAAAGTTGAAATTTATTTGACAAAGTAGACAATAAATAAAATTGGGTTAAAGTTACTTAATTTACCAGTAAGTGAAGAAAGATGCAGAATTTGTATAAAAGGAAAATCGACTAGAAAAGTATTTGTGAAGTTTAATAAAAAGAACAAAACAAATTGGAGGATTAATACATACGAATATATCAGAGACTGTACAACCATCAATAAGTGAAGGTTATAAATATTTTCAAGTACTATCAACTAGTACTATTCAATTAGATTATTCTCATTTCGCTGAAGTACAATTATTAAAGAATAAGCGAGAAGCTGCACAGAATGTAATAGATTTTATAAAATTAATTAAAACGCAACATGGATGTAAAACGAAAAGAATAAGATGCAATAATGGGGGAGAGAGTTCGTCTAATTTTACCACTCTTTACACGTCACAACACAATGGCGTTACAGAATGAATGAATAGGAATCGGAATTGGATAAAGTTCGAACAAAATTTGCAATAAATTTAGGAAATGTGAAAACATTTTTAGGAGTGAATATAGTTCATACAGATAAAAGTTTAAATATAAATCAAACGACTATGATAAATAACATTCTCAAAATGGCATGGAGGATTCAAACCTAGTAGCATCGCCCATGGAAATGAAGTTTAATGTTATTGAAATATAAGGAACACCAATCGCCATCAAGACTTGGAAGTAGCATCGGTGTCGTGAGAAGTCGTATCATTCTAGATGCGAATCATGAGAAGAGCATGTATGATTATCCCAATATCAAGATCATCCAGCTTCTAGACTCAACAACGAGGATATTCTGCATTGCATTCGGTTACGATCTTAAAACTGTGAAAACATTGCAATATTTAAACACATGTTTGAAGCAGACTGCACCATTGGAAAAAGCTGCAAAACTTTATTGTTTAATTTTTGTAATATTAAAAATAAGTAAGTAATTAGTATATGTTTACTAAAAAATATTATAACTTCCGCTTAAATTTAGCTATTATCAAGAGATAATGCGATTAGCTTTATCTTGAATGATCTAGAGAAGATAGAAAATATTAAACGATTAATTACCATTTTGGAGAAATAGTCTACTAATGTTGGGCTAAATATGATAACATATTGTTGAACAAAACAATTTGTTAACCGAATAATGTAATGTCTGATATAATGTGTCTGACATTATGTCATTGTGACGAATATTATGACAGATATTGTTGCACCCTGTTGTAAATGACTAAAATGCTTAATTTATAAGTATGAATATACATATCGTCGACTTAACATGCAAATGACCTAACTCCAGTTTTATCTCAAAATGACAATTTAAATACACTCAGCAGCAGAAGTCTGCTTACAAAAAACTTGTAATACTTTAATTGAAAGAATAAGAGTCATAATCTAATGTGATAAACTTGATTTTTTTTTATTTTGTATATTAACTACATATAATTCTATTAACAAAATATGCTTCAACAAAACAGAAACAGTAGTTACAGAAAAAAATCAAAACTAAAAATTCTACAAATAACGGGTATGCAAAAATCTGCGTACAAGTCAGGACAGTATTTATAAAAAATTCATAAATGAGATCATTGTTTCTATATTAATATGAGGTCGGATAACCTTTACGTTTAATGACCTCCCTTAAACGTTTAGGCATGGAGTGCACTCATTTCTTCGTTTCGTCCGAACTGATTTTGGCCCATTCCTCAATCATAACATTTTTTAACGTTTCCTTCGACGTTATGTTGTGTTGCCGAATCCTGCGTTCCAGTAAATCCCAGAGGTGTTCGATGGGATTCAAGTCCGGCAAAGTCAAATGACTTTTTTCGTGCAACGCGACTGTAATAGTCAGCTTTTTTAACGTCCTTCTCACCGTATCTTTGCTGATAGTTTTATGAAATTCTTCTTGTACATTTTCTACTATTTTTTTTGCCGTCAGCCTAGGTTCTTTTCTAACCTGCTGTACAATTTTTCGCTTCTCTCGGTTTGTTAAAAGGGGTGGTCTACCAGATCGCAGACGTGAGAGGTAATCTTCAGTGTCTTTATAATTATTAATTACTCTTTGAATGGAAGAGTGTGACCTGCCGACTGTTTCTCCTATTTTTCGAAAAGATTTTCCCTCTTTCCATAACTTTACAATAATGTTTCTCTCTCCCAATTCAATTTCCTTTCCTTTCGTGCCCATTCTAACTTTTAGCTTCTAAGCCTCTGCTGATATAATTGACACCGATTATCTTTTATTTAAATCGGAAAGCGTACATCGCCAACTACGTATTTAAGTAAGTAAGTATGTTTTGAAGAAGGCGTCTTTATTTGTACGCAGATTTTTGCATACGCATTATTTGGAGAATTTTAAATTTTAATTTTTTTTTGTAACTAATATTTCTGTTTTATTGATGCATATTTTGTTAATAGAATTATATGTAGTTAATACATAAAATAAAAAAAAAATGAAGTTTATCACATTAGATCATGACCCTTATTTTTTCAGTTAAAGTGTTAGAAGTTTTTTGTACGCAGACTTCTGCTGCTAAGTGTAGATCGCGTGAATAATTTTCGATTTTGGAGTTAAGCTAATTGCATCTTAAATGTCTATTGTACGTATGTCTATGTATACACACTTCAGTGACGTGTCTGTTCAGTGTTTTTTCAGTGTCAATGAAATCCGTGAAAGTGAAGTACGTTGGCAACGATATTTTTCAAATTTCACTGAGGTATTTTTGTACGCGTTTTGATGTGTAATGTAAGCGTAACTATTAAAGGTAGTGAAAAAGAATTAAACAGTACAAAGAAAATGAAAAAAAAGGCAACATTTAAAGGGAAACTCTTGTTTCTTTAAGAGATAGAGGAAAAGTGATATGTATGTCCCGATTTTTATAACAAACTTAATGGTGAAAACCGCATATCGATATCTCTTACGATTTCAGAGATACAGGTTATTTTGTTTCAGAGATACAAAAAAAAATCAATTTCAAAAAGCATCGCTTGAAGTATTGCTACCTCATTTAAATAACTTTGTTCGATCATTCACTAATTCTTTATAAAAAGTTGCAAATTCTCCTTCAGTGCCTCTTTATTGCCATGCATCCACATCGCCTGGTGCAACTCTTGCTCTTCCTCATCTAAAATTATAACCACCACTGCCAACTGTGTCTATAAACATGTTGACCAATAGCATCTAAAATAAGAACGGAACGTATTTAACTGACACGTCATTGATGTGAGTAACTGGAACTTTGCACTGACACTGATGCAATACTGACGGCAAAACTCGTCACTATGCCAAACGTGTGTGAATGTGTTCATATAAAGCAAAGGCGACGATATAATTTATCACTGATACAGAAGCACGCAGCATATGTTATATTTCCTTTCTCATGACTACTAATAATATAATTTATAATCTATATGTGTCCTAAATTATATAACTAGTCATAGTAATGTAAAATCTATGTATGTAGCATGTAATTATTCATTAATCAAGAATTAATGAATATTAACAAGATTTTTAGGTGTTATTCTAGGGTGAGTTCCAGGTCACAGTGATATTAAAGGTAATGCTGCGACAAGCTGACCAAACAGATTGCGAAAATGCCCTTCATTCGGCTCGCTTCCGGTTATGGACAGAGTAAGGGAGTATTCGAATACTTTTAACTGTATTTTTATTCGAATACGTTTATAAAAACAAGATTCCTATTCAAAATATTCGAATCTTTTGTTGAAATTCTATATTCGAATACACTACTTTATTTTCCTTGTTATAATATGTTCCAATATGGTTTTTTTATGATTTTTACATAAAATATTTTAACTGTCATGTCGCATGTGTGTTTTTAAAAATTTTTAATATTCAAATAGACGTTCAATTGTTTTAGTGTCACCTAAACAATTGATATATGTGTGTTTTAATAGGGTGATATGATTGTAAACCTGAAGATGGGAGGAATATGGTAAATATGTTTTTTTATGATTTTTACATAAAATATTTTAACTGTCATGTCGCATGTATGTTTTTAAAAATTTTTAAAATTGAAATAGACGTTCAATTGTTTTAGTGTCATCTAAACAATTAATATATGTGTGTTTTAATAGGGTAATATGATTGTAAACCTGAAGATGGGAGGAAAACCCGAAACGTTGTATTAATAACAAGGAAAATATTGGGAGGAGTTGTGTCGTTGTTTTATTTTAAACTAGTTTCAGATATAAAATATATGGATCGAAAGTGATAAATAGGCAGTAATATGTCTCTGTTTACAAAGATGAGTTTTATTTTCGCACTTCAAATGGCAAAAATATAAGCCAACAAAATTGGAGAACTTTTACACCTTTTTGTAAACAGCACTATTTCATAAATTATGTAATGATTTCAGTTAGGTCTATGAACCTGGAACCCGTGTTTTCGGTATTTTGGTTCATACATACAAACCATTCAGTAGAGAATCTTTTCTTGTTTGTATGCATTTGTACCACTTTCGATTTCGTTTGTAGGTCAATCGGTTCCAAAACACAGCGATTTTTTAATTTTTGATAATACCCGCTGAAAGTGTCATCAAGAGTCGATCACATTTACACCATTTATATTTTCAAATATATTACATTAAAGAACACAGTGTCTTGTAAATTTCCTGTCATATTTTTGTGACAGTCAGAAACAGGATCAAATTTAAATTTATTGAAACTAAAATAATTTAATCCTATTATCTCTCTACAATTTGCGAGAAAGGTGACTTCTGTGCTATTCCTCTTAATCCGGCCCTTAGTCAATAATCCCGTTTTTGTCCACAGTTGTAAATTGACGTAGTTATAAAAACCGATCATTCCATGTCAAGGAGGACATAAACTTTGTTAAAGGTAATAAGAACTTCTGCACTTTTCAAGAAAACTTTTTAGGGTTTTTGGTTACTATTAGCATTATCTAGAATCCGAATAAAATTACTGATGTTCGTAACATTTTCATTAAATAAACTTTGGGGTCAAAATTCTAACTAATTTTTAAGTAAATACGATTTTAGCGAAGTGCATGTTTTTGTAAAAATACGCGTGAGTCACGCGAATTGACGTGACCCACACGTGAGTTACGTAATTCATGTATGATTTCACGTCAGTGGTGTGCGTGACCCGCGTGGGTCTAGATAGTGAACGGGCGTCAGCGAGCATAAAAGTCACTTCTCACATCTCTCATAAATATCAGAAAACGGCCAATGGTATTCGATAGAGAATCGTTTGTACGACTTTCGATTTCGTTTCTACGTCAAACGGTTCCAAAATTTAGCGATGTTTTTATATTTGAGAATACCCGCTGAATAACAGAGATACACACTATCTCTGTTATTGATAGAGACATCACAAAACGGTCAATGGAATTCGATAGAAAATCGTTTGTACCACTTCCCATTTCGTTTACACCTCAACCACTTCCAAAATACAGCGATTTTTTTATACAAACGGTACAAACGAGTACAAACGACTCTCTACCCAATGATGTTAATAAAATTAGAATATTAGAAAGTGAGGTTCTGGCAATTTTTTTAAAATTTGTTATCACTTTAGATTCTGAGCTACAAACTAAATTGAAAGTGGTACAAACGAATACAAACGACTCTACCCAATGGTATTAATAAAATCAGAATATCAAAAAGTGGGGTTCTGCAATTTTTTTCAAAAATTTGTATCACTCTAGGTTCTGATGTACAAACGAAATTAAAGGTGGTACAAACGAGTACAAATGATTCTCTATGGAATGGTACCAATAAAATCAAAATATCATAATCTCGGGTTCCAGGTTCACACAGCCATTTGACGTGTATACTAATATTACTAAAATTTGATGATTTATATCTTCTTCATTCAATGTATTATTATTTTACACAAATCCTCATTACATTTACTATAGTACATACGGAGTGTATCGGGTTTTTGCAGTAGGACTTTGACAGATCTTTTAAAATTAACATAAAAAGTTTATGTAAACGTATGTCGACCAATGTTTAGTTTTGAAGATATAGATTACAAGGGTATTATATAGTAGAATCGATTGCTACTCATTTTTAATATTTAAATTTATCTACTTTGTTTCCATTGCACGCATTATTTTTACTACCCCCTAAATAATTTGGACCACATCCAATAGCGCATATTGATAAGAGAACCCTTTTACAATAACTGTCCGTTAAGTTGATTCTGTTATTGTTCAACTCTAACTAAAAACGTGCTTTTTAATTTTTAATTTGTTAATAGTAAATATTTTAAAGCGCAATTAATTACCGAAATCTAATTTAGAATTTTAATATCTTTGATGATGTTTTATTCCAATTGTGTTAGATAAGGTGTTGACATGGATCAAACTAACATTTAATTATAAAAAATATTAACATTAACTGAAATGTTCTTGCTAAGACTATTTTAATTTAAAAAGTAACGAAAATGTGGGCTCTAGCGATTTTAGCAATGAATATGACGAACCATTTGTAGCTAACTCATCACAGGATTCCGACTATACACAAATAAAAAGAGAAAGCTATAAAGAACACTTTAAAATGCGACGACAATCGTCAGCGTTTCTTCAAGCAGTCAGTTTCTTCCAAAAATATTTACGTGTCTACATTATAATGAAAATCTATATAATTTAGTAAAGGTATATATATTTTTTGTCAAGACTTACTTTGTACAAGGTATTCAATTTAAAAGAATCTTTCAATACGAATATTGTATTCATATTCGAGTACATTACTGTTTGTGCATTCAGTAATCATTCGCGATTCATTTTTTGTAGTGTATTCGTATTTGAATTCTCTATTTTTTGGTATTCGACCCAACACTGGTTGTGGACTGTAGCCACATAAAAGAAGTAACCAACAGTTAAGAGCCCTTAAGGGTATCCCCAAGGTAGAAAGAAGACAAACGAAAAGTATGATAACTCCATTGCAAAATAAAACGCAAGAGGTTTTATGCCTCAGCAAATGTACACTCTCAGGTTTCTCGCAGAAATCTATCCTTAGTCCTATCTTATTTACAATCTATAACAGCAATTTATTCTCAAAGTTAAACTGCTGTTCTTACCGTATGTGTGCTGATAATTCCCAAACTTATCTGCCTAGTGAACAATCAGAAGCTTGTGATAAAGTAGTGGAGGATTTAAATCACTTATGTGACGAGATTAAGAAACGTACCCTTTTGGCCTATCTAGATATGACTCAATGCATTTTATTTTCTAAAAACGGTAATTTATTTGTTGATATAGATGATTTAAAACGTATCCTTTGTATCCTTATCTCTTGTAATGTCTTACTTAATTATTGTGTCGTATTTGATCTATGTTTATCCCGTGAGAACTTAAGGAAGGTGCAGGTGGTGCAGAGTTCGTGTCTTCGTGTTATGTATAGTATTTAAAGAGGTGATCATGTTTCGCAAGCTTTGTTATCTACTGGTTAGCTGAATATACATCAGAGAATTGTAATTCATTACTTGTCCTTCATCTACGATCTTATTACATCCTGCAAGTTTATACGGTGCAAGTAAAATCAGTGCCACATTTACTTTTTTTGCACTTGCATCTATTAAGCTCGAATTGTATTTTAGTTAATTTATATTTCAATGCTTACATCTTATACACACAAGTGTATATCTTGGCTTAATAAAGTATATATTTATTTATTTATAATAATAATATTAGCAGATGCACCTCCTCATATTTAGATATTTTTGTTCTCGGTTGAGAGAAAAATGATATTATGAACTGAATAATCAGCAATATCAAAATCAAACAGATTTCACAAACAGTAAAATCATGTATTTTTTCTTAATGATAAATTAAACAGTTTCCTTAGAAAAATGATCATCTCGCTAAAGTAGCAAAATTTTTTGGCGAATACGTCATCGGACTTGTATACTGCACACTTTAGGCAGTTATCATACGTGAAAGACAATACAAAAATAACCGTCAATATCCATATGTCTTAAATATTATATGCATTGCTTACGTTATTACTTTCTGTAAAAAATTCGGAACTATTATGATTGAATTACAATATATCAAATCCAAGGCTTTTTAAAGTAAAAATAACTTCCTTCAATATTTTGAGTTGACGATAAGTTTTAAATCTCTATCTATAGATGGTTATCAATTGGAGCTCTTATTATTGACATTTATGGGATTATCAGACGGTTGGCTATCTGGGGCAAACCGTCGGACCCCTTCATGAAGAGGGATCCGGGGATGTTATAATGGGATCGGTGGGTTGGGTTAGGTTTCGTTGTATGGTCGTCTGTGGGCGTGATATACGAATAATTCACGAACGATTGGGGAAAACGTCGAGACTTTCCCACAACTCCAACTCAGAAAACACGGTTACATATTCGTTCTGAATGTTTTATAGCTCGATACAACCTCCTGTTTGCTCTAAATACAAATAAAAGTATATTTCTACTACAAGGCTTTATTTCATTATTATTAATCCGTTGAAAATCGTTTGTTGTTATTTTAATTAATAGTAAGGCTCGTGACTCTTCGTCGCGTGCAAGTCTCCGTTGGTAGTGGTGAACAAAGCGGGGGCTTCGAAATAATTATCGGAGGATTTCGTTGGCCGTAAATTGGATTAAAAGGAACGACAGTGCTGGGGAAAAGTAGGTTTTACCTGCATAGTCACCGATGCTGCTGCTGCCCCGGGGGCGTTTATTCATTGCGACCCCTCCGAATCTGTACCGGCGTTAATTGATTTCGTTGTCCGTGCCAATCCGTGCGTACATACTCTACTGACATCAAACCCAGTGGTGTTTGACAGCAGCTTTTCCATTTTTAAAACAAAAGGATATAATACTTTCGATTTTCTTTGTAGATTTGTTGGTTGTTATCGCAAAATTTAGTTTTTCTTAACCGAACGAAACTTATAAGAAAATATGACCTCGAGTCTTGAATATTTAAAATTAGGATTCACCTAGAATTAAGATACACACAATTTTCATCTTCAATGCGTCATGTATGAATGAGGTTATCAGATTATATGGAAACGAAGCACTTCCATTTAAAAAAATAACCCGATGAATTCTTTTCAAAAGACATTATTCAATATGAACACTACAAATGATCTTCTTTCACATTTTGTAAATATTAATGGAAATTTGACTTAATCCTCATCGTATTAGCCTGAGAATCACCACAGCATGTAAAACTCATATCATTGCCATTGATTAAAGATGCGGTTAAAGTGATGTTTGGAGAAAAAGAAATAAAGAAAATCGAATGTAGGTATATAACTTTTCAACAATACCGTAATAATAATCATGGTCTGATGATCTAACAACAGTATCAAATACCTTTCTGAAAATTATGAATTATATCAAAACACGGCCCTTACAGACACGTTTATTTCAAAAACCGTGCGAAGAGATGGGCAGGATAGCCGCCGCTTTTTTTTTAAATACGTATGGGTTGAAAATATGTGAACAGGGAAAAAGTTCAAACGACGAATAACGGCACAATTTTATATGGATACTTGGGCACCCAGATCATCCACTCATATTACCTATTAATAAACTCTTATGGTTAGTTTTTCAATTTTAATGTATTCTCTCAGCAGTTTTTAGGGTTTTACAAGCAGTACGTAGTCTTTGATTAGCAGTTTCTGATATGAAGATTTTCTATTTATCCAACAGTATCTGGTATTTTAGAAGCAATAAGCAACAATTTCTTACCTGTTACAATAAAAATATGTTCTGCCATATTGTAAGGCAAAATAAATTAATTAATTTTATAAAAAGCAGTATTTAGAGTTTAATTAACAGTTTGTGGACTACTTAGGTCAAAATTTTTTCAAATAGTATTCAATATTTTCGAAGCTAACTGAAATAGTTTATCAACAATATCTTGTTTATTCCGATAAAAATGTTTTCCAGCAGTTTTACAAGCAGTATCAAGTCTTCCAATCAATGCTTCCAAGTCCTTTGGAACCATTTCAAGTCTTCTAAAAGCAAAATCAAGTCTTCCGGAAGCAGTATCTAGTCTTGCAGGGGAAATATTAAACTTTCTGGAAGTTGTTCAAGCCTGTTATATATGGTCATGTCAAGACTTTGGATGTATTTGAAGTTTTTCAGAAACAGTATTAAGTTCTCCTGAAGCAGTATCAAGCCTTCTGCAAGCAATTCAAGTCTTTTGAAACCATTTCAAGTCTTCTGAAAGCAATATCAAGTCTTTTGAAAGCAATATCAAGTCTTTTGGAAGCAGTATCAAATCATCTAGAAGCAATATCAAGTCTTCTGGAACCAGATCAAGTCTCCTCAAAGCAGTATCAAGTTTCAATTCAAAATATGTGTTCTTAAAAAAACATTATCTCTGCGACTGGTAAGGGTGAAATTACTGGTCTTACTTTGTTAGACTATAGTAAGGCGTTCGATACTGTGAATCATGCGGTGCTTGTTAAGATTTTTCACTCTATAGGGGTTGATCCTTCAGCAGTTGCTCAGTTTATCGACTAATCAATTTTGGGGTTCATCAGGGCTCAATTCTTGGTCCCACGTTGTTTTAGTTATATACCTCAAAAATCTTTCATAATGTGAAAAATAATCAAGTTTATGCCGATGATACCCTGCTTTACATTTCTTTTGGCCTATCCCAATGGCGCGATACTATTAATAATTTAAATTCTTATTTGGAATATATAACGAATATTTCCAATTTGCATTATCTGAAAATTAATACTAATAAACTGATCCTAATAAACTGAATAAAGATCCTAATTAAAACTGTAGATTTAGTTTTGTTCTTTGGTAACAAAACCCTTTGTGACCAATTAAAGAATTTGGTTAAGGCTTACATTCAGGGATCTGAGGTGCCGATTTTGGATGCGGCATGGAGTCTCGGTTTGGTTGTATATAACAGTTTTAGATACCATAGTCAAGTTAATAACTACTATATCCCCATAGAAGCTATTTACCTATCAAGTTGAAAAAAAAATTAAGTGACTCCTTGGTTCTTTCTCAGTTTGACTATATGACCCCTTTATATTACCCGGCTGTGTGCTCATATGAAATCCGTAAGTTGTATCACATTTCCCACTGGCTCATTGAATCAGGTTGGTTATCGATGCGCTCAAGAAGAGAAGTTCATAACAACTTCATAGAACATACTAACATAAATTGATTACTACTAAAATCCCTATATATTTATACAATAAGATATCATTCAGGTGCAATATTCATAATAAAGTGCTGCATAAACCCGCCACGGCACAGAACGTCACGGTTCCAAAGCTCTTTTTCAAAATCAATAACTTGAATCTTTACTGAAATGAAAGTTATTCTCAAGGCGGATATTTACTCTAAGTTAAACAGATTTAATTTGTATCTGCAAGGATCAGACATTTTTGCTGTTCACGGTAAAATTCGAATGTTCATGAAAAATCTTGTCTTGTAGAAGAGATACATCAAGGAAGCCAAATATGATTGTCTTGAAACGTTTCAAATATTTATCATTAGACACCATCTCTTTTCAGCTATATTTATAATCCGGTCCAAGACAACTCGCCAACTAGCTTGCCATTGAAAGCAAGTGAAGAACTTATTGACTTATCAGAAGACTAATAGCTAAAAATCACCTTTAATCGTAAGTAATTAACAAAATTCCATTTTTCACTTGCTAATTCCCATCCTTGCATATTTGATAAGCCTCCTTCCTTTCACCAACTCGTGCTTATATGAAGTAGGATTTTCAACCATAGTTAACATTAAAACCAAGTGCCGAAATAAATTGGATGTGACAAATTCATTGCGATTGAAGGTAAATAAAGTCAATATCGACGCTAAAGCAGTCATTATCGCAATGGCATCATATAGGCAACAAATACATCTCATTACACAACGGTGCTTCCTTTCATATTATGCAATTATACGTTATATTACAAAGAAAAAATACATTTTATCTAATGATTACAAAAATAAACATATACCCTCGTGAAATATCCAGTTTTTTAATTAAAATCTTTACATTTTATTTCTGAGAGTATCACATAATATATTGAACTAAAATTAGAACTAACACTAACACTAAAACTATCACTAGAACTACCACTAGGACTAATAAGAGATCTAAAACTAAAAACTTTAGGGTATCACCGTGCGTTTTTTGAAAAAATGTTTGACGTTTCGGATGCAACCTTCTTCAGAAACTGGTTTGAAGTGAAGTGTTCTAAAGAGTTAAACTTTGCTGGTGACGCTATTGCTCTTATCAAATCCTACCTGAAGAACAGAACACAGCAAGTAACGTTGCATAGTGCGGTATCGAGTGAACTCAGTTTGAGGCGAGGAGTACCACAGGGACCCCTATTTGGCACGCTGTTATTCCTGCTTTACATTAATAACTTTCTCAGTATCTGGGTGATGATGTGGAATGTTTGCATCACGCAGATGACGCTACTATACTAGCTACGGGAAATGATTTTAATGGGGTCTTAGAGAGATCTGATTTTCCTCTGACTAGGACAAAGGAATGGTCTATTGCCAATGAGCTGTGTTTGAACCAAGATAAAACTAGAACAGCGATTTCCATGGGACAGTTTGTTTTTAAAATCCCCCTTTTGCGAGGTTTATGTTTTTTTTTATTTATATTTGTACACATCATGTATACAAATCTTACTCCCAATCGTACATGTGTGTAAAACTATCTAAGGATGGAAAGGTCCTTAAAGTTTAATATCACTCCCATATTAATTATGCTATTTTGGCTTGGGAGAACAACCCTGCAAGTTAATAAACTTTTAGACTTCATCGTAGGGCGATGCGTGTCCTGGATAATTTATGCTGAAGATTGTAGATCATTTTTTTTATTAAGTTTATTAAGTTTCAGATGCTGACTCTTATTATTTTTTAATAGCGAAATAACTTGCTATTAAAATTTCTTTATTTTGTGTGATGAAATTTTCCACGAAATGGTATAACTTTATATAATAAAAAATGATGGTATACAACTTGAAAATTTGTTGTCGATGATTTCTTATAAAGTAAAGAAAGGTCTTCATTTTGTACTACTCAAGATTTCAAAAAGAGTTTGCTGAAACAAAATTTCAATCATTTCTATTAACGTCAATAAATACTTATATTTTTTAACCATTTAACCTCTTAAGTTACTTTACATATAATTGTGGATCTAACATTTATGTTATTGTGATTTTCGTTATTTTGGCGCTGTGTTTTCGTTTATATATTTGTGGCCTTTATCTTTGGCCTTCTCTTGAAGCAGAAATCGGAAAAAAACTACAACAAACTCGATTGATTGCTGAGGAAGGTCCGGTTTTAAAATTATCCCTTAATTTAACTAAAAACCAATACTTAAAGCTTCAGGAGACCGCCAATGGACATTAAAATTTTTACAATTCACATAGCTTAAATAAGTTCTGGAGGTATTTTTACATAAATTTGATATACCTATTAATTTTCTCTATTAACTCTCCGTTTCCGAGATAATCACTGTTTAAGGGCAATTTGCAAAATTTAACATCTCAGTGGGCAAATTTATTATCTAAAAAAGTGATAACATACCAATTTTCATGTTTATAATTTAAGAAATAGTTAAATTATTAAATGCAAAACGAAACTAATGTGTTAACTTTAACCATCTCTATCTTCATTATTATTTAACCATTGGACTAAGTTAAATTGAATGAAATCATAATAATTTTATGACTTAACCCAATTTATCTTAGTCCAATTGTAAATAAAATCATTTTCACCGCCAACTGAGGTTTACAGAGTATAGTTAAGTTTTGTAGGTATACCAAATTTATGTAAAAATGTCTGAGGAACTTGACTAATTGTAAGTTATGTGAGTTGTAAAAATGTTAACGACGAAATAGATGGTTCCACTTTAGTGGAGCTTTTTAAAGTAGATAGCTAGTATCATATATTAGTTTATGCCGTCTGGCCGATAGATCAAAACTAATACCAAATTCTTATTCATCGTCTTAAAAAGTGCTAATGTACGAATTTTTATGTTCATAATGTAAGAGAATGCGAAATTATTTAAGATAAACCAAAATAAAGTATTACTTTAACCGTCTATATCTTCATTATTATTAACAATTGGACTAAGGTAAATAAGGTTAAATCGTAATAATTTGATGTAGTTGGCTATAGTTCGTGCAAAAAAATCAAAACCCCTCACTAGGGATCAATATATTCGTAACCGCTCAATGAAAAAATTGCAGGAAAGGTTGTTACAATCAGTAACTGTTCTGCGTACTATATGTTAATTTTTAAATTGTCGGATCTTTGGTTTTTGGTTTATCGCGAATTATGTGAGAAAGGTACCCTGTTTTTCGGAGTGTCAACAACTTTGTCTACTTTACGACATTATTTCTCAAAAACTATCATATTTGAGGTGGTTGTCAACCGGTATGTATTGATATTTCACAGTTTCACGGAAAATCGCGGTTTAGTAGAATGTTCGTATTTCGAAGACCACCTGGCGAATTTCTACTCAATTTTGACTAAAATATGTCAAATAATATTGTTTATCAAAAATCCGAAAAAATTCCAAATTAACAAATGATATGTAAAAATATTCACTGATTACAACAAAATTTACCGCAATTTTTTTATTGAGCGGTTACGATGATATCTATCTCTAACGTGCCCCTCTCTTTGATAATAACTTGATAATAATCAGAGCATATTAGGGAAGCGCATATCATATATTCGCTTTTCATGGAGCTGCAGTGGTTAAAGAGTCTTTTATACAAAATGTTAAGAAAGAGTAAAAAATTTTAATAAAGATGCGAAAAATTTAATTATATCAAACAAATCTCCGGAAGAAAATGGTGAAGAAGATGATGAAGAAAGTAAGGAAGCATATCAGCATATCAAACAGCAGATTCGACATTTCCAATTTTTTCTTTCAAATTCTAAACGATACAGTAGAGTTTAACTACTAAAGCAGTCATTTCTGCAATAAGCGGAAGTGATATAATGCTACTACACTCAAAGGAGAGACTTCTTTTTTTTTTAGTTGAATCGATTGTCAAATATGCAGTAAATTTATCGCTACAATACAGTTTATTTGTAAAATAATTTAGATATGTGTTAACGAACTTCCGGTCATGTAAATTAATGGAAAAATGTGGAATAATATACATATGTCTAATTTTTTGCACAAATTGTTATAGAAGTATTCTTCTTTGAAGTTCTAATTTATATGAAAAGGAAATCGTCCAGTTGACGAATTTTGACACAACATTTCCTTTTTGGTTTTTTAATCATATGGCAAGTATTATATTGGTATCTAATTACTAATACCACTACATGTCGTCATCACTGATCCCTTCAGTTTAAGATTCATTACGCTGTTTGTGTACATGCTGAACAAGTGACCCCAAAACTGTGCCTTGCAGTTGCTTTTGTTTCGCTAATCACACCACTTAATCCCATAACATTATTAAACAATTTTTAAGTATATCGTACATATAATCTCTGATTCCGTATTCATATAGCAATATTTCGTAATAAGCCGTGTCAAACACTTTTGACAGCTCGACGAAGATGCACATTGAAGGAATTTTCTTATTCATAACTTCATAACATTTCCCCGGTGAAGGTATAAATTGCGTCCTCTACCCATTTTTCTCCTTTAATGCCAAGTTGATCAAGTGAAATCACATTATTTTTATCAAAAAATTTCACAAGTAAACGTTTTAGAATTTTTTCAAACACCTTCGCTAACGTTGAAATTAATGTTATTGGTAAATATTGTATATATAAACTTTTATTAGAGTGTCTGCCCTTATTTGACGAAACAAGGAGATCTCTTTGGTTTTAGACTTTTAACGATTTAAGCAACCACCAACTCTTCTATTTCAAAGAAGTACAATAAACATTTAACCATTTCTGTATCTTTTATGGTTTCTGAGATCCCAATGGTGGGGGTAGAATTTGAATTACCCTGTATAAATGTAGTCATTGTGTTAGGGTCGTGATCGAGAGAAGTTTGGGAAACACTGATCTAATTTATTTCACCTTTTCTTGAGATGATCAATTGAACTAGATTCTAAAAATAGATTATATCTCGTTGATTAGTGGGTTGATGTCGTCTTCTTCCTACGTGTTATTCTGTTTTCCTTTGGACGGGAAGCTGTACGACTACGATCCGGGGGCGGCAATTAATTTATTTAAGTCCTTTATACGGGCGGTTTTTACGTATACGTTTCCCGGGGATTGTTATTATTGTCGCTGAGCTGGAGCTTTCTTTCCTCCCGTCGAGATCGTTACCGTTTTTACCCCCCACACCGTTCGACCTTTAATATCCTCGCTTAACCGAAATTACGGCCCCCCGGTTAAAGAAAATTATTGTGATTATGTTGCGCTGCCGCCAAAGCCAGATAAAAAGAATAAAAAAGGAAATAGGAAATTTCGGGTGTGCAAAGAAGGAAATCTTATTATTTTAATGGGATGCTAATTGAACATCCAACACGCATAAGAATGTAATTGAAAAATTAGCGTTGAAAATTTATTCCGGCTCGAAAATTGGATTTTATTGCAGTGACATATTTTTTGTATTTTTTGGAAATGCTGGGATTAAATTTTGTAGGAATAGTCGACGAGCTCGGTTACACTTAATCAATTAGTTATACGTTAGTTAGAATATTTCCACGGACCAGAAATTGAAAATTAAATTACACATCCATTAGGATGTGTGTAGTCGAAATGTGTATTCTACCAATTAACCTCGTAATTCGACGAATTGTCGAGCAACGGACTAATTGTAATTGTGTCTCCTCGTTGCCATATTTAAATTAAGCGGTGGTCCCCGAAGAGTGTCGCGATGTCGTTTTTGGTCCTTAGCGAATTTAAATCCCCTTTAGGGAAGTGTTTCCGAGCGCGTCATCTACGATTATCCTTCTTCGGATGTGCTATTTGCAGAAACCCACTTCCGTTTCTGTTTCTTCGCGCTGAATTCAACACGACCTTTTATGTTTTTTTACAAAATTGACAGGTCAATCGAATAGAAATGCCTGTTATTGAGTTATATCTTGAGAAATACGCTTTTTCAATTTTATAAAATGTCACAACATGATAAAATACGTTCGTTTAAGGAATTTCTTACGCGTAGATTGATCAGAATCTAAAATTAATTTTTCAATAAAATGAATAATTAAGCATTTAAATAAAAATATTTTTAAGTCGAATAATAATGTTGGGAGAAATACACGAATTATTGAACTTAAATCAGATAATTAAGTATGTCCCCAAATCAATTTTTCAAACGTATCTCAATAAATAATGCGTTGCATATGTTCAAATCACTAACGCGAACGAATTTTATACCCTTTATGTAGAAATAAACTGATTATTTCCGGGTTTATGTAAAAATTTATGTATTTTTTCTACATTAAATTTTTTTTCATTGATACGTAACCTCTTGTAACGTAAGCTACCAAGTATAATTTCCATTGCTCTTTTGGCATATGGAAAAAACAATGTTAGTGATTTATTAAACATAGCGGATAAAGTTTGGGATTCCATGAATACTTCATTTACTCATTCACATGGTGTTGCAGATGTAAATCATTTACCAAATAATTCAGCCAACACTAGTAATTCGGATATTTTGAAAACCTTTTCAGATTTTACTTTGTCATGTCAACCAATTCTTAATAATTTCACTGAAGAACAAGTGTCAATAGAAGGTCAGATTAATTCTGTTCAAAACCAGTTCAACAATTTTCTTTCTTCACAATGTTGTTCTCATTGCATTTATTGTCATAAGATTTCACATTCCAATCCACGTTATCGTTCACATTCACGTCGCCATTCTTCATCAATATGTTCATATCACACACGGTTTGGTATAAAGCTTTAAAATGTGAAGGATCGTAATATAAATTTTACAATCCTTACACTAATAGACCAAAGTCACCTTCTAAACCCGAATCAAAAAATGAGTAAACGTTTTAATGGATAATCATTTAGAAGAAAATCATAATAAGAAATCAATTAATAAAATAAGTTCACGTCTTTCTGTTTCTGATTACCAAAATCCCTTACATTTTTTAATAGACCTATGGCAAAAGAATGCTAACAATATCGTTAAATTTACAAAGAAATTTTCCCTGTATTTTTACCATAGCTGATGTTAATAAACCTAAATTGGAGCTGGTTTCCTTGACAAATTCGCAATTATGGTGGATATCAACAATCGCCGATTAATCAATACTAATCGATAACAAATATACCATGTCCTAAACTATTTGCCATTGAAACCAAATATGCACTTCTTTTAAAAGATATCCAAACCTAAATTTCGACCCCAGATTTTTCACTCCCTGTTAACTATAGAATCCTACATCGTATTATATCAAATTCTCACTTGCCATTTTATAAACCAAGACGTTTAGAGGCTAAAAAATTTGGAATTGCCAAAAAATGATTCGATCAAATGATTTTCCTGGGATTTTGGCGTCCTTCATCTTTATCCGCAGACTCGCCATTACTGTATAAGACTTCTATTGTGTACAATATTTGTTTACAATCTTTTCCTCCTGAGATATTACTTACACCCTCTATCTTCTTCCTCCATTTTCTCACCCTCCACTCCTCGGCCCAATAACCCCCTAGCCTATTATTCTTCGCCGCCAGCAGCCTTTTATATCTTCACCCCCACCACCCTTCTCATTCCTCGTTCCCCTCCCTCAATTATTAATCTTTGGAAATATTTGTCTCTGTCTCCTTTCCCATATCTGACCTTTCCCTCTCTAATTACTCTTTAACACTACCCCAAGATCCCGCAGTTTGGCCTGCCTTCTATTTCTTCTTCATATTTCACTGCCTGCATGCCCGCTTCCACTCTGCCTTTATCTACCTTTACCTCTTCCCTTACTATATATCTCGGTATTTCCCTCGCCACCCCGAGTACCCATCTTTAATATCTAGCTAGCACGTCCTCCATTATTCCAGAACTCGCTACTCAGCTTATCCCCCACTTTTCTTATCCTTATAATGACTATAGTCATAGTCTCCATGTATATTTTCTTCACTCTCGCTATTAGGTGATCCGTGATCCCCCTCCTCCCCATCTCTTCCCCCAATTTCCCCCTATCCACCTTATCAAAAGCCGCCTTCATATCTACAAACAGGGCGCACAACTTCCCTCCTTCCTTATCCAACTCCCTATCTGCCAGATACTTTAACACGTTATCAATTGGAAAGGTTTTCGGAAGGGAAAGCATCCCTTCCGAAAACCTGCCTGCCCATCCGATAAAGCTTCCCTCAACTCCATCTCTTCCTCCAGTCTTCCCAACAGTATCTTCGTGTATACCTTGTATGATGAGTCAAGTAAGTTAATTTCCCTGTAGCTATGTACACTTCCTTTATTACCCTTTTTATACACTGGGCAGATTATTACCCCCACTTTCCATCCCTCCGGCATCCCACCCGCTTTCCATACGCTATTCATCTCCTCCAACACATTCATTCTCACCACCCTTGATGCTTCCACCCATGCCTCATTATGGATTCCATCTTTCTCTGGCGCCTTACCTTTCGTCAATACCCTAAGCACAGCTTCCATCTCCTCTTTTGCTATCTCCTCTCCACCACATAGCCTCTCCATTACATATGGTACCTAAAAAGACTGTAAAGATTGGCGTTCTTGCGGTAATTATCGTCTGTTAAATTTAATAACTGTTCCACTACTACACATATAAAGTTTTAATTTAAATATTCACGGATGTAAAATAATTTCAAAAGTTGATTTAGTTTAAGCTTACCATCAAATTCTTGTAGCAGAGGAAGATATTTTTAAAACCGCTATCACAATTTCATTTGGACTTCGAGCTCATTCGAGTTTACTAGAAAGCTATTTGGCCTCAGAAATGCGGCACTAACTATCCAAAACTTCATTACTGAAATGATATACTTATTACGAGTAAAGATTATGTTAACAATTTTGGTATAAATATCAAATTCAAATGCATTTTTGGTCTATAATCAACTGAATTCTCAATCACATTTCACCAGAAGGAAGTCATCCTTCAGCAAATAGAATAAAAGCAATCAACGATTTCCCAAGACCAAAAACTTTTAAAGATTTACAAAGATTTTTAGGTACGATATCTCTTTATCATTGTTTTGTACCCAATTTTTCTGAAACTGTTTGTACACACTTTCAAATTCTTTGCACAAAAGTGGTCAAAAGCAAGTAGTTAATTGGCCAGAAGAACATAAGTACTCATTTCTATCTGCCAAATCACGTTTAGAATAATCAGCTATTTTACCCAATCGATCCCCTTCTTTAAAACTATTATTAACCACTGATGCTTCATCTACAGCCATTGAAACAGTTCGTTTCCAAACCATACATAATTATATATAACCTATTGCATTTTTTCTAAGAAACGTTCGCCATCAATAAAATTTTTAACACCTTTTACACGTGTACTTATTCACAATTTGCACTGATCACAAACCTTTATTGTATTCTAAATTTTAATAGATACTTTAATAATTCTAAAACATATAAAAACATTTAATACATTCTAAAACAGACAAAAAAACTCGTCAAATTCGTTACTTTCATTATATTAGTCAATTTACGTCAGATATCAGATTCGTAACGGGATCTTCTAATATAGTTGCAGATACCCTTTCACGAATAGAATCTTTAACTTCTATCTGTCCTGACATTAAAAGTATACAAACTACACAAGAAGATAATTTACAATTAAGAGAGCTTTTATAAAAACAATCTTTAGATATCAAAATTAAACTTTCACAAGAAGAAACTTCATTTTCTAAACTGAAAATTTGGTGTGAAACTTCCCCTTCTACTCATAGAATTTACATCCCTAAAAAAATCCATCAAACCATCTTTCATAAAGTCCACACCATTTCTCATCTAAGAATCCGTGCAACTCAACATTCACTCAAACTCGCTATTTCTGGCCACGAATGAACAGACATATATCTTTGGACAAAATGTTGTCCAAAGATATAAAAAAACACTAAATACTCAGAGACAGACAATACGAGTCTCAAACTTTTTCTCAATTTAATAAATTATTAGGATCAAAACATATCCATACTTTATTTTTTCACTAAGGGAGCAATGGTATTTCAGAGAGGTTCCATAGATCTCTCAAAACATCTATTACAGCCAAATATAATATAAATATAAACACAACCGGTGGTATGAAGAAATCTTGGAAATATTTACCAGGAGAATTTTGCGATAAATTTCAAAATTCTTTTGACACCGAACCATTGTTCATTAGTTTACAGGTAACATTTTCAAAATTAAAGCCATATCTAACATCATCTCATTCTCCTGCAAAGCCTTTTGTTCACCAAGATTTATTTAAATCAGAGTTTGTATTCCTTAAATTGGAGGGTATGAGAGGCGCATAATCCCTTAGATTTGAAGGACCATTTAAAATAATTAAAAAATACAACAAATTAATCCCAATTCCAGTTTTAATCAATTCTCTCTTTTGCGGTCAGTCACGGTTCACATCATATGGAAAAACTTAATTTTTAACTTTTACATAAAAATGGAAATAATTAGCTATCTTCTATAGTTATAGTACAAAAGTCGTGTAGTTAGTGTAATTTATGAACATGCGACGCATTATTTATGTTTAGGTAAGTAAAAAAAACAGTAATAAAATTTTGTACCTTTTTGTAACTCGATCCGGAGACATACTGTATAAGAAGTTTTAAATGAAATGTTAAAACGTTTCAAAACGTGTCCATATTTCAATACATGCCCCGATATACTATTTACATATAACATATCAAAATATCAAAGCGTGTTTTGGTCACGATATACATTTTCAAACCAAATTCGTTTTCAAAGAAGTTTACGAGATTTTATCAATTTTATGCGTCAATGCCTATTATGAATTGGGTGCCTATGTATACACTTTCTTAGTTAAAATTATTGATTCGTCCTTCCATGAAATAGTTATGATTCCTCTGAATATGTGTTTAAATATTTTCCAAAGCTCATGTTGATGTTTGTTATCTGTTAATCATTATTTTTGTAATGAACATACTGCTTCTTACACAATGTTATTTAATTGTTTATCTCAAGAAAGTGAATAACAACAAACTATAAGAAAACATAAATAATCAACTCAAACAGTCTTAGAAAACGTAATGAACCTGACCTCGCCAGGCATTGAGGCCTATAATTAAATACTTGATTTGTTCAATTGGTTATAATACTATTAGACAATTATAATCACAAATACAGATCAACAATACGTCTAGGAAGAAATCTAGATTATAGCTTCTCAATTTTCCATTAACTTTCTATCTACTTGGATATGGTGAAGAATAAGACTACAAGTTGTGTTGGGATGGGTTGAGTCAATTTGGGTTAAGTTTAGGTTAATTTTTAATGGAGCAGAGAAAGCGAGCTTGCTAATATCATACAATATCATACAGATCAACAAAACTTCGGGAAAAAAAATAGATTATAGCGCTTTTCAATTTTCCACTAACGATCTTTCCATCTACTTGGATGTGGTGGAAAATAAAATTACAAATTGTGTTGGGTTGAATTGGTTAGGGTGAGTTTGAGTTGGTTTTAGATGAAACGGAGAAACAGTTTGCTAATATAAAGATAGAAACAAGTAGAGAGAGATGGAGTGATATGGAAGTGTACATATCAAAGGTAATTACGGTCAGGAAAAGAGAAAGAGACTGAGAAGAGAGTATGCGGAAGAGTTGTCAGAACAAACTCTCTCGCTCAGTTATGTTGCCTTTTAATGTGTGTAAACCTATAGATATTAAAAGACATCTCTCTAACTGGATTGTTTTTATTTATTTTACAATTCATATGTTAAATCATTAAAAAGTAATTGGCTTTATATTCTATTTCTTTTGTCAAGATAATTTGAGTGAATGGTCCATGAAAGGGTTATTGTAATAGTATATGTAGACAGGAAAGAGAACAGGATCCAACCTAGTAGTAACTTTCCAAAGCAGCGTCTCCCGACGGATTCCGGAAAAGACGAGGAAAGGGGTTTTTAGTGAGTCGGAGTTGTATGGTGTCGACCCACGACGAGGTGAGTATTTAACTCACCACTTGTTGTTGTTATATTTATCTGCCGCTGCAAAAAGCGACTTTAGTATAGCTTAAGTATGAAACTCTCTAAAATCCAAATTGATAAAGTAAAGCTTTTAATACCGATATTCTTGAATTCCAAATATCGCCATCTCGGACAATTGGTGACAGATGAGTGGTTTTAAAAATCGATGTTCTGTATTAGTATTATTTCTAAACTAAGTACAAAAAATTAATGAAATGTTATGATTTTTTGAGCTGTAAATTGCCATTATATCATCGTAAATATCGCTTAACAAAAAAAAAATGAATTTAAGTAATTAAAAATTGACGTTTCTAATTCAAATTCAATGGTACGACTATAGAATATGACTTCAGTTCCTTTCTTCTGTCAGTTCGCTACATCCTGTAAATATCATCTGCCCAATACCTGATCATTTTCTGCTCATTGTCACAATGGAGTCTAGTATCCAGCTTACCTTCTTCACTCTTTTTTTCCCAAGGGATTTTGAAAATATCTCCGTAATTATGTTCCTTCGTTTTTTTCAGTTAAGGCTGAAAAAATAGTTAAGATTTGATGCGAAACAGTCATTTAAGAAAAAATAGTACTTGACAGACACATTAGTACCTTCTTTACTCTTTTTATTTACAAGGGATTTTGAAAACATCTCCGTAATTAAGTTCTTTCATCTTTTTCAGTTAAGACTGAGAAAATAGTTCAGATTTGGTGTGAAACAGTCATTTAAGAAAAATTAGTACTTGACAAACACATAATTTTTAGAAACGTTTAAATTTTGTGATATTTTTAAACACATACTTCTAGATACGGAGCAAACAGATCATTGGACAACTGATACTTATGATGAACGTGAATCAGATAGCAACTCGAAAGTAACCTCAGATGTAGTCTGTAAGCGGCTTTGATAATTTAACGATAAACATCTCTTTACGAAGGAATTAATGTCTCAACACAAAATTGTCTGAATTGGAAAATTATTCCATATAATTAGAAAAACAGAAATTTAGTCCATTTAGGAATAATATTGGTAAATGTACCGAACGCCTATTTTTCTTTCGTACAGTAACGTCTGCCAAAACATTAGAAATCATCAGAAAACATAGAAATTAGAATTAACAAGCTGAACCCAGGTTGTTCTCATCACACTGGATCTATTTTCGATCTCATTATCATCGGTTTCCTTCAACTCATTGACATTCTGTACTAATGAAATTAATTCAAATGCTTAGAATTGTTTTATTGAGCGCAATCTTCCAGAAGAATAAGGGCCTTTTGAACATATAGTAAAGTTTCTAAAAATAATAATAAATTTTTATGTCACGGATAATTCGCAGTCTGGATAATCCGCGTACGGATGTTTGGGTTCTACTGCACAACAGAATAGAGTAAACATTATTCTATTATGAACATACTCTTTGAGTAATTAATCAAAGTGTTTCTAATCGTCTCAACAATTACTACATTCTTGACAAGATGATCTCGTGGATGTGTCTTTGAAATACAACTCAATAATGCTGTAATCTTGCTATAATCTATTGCTATATAATCTGTTGTAAATAAATATCGCATGGCACGTACAATCAATAAAATGCTGAGAATGTGTACGTAAAATTATTAAAGTCGGTTAGAGGTAAGAATTATCATTTCTGAAAGCTTCCTGACCTAATAACAAATTAATTTGCCCCTATATAATTTAACAATTTTTCAACGGCTTCTTACAATGCATCAAATAAGCGCGTGTAATCATAGGCGCCGGATACGTTGGTGCTGCAGCATTATTGATTTTTAAAAAATATGTAGAGTGAAAATGATAATGATTCATGCAAAAAATTGATCAAAGATCTAAAATGGCAAAGATACAGGTCATCAAAATTAGAAAATTTTGAGACATTTGTTAAATATCTTGTATACTATTTATGATTAAAGTTTACGATAAAATTTGGTACAGTATAAAGAAATATAAAGTAAAATCACAGGGTAAGTTATGAGTTGAATTGGTCTGCCAGAATAATACTTCTTAATCAAAAAAAAATATTTGGCGCGGAAAACTTCGAAGATGTCGGCCGTTCCAAATATCGCTTTTGATATAAGAAGTAATCTCAGCCGACATCGTAGACATCGGGCGCCCAAGAATCCAACCAAAGTAAACTCAACCCTATAAACTATACAAAAGCAACTTACAATAGTGAATTAGCACATGGGAGGACTCAAAAGTAGCTTCGCGCTGAAAAGAACTTCAAGTATAATAGACTTGGTTTCATTCTCCGAATGTTACCATCAACAAATTTATGGAAGTATTCTATTTAAACATTATGCTATATATTACAATATAATATAATACATACTATTATATTACAATATAATATAATAATATTATTACTATTATATTATATTATACCTACATATTATTCACGATGACGGCTGATGTCTTCGAAGTCGGCCAGGATTATTTCATCATAAGTAATATTCATGATATAAGAAATAATCTCGACCGACTTCGAAGACGTCAATCGCCCCTAATATTGTTCGTGATTAAGAAATATTCTCGGCCGACTTCGAAGACATCTGCCGTCGCAAGTATCGTAAATAATATGTAGGGCGACCAAATCGTCTTTCAACTCGGCCGAGTTTACTTTTTATATCAAAAACTATGTTTGGAAAGGCCGACGTTTTCAAGGTAGGTCGAATTTACTACTGATATCGTAAATATTACTTAGGATGAAATAATCTCGAAGACGTCGGCCGCCCAAGAACTGAAAAGACTTGGTGTCTTTTCAGGACGACTTTTATTAGAATCTAACCCAAGCGAACTAAATTCAATCCAGCTGTAAATTATAAAAAAGCTACTTAAAACAGTTAATTAGCACATGGGATGACTCAAAGGTAGCTTCGCGCTAAAAAGAACTTCAAGTAGGCTTGGTGTCAATCTGAATATTAGCATTAACAAATTTATGGACATCTATTCTATTTAATCTTTATGGAAGAAGTATCTCCGACTTCGAAAACGTCGGCCGCCGCAAATATTCATGATTAGAAGTAATTTCAGCATGAGTTATGACATCCTGATGGTTATGTTTTAAATGAGAGACTAACTGTTAACTTGAGCGCAGCATGAGCATGACCAAGAAACATTTTCAACCAGCGAATACCTACCAACTTACCTGTACTTTGAACGAGAGGCTGCCAACTTGAGCGCAGCATGAGTTTTACATTCTGACACCAATATTTTGTATGATAAAGTCTACCAACTGATTGGCAGCATGAGTTTTTACATTCTGGCGTCTATATTTCGTATGACAAAGTCTGACAACTTATTGGCAGCATGAGTTTTTCTACCCTGCGACTTATATTTTGTATGATAAAATCTACCAACTTGTTGGCAACATGAGTTATGACATCCTCATATCTATATTTTGAATGAGCATTTTATTGATAGCATGAATTGCGATATCAATAGACATCTGTTCAATCAGCCAATATTTGTCAACTTATTGGCAACATGAGTTTGGGTCCATATATCCTCTTATATTAAAAATAGAGAAATAGAGGAGTGTTAGGTTTACATTCAATAAAAGTCACTTTAAAGTTAAATCATTTACTACAACTACTACTTTTAAATACAATTCGTTATTATCGTTATAACAAAATCTCACTCTTCGCGTGACACCTCGACTAGTCGTCCTAACCTAACTTTCTTCTTGTTTTCTTTTTTGCCCAAGCTACCCTCGGTTGCAGATAGCGTTGTGTGTTAATAAACCACTAACATTCGGCTTCGCTACCCTCGGAATCGTCTTCGATTCCCTGTGGGTCGAAAGGAACCACAGGGAATTGGACACCATAATTTCATACAGGGTTATATGGTCGTGGAGGTCGATAATGAACGTCGCAATACCTCTTCTGTTCAGTCTGTACCTTCTGTATCTTCTGGGGAGCGTCTACGCAGTTCTGTTGAATATCAACAGTGTTTTCATCTTCGGGTGCTAATGCTGTTCCGCTGTCAGTGATTAAGCGTTTCGGAGGTCCAAGAATACCGGTGATCTCTTGTAACGCTTGTGTTACATTCTTTGTCTTCGTGTCTCTTACAGGTTTTAAGTAAACATACTTTGTGAAATTGTCCACGTATACTAAAACGTGCATGTTTCCCTTACAACTCTTTGAAAACGGTCCCAAATGGTCCATATTGACCGTGTGGAAGGCAATAGGTTCTCAGTCGATGTTGTGGAGGGTCGCTTCTCGTTTCCCACTTTTTAATTTATGGTAGACACACTTCACGTATGCGTTCAGGTACACTTTCACAACTTTCATCATCTTCGGGAACCAGTAGTGTTTGGAACCACCTATTTTAGCTATTTATTTCATAGTCGACATGTATTTGTTTCTCTTCATTACTCGTTGGTTTTATTTTGAGGTTCTGGTAGATGTTCCGCAATTTCTCATCTTGTAATTGCATTATCAGTAACCAATCATCTTTGTCAACTTTTATAGCGCATATGTCAATTCCGGCGATGTCCACGTTTTTGGAGCAGTCGTAGGAACTTCTGCTCAAGGCATCCACATGAGCCATCTTTGTCCCGGATCGATACTCAACATCGAAATCATATTCTTGAAAGTTTAATATCATGCGTCCTTGAAGATATGTCTTTCTTTTCATAATGGTTTTAAGGGAATTACACTCCGTTGCAACTCGGAATTTTCTTCCAAGCAGATACATGCGGAATCATTGCATGGCTTCAAGCACAGTATGAAAGATGGCAACCAAGGGCTAGATATAAGCAGTCTTTAGACCCTACATCGGATGATATTAAAAAGTTATGTTCATCATTGCGGAGAAATGCAAAAGAAGAGAGATTATTGTTTCGTTATAATGGACATGGAGTTCCTAAACGTAACAGGAGTATTAAACTCCTCTAAAATAGAGGAGAGTTGGTAACCGTATTCGACAATAGTTTGCTTTAAGGCAAAAGATATAAATCTTATATGTTAGAACTAAGTTAATGGGTCGTAATATATATAACAAACACGCTCAGTCGCTCTACTCGAGTAATACATTGTGGACGCACCTAGCAGTTGTCGAAAATTACCCTTCTATTCCTAGTAATCATTTTCAGCACAGATTTGCGATAAACATTTGGGCCGTATTGATTAATGGACAACTTATTATAGCAAAACTTCCTTCAAGATGGACACCGCCATAATTTAATCGTTTGGTTCGCCAACATTTACATAATGTATTTGAAAATAAGTAGATTGGTCGAGGTGCTCCTGTTTAATCGCAACCTTGATGACCTGACCTTATTCCCCATTTCAGATAATACGCTTAAAAATAAAGATTACAAATAAATGTAACATTGATATCTCTGTTATTACGCAAGTTTAGTTACAACATTTTTACTTTAATAACATTTTTTTAATATGTTAAACACCTTTGAAAATAAAATCACAAGACCGCAAACACCCCGTATATTGTTGGATTGCGTTGACCAATCAATCTTAACCCAGCTCACCCAACCTAAAGTATTATTCTAAATCTTTAAAGTCGATATGGATTATTTCTTCGTTAAAATTATTTATGTTATAGAAGATATAATCCTATTTATCACAACATATTATTGGGTTGAGTTGAGCCATCAATTTTAACCCAGCTCGCCCAACTAGTTAACATTAGTTATTGCATCAAAATTGTTATATGGTGAGATGAAATGCCAGCTGAAGAAGAAGTAATTCTACAAAAATCATTTTAATAATCATCTCCAATAACCCAACTATTTCATTTATATCAGTGTTTACTCCCACAAAAATTCTATTGTATATGAAGTGTTACAAAAATAACTACACTTCTTCAAGTTGTACAAAGAGTAGAAAAACTTATACTCAATAACTTTTGAACTTTTTTTAAAAGTATGAAATTTTCTATCTTCTATGGATGGCCGTTTTTCCAATGTAGTTCTTTGTCACTACCACATAAAGAATTTATGAAAGATAGCCACTCTACTTGATTAATTTTGAAAGAAGCTTTATATAGAAGCTTTAAATAAGCGTCGCGCCGTATCAAATAAGCTATGTAGCTTTGTTCCAACTCATGGTACACTTGTTAAATGCAATCGCACATGTCATGTAATGTTGTCACAATTCAACGAATTTCATTGCATTACTTGATATGGTGGATTGCAATTGACGAGTACACGACTAGCTGGACCGCTTGTTGGAATAAAGCTGATATTGTTCCATTGTATATACAATTAAAAATAATCCAAAAAATATTAAAAAATAAAATTACACGTACAATCTCTCCGTCACAATGAAAATGTTTACAACAAAACTTAAAAAATATAAAGCAACAAGAGATATCTAAAAAACATGCACACAAATCAACTTTTTTAGACGTTATCTGTTACAACCTACGAACATTTTAAAATTTTTAACGTAGTTCTCAATCAAAAGTGGTCAGAATGCGATTTGAACTGTCAAGATAGGGAAGAACTCGGTGTTTCCCCCCATTTCGATCCACGCCGGGTCGCGCGACAGGATCTCCATATAAACGACCTCATTACGCCGGGTTTTTAGGCCCCTTTCTTGTCTGTAGAGCAGCATAAAAGTTAACCCTAATATGTAAAATATTTGTTTCGTAAGCTTATACTCTGAATCGACCAATATCGAGTTAGATTTTGTACCTTTACGTGTGGGGTACTTTAAAATGTACAATAAGGTACATTCAGATTTATATTTATGGAGGGTAATAATGGAAAATGTATTAGGAAAACGTTTTCTAAATAAATAAATCTGTTTCAAAATATGTTTTGTATTGTAAATAAAAAGAATGTTAAAAAAGTAATGAGATTAATTTAACCCTCACAATGTGTTGATATAAAAATTATTCTATCATTGGGGTACTTTAAAATGTACAATAAGGTACATTCAAATTTATATTTATGAGGAGTAATAATGGAAAATGTATTAGGAGAACATTTTTCTAAATAAATAAATCTGTCTCAAAATTTGTTTTGTATTGTAAATAAAAAGAATGTTAAAAAAGTAATGAGATTAATTTAACCTCCATGAAGTGTTGATATAAAAACTATCCTATCGTTTGGTTGTATCTTATAATTAACGGTATCCTGAAAATAAAAGAGGATTTTATTCGATTTTGAAACATAGCATTTTAGTGTTGTCCATTACCATGATTTCCCAATCCACATCATTTACCAGCACTAATATTCCAGGTCGTCTAAAAAATTAAAAAGTACACAATCAATAAAATCAATACCCCGTATTTTTGAAAGACATACACTGAGTCATCTTGAAGAAATAATTCAGGTCTTTCCTTTAAGAGATTGTCTTTGATCCAAAATAGCAAATCGCCAATTATCCCTATAAAAGCAATCATTTTATGATAGTGATTTATTAAAACCGTGATACTTACAATCTTTTGCTGGTAACTCCACGGCATGTTTCTTTTTATTATCAAATAATAATTCAGCTCCACCCCTTTAATAGACATTCAGCATCATTAATAACAATCATAACGTAATTATTAAGAGTTCAATCTTACCCAAATTCAATAATAATTGGAAGAACACTCATTTTTATAACTTACAACATAACCTCTCCTAACCTCAAACCTTAAAAATGAATCGAAGCAACTTCACAGTTGTTTATAAAGTTTTATATTTTAAAATAGATTTAATTAATTATAACATTAATAGCAATAAATTAACTTTAAATCATGTTTTTAATAATAATTAAAATAAACTAAAACTTATTTTATTAAATTTTCTTATTTCTGAATTATTTGATGCTAACTTCATATGTAAACATGACAGTTAATTAACCTCTCTTTGTAGGAGATTTATATTTTACTTTTTTAAGCAAAAATATCAAATAAATAATGGATGAAGAGTACGAAGAGCGTCATTGGGACGGTGGTGATGTTATGGATGAAGAGGTAATCATTAAAACCTAACAGAAACAATTTTTTATTAATTATTTCATTTTTAGTCTGAAGGTTGTGATGATAATTTAGAAAATCCTGAACAAGTCCTAGCAGAATGCGCGGAAAAATTTTCTACCCCCGATTATATAATGGAACCTGGAATATTTTCCCAATTAAAACGTTATTTTCAATCGGGCGGCAATCCAGTTCAAGTCATCGAACAATTATCCCACAATTACACAGCCGTTGCTCAAATGGCCAATTTAATTGCAGAGTGGTTAATTATAGGAGGTGTTAAAGTGACTGATGTCCAGGCTATGGTTGAAAATCATTTAAAAGAGATGATTTTGAAAACTTTTGACCCAAAGAAAGCTGATACTATTTTTACGGAGGAGGGTGAAACTCCCGCTTGGTTAACAGAGTTAATTGAACATCCCACGTGGAGATCATTAATTTATAGACTTGCGGAGGAATATCCTGATTGTTTGATGTTAAATTTTACAATTAAATTAATATCTGATGCGGGGTTTCAAGGAGAAATTACGAGTATTTCCACCGCTGCCCAACAACTTGAAGTATTTTCAAGAGTTTTAAAAACATCAATAACCAGCTTTTTAGCAAATCCAGAAGAATGGCAAAATACCACTAAGGAATGCGCTGTAAATTTCTTATGTTGTCACAAAAATTAAATTTAAAATATTTTTTATTTAGAAAATGGTTTGTCATGGACAACATACATACGTTTATAGTCAAGTTGTTATTAATGTTTTGGCTCGAGAGCATAAAGGGGGAAGTAGCATGAAAAGACTTTCACAAGAAATTACAAGATGCGCCCAAAAAAAGTATTAACTTAAAATTAATTAAATCCTATTTATTATTTTTAATTATATTTATTTTAGTGGTCATGACGTAACTCCAATTACAATGGCATTAAATGGCGCAGCTGCATATCCTTCAGCTTGCCAAGCTTTAACTTCAATGTTATCAAAAAACACCCTTAATCCCGCCGATATAACTGTTTTATTCAAAAATTATAACTCCCAAGATCCACCCCCCATGGATTTAATAAGAACCCCCCAATTTCTAGAATTACTTGTAGATGCTTTATTTAAACCGGGCATTAAATTAAACCCCGATCACAAACCTAAATATATTCATTTATTAGCTTATGCTGCAAGTGTTTGTGAAGTACAAGCCAAGAAGGGGCAAAAACGTTCTTGGAATAAAGACGAATTAAAAGCGACCATTCAAGCTGTTGAAACGGTTCATAAAATTTGTAATGTTAATAAAGGTAGTTCGGAATTAATTGGTGATTTAAATAATTTATATCAATGTTTAAAGTAAGTGGATAAAAAAAAAATAAGAAAATGAAAAATTATTTGATATTTCTTTTTATAGATATCCTGTTGTTTCTGTTGGTGTTATCAGATGGGTGGAGTGCACAGTGACTGAACCAAGTTATTTTAAATTATCAACAGAACACACGCCCATTCATCTGGCTTTGTTAGATGAAGTGGCTACTTTACATCCACTTTTACACACTCAAGTGTTGGATTTATTAATAAGATTATTTGAGTCGAAACAAGATGAACTTGAAATTCTCGTTCAAGTAAGTATTGAAATTAAATTAAACGAATTATTTTATCTATACAGGGTGTCTCACGTAACTGGTTCATTAGAACTTTTTTGGGTTCCACTATTCGTAGAGGCTTGAAATATTGGTAACATGGGTTTTTCATTCTGATCTATTAATCTAAAATATTTTCAAAATGGCCACAACTTCCGGTCTACCGGAAGTGGACCTCAATTTCGTTATTTTAAATGGAATGCTATAGTTTTTATTACACCATTCAATTATAGGTAAGAGAATATATTGACTTTGATAACAGTTGTTGGTACCTAGCAGATTTTGTTTTCGAGTTATTTTAATTTTAAGTGTTTTTTGGCAAATATCACCATGCTCTTTAAAATGGCTAGGGTTTTCTCCAGTATCATCGTTAAAGTATAAATTGTAAAATAGATAAGGTTCGACTTAAAAACGATGTTTATTAATAGAATATATCCATGCTACACGTGTTTCGCCCAGTTTTTAGGGCATCGACAGGCACCACTAAAAACAAGATGTATATAACGATTTTTAAGATAACTATTACAGAAAATTATTAATATAATAAATATAATGAATATCATTTACCGTCAAGAAGGCTATAGACGTACAAAACAGGATATTTTATATTTAACTAGGGGTAACATTTCTTCTTGTCAAATTTTTTTATGTTTCGAAATGAACAATTTATTTGAGTCGAAATTTAATATAAAATTGTTATCAAGTTATAAAAGGTGTGGTCAAAATGTAAAAAACTATTTAAGTACTGAGGAAAAATTAAAACAGTTAATGGACGTACATAAATAAAATGATAATAATAACTTTGAGTTTCGTCGCACTTTGTTGGCTTTATTGAGAGGACTGATGAATTTCGTTGTCGTGTTTTCTTTCAAGGTCAACAGGGCGGTAAAATAGGTAAATTAAAATTTTTTTAAGTTACAACGCATCAAGTAAAATCATTTGGAAAAGTTTATTTATATCATTTTCATAAAAAATCTGAAGTTGTTACTATCTAAAATGTCATTCATTAATGAATTGGGGTTTTCTTTTTTGATTTTTTGAATAAAGAACTCTTCATATAGGTCGAGTTTTTTCGATTTTTTAAGATTTTTTAAAAGTGAAAGGTTATTAATGTTTATGGAATGTTTATGTGTTTGAAAACATTGGAAGTGTGTTTTGTATTCTGTTTTTTGAATCTTGTTAACAGATTCCTTCCAGTTTGCCCTACATATCTCACATCACAGTCGTTACATTTTATCAGATAAACCCCACTTTTCTGATGGTCTTCAAATTTATGTCCGTTGTTACATAGTATTTGGCCCAATTTACCTCTAGACATGAATGCTGGAACAAGATTATATTTATTGAAGTTGTTCTTTAGTTTTTCCAGATTATGGTTAAAAGAACGTGAAATGTATCTATTTTCTCTTTAATCGACTATACAACACTTCTCTAGATCTGAACAACTTCTATAAAGAACTTAACATCATTGTTGCAATTGGAATCAACAATGGTTACAACCTCAATAATATGCAATCTATCATCAATAAAATACACAGAAATAATATTAAAAAACTCGTTTATCCATGTTACAATTCTAGAAAACAATACATTTCACTTTCTTTTAAGCATAATCTGGAAAAACTAAAGAACAACTTCAATAAATATAACCTTGTTCCAGCATTCATGTCTAGAGGTAAATTGGGCCAAATACTATGTAACAACGGACATAAATTTGAAGACCATCAGAAAAGTGGGGTTTATCTGATAAAATGTAAAGACTGTGATATGAGATATATAGGGCAAACTAGAAGGAATCTGTTAACAAGATTCAAAGAACACAATACAAAACACACTTCCAATGTTTTCAAACACATAAACATTAATAACCTTTCACTTTTAAAAAATCTTAAAAAATCAAAAAAACTCGACCTATATGAAGAGTTCTTTATTCAAAAAATCAAAAAAGAAACCCCCGATTCATTAATGAATGACATTTTAGATAGTAACAACTTCAGATTTTTTATGAAAATGATATAAATAAACTTTTCCAAATGATTTTACTTGTTGCGTTGTAACTTCAAAAAATTTAAATTTACCTATTTTACCGCCCTGTTGACCTTGAAAGAAAACACGACAACGAAATTCATCAGTCCTCTCAATAAGGCAACAAAGTGCGACGAAACTCAAAGTTATTATTATTATTTTATTTATATACGTCCATTAACTGTTTTAATTTTTCCTCAGTACTTAAATAGTTTTTTACATTTTGACCACACCTTTTATAACTTGATAACAATTTTATATTAAATTTCGACTCAAATAAATTGTTCATTTCGAAACATAAAAAAATTTGACAAGAAGAAATGTTACACCTAGTTAAATATAAAATATCCTGTTTTGTACGTTTATAGCCTTCTTGACGGTAAATGATATTCATTATATTAATTATATTAATAATTTTCTGTAATAGTTATCTTAAAAATCTTTATATACATCTTGTTTTTAGTCGTGCCTGTCGATGCCCTAAAAACTGGGCGAAACACGTGTAGCACCGATATATTCTGTTAATAAACATCGTTTTTAAGTCGAACCTTATCTATTTTACAATTTATGCTCTTTAAAAGCACATATCTCAGCCAATGTTAATTGAAAAACGTTTTGCATTGGTGCGATAACTCTTCATGTGCTGTCAAATAGATTGTCACTTGTTATATCAGTGTACCTTATACAACGCGGTTAAAAACTGAATTACCGCTTCGCTGTATTCAATTGCGAGAAAGTCGAAAATTTTAAATGGAACGCCCCATATCTTTTTAGCCTATCAAAACGGGAATTTCATTCTCTACAAATTATCTATAAACATTGCTATACCTATTTATTACTGTTTCTTCATATTGAGTATTTTATCAAACTCCTATATACACAAAATGCTGGAAGCCGTTTGTGTTTTTATTAGAAGGCTATGACATTTTGACAGTTTATCGTTTAATTTATTTAAATGATCATTGGTATTATTTCTAGAATGATCTACGATTGAATAAACTTTAATTTGCTAGCTTTTATTTACCAAAAATAAACGCTAAAAAGAACGCATAAATGAAACAATGAAAAACAATAATATAGCGTAATATTCCACGTAATGATGGACGAGATATTCCTAGAGAGCTCACTTTATTTATTAAAGATGCTTTCTTGGAAAATATTGTTCATCTAAATCGATCGAAGCACCTCTTAATGAGGAATTTGGTAAAGCAATAAAATATCACAAAACATTTATTCCGTTTCTTGTTATTTTGATCTTTCCAAAACTTAGAAACAGAGCCTATTCAAAATTTTGTTATATCCGCCGTGAATATATAACGAATTTAAATGTTGGTGTTGGAATAATTTGCCATGATATTCAAAGATATTAACAGAAGTAAGTGATGACACAACTAAGTAATGACAACAATAACATAAATAGAAGAATTGAGAATGAAAGCTGTCAAAACTCCATGGCTTTCTAACATAAAAACCAGAAGCTTTCCAGCATTGCATACATCTATTAATTTCCAAATATGAGGGCAACTACAACATAGCTTCTAGATAGCTTGTAGGGAATTAAATTCCCTTAATTTATTTTTACAATTTTAAGTTTTTAATTCTTTTATGTTATTGATTTTAATCTTTGTCATAAAATTGTTGTTTTTCATTGTTTCATTTATTCGGTTTTCTTTTTGTTATTTTTGGTAAATAACAGCTAGCAATCTAAAGTTTATTCAATCGCAGTTCATTCTAGAAATAATACTAATAATAATTTAAATAAATAAAACAGAAAACTGTCAAAATGTCATGGCCTTCCAACAAAAGCACAATCATTTTTCTAGCATTTTACGTATAATTTTGACAAATTCCTCAATAGTAAGAAAACTATAATAAATAGGTATAGGAATGTTTATAGATAATTTGTAGAGAATTAAATTCCCTTTCTGATAGGGTATAAAAATATGGGGCGTTCCATTTAAAATTTTCGACTTTCACGCAATTTAATACAGAGAAACAGTAACTCAATTTTTGTCCACCTTTATAAGATATGCTGATACAACAAGTAACAATCTATTTAACAGCATGTGAAGAGTTATCATACCAATGCAAAACGTTTTTGAATTAATGTTGGCTGAGATATGTGCTTTTAAAGAGTATGGTATTTGCCAAAAAATACTTGAAATTAAAATAACTCGAAAACAAAATCTACTAGGTACCAACAACTGTTATCAAAGTCAACATATTTTTGTACGTATAATTGAATGGTGTAATAAAAACTATAGCATTCCATTTAAAATAACGAAGTTGAGGTCTACTTCCGGTAGATCGGAAGTGGTGGCCGTCTTGAAAACATTTTAGGTTAAAAGATCAGAATCAGCAACCCATAATACCAAAGTTTCAAGCCTCTACGAGTAGTAGAACGTAAAAAAGTTCTAATGAACCAGTTACATGAGACACCCTGTATTTAATTTAATCATCACTAAAAACATTATTAATTTTACTGTTACATTAAATGTTGTATTAGTCTATAAAGAAACAGTTTCTTTTATAATATTGTCAGTTATCATTAAAAAAAAAAAGCAGGTATTACTATTTCTAGCAACTACATTAAATCTCATTTTCTTCTCTATATGTTGATAAAATTGTTTCTCTGTGTAGTTGCAGTTAAGACTCTCTGAAGATTTCAAAGTTAGTTTTACTGTTGATTTTATGCTTACAGATTGTATGTTAGATGTTTATGCGGAAATGTTCAAAACTGTTGGGGTTCATAAAAGTCCTGAACCAAAACAGACCTATTATGAAAAATTCCAACGCTTCTAATTACACTAGTTTACAAATTTTAATCAATTTTTTCCTCAAAATCTGAGATATTTTTTTATAACGTAGAATGCTGTGCTGATTCCGAATCTGTCTTCAGTTTTTCGCCATCAAGTCCAGTTCTCGAAATATACCCAAAAATATGGAAAATCGTATATATTAAAAAACACAGTAACGGTTCATGTTCAGTATATTTGTTATTTTGCGTAGTGTACTTCTGTAACTATATGAACATGAAAGTGAACATCCAGACCAACATTTTAAGATATTGACGGCATAAATCGGACTTTCCGTTATTTTGCTACAGCCTAAAACAAATCAACAAAATCAAATTTTTTGACATTTTTCCCATTTTCTTTTCATTTAATCGCACCGTAACAAAAAATAATTATAGCTCTTCTATCCTGTAAAACATTTAATTCTCTAAATTTTGAAGCATTGGACACCATGGTCGAATGTATATTACCAGAGATATCGTTAATTTACGACAATCGTGTAAAATTTCATGTTTGATCATTCACTGTATTGTTGAAACATTATTACGAACAATTTCTTTTTTAATAGAGAACTGTTTTAACTGTTGCAGGCACTAAGTATAAACATTAAATTCACTAAAATCAATCTTACAAGCGATACTTTTCTTTGTCTTTTTGTTTATATTGTCTTAGTAGGTACTAGGTTTATATAACAAATTATATTACAGAACTTTTATGCAATTAAATTTTATATTTAATCTATACCACTTTACTTATTGATAGTATATTGCGGAATATGATTACTTTTCGACAACTTTTTGTATGTCTTTGGGTCGATTTCTCTAATAATATTCCGGAGATAATCTCCTATCATCCCTATGTCTCCCAGTAACCTTGATAACATATTTCCAATGTCACTAAATCTTGATGGAACCGCTTGCCTTGTTCGTCACTTTCCGCTCCAAGATTGCATGGAAAGAAATCTAAGTGCAAATGGAGAAAATAGGTTTTTTAAGCAACATGTTTGCATTTATAGCATGGTAATTGTGCAGTAAGTTAGAAATTGCAGAAATTATTTCGCGAGAATTCTCATCCTTATGGTTTTCTAAAAATATAATCGTTGCCTTGCTTCTTTTGTTGTCAATATTGACATTAATTCGTTGTCGTTTATTATTTTTTCTATTTGATGGCCAACAAATATGCCTTCTTTTAGTTTAGCGTACGACATTTGAGGAAAGAGCTGGGTGAGATATTTAAATACTGGGCCTTCTGGATTCAACGTTTTCTCAAAGTTTTTCATCAAATCCAGATGGGTAGTGGAGGTAATATAACAGATGCTGGTCTCACCAGAGGTTTATTTAAGACATTGAAAGCATCAGCATCAGTAATGTTCTCTAGAAGGCCAGTATTTGCGCACATAATGATGCTCTCTCGCTCAGCTTCCTTCAAACAAAGAAAACAGCAATATTTTGTAAAATCGCCTTGTAAGTCTGTAACCACCGCAATTACTTGAAAGTCATGGAATTGTAAGTCGATTCTTAAAAAGTAGAAGTTATTAAATTTCTTTATTACAGCAATTACTTTTTAATCTACAGAATCTTACCATTCAAATGCGTTATACTGAATTAGTGTCAAAATAATAATATTAATTTCAATGAATTTGATGTTTATACTTAGTGCATAGAACAGCTAAAATACCTCTTTATTAAAAAAGAGTTGTTCGTAATAATGTTTCAACAATACAGTGAATGACCAAACATGAAATTTTGCACGATTGTCGTAAATTAACGATATCTCTGGTAATATACATTCGACCATGGTGTCCAATGCTTCAAAATTTAGAGAATTAAATGTTCTACAGGATAGAATAGCTAACTTTTTTGTTACGGTGCGATTAAGTGAAAACAAAATGAGAAAAATGTCAAAAAATTTGATTTTGTTAAGTTCTTTTAGGCTGAAGCAAAATAAGGGAAAGTTCGATTTATGCCGTCAATATCTTAAAATGTTGGGCTGGATGTTCACTTTCATGTTCATATAGTTACAGAAGTACACTACGCAAAATAACAAATATACTGAACACGAACCGTTACTTTGTTTTTTAATTTACGATTTTCCACATTTTTAGGTATATCTCGAAAACTGGACGTGAAGGCGAAAAGCTGAAGACAGATTCGGAATCAGCACAACATAGGACATTATTAAAAAAATATTACAGTCTTTGAGATTTTTCTTGTAAACTAGTGTTATTAATTTCACAATTACATCTAATTACATTTAGTTCTGAGTGTAACATTGGAACAAATTTTACCTCCCTAATAAAATTAAACCAGTAGAGCAGTGGTATAAAAATGGAATCCTAACTAATTAATAACCCTTATCAGTGATTAGTAAAATTACGGTAATTTATAATTTGTGTAAATAGCTGCTGTAAACTCCCTTTTTTTTCAAAATTTATTCTCACGTAATTTAATAATTTTTTGATAAATTATTTGAACCTTTCGTTCAGTAACACATCCCAATTTGATTTTAGGGTTGGATGTGTCATATTATAATCACATATTACATGTTATAAACAAGGTGCAATGCAAGAGTAACTAATTTGTACAAGTATGAAGACTTTTACGACCGGTGTTAATTGAACTAATATTAGAACTATCACTAGAACTAATAGTGCGTTTTTTGAAAAAAATATTTGACGTTTCGGATGCAATGTTGCAACCTTCTTCAGAAACTGATTCAAAGTGACCAAATCGGAGATCATAAAACAATATATCGGTCGAAAAACTAATTATTAATTAATTTATATTAATTACAAGCTAATTACTAACTAATTACTGCGTCGTGTCCTGTTTGGAAGTCGTGTTCGTCTTCACCACCATCTTTCATGTTTTTCTGAGTTCCCAGCCATCTTCTCTGTTGACGTTGTTTTTATGTCGGTGAATTCCTATGGCTTCTCTTGTCTACCCTTGGTGATATTTATTAGTCCTAGCCAGAACCTTTGTTTTGTCGGAGTTTATTCGGTGTCCATTTGAATGGCAATGTTCCGCAACCGCCGACTCTAAAGATAATTAGTTTTTTTTTGAACCTTGACATTCTTCGTTTGATTCTAAAGTGAATATATTAACTTTAAAATGTTGTAACATGCCTCATTTTTCTTTAGGAAGCTCCCAAAGTTCAGATAGTTTGTCCATAAACAACTATTAGTATTCAATATCTCTTAATAAACAAGATGTAATAAGAGCACTATACGGAAAAATTTCAAGTCTTACAAATGCAAAAGTCTTCTGGAAATATTTCAAGTCTTCTAGCAACGGTATCAAGTCTTCTGATAGATTTGATACATCTTCTTTATAAACAATATCAATTCTTTCAAAAGTAGTATTAAGTCCTCTAGAAACACTTCACGTCTACCAGAAGCAATATCGGAAGCATCAAGTCTTCTGGAAGCATTTCAAGTTTTTTGGAAGCTGTATCAAGTCTTTTGAAAGCATTTCAAGTCTTCTCGAAGCAGAATCGAGTCGTCTGGAAGCAGTTTAAGTTTTCTAAAAGCATTTCAAGTCTTCTATAGATAATATTAACTCGTTCAACTACATTCAAAATGGTCTTCTAGGACTATTAAGTGTTTTGAAAGCATTTCAAGTCTTCCGGCAGCAATACCATGTCTTCTAGAAGTAGTATCAAATGTTCCAGGGGCAGTAGCAAATCCTCTGGAAGCAGTTCAATATTCTGAAAACATTTCAAGTCTTTTGGAAACAATTTCACGTCTTCCAGAAACAGTATTGAGTCTTCTCGAAGTTGTTTAAGTGTCCTGGAAGCAGTATCAAGTTTTGGTGGAAGCATTTCATGTCTTCTGGAAGCATTTCAAGTCGATCTCATATTGAATCAAGTTGGTTCTTCCAGGTCGATTTGAAAATAATCCAGGAAATTTTCCAATTAAGTGCTTTTAATATGTCTGACATTTTCTTTACTATTTTCTTTAGATGTCCCCATTTCATTTGTTATTTATTCATTCCAGCTGCTTGACATATCATTATTTTATCCCCTTCTTTGAAAATAACTTTTTTTGCTGTTTTATCGTAATATTATGATCATTTTGATATGTTTTGTACAGTACCACTGATTCTGTTGTAGTGTCACCAACCTATATATTAAACCACTTTTTTTCTAAAAATAAAACACTGAATAAAGGGATCAAAATTCTCAAAGCGCTATCGTCTTTTGTTTTTTTAAATAGAAGTAACCACTGATTTTTAACTTATTAAATTAGTTATATTTTCTGGTATCAAAATATGTTATTTATAACGTTAATCAGACCTTTAGAATGTTAATTCACTGTGTAACACATAGTCAAAAGTCTTAAAAATATAAAGACGTGTTGCTTCTACTAAAGATCTATGCATATATTTTTTAAAGACTTTTTGATTGTGTGTTTATCCGTGAATTAACATCATAAAGGTCTGATTAACGTTATAAATAACAGGTTATTGGGCCAGACTATTCGAAGCGGGAAGTAAGGTAATTCAGAAAATAAAAAGAAAATCGTGTCGAGGTCGTGTGCGTGCTGATCTCTAACAAAGACAAAATGGCTGTTAACTATTTAACAAGGAACTTTTAGGACGTAAAAACTGTGACGAATGGGTTGTCGCAGTTGAAAATCGCTATTGCTAGCATGTTTTCCTGAAAAATATGGTCTCATGATAACGGCAATCGAACACTCGGGAAACACCCACATTACCACCGATTCCATAAAGACAGAATTAATCGATATGCAAACGGATGGAGGTAGTGGTGGAAACAGTGATACTTTTGATTTTAACCAACATTTCTAATCAAACATCAAAAAAACAGTTGAAAAAAGTTTGTGCTGGTAATAAAAGGAACTTAACTAATGTGTAATGCAAGAAGAGTGGATATTTTATGTCAAAATGCCCAAATATCAGACGATACTAAATCCACCTTCAGATTTAGTGGCGTGTTTACAGCCGGAGATTTTAAAAACACAGATTGGTATGTGAATAGCAGATCCAGTGTTCATCTGGTGTCTTGTAGGCAATGGTTAAAAAATTAAAGAAATTCAGATTTGTCTGAAATTGTGATGGCAAACAAAGAAAAAATTGCTGTAGAATGCACTGGTGATATGGAAATAAATACATTCACAAACAAAGTACACAATATATTGCTGAAAGAAATACAATATGTACTAGGGTTGACAACAGATTTATTGTCTGTCTCTCAGCTCATAAAAAATGGAAATAAAGTAAATTTTCGATATTTACAATCCTGCAAATATAAAGGTGTCCCATCGGTTGTGGTATTGGCTTTTCTTGACGTCTAAGTTTCAAGATAGAAACTTCAAATTTGGTGTGTATTAAACCACCCTACTTGGGCAGGTGATGATCATGTCAAATACTTTTTTTTATTGCATGGTTTGCGAATAATTTGCAAAAATGACAAAATTTATGGTTTTATTTTTTAACAGTTCATATACTATTGTTAATATAATGCTTGTGGGAGTCATAGTAAAGTATGTTGAAACAAAAAAGTTTGAGATTCGTTTATTATTTTGGATAGAAAAAATGAAATGACAGTTAAATTTGTGGTACCATGGTTCGAGACTACTACCCTTACCAGGAGCCGCCCGTTTATTGCCGGTAAGGTAATTAACCAACCGACCAATTCAATTTGGATTTTTGGTCTTAACCTGGTGAAGCTTAATATTAAATTTATTTTTAAATGAACATAATCTTTTCATTCAATGTTAAGGAATCTAAATGTATTTAAATGTAACAAAACCTTGTTGTTAGAAAAGAGACTTAAAAAGAGTTTACTTAAAAGTGGTGCAGCCACTCATTGTTCAAAATGTCATTTACGTTTTAGAATAATGAAAAAACGGTCATGATTTTAATTTATGACGAGGCAACATTCAATGCTTGCCTAGCATCGCGGATTTATTCGGAAAGATTTCCGGATAGAATCATACCTGATCCGACAACATTTCAAAGGCTTGTGGATGGTCTTATGGAAGCTGGCTTTTTCAAAAATCTCAAAATTACCCAACCCAGCCCATAATATTCTTCAATACAATTTCCAAAATTTGTATTAGTCCATGATTCTTGAAGATTATAGGCTTTGTTAGGTTGTGTTGAGCTCCAACATCATACCATTTAATATGAAGGATAGTATGAAGTTGTAGCTTCACCTAACCCAACCCAATCCATAACATTCTTCAAAAATCAGAGACCAATACAACTTTTGGAAATAATCTTTGTAAGTGTTGTGTTGACTTCTTCATTAAACATTTCTGGTTTATTGTTAACATAGAGTTAATAGATTAAACAAAACTAACGTATATTACCGAGGGATTCTCTCGAAAACAGGAAAGTGTTCGTTACAGCCGGTTTCGCTACAGGAAAATTTATTTAGATTATATTAAACGGAGACATTTTCTGAACTATTGCGTTAGTTCGTTATAACTTAACCAAACCGAACACAACCAACCTAACCCATAACATTCCTCATATTGAATGATATCAAGATGAAGGTTAACCCAATCTAACGAATCTTCAACGAAGTTTTTTGGAAGTATTCCGTAGTTTTTCTTCTATAGTTGGATTGGGATGAGCTCTTTTTTTTTTTGGCGCAGTGGAGGGGAAAATGCGTTATACACCCCGGCCTACTGTTGGCGCCTTCCGTGGTCTTCGTGGATGTTTCTGTTTCGGCCGAGAGTGTGGGACTATCTCTAGCTCCAAGACTACCCACTAACACCCCCCCCCCCCCCCACTTTTCCCGGAATCACCCGGGCATATCTTCGGGGAAATTAAATTCTCACACCTAATGATGCGGCTCTTCTTCACTTTTCTTACAATCTTCCTTCTTTCTTTCCTCTCATCTTTTTCATCTTCGATTCTCCATCTTCATCCTCATTTTGCTCGTCTCATCTCTGTCCTGGGTGCCGGGAATTCTCCCTTGTTCCTCATCCCATTTTCTGCCTGTCTTTCGTGATTCTTCCATTCAAAAGGTCTCTTCTGTCTTCTCGTTCCTTGCATCCGGTGGCATTTTGGATGAAATATAAAGGGATTACTTTTTGAAATGTTATTAAACTATAACATACTGGGTGCGGGGATTTCCCCCTCGTTCTTCATCCCATGTTCTGTATTATTTTTCATCACTCCAGTCCACTCCGATGTAGTCGTTGAAATTGCGGGGAAAAAATGAAATATTAACTTTTTGCATTAACTTTTGTTTACATCGTACCTGGATGCGGGAGACACCCCGTCAGCTCCTCGGCTCCACCTCATTGTCATCCCTTCTCTTCTCTTCAATCTCCTTGGCCATCATAACCTCAGAAATGAAGTGATTACTTCATTTCCAATCTCATCACTCTCTAAGAGTACTTCAGAGATACTGTCTACGTCTAGTTTCCTCCCAATTTTGCGTTCTACTTCTCTTCTCGATGCTTCAAAGCATCTACATTCGCAGACAGTATGTCTTGGAGTGCCTTCTGCCTCACAACCATACCAACAGGTGTCACTTGTTAACCTTTTTATCTTCTTTAAATAGCTTCCGAAAATTCCATGGCCAAGTATGGCTTGTGTAGCGTAGTAATTAGTCTGCGGTCCTCGTTTCTGCCACTCCTGCACGTCCTTTATAAAAAATCCTGCGCAAACCCGTATATCTGGGATGAGCTCTAACTTCACACCATTCAATATGAGGCATGGTATCAAGGTTTTCTTCTATGGTTGAGTTGGGTTGAACTCCAACTTCAAATTATTAAGTATGAAGTTAAATCCAAACCAAATATAGGAGAAAAAATCATGCTATATTTTAATCTTTCCTTCTATAGCTGAGTTGTCTTAATCTTCAACTTCATACCAACCTCCATATAACATAAAAATCAAATCCAAAATTCTTGTGTTGGATTGAGTCAAACTCCAACTTCATATCTTTCAATATGAGCCGATACCCAACATTTAAAATAATTTTTGGAAATATTCCGAGATTTTTTTCTTCCACATTTTAGGTTTGATTTTTTCTTCTATAGTTGAAAACAACAAAACTTCTAAGTTCGATTGAATATTAGAGCTGATATCAAGTTGCAATTTTTTCCAAAATTGTTTAATTTTATTCAATTTAATAATTATTTTAATGGTCAAGTTAATTTAAATACATTTAATTCATGATTTTTTACATCCGTAACATCATTAATAAGAATGTGCCAGCTGTTACTATTTATTTCAATTTTATGATAGTCTAATTTGTATCAGAACATGATTCATACATTTGATCACCTGATTTAGCGTGTGATTCACGCTAAATCAGGTGATATTCAGTGATATTCAGATTTACGTGATATTCGTAAATATGTAGTATATTTACGTGAATGGCGTCTGTGACCCGCGAGGGTCTAAATTGTGAGCGGACATAAAAAGTCACTCACGCGCACATCTCTAATTAGAACCCGTTTTTACTTTTTTGCTAAGGTTCCAGATAATCGAAATACAGGGTGTCTGAAAATTGTATATTTTGAGAAACTGCCTATACAGGTGTCTCTGAAATGCTTGTACAACGTAAAACCACAGATTCCTTGGTTCAAAATAGGTCGATTTAGCTAGAGGACTTTAAAGTTAACAAACAAAATTCGTTTATTCTTTATAATTCGAAAACGCGATAATTAAACTAAACCATTTTTGAGATGTGAGTTCCTAGGTTCAATTAACGTCTTTTTGTGGTTTTAGGTGAAATTTTAAAAACACAGAAATGATCGAAAAGTCATGTCTTCAGCAGTTATTACTCCATATTTCTGGAACTTTTTTGTCCCTTATAAGATTTTGATTACATTAGTTTAGGCCTTTTTTGCGTCATTGCAATTACAAAATCTTATCGTAATTGTTACTGATTTCTCTGGGGGACATTGAAATCAACAGTCTTTACCTCTACAATTTATTATGAACAAGAATTACGAGGAAAAAATTCCCTAGAATTCAGTTCCTTACTTAAGTACTAAACACATTTTGACTTTGTAGTCTAAATGACGTAAATAAGGGTTGCAGATACTCAAAAATTTCTTTTTTGGGACTTAACTACTCATGTAATCAAAATCTTGTAAGAGACAAAAAAGTTTCAGAACTAAATGGACTATTCAGAAATTATAATTATGTAAGCGTCACCTACTCAGAAAAAAATTTATAGACTAATATTCGCCAAACACGTGACTTTTCCATCATTTCCGTGTTTTTAAAATTTTATCCAAAACCATAAAAGGACGTTAATTGAGATTAGGAACTCACTTCTCAAAAATGGTTTAGATTCATTAACGTGTTCTTGAGTTATAAATAATAAACGAATATTTTTTGCTAACTTTGAAGTACTCTGGCGGCGAAACGAAGCAACTTTGGATATAGATAAGTTAACTGAAATCGGCCTATTTTGAGCCAAGGAATCTGTGGTATTCCGTTGTACACGCACTTCAGAGACACCTGTATATTAAAAACGAAAAAGGCCGTGAATATTTGATTTGTAGAATTATAAGTTTCACAAAAAAGTAGTAGTAATATCTTTTCATTTTTCATAATTACTGAGATATCCTGCAAAACCATCGAAATTTGTACACTTGTACATACATATAATTTTAACCGTCTGATTATGAGAGTAAAAAAAATAAAACCACCAAGTCGCACAACTTTTATGTTGTAAGTATAAAAGTTAATTAATTATTACCATTTTTGTGTAAAAATTAGTCCTTTTTTCTAAATTAAAAAGTTTACAAATTCAATTTATGCTATGTAACCTTAGAAACCATAAAAATTACAACTATTGTCAACTTATACCAACACGTAGTCCAGATCTCACAATTATGAACCATTACAAGACGATGCAGGACTGTTAAAATTAAGAATAATTAATGCGGTAGAAGCTCTACCATTGGTGGATTCATAGTTCTTATTTATGGCTTCTATGTTTACGTATTATAAATTGAACTTGAAAAATATTTAATTTTGAAAAGACTCCAATTTTTCATTAATTAGGAATAATTTAATTAACTATTATAGTTAGAATATAAAATTCGTGCGATTTAGTGATTTGAACATATCCGACGCATTATATTCTTTCCTCTTTGTAACTCAATTCAGGGATATAGTGTATACCCAAAATCATCTGAATTTTTTGCATATACTCACAAAATTTGTTCTGCACTCAACTGGGTAAAGTAAATGTAAAGTACTATTTTCTCCGATTTCTCCAACGTGTTATTTATAAAAAATATTTCTTGCTTTTTGTTATTTTATAGTCAGTTGGATTTAATACTTCTTATATCTTATTTTGTTTTTTACATGTTTTCCGCGATGGATTTATCTAAACCTAACTAGTTTTATTTCTTCAGTCCTCTACAAGTTTCTGTCGCCATTTGAATAGACTCAAATTTTTCATAAATTTTATCAATTCACGTAAAAGAGGCTGGTCAAAATCCTCAAATTGCAAATATACAAGTCACTAAAACTATATACAAAATTATAACACATATTTTTTAAAAAAATCTTATAGCAAAGCACTGAAATTTAGTACAGTTTAACCCAATATCATACACAATCATTAATTTATGACTTAGATCGGTCCGTCAGTATAATGCTATACAGGTTTTCCTAAAAGACGGGGCAAAATCTTGGTGTGTGAGCTATAATAGCTCTTATATCACCAGTCACCTGTTTTTGTAGTATCTCCGGTTAAGTGGCCCTGTGAGAGCATAAAATGAATAATATACGAATTGTACAAATGAAAATAAAACTCTCGGAAGGGGGAATGATCCTTCCTTGCACTGCTAATCAAGCAACAGCAACCCAAGCAAAAGTTAGTCCGAAAGGCGACAAATGCAACTCCCCGAGTCAATCCCTCGAAAGGAAAAGCATCTACCAAACAGACTGTCATGCCTTAACTACATAAACAAAAAGCCCTCCACAAACTAAATAAAGATTCCATTATTACATAGAAAATAAAAAAGCATTCTTAGAACTGGTAATTTATTTATGGCCAATAGACAGCTTATGCTGTATGGAGGAAAAATTCCCATACTTCGCAGTTTGCTAAACATTCTACCTCTCTCCAGCTTATACACTTCACATTCCAAAATAATGTGGTTGAGATCACCGTACTTTCCACAGCTACAGCTCGGTGAATCCGCCATTCGGTACATATGAGCAGGAAACATGCCGTGACCCATTCGCATCCGACTGATTGTAGAAATCATATGTTTAGATTCAGAGACAAAAGACCCATACCATGTTCCCTCTCTGACATCACCCTTAATCAACCACAAAGCACGACCCTTGATTCTGCTACTACCATTCCATTCTTGCTGCCACGCATTCCAAGTTTCTTCTTTCATTTCCCTAAAGATATCGCAAATGTCCTTGCTGATCTGGTAGAATGGAAAATCGTTCTGTTCCGCCGCCAGCCTATCAGCCATCTCATTCCAGACAATCCCTGCGTGGCCGGGGATCCAAGCAAATTCTACCCTTAAGTCTCCTGCAGCACATTGCCAACTAAGTTCTTTGACTTTGTTCACCAGATAATGCACCCTCGACCTTTCACCCATAACCCCATCCAACGCACGAATTACGCTCAACGAATCCGAAAATATGACCACTGGAGTAACTCCATTTGTTTTTATGTAATTCAAAGCCCACCAAACAGCAAACAGTTCCGCCACAAATATATTTGTATAATCGGGAATAAGACAACTCCAATTGGGGCGCGCAAACGCCAAAATGCACCCTCTTTACCGGATCGGTTGTCACCGACGCATCAGTGTACATAAAAACTGTATTAGGCCATAGAGTCAGAGCTTCTCGTATAAAAACCGCGTTATAATTAAAATTGACTCCCAGTAATGATTGTCTAAGCCTTGCGCACAACAGATTAGTTCTGATCTTGGGGAGGTGGATAAAGGCATCATACTCCACCGAGTACATGTCCAACACGCCAGTCCGCCGCACGTCAACCATTCTGGGTAACCAAAACTCATACCTCCGCACGATATGCGCCACTCTGCTATCGGCTACTCTGCCCTCTCTATGAAGTCCGCTCAAGCTATTCATCAATCTTCCAACCGAACTCGTTCTAAACTTGTGATTCCTTGCAACAAATTTATCCATCAGTAGTTGAAGCCTCAAGTCCAGAGGCATTATATTTGCTTCGACCAATAGCGCATTGGTTGGAGTAGATCTTAAAGTGCCGGTGATAGCCCTGGCTGCCTGATGCTGCATGTTGGTCAGTTTCTTAAACAGAAGAGAGGGAATAGGCAACATCAACCAGGTGAAAAACTCGAGCCTCGTCTGTATGCGCGCACTATACAACAATATCGAAATCCTGGGACCACATCCCCATTTAGTTGAAGACAGCGATCTGAGCAAGTTAAGTGCCTTCTGGCAATTGGCTACTATATGGTTCACATGTTCTTTCCAGGAAAGTTTGTTATTTATGTGCAGTCCCAGGTATACCATATTCACGGTCGCAGCGATGTTCTCATCCCCCAGTTTAATTAAAGGAATATTCTCAGCCCTCCTTCTGCGACTAAACAACATAGCTCGCGATTTGTTGGGTGACAGGCTCAAACCACGTTCCTCAAAAAACCCAGATGTCGCCTGCAACGCATAGTTCATAGTTTCAATCGCAAAGTTTAGGGGTTGAACCCCTTTTATTTGATCTTAATCCTCTTGCGACGTTCAACATTACTTTCACTATTTTTTATTACTTGCCTTGTTTTATGTATTTTTTTATTATTCCTGTTATTGTTATTAAAATCAAATATATTATTTTTGGATGATCTTTTATTAATTCAACTAAATCGAATTAAGAATGGATTTAACTCTTTAAAAAGGAAAAAGTTTAGATTCTATATAACCAGAAATTATTTAAATTGCCTTCGCTTCTAATAAAGAAAAATGATTTTTAGAACAACCAGAAATTATTTAAATTGCTTCCGCTTCTAATTAAAAAATGATTTTTAGCTTATCTTTTTAGCGTTTGTATAATTTTTTCGCGTTTTGTAGAATGTCGACGGTCGGTTTTTGTATATAATTATTAGAGTTATTTAGAGTAAATGTTATGATGGCGTCCGATTCAAAAGGAAATTATATACAAAAACCGACCGTCGACACTCTACAAAACGCGAAAAAATTTAGATTCTATGTTTGTAAATTCAACACAACTTTCTTAGCTTTTCCTCTAATTTTACACCGTTATTGCTTCTAGCTGGAAATGCGTAAAATGGTACTAGACCGAATGGTAAATCTACTTTGTTCAGGTTGCGTTGTTCCTGTAGTTAAATACATTAAACAATGTTGGCAAAAAGGTGATACCGATATTTCCTTAATCAGATATTTTGTTACTGAGGTAAGAAATAAATTTATCTCAAACTTTTTTCTTATAAATTAATGATTGATACATTGTTGTTTGAAAGGTTTTGGAAGCTGTCGCACCCCCATATAGTTCAGAATTCGTAAATTTATTTATGCCAATGGTTGAAAACGATGAGATAACAGGAACTATGCGTGGTGATGGTGAAAATGATCCAGTTTCGGAATTTATAGGTAAAAAAAGAAAGAATATTATTTTCTAAGTACTAATTTATTTTTTTTCTAGTTTATTGTAAAGGGCATTACACCACTGTTATATAATAAATAACATTAAAATTATTAATTTTTATAAAAGAAAATAAGAATAAATTTTATGTGAGTTTTACATGCAATTTTATTTGTTCCCAAAATAACATCAGACAACATTAAACAATATTAGAAGGGTTAAAGTTATATATCCATAATGATTGATTTATTGTAATTCAATAAAACCTGCAGTTTCTTCTGGATCGGGATCACAATCAGCTTGAGAATTACATCTTGGAACCTGACTTGGGAAATCGCAAACATTCAAAAGTTCATTGAATACCAAACATTCACCGCAGTCTAATTTTTCTGCTTCTCCATTAGAACATTCATAAAAGTATCTGCAACTTTCTGGATCCGCATGATAAGTTGGATTTTCTTCTGGATTGGGGCATGTCATGTCAGCTAAAAATGTATTTAAATTACATTATTATGCAAACTAAAAAAGGATGAATCAATACCATAACATGTTGCTAAAAGGGCTACAAGGAATATTATTGAATCTAAAAACATATTAATTTATTACTTATTAGTCTATTATATATATGCGTATACTTACATTTCATCTTTTAGAAATGAGGATAAATTTCTTAGAAAGACTTCTTGAACTATGGTCCAAAAAAATCAGACGTTTTTATTTATAGGTTGTTCAAAGCGATTTTATCATAATAAGATGATAAAATTAAAATATCTTGATCTCACAATTATTATTTAAAATAAATTGAAGTATTTTGATTATTAATCTAATTAAGGTAATTAAATAAAGATAAATCACACCTTCATACCATAAATGCACAAAACAAGATTTAACATAAGATATATGACCTTATATTTTTCTTTTGTGTTTGTGTGCATTCTTTAAATAAAAATAAAAACAGATATATATTGAACAATAAGATCATTTGATTAGCACTTGATTGTTGTTGATTATTTTTATAAATTCCTCATCCAAAAATAATTATTTGAGCTTTTTTCTTTGTATTTTCTATCTATATATTAAGTTGATAACATAATGACACAGTTATTTAGTCCATTTAAAATCTTAATTATAACTAAACTACTTTCATCATAATGAAGAGATGTGACATAAGCTACGTTTGATGTACAAGCATCTATACAAAATTTTTAATAGTGTTAAATACCCGGGTATTTTGAAGGGAAAATTTTCTAAGTATATTCCCAGGGATACTTACCCGAGTTGGGTATTTCGAGGAATTTATAAAATTTAAAGAACAGTACAAAATTAATCGCAATAACTTGATCTAAACTAAATTACTTCAGATTCGTCTGATAACTAAAAAAACGAATGACGGCTGTCCAAAAAAATTCTGATAAAATCTTGTAGTAGAATATCTAGTACTTAATTAGTAGATTTTAAACTTCTGATATGATAATTTTGTGTATTGCCAACAATATTTGGTATTTCGGAAGCAAAATCAACTTTTATTATTAGTTTTTTGCTTTTTTCATAATTAAAGTATTTAAACTCCATATATCAAGATTTTGTATTTTGTCCAAAATTATTTACCATTTTCAAAGCAAATCAAATGGTTTATCAACCGTATCATGTTTTTTTACGATGAAAACGTTTTCTGTCAGCAGTTTTACAAGTAGTATCATGTTTTCCGGAAGTATTTCAAGTTTTCCAAGGTCGGTAGCAAGTCTTCTGAAAGCATTTCATGTCTTTCAAAGGAGGTATCAAGTTTTCTGGAAGCATTGTAAGTCTTCTAGAAAGACAATAGACGCATTTCAAGTCTTATAGAAGCATATCAAATGTTTTGGAAGCAGTATCAAATCTTCTGGGAGGGTTTTAAGTCTTTTGAAAGCAGTGTCAAGTCATCTAGAAGCAGTTCATGTCTTCTGGAACATTGCAACTCTTCTGTAATGTTTGGCCGATCACAGATGATATCAGGAACACACCTCTGGGCTATGTCTTGGCTTTTGGCAAATCCTTAGGCTTGTTGATGTGACAAGGTACCCTCCGTACCTTGGGAATTTGCACAAGGGGTCCAATGGGGCCTAAGTGGGGTGCGCGCCACACGCGTAGATTGCCACTTTCATACAAACACATTTCAAGTCTTCTGGAAGCAATATCAAGTTTTCTGGAAACAGTATCAAATCATCTAGAGGCAGTATCCAGTCTCCTGGCAGCGCATATCAAGTCTTCTAAATGCAATATCAAGTCCTCTGAAAGCATTGTAAATCATCTGGAAACATTTTAATTTTTTAAAAGCAGTATAAGTCTTCTGGAAGCAGTATGATTTTTTTAACAGTATCGGATTTATACCTTTGATTGTAATATTTGCATATTACATAGTCAAAAATTGGACAAGAAGTTTAAAGACGTCCTAGTTGCTGCACGCTTGGATAAGTACCCACTGTTCAAGTATTTCCTCCGGCCTATTTACATGACGCTCATAATAAGCACCCATATGTATAGCATCTTCTGAAGAAATAGAGAAATTTATTTTATTTCTAAACTTTTTTTAACATAATCCGTATCCTAAAGTTTTACCAATAATAGCGTATAAGACAACATTTTTTGTTCTCTTATTTATTATTTTTCTCGATAGCTATAGATTTGAGAGTAAGAATAGAAGAAATAGGAAAATTTGCTACAATTTTCTTTGTAACATGACCTGTTTCCTGTGTCTTATCATTAAGAGCTTATAAAACGACGAAATTACTAAAATTTTTATATTTTGGATTTATCTTGACATCTGTGCATCAGAGAGCAAGAGTACAAGAGAGCAATATTGTTATCGACTAAATTGCTGCAACTTTTGTTTTACAAGTTTTCTTTATAACAATTCGTTTTCCAAATGTTGCCAATAAGAGCACATTAAATCTTCACAAATCTTGACATGTATAGATTTGTCAAATCTAAAACAAAGAGAGCTGTTTGTACAAAATTTGCTACAACTTTTTTTTTTCAAACGATTTTATAACGTAATTCGTTTCCTCACTCTTACCAGTAAGAGCATGCAATGCGACAAAATTCGAGAAGTTCTCGATATCTAAAAATCCAAGTTGCTTGGAGAAGAAGCAACGTATTGCAGTAATTTAGATATACTTCATCGAGGCTTTGAGTCGACAAGGTTCCAACGTCAGAAAATGGACCAAGATTTGAAAGAACATAAATCGTACCCCAAAAGAACAGATTTGGACGCGTTTAGATCTATGCTAACTGGCAGTTGGAGCGATATTGGTTTGCGAAAGGCAACTGAAAGCTTTGAAGTTGAGGAATACTTAAATACCATTAGTGACTCCTTCATTAAAGCTTATAAAAATGCCTGTCCCCTCGGATCAGAAGGCGCGTGCTACTGTTTGGTGGTGCCCTGAATTCGACAAACTCAAACAAAAGAAAAGGACAGCCTTCAATGTAGCTAAAAACCCAAAATTAGTTCCTGACTGTAAACATTCTAGAGGTTGGTTAATGGAGTTCAAAAAATGCGTTCGTCATAGAAAGCGAGAAACGTAGAGGAAATTCTGTGAAGAAGTTTCCTTCTGCAGTGAAATGCCTCGTCTAAATCGGGTACTGACGATTCTTCATCTAACAATGTAGGTGCATTTTTCAGGTTCCGGAAGTCCCATGTGTTCACATCAGGACACCAACTTTGAACCTACCCGAAGAAATCTACAGGGAGGAAAAAATACAGTGGGCAACTAATAATTTTTCGCTGTTTAAAACACCGGAACCAGATGGTATTATACCAGCCTTTTTACATTGGGGCTTGGGAGATTTAGTACCTCATCTAGTGGAAAGAGCCAAAAATCGTTTAGACCTATTAGTCTCTCCTCTTTTCTTTTGAAAACATTGGAGTTACTGTATGATCGCTATATTAGGGATTTCTGTCTTCCAACTAAACCAGTAAATCGTAATCAACATGTCTACACTCAGTGCAAGCCCACACTAACGTTTCTTCACTTGGTTACCAGCTTTGTTGGTGGAGCTTTGGACTCAAAGAAGTACGCCCTGGATATTTTCGTAGATATAAAGGGAGCCTTTGATAAAACGACTTTCTCTGGTATTAACAATAACTTTTTAGAGCATAAGGTTCTACTGACTCTTTGTGGTTGGATTCAGAACATTTTTAAACATAGGATAGTTAAGCTTAGGGGTGGCTATGTTGGAAAAGAAGGTGTACTTTCCTCACTGCTGTGGAATCTCATCTTGGATAGCCTCTTGAAATGCCCCACTGAAGCCAACTTTACAACAGTTGGTTATGCAGATGATCTAACCATCCTTAGCAAAGGTAAGCACATAAATGTACTTTTTGATAGGATGCAAGTAGCTCTCAAATTGAATGAGTCTTTATGTGACCAACAAGGACTCTCTTTGAACCCTAGGAAGACCAACTTTCTTTTCACACGATCGAGGTTGTTTGGCAATCCTACATTGCCATCTCTTGCTAATATTATTAGATAAAAAAAAAAAAAAAAAATTAGATAAAATTTAGAAAAATCTTTTTTTTAATGGTACATTGTATAATTTTACATTTTCTAAGAGATATTACTATTAGATATTCAGCGATATATTTGTATACCTGGGTTAAGACAATTATGAGTCTGTAGCTATTAGTTACTAGGTTATTACAGTTACTTAGAATTTATGATTATCTTTTCCTCAATAAATTATTGCCAGGAAAGAAAAATAAATGATCCTATAAATTATTATTGCAAAAAAAAAACACTTTTAATAGACTGCTGGTGCGTATAAAAAAGATGTTTGTGAACTTAGCCCCCTTCATCATTATTTAAAAAAATGAACATAGTTCTTATAACCTCTAAGAAGTATAAGTTCTGCAGAGTTCTGAAGAAGAAGTCTAAGTTCACACACATCCTTTTCATACGCACTAGCAGTCTATCAAAAGTGGTTTTTGTTGCAAAAACAAGTCTTGAGGTCGTTTATTTTTGTATTTTGTATAAACCCATGTCTCTTAAAAAATGTGTCCAAATTGGTGAAGAAATTAAAAAAAAATTTTCATGTTTCTATACTTTACACGCGCACTGTATAAACATAAAGGGAATATGGAAAAGTGTTCTTCTTTTTCTAGTTACATTTTAATAATTTGAATCAATACATATTAGCATCATTTAATGAAATATTAAATAATTGTTTTCCTATTTATTTCCAACATCTGCCAAGGTTAACATATGATTTATTAGAATCGTTTCCAATTCAGTTTTTTTTTGAACACATAGATATTTTCAAAAATATATTTATATATTCTTGTGGTAGTTTGGTTGTTTACAATTTTGGGTTTATATCTATTACAATTGAAACCTTTCTTTGTTGTTTTGAAGTTTTGGATGAAATGTGCCTTTAATTTAATGACATTTTCTTTCTTGTATTTTTAGCTTGTTGTCCTCTGTTCTATTAGATTTTTATGGTGCACATCTTCTTACACCGATTCTTTTCTTATGGAGTTCATAACATAAACACTCGTTTATGGTATTCTTAAGTGATATCATCAAATACTCTCATGAAATCATCATGACAATCTGTCGTCTTAAACTGAATTCAACCGAAGTTATCAATATACCTACATATATGATATATGGTGTATATTATCGAAAAATATATTGTATTAAATTAATCTCTTTTATTAGGGAACAAAAGAAGGCGGCCTTCATGGTATAAATGGGCAACGAAAACAAGCTACCTGTTTTAACATTCCTTTGTGTTATAATAGATGATTGACAGGTGTAAAAATAGGCTCGTCACGCTTTAATTGGGGAACAAAAGCAAGCTACCTGTCTTATTTAACATTCCTTCGTATTACAATAGATGATTAACAGGTGTAAACAAAAGGTCCTTCACGCTTTAATTGAGGAACAAAGGAAGGCGGCCTTCACGGTATAAGTGGGGAACAAAAGGAAGCTACCTGTTTTAACATTCCTTTGTATTATAACAGATGATTGACAGGTCTAAACCAAAAGACCTTCACGCTTTAATTGGGGTACAAAAGAAGGATGCTTTCACGGTAATTATTTAAGTCTTCTAGAGCGTTTCAAATCTTGTGGAAGTAATATTAAGTCTTATGGGAGCATTTCAGGCAATATCAAGTCTTTTGGAAGTATTTCAAGCGTCTAGATGCAATACCAAGTTTTATGGAAGCATTTTAAGTCTTCCGCTAACAATATCAAGTTTTCTAGAAGCAGTATTAAGTTTTTCAAAACCAGTATCGAGTCTTCTGGAAACAGATGACGCTACCTGGAAGCAATATCAAGTCTTTTGGAAGCATTTCAAGTTTTCCAGAGTCAATATCAAGCCTTCTGGAAGCATTTTAAGTCTTCTGGGAATATTTTAAACCTTTTGGAAGCAGTATCAAGTTACGTAGAAGTAGTATCATGTCTTCTATGTATTAAAAATTTTGTATTGTTGCGTGGACCCCAAAGCACCCACGTATTACGCTTATCACGTATTATACTTATGTTTCTGATATAATCAAATTATTTGTTTTCACATTGACGGTATTGGCTTATACATTATTGTATAACATGGAGCCATCAAGGTAAGGGAATACGGTTCCTATTAAGCTGAAATTCATTTAGTATTGATTCTTGTAACTACTTAAAATACAAGTGATTGTATGATTTTCTTCGATTTTAAGTTCAATTAAAAATTCATTTTAATTTGAACGGCACAAATATGGCGTTTTCAGTTTGCTGTTTTCTTTTTGTGAATATATATAAGGCATTCTATTGACAATGTGATTCATTTTGATTAATGCCAATTTGGTATTGTTTAATGCCAGTTTGAGGTTGATTAGCGCCCGTTAGTGCTAATTTGAGCTTGAAATTGTATAGTGGCATAATAAGTTAAAGAAATACAGAATGATCCTTTAGGAATTTTCTACTTTTGAGGTTTCAAATATGGAGAAACAGTAATTAAAATTTTGACCATTCTGTATAAGATACTTTAAAACAACACAAGACACAAGTGCTTCTTGAATGGATATTGGTTAAGACATTGCGTTTTAAAGAGCATGGTCAAATTTGACAGATTGAAATCAATAACTAATAAAACTAAATCAATAACTCTTATCAAAGTCTACATATTCTATTTAAGATAACGAAAATACGATATTTACTTTCGATAACTTACAACTTATAAATTTACAAATTTCAACTGTACGAATAGTGGAATCTAAAAAAAGCTTTAACGAACCAATTACGTGAGAAATCTGTAAATAAAAACTAAAGTCCGTGCAAAAAGTCAAGGTCCCTCACTTTAGAGGTCGATATCTTCAAATATCTTCAAAAATTGCGGTCAAGTGTATTACAATCAGTGAGAATTTCTGCGTATCATATGTTAAGTTGAAAATTGTTGGGTCTTTGGTTTTTCTTTTATAGCGAGTTAAAAAAAGTGGAAATAATACCCGGTTTTTTTAAATGTCAAGTAAATTTGTCCAATTTGGGTTTTTTTCTCAAAAATTATTTAACAAAAAAGTTTTAAATTTTTGACTGGTGATAACACGATATGTTCTTAATATGATGCTTATTTTATTTTATCGATATTCTATATAGTTTCGTGGAAAATCGTAACCTGGCGGATTTCATCGCGTTCGTTGCAACACTTGTTAATATAACTTTAAATAAATATTGTTGAGAATTCGAAAAATCAGCTTTTTCTAGACTACGACTTTATATGCTCGAATTTGTTTCGTCACCATCAAAATTTGGCAAATTTATGAAGCAAATATCTTAATTACTTTTGCAAAATGTATAAGAATTAAGTGATAAGTTTAATTTTCTTGTGTTCATATGATAAGTTAATGATAAGCATTATTGTGTTGAACATAATATAAAATCAAGCCATGTTTTATCAAATTTATTATTTTTAATTGTATAATTGAAAATCTTTATTAATTAACATTTGGAAGTTTTTGTATTATTGTAACAACCTTTAACATTTCGAGAATAATCACAGACCGATAATTGCGGGTTGAATACCAAATTTGCTGCGCATACCATTTTGATTGGTGTCCCATTGGAACACTCGTAATAACACGCAGAACATTCTGAGTGTTTGAAAAATGTTGGTTGCGAAAGCTCGTGATGAGGACATTTAATATCTAGAAATTATCTTAATTCAATCTCAATTGGTTACTATAACTTAATTTAAATTCATTATACTTAATCCATAATTTAAAGTTATTAAGATGAAGAAAATATAAAAGGTTTGACCTAAAAAGTAATAAAAAATAGAAATTTGTTTGGGATATAACAACACTAGTTTACAAGAAAAATCTCAAAGACTGTGATTTTTTTTATAACGTAGAATGTTGTGCTGATTCTGAAATTGTCTTCAGTTTTTCTCCACCACGTCCAGTTTTCGTGATATACCCAAAAATGAGGAATGTGGTAAATTAAAAAACACAGTAACGGTTCATGTTCGGTATATTTGATATTTTACAAAGTGTGCTTCTGTAGCTATATGGACATGAAAGGAGAGCCAGACGAACATTTTAAGGTATTGATGGCATAAATCGGACTCTCCGTTATTTTGCTATAGCCTAATTTCACCAATTTTTTTTCACTTCATCGCACCGTAACGAAAAAGAATTATATATGATCAAAAAAGTTAGCTATTCTATCCTGTAGAACATTTAATTCTCTAAATTTCGAAGTATTGGACATGATGGTCGAATGTATTTTACCAGAGATATCGTTAAGAACAATCTTTTTTAATAAAGAGGTATTTTAACTGTTTCAGGCACTAAGTGTAAATATTAAATTCACTGAAACAAATGTTATTATTTTTTAAATACAACGAACAATAACATTCTTGGAAAATATTTTTAAAACCTTGTTCGTTTACCTATTAGACCTTTTTTGGAACAAGAAATTCTCATTATTAAAAAACACTGACTTCCTATGAAAAAGTCTTTTTTAATAACTCTGCTTCATTATATATTAGAACATTTTTTGCTAAACAGTTTTTTTTAATATTTCTTGGTATAAAAGAAGAATATATTGTCGTAATATTTAGTTTTTTTGACAGTGCTCTTTCGTTTAAGAAAATAATAAAGTGTTTGAATGCAAGAACAATCCTTTGTTCTGTTTTATTTGCGGAAAATACATTATTGGGATGACGGGACGACCAATTACAAGTGTTATAGAACAGGCGTATTCTCATTATTTTGGGTGTGGTTTGACGAATTTGGACAAGCCCGGGGCACTCAGCTTCGTATGTTCGAATTGTGACATAACTTTGAATAGATGGATGCCGGGTTTACAGCTTGATATTCTAATGTTACGGTCACAGGTATCAGATCATTCTGATTGCTATTTCTGTAAAATAAACGTACAGGGAACTAAGAGTCACAGAAAGAACTATGTGACTTAACTAGAGACCTGAAGTTATCGAAAAATGATAGTGAGCAACAGCAACATTACGATGCTGGTGCTTTCAATGTCTTAACAAAACCTCTGGTGAGACCAGCATCAAACTGGGTTTGATGAAAAACTTTGTGAGAACCAGAAGGCGCAGCATTTAAATATTTCACCAAGTTTTTCCCACAAATATCATACGTTAAACTAAAAGAAGGCATATTTGTTGGCCCACAAATAAGAAAATTAATTCAAGACAACAAATTCATGTCAACATTAACAGCAAAAGAAGCAACGGCGTGGATTAGCTTCAGACAAACCGTCCATTGTTTTTTTAGAGAAATCGACCCAAAACATATAAAAAATTGTCGAAAAGTAATCACATCCCGCACTATATTAACAATAAGTAAAGTAGTATACATTAAATATAAAATGTAATTCCATAAAAGTTCTGTAATATAATTTAAAACATAAACCTATACAATATAAATAAAAAGACAAAGAAAAGTTTGGTATCGTTTGTGAGCTCAGCCACACACCCAATTATGCTTATTGTTCAACATTTAGACCAGGTTGAATAATATTGATTTCAATGAATTTAATGTTTATACTTAGTGCTTGGAACAGTCAAAATACATCTTTATTAAAAAAATTGTTGCTTTAATTTTTCAACAATACAATGAAAATCGTAAAAAATGAAACATTGCAAGGTTGTCTTAAATTAGCAATATCTCTGGTAAAATACATTCGACGATCATGTCCAATACTTCGAAATTTAGAGAATTAAATGTTCTATAGCATAGAATAGCTAATTTTTTGTTCAATTTCAATAAAATAACGGAGAGTCCGATTTATGCCATCAATACCTCAAGATATTCGTCTGGATCTCCACTTTCATGTCCATGTAGCTACAGAAGCACACTTTGCAAAATAACAAATATACTGAACATGAACCGTTACTGTGTTTTTTAATTAGCATTTTTACATTTTTGGGTATATCTAAGGTGACCGTTTTTATTTCGACTGAAAACGGGACAAATCTAGGTACTGTTGTCGATAATCAGGTGCAGTCTAAAATTATTAAAATTTGGTTTTAAGTTAGACTTGATACAGCTTCTACAAAATTTGATACAGTTTCCTAAAAACTTGCAATGCTTCCAGAAGACTTGTTATTGCTGCTAGAAGTCTTGATCTTGCTTTCAGAAGACTTGAAATGATCTCAGACGTCTCATACTTTTAGAAGACTTACAATGTTTCTAGAAAGCTTGACACTACGCCAAAGGACTTAATATTGCTTATAGAAAACTTAATACTGCTTCAAGAAGACTTGAAAAGCTTCTAGAAGACTTGAGATGCTTTAAGAAAACTTGATACTGCTTTCATAGGACTTGAAATGCATCTAGAAAACTTGATAGTGCTTTCAGAAGATTTGAACTTCTAGATGGCTTGTTATTACTTTCAAAAGACTTGAAATACTCACAGAAAACTTGAAATGATTTTAGAAGTCTTGATATTGCTTTTAGAAGACTTAATACTACTTCCAGAAAATTTGATACTGCCCTTGGAAGACTTGAAATGCTTCTAAAGGACTTGATACTACTTGTAAAACTGTTTGTAAAAACTGGATACTATTGATAAACCAATTGACTATGCTTTGAAAATATTAAATACTATTGAACAAAATGCATAATCTTTACGTAAGAAGTCCATAAACTGTTAATTAATGGGTAAATACTGCTAGCAGAAGATATTTTTATGGTAAAAAGCGAGGGACTGTTAATAAAATTAAATTTTCCTTCCAAAATATCAAATACTGTTGGCAAAATACAACATCATCATATCTGCTAAAAGCTAAAAACTAACAAAAAAGCTGAAGAAAGTTTAAAACTGCCAATTAAAGACTAGATACTGCTTAACAAACTTTGCTTGTTTTATCAGACTTTTTTTGGAAAGTGCAAGCCACTCCCTTTTAGGCATTACAACTGCATCTTATTATGTGGTTAAAGAAATACAATAAAGCGTTGCTAATGCATACAACCACAAATCCGAATTCCCTAGTAATCTGAACAAAATTGAAAAACGTAAAATTTGCAATATGTCCCTTGTAATCAGAATTGGTAAGAGATTCGCTAATCGGAAAAGACTATTCGTTCTATCTGTAGTGAAAGACGATTAATTCCAAAACACTGAAGAGCATTTCTATCAAAAATGCTGAGTCCATACTTTCTAAGGATTGGAAATCCTTGTAATTTATTAGCAAAATGGTAGAGATGTGTATTTCAAAAGTCAGCTGAGGAAGAAGAATCTGATGGCGGCATTCCACTGTCCATTAAATAATTTATGTATCATGCTGCAGCAAATAAGGCAATTTCTCCATAAAGATGTTGGGATAACCGAATTAAAAGTGAGTAAGTTAGTAAAAGTTTTAGTGTATCATGTATTGCAACATAAACAGCAGATAATGTTATTATCTAATACAATTTCATTCTATAATCCGCATGCTTCTATCATTTAAATTCAACTGATTTTCATTGACTCGGATTAGCGAAGCTTTACTGTAATTAGATACTTAACTACTAATTGTAGTAGCTGTAATTATTCTATGCTTCTATTTTCGTGGAAATAGTTAGTAATTATACTCGACTACTTTTTTCAAGCAGTTAGCCAGCCAAGCTCTGATTTTGATCAACTTTGCTAATAAATTTCGTGTAACGTGTGGGATAGAAACTGAATTTTTTCTAAAGACAAGTTATCTTCTAAACGGTTTGTTACATTCACATCCATTGCTGATATATTTTGTCCTTCGCTATTTAAAGCGGCTTGTTGATAACTGGAGCTGTGATTATATGCAAAATGCATATTTGGTAATATCAATATGCGAAGAAAAAATTTTGTTTATCTTCACGAATTACGTAAAGAGAAGTCATTTGAACCTATGTTTTTATACAACAAAATTTTATAAACGTCGCGACGTAACGACGACAGTACGTTACGTCGTCGTTACCAATACTACGCACTACGTAGTATTGGCGTGCCTTATTCTACATAAGAGTAACTTGCGCGTAAATCGAGGTCTTCTCATCGAGGTTTTGTGATCAAGTTAATTAGTATAACTAACATGCCGAAAACGAATTTGTTAATATCAATGTGGATTAAAGAATATCCTGAACTTATTTTGATTGATGATGACGTGTTTTGTACACACTGTAGTAAAAAGGTAAGTACAACATATGCATATAATGCAAATTCATAAATTTGATGTAATTTTAGATATATTGCGATAAAAAATTTCAAATAACACAGCATGTCGGTACTAATTTACATAAAAGAAACTACAAATCAACAACACAGCTTACATTGTCTCAATCCTTTGCATCAATTTCAAAGCATGTCGAAAAAGAATCTTTTCGTTTTGATTTATGTAATACATTAATGAGCTTAAATATACCACTGGCAAAATTAGATAATCCAACATTTAAATCATTTTTGGAAAAATATGCAAAAATGGAGATACCCAGCAGAACTACCTTAATGAGAACATATGTTGAAAAACTATTTGAAAGCACCATGAGCAAAATTAAGGAAATAATAGGCGACAACCACATATATATTGTTGTAGATGAAACAACCGATTCTACTGGACGATATATTACAAATTTGCTAATTGGAACATTAAATGAGCATTTTCTAGCAAATCATATTTAATCGGGGTACAAGAATTAGATAGAGTAAACAATACATCTGTTTCAAAATTTATAAATGATGTATTGATTAAGTTCTATCTACCAAAAGCTGTTCCAAGTGACAAAGTCTTGGTAATGTTGACTGATGGCGCAACCTAAATGGTGAAATCAGCACAAAATTTAAAAATGTTTTATAACAATTTAATTCATGTTACCTGTTTGGCCCATGGCGTCAATAGAATTGCCGAAGAAATACAGAACACTTTCCCAGACATTAATAATTTGGTGAATACCACAAAAAAAATATTTGTGAAAGCGCCATTGCGTATCGACCACTACAAAAATATTTTACCCGGCTTACCTCTTCCACCCCAACCAGTAATAACGAGATGGGGTACTTGGCTCAATGCAGCTGCTTTTTACACTGATAATTTCGAAGGTATAAAGAAAGTTGTAAATTCCTTTTCTTCCGAGGATTCTATAGCTATACGAGACTGCAAACTTATACTAAGCAACACTTCAACCCTACCACAAAATTTGGCTTTTGTTAAAGCAAATTATTCATTTATTTGTGAATTATTAAATAAACTGGAGACTCAATGTTTAGAACTAACCGAATCCATACAAATGATTGAGATATTCAAAAGAAGAATCAACAGCATCGAAGGTTCATTTGCACAAAATATTAAGAAAAAATTAGAAAATCTTTTAAGAAAAACGAGGGCTTTAATTTTCTTCAAAAAATTTCAAACATACTCCAAGGAAACGTTGAAGAAGGGGTGCAATTAGATCCCTCTTTAATTTCCAAATTAAAATACGCCCCAATTACTTCGGTCGATGTAGAAAGAAGCTTTTCTTCATATAAACGAATCCTTACTGATCGACGACATTCGTTTTTGTTAAAAAATTTAGGAAAGCATTTAATCGTCAATATTTTCTGCAATATAACTAACAAAGAAATTTAATGTTAGAGTTTATGTACTTATTTATATACTTATTTTATTTGAATATATGTTATTTTTTTGAAGTAAACATTAACTGAAATAAACAGATATGATAATACTGTATCATAGTGATCCAAAATTCAGATTGTTTCTAGATTATTTACGAAAATATTTGACATAAAGTTACACAACAAGATGTCACAATCACAGTACATCTAGTACAGGCCATTTAGATTTACTGTAACCCAACATTCTTTTATACTCCGTACCTATCAAGTCATAGAATTCTTTTACACATTCAATGCGTACGCTATAAATATTAAAAAAGTAAATTTTGACAATAATGCATTCTAAATCAATTGGTAAGCAATCGGCAGTTTTAATTGCATTGTGGACATTATGAGCTTCACAGCAAATCCCTATTAGTTCTTGTTCCAACAATGTGCTCGGTTTTGTATAAATATTGTTTACACTTTTTCTATTTACCCCCCTTCAAGTTTCAAAACAATGTACACTTACATTTAGGCATATTTGGTATAAGTCTCGCAAACAGAGAAACGAAATATTACTAATAAAAAAGCTGTATAAATACAGCTAGATACTTAATGAGATTTATGCACTTTTGTGATTATGAAAACATGACGTTTTAGGCCAGGCGCGCACATGCGATTTTCATGCGATTATTTGTCGCAGCGACATAAAAGTAGTAGTCGCAAAAAATTTGTATGGTCGTGCATTTGCGACTGATTAATCGTGACTAGAGCCTAGTATCAACATGGACTTCATAGAAACCGCTTGTATAGTGGCTCTGTTATTACGAAAGAAATTAAGAAAGCAACGGAAAAGAAAATTCTTCATGACGATTTAAGAAAGCATCCTCTTAAATTCTTTAACTATTACAGAATGAGTGAAAAATCTTTTCTTGAATTATTAAAAATAATAGGACCGAAAATATCGTACCAAAATAGTAAATGAAGAAAATGTATACCACCTGAGGAATGTCTTGCAGTAACAATAAGGTAAGAAGGTACTTACCAGCTTTTGTTTTGTGTCGTCGTTCTGCCAAATTAACTAGATATTTTCTGCAAACTACTATTAGACTAAATATATAGAAGTAGATATTAAAAATAAGGTTAAATAATAAATATATGTTCTATTTGTTTAATTTAATTAATTTATTGATTTGACAAGTCAAAATATGCATTGTCACCATCAGAAAAAATGGTTGCTGATGGTGTGGACTGTGCAGAGTTGACCGTTGATGTCGATGGCGCGGAGTAAATACTTTCATTGCCTCCTTGTTGCTGTTGTTGAAAATTTGATCTTGGAAATTGCACTTGGTCTACCGGACGGTTAGGATAAAGATGAGAATAAGATTGTTGCATTGAACTGTAAAAAACTGGAGGATTTCCGACGTTTTTTGCATTTTTCATGATATTTAAGATTTCAATTTTCGCATAATGTTTTTGGTCATCTGTTAATTTTTTGAACATTGGAACAAGCATAAGTGAAAAATTTTTATCTTCGTCGATTGTTTCACATTGCTTATCCTCCAATATTTTCAGTAACTTTTCTTCATATGGAATTGTTTTAAGCACAGTTTTTCTTGCAGCCCTTTTTTTAGATATGGATATACTTTCCGAATTTTCTGTATTGGTTGCTAAAGAAGGATAAGATATCATTTCTTGATTTTCTTGATCAATCTCAATTGATTGAGAAGGTCCGGTGTTGCTGGTAGTTGGTCTATCTTTCATTATTGGGAAAAGCAATTGCAATTGGTCGAAATAAATATATCTTCTTTTTTTTTGCTGCTTGCCCAGACTGCTTTACGCTGGGCTGCTGATTCCCTAGCGAAACAATCTTTTAAATTTTTCCATTTTTTTTGAATAATTTTTCCTGCAATAAAAAACAGTTATTATTTATTTTTCAGATACCTTGCTACCGGCAATAGTTTCAATTCTTTACACTTTGAATTTTTACTTGGGGCTACCACGATAAGGGAAATTGTTGAAGACACGTGTAACCAATTATGGAACTATTTAAAGCCTTTATACATGCCAGAAAAGTCTGAAGAAGATTGGATAAATATTGCCAAAGAGTTTTACGATAGGACAAATTTTCCGAACTGTATCGGTGCAGTCGACGGCAAGCACATTAGATTACAGAAACCAAATAATACTGGTTCCGAATTTTATAATTATAAAAACTTTTATTCGACTATTCTTTTGGGTATAGTAGACGCCGACTACTGTTTTACAGCAATAGATGTAGGAGCATATGGTGCTGGAAGCGATTCCAGTGTTTTTAAGAATTCGAATTTTGGTCAAAGATTACATAATAATCAATTAAATGTTCCTACTCCACAAAAATTACCAAGCAACGAGATGGGAGAACCCATACCTTTCATGATAGTAGGAGACGAAGCATTCGCGTTATCACAAAATATTTTACGGCCTTATCCTCGAAGAAACTTAACAATGAAACAAAGAGTCTTTAATTATAGACTGACTCGTGCACGGCGTATGGTAGAGTGTACCTTTGGTATTTTAGCGAACAAATGGCGTATTTTGCATCGATCATTAGACGTGCGAGTCGAATTTGCCGACCTTATCATTAAAACATGTTGCATTCTACATAACTTCGTGCGAAAGAAAGACGGTGTGCAAATGGAGGACGAATTTTATGAGTGTTTATTACACAGCTGTCCTCCAGCTGGAATAAGACCTAACAGAGTTGGTCTTAATATAAGAGACTATATGGCAAATTACTTTACATCCCCCGAAAGTTCAGTTCCGTGGCAATATGATAAAATTTAAATACTTATCTGCACAACATTTATTACATAAGATTATTAAAAACTATTAAATAAAAACAATATCATGTACCTCTCTTGTGTTTTTCTTCGACCGATAACTTGTTCCAGGTGGATATAACTTTGCTATACACTTCTCCCCACAATTTTTCCTTTAAATTTCGGTCACTATACTCTTTCAAATGTTTGTTGTAAAGAGCTGGTCTTTTTTCTATCTCGATAATAATAGTTTCTGTGTCTAAGACACTAGATGTCAAGTCATTGTCACTATTATCAGACACTTCTGAAGATTCAGCCATTTTTAATAAATTTGTTGTAATAATTATCCTATACACCAACTTCGACCTGTGCTGCGACTACGACTGAACAGTCGCATGTGCGTGCATGTTCATTCTTGTTCATGTGATACATTTAAAGACGCGACAATCGCGTCGTTACAAAAATGGAGCAGGTTACATCTTTTTAATCGCTGCTATTATTTAGTCGCATATGCGCGCATTTGTATTTAATGCTATGTGTGTTATTTTTGCTACCAAACAGTCGCGCGACAGAAAATCGCATGTGCGCGCCTGGCCTTAGAGTTTATTCATTCGGACGATGGGACTATTAACAGAAGAACGGGACAATCTCGTTCAAAACGGGACGTATGGTCACAAGGTATATCTCGAAAACTGAACATGGTGGAAAAAAACCGAAAACAGTTTCAAAATCAACATAACATTCTACGTTATAAAAAAATCAGTCTTTGAGGGAAAATTTGATTAAATTTCGCAAACTAGTGGAACTGAAAGTGCAAAGTTTTGTACTTACTTTTCATGGTAGAATTAAATGTTGAAGAATTGCTTGGTTATTTTAGTTCATATTAGTACACCGATTTATCTACATTCTGAGCTCCGTATTTATAGATGAATTGATTGTAAAAATTGATTGAAAATAAATATAGGATAAGAAAAAGTTTATACATTATTGTTTGAATTTCAAGGAAATTTTAAAATAGGGTCAACTGTTTTAAAAATGAATGTAAAATAAAAAAATTTTTATGGTATTTATCAAGTTATTAAATCAATATTTACTTTCATTTCAAAACTACTTATCCAGTAATTGGATTAGAGTAAAATGTTTATTTTTTTGCCTATTACTTGAGATAGGTATTTCCACCTGAGATAGGGTCATTCCTTGTTGAGACACCTCCAAATATGAAACGTAAGCAATTTAGTCTTAAAGAATATCGTTGAATCTAACATTTCTTTAATTTTATTTAGATCTTCTTATATTCAGTATAATTTTAGTTATCAGCTGGGGTAAGAATTTTCACTTAAAATACATTAAAATATATAACACTTTTTTTGTTAGCTTTTAAATGTCCAACATCAGAAACGACTCCTACTTATTATGCTGATGAAACAGATTGCAAATATTTTTATCAATGTTCCAACGGAAGCCCTACTCGTTTACAATGCGGTGAAACTTTAGTGTTTAATCCTGAAATAAAAGTTTGCGATCGACCCCATAATGTACCATCTTGTAACAAAGATGGAGATGAAGAAAAAAGTTTTGAAGAAATTGATGCTATATTAGATGATATAAGTGAGATTGAAACGAATTTAAAAAAATAATTTTAATTGAAACATATTCGTTCAAAATTATTAATAATGTTATTTACATCATAACATTCACTTTAAATAAAATTGTATTCAAATTTGAAATATACTTTAAATGTCGATAAAACAGTTTTCCTTCTCCAAAAAAGCATAAACATAACCTCATTTTTTTTAAGACAATTTTAAAGTTAATCTCATGATTTCTTCAGAATAAATAATAAAATTTCCCAGATTCAACTAATCCAAAATGGATTTAGTTGAAGTAGTTTTGAGAGCCGTTGAAGGTGAACGTTACATCGATACATTTAAACGATACAATATCAATTCGGACTGTTTAAAATTGTTGGGAGAAGATGATTTAGAAATTATGGGAATTGATGATGTTATTACTCGAAGAAGACTTATTGAGCATTGCCAGGCTTTAATTATAAAAACGCCGTAAGTAAAAATTCAATATTATATACACAAAAATTTATACACTCAGCAGCAGAAGTCTGCATACAAAAAACATGTAATACTTTAATTGAAAAAATAAGTCATAATCTAATGTGATAAACTTGATTTTTTTTTATTTTGTATATTAAGTACATATAATTCTATTAACAAAATATGCTTCAACAAAACAGAAACAGTAGTTACAGAAAAAAATCAAAACTAAAAATTCTACAAATAACGGGTATGCAAAAATCTGCGTAAAAGTCAGGACAGTACAGTAAGGCCCCAACATTCGCGAGGGTTAGGTTCTAAAAATACGCCGCGAATGTTGAATCCGCGAATATTGAAGCACTAGATATTATGAAGGATAAACTACTACTTCTATGTTCTTTTAACACGTTAACCGCCAAATGGTCACCGACGCCAAAAGTTTCATTTAATTTAATTTTAAAAATTAAAAATTTCAAAAATTAATAAATTATACATACTAAATAAAACGCTTAAAATTGCAAAATAAAACGACTGGTCTTAAAACTTTTGTATTCGGAACTAATACAGATATTAAAATAATTACAATTGTTTAAAATATAAAAAAACCTAAACTCGATAGCAATAACAAACTGCAACAAAATAAACTAAAAAAAGAAATAAAAGTTAACATTTCTACTCATCAATAATAATTGCTTTAGAACACGATGGTTTAAAAAATGAAAGGATAGTAGGTTGCAATGCTTTGTGTTGCATATCCTTTTGAAGCTCTTTGTAAGGAGCAAGAAGAGTATTCAGACCATTTTTAAATTTTGTGCTTCGTTCCGTTGATGGATCATATTCTACTATTTTTTCAGCAAGATTATTTGCTTCTTGTATAAATAAATTAAGTTCCTTCAACGTTAATTTATTACATAGGGAATTACTATTATCTTCTTCATCCGTTCCTGAAACATTTTCTATTAGTAGCGCTTCTAAGTCTGCACTGGACAACTCTTCCTCTTGATTGTCCGAGAGGACGAGAGATTCGATATCAGCTGGTACAATGGTATGAAAATCATCTCCCGGTAGCAACCGTGCAGAAAGAACAGCTCTCTCTATTGCCTCATCAATTTCGCTTACACTTTGCGCAGTGTCTTTTTTCAACAGTTTTTTCCATGCATTACTTACGGTTGATACTTTAATGTCATTTAAAGCAAGTTTTATAGATGTAATCGCATGGTCAATATTGTATAATTTCCACACATCTTTTATTGAGAAAACACTATCATTTTGTATTTTCTCATGTACAAAATCGAACATGTGCCGGATATAATGACTTTTAAAAGCTTTTATAACACCTTGATCTAAAGGTTGTAATAAGGATGTTGTGTTGGGCGCAATTTGAGAGCATCTACTGGATAAGATGGGGCGTTATCCAATATCAATAAAACGTGAAATGCTAAATTTTTAGATTTTAGGTAACGCTCCACTTCTTTAACAAAGCACTCTTTAAACCACTCTATAAATAGCTGAGAAGTCATCCACGCTTTTGAATTAGCTCGCCAATAGACCGGAAGAGCTTCTTTGTCCTTGTTCTTTAAAGCTCGTGGATTAGCTGCTCGATATATTAACATTGGTTTTGTAATAAAGTCTCCGCGTGCATTTGCACAAAATAAAACTGTAACTCTATCCTTAGCCGATTTAAAACCAGGTGCTGTCTTTTCATTTTTTGAAATGTATGTTCGTGTGGGCATTTGTTTCCAATAAAGCCCGGTTTCGTCCGCATTAAATATTTGTTCAGGACGGTAACCTTTTTCTTCTATTAATTTTATTATTTCATCAGGAAATTTTGCAGCCTGTTGATGATCTGCTGAAGCTGATTCTCCACACAACTTAATGTTATGGAGATTAAAACGAGTTTTGAATCTTTCGAACCATCCTCTGCTGGCTTTAAATTTACAATCGTCTTCAGCACAGTCCATTCCACACGAAAAATGTTGATAAAGTTCCTTGGCTTTATCCATTAATCTAGCCCTAGTTAATGGTATATTTTTGCGACCATGGTCCTCAATCCAAAGATAAAGAGACTTCTCCATTTTTTCAATATTAACATCACGAACTTGTGACGTTACCTTTAATGATGACGGTATGCCACTTTTTACGCTATTTCTAATTACCTCTTCTTGTTTCTTTATAGATCTTATCGTAGATTCATTGACACCGAAGACCCGGCCTACTTCGGTAGCTCTTTTCCCTTCCCGGAGCATATCAAGAACTTGAATTTTTCTTTCTAGAGTCATAACTGACTTTGCACGTTTGGCAATTAAATTTATTTCCATCGCAGGCCTTTTTGTACCCATTTTGAGTACTGTTGTGAGATTAATTTATTGTTTATAAAATTATAGTAAAAAAACGGGCGAAACACTAACCTGAACGAAATACAGAACACAAAAATAAGCACCTCACACAAACATTAAAATCGATCATAAATGAGGGATTCCCAGAGAAACGCATATGTGAAGCTGGTTGCTTGTACAGTAAACCTACGGTAAACTTCGTTTTAAATTTTTAAAAAATGACATACATACTTGCTATGTATTCGCGAATAATCGAGTCGTGAATGTTGAAAAAGGCAGCAAAATTTAAAACGCGAATATGCGAATCCGTGTAATTTGAAGCCGCGAATGTCGGGGCCCTACTGTATTTATAAAAAATTCATAAATGAGATCATTGTTTCAGTGAGTGCACTAATTTTTTGGTTTCGTCCGAACTGATTTTGGCCCATTCCTCAATCATAACATTTTTTAACGTTTCCTTCGACGTTATGTTGTGTTGCCGAATCCTGCGTTCCAGTAAATCCCAGAGGTGTTCGATGGGATTCAAGTCCGGCGATTCTGGAGGTGTTTTAAGTTGCTTTGGGGTATTGTATAGTAGCCAAAGCTTAGTGTTGTGGGCGCAATGTTTGGAGTCATTATCTTGTTGAAGAAAGTATTCGGGCCCCAAACCCAAGTTTTCGATGCTAGGCTTCAAATTTTCTTTTAAAATGTCTATATACATTTTATGGTCCATTGTCGATGTTATGAAAACCAACCTTCCCACCCCTTTGGTGCACATACACCCCCAAACCATAACTCCACCACCTCCGTGTTTTACAGTCGCTTTCAAATTTTCGGGATTAAGGGCAGTATTAGGTTTTCTCCATACAAGTTGTTTACCCTTAATGCCGAAAATGCTAAATTTGCTCTCATCTGTAAAGAGAACTTTCTCCCAGAATTCAATGGGCTTGTCTAAGAGTTTTTTTGCAAAGGCGATCCGCTTCTGACGATTGACCTCTAACACAAATGGCTTTTTTCGTGCAACGCGACTGTGATAGTTAGCTTTTTTTAACGTCCTTCTCACCGTATCTTTGCTGATAGTTTTATGAAATTTTTCTTGTACATTTTCTACTATTTTTTTTTGCCGTCAGCCTAGGTTCTTTTCTAACCTGCTGTACAATTTTTCGCTTCTCTCGGTTTGTTAAAAGGGGTGGTCTACCAGATCGCGGACGTGAGAGGTAATCTTCAGTGTCTTTATAATTATTAATTACTCTTTGAATGGAAGAGTGTGACCTGCCGACAGTTTCTCCTATTTTTCGAAAAGATTTTCCCTCTTTCCATAACTTTACAATAATTTTTCTCTCTCCCAATTCAATTTCCTTTCCTTTCGTGTCCATTCTAACTTTTAGCTTCTAAGCCTCTGCTAATATAATTGACACCGATTATCTTTTATTTAAATCGGAAAGTAAATAAGTATATTTTGGAGAAGGCGTCTTTATTTGTACGCAGATTTTTGCATACGCATTATTTGGAGAATTTTTAATTTTAATTTTTTTTGTAACTAATATTTCTGTTTTATTGATGCATATTTTGTTAATAGAATTATATGTAGTTAATACACAAAATAAAAAAAAATTGCAGTTTATCACATTAGATCATGACCCTTATTTTTTCAGTTAAAGTGTTAAAAGTTTTTTGTACGCAGACTTCTGCTGCTAAGTGTATACTTATTATTATTGTTTGTTTCAGAGGAAAGGAATCATTAATTATAAATAATGACTACATTAAAGAAGTTTTAGAAAATATAAATAGACAGTTACATTTTCATTATAATAATTTGGTTTTATCAACTTATAGGGATGATGTAATCCTCTATAATGTGCCATTACATGATAGTTCGTTAGCATTAAAAAACTGTGTTAATAATTTTAAGAGAGATGGTATTTTTTTAAAGAAAAAGGTTATTTTGATGTGTTTTTATTTTAATTGCGTATTAATGACTTTAATTTTAGGTGGTTTCTTCTAAGAAAGTGAAGAAACGTAAGATTGTTTTAGTTTCAATCCTATCGATGGGTCTGTTACTTGGATTAATTATAAAAATTGCTCATAATAAAGATTGAAATTTTTATATTAATATAAAATATTCTTTATTTTACTGATTAGAAAATTTCACTATTAGGTTTTTATTTTTATAATAAAATAAGCCTTTGTCAAATATGAAAAATGTTTTGTATTTTTGATGCTATGAAATTTAATATAAATTATTTTGTATAAGTAACTGGTTTCTTTTAAATTTCTTGCATATTCAATCATTTTTCTTTGGATATTGATAAGATTATTAGACCCTTGTTTATAGATATACACAGTTATCCTGTAATGTCAGGATTAAAATAAAAGTTTAATTTCACTATGTAAAAGAGTTGCCTTTATTTAATCAATTACATGATTGTCCTACAACGTTCGGACGACGAATGAATTCTTATTTTTAACGTAATTCTAGCGTTTATTAACCTTCGGTGCAACGACGTTCAATTCGCAATATGAACCTGTCGAAAACACCTGAGGTTGCATTAATAATTAACCTAAACTATCTATACTTAATATTAATTTATTTTACTACTACACCTCCCTACATAATTAAAAAAAAATTTTAGTTTACCAAAAATTTTATTTATTTATTTTATCTATTTATTTTTTTATCTATTATATAATTTAACTCTATTAATATGTACTGTTACTAACTTATTATCTAATCTAATTACAATATTTGATAAATTAACATCTACTATCGAATATGGACCTTTATATATTGTTTCTAATTTACTACCTACTTCATTTTTTAACATTACCCAATCACCAATATTATAATTAACTACCCTAGAATTCTTATCATAATTACATTTACGTTTATTTTTTGTATGAATTAAATTATCTCTTGCATTCGAACATGCAGGTTGAAGTCGATATCTCAATTCCAATGCATAATGATCAAAATTATAAATAGGGTCTATATTGTTTATTAAATTAGATGGGATTAATGGACTTTTACCGAACACTAATTCAAAAGGTGAATATTTTGTTTCACTGTGAACAGTTGTATTAAAAGAAAAGTTCCAATACAGTACCCAATGGCTCCAAGAGTTAGGATACTTTGCTATTTGCATCCTAAGATAAGCTCCTAGATGCTTATGAGTATTTTCGATAGCACCTAACGTCTCGTGATGATATGCAGTAGAATTGAGTTGTTTGATTCCTAATAATTTTGAAACATTTTGAAATAAATTCTTTACCTTGGTCGGTAATAACGGTTTTTGGTATTCCATAACGTAAAATGAAGTTTTCAACATACGACCTTGCAATTGTTTCCGATTCCTTATTTTGTAGACAAAATATACTTGTTGTTATCGTTATCGGAATTTAAAGGACCTACTACGTCTAGAAAAATCCTTTCAAAAGCTGTCGACGGAGTTGTCGTTAATGTTAGTGGTGCTCTGCATGGTATGGAATATTTATACCGTTGACATTCATCGCAATGTTTAACAAATTACTCTACATCTCTTGATAATCCACTCCAATGGTAATACCTTTTAATGTTATTAAACATTCTCTCAATTCCCACATGACCTCCGGTTGGTAGCATATGGAAATCATTAAGAATTAATTGTTGTTTTTCTTTATCATTTATTTGTTGAATTCCTCTTATAACTGAAATTTTTATATTTTCAAGTTTATTTCGTACCTTTAATAAATTTAATATAAATTATTTTGTATAAGTAATTGGTTTGTTTTAAATTTCTTGCATATTCAATCATTTTTCTTTGGATATTGACAAGATTATTAGACCCTTGTTTATAGATATACAGTTATCCAAAAAATTTAATCTGTGGTGGAAATGCCATGCCACAAATTAAAATTCCATCCAACAAATTAAAAATAAAAAGTTATTAAGTAAACAACATAAAAGATTAATCAAGCAAATTCCCTAGATTGCCTAAATTTTAATTACAAGACAAAGTAGACTTCCATTTACTGCATCTCAGCTTACGATGACTCGTATTAAGGACGATATACATGATCCTGTTTTATACATAAGTACAGATGATTCAAATTCGATGTTCGAATAGGGTTAATTATTCTTTTGAATAAGCCAGTAGACAGGATATAGTCTCTAGATGGCTTGCATCTGTTTCTAGAAAAGTTGACATTAGCTTTATTCCAATCAGGGCTCCAACTCGTCGCGGACTCGTCAAATGCAATCGCACTTGTGTAGTAATGTCGTTACACTTAAGCTGATTGGACTAGAACAAAGCTATTCCAAAAGACTCGAAATATTTCCACAAGACTGATACTGCTATTAGAAGACTTAACGTGTTTCCAGATGAATTACAATGCTCCTAGAAGTCTTGATGTTGAATCTAGAAGACTTGATTTGCTACCTGGAGACTGGACATGCCTCTAGATGATTTGATACTATTTCTAGAAAATTTGATATTGATTCCAGAAGACTTGAAATGTTTCCAGACGATTTACAATGCTTCCGGACGATTTACAATACTTCCAGAATACTTGAAATACTTCCAGACGTGCTAACGTGCTTCCAGAGGACTTGATATTGCATCTAAAAGACTTGATTTGCTACCAGGAAACTGCATACTATTTCCAGATGATTTGATACTTGATATGGCTTCCAGAAGGCTTGAAATATGTATGTACGGAAGTGGGAGTCTGCGCGTTTGGCGCGCTGAACACTTAAGCCCCATTGTGGAAACTCACATCAACCAGCCTAAGGATTTGCCAAAAGCCAGGATATAATCCAGAGGTATGTTCCTGATATTGTAACAAACCGCATTACACCTAGTAGATATAAGATATTGTTTATTAGAAGTTAAGCGATTTAATTTGATCATTCTAGACTGACAGCGTTGGCTCCACGGTACGGGATGAAATTCGAGTCATTCTTTTTTCTAAATCAATTTTTTGGTTCAGTTCAGTAAATTTAAATACTTTGTCCTTTCCTTAATGATTTATTTTAATATCGCTGAGTTTCGTTTAGTGCGTAGACTAAACAAAACTTAACATTCTTAGGCCGTTGGAGCCGTCGCGTGAGTGGTGATAAGAGGGTGAGATGAAAAGGAAGGGTGAGAAAGTAATAAATTGTAACAATTTTCCGAAAAACAGTAATTTTTCTTATTGCTGTTTGAACTTCGAAGTTTGAGTTGTATTCTTGGAAAAGGTTAATTTGTTTTTTTTTTGTTTGTTGTTTAAAAGAAAGTGATTCCGTAAGTAGAACATAAGTAGAATTTTCTCGAATTGTTGAACATCATCGCCTTTTAGCGAAGATTACCATCGTATAGTTTGTAAAGAGATTAATTAGTTAAATCATATTATATATATTTTTAAACCTTTGTTTTGTCTGTTTGTTCCACTTATCACCTGCCTTTTTCGAGTCCTGCTGTTTGTTTTCAAACGACCGCGATAGCAGAGTGCACGACCTTCCCCAGTAAATTACACGAGCCGCTCCGTGTTCTCAATCTAAGGTTGGTTACTGAGGGGTAGTTACACAATATGTGTTTTACAGTCTCGTCGTCCTATTCATAGGCTCGACAGAGACAAGAGTGAGCAAGCTACAAATTAAGCTTGCTGATTTATGAAAGTGCTTATTTACCTTACAGTGTCCCGTGTGGAGACCTGTGGCTAACTTAAGGGCGTCTTTTCGAACACTATCATGTACTGAGTTATTGTCTTTAATGGATATTTTAACAATTCCTTAGCAAGATGGTAGGTTTTGATTATGCTTGATCTTCTCAATATGAGTCCCTAAAAAGGGGGTGACTATCGGCTCGCATTCACAAAATGTTCTACAGGCATGTATATATAATTTAAAGATAAATTAAAATTATCTTATGGTGCTCCACCAAATGGTTCTACACCAATAATGTTATTACAAATCAGTTATTAATTCAAATAAAGAATTAATTAATAAAGTTTTAGTAAAATAAATTTTACCAACACCTTTCCAACCTCCCCTATCCCTCCCATAAACGTCATTTTGTATGCAAGCTAGCAAAGCATTACTAAAGGAATACAAATTACAAAAATTAGCAAAATCATAACACAGTACCGGAAATTAAATTGTTATAAATTATTTTTTATCAATGAACTTCTTTGAGAATTCATTAAATATAGACCACCACTCAAGGGTTTTATTTATTGTATTTATTTCATCTTTATTTTTTGGCCAACACAGGCCTTTACTGAACAATTTATTTTCAAATCTACACCTGACTTCGAATTTACTCTCAACAAAACGCAACTGCGGAATGAAGATTCCATTAGATCCGTTTCCAATTTTATTTAGATATTCTTCAAAATTACCATGACCAGTAATCAACTCTATTGTTTCTGGAAATAAGAAATTATTAACTTTACCAACATTCGGCATAAACTGATAAGTTAGTTGACTTATCCCATCTTTCCTGCCAAACTACCATAAAATATTTTCTAATTTTATTCTTAACACATCATCTCGATATAAAATTAAACTCAATATGAGAACTCTCCAACAAAGATGCTTCTTTTGCCAATTGGTATGCCTCTCATTTCCTTTAATACCAGAATGTCCTTTAATCCAATAAAAATTGATCCTGTTTGGAATGAGATCCCACGTCTCTTTTTACAGATTTGTTGGTCTGTTCATGTTTTTTAATCCCTCTAAAACAGAAACACTATCACGAGGTGGTTCGGTGGAGGTTTGCTTTTTTTTTCACACAAAAAGCATGAAACTAATACAGTAAGAGGCTAATATACTATGTTAGTTGCAATTAGACCAGATTAAAACATATTTAATGCGGGGTAAATCACACCTTTCGATACTTCAATGGGCTCTAGCACCCTTATTAGTTCGAAGATCCAAACAAAACTTTGTAAACGCTTTCTAAACATCCCATCGAACAAGTTTCCATATAGAAACCTCACTTCGGATGGGTTCGTGGGGGTAAACCACCCCGCAGTACATTATTATTTGGTCTACTATACCCTTATTAGTTCGAAGATCCGAATCAAACTTTGTATACGCTTTCTAGACATCCCATCGAACAAGTTTCCGTATAGAAACCTCATCGAACAAGTTTCCGTATAGAAACCTCACTTCGGATGGGTCCGCGGGGGTAAACCACCCCGCAGTACATTATTATTTGGTCTACTAGTTCGAAGATCCGAACCAAACTTTGTATACGGTTTTTAGACATCATAACTAACAAGATTACGTTTGGAAACTTCACCTCAGATGGGTCCCCGGGGGTGAACCACCACTTTTAATACATTAATGCAGCACTCTTGTCCTAAATAAAATGTGTAAATTGCTTAATTGTAAGACAAAGTAATATACATATATCGAATAAAATCGATCTGTTGAATAAACTGTTCACAGGAGCATTAAAAATCCTATGAAAGATTTAATATTTTATTTAGGTTCTAATTTAAATTTTTTTTTGTTTCAAGCTCACTTATACATTATTTTACTAATTATATATTTGTATAATTTCCAATTAATATTTTATGGCCGTCTGTACTCCATCAATCAAAAAAACCATGTTTAAAATTGGTTCGGCAAAGTGCTTTGAAATCTGAATAATGACTGCAAGATTGTTGTTTACTTAAGATTTGCTGTGCATAAATCGCTAATTCCTGTTAAGTCTACTTCGTCACTAATACTTGTTACTGAACTACTCAAACAATTTTGATGTATCAATCTCTCGCATACTATGATGCATTTTTAAGATGCAGTAGTTGCGTCTCTATTGCAATAAAGGCAACGATTTTTTTAAATTAGAGTTTTTAATTGAAATTGTGTGTTTTACTTCGCTTCTATGTTCATCCATGTTTTTCGATAAATTCGGCTGTATCCATCCTGTTGTGTGATATGTTCGACAGTTACAATTTTCCAGTTGTTAAGTAAAACTTTATTATTCTTATTTTTTAATGCCCACACAGATAGAAATTTATACAAATATTTAATATTATTTTGATGTGATGATTTTAGCTAAAAAGCTTAAACATAACCCCTTTTTTTTAAGACAATTTTAAAGTTAATCTTATGATTTTTTCAGAATAAATAATAAAATTTTCCAAATTCAACTAATCCAAAATGGATTTAGTTGAAGTAGTTTTGAGAGCCGTTGAAGGTGAACGTTACATCGATACATTTAAACGATACAATATCAGTTCGGACTGTTTAAAGTTGTTGGGAAAAGATGATTTAGAAATTATGGGAATTGATGATGTTATTACTCGAAGAAGACTTATTGAGCATTGCCAGGCTTTAATTATAAAAACGCCGTAAGTAAAAATTTAATATTATATACACAAAAATTTATATACTTATTATTATTGTTTGTTTCAGAGGAAAAGAATCGTTAATTATAAATAATGACTACATTAAAGAAGTTTTAGAAAATATAAATAGACAGTTACATTTTCATTATAATAATTTGGTTTTATCAACTTATAGGGATGATGTAATCCTCTATAATGTGCCATTACATGATAGTTCGTTAGCATTAAAAAACTGTGTTAATAATTTTAAGAGAGATGGTATTTTTTTAAAGAAAAAGGTTATTTTGATGTGTTTTTATTTTAATTGCGTATTAATGACTTTAATTTTAGGTGGTTCCTTCTAAGAAAGTGAAGAAACGTAAGATTGTTTTAGTTTCAATCCTATCGATGGGTCTGTTACTTGGATTAATTATAAAAATTGCTCATAATAAAGATTGAAATTTTTATATTAATATAAAATATTCTTTATTTTACTGATTAGAAATTTTCACTATTAGATTTTTATTTTTATAATAAAATAAGCCTTTGTCAAATATGAAAAATGTTTTGTATTTTTGATGTTATGAAATTTAATATAAATTATTTTGTATAAGTAATTGGTTTGTTTTAAATTTCTTGCATATTCAAGGATTTTTCTTTGGATATTGACAAGATTATTAGACCCTTGTTTATAGATATACAGTTATCCAAAAAATTTAATCTGTGGTGGAAATGCCATGCCACAAATTAAAATTCCGTAATAATAAAAAGTTATTAAGTAAACAACATAAAAGATTAATCAAGCAAATTCCCTAGATTGCCTAAATTTTAATTACAAGACAAAGTAGACTTCCATTTACTGCATCTCAGCTTACGATGACTCGTATTAAGGACGATAAACATGATCCTGTTTTATACATAAGTACAGATGATTCAAATTCGATGTTCGAATAGGGTTAATTATTCTTTTGAATAAGCCAGTAGACAGGATATAGTCTCTAGATGACTTGAATCTGTTTCTAGAAAAGTTGACATTATATTCCAACCAGGGCTCCAACTCGTCGCGGACTCGTCAAATGCAATCGCACTTGTGTAGTAATGTCGTTACACTTAAGCTGATTGGACTAGAACAAAGCTATTCCAAAAGACTCGAAATATTTCCACAAGACTGATACTACTATTAGAAGACTTAACGTGTTTCCAGATGAATTACAATGCTCCTAGAAGTCTTGATGTTGAATCTAGAAGACTTGATTTGCTACCTGGAGACTGGACATGCCTCTAGATGATTTGATACTATTTCTAGAAAATTTGATATTGATTCCAGAAGACTTGAAATGTTTCCAGACGATTTACAATGCTTCCGGACGACTTACAATACTTCCAGACGTGCTAACGTGCTTCCAGAGGACTTGATATTGCATCTAAAAGACTTGATTTGCTACCAGGAAACTGCATACTATTTCCAGATGATTTGATACTTGATATGGCTTCCAGAAGGCTTGAAATATGTATGTACGGATGTGGGAGTCTGCGCGTTTGGCGCGCTGAGCACTTAAGCCCCATTGTGGAAACTCACATCAACCAGCGTAAGGATTTGCCAAAAGCCAGGATATAATCCAGAGGTATGTTCCTGATATTGTAACAAACCGCATTACACCTAGTAGATATAAGATATTGTTTATTAGAAGTTAAGCGATTTAATTTGATCATTCTAGACTGACAGCGTTGGCTCCACGGTACGGGATGAAATTCGAGTCATTCTTTTTTCTAAATTAATTTTTTGGTTCAGTTCAGTAAATTTAAATACTTTGTCCTTTCCTTAATGATTTATTTTAATATCGCTGAGTTTCGTTTAGTGCGTAGACTAAACAAAACTTAACATTCTTAGGCCGTTGGAGCCGTCGCGTGGGTGGTGATAAGAGGGTGAGATGAAAAGGAAGCGTGAGAAAGTAATAAAGGTATTGTAACAATTTTCCGAAAAATAGTAATTTTTCTTATTGCTGTTTGAACTTCGCAGTTTGAGTTGTATTCTTGGAAAAGGTTAATTTGTTTTTTTTTTGTTTGTTGTTTAAAAGAAAGTGATTCCGTAAGTAGAACATAAGTAGAATTTTCTCGAATTGTTGAACATCATCGCCTTTTATCGAAGATTACCATCGTATAGTTTGTAAAGAGATTAATTAGTTAAATCATATTATATATATTTTTAAACCTTTGTTTTGTCTGTTTGTTTCACTTATCACCTGCCTTTTTCGAGTCCTTCTGTTTGTTTTCAAACGAGCGCGATAGCAGAGTGCACGACCTTCCCCAGTAAATTACACGAGCCGCTCCGTGTCTTTTACAATATCATCTGTGGTCGGCCAAACATCCTCGACAGTTCTCAATCTAAGGTTGGTTACTGAGGGTTAGTTACACAATATGTGTTTTACAGTCTCGTCGTCCTATTCATAGGCTCCAAAGAGACAAGAGTGAGCAAGCTACAAATGAAGCTTGCTGACTTATGAAAGTGCTTATTTACCTTACAGTGTCCCGTGTGGAGACCTGTTACTAACTTAAGGGCGTCTTTTCGAACACTATCATGTACTGAATTGTCTTTAATTGATATTTTAACAATTCCCTAGCAAGATGGTAGGTTTTGATTGTGCTTGATCTTCTCAACATGAGTCGCTAAAAAGGGGGTGACTATCGGCTCGCATTCACAAAATGTTCTACAGGCATGTATATATAATTTAAAGATAAATTAAAATTATCTTATGGTGCTCCACCAAATGGCTCTACACCAATAATGTTATTACAAATCAGTTATTAATTCAAATAAAGAATTAATTAATAAAGTTTTAGTAAAATAAATTTTACCAACACCTTTCCAACCTCCCCTATCCCTCCCGTAAACGTCATTTTGTATGCAAGCTAGCAAAGCATTACTAAAGGAATACAAATTACAAAAATTAGCAAAATCATAACACAGTACCGGAAATTAAATTGTTATAAATTATTTTTTATCAATGAACTTCTTTGAGAATTCATTAAATATAGACCACCACTCAAGGGTTTTATTTATTGTATTTATTTCATCTTTATTTTTTGGCCAACACAGGCCTTTACTGAACAATTTATTTTCAAATCTACACCTGACTTCGAATTTACTCTCAACAAAACGCAACTGCGGAATGAAGATTCCATTAGATCCGTTTCCAATTTTATTTAGATATTCTTCAAAATTACCATGACCAGTAATCAACTCTATTGTTTCTGGAAATAAGAAATTATTAACTTTACCAACATTCGGCATAAACTGATAAGTTAGTTGACTTATCCCATCTTTCCTGCCAAACTACCATAAAATATTTTCTAATTTTATTCTTAACATATCATCTCGATATAAAATTAAACTCAATATGAGAATTCTCCAGCAAAGATGCTTCTTTTGCCAGTTGGTCTGCTTCTCATTTCCTTTGATACCAGACTGTCCGTTAATCCAATAAAAATTGATCCAGTTTCTAATCAGGTCCCACGACTCTTTTTGCAGATTAGTTGGTCTGTTCATGTTTTTTTAATGCCTCTAAAACAGAAACACTATCACTAAATATATCACACATTTCAGTGTTATTTTTAATAATATATTTTATACCACTGTTAATTGCAAATAACTCTGCATGAAAGTTATTGCACAAACTTCCAAGTTTAATTTTTTTACTATACATTTCAACACCCTCACAAAATACAAATAAAGCAGCACCAACATCAACATCATTTTTAGCACCGTCTGTATATATCTGAACACCACTATATTTAATAACACTCCTACAAACTTTAAAATCCATTGCTACCCGTTTAGCCGGATAAACAATTGACAAAACTCACTTTCTTTTTCTATTAAATATTCAGCGTCCAAGTTGTCTAATTTTTGTAATAATGCCAATTTTCTAAACCTCAGCTGGTAAAATACCTGATATGACACTAAAAGCATGTTTGGAAACTGTACTATAGGCTTTAGTAGCCTTCAATCCTAAAACTCTTTAGGTAATATAAATTTTTAATAATAAATTTATTCCTAGCCTTTACATTTTTGATTCTACTTTCCCAAAATGAAGCTGCATAGAACATACAGGATTCGATGACACCCTTATAAATGGTAGTTGAAGCGTTACCATTCAAACTCCAACCAACCTTTGCAGCAGCACCAATTTTATTCGAAATTTCCCTAGCTTTCCTAGTAACATAATCGAAATGACAGTTAAAATTTAGTTTTTCATCTAAATAAACACCTAAATATCTAACTACATTGTTACATTTTATTCTATTACCATCTAATATCAAAATAGGTAATCTTTGATTTGGTTTACCAAAGAAAATTGCTTCTGATTTAGAAGAATTAAATTTCAGTTTACAATTTTCACTCCAAATATTAATTTTTTCTAAAGCCTCATTAGCTATAACAGAAATATTTTTATATAGATTACTTTTAACTAAAATTGTTGTATCGTTCGCAAAAGCAATAATTTCGAAAAAGTATGGAACATTATATTCCAATAGCTTGGAGCCGGCGTGTCCCTTAACCCATTGGACCCAATTATATGTTGTGACCTTCTCCAGTGCTAGGTGATAATCCATAATTAGTGCATACGTTATCTTGTGTTGCTTAATGCTAAAATCGATTGTTACTGTCTGTAAAAATAGTTACACACATACAAGTCATAATTGGAGTCAACAATGCAGTCTACAACAAGCTAAATAACAGTCAATTCCGCTTGTGTGATGGTGGTACTTTTTTCTAAGTTACCATGCGTCAGTCCACCTGACCCATTCGATTTTTTTGGACTATCCGTGCAGATCTTCAAGATTTTATGTGTATCTACTACTGTGGAACTGATGTAGGTGAGGTACTTCTTTGAGAAAATGTATTTGCTCGGTACGTAGTCCGTCACACTCGAGTAAGGGTGAATCCAACACATCCCCCCTCCAGAGTGCTGAGCTGCTGCTAACGACCTCATCCGTCATAGTAGCTACAGATTGTAGTCTTTTCATGGTCACCAGCGTTACCTCATGAATATGTAAATATAGTGGTGGCAGGTTTAACATGATTTCCATGGCTGCTGTGGGAGTAGCTTGCGGCGCACCTGTAACACCTGTAATAGACACGCAAATCTCTCTATTTTATTATGTGTAGTGGCAACGTGGATTTAGAAGTTCTATTCCATCATACCACTCCACCATAAGTTAGCATGGCTCGTATTACGGCCGCTAACTTAGGGGACAACCACCATGTTCTCCGGAAAGCCCTCCGTCACTGACCCAATGCGACACAAGCTGTTTTTGGCTCTATTATGTAGGTGTGATTTCTACGTTGTTGTCTATTATTAAGCCCAAGTACTTAACCTCTGTAGACAGTGTGAGTGGAGTATTAGCGAACATTGGCAGTTTAGGATTGCCTATGTTATGCATGTGTGTAAAAATAACCATTTCAGTCTTCTTGGGATTGACAGAAAGTAATAGATATGTAGTACAATCGTATACTATTTGTATTTAGTGGACCCTTTCTCAATAGAATTGAATGCTTCCTGCATCCTTCAAAGATTACATTAACATACTTGCCTCTAATAAGGATTGTCGGGTCATCAGCGTAGCCTACAGTTGTAAAGAGGGCTGAATTTAAAATGTTTCCACAAAACTGATACTGCTTCTAGAATAATGAAACTGTTTCCAGACGATTTACAATGCTTCCATTCTACTTTCATTGCTTCCAGAAGATTTGATTTGCTAACAGAAGTTTGGATACTGTCTGTAGATGGTTTGATATTGTTTCTAGAAAACTTGATATTGCATCCAGAATACCTTAAATGTTTTCAGATGACTTACAATGCTTCTAGAAGACTGGCAGTGCTTCCAGAATATTTGCAATGGTTCCTGATGACTTGATATTACATTTAGAAGACTTGAAATGTTTCCAGACGACTTAAATGCTTCCAGATGACCTAAATGCTTCCATAAGACTTAATGTTACTGTTAGAAGACTTGAGATGCTTGTAGAAACCTTGATATTGCATCAAAAAGACTTGATTTGCTGCCAAAAGGCTGATACTGCTTCTAGAAGAGTTAAAATGTTTCTAGACGACTTACGATGCTTCCAGACGACTTACAAAGCTTCAGAAGACTTGAAACGCTTCCAGAAGATTTGAAACGCTTCTAGGCTTGATACTACTTTTAGAAGACTAGAAATACTTCGAAATTACTTGAAATGCTTCAAAAAGATTTGATACTATTTCCAGAAAACTCAATACCACTTACAGATATTTTAAAATGTTTCCAAAAGACTCCACACTGCCCTTGTAAGACTTAACACTGTTTCTAGAAGATTTGAAATGTTTCCACAAGACTTAATACTGCTTCTGAAAAACTTGATATTGCTTCCAAAAGACTTGAAAAGTTTCCAGAAGACATGATACCGCTTCTAGAAGATATAAAATGGTTACAAAAGTCAGTCGACATTGCCTCTGACAGGATTAATATTGCTTCCAGAAGTCTTGAAATTTTTCCAGAAGACTTGATACTGTTTCTAGAAGATTAAAATTGCTGCCAAAAGATTTGAAATGCCAACGGAAGACTATATGGGATGGACTCCCATAAATCTGAAATGTATAAGTATCTCAAAATTAAGATACCTTTCCTAAGTTGACATTCTTAAATAGGAAAGTTTTATGAGAAATTTCGATGGAATACGATCATTTTTTAACGATTTTGCTCAAAACTTTTAGATAAAATAATTTCTTCGATTCATATGAACTGAAAAATTTATGTCAATCGAAGAAAGTAATCTGAGTATCAAAATAAAATACTAAATGATAGCAATCGTGAAAATGCAGAGCTTTTTTGAAAGATGCTTAGTTGAGATAAACGCTTTTAAAGAACATGTAGAAATGTGCGAAAAAGCATTTGAACTCAAGAAAAAACTCGAAAACAAAAAACGCTTAATGCCAACAACATTTAACAAAGCCAACATATTTGTTTACGCATAATTAAAAGGAACAATAAGAACTATAGCATTTCATTTAAAATAACGAAGATGCATTCTACTTTCGGTAGACCGGAAATGACGACCTTCTTGAAAATATTTTAGATAGAAAGTTTAACATAAATAATTTATGTTATCAGAAAGTTGAATGTCCACGAATAATAGATCCTAAAGAAGTTCTTGCGAACCTGTTACGCGAGACACCCTGTATAGATAATATAAACATAAACTATGTCATTTTCTATTAAAAGGGAGTACATAGTAAGATTTTTAAAATCATGTCATTTGAAGAAAATGGTACTTTAGCTAAAATTTTTAGAAAAGAAGCCATAAAATGTATCGAAATTTTGAGATTTTCACCTTTGGAACTCCTGCTACAACTCACTTTTCTCTTGATCTCGAACTCTTCTTTGTTTTGTCATGAACCAACTTCATCAAGTTACCAACTACTAAATTTAATCATGATTCGAATTTTAAAACTCTCCTTAAAAATGACTGACCAAAAAATGCGCACTAGACTCTTTCCGTGACGCCTGTTTAGGACTCTTCTCGAAAAACCTACCGATGGTCTTTTCTTTTTTCCATTAACGTATTTACGTATTTAATAAATATTTTAAAATAGTTATTAAATTTTTAATAAATTTCTTTAATAAATTAGAATAATCCAAGGTATTTGATAAATAACACAACATTTCATATTTATTTAAATTTTATTTGTTTCATTGTTAGGACCATGTACTTTAATAATTACTATGAGTATGGTGATGACTTTCAGTATGATAGCCCCCTGTATGTCCTACAAAACTGCTAAGACTATCATGGTGGCTTTCGCTATGATGTCCTCCTTGATATCCAGTAAGATAATAATCATGGTGATGGTTAGGGTGATGGTCATGGTGATGATCATGATGATGGTCGTAGTGATGATCATGATGATGGTCGTGGTGATAGTTGCCATGATGATCAACGCCATGGTGTCCTCCATTATGATAACTACCAACATGAAGACCAAGACCACCTCCATTGTGATATATACCATCATGATGAACACCAATATGAAGATTACTATCAAGTAGACCTCTTTTGTGACGACATCCAGTTTTAATACTACTCCTATGATGACTACCGGCTAGAAGACTACCACCTAGAAAAGTAGCAGTATGAAGACTGCCACCGTGATGAGTATCAGCCTGAAGACCGCCACCGTGATAACTACCACCTTGAAGACTAGCACTATGATGACTATCAGCTTGAAGACTACTGCCATGATAACTACCAGCTTGAAGACTAGCATCTAGAACACTAGCAGTATGAAGACTGCCACCATGATGAGTACCACCTTGAAGACTACCACCATGATGACTATCAGCTTGAAGACTACTGCCATGATGACTACCAGCTTGAAGACTAGCATCTAGAACACTAGTAGTATGAAGACTGCCGCCATGATGGGTACCAGCTTGAAGAATATTACCATGGTGACTACCAGCTTGAAAACTACCAGCATGATAATTATCAGCTTGAATACTACCAGCATGTTGAGTACCAGTTTGAAAACCACTACCGTGATGACTACCGGCTTGAAGGATACCAGTTAGAAGACTAGCAGCTTGAAGACTACCAGCTAGAAGACTACCGCCCTGATGACTACCAGCTTTTAGACTACTGCCATGATGGTCAGCTTGAAGACTACCACCATGATGAGTATTAACTTGAAGACTACCAATATGATGACTATCAGCTTGAAGACTACCACCTTGATGACTATCAGTTTTAATACTACCACCAAGATGACTATCAGCTTTAATACCGCCACCAAGGTGACCATCAGCTTGAAGAATACCACCAAGATGAGTACTATCATGGTGACTACCAGTAATATGACCCCCACCGGCGATACTAACTTCTTTACTCAAACCAATAAAACCTTCGCCATGACCATTGCTATCATGTTTATGGTGACCACCTGTATTAAGCAAATCTACGCCAGCTCCAATGGAAATACCATGACTATAGCTTGCAATTAAGCAAAGCATGTTGGAAAAAAATGCGAATAATATCTAAAAACCAAATATAAAATTTAATATCTTTATTTTTTTTTAAATTTATTTACTTACGATTCGTCTCATTTTAAAACAATGAAGATTAAGTCACAATTTCGTTTTTAATTTGGTTTATATAGGTAGCAAACTAGACGTAATTAGGTTTACGTGATAAAGATCGTTAGAAAATCAGGGAATTTTAAGAACTTGTTTCCAGTTAATCTATGGTAATTATAACGTATTGTGAAGTCCAGGTTCTTGTACTGTAATATATTAGGAAATTCATTGAACTATTAAAATAACATTTTATCGTTCGAGTAATTAGAAGAAAAACAAAGAAATATATAAAGATATACCCAAGTATAGTACAGTAATTTCTTTTTTGTGCTAGAACCCCTAATATCAAAACTAATTTTATTTTAATTGGAATAATTTATGCTTTAATGAAAATACTAACATTCTCAAATAATTGTTTACAATAAACAATTTTGAAGACATCTTAAATTACGAAATAGTTCATTTGTTTTTAGTTTATCTTAATTACAAAATGTGTTTTTTTTGTCTTAAAATGTTTATCGTCATAATTTGTAGGATTTTTAATTTCAGCAGCGGATCAATAAACTGTTAAAATCTTTTATTAAGTATAGCATGAGAAAACAGATTTATTAATCATTAAAAAACTTTTGTGTTCTTAATATATTAACTATAGAATCATTATTTGTCTACATAAAGTCGGTAAAGATTTCTACTGCTAAAGAATAAATTAATTGATGAGGATAAGAATTCGAAAATGAAAGTGGTTGTGCCAAAAACTTTTGATTAACACCTTGATAGGGAGCAGCTAACACCGATTGGCTCAATTACCAATATAATCTATAAATCCAGTAGTCTAAATTCTTCTTGGTGAATTCTGCTAGATAACTGGGGTTATAAGTGAAGTTATGATAGCCGAATAAAATCGGATTCGTGGGCTAATCATCGGCTGGACCTAATTATACTGATTAACGACAACCTTAATAAATAGTAGAACGGATCTATAGTTTGCGACCTGAAACAATGGACATGAATAGAAACATGGAACTTTAAAGCCCCCCTGGAACCAACACGATACGGACGAGAAGACTGGATATAACAATATCGCGATACAGAGACTAGATTGTATTGAACATGGGAACCACCGGAGAGCTAAGTCTAGGATAGCATGGAAAAGAACTATAATGACAGAGTTGGATAGAGAACAAAAAAGCTGATAAATTAGTTTCCCAGGAAAGATCGCAACTTATATGCACTCTACTCAATATAATAAATATTAAATAGAATAATATATTTTTAGTGAAATACTCTCATTGCTTGATGGGTTGTGATAATTTCAAATTATTTATTCGAATGTCTATGGTGGAATTGCGTTCTATACAGAAAGTTCTATACATAATTCGAAATGTTACTATACTCCAGAATCATTTGACAGATTAGATCATAAACTCTTTTCTTTCTAAACTTTGCAGTCTTGGGCTTACCAACGATTTCGCGGATTTAATTTTATCTTATCTCGCCCATAGACTTTTCTAAGTGAGCTATAACGGTTTTAATTCTAATACCTTTACTGTGGGTTATGGTATACCACAGGCTTCCTACCTGGATCCCCTTGTTTTCAACATCTATATGATATATTAGATTAGAACGACTTGATTGTAATGTACTTGCTTATACCGAAACCTTGAAGATATTCGCTCGTTTAAGATCCCCTGAGGACGGAATGCATGAGGAGCGTTGTCTGATATAGCGATGCTTCAAAGATAGTTGCATTCGGAGTAGACGTGGGCATTAGTGGACCAAACAGCCACATTGAATTGGCTCTCTGCTCGGACATAAGCATTTTTAGGCGGAAATTCTTGCTATTAACTATAGCACCGTTTTGAACCTATAAAAAGAGCTAAACGGTGCATCCATAAATATTCGCAGACAGTCTGGCTCATAGGCATCAGATATGTGGGCGGCCTAGGTGCCCAGGAACCCATAGAAAATTTTTAATAGGTGTAAAGCACCCAGATGGGTAAACGCCAAATACATGGGTTCTTTAGCTGCATAAGCAACCCATACAGAATAGTGAATAGTTTTATCTCGGTCGAAGTTGCAATTTCAATTAATTTTTTAATTATCCGTGCGATAACAATTCCATTATTTGTGTTTAAATTTCTAATCGATGGCTGGAAACTTGAACCTTCATAAATTTATAACGCCAACGTAGTGGGACTATATTGGCGGGTTGCAAGTAATAAGGCAAGTGCACCTGGATATAAAAAAAAAATTGAAAACCGTATAATAGTGATGTGTTGTGCCAACTCGTTTGGCGGCTATGAACTGAAATATTCATACTGATTGTGAAAGAAAAGCCAAAAAATCCATGTGCTTTTGAAAATATAAAGTTCTCTCTCTCAGATGACTATTACAATAAACAAACTGCTTGGATAACTTGTGATATCTTTCAAGATTGGTTTCATAAGAAGCTTATTCCTAAAGGACCAAAGGTAATTTTCTGGGATAAGCAGCCGATATGGTTGGTGATAATTAAATCGGTTACTTAGACAGTAACCGAAAGCGCATGTGCAACTTACAAAGTTGGAGGTTAAGTAGTCACGTGATACATAAGTATCAACGATAAACCAAAGTTTAATGATCGAATGAAGCACTGTTCGATGGACGAACAACAAACAACACATGAGTGAACACCCGAAGTACTTCTTTTTGTAGCTACCTCTGATGAAGTTTTGAAAATAAATCGAAAGCTTAGGACGAATAAAAGGAGATTTAATTATCACCAACCATATCGGCTTCTTATCCCAGAAAATTACCTTTGGTCCTTAACTGTGTACAGCCAGTACTCATATCTACTTATTCCTAAAGTACGTAAGTCGTATTTGTTCTTCTGTACAACACTCATCTTAATTAAGTAATTCTATAGTCTGTTGATGGAATTTTGTTTGCTGTTTTCTTTTCAACTAATGTTACATCAATTGTACAACCAATGGATCAGGGTGTACAATAAAATGCATTTACTGGAAAAAATTAATGATGGATTTGGTGGATGAAATTGATCTGATGCAGTATTGGAAATCGCATGGTGGGGCGTGAACAATATCACAAAAAAAAGCTTTTTACATCATAATGACACCGAAGGAAGATGAGAGCAATGTCTTAGTCATGTGATGTATTTATTACATTAATGCATAATTACATTAGTGCAAAACGCTTGAGACCAAGGGAAGCGATGATAATGAGATTGAAAAGTGAATCCAGTATGACGTTAATAAGCCAGGGTATCTGCTTCTTAACAACAACGTTATACTTGATGATAACATGGTATTAGTCAAGCGAGTAACAAACATTATTTAGTTAGAAGCTGCGAATGTTATTTGCTAGTTTACTACCGCTAATTTATATTGAGCAGCAAGAATCTTCGGATCTTGCTGACATTTTAAACCTGTGCGATAATTAAAAAAATATATAGAAAATGTGTCATTCAAAATCAAAATAACAGACTTTTTTGAAAGAATATCTTATGTAGAATACATAAATATGCCCAAGCTTAGTTATATTCTCTTATCATTTATAAGAGAAGAAGCAGTTAGATGACTTGATACTGCTTCTGTAAGACTTTATACTGCTTCTAAATAACTTGATACTGCTTCTAGATGATATGAAATACATCTAGAAGACTTGCTACTATCCCTGGAAGAATTGAAACTGCTTCTAGAAGACTTGATATTACCTCAATCGTACCTCTAAATGCTTTATCACTGCTTCCAAAAGTCTGAACTGCTTATAGAAGTTTGATAGTGCTTCCAGATGACTTGAAATGCTTCTAGCAAACTTGATATCGCTTCCAAGAAACTTGAAATTCTGCCACAAGATTTGATACTGCTTCTAGAATATTTGATATTGCTTCTAGGTGACTTAAAATGCTTCTAGAAAACTTGAAATGTTTCCACAAAACTGGATACTGCTTCTAGAAGACTTAACATCGCTTTCAGAAGATTTCAAATTCTTCCACAAGACTTTACATTACTTCTAGAAGACTTGCTATTGCTTCTAGAAAACTTCACATTTCTTCCAGAAGACTTGAAATTCGTCCAGAAAACTTGAAATGATTCCAGAAGACTTATAATGTTTCCACAAAACATGACACTGCTTCTAGAAGGCTTGATATTGTTTCTAACAGACTTGAAATGCTTCTAGAAGATTTTGTACTGCCTCTGAAAACTTTGTCACTGTTTTCAAAAGACTCGCAATGCTTCCAAATGACTTGAAATATTTCCAGAAGATTTAAACTGCTTCCAGAAGGCTTCTTACTGCCCTGGAAGACTTGAAATACTTTCAAAAGACTTGAAATGCTTCCAAAAGAGTACCCATATGATATTGCTAATCGTTTTATCCGAATAGAAGTTATAATTTGTAACTATAATGTAGTATTGAGCGTTTTCTTTACCCACTTTACAAAAAAGCCACATAAAACAGGTAATCAATAGTTGGGAGGTCTTACGGGTAGTCTGTTTGGAATGAACTTCCAAGTAATAGACACAAGCGGAAAATATGTTAACCACAAAACAAAATGGATGCAAAGAGGATTCAAGGATACTCTCAGGTCTCAAAAACCGTATATTAACACTATAATAAAGTGGTGCATTGAGTTTTATCTTCAAACAATGTATAAAATACCGCACTAACAGCACTTTAGTATGTGTTAGATCGTACAAAATTAGAATATGATTCCTTGGTTGGATATCCTTGTTACATTTCTCACCAGCCAATTGTCGAGAGTACAGAAGAGGTTCAATTGACAATTAGCTTTTGTTTCAAATGCTTCGTGACAAATTGAGCATATAGGTGTCTACATAGATGAGTTATTAATGCTTCAAGATTTAGAAATCGATCTTTACATATCTTCCAAGTGTAAGGTAAGGGGGTCTTATATCTTTAATCCTAAATATGATATATATTATTAATTTGTTGCAACCGATTTTCACACACAGAAGAAACGCAAGGTTTCTCTAAAAATTAATTTAACTTTTTTTAATAATGACTATTTCTAAATTTAGACTAAGTTTATTTTAATTCATATAAGGAAATACGTGGATTTTAATTAACTATCATGTTTGAGCCCTGAGTTGAAGAGATTAATGAAAAAATAATTTATATAAAAAGATTTATTTAATCAAAAATCTTTATTTGAGTAAAAATGTATATAAAAACTAACATTAGATTGTATATTATGTATAAGTTACAACCTACATAAAAGGATGTTAAAAATATTACTAGTAATATTTACTAACTACATGTTTGTATAGAATATAAAATATATCCTCGTTTAACGGGAAGATAATATCCCTTTAATTCATGTTTTCTTATTCCAGTATAAGTAACAAAGATAATTAAAAGCAACTGGAAGCTCAACACTTTTTTTATACCGGGTGATTTGTATAAGTATAGGCACAGAGCAGAAACATGAATAGGATAACAAATTAAGTTGGTTAAACGCAACTTATCTCTATTTTGAGTTGTATATTTTCAAAATTGTATTATAAGTTTTTTAAATATTCGATATCTCAGAAAATCTAAATTTGGTATAACTAATGAGTGTACCAAGGTATTTATTGATAACAAGTTGAAGTCACATCAGGCATTTTAAAGGATTAATTAACGGTGGTGGTACCACCAATTTTGACACCTTTTCACCTTTTGACAGATTTGATACATTGTTACCTTATCTCGTGTGAAATATAATTTTAAAACTTTATTTACTTATTATTTTTTAAAAAACTTATACAATAAATAGGTTATAATTAATAAAAGAAATGACATATTCTGTAACCCATTTGTCAAGTTTGACGTCAAGTTGACGATTTCGTAGCCATCTCAGGAATTTTTGATGATTTTAAGCTTTCTTAAGACTCCTGGTAGACTGTATGTACCAGTACCTTTTTAACAGATTTGATTTAGTATATATGGATACCATGCAATCCTATTTCTATCGCAATTTAGTAAAATTGTTTTGGTGTAGTTTGTTTATACCGTTATAGGGTAAATGCAATAAGTGTATATTTTATACTTTAACTGTATGGTACATACATATGAGGAGCTTATTTTCAAAACGCAATATGTCCAAAATTCGTAATTTTAAGATATAGAATGTCGTTACATAGTCTATAACCACCTCTAAAAGTTGGTTATTAAACTTTTATGTCAAACCGCAATAAGTCCTACTACTTAAAGCGACAAATTCTCTTAAATTTTCGAACTGCAAGTCCTACTTATCTTTATTTTCTAACCGCAACATGTTCATTCAGCCAATTAGGAATGCCGGTATGCTCATAGAGTAGTGGTATTAGCGTATTTTACTTAGTTAATTTCATTGTTTCGTTTTGATAACACTAAGATTTCGTAGATTGTGTCATTATAATATTTAACAGAAAACGTTTGTACTCAAGTTTTACAAAAATGGAAGAAGAGGGAGGTGTGTCAGTATCTGAAAACAGTGCAGAAAACGGAAAAGTGTTAAAAGAGAAGTTAGAAAACGAGTAAAGGAATCTAAGTAAGTTGCTACACGCTTATTACTAGCTAATATTATAATTAATTGAATTTGTTTGTAGATATGCTGCCAGAGATATGCAGTTGCAAAACTGGAAGTTGCAGTGTAATCATCCGCATAACAAGAAATTCGAATGTAAACAAGTTGGACAAGAAGCGATGCTTCGTGTTAAACGGAGGTTTTATAAAGACAATAACTTAATAAACCAAAATGTGAGGCTTTCTCATTTAATACAAGTAAAGTATCCTAAAAGACATCGTGAACGGTTATCGGCCTCAACTAGAAAACCGCATCAGTTTCAAATAGAATATAAGATTGTAACGAAAACCAAAAGTTATTAAGTGTGCAAGAAATTTTTCGAAACACTTTTGGAAGTTTCACACCGGCGAGTTTTATGGGTAGCAAAATGTATTAACAATAGGGAGGGGTTATATGAAAATCGAGGTGGAAATCAATGGAAAACAAACTACAGTGGTACCTCGGGTTACGAGCGTCTCTGTTTACGAGTTTTTCGGTTTACGAATTTTGAACCGGTAAAATTTTTGCCTCGGCTTACGAGCAAATTTCCGGTTTACAACCTGCTTGACGGGAGGTGAGCTACGACACGCTGTAACGTACACATAGTCTAGACTATACGTTGCCCAGATACCCGTGGTTTGATTGTAGTCGCAGCGAAGCATTCGTTAGCGGAGGAGCTTTTGGAAAATTTTATTATTATATTTATTTTTATTTATTGTAAGTATGTTTAGAAATTTTGTATTTCCGGTGGTTTACAATTTCAATTTCAAAAAGAAAAAATTCGACTACAAAATGTTTTTGTGAAATTTGGGCACCATGTTTTACAGCTTAACAGAAAAAATGTCCATGAAGAAAACATCTGGTGTTGATGGAATGAAGAAAGAAGCTATCACTCTGGAAGTGAAAAAGAAAATCATTAAAAATTATGAAGAAGGTATGCGTGTTATCGATTTAGCAAAGCGGTATAATAAGTCAACATCGACCATTTGTACCATTCTTAAAAACAAAGAGAAAATTAAAAGTTGAAAAATTGTTATTAGTGTGGATAAACGAAAAACAAATAGCAGGCGATAGCATTACCGAAGGCATTATCTGCGAAAAAGCCAAGATGTTGCACGCCAATTTATTAAAAGATTTGCCAGGTTCCTCAAATGATTCTGCTGAATTTAAAGCAAGTCGAGGATGGTTTGAAAAATTTAAGAGAAGAACGCGAATACATAGCATCTTCCATTACGCAGAAGCAGCCGGTGCCGATGTAATATCAGCAGAGAAATTCATAAGTGAATTCAAAACACTTATTAAGACGGGGCAGTACATTCCTGAGCAAGTCTTTAATTGCGATGAAACAGGGCTCTTCTGGAAGAAAATGCCAATTAGGACGTTTGTCACACAGGAGGAGACCAAGTTACCAGGTCATAAACCAATGAAAGACCGTTTGACACTGCTCCTGTATGCAAATGCGAGCGGCGACAAGAAGATAAAGCCGCTCTTAGTTTACTCTTCGGAAAACCCGAGAGCGTAATGTGGAGGTCAAACAGGAGAGCATGGGTCGATGAAGTGGTTTTTATAGAATGGATAAACTCTACTGCTGGTCCTGAAATAAGACAATATCTGCTTGATAATAACCTTCCGTTAAAAGCAATGTTGCTTATGGATAATGCGCCTGCTCATACAAAAAGAATTCAGGATAATATTAAGGAAGAATTTAATTTCATAAAAGTAACTTTTCTTCCCCCAACATTACTTCGCTCTTGCAGCCAATAGACCAACAGGTTATTTCGAACTTTAAAAAATTGTATACAAAGGGCCTTTTCAAGCTTTGTTTTGACATAAGTGAAACTACGCATCTTACCCTAAAAGACTTTTGGAAGCACCACTTTGATATTGTTGCATATTTGAAATTAATTGACGAAGCTTGGAAGGGGGTAACAATAAGAACACTAATCTCTGCTTGGAGGAAGTTGTGGCCTGATATGGCTCAAAATCATGAAATGGAACCAATTTCAAACAAAACACAGCATTATGAAGAAATCATGTCTCTGGGAAGATCTATTGGACTTGAAGTAAATGAGTCAGATATTAATGAACTCATTGCAGAACATAGTGAGGAACTCAGCATTGATGACTTGAAAGACTTGCATATGCAACAATATGAGCTAGAAGAGCTTCTAGAAAAAAGACTGACATTGGCTGAGGTTAAATATCATACTTCAATGTGGCTAAAATTAAAGACGTTTGTAGAGGATCATCATCCAGATAAAGCAGCAGCTTTTAGGGCAATCGATTTATTCGATGATGTTGCCATGGCTCATTTTAATAACGTATTGAGAAGCCGCCAAAAACAAACATCTATCAATGATTTTTTTAAGAGAAAAGTGGAAGAAACCGACTACACGTTAGCGAAAAGGCGGAGAAAACTGAAGAAGTGATACTAATCAGCGAATAAAACCACTCAAAATAAAAAAAATTAAAGAATATTAATTTTTTGTTATTACCCTTATTGTAGTTATAACTAAATAAATTTGATTATTATTGGACAGATGTTGTTCTTTTCTTTACCATTTTTTTAGTCTGGATCGAATTAATTGCATTTACATATGTACATTGTTTCTTATGTGAAAACTCGTTTCGGGTTACGAGTATTTCGGGTTATGAGCAACCTGCCAGAACAAATTAAACTTGTAACCCGAGGTTCCACTGTACTACATAAAAAGGAAAGTGTTGTTTCCTTTATAGGGAAATTTAAAGCACGCAAGTCACACTATAACCGACAAAAATTCCAGAGGCTGTATTTACCGTGCGATTTAACGATTTCTAAAATATGTACCATGTACAATTCTAGTGTTGATGAATCTTTACAAGTAAATTACGCCTATTTTCATAAAACGTCTTCAAATGAGTTTATTTTGGGGTTTGGATCATCAGCTAGCGATATCTGCAGCTGTTGTGAAAGGGTAAAGTATCAAGTGAGAACAGCATCTTCTTTGGAAGCAAAAACTACTGCTTACTACACTTGTTGCTGAATCAACAGTAAAATGATAATGTCCAAATATTTTGTTTTGACCTCAAACAAGTTCGAGTGCTCCCAAAACTTTCAATACCAGAAGCATTCTACTCATTACAAGTGTCGTACTACGCATTTTGCATTGTAGATCCAAAAAGTCTTCATACAGTAATTTATAACTGGACAGAGAATCTTTGCGGTAGAGGATCCAATGCAACCGTTTCCGCAATTTTCCATTTGCTGAAAAGTCAAGATTTCACAGGTATCGAGAAGATTCGTTTCTTCAGTGACGGATGTGGGGGGTAGAATAAAAACTGCCACATAATCTATATTTCAATATACTGGCTATATAAAGAAGCTCCTGCATCTGTTACAAGCATTGACCTTTTTTCCCTATCACTGGACATTCTTATTTACCAGCGGATCGAGTTTTTGGCAAAGTCGAAGAACAACTCCGAAGAAAACCCGAGTGCATTGTGCCTGAAGATTATGAGAATGTTTATAAAACAGTTAGTACTGCCAATGTATTGTAGAGGGTTTGGATTGCATACGACATAAAAGCTCTACTGGACACGTTTAAAAAGATTCATGGAATAAGTGAACAAAAAAGGATGTATATTAGGAAACGTACTAAGAACGGTGAGACAATATTCGAATTTAACAGCAATATTCCTTATAGAATCGACGATGATTCCAAAAAATGGCAAACATTGCTGGAAAAGCGTGGGCAAAGCGCAAGACGTGCAATTATGCCGCCGCTTGAAGGCACGGCAGGTATCAGTTCGGACAAAGGAAAGGCGGTCAACAAACTGCTAAAAAAAAGATTTGGCAAGCAGTGGATTCAAGATCAAAATCTGAAGTGGTACTTTGACTTGCACATTGAAGATGCGATACCACAACCAGTTCAACCACCAGAAACCGAAGAAGAGTGTCAGCGTTTAACAGTGTTTAACAGAAGATACTGAACCGAAATATTAACCATTCTTAATATTTCATAAACATTCACATCTCGAACATTTCGAAAATATTCATTTTTTGGCGTTCAGTAACGTTTCTTTTGTTTATTCGTAATAAATGGTTTTACCTTAACAAAGAGTTTTTTTTTTCAAAGCGAAACAAGTCACGACTCTTTTTCACCACTCTTTTCCAAGAGCATGGACGACAAATTGTTATGATCGAACAGAAATTTCTTCTATATATCGTATTTTATATATGTCGTTATTTTAATTTAGAAATATATACTACAATCAAACTCTGTTGTAACTGCGTAGTATTAAAAAATCAAAAAAAAAGATAAAAAACGGTATTTTTTAATGTTTCTTCGATCATATTTAACACTTTCACTATAGAAAAGAAATTTTTGTCATTGCTACTTACCAGATTGTTAATCAAAATTACACTTGTGTATCTTTATGTAAATGTCCTTTAAAGGAAACTACTGACGTTGTGCCTGAAGACGAGGTTAATTCCTTGAAACATATGTAGCACCGATATTTAAATACATTTTTCATCATTTATTATCTATTAATTTATCTCCTTCTACTAAATACTCTCATAAATGCAACCAATTTTGATTCCAGTCATTTTTCGTAATTACAACCTTTAACACCCAAGGTTTAGTGACTCAGCTAACATGATGAGAAAGCACTTAAATATGAGTAAAAAGCTGAAATATCATATTAATTACAAAATAATGCTGAACTGAACGATATTTGTAAGTTATATGAAGCAAATAAAAGCACAATTTCTTGTATCAAAAATAATAAAGAAAATAACGACATTTTTTCGGTTCAATATGTTGAAAAAACTAATAATGTGAAACAAAAAAAAAGAGAGTTTTGGATATTGAAATATCGTGATATACTTGGTTTTTAAAGGAAGAAATTAAGCTTTTAATTAATGCACAAAATTTCAAATTAGAAAATTTAAATTTAAATTTAATGATTAATTCGATAATTAATTATTAAAAACAGCTTTTACAAACATAATTAAGTTTGTTGCAATTTTTGCTGTATAAAAAAGAGATAAATTGCGTTAAATCATTATTTTTTTATCCTCTTCTCTGTATCAGTCCTTATATGAATCACCCCATATATTAATACAATTTCCATTTAGTTATTCAAGGCAATAATCTCAGTGGTTACAAGTAATTAGGCACTTGGGATACATTTCCGTTTTAAAATGATTTCAATCCATTTTAACTTCTTTGGTAAATTGAGTAACATCGTTTCAAAATTTAAATACAACATTTTTTCATATGTTTAGTCAATTGTTGAACTCTAGCAAACGTTTTAATACATCGCTGACACGAAAAAGGTTTAGTAACAGAATGAGTTAACATATGACGTGTTAAAACATCCTTTCTACCAAATTTCTTTTGGCAAATTTCGCAATAAAATAATTTTTCTTTCGTAATCATATGTTTTGTCATATTATGAGCTTGTTGAAACCGATTTCCACAAACGGCACAAACGTAGGGTTTCTCCCCTGTGTGAACTCGACTATGTCTTTGTAAATCACAAGGTTTTCGAAATTGTTTTTTACAATCTTTGCAAGTAAATACTTTTGAATGGGAAGCACTTCCGTAAGGTTTCAATTCGTGTACATCTAAATGTTTTTGACGATCAGCTTTTGTTTCAAATGCTTCATGACAAATTGAGCATGTATATGGTAATTTACCTTCATGTCTACGTAAATTGGCTGTTAATGCTTCAAAATTTGGAAATCGATCTTTACATTTCATACAAGTGTAAGGTAAAGGGGTCTTTATGTTTAACCCTAAATATGACATATATTATAAACTTGTTGTAACCGATTTTCACACATAAAAAAAAACAAGGTTTCTCTAAAAATTAGTTTAGTCCTTTTTTGAATAATGACTACTTTCAAATTTAAACAAAATTTATTTTAATTCATGTTGTTATGTAAGTATATACGCAGATTTTAATTAACTATCATGTTTGAGCCCTGGAATGGTTGCTTTTATAGAGATTAACAAAAAAATAATTTATATTAAAAGATTTATTTAATCAAAAATCTTTATTTGAGTAAAAATGTATATAAAAACTAACATTAGATTGTATATTATGTATAAGTTATAATCTAAGTAAAAAGATGTTGAAAATATTACTAGTAATATTTACTAACTACATGTTTGTATAGAATATAAAATATATCCTCGTTTAACGGGAAGAAATATCCCTTTAATTTACGTTTTCTTATTCCAGTATAAGTAACAAAGATAATTAAAAGCAACTGGAAGCTCAATACTTTTTTTTATACAGAGTGATTTGTATAAGTACTGTCACAGAGCAGGAACATGTATAGGATAATAAATTAAGTTGATTAAACGCAACTTATCCCTATTTTGAGTTGTATCCCTTCAAAATTGAATTATAATTTTTTTTAAACATTCGATATCTCAGTAATCATTAAGATAGAAAATCTAAATTTGGTATAACTTATGACTCTACCAAGGTATTTATTGATAACTAGTTGAAGCCAAATTAAGGGTGGTGGTACAATAAATTTTGATACATAGTTTTCACTTTTGAAAAATTCTTTCGAGAAATAGGTTATAAAGTTACACGATTTTTCTTACGTAAATGACATTTTCTGTAACCCATTTCGCAAGTTTGACATCATTTTGACGATTTCGTACCCATCTAACGAATTTTCGATGATTTTAACAGTTTTGAGATTCCTGTTACATTGTATATAAGAATAAATGTTTATCCAGATTAAGTTCGAAGCACTTAATCTGGCAAAACCAAATCAGGTTTGATTTGGTTTACATGGATACCATAGTCCTATTTCTATCGTGATTCAGAAAAATTGTTTTGATGTAGTTTGTTTATACCGTTATAAGGTAAATACAATAGAAATGAGTATTTTATAGTATACTGGGTGTCCTCAAAAGTGGCTCACCCCATTTTTTTTTTATTGTTAGGGATATCAGAAAACCATTTGCACTGCATAATTAGGCCGGAAAACCGGATTATTAGAACACAAAATAAATCATTTTGTACTTCCGGTTATGAGTACTAATTTCCATATATCATACATATAATTTCCATAATTATTTTTAATAATACACCGCCATTAAAAACAAATGAGCCACTTTTGAGGAACACCCGGTATAATTTGTGTTTCTACATAATTTGAAAATTATTTCTAAAATTAACTGTATGGTACATACATATGTGACCCATCGTTCTAGAGAGTGGTACATATGAATGTCATTTCTCTTTAGATCGCTTTTTTTATGTCCACTTGGTGGCTATGTACGTACTTGTAAACAAAATAGAAAAAATGCCGAAAATCAAGGAGAATTTGAAAAGATTGAAAAGAAAGGTTTAGTGGCTATGAAGTAGCAGGATACAGAAGATTGTTTTGCCTAATTTCCATAAAGTCACGTTGTAATTTTTGGTAAAACAGTGAAAGATTGATTAAATGAAACGGTATTCTTGGTGGATAAATGGTTGCCATGTACAGAAAAATTATGATAGGGGTAGATGTAGCAGATCAAATGATGGGGTTATGTGAACTGATGATTATACCTGTAGGAACAAAAGTAGGAGAGGAATGCTATCTAAAAGACAGACTCTGAAAAATGTATCCTTACATCTTCTAGTAGATAGTACAATTACAAGAAGCTGTAAAAAATGTGTTGAAAGTTAAATTCAGAGATGTACAAAGACAATTTGATAAGAATGTGACGTTCCACTTTCTTTTAAATGCAATTTATCATACCTAAAATATTTTATAATTATAAATGATAAAGAAAGTTAATATGTTATATATATTTTTATATGGAACTGATGGGACACATAAATACCACAACAGAAGACTACCAGTAATTATTTATCTTCCACCAACCCCTTCGTATTTTTTGTCATTTTTTTAATACAAATGATATTTTTAACCTATAATATCATTAAATAATTTAAGAAAATGGTACCTTTTCCAAATAAAAAATCGTCTTGTAAAGTTTAAGTAACATGAATGAAATACAGACATTTACTTATTTGTTTTTTTAAGCAAAGGAAAAAGATTTTTAAGAAATGATTAGTGAAAAAGGTTTTAGAACTAGATTCCTCATGATTTGAGGTAATAATATATTAAATGCAGTAATAATGTAGCCAAATCAATCCTTTAAAGTTGAGTAGATTTTGGGTACATGTGTAATGGGGATACAGGCATTTTCCCAGGAGTTGGTGCCCCATTAGCTCTTCGACGCTAGCTTCGAACGGCTAGACTTTAACTGATGTCAAGTTGCTACCAATTAATATCCTTGGTACACTTATAACATATACCAAATGTTATAAGATTTTAACGTAATCTATTACTGAGACACAAATGTTTTAAAAATTTATGATTCAACTCTGAAGGTCTAAAGTTTTTCTCAGGGGCACAATATATTATTAGTATAGTAAAAATTCGATAAATACTACTCATAAATGAAGCTAATTCCAAATCTAGGTTCATCATTTTGCAATTTAGTTAGTAGAAAGAGATAAATTAATAGATAATAAATGATGAAGAATGTATCTAAATATCGGTGCTATATATGTTTCGAGGAATTAACCTCATCTTCAGGCTCGACATCAGTAGTTTCCTTTAAAGGACATTTACATAAAGATACACAAGCGTAATTCTGATTAACAATCTGGTAGGTAGCAATGACAAAAATTTCTTTTCTATAGTGAAAGTGTTAAATATAATCGACGAAACTAATCTAAATTAAAATAACAAGCATGGACGACAAATTGTTGTGATCGAACAGAAATTTCTTCGATATATCGTATTTTATATATATTGTTATTTTAATTTAGAAATATATACTACAATCAAACTCTGTTGTAACTGTGTCGTAATAAAAAAACAAAAAAAGATAAAAAATACCGTTTTAATGTTTGTTCGATCATATTTAACACTTTCACTATAGAAAAGAAATTTTTGTCATTGCTACCTACCAGATTGTTAATCAGAATTACGCTTGTGTATCTTTATGTCTTTCTACTAAATACTCTTATGCAACTAATACTCTTAATGCAACTAATTTTGATTCCAATCATTTTTCGTAATTACAACCTTTAACGCCCAAGGTTTAGTGACTCAGCTAACATGATGAGAAAGCACTTAAATATGAGTGAAAAGCTGAAAGATCAAGTTAATTACAAAATAATGCTGAACTGAATGATATTTGTAAGTTATATGAAGCAAATAAAAGTACAATTTCTCGTATCAAAAGTAATAAAGAAAATAAGGACATTTTTTCGGTTCAATATGTTGAAAAAACTAATAATGTGAAACAAAAAAAAAGAGAATTTTGGATATTGAAATATCGTGATATACTTGGTTTTTAAACGAAGAAATTAAGCTTTTAATTGATGCACAAAATTTCAAATTAGAAAATTAAAATTTAAAGATTAATTCGATAATTAATTATTAAGAACAGTTTTTACAAACATAATTAAGTTTGTTGCAATTTTTGCTGTATAAAAAAGAGATAAATTGCGTTAAATCATTATTTTTTTATCCTCTTCTCTGTATTACTCCTTATATGAATCACCCCATATATTAATAAAATTTCCATTTAGTTATTCAAGGCAATAATCTCAGTGGTTACAAGTAATTAGGCACTTGGGATACATTTCCGTTTTAAAATGATTTCAATCCATTTTAACTTTTTTGGTAAATTGAGTAACATCGTTTCAAAATTTAAATACAACATTTTTTCATATGTTTAGTCAATTGTTGAACTCTAGCAAACGTTTTAATACATCGCTGACACGAAAAAGGTTTAGTAACAGAATGAGTTAACATATGACGTGTTAAAACATCCTTTCTACCAAATTTCTTTTGGCAAATTTCGCAATTAAATAATTTTTCTTTCGTATGCACAATCATATGTTTTGTCATATTATGAGCTTGTTGAAACCGATTTCCGCAAACGGCACAAACGTAGGGTTTCTCCCCTGTGTGAACTCGACTATGTCTTTGTAAATCACAAGGTTTTCGAAATTGTTTTTTACAATCTTTGCATGTAAATACTTTTGAATGGGAAGCACTTCCGTAAGGTCTCAATTCGTGTACATCTAAATGTTTTTGACAATCCGCTTTTGTTTCGAATGCTTCGTGACAAATTGAGCATGTATATGGTAATTTACCTTCATGTCTACGTAAGTGGGCTGTTAATGCTTCAAGATTTGGAAATCGGTCTTTACATTTCATACAAGTGTACGGTAAAGGACCTTCATGTTTAACCCTATGTTTTTGGAGAAGAGTACGATTTAAAAATCGAACAGAACAGATTTTACAACTAAATAAAAGTAATTCTGGATGACAATCAGATAAGTGTTCATTATAACCATCTTCTAAGTCAAATTGCAACTGGCATAAATTACACCGTATTATATCATACTCAATGATATGAGTCTCATTAATTACTTCTAAATCAATTTGGTTGTTATTACCTAAGCTATCATCATTATTATTAGTCGTTTTTATCGTTGGTAAACTATCAGCTACCGGATTTGTAAAATCTAAACCCAACCCTTTCATAAATCGCATTTTTGTGTGAACATATCTGGTGAAAGATTCCTCATTTTTCTTCTTCTTTTTCATCGTGGTTTTCTTTTGAACACGAGTACTTTGCCTTTTCTTTTCTTCAACGCACGTACGAGGCTCGCGATTTCTTGAGTTCACTTTGGCGGCGGCGGTGGAAGCGTGTTTGCGTTTGTGATGGCGTTTTCTCGTCTTGGTTGTGGCCATTTTCTCCTTTAAAACCGTTAAAACACTGTAAGGAAGCGATTAGTAAATGATTATCGAAGGTTTGTTATCAACTTACCAAAAAAAAAGATTAAATAAAGTTTCAAAAAAAGATAGATTACGGGGTTTCCTCACATATTATTACATGATTTCTAAACAATGCGTTTTGGTGGGTTGGTTTTCTCAGGTTTCTGTTAATGAAAAAGTGTTTACAGCGACATCTATTTTTGGATAGACGTAGTAAAAGAAATAACATTAATTTAAAAATTTTATTGTTTAATTATAATGAACTTCAAAAATTAGTTATAAATCATTAAAAATACTATTTCTTTTCATGTATCTCTTTAGTTAACTAGTTACAGTTATAATAAGAAAGACAAGAAAGTTCTTTAGTATTAAAAGTGATTATAAAAATTAGTTCAACACTAAGTTAAATTTTTATCTAAATTTATTATACAATCTGAATTAATAAATTAAAGGTATTTTTGTATTAATGATTAATAATTTTAAAAAATGGTAAAATTTTTTAAACAGATTATGAAAAGTTGTAAATTGGGTTGCCTATACATATTCTTCTAACCCTTTCAGCCCTGAAATTTTTATATAAACAATTAATATTTTTGTGTGAAAATTATTGATTAGGTCTTCACTAGGAACTCCAAAACCAAATTTGAAGTGATTTCCTCCGAGAGTATAGAATTTAGAAAGTGGTGGCAAATGCCACCAGCAGGTCTTTATGTTATTTCTATGTTATGTTCTTGTTATTCTCACCCTTCTGCCTTCGTACACGACCTCTCTATCAGACAAGTATTCCCTGACTACATTTGTCAAGCCTTCTGTTAAACCCTCCCCTCTCATTTCTGCTATTATTCCACTCCACGTAGCGGTTCCAAATGCATTTCTAACATCAATGGTAATCATCAAGCACTTCTTCTTTTTCCCCTTATTGAATTTCTCCGTCTCTTCCACGCATCTCAGGACTTCCTGTATAGCGTTCACCGTAGATTTTCCGTTTGTGAAACCGTACTGGAATCTCACAGCATCAGTCCTGAGATGCGCGGAAGAGACGGAGAAATTCAATAGGGGGAAAAAGAAGAAGTGCTTGATGATTACCATTGATGTTACAAATGCATTTGGAACCGCTACGTGGAGTGGAATAATAGCAGAAATGAGAGGGAAGGGTTTAACAGAAGGCTTGACAAATGTAGTCAGGGAATACTTGTCTGATAGAGAGGTCGTGTACGAAGGCAGAAGGGTGAGAATAACAAGAGGTATCCCGCAAGGATCAGTACTTGGACCGACCTTGTGGAACATCTACTTCGATAGAATCATCAGATCGCAGGACGGAAATAATGACGTTAAAGTGATTGCATACGCTGATGACTTGGCTCTGATGATAACGGGATGGTCTGAGGAGGAGATGAGGGACCTGGCACACCGGACGATCACACAAATAGAAATCATGATGAGGGCACAAGGTCTGGAAATGGCGCCTGAAAAGACCGAGGCGGTTCTGCTGAAAAGTAGAAAAATAAAACAGGAACTAGAGTTGATGGTGGGAGACTGCAGTATAAAAACAGGTAAAGCGATTAAATACCTGGGGGTGATGATGGGAAAAGATGGAAGATGGAGCCACCATATCAAATACGTCGTACAAAAAACACAGAGGCCAACAAGAGCCTTGTACATGATCATGGGGGCAACGTATGGACCTAGTCAGCAGAAACGCAAAATGATAGGTATGGTCATATGGTCACAAATTCTATACGCCTGCAGAGCCTGGAAGGAGGCGATAAAGGTTAAAAAAAATATCAAAGAATTAACGAAGGTTCAAAGAGGAGTTCTGATAAGAATCACCAGCGCTTACAGAACCACATCAAATGTAGCGCTGCAGCTAATGGGTGACATGCCACCCATAGACTTATACATTAAAAGAAGATCGGGTCAAAACGAAAACGGGGACAGCACAGAGGAGGAATGGCAGAGAAGGTGGGAAGCCAATACAGAGGTGGCAGGCTGGACCAAGAGATTGGTTCCAAATATATCTATGTGGTTAAATCGAAGATGGGGCGAGGCAAACTACCACATTAGTCAATTTATGGGTGGGCATGGGTGCTTTAAAAGCTACCTCTACAAACATAAAAGAGCCAGAGACAATAGATGCAGATATTGCGAAAGAACAGATGACGCCGAACACACTTTTTTCGAATGTGACAGATGGGAAACCACAAGAACAACAATGGAGAGGAAGGTGGGCGGACGGATAACACCTGACAACTGTGTTACGAAGATGACTGAAAGTGAGGAAAACTGGGTGGCGATAGAAGACTTCGTCAGGGAAGTAATTACTACGAAGGAGAGGGACGAGAGAGAAGAGGAACAGAGGACGATAGGGGCGCCTGTCCAGCCCCTCAGTCAGGTATGTTAAGGCCATGATTTTATTAAAAGTTTAGTGAATTATTTGTTGTTGCACGGCGTACACTGAATGGCGATGGAGAGCGTCATCGGGGAGAAGTGCAGAGGATAATAGGGGCGCCTGTCCAGCCCCTCAGTCAGGTACGTTAGGGCTATGTTTTTATTAAAAGTTGAGTGCTTTTATTTCATTTGTTCTTGCACGGCGTTAATGAGAAGTGGAATTAAGGATAGCATGGGGAGCCTGTCCAGCCCCTCAGTCAGAGAGCATTACCAGAGTACCCGTGACTTCAGTAATGGAAAGAAGTGGAACTCCGAAGAAAGCTCGTGAGAGTGTTACCGGAGAAGACGAGGAAAGGGGTTTTTAGTGGGTCGGGGTTAGTTTTCTAGCCCCAACCCCACACTATCTGGCCGCCTATCATCCCAGGCCAGATGTCTGTTCGCAGATTTTCCCCGACCTCGTAAAAAAAAAGGTCTTTATGTTAAAATTCACAATTAATATAATAAAAAAAAACTAGACAAATTGTTCAATCATTTATTTATTGTGAAATTTTCTAAAACAATTCCTTGTCTTTGACAAGCAAAGAGGTACATTGCATTTATCACATACAATACGTGAGCGCCCTCCACAAGTTTCTAACTTGCATCTTTGCTCATGTCCTTCATTATGGATAGGCCAGTGACCTATGCTATCATATCTTATGTCACTTATAGGTAGATTTTGAAGCACTTTCCTTTTTGAAGGAGCAGGTGAGTTAGATCCGCTTGGCCTACCCCTTTTTTTATTCAGCGAATTTGCTGACCCTGAGAATGCCAACGCTTGCGTTACTTCCAGCGTAAATTCCAATAAATCCATTTGAGAATTCATTAATATCCCCTCACTGTTTTTGTCTTTCTGATATTCTAACCAAGCGTTGCAAACAGCCAAATTAAAATAATAGAATATCACCCGTAATGTCCATTCTCGGGATCTGATAAAGGTCCGATACAGTGCAATCAAAAAATCGCTTTTATCTACACCTCCCATGGATATATTATATAGTCTTACAATGGCAGGACGCTTTACCATAACATACTTTTCCTTACTGTCCCATCGTCTTACTTCATCCATCGGTTCATGACCGACAAAGTTGGATGCCATATTTACGCATTTATTGTCGTACCATCTAGTTGCTACTATTTTACCGTCACCAGTTACAACAGAATCATAGCAGCCTCGCCCAATTTTTTTAAATTCTTTTTCCATTTTTAGAGGACATTTTTGTAGCCTCTTGGAGCGAATGGTACCAGCAACAAAAATACCTTGCTCGCGCAATTCTTGTAAAACTTGAAGCGAAGTGAAAAATTGTCACAAAACAGTTTGTGTCCTCGGTGTTTAACAATACGTTCTGTTAGGTGCATTACCAGGCCGTTAGTAGGAGTGTATTGTTCTTGCAGATGCGCAGGAAGAGTTGTAGACCCCTGGTATACTAAGGAACGGTATATTATACCAGACGCTCCACAAAGCATAAACACTTTAACACCCCATTGACAAACCAGGATTAGGTTTGCCTTTTATATACTGCTTTATGACCAATTTATCTTTAAATGGTATAATTGATTCATCAATGCATAAATTTTCCTTGATTGATAATTCTTCGCACCTTTTTTCGAAGGAATGTATAATAGGCCTCACTTTCCATAATTTGTCATTAGAATTGTTATTGTTTATGTCTACAATGTGAAGATTATTTCTCAAAGATTCGAACCGATTTCGTGAAATATTAATATTATTCATAAATTGAATTCTGGTTGCCGGTGCCCAGTACATCCTCAACCTAGGAAATCAGATTACTCCCATTAGAATATGAATAGCGACAAATCTTTTTATTTCATCAACACTGGTTGCCATATTGTGACCATGTTTTGCTATTGAGTACATGTTGGTCTTCTCTGTCAGTTCAATAAATACTTCATCCGGAAAATATTTTAGGAAATTCATTAGCGGAGTTTGCTGCACATAATTGTTCTCCTTATTACCTGGTGAAAAATCGGTATTTGGGACTACATATGTTCTTCTTTTCCATGATACATCTTTTTTCTCCTTCTTTCTTCCATCATTTGATTTCCCAGACAATTGGGATAATTAGATGTCATTTTCATCGCCTTGCACTACAATCTAAATCTTCATCAGTATCATCGTCTACATCGGAATCTGGTAGTGCAGATATGGCAGCTTGAGCCTCTGCTAATGTAATTTGTTTGGCTACTTCCCTTAAATTGTTATAGAACATCAATGGGGGTATGCCATCATCACTAAAAAAAACATCAAGAATAAATATTTTCATTTTCGTATATTGCGTAAAGACCTAATGGTGGCAATCGCGTACGCGAGTTTCAGAGCGCTGTAACGAGGTTATGTGTACACGAAATGCTACCATATATCGTTTTACTAATACTACAAATCTTACAGTTTAGATAGAATTATATTTTTTTATCGAATTAAAATATTTTTTAAAATGAAAACTTTTATTAAATCAAATTTACAATTTAACTTCAACTTAAAATTAATGAATAGTAACTTGATATCCGCGTCGACGATTTGAGTTCGGTTGAGACATGAAATTACAATTGTCGCTTGATTGTCGTTTATGCATATTTATACAAAATAATTGCTGACGCTGGATATCCTTCTGTAGTTTCTTTTAAGGCGCGGCTTCACTTGGTAACTCCTCCCGTTTTGGAGTGAGCCAAGGATTTGGAGGATTTTTCTCCGAAACTTGGGTTACTGGTTCCTTGCCGTGCTGGATCTTTTGTCCTTTTTCTAAAACAAAGTATGATAAGTATTGTAATGATTATGATCGTGGTTCCAATAAGGGATGTCATGGAGCTCCCTAGACTGAGAATGTGGTTGTTGCTGAACTCTCTTAGTTTTTGTTTGAGTTCCGTAAAATTAGTTCTTGCATCCTCCATTTCCGCTAATTGGAGCTCTTTCATTTGAATATTCTCCAGTTGCCAAAGTGATTTTTCTTCAGGAATAATTGACAGGTTTACGTTGGCTAAGTGGAATTGGCGGTCAGGTACTTTGTTGATAGTGGTTCGCAAGATCTCCTTTCCCAGATGGACACTACATTCGGGAGTAATTTGGATTAAGATATTGCCTTCCAGTAGGCGAACTTCCCGACGATCTTCACACACTGTTTCGCCTGTTGAATTAGCTTGAAACAGTATCCACTCTGATTCGGTGGGATGTACGTTTGCCTCCCGTAGTTGCGATATTCTTTTGTGCGTGCACTTTGATATGGGAAGGTGTCGTAGTATTTCGTACGCACATGTTGGTCGTTTGCTTGCATCTAGACTTGTCGCTTGGCATAAATATTCCTCACGTTGGAATTCTTTACATTTCGATGCTGTCGTAAAGTATTTATCTTTATTTTCTGCCAGATAAGGTTGGGGAATGTTGAGAATAAGATATTGGGATTGTTGTTTAATTGGTAACGGAATTAGGTGATAGTATTGGTAAGAAGTAATTTCAATTAAAGGAACTTCTAATAGGAAAGTGAGAATGTGGTGCTTCATATATGCTTTTACGGTTATTGTCTTTTCTATTTGATATAAATTTTCCTCTGTCGGAGACAATAGTATTGGTTGTTCAACTATTGAAGACTGAATGAAGCGTAAATCTTCTAAAAGTTCTTGAGTCGAAATAATTGTGGGGTGGTATGTTTGTAGTTTGGCGAATGTTTTTGCTATTGCTAAACAATCGAGGATTATTAAGGCAGAATTAATAGCTACATGCAATGATGTTTGCGCCCTCATTAACAGGTTAAAGCGAGCTTGTTGATCCCCTTGGTCTTTAATGTGTTGTATGAAGTATTTATCCGTTGGGCTACTTCATGTTGATTTTCTTGAATCGTTCTGATGTTATCTTTAAATATTTTAAGAGTTCCTTGTGAGAGATGGATTTGAGCCTGTATTGTTGTCGCCAGTTCTTGTTGGTCATATTTTGCAGCGTCTTCTGCGTCTAGATTACCAGATACTGCTTTTATAATTGAACCTAAGAAATTCAAGACTCCTCTACGGTATCTGCTTGTCGGAATTAGTTGTTGTTTCCCAAAATTTAGTTGTTGAAGGAGATCTTTCAGATTCCTCATCAAAGTTTGAAATGACGTTTGTTCGGTGCCGTTTTCTATAGTGTCTACGAACTTTATGAGTTCATTTTTTTTTTTTTTTTGGTGTAGCCGAACAAGAAGATGAAAACCTAGTAAACGTTGTAAGCGAAATTATTACAAAATCATTAAATGTACCGTTTGATCAGGGTGCCATTGACGTTTGCCATCGCCTAGGTAGAAGAGTTGATAGGAAAAAGCCGCGTCCTATAATAGTTAAATTTTTAACTCGTAAGGTAAAAAATAGTGTTTTCAATGCAAAATCAAAGCTTAAAGGGTCGGGTATAGTTATAAAGGAGGATCTGACCAAGATCAGAGCGGAACAGTTAAAGATAGCCGAAGATAAATACAATTGCAAAAATGTATGGTCTCGTGAAGGCAATATTTATGTAAAAAATGATGGTTTCATTAAACGCATATACCCGATAATAATATAATTTAACTCTGATTTAGTTCTAACCAATAAATTATAAATCAGTTTGCCTTGTTTGTCAATGGGTTGGGGGCAAGAGTTGAAATTAAATAAATCAAATTCATTCAATTTTTTTAATATCAGGCAACGAGCGCTATTTAGTTAAGTTTTTCGTTTCAAGTTTCAAGTTTTCTTTCTTTGTTATTTTTTCTTTTCTAAGTTTCAAGTTTTGTTGCTTTTTTTTTTCAACTACTGTAAATTGGTACATTATTATTACTTTAATTTTTATTATTATAAGAAGGTTTTTTTTTTTTATAAGATTTTCTACGAGAAATTTTTTTCGATTTTTTTTTTTTATTGAGATGATAGCGTCTTGCTTACGTTGCGTGACGGAATTGAGTTTAATATGATTTATAAATATAAGTCTCTTAATAATTGATCTGATGAGGGTGGCTAGTGTGAACATTAGATCCCTGCAGTCGGGTTTCGCGGACTTCCGGGAATTTATCGAGGAGCATGATTTTGATTTGATCCTTATTTGCGAGACCTGGTTGACGAGCGACGCGGCGGTTGAGGCTTGCTTTTTGCCTGGTTATTATTTTGTACATCTGAACAGGGCGGTTGGAAGAGGCGGTGGTGTTGCCATCTACGTTAAAACAAAGTATAGATACAATAAGATTAATTCATTACCTGGGTCTGATCTTGAGCAGCTTTGGGTTACTCTCTCCTATCGTGGTAGACGATATGCATTTGGTGCCATTTATAGAACACCTGGCAGTATGGGTACCTTTTTTGATTCTTTTGAAGACACGCTAGCATTGGTTATTCCACAGTGTGACGATATATTTTGTGCAGGTGACATTAATATCGATCTTTTACAATCAGCCAGTTCTGGTTGTCTTAGGTTTACAAATTTGCTTGAAGCATTTGGGCTGAGGCAACTGGTTAAGGAACCTACTAAAGTAACTCCTTCAACGGGGACTCTCATCGATGTGGCTATCGCTTCCTCTAGTGATGCGAAGCTTGTTTGTTTGGAGCCTCTGCATGGTCTCACGGATCACGAATTAGTACACTGCAAGTTAAGTGGGGGTAGGCTCAGGGATGAACCTATATACAAAACTTATAGGAGCTTTGCTAATTTCGATATATTACAATTTGATCAAGATTTGCAGCACCTTCCTTTTAACTTGATTTACAACATGAATTGCATCGAAGATAAACTGCAGTTTTTTAATCATTTAATAACTTCTCTTTTTGACAGACATGCTCCAGTCAAAACTGTTAAGATTACGAGAAAGCCTACACCTTGGTTGACTCCTATGATCAGAGAACTAATCAGGGTGAGGAACAATGCTTATTCCAGATATAAAAGACTAAAAACTGCAGCGTCTTCTGATGAATATAAATCCATTAGAAAACATGTGGTGATTGCCATTAAAACGGAAAAAAAAGCATATTACGAGAGGGCCTTAAGTATGGGGAAACCGCGTGAGCTGTGGGGGGCTGTACGGCGTCTCGGGTTAGCGTGCTCCAAAGGCAAGACTCTTCCCGAGCACCTCTCGAATGTCGAGGAGTTAAATAATCATTTTGTGCGGACTTCGTTGGGAGTGGGGACCGTTGATAGGGATCTTCTACAATTTTACTTACATAATGAAATGCGTTCATTTAATGACAGGTTTGCGTTTCAACGAGTTGCCGAAAATACTGTGGGCCACCACTTGCTAAAAATTAGTTCGGATTCTGTTGGATCTGATGGGATTTCTATAAAGATGTTACAGTATTGCGCTCCTCGAATCCTGCCCCACATCACACATATCATTAATCAATGTTTAGATGATTCCCTTTTTCCGTCTTGTTGGAAGACTGCGTTGATCACTCCTCTTCCGAAGACTATGAACGCTTCTACCTTGGGAGAACTTCGGCCTATCAGCATACTCCCAACTTTATCTAAGGTCTTGGAGAAAGTTATGGATGAGCAAATACGAGACTTTATTAATAGTTATAGAATTCTTCCAGCCACACAATCAGGGTTCCGGAGAGATCATAGTTGCGCAACGACATTGACTCACATTGTTGATGACATATTGTTTGAGGCGGACAACAAGCGACTAACGGGTATTGTTCTCCTAGATTACTCTAAAGCCTTTGATACGGTCAACTATGTGTTACTGGATGCAATAATGCATTACATTGGGTTTGGTATTGATGCGCGTAAGATGATTAGTAGTTTCATCACATCAAGGAAACAAATTGTTCGAATTGGGGATCAACTATCATGCCCGCGCAAGTTGTCCGCTGGTGTGCCGCAGGGATCGATTCTTGGACCCCTACTGTTTTGTATTTATACAGCTAATTTTTCATCTTCTTTGACGTATACCAAGTCACACTTCTATGCTGATGATTCGCAAATATATATGTCCTTCTCTCCGGACGAGGTTGAGGTTGCGCAGCTGAAGTTGTTTGAGGATGTCAATAATCTTATTGATATCTCCCGGAAGCATCATTTAAACGTAAACCCGGCAAAATCTGGAGTCATGGTCTTCGGACGGCGAGCTGCTCGAGTTGCGGTCTCGGCCGGATTTTGTGTCTCTGTGGGTGATGAGAGGGTGAATGTGAGGGATTCTGCTAGGAATCTCGGTTTAGTGTTCGACTCAGACCTGAGATTTGCAGGTCACATTATGCAAAAGGTTAGATTGTCTTATGCTGCTTTAAAACTATTATATCCAATGAAGGATGTTTTGTCACGTAAAACGAAATTGATGCTGTGCAACAGTCTCGTTCTCAGTCAATTTAACTATTGCGACACTGTATTCGGTCCCTGCTTGGACAGGATATGTATCAACCGTATTCAACGCGTACAAAATTCCTGTTTGAGGTTTGTCTTTGGTCTGAGTCGAGGACAGCATGTCTCACATTTTTTGGGCGTGGCTGGTCGGTTGGACATGGCGAGTAGACGTAAACTACATTTGATGGTATTCTTTCACAAATTATTGCTCTCAAAAACACCGTCGTATTTATATAACAAAATAAGGTTCCGTACGGATGTACACAATGTGAATGTTAGAAGCAGGGGTCTCATTACGCCGCCGCCTCACCGTACCGCGCTGTTTGAGCGTTCATTCTCTTACATGCTTCCAACATTATACAATGCTCTACCGCAGAATATTAAATCGCTCTCAGTACCATCTTTTAAAAGACAGCTTCGCGAGCGCCTCTGTGCGGGTTTGTAAAACGGTGCGCGCCGCTCCTCAATCTGTTACTCAATCTGTTACTCAGTCTGTTACGCACGGTAGCATTGTATGTACCTAATTTCTCTCTTTTATCTCGATATTTTATTTCTGTTGCCATTATTGTAGATTAATATTGTAGAATATTCTTGTTTTTCACCACGATTGCTGGTTATTATTTTTTTTTTGTTTATACATATGAATGTATTACAGGGTTGGGTGGAAGAGAGGACAAGTTATGTCCTAACCCCGTCCTGTTCGTCAACCAATTGTAATTTTATGTTTTCTTTTTTTTATCTAATAAAGAATATTATTATATTATTATTATTATTATTATTATACTCTTTCGTCAATTTGTCAATTTGTATTATTAGTGGTTCGAGATCACATTGTACCACTGTTGTCCATTGCTGACTTGATTTTTGGCTGTTCCCAGATGTAATGGGAATAAAGGACTGTCTAACGTTGTTAGTCGGACGTCGGGTCTTGGAACATCTGAAACAATACCATGTTTAAGATGTCTGGTATGATACATTTGTACCCCTCTTCTTGTTTGAACGTCTACGGTGCTATTATTATTTATTTTAATAATGGTATAGGGTCCAAAATAGGGTTTACCCATTTTGTTAATTTTTGTTATGTTCTCTTCATATACCTTTTCTCCAATTTTCCTTGTAGAAATTTTCAGTTGCTCCTTTTGTTTTTCTTGTGTTTTCAATTTTCTGTTCTCGTCTTTCTTCTTTAGTCGTTCGTACATAATTGCCATTCGACTTTTGTGTTTATCGATAATGTCTTGATAAGTTATGGCATCATAAAATAAATCGAGTGGATTTCTCGTTTTTGTATGACCAAAAAGTGCTTCAAATGTTGTTAATCCTGTAGCGCTATTAATGGTGTTATTATACGCAATTGTAGCAGATCGAATTTTCATTTCTTTTGTTATATTAGGATCGTCGTCAAGACATCTCAGATGTTCTAATAAGGTAGAATGACACCTCTCTACATTGGCTTGACTTTCGGGGTTCTTCGCTGTTCCGAAGTGAGTATAACTCTGTAATGCTGCTAATTCTTTTATCACCTGGTTATTGAATTCTGAGCCTTTATCGAAGCGAATTTCTCTGGGGATTAAGTAGAAATTAAAGTAATCTAAAAATGCTTCGACAATATCTGTCGGATTTTTGCTCTTGACCTTGATGGCGTGTCCCAAACGTGAAAATGAATCCACAATTGTTAGGTACTTATTGTTTGCAAAAGAAAAAGTATCAACAAATAAAGTTTCAAATGGAGCATCTGGCGTATTAGTTATTGGCAATAATGGTACGTCAGGTCTTCTATTGTATTTCGCTCTGTTGCATGTGTCGCAAGATTTAATAATTTTGGTTATTGTTTCTTCCATTTTCGGCCACCAGTATTTTCGTTTAAGATGTTCTAAAGATTCTTGTATTCCACGATGGTTCGTTATTCTTGTGTGATAAGTTGTTAATATTTCGATTTTCTTTGCCTCGTCTAACATAACTTCGGCTCTTTGAAGGCATTTAATTATCCGTGGTCCTTTATTGGACATTTTTTTGTTATAAACGTTACACATTTATTGATAGAGCTCATCATCAATTGTATAGATATAAAATGTTTTATTTGAAGTCATGTAATTTTTATACAAATTGAGAATATGTTTACCTGAATTTTGTGCCGGGATTCGCACTAAGTATATGGTGTTCTCTTTTCGTGTTTTAATAACAATTTCTAGTTCGTTTCCTAAACTCTTTGTTATAATAAATTGCATCTTTTTGTTATCAATGATAGTGCCCTGAATTTCAATAGATTTCTTTGGATCTACTGTTTGTGTAACCTGAATGGTATCGTTATCAGAGTCTCTTTTCTTTTCTTCCATTCTGCGTGTTGATCTTAGTTGTCTGGTTGGCTTATCTGAAATTTTTATATCTTTTCGAGCAATTCCCTGTCCTGTAGTAGGGATAGGTGAAATTTCTGGTGAGTCAATTAAAGCAATTGACATCTCGCTTGCTATTTCTAACAATTCTGTATCATTAAAGTTTGGCAAGATCTGCTGTCTAGATCGCTTTGCGTTATTATGTTCAATTCGTTTAATTTAATTCGCGATAATGTATCTGCGTTTGTGTTGGTTTTTCCCTTTTTATACACAATGTCAAAATCGTATTCTTCCAATTTTATTCTCCAGCGCATTAGTTTGGAGTTGGGTTCTTTTAATGATCAGAGCCACACTAGCGGTCTATGATCCGTGAAGATGGTAAACTTTTTCCCAAACACGTACGGTCTAAACTGTTTGACTGCATAAACTATCGCAAAAAGTTCTTTCTCCGTTGTTGTGTATCTCTTTTCAGTCTCTGAAAGTGTACGAGATGCATAGTAAATAGGTTGATCTTTTCCTATGATGCCCTGTGAAAGAACAGCTCCTAACGCTATATCGGATGCATCTGTTGTTACAATAAATTCTTTGGTAAAATCCGGGTATTTTAATATTGGGTCGTTAGTTAGTAATCCTTTACACTGTTGAAAAGCGGCTAGATATGCTGGGTCTTCGATATTAATCTTAGCATTTTTCTTTAGACAGGATGTAAATGGTTTAGTTATCTTAGCGAAATCTTTAATATATTTTCGGTAGTATCCCAATAATCCGAGAAAATTTTTGATTTCTGTTTTTGTCTTTGGTATGGGGAATTGTGTAATTCTTAACTTCCTTCTGCTGTCTCTATATCGATTGGTTGTCTTAATTTCACCTCTAGACCGATGTTGGAATTGATTAAGTCTAATCCAAATAAATACGTTCTCAAGGCAATTTGATTTGTCCTTGTTTGAGATTACGTATAGCGATGTCGTTTTCTTCAAGATTTGTTTCTGATAGGAGAATATAAAGTGTTGATTTGATTTTGTTGGCATAACTTGCGGTAGTATCATCCTTCTGTGGAACCAAACTGTTTAGATCATACACTAGAACTTCTTCTGATCGCTTGTCACCAAATGAATGGATTAAAATTTGTTTTAATTCGGGCCAGCTTGTGGGTAGCTTATTTGCATCCACCGCTTCACGAGCTTTAGCGTGTAATCTGCCCATAAAAATCATCAAAAGACGTTTAGCTGTTCTCATCTCATAAGGTGTTACTGGTGCTGCTGGTAAATATTCTTCGATCAAAAATTCGCAGGCATTGATGTAGCTTTTTAATGTTACTCGGTCTCCATTGAAGATAGGGATCAAGTCTTGGTTCACTTTAGATAACTGTTATTAATTAACGCGTCAACGAAGAAATAGCCGATTTGCCGCTCTTTTCACTTTCTCAACAAGTAGTAGGAGTGACATGTAGTGATAAATGAATAAAATACAGAATACGACGGCTAACAAAGACCAGTAAACTAAGTGGTGGCAATTGCCACCGTCAGGGCCGAAAGGGTTAATTAGTTAAATATCTAATTTAATTTTAACTTTTAAATTGTAATTATTGTTGATGTCATAAAACTTGATATACTCTTTCTAGCAGTTTTGAAATGCTTCGAGAAGACTTGATATTGTTTCTAGAAAACTAAAAATGCTTCCTGAAGATTTGAAATGCTTCCAGAAAATTCGATGCTGTTTTTAGAAGATTTTGCTTATATTTTTTGCAGTATAATTACTTGATAAATGAAAAAGATCTTTGCCTACATTAAAGAACCGAATACTACGTTGTGAGCATCCTGCATTATCACCTACAAACATACTGTAAAGACGTGAAAACAATTATTCTTTTCTGCGATATGTAAAGGACTGGTGTTTAGTAATGTCTCACCGAAATTCAATTTTAAGCCGAAACTTTTCCTATTTTTATGTAGAAATTGGACCCTTATAATGTGTCATAAATAAGCATAAACGGTAAGGAATTTTTGTTTTACTTGAATCTGGACATAGACACAATTTTAGATAGAACAGTACTATTTCTTTAAATAAAGTTGTTACAAATATTTTACACATTTTTATTTTCGGGTGGTTTATTTTACAGGCTTCACAATTAATATAATCTTCCATGAGCCGACCACAATGGATAACTACTGGAGTGGTAGTGTACGAAACGTTTTCTAGTTGTCGATCACTTTTTAAACTATGTAAATATAACTGAAAATCAGAAGTATTCAAAATCTACAATAAACAACTTTAAGAAAACTGTCCTTTTTAGTTGAATTTAGTCGATTCTGCTAACACCACTGTGTGTATGTAGAAAAGCGGAGGGTACGCAAAAGCATACAGCACCTAAGCCCCAACGGGCCCCTTGTACATCCTCCTTCACTCTCTCCGGCTACATCAACTAGCCTAAGAAATTTCCGAAGGCTAGGATACAGCTCAGAGGTGCGTTCCTGATGCCATCTGTGCTCGGCCATTCCTCTCCAAAGTCTCTCATTCTAAGGTCTTGTAAAGTGGGGCATTCACACAAGATGTGTCGAACAGTCTCCTCGCTCTCTTGACAAAAGCGACAGAGGGGACTAGCAAGCTTATGGTTGTAGAGATGCTTGTTTACCTTAGAGTGATCCGTGATGAGTCCCGTTAAAATACGTAGGGCGTTTCTACCGAGTCTTACGAAAGACAAAGCTGTCTTTGCTGAAGAATAACACAACAGTTCTTTAGACAGATAGCAGCCCTTTGTCCTATCCCACCAGTCTGTGAATTTCCTGTGGGTGAAACCTTTAATAAGCTCAATTTGAGTTGATACGGACGGAGCGATTAACGGTTCAGGTGAACAGATACCTCGCTTGGCAGCTCTTTTGGCAAGCCCATCAGCGTGCTTATTACCTGAACAGATCGAGTGTGTTTTATCCATTGAAGTGAAACACAGTTATGTACTGCGGCCTTCTCCAATGTTAGGTGACAGTCCATGACAAGTTCTGAGGTAATAGTTATTCTACTCAGGGCTGAAATGGATTCTCTACTATCAGTATAAATTGCGAAAGTCTTACCTTGCAAGTTGGATCTGACAATAAAGTCAGCGGCAAGTAGAATGGCGATTAATTCTGCTTGTATGGCGGTGGTACCTTTACCTAATGGAGTAGATATGTGGAGTTGGAGATCGTACGAGAAAACACCAGCTCCAGCTCCTTCCCGACTAACCGAACCGTCAGTGTAGATTTTGTTACTTTTATATACTTCTACTTCTGTGGAACTTTGATAGGTGAGATAACTCTTAGTAAAAATGTGTTGTAGGGGTATGAAGTCCGACTTACGTTCCAGAATTGGCGAGTAACCGACCATTTCATTCCAGAGTACGGCATTTTTACTGTTCCCCTCACCCATAAAGATTCCTGCTGTACGCAGTCGAAACATGGTTACCAGTGCCACTTCTTGAATGAACAAATGAAGTGGCGGTAGGTTCAACATGTTTTCCATGGCTGCGGTGGGGGTAGATGGCAGCGTACCTGTAACATACAAACACGTAAGTCTCTGTACTTTATTTAGTGCAGTAGTAAATTTTAAGATTTTTGACCACCAAACTACTGCACCATATGTAAGCATAGGTCGAACTACAGCTGTCTAGATCCAGAGGGCAGTTTCAGGTGATAGCCCCCATGTCTTACCTATAGTCTTCCGGCACTAGCCGAATGCAACATACGCTTTCTTCACTCTATTGTCTAGGTGAGCCTTCCATGTCATTTTGTTGTCAAGTATAATGCCCAGATATTTGACTTCTTTAGACAAAACTAATGGAGTATTAGCAAGAGATGGCACACGAGGATTCACAGAGAGCCCTTGTCGGTCACACCAAGACTCAATCAACTTGAGAGCCACTTGCATCCTATCAAAAAGTACATTTATGTGCTTACCTTTGACAAGGATGGTTAGATCATCTGCATAAACCACTGTTGTGAAGTTGGCTTTAGCCAGAGATTTCAAGAGGCTATCCAGGGTAAGATTCCACAACAATGAGGAAAGTACACCCCCTTGTAGACAGCCTCGAGTAACTCCTCCATGAAGACTGACATCGCCAGCCCTAATCTTAACTATCCTATGCTTGAGAGCGTTCTCAATCCAACCACAAAGAGTCGGTGGAACTTTATGCTCAAGCAAGGCATCGTTAATACCAGAAAAAGTTGTTTTATCAAAAGCTCCCTCTATATCTATGAACACACCAAGGGCGGACTCCTTTGAGTCCAGCGCCCCACCAACAAAGCTGGTCACCGAGTGAAGAGCCGTTAGTGTGGACTTGCCCTGAGTGTAGGCATACTAATTAGGATTTACTGGTGCAATTGGAAGACAGAAATCCCTAATATAGCGATCACACAGCCTCTCCAAGGTTTTCAAACGAAAGGAGGAGAGGCTGATAGGTTTAAACGATTTCGGTGTGAAATAATCTAACTTACTCGGTTTTGGTATGAAGTTCACCGTAACCTCACGCCACCGATTGGGTATATACTATTAATTGCCCACCGTATCTTTTCCTCCCTGCAAATTTCTTCGGCTAAGATCCAATCATCGGTAGTAGGTTCATGGTTGGTGTCCTGAAGTGAACACATGGGACTTCTGGATCCTGATAAATGCACCTCCATTAATAGATGAAGACTCTTCAAAAGGTTTTCGGTAAAAGAACCGTCAGCCTTTTTTAATAAGCCAATTCGTCGTTCCGGGTCAGATGAAAGTACCAAATTTAGGCGAGACATTTCGCTGCAGGAGGAAACTTCTTCACAGAATTTCCTCCACGTTTCTCGCTTACTATGACGAACGTTTTTTTTTTAAATTCCGGTAACTTACCCCTGTAAAGTTTCCAGTCGGAATATAATTTTGAGTTTTTAGCTCTATTAAAGGCTGTCCTTGCTTCTTGTTTGAGTTTGCCTAGTTCGGGGCACCACCAAACGGTAGCACGCCCCGAAACGGCCTCAGGACGAAGAGGACAGGCCTTTCTGTAAGCTTTAATTAAGGAGTCGCAAATGGTATTTAAGTACTCCTCAACCTCAAAGCTTTTAGTTAACTTAAGCAAACCGATTTCGTTCAAACTCCCAGTTAGTATAGATCTGAACTCGTCCACATTCGTCCTTCTGGGGTTACGCTTTAGGTTCTTTTCAATCTTTTGGTACCAAGATCAAACGTGATCCACCTATAGTCTGATATTAAAACTTCGTCAGAAACAGTCCAGTTGCGGATCGAGGATGAGATACTCATCGAAGCGAGAGTGATGTCAATAACTGATTGATCTCTAGCTGTTATAAAGGTCGGCTCAGAGGACTTACCAAGGGACTTACCTCTTCCATTATCATCAGCGCTACCCCAAGCAGTAGAATGTGCATTGCAGTCACATCCGATGACAAGATTCCAGTTACCTTTTCTAGCGTCCTCGGCCAGCCTTTCCAACCCTTGCCCTTTGGTCTTCAAACGGCAGATAAACTGATGCCATCGTAATTTCCTTAACCTTCCGATTAATGGTGCATCGTACTCTAATCGATGTGCCTTGGTACGTAAATGGCAGTTCTGACTTTGTTACTGGCAGGGCAGCTAAAAATAGAACCACTTAAGCCACTGAAACGCAGACTTTGGATTTGAAAATCCAATGTTCTTGGATCAGTGCAACATTGCTAACACCATTAATAGAGATATGTACGATTTTTCAGAAAAATGTCAGAACAGAATAATAAAGTGTTCTACAGATATTCAGAAATATTTATAATAGATGTTATTATCGTAATTCATAATGGTATGAAAATAAGAGAAGTATCTCGAATATATAGATTTCCAAAACTAGCGTAATATAACATTCTCAGTCAAGAAATTAAAAAAAAAAATTGTGGCTAATGCATTCATCCAAGACAGGATCCTCTTTGACGACGAAAAAACTGTTGATATCGAATTTTTTAAAGACGAAGAGAAGTAGTTTAAAGCACTTTATAGAAAATTGTGCTTCGAAAATCAATACGAAAATAGTTTAAAGAACTTAACGACCTCTTAAGCGAAAATAATTGCAAACACATTTTTAAAGACCCTGGTCGGGGGTTAGATGGTGATGGACCCGTGTTTTCTATGTCAAACTATATGAAAACAAAACTGCCAATGAAAAAGGAAGAAGACAACGGGAAAGTAGAAAGAAGTGCTGTAAGGAAAGAGAAGAAAGAAGAATCAATCGAAAAAAGAACGAAAATTGTGTGTGTTGATGACAAAAAGGGAGAATTAACAAATAAAAAACGAGAAAAGAAAACAGAAAATGCCCTGGATGTGATGAAGAACTGCTTAGCAATGTTACAGACGATGAAGGTTCGCGGTTCCCGCAAATCATTAAAGGCCATGTTATTTTATAGGTTGATTTGTTATGTTTATTGGTTTTGATGTTATAATTTTGTTTTTATTGTTCCTGAATAAAGTAATTATATTATGAATTTACAGAAATTTAAACACAAATGTGAAAAAATAAACTGACTGTAACCTAAAGAACTACCGTCGACCATTGGATTTATACTGGTCGACCATTGGCTCATTTAGTCCTTTTGAAGCATCCTGATGATAATTTTATTCTTATTTTGTTCTAGCATAAACCGTTTGTAGAGTTACAAAAGGAAATTTTCTACCTATCTCAATTTGCAAAGATCAGTTTATTGTGCTTTTTGTTCTACTTTCTTGGCTTTTGAATTTGAAATGTCTTAAATGGTCGACTACTGGCTTGTTAACCCTATCTTAGTGTTGTAAAACTGTAATTTTTGCGAAGAATGTTTTTGATCATGATGTCATAAAACAAGATAATAAGTGAGATTGTTTACTATAAATATTTTACATTTAAATAACAACAGTCAAAAATCCTTAATTTGGGGATCGATATTTTTGCAATTGCTGTATGAAAACACGTAACATATAAAATATTTCTGTAAGTCGTGGCATAATATGACGATTTGCATGAAAATGTTTGGTCTAAAGTCATAAATGGACGTTTAAAGTTCCAATTTTCCAACATGTCATGTCTCAGGTAAATATAATTTGGTAAACAATGCAATGTTATCATGAAAAATGATTGAACAGCACTTTCAAAGTTATGAAACTACGAAATCAATGCGATACAGGTGGTCACAAAGTCCCCTAATTAGTAAAATCCCAATTCTAGCTGGACAACATTATTTTATAAGCTTAATAAGAGCTAGAAAACTAGAATAGCTTAAAATATAATACAAGATTTAATTATATATAATCAAGATAATCAAGATTTAATAATAAGATTATCGATAATAATTCACTATTGCATAATCTGTTTACAAACTATGCAATTTTGGAGAATTGTAGCACCTCACCCACAAGCGACCTCGCCATTTTGATGGAAAATCTTCTTCTAGTAGACTTTGCATATTTACTAATTGTAAGACACATTGTTGCCAGATCTGGTGAAATTTCACCACATCTGATGATTTTTTCGTGTTTGGTGAAATGGGGAAAACTTCAGAAAAATTTGAGATTCTTGGTGATTTTTCAAATATCAGATAAGCAAGAATATAACCGTGAACTTGTTGGTAGCATGATCTATTACTGTTCCAAACACTATACATTATCTTAAAGACTGCCAACTTATTGGCAGCATGAGCCATTATGTCTCTAAAATCCTGCTCATCAGTTTGAAGTTTGCAAACTTGTTGGTAGCATGAGCTATTGCTATTACACAGACCATATATTACCTTAAAAACTGTCAACTTGTTAGCAGTATGGGCTAATATGTCTCCACAGTTCTGCCCATCACTTTGAAATCTGCCCATTTATTGACATCAAGAGCTGTGTATCCAAAGTCCTGCTCATCAATTTGAAGTATGCCAACTTGTTGGCAGCATGAGTTACTACTGTTCTGAGCATTGTGCATTATCTTAAAGACTGCCAACATGTTGGCAGCATAAACCATTATGTCTCCAAAGTCTTGCTCATCAGTTTGAAGTCTGCAAACTTGTTGACAGCATGAGCTGTTGCTATTCCACAGACCATATATTAGCTTAAAAAACTGATAAATTGGTGGAAACATGAGCTATTGGTATTTCACAGACCATATATTACTTTAAAGACTGACAACTTGTTGGCTTAAACACATAAGCTAATGTGTTCAATATGTTTTTCAATATGTGTTCAACAGTTCTGTCCAATATGACTGCCAACATGTTGGCAGCATAAGCCATTATGTCTCCAAAGTCTTGCTCATCAGTTTGAAGTCTGCAAACTTGTTGACAGCATGAGCTATTGCTATTCTACAGACCATATATTAGCTTAAAAAACCGATAAATTGGTGGCAACATGAGCTATTGGTATTTCACAGACCATATATTACCTTAAAGACTAACAACTTGTTGGCTTAAACACATAAGCTAATGTGTTTCCTAAGTTCTGCCCATCAGTCTGAAGTCTATCCACTTGTTGGCAGCAAGAGATGTTATGTATCCAAAGTCTTGCTCATTAATTTGAAGTTTGCCAACTTGTTGGCACCTTGAGTTATTACTGTTCCAAACATTGTCCATTAGTCTAAAGACTGCCAACATGTTGACGGTATGAGTGTTTATATCTCCAAAGTCTTGCTCATAAGTTTGAAGTCTGCCAACTTATTGGCAGAATGAGCTATTAGTATTCCATGGACCAACCCAAACTCAATTTTGAGCCGAAACCGAAACAGAAATTAGGCCATGGTTTCGGCTGAAATCATGACACAAGCCATTAGTACAAGAAGGAAGAAACTTTATTACTGATTTTTCAAATTTTAAAATCACACGAATTTTATATTCTAACTGTAGAAGTTAACTAAATTCTGCCAATTTTTATGTAAAAACTGGACTTTTTCTAAATTGAAAATTTTGCAAGTTCAATATACAGGGTCCGCCAAGGAAACCTGACGAGTTTTGGTATTAAACTACACAGTTATGTAACAAGATATTTATTTTCACATATAAGTAATCGATAGTATATAATATGCCATTTTATTCATGAAAAATAATGTCGCTTAAGTGACATCGTTCACCGCGTACACACCGTTCCAAGCGGTTTTGCAAATTGTTCATTACTCGGTCTAGCATATTCATAGGAATTACACGAATTTCATTGCGAATGTTTTCTTTTAAATCCTGAATTGTGTGCGGTCTATTTAAATACACCTTGCTCTTCAGGTAACCCCATAGCCAAAAATCACAAACGGTCAGGTAGGGAGACCATGCCGGCCAAGGAACATCCCCATTCTGCGAAATTACTGCTGCTGGAAACAATTCTTGTTATCGAGCTATTGGCACTCGTGCTATGTGAGCTGTTGCTCTATTCTATTGAAACCATACAGTATCCATATTGTCGCAAAGTATACAGCGATCACCAACGCTTTAACGCGGAACGCTCTAATTGGCCGAAGGGTCGTCTGGGAGGGATAAAGCGTCGGTGATCGCTGTATACTTTGCGACAATATCAATGTTTCGTCGACGAAGCTCTGGTTCCAAAAAGTTGTTCAACAGTTCCACATATCGTTGCGAATTGACCGTGACTGCATTTCCGAGACCATCTTCAAAAAAATATGGACCAATTATACCGAATCGCGCACTTCGCACCATACAGTTACTTTGCAGCTATGCAGAGGTCGTTGATGGAGCTGTCTGGAATTTTCGGAACACCAATAATAAAAATTTTGTTTATTTACATATCCAGATAACTCAAAACGCGCTTCATCGGACATAATTAAGCCATTCAAGTCATTGTTAGCAAAAAGGTGTAGAAGTCAATTAAAAGAAAACATGACAACATGAAATTCGTGCAATTCCTAAGAATATGCTAGAAAGTGTAATGAACAATTTGCAAAACCGCTTGGAACAGTGTACGCGGTGAAGGACGTCACTTAAGCGACATTATTTTTCATAAATAAAATGGCATGTAACATACTATCGATTACTTGTATGTGAAAGTAAATATCTTGTTACATAACTGTGTAGTTTAATACCAAAACTTGTCAGGTTCCCTTGGCGGACCCTGAATGATATGTAACCACAGAAACCATAAAATTAAGTTTTTCCATACAACGTTAACCGTGAACGACTGTGAAAGAGAGTACTTATTAACATTAGAACCAATACTAAAAGTAGAATTAACATTAGACTTGGAAGCTAGGCAAATTTCGAATAAAATAGGTGCTGCTGCTAAGGTTGGTTGGGAATTAAATAGTAATGCTACTGTTACCATTTATAAAGAAGTCATTGAACCTTGCATGTTGTATGCAGCTTCAGTTTGGGAAGGTAGAATTAAAAGTGTTAAAGCTAGGAATAAATTAGTTAGCGAACAGAGGGTTTTAGGATTAAAAGCTACTCAACTTTTTAGTACAACTTCAAATAATGCTTTTTGTGTTATTTCGGATATTTTACCAGCTGATCTAAGGTTTAGAGAATTGCTATAGAATTTAGACAATTTGGATGCTGAAAAATATACAAATAGTAATATGAATGAAAAAGAAAGTAAGTTTTATCAATTGTTCATTAGGCAAAACGAGTGATTATGGACTTTAAACTTTGTAAGACTGTAATTAAAGACAGTGGTATTCAAATATTTCCAGATGCTAAAGTGTTAAAAATGATGTTAATGTTGGTGCAGCTTTTGTTGTTTTTTGTGAAGGTGTTGAAGTCTATTGTGGAAAAATTAAACTTGGTGATTTGTATAATAACTTTCATGCGGAGTTTAGCATATTTGCTGGAAGTTTTCAAAGAAAAGAAAATTATTTACATTACCAACTTTTGGCATAAACTGATACGTCAATCTTCCCATAATATATATTCTAATTTTATTCGTAACGCAGCGTCTCGACATAAAATTAAACTCAGCATGAAAATTTTTTCATATGAAAATAACAATAGAGTTAATCACTGGGCATGAAAACTTTGATAAGTATTTATATAAAATTGGTAAACGTGAGTCTTTGCTGTATAATTGCGGTGAAGTTGATAATTCGGTTCATGTTTTGTTCAAGTGCAAGGATAAATCTGAAGTGAGGTGCCGTTTAGAAAACTAATTCATGAGTAAAGGCTTATATTGTCCTAAATCAAAAGATGAAATTAGTAACATAAAAAAAGTTATGTGTGGTGGTTTATTTTTAATGAATTTTCTAAGAAATTCATTGATAAGAAATAATAAAAAAGAAATTTTAATTTCCGGGATTGTGCAATGATTTAATTAATTTTTTAAACTAATATTCTTATTTAAGCAATGCTTTATTTGCTTACTTAAAAAATCACGTTTATGGGAGGGATAGGGTTAGGGGAGGTTGAAAAGGAATTGGTAAAATTTTATTTTTTACTAATAATTTTATTTAATAAATTGTTTTTTCTTTTATTTGGATTGAATATTTAATTTGTAGTTACATTATTGGTGCAGTACCTTTTTTGGTGGATCACCATAAGATAATTTTAGCTTTAAATAATATATACATGCTGTCTGGAACAAAGTGCGGATCACGGTCCTTTTCTATTGGGGATGATGGTGTGATGTTGCCTCTAAGTGCCTGTTGGTGTTGGTGTTGGTGGGTTCTGATACACCCCAAGTTCCATTTTACCATTTGCCATCCTACTGACCAATACATCTAGGAAGGGCAGTTGCTTTACAGATTCCGTTTCGATGGTAAACTTGATCATGGGATGTTGAGCGTTTAAGTCGAATAATTCCATGTAGAAATTATTTATAACCGGCGACAATGGAGATCCCATGGCTGCCCCTTGAAACGGTAAATACGTTACTTTTTAAGTAACTCATTCACACGAGCAACTTAAATTTGAAACTATTACTGAGGATATCGAATGCTTTCTAATGTAGTAGGAGGAGATGGTTTCCCAATTCGATAATAATGTGAATGTTTGCCGTTTATAAATAAATTCATTGCTTACATCATTAATTATTCTATTTCTAACTCGTCCTTCCCTTCCTCTCATCACTTTTAACGATTTGAGACCGATAAGTATACTGCGTGCGATTTCGAAAGTGCTCGAGAGAGTCATTAACAGTCAACTATATAAACACTTACAATTAGAAGATAATGATATTCCGCTTCTAATTCGGTCAAGCTTTAGAGCCGGCTACAGCTGCACATCCACGTTAGCAGCTGTTTCAGATGATATATTTCATGCTACAGAGAGCGGCGAACTGATTCTGCTTGTATTGCTGGTTTTGACACCGTCAATCACTCGTTATTGCTCTCCATTTTAAAGTACTATCTGTCGGATAGACGATAGTACATTCGACTTCCCCATCAAGAACTCTTCGTCTTGTGGACTGAGCTGTGGAGTTGCACAGGGGTCTATCTTGTCTCCGACGTTATTTCATACATTGCAAGATCCAGATTTAAACGGATGACACACAGGTTTATATTTCGTACTATCCGAACGATCTTTTTAAAACTTTAAATATTAACGAGGAATTATCAGAACTGTGTTGTCGCAACAATACAATTTAATGCTTAATCCGCAGTTATCTAATCTTCTTTTGTCTGGCAGAAAGAAAGATGTTCAAGGATACAAAAACTAGATTAGTATAAACATAGGTGGTATTAATACTCCTTTGGTAGATGATACAAGGAATCTTGGTCTTACTTTTAATTCAGCATTCAGGTTTACAAGACGTGTATCATTGACCTTACGATCTGGAAATTGAAAACTGAATATAATGCACTTATTCTATCAAAATTGTATTCTGGTGACATTATACTTGGTTCTTGTCTAACTAAAAGCGATGAAATACATATAAACCTTATTAAGGTTAAGTACGAGCAGAGATATGAAACTGAACTTTTCAAATCGATCTTTTACTAAAACGATTTCTCATGATAACATTGCACTACATTTGTTTATACACAAATCATGATCATTATTTTGTACAAGAATTTAAAAATTTTCGCCTTCACAAATTTGCAGAGATTAAGTTCCGTACAATAAGAAACGATGGTGTTGGTGTCTATTGTATACAGACCTGACGTCGCATTTTTATTTTTTGCTTAGTAAAATAATAACACATATTCGTCGTTTATCTGTGACCTCGAGGTTCTTTCCTGCGTAACACTATCTTCGAGGCCTCCCATATATAGATTACCTGTTTTAAGTGACTTTTTCGTATTTCACAGAAGGGTTGGGGGTATTGACGGATGTCCTTACTACCTCTTTGATCAAATTGTCCACCTTTTTATTGCCGTTGTCGTAGACCAGGTCGTAGACGTTGAAGTCTACGACCTGGAACCCACCATAAAGTAACTTCATTACCTCTGGCGAGTTCCCCGTTTTGCTCTTTTTTAAAGATAAAGGTGGAAAACTTTATAGCAAGAACTTCAATTTGAAAAACGATTACTTCCGCGCTGTGGGGTAACTTAATTAGCCCACTAATGCCATCATAAATAGATCGCCCAAGGGCTTTTCTTTAGATATGAGGCCCACTTTTTGTCCAATCATCCCTCCCTCTTTTTTTTTAAATATATGTAAATTTAGTGTGTATCTAAATCGATGCGAAAGATTTAAAAGGGTAATTTTTCAGGAAAAATTGAAGGGATTTTTCATATATTCTTTTGTTCTTTCCAAGATACGGTCTTCTAAAGTTGAAAGTCAAATGTGTCTTTTGAGAAACTCCTAAAAGCACATGATTTGATAAAAAGAAAGAAAATATATTCAAGTGAGTCAAATAACTGTGTACAATTATTATTATTTTACTTTTGGGCTAAAATCTTAAGTAATAATAATCTTTATTGATGTTATTACACAGAAAGTGTTGACATACGTCAGATATTTGTGTACATTTAGTACAAAGTATGATATAAAATACAAAATACAAAGAGCACAAAACAGAGAACAATGTTACAGTAACAAAATCAAACAATGGTAACAAACTAAAACTGAAAAACGTTTACAATCTAATCGGGTGCTGTGCTAGTCATGTAAATTTATAATTATAATAGTTATCATATGAGTAAAATGCCTGTTGCATCAGAAACATTTTGATTTGTTTTTTAAAGTTATCTAAATTGAGATCGCGTAAGTTTTCAGGCAATTTGTTGTAGAATTTAGGTGCTAAAAATGTAATATTTTTTTGCGATTTTGTCAATCACTACAGAGGCACATCTATTCCTGGTTTCATACTTTTTATCTGAATTGTTTAGGAAAGTCATTTGATTTGCTTTACAATACAGAAGTTCCTCATATATGTATATACACGGAAAAGTTAATATTGTCTGTTGAATGAAGATGTTCCTACAGTCATCTCTAAATTTTAACCCACCAATTATCCCAACAGCCCTTCGTTGAAGGGCAAACAATCTTGTCCATTCAGCTGCCTGACCCCATACTAAAATTGCATATGAAAATAGGGAGTGACATAATGCAAAATATGCACTTCTAAGTACAGCTACCGAAACGAAGTTGGATAGATTTTGCAAAATATAAATGTTTCGCAACAATTTAGAAGCCAATGCCTCGACATGACAATTCCATGTTAATTTTTTGTCAAAGTATACTCCGAGAAATTTAGTACTATCAGACAAAGTGAGTTGTTCAATTTCATCGCCATAGGGGCATAAGGAAAACATCATAATTATAGCCTTATCAGAATTTAGTGTAAGATTGTTTACACGAAACCATTCCAACACTCCCGATTGGGCCTCATTAAATTTCTGCAATAACTTTACCAAAGCATTGTCACTCACTGATATGGTAGTATCATCAGCATAGAGAATGTAATCAACAGTCTTACTTATAGCCGGTAGATCATTTATATACACCAAGAACAACAGAGGAGCCAGCACTGAACCCTGGGGAACACCATGGTCTACCCTCAATCTACCCGATTCGATACCATCAATCATCACTCGCTGATATCTATCATTAAGATAACTGCCAATCAGACTTAAGGCATCATCACGGAAGTTATATTCTTTTAATTTGCCCATTAACCCATCATGAGGCACACAATCAAAGGCTTTCGGCAAGTCGCAGAACATTGACACTCTGAGCTCCTTTTTCTCAAATGACTCAACAATCGAATCAATCAGATCCAGTATCGCAAGTGTCGTTGTTTTATTTTTACGAAACCCATATTGAGATTGGGATAGCAAGTTATTATCTTCAAGATATTTTCTAATTTGGTTAGCTAAAATTTTTTCATAGATTTTAGATATAATAGGCAGAAGTGATATAGGACGATAGCTATTAAACTCATCAGAATCACCTTTTTTAAAAATAGGTACAACTATCGCTTCTTTAAGCATATCCGGAAATACTGAGGAAGCAATGCACATGTTTAACAATTTGGTAATAGGGATTATAAGGATATCCCTGGTGCGTTTCACAATTTTTACTGTAAGACCATAGACATCACGAGCATTTGAATTTCTCAGTGAGTTTATACAATCTCTCACTGTATTGTATGCACGTCACCCCCATTTTGAACATCCTCCAAATCAATTCGTGCAGCTTAAGAGGCATTTTAAAACACGTCAATGCTAAACACGTTAATATTTTATTAAAATGTTTGGAAATTTCGAATATACGGGCGAAAGAGTTCGATTTGCGCCCGGGGTTAAAATTTTTGACCCAAAAAGTTGGGAATTTAAATAAATCGGCTAATCTCTACACTCAAGCTAACACCTCAGAAGTTGTCCAAATCATCGTTTTGATCGAACTTTGCTTGGATGGGATTCAAAAATATGGGATAACCCCGAAAGATTTAAAAGAACTCTTAGGGCCCCCGTACATGAGCCACATTTTGCCATCGGACCGACCACAGAATTGCCGTCGCGTTCCAGCGAACTGAAGCCCACCATAAGAAATACTGTATCATCCGTACACGGGCGTTTACAAAAGTCGAAACGGGCATCTGCAGTCAACTTGCGGCCGATCTCCGCCGGGTGGTTCACAATCGCGCGCGCTTCTCCTGCCGTATACGAACCATAAACTTGCAGTCGTACTCAACCGCAACGCGACCGATTCAACGTGTTGAAAAAATTTAAGGCAAGGGCAGCAACAATTTCTACCGAGGAAAACATAAGAAACAACCTGCTTCGAAACCCTTACAACCAGCACACGAGTTAGCCGTTCTGTTACAACACCAGTGCATTACAAATTCACCCAATAAGCCATGACATTAATTTATCCATACCTACCACACCCGGACAATTTCAGCGCTGTAGTAATAATCAAACAATTCCCTCTACCAATATTGCTACTCCGTTAATATCTCCGCAGGGTTCAACATTGTCTATAGACTCTGCTCATACAAACTCATCTTTTGAAGATGTCTTTCAATTATAGATACATAGTCGAAACAGAAAATAAATAAAATCTGTACCTACTTACTTTGTTTGATTATATCTGTAAAATAATGAATTCCAGGCATCCTTACCTATTGATCACATAATTTAATTTATCTATTTACTAACCTCAAAGTTATAGCAAGCCTTTCTTCAGCTGAAATACTGTTCCTCATATTGGTGTCAGACCGTTTAATTTTAGGTTTTAAAATTCTGACTAATTCATCAAATGATCTAATAGACATTCTAAAGTAATTAGAAAATTTTTTTCGTTTTGCTGGAGTTTATCAAATAAATTATAAAAACTTCCTTCCTGTCATCGTGAAAGTAGCAGTGGATGGATCCAAAGCGATCGTACCTTCCTACGTCCTCTTCTTCTTCTCCTCAAAATAAAAAGTAACAGTGCTGCTTCTTCAAAATCCATAATATCGAGACTGGCGACCACAATCTTAAGAAACCATAAATAAAATAACAGACAAAACAACGTTTCTGTTTTGTTTCTGATGTGGTTAGGTTGTAGTCGTCTCGACTGCAAGTGTGGTTCATATAACTGCGAATCAACCACAAAAATGCAGTTGTGTCAGCCGCGAGTTGCAGTCGACGTGACCACAATTTTGTGGTTAACTCAGCTGCAAAATTGTGGCTCGTGTACGGGCACCCTTAGGGAAGGAGGATAAAGAGAAACATCAAACTGATTTGGACTATATCGAGACGTTCTTGAGGACTCTTCGTTTTAAATGGGATTTTTTGATCGAGTCTTATATTAACTTGACGATTAATATCCCGGTTGATGATGATTTGCAAAGTTTGGATGATCTATCGGAGAAGGAGAGTGAAAAAGAGAATGTCCCGACGTTTAAAAGGACGGAGAGTCTTTGTTCGACCGATTCTGAGAGTTATTTAGAAAAGGGGATTTTATCGGATAACCCAAAAGATGATTTGAAATCGAGCAAAAACGATCTCAACTCAACCGATGATGAAACCAACGAATTAGCGGCGAAATACAACAAAAAAAAAACGAAATACACCCCCCTCCCAAATTCGATTAAGTACGACACCAACACTTTGTTACAAATGAAAGCGACCCTTTCAACGGAAAGCATCATATAACCCATCATGAGGCACACAATCAAAGGCCTTCGACAAGTCGCAGAACATTGACTCTCTGTGCTCCTTTTTCTCAAATGACTCAACAATCGAATCAACCAGATCCAGTATCGCAAGTGTCGTTGTTTTATTTTTACGAAACCCATATTGAGATTGGGATAGCAAGTTATTATCTTCAAAATATTTACTGATTTGGTTAGCTAAAATTTAATATTTAAAAATAAAAATTTAATATAGAGCGATAGCTATTAAACTCATCAGGATCACCTTTTTTAAAAATAGGTAGAACTATCGCTTCTTTAAGCATATCCGGAAATACTGACGAAGCAATGCACATGTTTAACAATTTGGTAATAGGGATTATAAGGATATCCCTGGTGCGCTTCACGATTTTTACTGTAAGACCATATACATCACGAGCATTTGAATTTCTCAGTGAATTTATACAATCTCTCACTGTATTGTATGAAACTGGTTGAAAATTGAATCGAACATCTTTACTGATATGAAATCCAGATGAATTACATACATAACCATTCATATTTCAATGTGACTTGTCATTGAGTGCTCTAGCAGTATTGATGAAAATTTCATTCATTTCATTTGGAGGTAGTGTACAAGAGATCTTATTATATTTTGCTACTCTATTGGTGTTAATAATTGTTTTTATTGGAGCATTTGACTTCTTGATTCGCAAGTCATTAAACAAAACTTTACTATCCTTAATTGCAGATTTATAAGTTTTTAATAGTCGAATTCTATGACTATTAAAATGTTGACTATTAGGATGACTTTTACATAAGTCATTTAAAAGATGAAGTTGCTATCTTATTGTTCTTAGTTCACTCGAAAACCAGTAATGGTTAAGTGAGTTATTGGCATTGGTGGAATATTTTTTAAATAGAAAAGAATCCTTGTATTTATCGCTCAGAATCCTCATAAAGCATTGAAACTTATCATTCACCTCTGTGTTATCTAAATTAATAAATCCCCATGAGCAACCATCAAGAAGATTATAAAAATTGAGCAGTCTCTGTTCAGTGATGGGTCTGTATTTGACTGTTTTAGCTCCAACGTTACTTTCATTACACATGTCAACGTTTAACAATTGACCAAAATGATCAGATAAATTTGTATTCAATGTCGTATTAATATAATATTATAGAAATAGAATAGACATTTTTTCATTGACACACACGATGATGAACGGAATCTGAACAAAAATATAAATTAATAGTATTTCATAAAATTAAAAATTTCCTTTTTTCTACGAATATCTAATTCTTAAGACATGTTGATGAAATTTTCTGTAATTTATAAGGATATGCATAAAAGCATACTTAAACATCTCATTTCGTTTTAGAGATACCAAGTTTTAAACTCAATCTAAATTTTTGGTACTTTATAAATTTGAAAATTTCATTAATTATTTTTAAAAATCATAGAAAATCGATTTCTTAAAATATCTTGATGAAATTTCTTATGATTTACAAAGAAAGCTATGTACTTTTCCCAGAACTTAGAAATTAGAAATGCTATGTTCATTATGTCTTTTGTGTTTCATCTTTTGCTAGCTAACACTTGTTGGTGAATTATGCAATGGTGGCTCAAAAAACTTGGTAACTCGTTATCATTTTGGCATAGAGTTACACAGCCATTTACGCCACCTATTATTGCGCCTGCTCCATCTTTTGAGCTAATATTATCTAATTATATATGTCTTTTACAGCCATTAAAATAGGCAGTAATCCAAAAAAATCGAAGACTTATTATTTTCATGAATAATCGAACTTGATTATTTCTTACCATGGCGTAAGAGAATCAAAAAATGGGATCCTTGAGATATTTTACTGAAACTTTATCCTTCTAATTTTGTAACCTGTAAGCTATGATCGACCAAAAATCGTTCGCGATCGACTTGTTGACCATCCCTGGTATAAAGTACCTGCTTTATGTGACTTTTTCGTAGTTCACAGAAGGGTTGGAGCTGCTTCTTTAATCAAATTGTCAATCTGTTTACTGCCTTCATTGTCTTCGACCTGGAACCTACCATAAAGTAACTTCATTACCTCTGGCGAATTTCCCTTTCTGCCTTTTTTCAAATTTTAAGGTGGAAATCTTTATAGCAAGAACTTCAATTTGAAAAACGATTACTTCCGCGCTGTGGAGTAACTTAATTACCCCCCTAATGCCATCATAAGTAGAGAATCTCCCAAGGGCTTTTCTTTAGAGATGATGCCCACTTTTTGTCCAATCATCCCTCCCTCTTTTTTTTAAATATATGTAAATTTAATGTGTATCTAAATTGATGCGAAAGATTTAAAAGGGTGATTTTTCAGGAAAAATTGAAGGGATCTTTCATATATTTTTTTGTTCCTTCCAAGATACGGCCCTCTAAAGTTGAAAGACAAATGTGTCTTTTGGGATTTCTCCTAAAAGCACATGATTTGATAAAAAAAAGAAAATAAATTCAAATGAGTCAAATGACTGTGTACAATTATTATTATATTACTTTTGGGCTAAAATCTTAGGTGACGAAATAATGGAAATTGTGTAATTCAGAGGTACACTTTTGGGTGAAAAGGAAATAAAACACAATTTTGCAAAAGCATACTTAAATATCTCATTTCGTTTTAGAGATACCAAGTTTTAAACTCAATCTAAATTTTTTAGTTCTTTATAAATTTGAAAATTTCATTAATTATTTTTAAAAATCATAGAAAATCGATTTCTTAAAATATCTTGATGACATTTCTTATGATTTACAAAGAAAACTGTGCACTTTTCCCAGAACAAAACCATCAGTGAATATCTCAATTCGTTCTTGAGATGACAAGTTTCGAATTCAACCTAAATTTGTGCACTTCATAAAATTAAAAATTTCCTTAACCAAATTTTTTGAAAAATCGTAGAATTTCGGATTTTGACCATGTTTTCTGTAATCTATAAAGAAAAGCAGCTACTTTTATACGCATAAAACCACACTTGACATATTCGTTTTTACGATACAAGAATTCTGAACTCAACCTAAATTTGTAATATTTTATAAAATTAAAAATTTCCTTAATCTGTTTTAAAAAATCATAGATAATCGATTTCTTGAAGTATCTTGATGAAATTGTTTATGGTCTACAAAGCATAGTATGTACTTTTCGGAGAACAAAGCTATGGGTGTGTAACTCAATTCGTTTTTGAGATATCAAGTTTTGAACTCAACCGAAATTAGCAGCATTCCTTAAAATTAAAAATTTCATCACTCATCTTTGAAAAATCGTAGAAAATCTATTTCTTAGAATATTTTGATGAAATTGCTTATGATATACAAAGAAAAGTATACATTTCTAGGCGCACAAAACCATACTTGAATACCTTAATTCGTGTTTGAGACATCAACATTTGAAAACAACCTAAATTTGTAGCATTTCAAAAAAAAAAGTCCTCATTCATTTTGCAAAATCATAGAAAATCGATTTCTTAAAATATCTTGATGAAATTGCTTATGATATACAAAGAAAAGTATACATTTTTATACGCACAAAACAATACTTGAATATCTTAATTCATGTTTGAAATATCAACTTTTCAAGTCAACCAAAATTTGTAGCATTTTTTGCTTGAAAAATCGTAGAAAATCAATTTCTTAAAATATCTTGATGAAATTGTTTATGTTACACAAAGAAAAGTATGTACTTTTATATGAACAAAATCATACTTGAATATCTCAATTGGTTTTTGAGATTTCACGTTTTAAATTCTTCTTACCTAAAATGATATTTTATTAATAATATGTTTATTAATTGAAAATCACAAATGTACACCACAAATTTTATTATATATTTTTTTAAAGATTAGATCCGTTTGTAACGTAGCTTTATTTACCAGCGCGATTTTCTCAAAATTAAATGCGCCAAACATATTTTCGGCAATATGTTTTATGTTCAAAATCTTTTTAAAAGGAAAACACAAATAATGCACAATATCTTCAACTTCTTCAAAATCTTTAAATGACCTTAAAGTCAATGATTGGTGGTTTCAATGGTAAAATTACAACTTTGATATTTTGTAGGTGATCCAACATATTTGGAAAGCAATTCAAATTGTTTCGTATGTATTAATGGTACTGATTATTTCAATTATTGTCTTCATAATTCTAAATTTAAATCACTTAAATTTAGTGTAAAATCGTCATTTAAATTGTTGCATTCTTGATTTAGCTCGAACATAAAATTTTGTATCTTTGGAAATAAATCCCGAAATCGTTGTAGATATTTGCTTCTGCGTAACCACCTCTCATTTGTATGTAACATAATTTTTGCTATCCATTAAGTTGCAAATTGAAAGGACCCCGTTTGAGGACAATTCCTCAAACAAAATTTACTATTTTGAATGCTATGTTGATTATGTCTTTTGTGTTTCATCTTTTGCTAGCTAACACTTGTTGGTGAATTATGCAGTGGTGGCTCAAAAAACTTGATAACTCGTTATCATTTTGGTATAGAGTTACACAGCCATTTACGTCACCTATTATTGCGCCTGCTCCATCTTTTGCGCTAATATTATCTAATTATATATGTCTTTTACTGCCATTAAAATAGGCAGTAAACCAAAAAAATCGAAGACTTATTATTTTTATGAAGAATCGAATTTGATTATTTCTTACCATGGCGTAAGAGAATCAAAAAATGGGATCCTTGAGATATTTTACTGAAACTTTATCCTTCTAATTTTGTAACCTATAAGCTATGATCAACCAAAAATCGTTCGCTATCGGTTTGTTGACCATCCCTGGTATAAAGTACCTGCTTTATGTGACTTTTTCGTAGTTCACAGAAGGGTTGCGGCTGCCTCTTTAATCAAATTGTCAATCTTTTTGCTGCCTTCATTGTCTTCGACCTGGAACTCACCATAAAGTAACTTCATTACGTCTGGCGAGTTCCCCGTTCTGCCCTTTTTCAAAGCTTAAGGTGGAAGACTTTATAGCAAGAACTTCAATTTGAAAAACGATTACTTCCGCGCTGCAGGGTAACTTAATTAGCCCACTAATGCCATCATAAATAGGTCGCCCAAGGGCTTTTCTTTAGAGATGAGGCCCCCTATTTGCCCAATCATCCCTCCATCTTTTTTTTTAATATATGTAAATTTAGTGTGTGTCTAAATCGATACGAAAGATTTAAAAGGGTGATTTTTCAGGAAAAATTGAAGGGATCTTTCATATATTTTTTTGTTTCTTCCAAGATACAGTCCTCTAAAGTTGAAAGGCTTTTGGAATTTCTCCTAAAAGCACATGATTTGATAAAAAAAAGAAAATAAATTCAAATGAGTCAAATGACTGTACAATTATTATTAATAATAATAATATTTTTATTGCACATACAAAAACAAATTTAAATATAATAAAAGAAAATAAAAGTTATACTTAAAAAATAAAAACATGAAATGAATTATAGTTAAGTAATACTTAATAATAATTAATTAATAATAATAATAATAACAAAATCCTAGTAGCAGTGCAACCACAAGGTTTGAATTCAGTTAGGATAAGAAAACTGATGATACTGAACTATTGATAGATACCCTCTGAATTGCTAATAGCTGCTCCTTGAGACGTTTTTTAAAAGATCCAATATTTAGTGGCTTAAGCAAATCATCAATGTCATTATACGATTTATATAGATGATAAGAAAATGATCTCTGAAAAAGTGAAGTTCTATGTCGGGGTGGGTTAATACTCTGCTTAGATCTAGTTTCGTGACTGTGAATATCCTGTCTAAAAACAATTTTGTTGTATAAATAGGGAGGAATTTTGGTTGTCATTAATTTATGGTAAAATGTAAGTGTAAAAAGTTCTCTTCTTGAATGCATCAATAACCAGCCCGCCTCAATAAGTTTGTGAGATATATGACAATATTTACTAATTCCAAAAATAAAACGTAAACAACTGTTTTGAACTTTCTGAACTCTATCCAAGTCGTATGAGCAAATAGCTGGATGATATTGAGGAATCATGTAATTGAATTGAGAAAGCACCAATAGATCACAATTGGCAAGTAAGTTCTATGTGGATATAAAAGCCTCAAAGAATGGTAAGCTTTTTTGATATAATTATTAATCTGATCTCGATATCTGAATGTATTATCAATACATACATCAAGATTATTAGCTTTATCCACTAAAGGCAACTCTGATCCGTTAATGCAAACTTTAAAGGAATTTCTCAATTGCTCACAAAGATTTTTCCTACCAAGCAACAAAACTGCAGATTTTTCAGGATTAATTTTTAAAGAATGTGAATTTGATATTTTAGTAATTTCTTCCAACTCGAAGTTTAGCTTAGACAACGCATCTCGCCACTGAGAAGGACTGAAGGAAATATAGACTCAAGTCTATTTAGTTCCGCCTTAAGAAAGGTGCGTTAGTGTTAGTGCTTCTTCAGACGCACTGCTAAACCTGAACATTCTAGTACTAGGTGTAGTGTTAGTTCTAGTTTTAATTGCAATTCAGTGCTTGATTGTTGTAAACTCTTGTAAATTCTATCTAGTGTTAGTATTAACACTAAACCTAGAACTAGAATCATTAGGATTTAGCCGTACGTCTCTTTAGACGGCTAAACCCTAATGTTTCTAGTTCTAAATTTGGTGTTAGTTCTGAAGTTAGGTTGGGTTGGGTTCCATCTTAAGAGAAGCTGTGTGTTAGTTCTGAAGCTAGGAACCCAACCCAAGGGTTCCATCTTAAGAGAGGTTCGACTAAACCTAAATGTTTTTTGTTCTAGATCTAATATTAGGTCTAGCGTTAGCGTTGACTCTATTGTTGGTTGTTGTTTAGTTTTAAATTGTTGTATACTTGTATCAAACTAAAACTACAACTAACACTAGACCTAGTACTGGAATGTTTAGGTTTAGCCATGCGTCTTCAGATGTATAATAGAATAAAAAACATTATACATAAGCGTATTTAAATTAATAAATTATAAAATAAATACACATGATTGAACTAAACAAGTTTCTTCTTATGGTTTCTTCGATCGTCTGCATAATTATGTACCCTAACATGTTTAAGACTTCTAAAAATTTGTGACGTGTACAACGAAAACAAGGTGGGACCAAGAATGGATCCCTGGGGCACGCCATGATCTGTCAATCTAAAAGAAGAAGCACTCTCCTCAATTTGGACAGACTGAGATCTTTGAGCAAGGTAACTTTCAAGCAAAGAAACCGCCGAAAGACCAAGACCAATGAAGTGAAAGATCTTAAGAAGAGTTACATAATAGTGTCAAATGCTTTGCTAAAGTCCAACAAAGTAAGCGCTGTAATGTTACCCTTATCAGTTTCTAAAAGTATATCATCAGTCACCGTTAGCATCGCAGAACAACAGTCATGTCCCTGTCGGAAGCCGGACTCAGTAGATGGCAGAATAGAATTATCTGTAATGAAAACCGTTAACTGATCTTTTAATATTCTTTCCAGAACCTTCGAAAGCGTAGGCAAGATACTAATGGGCCTCAAGTCTTTTAGATCTTTCGGGTTGGGACCTAAAAGCAATCTTCCAGCAATCTGGGAAAGTACTTTCAAAAATACAAGAATTTATAATATGTGTAACGAATGGTACAATATAAGGGCAACACAGTTTTATCATTTCAGGACTAATTTTATCGAGTAAATTTCTACTTCCAGGATAGGATTGAGGACAAAAAGAACGCAATTATTTTTTCATGACCAATATTTCGTTTCCATTTATTGAAGCTTCTTCAGGGTTTAAATTTCTACAAATTAACAAGCTTAATTAAAATAGCTAAAGGCTATTTTCACAAAAACTTACTAATTGAACTTGAAATAGGCGAACACTCTTGAAAATCAACCACCATGCACAATTAATTTTCATTTAAGAACCATAAAGGTCGAACATCAGTCAACGACTATGCGAAAACAAGTTAATAAAACACGTGTTTCTCATGAAGCGAGAAGACGTGATAAAAAATTTTAAAATTTTAAATTTAAATTTAAAAATTTGTCCTAACAAACTAAAATAAAGTTTCATCAGAGGGTCCAGGGTCAAAATTGTTTGTTATGTTGTTATAAATTTCAAAAATTAAAGAGTACAAATTACTTAAAGAGCCAACGTCAGTCCTGAAATTAACTGTATATCAGTGTTAACAATATGAAACATTTCCAAAAATAAACGGTTATGGTAATCATTTTCTCTGTCCAATATTTTAGTTTCTTCAAAATTAAACAAATGACCCGTGTCTAAACTATGTTGTGCTAAAGCTCAACCACCTTTTGAGTTTCTAACATCACTCTTGTGTTGATTTAACCGTTTTTTCAACCACTGGCCAACATAACATTCAGTTTGCATGAATAATATTCTACTATTATTAAATTTGCGTTAGGTAATTGAGGAATGTACGTCAACTTTTGTATGTTATGGTTTCGTTTGAACTTGTTCGTTAATGTTGTTGGTGTTGGCATTAAAGAGTAATTTATTTAATAGTCTGTGTGGGTATGAATTATGCAAGAAAATGCCTTTTAACTTAGTCAAGTTAGTCTGTATCAAGTGAGGTTCGGAAATGTTAACAATTCTGTGCTTCATTGCAAGAACAGTATTAAGTTTATGTTTAAGTTTATGAAACGAGTTAAATTGGATGTATCTACCTGAAAACGTAGGTTTATTATATCAATCAAACATAATGCTGTTGTCAACATTTCCGATTACCTTAGTGTCAAGAAAAGGAACAAAGTTATTATTTTCCATTTCAATAGTAAATTGGATATGACTATTGAAGCTATTAAAAGTCTTCAAGACCTGCACCTCGGAGCCCTTCGGTATGGCCAAAATGATATCATCGACATACTTTTTAATGAAAGGTAAGTTAAAATTCAAATGAGGTATAATTTTGTTAAGACTATAATCCATGACTATCTGAGCTAAAATAGGTGACCCCATAGGAGTACCAAAAATTTGTTGGTATGTACTACCATTGAATTCAAAAAAGGTGTTGTTACAAATGAATGAGAGGGCTCCGAGAAACAAGTCTCGGTTGACATCAAACTGATCTGATATAAGATGCCAATTTTCTTTAATTATGTTAATTACCAAAGACATCGGGATGTTTGTGAACAAACTCACCACATCAAGTGAAACCACTATAAAGTTTTTCCGGGAACACCTTGCCCCTCAACTCCCTGACAAAATCGAAAGTATTTTTCACATTATAATTAGTCAATGGGTCGAAAACAACTGTCAACATTCTGGCGAACACCGACGCAACACCATAACTTGCTGAATCCACTGATGAATTGATCGGTCTAAGTGGCTAACGGGGTTGAAGAATAAAAATCTCCTACTAATTTTATCGGCACCCGCAGATGTTAATTTCAATGATTTTATAATTCTAAGAATCGTGTAAGGTTCAACCGCATGAAAAGCAAATTCATCAGCATTAACGTGATTTTCAATATCATACATATTAAGACTAGAACCCCTGGAAAAGAAGTAAAACCATTAATTATATCCTGTATGCCATCAATAAAATAACTATTCAGTTCTTCAACCTGTTTCAGATCTTCTGGAAGATTCACGGTTTTATTTTTACGATAATTAAGGGAATTTAGCCATTTCTCTCTGCCATCACTCAACCGAGATATATATCTGAAGTAACCCCTCTTCTCTGACAAAACCACCTGCGTCGTAAAATTTCGCAACGATTTATAATAATCCCAATGGCTAGGTAACCTTGTATGTCTGTACTTTTTTTTAACAGCATCCCTAAGCAACGTGAGTAAACGGAGATTATCCGTTAGCCATGGGGGTTGTGACATATTAAGGCTCGTTCCTACCAAATCGTTGATATCTATTAGAAAAGCTGACTATAAGATAACGCTAAACTAATAGTTTACGGACTCGGCCGTACTACCACTTCAAGTTATCTCATAGATAGGATATCCTTAAGATATCTAAAGAATCTAGTGATTTTATTTGGGGTGATTATTTAAGTTGGTGACCATACGGTCAAAAGGCCTAATATTCTAACCTCGAACATCATTGTAAATCGAGCGTTTATTATTTTTGTCATTCTTCTTACTTTGTGTACCGTTCGAACATAGAAAACGGAAAACGATAAGTAAAAAGAACTGCGAATTATTCCAAACAGGAAATGGAAATATTGATCGATTTAATAAGAAAAATAAAAAAAATAAATAGTATATATAATAAATATGTTATAGAAAATAAAGGAAGTGACGCGTCATGGATGGCGGTTTAATAGCTTCCTCTATTTCATGGAGAAGAAAATGCAAAGTCTCATTGGAAATACGAAATATTTTCATGAATTCCCCATCTCAATGTTTATTTAGATGATTTAATCGTTTTCGTATTATTGTTTCACTTCGTATACTAAATAATAAGGGGTGTGCGATACAGCATGAAGCGTATCGATATTCTATACATACATTGTATCGATACTCATATCGATATCGTATCAATATTTAGATCGACAGTTAATAAAAAGAAACTATGAAGAACATAAAAGTTAAAAAAATTATTTATACTTTAGTTTAATTTAAGTCTAAATTGTATAATTGTTTTTGTATCGATATACTTTGTATCAATGTACTAATGTGATGATATATCGATATTACAGTGATGATATTACGATACATATTATTTGGATATTTCAGGCGCCTTTGACCATGCATGGTGGCATTTAATTTTGAGCCAGTTAATTAGAAAACGTTGTCCGAAAAATTTATTTGATTTAGCTAAATCCTACTTTTCAGATAGAGTTGCTATCATTGATGAACCAGGCATCAATATAAACTATAATATTGAGAGAGGTTGTCCGCAAGGTTCTAGGACAGGTCCTGGTTATTGGAATATTATGTTTAACACAATTTTTGATATTAATTTACCTATAGGTTGTGAAATTGTAGCTTTCGTGGATGACACAACTCTTTTAGTTAGGAGTAACCTTTATAAAAACATTTCTATCTTAGCTAATGAGGCTTTAGAAAAAATTAATCTTTGGAGTAAAAATTGTAAATTAAAATTTAATGCTTCAAAATCAGAAGCAATTTTCTTTGGAAAATTAAATCAAAGGTTACCAATTTTGTCTTTAGATGGTAATAGGATTATTTGTAAAAATGTTGTTAGATATTTAGGCGTCTATTTAGACGATAAACTTAATTTTAATTTTCATTTAGATTATGTCACTAGAAAAGCTAGGGAAATATCTAATAAAATAGCATCAAGCACCATATATAAGGGTGTCATCGAATCTTGTATGTTTTATGCAGCTTCAGTATGGGAAAGTAAAATTAAAAGTATAGAAGCTAGGAACAAATTTATTAGTGTACAGAGGGTTTTAGGATTGAAGACTGCTAAAGCCTATAGTACAGTTTCGAGTGATACGCTTAGTGTTATAGCAGGTATTTTACCAGCTGATTTAAGATTTAGAGAATTAGCAATACTACAAAATTTAAATAGTTTAGATAATAATGACTTAAAAGTAATTACTGGTTTAGATTTAAATAAATACCTTATTGAAAAAGAAAGTGAGTGTAAAGCTAGTGGTGTTCAAATATATACGGATGGTGCAAAAAGTGATGTTGATGTTGGTGCTGCATTTGTTGTTTATAGTGAAGGTGTTGAGACATATGAAAAAATAAAACTCGGTAGTTTGTGTAATAATTTTCATGCGGAATTAATTGTGGTTAATAGTGCTTTAAAATATGTAATTAAAAACGATATTGTTAAGTGTGATATATTTAGTGATAGTGCTTCTGTTTTAGAAGGCTTGAAAAATATGAACAGACCAAGTCATTTGCAAAAGGAGACATGGGATATGATCAGAGATCTAAAGAACAGGATCAATTTCTATTGGATTAAAGGACACTCTGGTATTAAAGGAAATGAAAGACCGGAGCAATTGGCAAAGGAAGCACCTTTGCTGGAGAATTCCCATATTGGATTTAATTTTATTTCTAGACGAAGTCTTAAGAATAAGATTAGAAAATATTTTATGGGAGCTTGGCAGGAAAGATGGGATTAGTCAACGAATGGTAGACTATGATGGCCTAGAAATACAGATGAAATAAATAAAATAAATAAAATAATTGAGTGGTGGACTATATTTAATGATTTCTCAAAGAAATTTATTTCCGGGACTGTGTTACGACTTTGCTTTCTTTTGATATTTGTATTCTTTTATAAACACTTTTGCCAGCTTGCATGCAAAATGACGCTTATGGGAGGGTTATTTTATTAAACTTATTATTTAATTTAATCGTATTAATTTTTTGATTTGTAATATCATTTTTGGTGTAGTACCATTTGGTGGAGCACCATAAGATAATTCATATTTATCTTTAAATAATATATACATATCTTGATACATATCGATACATCGATACATTAACCCAGCCCTAGAAATAGTTCATTTATGTCCTCGAAAATATTTTCTTCATCGTCAACATCCATAAAATTATCCATTTTTGCAATTTTGTAATATTTCACTGAAAAACCACGGGTATCGTGACACCACCAGGTGATTTGTGAGGTTAGGTTTCTTCTTTTATCTATGAGATACCGACTTAACCCGAACCGAATTCACTGGTTATGGTTAACACAAAAGTTATCTTTCAGGTAACGTGAACTGTGAGATAAATGCAGTGGTAGTCATCGATTTTTACGTTATCTTTTAGATAGCGCTAACTACAACTTTAACTATGAGTGGTAGTAACGGGCCTAAGTGTATACTTTCTAACAGGAGCATGCAAATCAAACAGAGATAATAAAGCATTATTCAAAAAATCAACCTTGTCGTTGACGTTGTCCATATAGTATATATAATGTAAAGGCAAAGTTTCCAAATCAAGGTAAAATTGCTCTAAGTTAATATTTTTAATACTACGTCTATAGATTATCCTAGGTGTATTAGAAATGTTACCTACAGACACATCACAAAAGACCAAATCATGATCAGCCAGATCACAGGGCTTTTTATTATATTTATTTTACTTTTGGGCTAAAATCTTAAATGGCGAAATAATGGAAATTGTGTAATTCAAACAGAGATACGCTTTTGGGTGAAAAGGAAATAAAACACAATTTGAAATGAAATAATATTTATTATTCCGAATATAATATTATAGAAATAGAATAGACATTTTTATTAAATCACAGTTAGAAATACTATTTATCCTCACAAATAAATATTCTTTCTAGCTTAAAATCTACGTTTAAAGATTTGTTCTGCATCTCATTAATTAACCAAAGCCTCAATGATTTAAAATAATAAGAAAAAGAAACATAATAGAAAAAAAGAACAAGTAAATTACCAACAAATTCTAATCTTGTTTCTATGATTTCTTCTTAAACCTATCTCTAGCGGGTCAAATTCGTTTTAATTCTACTCCTACTGGAACAGTATTACTTCGAAATCTTAGATATATCAACAATTTACGTTCTAGTAGTGCCAGAAATGTAGGATTTTTGTCTGTTTGAAACTCTTAACTATGATACTTTTAACTTTTAACAGTATTTTGAACAATATCATTAGTTTAATTTTAAGTACACGATATCTTTCTTTTGTACTAAACAAATTTTGATCAAAATGTCAATATCAATAGGTTTGAAACAATTCAGAGACACAAGCGATCACAGTCTAGATTAAAAAGGAAGTAATACTGCAAACTATTTTTTTTCATTTCTTTGATAATAGTTCTAATACTGCACAATATTTTTGTTTAATTAACAACTATAATAAGTAACTATATACCCTCATCCATAACTAAAATATAATCTATTTTATACATAATTCTGTTGAATCTACCACTAAAAAAGGTAAAATTAAGTAAAATCGTTTAAAAATATATTATTATTGGGCACAATTAATACTGGTTTCTGTTAAAAAGTGATCGTACGTTTTCGTTTCGTTTAAAACTTCAGTTTCGATCTAATCCGAATCAGAAACTGATGATATTTTAAAGATTTCTAAAAATGTCTTCCTAAAAATTCCTTAAAGATCTGTTTTAAAGTAGTTTTTTTTTCTTTTAAATGGTTTATCCTGGAAGCGTTGCTTCGACGTAAAAATCGGGTTCATCATCGTCGTCCAAATCCGGTTGATCACCATCAAGCTTCAAAAGATATTTAATATAAGTAAAAATTAAAAAAATATTCTAAATTATATTATAAAAAAAATAAATAAGAGATAAGAGAGTTTTTATCTGATGGAAAAACCCACTTCCTTTCTTCTTAGTAGTTACGGAATAAGCTATAAATTACGGCTGATGATTCATATAACCAGGAAACTCAAAGTCATCTTAAATATTTACCTGGGTAGATAGTGAGTACCTTTTAAAGATCACAAAAGCTAAAAATAAACGTAAAATGAACCAGCTGGTTGTTGATATGCAGTTAGAGAACTCCCACTTATTGAAATCTTATACAATTCTTTCCTAAATCTTTGGTTTAAATACTAAGAACAGCTGTTAGGTGCCAAAACTTTGTTTACACAGGCGAGAAAAATAATCTATGAACTTCCTGCATTCTAATTTTAAATTACTTTTTAACAAATTAATCAATTTGTGGTTAAATTTTATTTAATTACAGCAAAACGTTGAAAGATTAAAACAAAAAACTTTAATGTATATAATTAGTATTTTATACGATAAGCTGAAAGGAAAATAAACGGTACATCGAATTGAAATGCGAATTTTTAATATCGCTTTGGTTCCGGTTCATTTTCCATCCGATAATAATTACTACATGGGAGCACGTCGAGCGGAAAAGCCAAAGCCATCGATGTGTTGCGTCGCGTTTCGGATTTCTTTCGTCGCCGTCTAACTGGATTTCGAAATGGTCTAATAACTGTTACCACACAACGTTAAAAATACTCAAAAAGAAATTTAAAAATGTTTAAAATTAAATAAATAATAAATTTCTTAATAATCTTTTAGAAGATGTGGTAATGTATTCTTTAAAGCTCCTCTTTATTTTTCTTTTCATTTTCATACACATGTTACAACGCCAGATGTTCAAAGTCTATACAGAGAGTGTCTGTCGTTGTAAACCAAGCTATTTACGGATGTGTAAAATGTTTGTAATTTTAATTAGACCCTAAAAAAAGTGAGATGGTTTTATCGGGTTCCTTCTATTTTTTTTGTACTTAAAAAAATTAAAAATTAACCGAATTGAATCATTTAAAATATTTGATTATTATTATTGAAAATATTTTAAAAATCATTGTTGTTTCCTTCTAACAAAACATATTTAAAGAGATATTTTAGGAATTCAGAATTCCAAAATGACAACAATAACTTACTTGTGACCGATAATGAATTATCTTAAATATACGGCGTTTTAGATAAGGATGACGTTCGCAGAGAAGAGATAGTTTAGGAATTGAAAACTGGAGTTTAAAGTTTTAAAACATATTTTTGTTTTAAAATATCTTTTAAAATATTATTTTAATAAATAAAAAATATAAATACAGTAAAACATCGATATAACGAACCTGATTAAAACAGATCTATTATTTATTTGTTGTTGAAATATTATTTTTTAAAAATCTATTTTTCATCCGTTACAATTAAAGAAAGTAGTTGAATTTAAGTAATCGTAACATTGGTATCTATGGAATATAAGAAAATATTAATGGCACATTAATTAATACTCCTCATTATAGTTACTTTAAAATGTACCTTATTTCATGACGGTATCTCAATTCGTTCTTGAGATACGATTTTTTGAAATGTTATTCCTTATCTGCTATAATGTATGAAATAGAGTTGAATTTAAAATATCATACCTTTGGTGTTTATAAAAAATAAAAAATAATAATAAAAATAAATAATAAATAAAAAATCGATATTAATTCGGGGAATGAAAAAAAGTTGACCTGATTTTTTATGATTTTCTGAAATTAACCATCTTGTTTTAAAAAATTATGAAAAATCGAATTCTTAAGATATCTTAATGAATTATTGATGATTTATAGAGGAAAGTGTCTACTTTCTCTTGATGAAACCCGATCTTGAAAATCTTTATTCGTTTTTGAGATATAAATCATTAAATTCAACGTGAACATTTATAGCTATTTCAAGTTAATTAAAAATCACTAAAAATCGAATTCTTGAGATATTTTAATGAAACATTCAAAATTTATTGAGGAAAGTGTCTATTTTGTCATGGTGAGACCCAAGTTAGAAAATCTTTATTAGTTTTTGAGATAAAGATTATTGAAGTTGACCTGATTTTTTATAATTTTCTGAAATTAATAATCTTGTTTTGAAAATTACGAAAAATCGAATTCTTAAGATATCTTAATGAATTATTGATGATTTATAGAGGAAAGTGTCTACTTTCTCGTGATGAAACCCGATCTTGAAAATATTTATTCGTTTTTGAGATATAAATCATTAAATTCAACGCGAACATTTATGGCTATTTCAAGTTAATTAAAAATCACCAAAAATTAAATTCTTGAGATATTTTAATGAAACATTCAAAATTTATGGAGGAAAGTGTCTGTTTTGTCATGGTGAGACCCAAGTTAGAAAATCTTTATTAGTTTTAGAGATAAAGATTATTGAAGTTGACTTGATTTTTTTATGATTTTTTGAAATTAATAATCTTATTTTTTAAAATTACGAAAAATCGAATTCTTAAGATATTTTAATGAATTATTGATGATTTATAGAGGAAAGTGTCTACTTTCTCGTGATGAAACCCGATTTTGAAAATACTTATTCGTTTTTGAGATATAAATCATTAAATTCAACGTGAACATCTATGGCTATTTCAAGTTAATTAAAAATCACCAAAAATCGAATTCTTGAGATATTTTAATGAAACATTCAAAATATATTGAGGAAAGTGTCTATTTTGTCATGGTGAGACCCAAGTTAGAAAATCTTTATTAGTTTTTGAGATAAAGATTATTGAAGTTGACCTGATTTTTTATAATTTTCTGAAATTAATAATCTTGTTTTGAAAATTACGAAAAATTGAATTCTTAAGATATCTTAATGAATTATTGATGATTTATAGAGGAAAGTGTCTACTTTCTCGTGATGAAACCCGATTTTGAAAATACTTATTCGTTTTTGAGATAAAAATCATTAAATTCAACGTGAACATCTATGGCTATTTCAAGTTAATTAAAAATCACCAAAAATCGAATTCTTGAGATATATTAATGAAACATTCAAAATTTATGGAGGAAAGTGTCTATTTTGTCATGATGAGACCCAAGTTAGAAAATCTTTATTAGTTTTTGAGATAAAGATTATTGAAGTTGACTTGATTTTTTATGATTTTTTGAAATGAATAATCTTGCTTTTAAAAATTACCAATAATCGAACTCTTAAGATATCTTAATGAATTATTAATGATTTATAGAGGAAAGTGTCTACTTACTCGTGATGAAACCCGATTTTGAAAATATTTATTCGTTTTTGAGATATAAATCATTAAATTCAACGTGAACATTTATGGCTATTTCAAGTTAATTAAAAATCACCAAAAATCGAATTCTTGAGATATTTTAACGAAACATTCAAAATTTATGGAAGAAAGTGCCTATTTTGTCATGGTGAGACCCAAGTTAAAAAATCTTTATTAGTTTTTGAGATAAAGATTATTGAAGTTGACTTGATTTTTTTATGATTTTTTGAAATTAATAATCTTGTTTTAAAGAATTACGAAAAATCGAATTCTTAAGATATCTTAATGAATTATTGATGATTTATAAAGGAAAGTGTCTACTTTCTCGTGATGAAACACGACCTTGAAAATATTTATTCGTTTTTGAGATATAAATCATTATATTCAACGTGAACATTTATGGCTATTTCAAGTTAATTAAAAATCACCAAAAATCGAATTCTTGAGATATTTTAACGAAACATTCAAAATTTATGGAGGAAAGTGTCTATTTTGTCATGGTGAGACCCAAGTTAGAAAATTTTTATTAGTTTTTGAGATAAAGATTGTTGACGTTGACTTGATTTTTTTATGATTTTTTGAAATTAATAATCTTGTTTTAAAAAATTACGAAAAATCGAATTCTTAAGATATCTTAATGAATTATTAATGATTTATAGAGGAAAGTGTCTACTTTCTCGTGATGAAACACGATCTTGAAAATATTTATTCGTTTTTGAGATATAAATCATTAAATTCAACGTGAATATTGCTGGCTCTCAATTAAAAATCACCAAAAATCGAATACTTGAGATATTTTAATGAAACATTCAAAATTTATTGAGGAAAGTGTCTATTTTGTCATGGTGAGACCCAAGTTAGAAAATCTTTATTAGTTTTTGCGATAAAGATTATTGAAGTTGACTTAATTTTTTTATGATTTTTTGAAATTAATAATCTTGTTTTAAAAAATTACGAAAAATCGAATTCTTAAGATATCTTAATGAATTATTAATGATTTATAGAGGAAAGTGTCTACTTTCTCGTGATGAAACACGATCTTGAAAATATTTATTCGTTTTTGAGATATAAATCATTAAATTCAACGTGAATATTGCTGGCTCACAATTAAAAATCACCAAAAATCGAATACATGAGATATTTTAATGAAACATTCAAAATTTATTGAGGAAAGTGTCTATTATGTCATGGTGAGACCCAAGTTTGAAAATTTTTATTAGTTTTTGCGATAAAGATTGTTGAAGTTGACTTGATTTTTTTATGATTTTTTGAAATTAATAATCTTGTTTTAAAAAATTACGTAAAATCGAATTCTTAAGATATCTTAATGAATTATTAATGATTTATAGAGGAAAGTGTCTACTTTCTCGTGATGAAACACGATCTTGAAAATATTTATTCGTTTTTGAGATATAAATCATTAAATTCAACGTGAATATTGCTGGCTCTCAATTAAAAATCACCAAAAATCGAATACATGAGATATTTTAATGAAACATTCAAAATTTATTGAGGAAAGTGTCTATTTTGTCATGGTGAGACCCAAGTTAGAAAATTTTTATTAGTTTTTGCGATAAAGATTATTGAAGTTGACTTAATTTTTTTATGATTTTTTGAAATTAATAATCTTGTTTTAAAAAATTACGAAAAATCGAATTCTTAAGATATCTTAATGAATTATTAATGATTTATAGAGTGAATATGATGATGATTTACAACGTGATTTACAACGTGAATATTGATGGCTATCTCTAATTAATTATTTCATTCATGGATTCTACGTTAAATTTTGAGTAATTATCTTAAAAAAATGCTAGTGTTTTCTTGTGTACATAAATTATGGAATCAATTCGATATAATTTCGAGGGATGTTGTAAGTAAAAAAGGCTTGGATGCCTGTGTTATATTTTTCAACCACTTAAGCGTTTTGCCCGAGCGTGACTTGGGCAAGACGCGTAAGTGTTGCAAAAATGAAACGCCTAAGTGGTTAACGAGTGTTTTCTAACATATGATTAAAATGTACAGGATGTCTCAAAATTGAGAAACCATACCGAAGTTGACATTTTCAAATAGAAACACCCTTTTTTGTGCATTTGTAGATTCCATGGTAAATTCCGAGTATTTTTCTAGATGTGATTCCAGATGTGTGGCGTTACCACAATTAAAAATCAAGTTTATTAATCAAATTTATAGCTATTATGACATAGTTGTCACCATAAACATAAAAACAAAGAAATAAACAATTCAATTTTAAACATCAAGCATCAACGAGTATTTACGAGTATTTTATATTTATTTTTATGGAACGTTGTGTATTAAATGATCAAATTAAAGTTAGTACAGAAACAAATAAAAATGATGAATTTATAAAATATGCATTTATTCATAAAAAAATTGAAGTAAGTGATTATAATATTGATAGGGCTGGCATTTTGTAAGGGTGGCTAAATAAGCGTGGATAAAAAATTGAAAATCCACATTTTTAAATGCTAGATGGCGTTTGCTAGATGACCCTAGCGGTCATCTTAGAAACCTGAAAATAATTTCCAGTATTTTCTCTTAGCTGCTTTAGCATACTTTAGGCAGAAAATGTTTTCCCACAAGATTCTACAATGAGTAGTCTCCGAGATATGGCACTTTGCATGGTTATTTGACCACCCTGTACAAAATGCCAGCCCAATCATTATTATGATCACTTATGAATAAATGCAATCTTTATAAACGTCATTTTTCCGAAAACAGCTACAAACCAGCTATAAACCGACATAGACTAAATCACATACATGAAAAATATTCAATATTTAACGTAGAATTCATAAATGTAATAAAAAATGGAAGTTCCTAGTTAAAAATGGTAACTTAAAAGGCATGATATCTCAATTTTGAGACAGCGTGTACATTACAATTTTATATCAAAAAGTGCCCATTCAAAACTAAAAACTAGATTTACAGGTTTGTTTTCATGAATATCCGCCGAATTTATATCAAATTAATTCTATACTTTATGTATACAGGTATAAGTGTTTACATGAAAAATAGTTAGAATTTAACGTAAAATCTGCAAATGTAACAAAAAAATGGGGGTTCCTATTATAATGTCAACTTAGGCGTGGTAGCTCAATTTTGGGTCAGCCCGTACATTTCAATTTTAACTTCTGATTGATTCTGAATTGATTCCATACTTTATGTACACCTATATATGGCACATTAAAGATCTATTAAACTTGCTTTAAAATATTCCTTATTTCATGACGGTATTTTAATTCTAATAAACTACTACTCTGATAAACTACTCTAATAAAAACTTTGTCTATTTTGAGATTTTTTTCTCAAAAAGCATTTGACGAAAATATTTCAAATTAGAATTGGTGATAACCCAATGTATTCTTAATGTGGGGCATATTTTATTTTAACGATATTCCATACAGTTTCGTGGAAAATCGCGGTTTAGTAAGATGCGGTTATTTCGAAAACGACCGGACGGATTTCAATGCGGTTTTTACCAAAAATTTGTTAAACAATGCCATTTGCCGGATTTCGCAATCAGTTTTCAAAATGAGGTCTCGCTCAAGAGCACCTTTCCTCGGAGTGTTACTTCTGTTTCTCTTTAACCAGCTTGTATTGCCCTTATTTTAGAAAAATGGTAACGGAATCCGACATTCAACATTATTAAACACATTTTGGTGAAAATCGCGTTAAAATCCGACCGTTTTCGAAATAACCGCATCTTACTAAATTGTGATTTTCCGTGAAACTATAGAGAATATCCATAAAGTAAAACATGCCTCGCATTAAGAATACATTGGGTTACCACTATTTCAAATTTGAAAATTTTTCGTCAAATAGTTTTTGAGAAAAAAAGTCGTAAAGTAGACAAACTTGTCGGCACTCTCAAAAATTGGGTACTTTTTTCAATTAACTTGCGACAAGAAAAAAACCGCACATCCGAACATTTCCAAATTAAACTGTGATACATAAAAATGTTCACTGATTACAATAAACTTTACCGCAATTTTTTTCATCGATCAATTTCGAAGATATCGATTTCTAAAGTGAGGGCCTTGACATCTGGCATGGATAATAAGTGTTGCACCCACAGGCATTGAAGGTGTAAAGTTGATTGTCAAATTGGTAGAAATTTTTAGTTTTATACATAATCAAGTCAAATAAATTATAAATGCTTTTACAGTCATTCGTTATAATGTTTTTCTTCTAATATGCTTTTCAGGATTTTTAATGTTGTGCAGAAGATATATTTGTATACCAATGGCTTATGTCAAAAGAAGCAATTGTGTATTCTGCTAGGAGTCTTGTATTGTTTAGTTTGTTCAATAGTTCTTCTTGTTATTTATTGTATATGTTGCATTAAAATCAGTGACATTCTTGAAGATGCTGTCCAAAAACTTTGATATTTTGTATGCGCTTGAATCATTGGAAGATATTATGGGACGTATAGGTTATGATATGGCCATATAACCTTGGTAGTTTCGGGTTCATAGGTGTCCTTATATTTTTATTTAACTTTTCAATTGTTTGTTTGCTTCCGAGACTACTTTTTTTGTTATTGTGTGAAATGTCTTACTGGGGTTTGTCGTCGTCAAGATGAATCCATTTTCTTCTAAGAGCATTTCTAATTCAAGCATTTTTATTAGCTTTGCTTACTACTAGGTTATATTGTTTAATTTTTTGTTTTTTACTATTTTTGGTTTTGTTCTCTAATCTTCCTTTCCTTTATCTCTTCTCTCCTTCTGTTTGTTCTTTTTATGTCTTGTTGAGTTAGTATTTGTTGAATTTCTTTATGTATGTTTTCCTAATTCGGTATGTGTATTGTAACAGCTTCCAACTGTATTGCTGTTCTTTTTAAATTGTGTTTTACTTCTACAGTGTATTTGTGGCCTTTGTTAAGCATTTATTCTTCATATAATTAAAATTTTGTGTCTGTCAATTTGTAACTCGTTTATTGAAAATATGTTCTTGTATGTTATCTTTGTGGTTTATTTTGTTGGCTGATTGTATTTTTCAACCTTCTCAATCTGTTTACTTTTCTTCGTTTATTATAATTTGAACATTAGATTCAAGAGCTTGATCACTCCACTCTCTTTTAATCTACCCAGGCTTTACAATACATTGCCAAGTTCCCTTGAATCATTGCCATTGAGCACCTTCAAGAAAGGGCTCCGCGGAATCATTGTCTGTGACCAGAATGGGGTTAATAATTAATTTATATCATTTAGGATTTCTTTTTTTACTATGTTATTATTTTCCCTCTGAATGGCTGTTTTGTTGTTGTGTTTTTTTTGTATTTGTATTGTTTTAATGATTTTTTCCACGCATTTATTTCTATTAATAAAGGCATATTATTATTATTCGAAGAAGCGATCTCGATTTCGATGTATAGTTTGCTTGTATCGATCGCCTGGTGGTGATGTTCAGATATTTTGCCGGAACTGTTGTCTCTTGCAAATCCTGACTCAAGTTTTTGAAAGCGGTGATTTTAACCTATGTTTGGTACGTTGTTGTGGTGTGTGACCTGTTCTAGAGCTATGGTTTTTACACTACTGTTACGGTAGCAAGTAGTGGCAAAAACTGTCTAGATAATATATTTATAAATTTTGCCATTCGCAATTGCATTATCTCTGTCACGGCACCTAATTTGTCAGATCATAGTGCATTACTGTTTTGTATTCCAGTGTTATAGAGGGTGTGTTGTATCTGAATAAGTTTCGTCGGCCGTTGACTGGGTATGGAAGTTTGTTGTTTTTCAATTTGTTTAGCCAGTTTGGGTGGCAGATGTTTGATGATCTACACTTAAATGCTAACGATAAATTTTCCATATTTGACCAGAGATTATTGAATATTTCTTTTGAATACACAACTTGAAGACGTGATTGTGGTGTTAGATGATACAATGACAATCTGAGGGAAATGCGTACTGGTTCCAGGTTGATTTGCGAGTTATACAACCGTTATGAGTCTCATAATCTGTTAAAGGCCAACAAAGATTATCATTCTGAATGTAGGTATCCTATAGCTGAAGCTAAGCTAAGGGCAACTAGCAGCTTTATAAGCACTGCAAAAGATAAACTAGTGCAGCGTGCTCAATAATAAATGTAAATAGAGTCAACGATAAAAGCAATTAAATAGTAATCTTGATCTGAATGTCCTTGAATAGATTTTTCGTTGATACTCCCAATGATATCGTTGTGGGGTTGCCAAGTGGTATGCTTGATTATATTTTCATATGTGAATGTGTGGAACAAATGAAAGCGCAATTTCATTTTTGAGAAGTTGGTCTTATTAAAGTATGTAAGGTGTTCTCCTCACTGAGGAGTAATCCTACACGTGATGTTTTTCCATACCAACTTATTTTATAAAGAGAAATATAGACATGTACGTACTGCCGTTAATAAAAGTCTTGAATTCAGTATTTGCTAACGTGGTCCCCGTGCATAAAAAAGGAGATAACACTTATAAAATTTAAAACAAACATTTTAAACATTTAAACATTTGAAAGCAAGCACGCGAGTTACAAATAATTGTTTTAGTGAAAATAAAATAAGGGAAAGAAAAAGAAAAATATAGTTATGACAAGTATCTTTAAAGATATTGACGTGGCATGCTCCAGAAGATGAGTGGAAAAATCACTCGAAACAGATAGAGCCAAGAATAAAAAACAAATCTATCTAAAAACATAGTTTTATTTAAATTCAATTATTTCCAAGGTATTTGAGCGTGCAATGTATGATAAATTGGTTTCTTATATAGAGGGAAATAACGTGCTTTACTCAAATCAACCTCAAATCACAAAGACCCATACTTGACCAGCTGTTATTCCTGCTTTACATTAATGACTTTCCTCAGTATTTGGGTGATGATCTGGAATGTTTACTTTAAGCAGCTGACGCTACTATATTAGCTAGGAGCCATGATTTTAATCGGGTCTTAGAGAGATCTGATCTTCTTCTGACTAGGACAAGAGAGTGGTGTATTGCCAATGAGCTGTGTTTGAATCAAGATCAAACTACTAGAATGCCGATTTCATTGAGACAGTTTGCTTTTGAGAATCCCCCTGTTGCGAGATTTATGGGTGTAACTATTGCCATGTTGAAGTTTGACAATCATGTGTACAAATCTTACTCTCAATCGTACATGTGTGTAGGATATCTAAGATCGTGGATGGAGGGGTCCTTAAAGCTTAATGTCATTCCCATACAGTAATGCTATTTTAGCTTGAGAGAACAGCCCTACAAGTCAATATGCTTTTAGACATCAGCGTAGGGCGGTGCGTGTGCTGAGTAATTTTGATTATGCTAAAGACTGTAGATCTTTGTTTAATAAGATTCCGATTCTGACTTTGCCTTCAATTTACGTTCTTCAGTTAATTAAATGTATATATACATAAACATATTGGTCAGATACCTACATATGGGGATTTTCATGACTGTAGTACTCGTGAGAGGTAATATATAATAGTATAATGTATCCTACGTGAAAAATACACAGAATTTAACGTAGAATCCATAAATATAAGAAAAAAATGAGGTGACCATTTAAGAATGTCATCTTAGGCATGGTATCTCAATTTTGGGACACCTGTACGTTTCAGCATTAGCTCAAAAAATGTGCACTAAAAAATATAGCATAGTTCACTAGGCCTTTCTTTCTAAGAACATCCTCCGAATTTATGTATATCGAATTGATTTCATACTTTATGAACACACTGCATATGGCACACTAAATATTCATAATTATATCCTAATCTTTTATTGAGATATGACTTTTTGAAATTCTATTCCTCATCTGTTACGATATATGAAAGACAGTTGAATTTAAGAAAACTATAACATCAGTGTTTATGGAAAACAAGAGATTATTTACGACACATTAAATATTCATTAAATTTGCTTTAAAATATACCATACTTCGTGATGCTATCTTAATTCGTTCGTGAGATACAATTTTTTAAATGTCTGTACTCATCTGTTTCGATTACACAGATTTGAATTTAAAAAATCATAACGTCGACGTTTATGGCAAATAAGTAATTATTTATGACACATTAAATCTTCATTAAATTTGATTTAAAATATATCCTATTTCATGACGATATCTTAATTCGTTCTTGAGATACGACGTTTTGAAATTGTATCCCTTTAAAAAAAAACACAACAGTGTTTATGGAAATAAGAAATTATCAATGGTACTTTAATCAACACTCCTTTACTCGTATTAATCCGTTATATCGAGGTTTTTACTAAACTTAAATACTTACCCCTCGTAATTCTACAGGTGTAAAAATTTTATTCAATTGCGATCGTAATGGAATCAATAAGATGAGGAAAAACGGGAAAGCTAAAGAAGCTTTCGTCGACTTGACGACCCATAAAACGGTCAGGCAAAAGATCTGCACGAACGTGAACAGGTGCATTTTCACCGTCCTCACCTGCAAAATACAAAAATAAAATATTAAAAATATATCTCGGCGAAAAATGAAGGGGAGATAAAAAGTAAAAATAAAAATAAAAAAAGGAAGTTAAAATTTAAAAAAGGATGAGAGGTGTACTCGCGTCAAAGAGGTTCATTGTTACATATGAAAGTCTTTGTTCATTATACAAAAACGAAATCTCTTGAAAAAAATTTAATTAAAACTTTCTGAAGCAAATTCGATACTAGAACGGATTTAATTAGAAATTATAGAATTAAAATAAAGGAAAATGTTAAGTTTTAATAACCTTAGCAACGATGTTGCTTGTAATTTGTAAAGCAAGGATAAGTTCTAAGGTAAACTAAAGCTTAATTAAATCACGAAGTTTTAGGTTACGCGGAGTAAATAAGTCTTGTTCGTCTACTTTGCAATTAAAAGTTTTAAGAACATTAATTATTTCTAAAATTTGTTAAAAATACTGTTTTATCTCCGTAATTCCTTACACACAAACGATAATCGTTCAATAAAAAAGATAAAAATCTAAAGTTCCTTGAAATCACCGTTCATTTAAACTTTTGTAGAATTGAAAACTTTCAGTGCGCGGTTTTGAAGTTGGGAGTTAAATGAAACAACTATCTTATTTCTCACTTTATGGCGAACCAAACTTTGAAAAGTCTAGATATACAAAGAAACGAGTTTCTGCTCGTTTACTTGGGCCATCTTGTTACTGGGGATATTTTAAGAAAGCAGGTGCAGAGAATATTCTTAATGTCCTTGATTAATTTTGATGGCGGGAAATTACGACATGCTTATCCATCAACATTTAAAAGGTACAAGTAGATGCAGTTGAAGTATACTGTTATAGATGAGTGTGTGTTAAAAAGCGCCCATGCAGAATATTAAGACAAAATAGGTTTGAATGAAGTAAATTCATCTGGAATTATTTAAACTAGTTCCGTGAATCGATCAAAATGTGTTAAGGTTTTTTTCTTAACCAGGATAAGTCCCTGTGTATCTCAATATACATTCCTTAGATATATTACACAAAAGGACTAAAAAAATTGCTGTGGCTTCAATATATTTTTGATCGTTACTACTTCAACCACACCAAAATGTCAAATTTTAGACAAATTTTTAAATAAAACTCATAAAAATGCAACTCAATATCACAAAAGGAAGTTGTGAAGCTACAATTTCTGTGTCCATAATATTAAAAAATGCTAAGTATAGATCTTGAGAGATAACGAGATACGTAATTCATTATTTGACAAAATAAAAACGGTTTGCCTAAATTATCTTTTCAACAAAACAAGTCAATAACAACAATTTTTTGTATTCTTACTGGAAAATCAGTTGCCTTTACAGCATAATGAAGTTGTTAATCTGTTGCATATTTTTCTATGTCATCTACTTCATAAACCATTCATATAGAATTAAACTGTCAAAATTTTTCAGGAGCAATACTATCTTAAAGCGTAAATTTCTTCAAAGTTTGAATGTGAGGCTATCACGTGCTATATAGTTCGTTATTTTAACTGGAATCTGGGATTTGCTGTTTCCAATATCCAATTATTTTAAAGGTTGAAATCTTCGAATTCTTTCCTTATCGTATAGTTATTATTAAGTTAGTGAGTACCAACAGACAACTATTCTCTTTCTAATTTATCAAAGTATTGTTAGTTAAAATACAAAAACCGTAACAATTCTTTACTTCAGCAACGATTTATTTTCTTAGAACTTAAATAATAATTCACTCAGGATATGGAAAAAATAAAACTTTTAATTAACACGTTTTAAAAGAACGATTGAAAACCTATAAATATATACCTAAAGACCAAATAAATAACTTGTTTGATCAATAAACGTTGGGAAACACTATTAAAATCACCAGTTGAATGATATAACTCGGTTAAAATATAAAAAGCTCAATAAATCTTGCTGTAAAAATACATACAAAGAAAGGGCGTAAACCCTAATGAACCGTGATTCATGGAATAAACGACTTAAAAAATACTCTACACAAAACACGAACGCTATTTGTAATACTTTTTGCAAATAATAATGAATTAAAGGTCGATGTCTTATGAATAATCTTGTACGATCTAAAACCTTGTTATTTAGATTTCACAATTAGATGAACGTATTCATATCTATGGAGGATTATAACAAACGGTATATTCCTTCTAAAGCAGCATTGTATTAAATAATAATAGGTGTCGTATGATTATAATTCCCAGATATAAATCGAGAAAATAAAAGGGCATACATAGTAAACGCGTTGTATCTGGTGTATGACCAATGTGTTGCAACAATTAAGGAGAAATTTCTTTAATCGTATTTTTTTACAAGACTTAATGTAGCTACAGAGCTTTGAGAATGAAGTATTCATCATGACGCAGAAATCCTTTCTAGTGTGCTGACTAATTCATCAAAATTGAATTCAACAAGATAAAGCTAAGTGAGTCTAAAAAAAGATTGGTCGATGTTATTGCAAAATAACGTTCAATGTGTTAAAGGTAAAAGGAAGAAACCACACGAAATTTTAAAAAATGAGGTATGTCTTAAACAGCTACAGAAAGAATAATTATTAATACCGGAAAATGCAGTGAAGAAGATTCTGTCATTACAGTATTCTCGCTAAAATAAAGTGATGAAAATGTGGTAATTTTGGCATTTTTATGCCATATTAAAAGGATGCAATAAATCCTCAAATTCAAATAAAAATTATCGAGTTTTCTAAAAAACTTGTTACCTTTATATTGTGTTCATTGTTGATACAAATACAAGATGTTTCTGTAAGTAGCATAATTTTAATCATTAATACTAAAGTTAAAATGATGACGATTCGAGTGAGAATCTTTGGTCTCAATCCATAAATGGCTTTCCATGTTAAGAAATTTTTAAATATTTTCAATATGAGAACTTCTCATTTCGAACCAGTTTCTGAAGAAGGTTGCAACATGGCATTCGAAACGTCAAACATTTTTTCAAAAAACGCACGGCAAAACCCGAAAGTTTCTAGTTTTAGATCTAGTGTTAGTCCTAGTGATAGTTCTAGTGATAGTTCTAGTGTTAGTGCTAGTGTTAGTTCTAATTTTAGTTTAGTTAACACCGGTCGTGAAAGCCTTCGTACTTATATTATTTTCAATATGGTTTGTCTTAGAAAGATAAAATTATGAGAAATCGTTTAAAATCACTTTCGAAAGTATAGAATTGCAGGATTAATGGTACACAGAAAAATAGTGACAGTTTTGTGCAGCAAATTTTTTACCTAACTTTCTACGTTGGGAGAGTATTTTGGGAAACTAACAGCCACTTCGTAAACCCAAACTAGTAGATAACAATACATCTGTATCCATACCATTCATTAACAATACCAGAAGAAAAAATTTCTGTAACGAACTTCGCTTATAACGAACGAAATTTTCAGGTCCCTTGAGGTTTCGTTATATCCGGAGTACACTGTATTTATAGGAATCTTATAATGAGAAAATACATTATAATAAATAATAATGATAATATAAATATATCATTTAACAAGTTGACTACAGAAGTGTTAAATGTTAACTGAATATGAATTGAACTGAAATTCATAAACTGAAACTGGAAAAATATGAAAAACGAAACAAAAGTAAGAAAAATGCTGGAAACAATATTGAGAAGAGGGAAGCAAACTGCTCTAGAGAAGTATGAGCAAGACAAAAACAATGAACATAAATTGTTAAAGGAAATCGACAAATTAGAGCATTTCGTATATTTCGGACAAAAAAATACAACCTAAAAAAAACGCAGGAAACGAAATAACACGGAGAATAGCAATGGGATGGCAAATGATTAATAGATACCGAAATATATGGAAGTCAAATATAGAAAATGAAAAAAAGAAAAAAAATGTGGGAAATGTGTGTCCTCCCTGTCATGATTTATGGGTCTGAAACATGGATATTTACAAACAAAGTTATTAAAAAGATCAGGGTAACAGCATGGGCAATGCATAGAAGAATGATTGGCATTACGAAGAAAGATAAAATCAAAAGATAGATAAGGGAAAAGTCAAACATTGAGGATATTGGAAAAATAGTATTGGATCGAACATGGAATTGGGCGGGTCATGTTATAAGAAATAAAAATAAAAGATGGACCGAAAAATCTTAGAATGGTACCCAATGGACTAAAAGAAAAGAAAAGGCAGACTTCTAAGGTATTCTTTGCACACAAACAATGTCACATTCGTACTTAAGGTAATTACTGGCAAAAAAGCTATAAGACGGTGTAAGGGCCGTCTTAATAATGAAATAAACAATTTTTAACCTCGATTATTTGAAATTGACATTTTTTGACTTGCGTCTGTTTTCTCGCAAAAATTTTATAAACTAAACTTGAAAAATTTTCAATTTATAAAAAAGTCCAATTTTTACATAAAACATTAATAATTAGTTAACTTCTATAGTTACGTAGAGTATAAAATTCGTGTGATTTGGCGATTTGAACATATCCGACGCATTATTTATGGATAGGTAAATTTGAAAAAATCAGTAATAAACTTTTTTCCCTCTTTGTAACTCGATCCGGGGACAGACCGTATATAGGGTAATTCAAATTCGACACCCACCATTGTGATCTAGGAAGCCATAAAGCTACGTATCTTAGAACTGATCATTTTTCAGTGTTTGTATCTAGTCGTTTTATTTTTTAATATATGGCCGATGAGATTTATAATCCAATTGCAATATGCTAGTCTTCTTGCTGGATCTCCTGGGTGTAATTTTTGGGAAATGTGTACTTTATAACGTTTTAAGTGATTCCTTTTAAACTCTCTCCAGACCCAGGGATCTTGGAAAGAGTTTTTAGGAAACTCCAAATTTTGATCAAATTTCCTGGTTGCCACGCAAAAAAATAATTTTCGAGGAAACTTTTCATTCAACAGACCAATCGTTTCATGGGATGTATGACATGTCGCATCATCTTGTTGATACCAAAAGTCATTCATCACTCACGGATTGTCGGTACCCCAATTTCTATGCTGCTTATTTACGAATCCACTGAGGTGAAAGCGCGCCTCATCTGGAAAATTATTCTTTTCATGAAGTTATTGTTCTCCGCTTGTCGAGCTAAAATCCACTGACAAGGGGCCCTTACGGGTGCGGCATCACCGATCTTGTTCATATTTGCAGGGATTAAATATCAGTACTCGGACATCACTTTCCTGAAGCAGTACGATGCAATGCTCAAAAATACTCGAGAAAATCGACTTCAAAGTACCCAAAATATTTCGCAACAGTAGAAGTATGATATATTTTAATTTTCGTCTAATACGTCAATTATCCCAGGGAACTATGAGTTCGGCTGTCAACACTGAGGACACAGGTTCAATCGCCATTGTACTTAAGTTTTTTTAAAATTTTTAGTTTATTTATTTTACAAAAACAGAAATAATATTGACAATAAAAGCTAAAATACTTAATGAAAGTATTAATTCGTTGATAATCATCACGCTTAGATGAAAGAGGAAGTATAATAATTAAAAAAAATAAAAAGGAGCGGGCTTGAACCTATGACTTCAGCGTTGACAACCGAGTTCATAGTCCCCTAAGTTAATTGACGTATTGAACGAAAGTACGATAACTTTTATATCGTATTTCTACTGTCGCGAAATATTTTGAGTACTTTGAAGTCGATTTTCTTGAGTATTTCTTAGCATTGCATCGTACTTCTTCAGGAAAGTGATGTCCGAGTACTGATCTTCAAGCCCTGCAAATATGAACAAAATCAGTGATGCCGAACCCGTAAAATCCCCTTGTGAGTAAAGTGATGTGTCTTTCCATGATTTGTAAGCTTCAACTCTTGTGTAAGTTGAATCTTCACTTTCAGATCTTTTGAAAGGATTACATGCAGTGAACTTGGTGATAAATTCAGCTGGGCTCGTCGGTGAACCGATCTTCTGGGATTTTCGGTTACATTAGGACGATAGCAATGTTTTTTTTGTGTTCGAATAAAACGCGGTCATCCTGTTTTTTAAACATTTAAAACAGAGCCCATGGTCTCAAACTTTCGGATTAACTTACGAATTGTGGATTCGGTTAGAACAACATTACATCCGAGTATCACACGCAATTCACTAACGATTGCCGTGGAACTTTCAATGCTTTTGTAATAACTTTTTATCACTTGACACACAACAGTGCTACCCAAACAAAAGTGATCAGGTTACTAATGGGAAAGTTATAAGATAACATGAAAAAACCACGGCAGTCAACAGTCATAGAATAAAAATACAGCCTTCCAGAAGACCACATTTAATATCTTTAGATGTAAGTTTATCACAGTCATTCCATTGGATTTAGTCTATCACATTGTTAATAAGAGATGATAGAGATAAGGAGAGACAAGGACACCTTACTTCTTGGTTTAAAATTAATCTTCGACACTTCAATTTTTACGATGGGATCCAAAATATCACCAGTTTTAGCTTTGATTGTGATGGATTACGCGTTGGATGAGATCGTTAATGATAATGGTTCAAAGATTCGGATAAATTTTATTAAAAAATACGTAGATGATTTAACCTTGGGAGATCACAAAGATGATGTTAACATAATTTTGGAGCCTTTAATAGTTTGGAAACTAATAATAGTTTACCTTTTTTGGATACAACAGTTATACGAAATTCAGTTAATAAAATTCAATTTAATTGATACGTAAAACCAACATACTCAGGACGTTACTTGAACTTTTACTTAAATCACAATTTTAAACACAAAATTTCTACAGTTCTGTGCATGAAACATAGAGTTACTCAAATTTGTGAAAAGGATTCTTCCAAAGAAAACTTAGAATTTCTTAGAAGTAATTTTATTAATAATAGTTATCCATTCAAATTAATCAACAAATTATTGTTTTCAATTTCTTCTAACGTTAATAACATCGAACAGGTCAGTTTAACAAATCCAACTTTATTAGAAAATGAACCATTTGTTTACAAAAAGCTTCCTTTTATTGACAAATTGAGTGACTCCTTAAAGAAAACTCTCACAGTCATTGAAAATACCAAAATACACTGTTAGGAAAATAAATTAGCAAACCATTGCACTCAATTAAAAGATAGAACAGAAGATAAATATAAATTTAATTTAATCTATTGTGTTTCATGCAATGATTGTGAAGGTAGATATGTTGGCCAATCTTTCCAATGGTTGAAAAATCGTATTTCAAAACATAAAAGTAATTGCCGGTTAAACAAAACTGTATGTGCATTATCCTAATATGTTCATGAGTGCAAACACATGTTTAACTTCGATGTTGTTAAGATTTTAGACACTGAAATTAATTATCATAACAGACTTTTCCTCGAAATGATTCATATCTACTACAACAAAAATGCGATCAATTTCAAGATGGATACAGAACTTGAGTAATGTTTATGCATACTTATTTACAAAAGATAGAACTAACCAAAACTTTAATTCAAACCTACACTATGATGATGCCATAGATGGAGTGTCTAATTATTCCACTAATATGATATTCTGAACTTTGGTTTTCAAGTGATTGTGCTGCTTTTAAATTTATTAAGATCTTGTAATAACTTAAGCTTGCTAATATTAAATTTTGCTTTTGAATTTGCAATCTTATACAAGTTTTGTAATAAATAAATGTTTTAAATTTTCAAATAGAATAAAACGGCACCAAATTGCCAATTCACCTAATCCGAGAACTTTCTCAGAACACCTCGAGTCTCCTAGGGAGGTTGTACAAGGGGCCCGTTGAGGCCTAGGTGCTGCATGCCTTGCATGCCCTCCCCGTCCGATGCATATATATATATACATGGTGAGTCAATAGTGCGAGGACGGAAGATTGTTGCCTTACTGTAGAAAATACAGAAAATGTTTTTGTGTCATCATAAATTATAATCAAAGCTACATCGACTAAAATTATTTTCAACTTACAGGGTGTTTCACAATTCCAGAACCCTAGTCAACTTCATTTTTTTAAATGGAACCCTATACATCTTCTTAGATATGTTGATTACCTGTCTTAAATGCCTTGGCCAAGGTTGCCAAGTTATTAATCATTTTGTGCAAATTTTTGAAAAATCTTGTGGTGACTTAAAATTCATTATCACCATTATTATTAAATATTGTAGATTGCAATTTGGCACATCGATAAACAAAGCTTTGGTCTTTGAAACCCCACTAATACAATTTGATAATATTATACAGGATGGTTACCAGAACCGGTTAATTCATGAAATGTTTGACGGACCATAACTTTGTTATTTTAAATGGAACACCCCATATTTTTTCAGTGCCTCAGAAGGCTTTATTAATTATCTTCCATTTTTGTTAAGTATATGGTATATTTAACATGTGTACTTTTTGAGATAATTACACTATTTCAAAAATGTCGGCATAAACTTGATTTTTCACAAGAAATAAACTATGAAGAAGACATTTTTAAACAAATGCAAGTAAGTTTATTTCGTAAAAGATGGAAAAGTATGGATGTGTGCACAGACAATAGTATTAAGAAAACAACTTTTCAAAAATTCTATTTAAGTATGTTGTCTTGTATTGTCTTGTATGTACAAGTATGATGTTTTACAAACGTCTCGTAAAACATCTTCTAAAAGTTTTGACAATTGATTTTCTAAGAAACTCAAAAAGATTATCCATTGACGATTGCCTCGAAAAAAAAAACGATGTGATCAAATAAGATTGTAGAATCCTTGCCCAGATAGTTTAGCAACATTATTGTTAGTGGGCTACTTCTCATATAAATTTACTGTTGACCATTTCGTAGTAATGAAGATTAAGGGGGTTAACATAGTTATTTTTACAAAACATCGCTTATTTGCTGGATAGAAGATTATCGTAAAAATTACATTCTTGTTGATCTTTTTCTAATACCCATTTCGAAAATTCTAATCTTTTTTGAACTGAATATGTACACATGTATACATCTTCATCTTTTACAAAATAGACGCACTTGCATTTGTTTAAAAATGTCTTCTTCATAGCTTATTTCTTTTGAAAAAATCAAGTATATAATCTGTATAATATTACCTAATAGTATTAGTGGCGTTCGAAAGACCCAAGCTTTGTTTATCGATATGCCAAATTACAATCTTCAATATTTAATAATAATGCTGATAACGAAATTTAAGTGATCACATGATTCTTCAAAAATTTTCACAAAATGACTAATAACTTGGCAACCTTGCATTCAAAAATTGAAAACAAGATATGCACTTATAGCATTTAAGACAATTAATCTGCATATAGTCTGTACCACGAGAAGTGAATGTGACCCATCGATTTCCGCAAGAATTTTGCGCATACGTTACAAATATTATGCCCGCGCGTTGACGTGTGTTAGAGTGGAATTATTTCTAGCGCGTACGTCTGTTCCGTACACTGTTAGGCGATGAGTCACCTCCACTTTAAAAAAATGAAGTTGAATACGGGCCTGGAATAGTGAAACACCCTGTATAGCTGAAAATAATTTTAATCGATGCAGCTTTGATAATAATGTATGATGACATAAAAATATTATTTTTATTTTCAACGGTAAAGCCACAATCTTCCGTCCCCGCACTATTGACTCACCCTGTACATACGGCACTAAATTAAAATTCGTCCCTAATTATTATACACCTTTATTATGAGATGATATATCATCATATATCAATGATTGAAAGCAGAATTCTCTTATTTTGTAGTGTGAAAATCAAATATGAAAACTTAGTTGAAACTAAGTTAAGACACGCAACATTTAACTATGGTTTCTGAGATCCCAACGTTGGGGGTCGAATTTAAATTTTGTTATACAGGGTGTTTCTGTAAGTCGTGGCATAATTTTAATCACAAATACTTGAGTTAAAATGATAACGATTTGTGTAAAAATTTTTGATCTAAACCCATAAATGGCTAAGATATGGGCCTTCACAGTCAAAAATTTTTTAAACTTTTTCTTAAATATCTTCAATATGGTTTGTCTTAGAAAGATAAAATTTCGCAGACAGTGCTATGTTATGATGAGAAATCGTTTAAGATCACCTTTGAACACATACAACCACGGGATCATTGCTATACGGAGTGTCCACAAAGTTTATTTCATTAAAACTTTTTTTTATAACGTAAACTCTTAAATTTTCCAACTGATTCCAAAAGCCTATTTCATTTTAAAACTATTTTCACTCTTAGACAATTTTGATTAGATGCATCCTTTTCGAGTTATTCGCAAAAAGATTCAAACTTGTTTTTTAGGATTTTCATTAATCGTAGGCGCCTATGAAAACAAATAGTAAGTAAAGCAATTTGGCATTATTAGTAAATGCGAACAAAGTGAATTTATTAACAATAAAAATAACAAATTACAAAAACAACAACAAAAACAGCGCTTCAAGCGTAAATACCAATAAAAAAATCAGTTACGAAAACAGGGTAAAATAAAATAAAAACTTGAAAAACAACAACTAAAGTGGATAAAGTATAGTGCATATTACAGTAAATGCTCGAAGTGTCCTCCGCCTGCTTCAATGCAGATTTCAAAGCGACGTCTTAAATTAATACGTAATCGAGGCAATGCGTTTTCTTGCCGTATTATTGTAAACGACCCCACAATCTTTTGGCGTAATTGTTCAACAGTATCAATATTCGAATTGTATACCAAATCTTTAAAACGCCCCCATAAATAAAAGTCTACAGGAGTTAGATCTGGCGATCGAGCCAGCCAAGTGATAGGGGCTTCTGGTCCTCGTCCAATCCAACTCCCGGGAAAGTGTTGATGTAACCACTCCTTAACAGTATTTGTACAATGAGGAGGCGCTCCATCATGTAAATACCACATTTCAAGTCTTGTTTCATATGAAACATCGTCCAATAACTCTCCCAGAAATTCAAGTGATTCATCTGTAAATAGTATTTTTTCTAAAAACGCACCATCAATTGTACATTTTTCCACCATAGTACGGCAAAACTATACTCGCAATGGATAATCAGTAATTTTTAATTCTTGAGCTGTGGACAAGTGGTATGGATATAATTGCTGTTCGTGTAGGACACGCCAAGCTGTAGTTCTAGATATTCTAAAATGTCGTTTTATATCTGCAGTACTAGCAGTACTACGATCTGCCACAAAATCCAAAATATCTTCTTTCAGTTCGGGTGTACGAACTGACCTCTGATTTCCATTATCTACATACTTCGGTCTTAAATTTCCTGTCTCGCGTAAACGTCTTTCGATGTTAAGAAATGTTTTTCTGTCAGGTTATCTGCGATTGGGAAATGTTTCGCAATATCGTCTTGCTGCTGCGTTAGCATTGCCTAAACACTCTCCCAAAATTAAAAGCATGTGAGTTTGCTCACTAAAACTGAAATTATTTGCCATTTTAAACAATAATTAACGACTAACGTATGTTGGGTAATAATTTGACAGATTGCTTTACTACTTTACTTACAATTTGTTTTCATAGGCGCCTACGATTAATGAAAATCCTAAAAAAACAAGCTTGAATCTTTTTGCGAATAACTCGAAAAGGATGCATCTAATCAAAATTGTCTAAGAGTGAAAATAGTTTTAAAATGAAATAGGCTTTTAGAATCAGTTGGAAAATTTAAGGGTTTACGACATAATAAAAAAGTTTTAATGAAATTTCCTTTGTGGACATCCTGTATAGCTTGATCCCGTGGTTGTATGTTTTCAAAAGTGGTCTTAAATGAGTTTTCATGATAACATTGCACTGTTTGCCAAATTTTATTTTTCTAGGACAAACTAAGATTTCTAAGATTTTGAAGAAGAACTTCTAAGATTTTGAATATAAATCTTTAAGAAAATGTTAAAAAATTTCTCAACTTTGAAGGCCCATATCTTAGCCATTTATGGGATTAGACCAAAAATTTGTACATTAATCGTTATATCATTGTATATCATAAAAACGTTCTACGAAATAATAAAATATAATAAAACACCTTTTCTAAACAAATAAATAGTAAATACACTTAGCAGCAGAAGTCTGCGTACAAAAAACTTCTAACACTTTAACTGAAAAAATAAGGGTCATGACCTAATGTGATAAACTTCAATTTTTTTTTATTTTGTGTATTAACTACATATAATTCTATTAACAAAATATGCATCAATAAAATAGAAATATTAGTTACAAAAAAAAATTAAAATTAAAAATTCTCCAAATAATGCGTATGCAAAAATCTGCGTACAAATAAAGACGCCTTCTCCAAAATATACTTATTTACTTAAATACGTAGTTGGCGATGTACGCTTTCCGATTTAAATAAAAGATAATCGGTGTCAATTATATTAGCAGAAGCTTAGAAGCTAAAAGTTAGAATGGACACGAAAGGAAAGGAAATTGAATTGGGAGAGAAAAATTTTTGTAAAGTTATGGAAAGAGGGAAAATCTTTTCGAAAAATAGGAGAAACTGTCGGCAGGTCACACTCTTCCATTCAAAGAGTAATTAATAATTATAAAGACACTGAAGATTACCTCTCACGTCCGCGATCTGGTAGACCACCCCTTTTAACAAACCGAGAGAAGCGAAAAAATGTACAGCAGGTTAGAAAAGAACCTAGGCTGACGGCAAAAAAAATAGTAGAAAATGTACAAGAAGAATTTCATAAAACTATCAGTAAAGATACGGTGAGAAGGACGTTAAAAAAGCTAACTATCACAGTCGCGTTGCACGAAAAAAGCCATTTGTGTCAGAGGTTAATCGTCAGAAGCGGATCGCCTTTGCAAAAAAACTCTTAGACAAGCCCATTGAATTCTGGGAGAAAGTTCTCTTTACAGATGAGAGCAAATTTTGCATTTTCGGCATTAAGGGTAAACAACTTGTATGGAGAAAACCTAATACTGCCCTTAATCCCGAAAATTTGAAAGCGACTGTAAAACACGGAGGTGGTGGAGTTATGGTTTGGGGGTGTATGTGCACCAAAGGGGTGGGAAGGTTGGTTTTCATAACATCGACAATGGACCATAAAATATGTATATAGACATTTTAAAAGAAAATTTGAAGCCTAGCATCGAAAACTTGGGCTTGGGGCCCGAATACTTTTTTCAACAAGATAATGACCCCAAACATTGCGCCCACAACACTAAGCTTTGGCTACTATACAATACCCCAAAGCAACTTAAAACACCTCCACAATCGCCGGACTTGAATCCCATCGAACACCTCTGGGATTTGCTGGAACGCAGGATTCGGCAACACAACATAACGTCGAAGGAAACGTTAAAAAATGTTATGATTGAGGAATGGGCCAAAATCAGTTCGAACGAAACGAAGAAATTAGTGCACTCCATGCCTAAACGTTTAAGGGAGGTCATTAAACGTAAAGGTTATCCGACCTCATATTAATATAGAAACAATGATCTCATTTATGAATTTTTTATAAATACTGTCCTGACTTGTACGCAGATTTTTGCATACCCGTTATTTGTAGAATTTTTAGTTTTGATTTTTTTCTGTAACTACTGCTTCTGTTTTGTTGAAGCATATTTTGTTAATAGAATTATATGTAGTTAATATACAAAATAAAAAAAAATCAAGTTTATCACATTAGATTATGACTCTTATTTTTTCAATTAAAGTATTACAAGTTTTTTGTACGCAGACTTCTGCTGCTGAGTGTACATTTAAATAATAACAGTCAAAATTTTTCAATTTGGGACTCGATATATCTGCAATTGCTGAATGAAAACACGTAACATATAAAATATTTCTGTAAATCAAGGCATAATTTTAACCACTATTATTGAAACAAGAATGATAACGATTTGTCGTGAAAATTTTGGTCTAAACTAATTAAAGTATTACAAGTTTTTTGTACGCAGACTTCTGCTGCTGAATGTATGTTGGGTAATAATTTGACAGATTGCTTTACTACTTTACTTACAATTTGTTTTCATAGGCACGATTGATGAAAATCCTAAAAAAACAAGCTTGAATCTTTTTGCGAATAACTCGAAAAGGATGCATCTAATCAAAATTGTGTAAGAGTGAAAATAGTTTTAAAATGAAGTAGGCTTTTAGAATCAGTTGGAAAATTTAAGGGTTTACGACATAATAAAAAAGTTTTAATGAAATTTCCTTTGTGGACATCCTGTATAGCTTGATCCCGTGGTTGTATGTTTTCAAAAGTGGTCTTAAATGATTTTTCATGATAACATTGCACTGTTTGCCAAATTTTATTTTTCTAGGACAAACTAAGATTTCTAAGATTTTGAAGAAGAACTTTTAAGATTTTGAATATAAATCTTTAAGAAAATGTTAAAAAATTTCTCAACTTTGAAGGCCCATATCTCAGCCATTTATGGGTTTAGACCAAAAATTTTTACATTAATCGTTATATCATTGTATATCATAAAAACGTTCTACGAAATAATAAAATATAATAAAACACCTTTTCTAAACAAATAAATAGTAAATATGTATGTTGGGTAATAATTTGACAGATTGCTTTACTACTTTACTTACAATTTGTTTTCATAGGCGCCTACGATTAATGAAAATCCTAAAAAAACAAGCTTGAATCTTTTTGCGAATAACTCGAAAAGGATGCATCTAATCAAAATTGTCTATGAGTGAAAATAGTTTTAAAATGAAATAGGCTTTTAGAATCAGTTGGAAAATTTAAGGGTTTACGACATAATAAAAAAGTTTTAATGAAATTTCCTTTGTGGACATCCTGTATAGCTTGATCCCGTGATTGTATGTTTTTCAAAAGTGGTCTTAAATGATTTTTCATGATAACATTGCACTGTTTGCCAAATTTTATTTTTCTAGGACAAACTAAGATTTCTAAGATTTTGAAGAAGAACTTCTAAGATTTTGAATATAAATGTTTAAGAAAATGTTAAAAAATTTCTCAACTTTGAAGGCCCATATCTTAGCCATTTATGGGTTTAGACCAAAAATTTTTACATTAATCGTTATCATTTTAACTCAAGTATTTGTGATTAAAATTATGCCACGACTTACAGAAACACCCTGTATATCATAAAAACGTTCTACGAAATAATAAAATATAATAAAACACCTTTTCTAAACAAATAAATAGTAAATAAATACCTTAAAACATTTTTTATCATCTGTCTTTATCACCGAATTCACGTTAATTACATTCCAAACCAGAATCTTCGAGGTTTATGATGAATGGAGGGAGATCTTAAAGGCATTACCCATACGAATATGCCAGTTATTATTATTTACTTATTTTAATATTATTACCATTATTGCTTTTGACTTTTTGAAATGTGAAACATCAAACAAACGTCAGTGACGGATTAAAGTGACGGGTAAAATAAAACTCCCTGTTAATTTCACCTATTTTACAACAATTTGACAAATATAAAAATAATTTTTCTTATCCTTTTTTCACCAATTATTAAATTAGGGTCTATATAAAAATTTACTTTTGGTGATAATTAAAATTTATTTTTCTAAACTAGTTTCGAGCCTTGCTCTTCTTCAGTAGGTACCTACAAGTTTACAATATACGAAAATGAACATATTAATATAAAAATAAAATAGTAAAATCTTACGTTATTACTAACAAAATAGAAAAATTAATTACAATTTTTCAAAATTTACGTCAAAAGTTGTTGTGTGACGTTAGGTTTTTTGTTTTTGTTTTTATATTTGTGTTTTAGGTACGGATCTCGCAGGCAACTATAGATTGGTTTTTGGGTCGGGATAATTTGTTCATTAAGGCTTACTGTTAATTTCAATAAACTTGTTGATTTCGTACATTTCCATTATTTCCATAAGGTTACCATTATAAGAAACTTAACGAACTCAACATTAAACTTTATAAATGCTACCAGGATTTAAATAATCAATATCATTACATTGAAATCGAAGAAATTATCAAAGAAGCTAAACTACATGATACAATAATTCTTAATGAAATTCACAAAAAGAAACTGAAAAAACTAAACAAGTTGAGAACAGAGAAAGAAAGAGAAAAGAATAAACATCAAACAAACAAACTAGGAGAAATTCATAAATTTTTTCCCAAAGTAACAAATACTTCAAACGTGATCTTCACAGAACAAGAAAGAAGATTCATGGAAAAAGGTCTGAAATATGCTCCAAAAAGAGAAATTAACCTCCCAATACTAGCAATAGAACTTCAGGCAGCTATCAAAGGACACGAAAAGGAAAACATTATGAATAAGGAGATTCAACAAATCCTAACTAAAGAAGAAAAGAGACAAACAAACAAACAAACAATAAGAAATGGAGAAGAAGAAAAGGAACAAGAACTTATTAAAAACATCAAGCGGAAAATTAAGGAAAACGAATTAATAGTTACTCCTGCAGACAAAAACGCAGGAAAGATAATTTTAACCAAAGATCTCTACATAAATAAGACTGAAAGCTTTATGAAAGACAATAACTTTAAAACTATCAATAAAAACCCCACAAACAATTTTCACAAAAAAGTAAAATCAATAACTAAAGAAACCAAAACGACAATAACAGAAATTGGAGGTACCTTGACCAGCCTGTTGCCTATGAATCCGCAAACCCCTAAATTGTATGCACTACCTAAAGTTCACAAAAATGGATTACCAATAAGACCCATTATAACCTCCATTGAATCCAGCACATACAAACTCGCAAAACTTTTACAAAAATTTATAATAAATGACATCAATTTTAAACCAAAATATACCATAATTAATCGTTACCAACTTCCTGATTTAATTGACAAAATACAGCTACCAAAAGGTTTCAAAATGATCTCATTTGATGTCAACAACCTATATACAAACATACCCATAACCGACACGATAACGATATTAGAAGAAATATTAAAGACTGACCTCAAAAACAAAGACAAAACTCGCTCCATCTTAACGCTATTAAAACTATGCTTAGAACAAAATTTTTGTATCTTTAACGATAAATACTATCAATATCTAGATGGATTACCAATGGGATCACCATTGAGTAGTGTGATGGCAGATATTTTCATGGACAACCTACGATATTATCCTATGGACAAGATACGTGGACGACATTTTAGTACTGATTAAAGACGACCAACATATTAATAATCTTCATAAATATATTAACAGTTTACACCCTAATATTAACTTCACTATCGAGACTGAAAACAATCAAAAATTAAATTTCTTAGACTATACACTACGACATTCAAACAACAAAATTAAATATAACATCTACAGAAAACCTACACAAACTAGTACTACCATCCCATTCGATTCTCATCATGATGAAACTCATAAAATGGCAGCATACCGGGCTTATATACACAGAGCTTTCCATTCAAAATTGGAACAACAAGACCTAGAAAAAGAGATCGAAATTATCCAACAAAATTGCAAGCGAAAACAGTTTCCCACCGACATTTATCCAACGAATATTTTCGAAAATACAAAACAAATATAATCTTCAAGAAACAACTTCCCTATCCGACCGAAAACCTGATAAACCAACAACGTACAGATCCATAACTTACCCAGGAGAAATATCCCATAAAATCAAGAAAATGTTCCATAAGTTCAACATAACAATGACATTTAAAAACAAAAACAATCTGAAGGCATTATTAGTTAATAACAAAAACAAGACTACAACTCTCGCTAAAAGTGGCATATACCAATTGCAATGTGGGACCTGTTCAGCCACATACATAGGTGAAACGGGAAGAAGTATCCAAACAAGGCTTAAAGAACATAAAAAGAGTTCAAAATCGGCATTCGGAAAACATCTAATTTTCAACAACCACGAATTTGACGAAAATAAAAATATTAACTTACTACACCAACTTAATAAAAGTAACCTTATGGAAATAACGGAAATGTACGAAATCAACAAGTTTATTGAAATTAACAGTAATATTATAAGCCTTAATGAACAAATTATCCCGACCCAAAAACCAATCTATAGTTGCCTGCGAGATCCGTACCTAAAACACAAATATAAAAACAAAAACAAAAAAACCTAACGTCACACAACAACTTTTGACGTAAATTTTGAAAAATTGTAATTAATTTTTCTAATTTGTTAGTAATTACGTAAGATTTTACTATTTTATTTTTATATTAATACACTTAGCAGCAGAAGTCTGCGTACAAAAAACTTCTAACACTTTAACTGAAAAAATAAGGGTCATGATCTAATGTAATAAACTTCATTTTTTTTTATTTTGTGTATTAACTATATATAATTCTATTAACAAAATATGCATCAATACAACAGAAATAGTAGTTACAAAAAAAATTTAAATCAAAAATTCTCCAAATAATGCGTATGCAAAAATCTGCGTACAAATAAAAACGCCTTCTCCAAAATATACTTATTTACTTAAATACGTAGTTGGCGATGTACGCTTTCCGATTTAAATAAAAAATAATCGGTGTCAATTATATTAGCAGAGGCTTAGAAGCTAAAAGTTAGAATGGACACGAAAGGAAAGGAAATTGAATTGGGAGAGAGAAAAATTATTGTAAAGTTATGGAAAGAGGGAAAATCTTTTCGAAAAATAGGAGAAACTGTCGGCAGGTCACACTCTTCCATTCAAAGAGTAATTAATAATTATAAAGACACTGAAGATTACCTCTCACGTCCGCGATCTGGTAGACCACCCCTTTTAACAAACCGAGAGAAGCGAAAAATTGTACAGCAGGTTAGAAAAGAACCTAGGCTGACGGCAAAAAAAATAGTAGAAAATGTACAAGAAGAATTTCATAAAACTATCAGCAAAGATACGGTGAGAAGGACGTTAAAAAAAAGCTAACTATCACAGTCGCGTTGCAGGAAAAAAGCCATTTGTGTCAGAGGTCAATCGTCAGAAGCGGATCGCCTTTGCAAAAAAACTCTTAGACAAGCCCATTGAATTCTGGGAGAAAGTTCTCTTTACAGATGAGAGCAAATTTTGCATTTTCGGCATTAAGGGTAAACAACTTTTATGGAGAAAACCTAATACTGCCCTTAATCCCGAAAATTTGAAAGCGACTGTAAAACACGGAGGTGGTGGAGTTATGTTTTGGGGGTGTATGTGCACCAAAGGGGTGGGAAGGTTGGTTTTCATACATCGACAATGGACCATAAAATGTATATAGACATTTTAAAAGAAAATTTGAAGCCTAGCATCGAAAACTTGGGCTTGGGGCCCGAATACTTTTTTCAACAAGATAATGACCCCAAACATTGCGCCCACAACACTAAGCTTTGGCTACTATACAATACCCCAAAACAACTTAAAACACCTCCACAATCGCCGGACTTGAATCCCATCGAACACCTCTGGGATTTACTGGAACGCAGGATTCGGCAACACAACATAACGTCGAAGGAAACGTTAAAAAAATGTTATGATTGAGGAATGGGCCAAAATCAGTTCGGACGAAACGAAGAAATTAGTGCACTCCATGCCTAAACGTTTAAGGGAGGTCATTAAACGTAAAAGTTATCCGACCTCATATTAATATAGAAACAATGATCTCATTTATGAATTTTTTATAAATACTGTCCTGACTTGTACGCAGACTTTTGCCTACCCGTTATTTGCAGAATTTTTAGTTTTGATTTTTTTCTGTAACTACTGTTTCTGTTTTGTTGAAGCATATTTTGTTAATAGAATTATATGTAGTTAATATACAAAATAAAACAAAATCAAGTTTATCACATTAGATTATGACTCTTATTTTTTCAATTAAAGTATTACAAGTTTTTTGTACGCAGACTTCTGCTGCTGAGTGTATGTTCATTTTCGTATATTGTAAACTTGTAGGTACCTACTGAAGAAGAGCAAGGCTCGAAACTAGTTTAGAAAAATAAATTTTAATTATCACCAAAAGTAAATTTTTATATAGACCCTAATTTGACGAATATTATAGAAAAAACGAAATTTCTTCTTATCATTATTTTCTTATCACCATTAACCTAATTTTTGTTTTAATTACCGTCAATAAATTCGCTTTTGTCAAATTACTTTAATTATTTTAATGTTGACCAACCTTGCGTTGCCATGGTAACTTTGTTATATTTCATATTTTAAAATAATTAGGTGGCGCTTTGATGAAAAAAAAGTGATAATCGAGGTTATAATTTTGTCGTAAACGTTTTATTACATTTAATTAATAATTTTTGTTGTGATATTGTTATATAAATTGTTGTTTATTAATCAATTAACTAAAAATTAAGTGTACTAGTTAATTTTCAACATAAATAAGGTAAGGATTTTAAAATTTTCTGTCAAAATAAATGTCAAAATTTATTTCAAAACTTATTTATGTATTAATATAAATAAGTATAAACAAGAAAGGTTTTGAGTTAGTAAAAGAAAAGAGAGGTTAGGTTATATAAAATCCATATACGTGCCAATTTTTTTCATCGAAACAAAAAAATTAAATTATAAAATAACCAACCATCTCCAACAACCAAATAGATATTATTATCGATTCTCTTTGTACGAGGCGCACAGTTTTCGAGTACGACCAGGTCACGGATCGTTTCCCTTGCAAAATTTCGGGGTCGCCCCTTGACTACGCCACTGGTCGATTGTACCCACAGACGTTTTAAACCAATAGTAGCGAAGTAAGGATGGTGGGGAGACTCGATCGCCATCTGGCGCACGACGTACGCAATCAACGTCGTCAGTTCGACGCCGACTCGATTTTCTCGCGTTACGTTAGAGAGCTCTGAGCGAGTGCTGTTTAGAAAAACGCATGTTATAAATGGTTACGAAAAAACGTAAAAACTTTGCATTTTCGAATTAAACTAAAACGGAAACGGACGCGGTTTTAACGTGGGCATCGAAGGGGACGCGCGAAAACCGTGATTCGGGCGTGGCCGTCCAGTTCATTACTCATCGGCGATTGTCACTGTCAAGATCAAAAACCGTTGTTGTTTGTTGGTGTAAGTTGAATAAAAAAATGTACAGATGTGTTAAAAGAAATTAAGTTAAGTTGAAAAAAGTTGTTTAAATCGAGTTTAAAAAGGACATAATGAGTACTAATAATTTAAATTCGACGCCGATTCCGGCGTCTTCCAATACACAAGCAACGGCTACTATAAAAAGTAGACCAAACATTATGCCAAGTAGTTATATGTATACTTCAAGTAGTGGGTTATTGAATCGTAGCAGTGAAAATAAACCAACCCCTCCACCTACTTTACCCAAGTATACCTCGAGCTTTAACGCCGGTAGCGGTGGCTTAAGAGATCGCGAAAAAGACAGTATCGGTGGTTCGTATAGATTATCAAGTTTGGACCGGTTAGCGATGCGCCAAAAATTTATGGACTCAAACGGGACTCCACCACCATCAACCCAAACCAACGGAAGCGAAACATCCTCCGTACAAACGAAAAGAGAGATGTTTTTTACATCAACAGAACCCAAACAAGACTCAAATCGCCTCAACAAAGTTCCTTCCCAAGAAAAAACCAGCCCAGAGAAACCCGAAGAGATCAAAGACACCTCCCCGCCAGAAGTAAGATCAGAAATCATAAAAGAACGTCCTAAATTAAAAGAATTAGACGGTTACGTCGGTTTCGCGAATTTACCAAACCAAGTTTACCGCAAAGCAGTTAAAAAAGGCTTCGAATTCACCTTAATGGTCGTCGGCGAATCGGGGCTAGGCAAATCAACCCTAATCAATTCAATGTTTATGACTGAAATTTACAATTCAACCGATTACCCCGGACCAACACAAAGACTTAAAAAAACCGTTGCCGTAGAAACCACGAAAGTTCTCCTAAAAGAAAACGGGGTAAATCTTTTATTAACAATGGTAGACACCCCCGGTTTCGGGGACGCCGTGGATAACTCAAATTGTTGGGTCCCCGTAATCGAATACATCGAATCGAAATACGAGGACTATTTAAATGCGGAAGCCAGAGTTACGCGCAAGCAAATACCCGACCAACGAGTTCATTCTTGTCTCTATTTCATTCAACCCTCGGGGCACGGATTGAAATCGCTCGACATAGAATTCATGAAACGCCTTTGCGACAAAGTAAACATCATTCCCGTCATCGCGAAAGCGGACACGCTCACCCCCGACGAATGCTCATTATTCAAAAAACAAATATTAAACGAAATCGCTCAAAACAAAATCAAAATTTACGAATTCCCCGATACGTTAGAAGACGACGAAGAACACAAGCTCAATAAATCGTTAAGAGAACGCGTCCCATTCGCCGTGGTCGGTTCCAACGTGGTAATCGAACAAGAAGGGAAAAAAATTCGGGGGAGGAAATATCCCTGGGGCGTCGCGGAAGTCGAAAACTTAGAGCATTGCGATTTTATCGCGTTAAGAAACATGGTGGTTAGAACGCACTTACAAGACTTAAAAGACGTCACAAATAACGTTCATTACGAAAATTATCGCTGTAGAAAATTAGCCGGGTTAGGAGTCGACGGGAAACCCACCAGAATATCAAACAAAAACCCCCTAGCTCAAATGGACGAGGAAAAACGCGAGCACGATTTAAAAATGAAAAAAATGGAAGCCGAAATGGAGCAAGTTTTCGAGATGAAAGTGCGCGAGAAAAAACAAAAATTAAAAGATAGCGAAATGGAATTAACGAGACGCCACGAAGGGACGCGAAAAACTTTGGAGCAACAAGCGAAAGAATTGGAAGAGAAAAGGAGGCAATTCGAACTAGAAAAGGAGGAATGGGAGAAAGAAAACCAAGTTACGTTGGAGGAATTACGAAGGAGATCGTTGGAGGGTAGTAGGGAAACGGTCGATGGTAAGAAAGAAAAGAAGAAAAAAGGGTTGTTTTAAATTTTTTTACCATCACAGATTCAATTAATAAAAAATAATAATTAATTATAAAATAAAAAATTTGATTTTCCGATTTAGCTAATTAAAAAAATCCAAAAACTGCGTAGGCTTTGATTCCAAATCATCGTTATAGTGAGAAAAAAATAATAATACGTAAAAAAGCAAAAACTAGCCTAAAACAAAAAATTATTTAATAACTAAAATTAATTTTAACTGCCAACTTTCTATAACGAAAAAAAAAATTAAAAATAAAACAAAAATGAAAATATCTCTGTGTAATTTTATCTACTTGCCCGTATTGTAATATTTTATACGTGACTAGAGACCCACAACACTTGTTCCTCCCTTTATAAAGGTAATTATTAATGAAAGGGACGAAAAATGTACGTTTAGAGAATAATTATATAATTATTATATTAAGATGAAGATGGAGAGTATATATAACGATTAATTTATATGAGAAAAAAAATAAAATGATTAAAAAAAATAAATTCGGTTTAGTTCGACTTTTATTATTCGTCTTGTATTTGGACGGCTCGCTTTGATGCATTGTGCCATCGTTTCTTTTTATTTTTTATTACATGTACGTAAAATTTTGTGCAAATAAATCTTTTAAGTACCATGATCATGTTTTATTAACACCGCTAACGTAAACTGAAAAATTTATTATTTGAATAAATATAGAATTTTGTGATTATTTAGTGTGAGCTAATCAATAATTTATGATACAAATTGAAACGGATTTTATTATAAACTTTATTCATTGTTTAATAAATGTATCAATTAGATACGCTTGCTTTGGGAAATTGTTTGTAGATTGATGCTTTGTTTAAAATTTTTCATGGTTTATTTATAGATTAAAAAGTTATGCATTAAATTAAAGCTAAATGAATATTAATTAAGAATAAATTTGAGTAATATCTCGATATATGGGACTTTGTTGTGATGGAATTAACGGATGAAATGTAAGTGATAAATATTTATGTAAATATCAGTAATTTAAACAAGAGCTGGGTGGGTTATTCTTCAAGTTGCTCTATTCCATATTCATAGATAAATAAGAGGTAATCCCCGAATTGTTCAAACGATGTATAAATCAGAGATGGTTCTTATAGTTTTGATTGTTGTTATACTATTGTTGTTATCACTAGCGCCGTCCTGAACCTAAGGGCTAATAGCCCTGGGACGTCAACTCCTGGGGGACGCCTGTTTTTATAATGAAATGCTTAGTGTCCCCATTATACAATAGCGACCCCTCTGAGGTACAGACCTTTTTTGCATTGAGTTTTGTGTGGAAAGGGAAGCAATTTTTTTTAGATGCACAGCTAAACCCAATCCAACCTAAACAACAAGGTCTCCACAATGAATAATTGGACAACCTTGTATATTTGAATTGAGGTAAACTGATACTAGTTAACTAGTGTTAGTTCTAGTTTTATATCATTAGATCTAACTGTAGGTCCAGAACTAGAAACATTCGAGTTTAGCCGTACATCTTTCAAGACGGCTCAAATATACAGGCTTTTGAGTTTGGTTGGGTTTAGTCGTGCATCTGAAGACATTTTTTTTAACGCAGGCGTCTACAATGAATAGTTTCTGAAATAGAATAGTAAATAATAATAGTCTTTAGAATAGTCTTTAGACGCACGGCTAAACCCGAATCTTTCCACTTCTAGGTCTAGTGTTAGTTCTAGTTTTATGTCATTAGATCTAACTATATCCAGAACTAGAAACATTTAGGTTTAACCGTACACCTTTCAAGATGACTCAAATATACAGGGTTGGGTTTACCCGTGCATTTGAAGACATTTATTTAACGAAGACCTCTACTACAATGAATAGTTACTGAAACATTCTGGTTAAGCTGTACATCTCTCAACACGGCTAAACCCGAATGATTCTAGTTCCAGTTTTAGTTCTAGTTTTACTTCAGTTCAAATTATAAAGGGTTGGATTGGGTTTAGTCGTGCATCTGAAGACATGTTTGTAACAAAAGCCTCTAAAATGAAAAGATTCTGAGATAGAGTGTTATACAAACTGATTTGGCAACCATGAATATTTCAATTGAAGTAAAACTAGAACTAACATAAGACCTACAATTTTTTTAAATTTTGTATGAAAAAGGGCGAGAATTATACTGGGTGTCCCTCAAAATTGACTCACCCCCATTTCTGTAGTGATATAAGAAAACCATTTGGAATACATAATTAGGCCATTAAAATGGGTTATTAGGACATAAAATCAATAATTTTGTATTTCCTGTTTAACGGGATGTGAGTACTAATTTCGCTTTTTTTAAAGATCTTAATTCTTTTTTCTCTCGATATGTAAACATATCGAATATAGTTACAGAATAATATAGCATAATCTAGCATATCTTTCACTTGAAAAATTTTTCACGATCGCTTATAGATTTTGAGACAAAAATTTTTTCGTTATATTTTAACGTTTGAAAACTTTCGGAATAGTTATTTACGCAAGCAGTTATGAACATACTAATTATAGAGGTAAACAAAATTAGTGTAGTTTCTTAACATGTTAAGTACAAAATTTTATCTAACCCTGCTTTAAAATTGAACGAAATCATGAATTATTGAAATCAAATTAATTTCAATAGAAAGAGAGACGCCAAAGGCGAATTTCACTTCGTGGTTAAAGAGCTTGACAGCGATGCTAAAATTTATCTCGATATAAAGGACTTTGTAGCGATGGAATTAACGGAAGAAATGTTTTTAAGTGATAAATATTTATGTAATATATCAGTAATTTAAATAATAGCTTGGGTTATTCCCCATGTTACTCTATTCTATATTCACAGTTAAATTAAAGGTAATGCCTAAATTGTTCATACGATGTATAAATCAAGGATGGTTCTTTATACCATTAGATTTAGGTATACAACTTGAAATATTTGGATTTAGCCGTTCATCTCTCAAGACTGGTAAACCCGAATGATTGTATTTCTACTGTCAATTGTAGTTTTATTCAGTTCAAATTGTTTCAGGTTGGGTTTAGCCGTGCATCAGAAAAAAAATCTTCAGATACATGACTAAACCCGAATCTTTCTACTTCTAGGTCTAGTGTTAGTAGTTTCATATCATATAATCTAGATCTAGGACTAGAAACATTTGGGTTTAGCCGTTCATCTCTCAAGACGGCTAAACCCTACTCAAATGATTTTAGTTATAGGTCTAGTTTTAATTCTAGTTTTATTCAGTTTAAATGTACAGGGTTGGGTTGGGTTGTTCTTCTACAATGAATAGTTTCTGAGATAGAGTACAAATTGATTTGTTACCTTATTTTTGATTCAAAAAACGCGTGCTAACCCCGAATCTTCAAACTTCTAGATCTAGTGTTAGTTCTAGTTTTATATCATTAGATCTAATTCTAGAACTAGAAACATTCGGGTTTAGCCGTACATCTTTTAAGACGGCTTAAATATACAGGGTTGGGTTGGGTTTGGCCGTGTATCTAAAGACATTTGTTTTAACGAAGGACTCTACAATGAATAATTTCTGAAATAGAATACTTTACAAATTGATTTGGCAACCCTGTATATTTCAATCGAAGTAAAACCAGAACTAACAATAGACCTAGAAAAATTTCTGGTAGCCCGTATCTTGGAAAGTAGAACCAGAATCTATTTTGTTTGTTTTGTATGTAAAGCTCACACTCGTTTCATTCGTTGAACCCAACTTTGGGGCTCTAAATATCTTAGGATGATGACTGTTATATTAGCATTAGAACTAACACTAAATCTTGAACTAGAAACATTGGGGTTTAGCCGTCTTTAGAGACGTACGGCTAAACCTCAATGTTTCTATAGTCTTGGGTTTAGTGTTAGTTCTACCTTTCTAGGTCCAGTGTGAGGTCCCATTCTCTGAATTCCTAGGAATGATCCTCAAATTCGAACTTTTTTCCAACTTATTTTGCTTTTGTATTAAATGTTTTTACAATTTATAAATATATATTTGTTTGTAAATCAATAATAAATTCAAAGTTATAGTTTATGTTTGTAATTAGCATTAAAATATTGTAATACAAAAACGTTTTATCTATTTTTTTTGATAAAACTAACAGTATGCATAGACATGGATATTTACATAAATTGGATGTGTCTTACATACACCACATGTAGTAAATCTGCAGTCATTTACATTGCACAATCATTTATTTCCTTCGAAATGGAAATCCTTTGTTTTTACTAAATTAAAAGATAAAATAATACTATACCTTTGTATTTTATTATTGATTAACAAAAATATATATAAATAATATAAACATACAATTAAAATAGCAAAATAAGTTGGAAAAAGGAATTCAGATCGTAAGCTTGGCGATTATTCACCGAACTATACCTGGTTCTTGAAAATCGATTTTTCTTTGCGATATATGAAATTAATTTTAAATACCGTTAAACTTTAAAAATAAATATCGTCTCTTAGAAGGGCCATTGGATCAAAAGCTCTGGTAAAACCGATACATATTCAATACAGATTCACCATAAAAAGTTTCACCGAAATTGGTGAAGAATCAACTGCGATGTCTCCTTGTTAGTGTTCGAATTTGTGTACATTATTAAAATTAATCATTGAGACAGTTTAAAAATTAAATTAAAAGTTTGTCATATACCGAACTTTTGGCTATAACAGGCACTTTAATAGGAGAACTATTAATCCGTTATATCGAGATTTTATTATAGTGATTAACGACATTTTGAAACAGGAAATTTTAAATTAGATGTTTGTTTTCACAAACGTAAATTGATTAAAAAAAATCGTATAAGAATGAATTGAAGCCAAAAAGATTTTATTTTTACCCTTTTAGTATCAATTTATTTAGATAAAAAATGTGTTTGTTACCACCATCTCAAGTTACATGCTCGTTATGTCAACAGCTTCGCGGAAAAGTAAGTGCTTGACAAGTCTCGGTCGTCGTCCGCACCTAAGGGGTTAAGATACCCTTTATTACCTAGTCTGTTTCTCAAAAAATTCGACAAAAATAAATTTCATAAAAATAAAAAAAATTACGAATATAATTCACGGTTAATTTATAACAGCCTAATTAAATAAAGCTTAAAAGTCCTATTTTAGGTAATACCTAATTATCTGGTACTTTTGCATTCTACGTTTTAACCTGATATTAAATAAGAAAGAATTTAAATAAGCGAGAAGTCTAACTAACCTTGTAGATCATTCATGGTATAAGTAATAGTTAGAAGATAATTTAACCGGTTAATTAAGAAAGAATTAAGAAAGAACCTGACGAGTTGTTGAAGTTGCCCTAATGGTCAGATTATATTAGATGTTTATTCCATGCAATTTATTTATAGACAATCCTCTCTAAACTCATGACATTTGTCTCTACTATTAATTATATTTTGCATTGATGCAGACTGCTAAAAGAGGATAATGATAAACCAGTTTCACAAGATCTTTGAAGTTTAAGATTAGAAAGTAATATGGTGTATTTTTTGTTATACTTGTAGATGTATATGTTTCGTTCTGGAAATTACCACGTCATAAAATACATCAGTGGTGGTTTTTGTTAAGTATTTTGAGTAAATGTTAATTTTTTATTTCTTCCATATTTATTCATATTTTGGATTTACATTACAATTATTACAACCTCAAATCACTCCTCATTGTTAAAAACTAATGTAAGTGTACTTAAGTAATTTGGTTTTTCCAAAAAATAGAGTTATATGATGAACCAAGATTGTGGACGTTTATGAAATAAAAAAAATAATAAATAGTTTTGGTATCGTTTTTAACTGTTTTACAGCGAAAAAGATAAACGGATTGATGAATCACAATTATCTTAATTTGCAAAGTGACTGTATGGGTGCTGAAATAAGTCCATGTTTGAAAAGAATTTGTTTGATAGATTTCAAGATATCGTGGTCGCTGTTCAGAAAAATAAAGTTTTGAGGAAATTATATTTGAGTTGATTTTTTCGAGAAATGAAAAACCATTCTTTTAACACGCCATTTTGGACTATTTCAGAATAGGTTTATTACATATTTGCATTATAATCACGTACAAAGTTATTTCAAGATTATGATGAATGTATGCATGTTGGAGAAATTTGCATAAATGATAAGCTTAGACAAGCATTTAGCAATCCATCTACTAAGTGGATTATTAACATTTTCCCCGAATGCGTTTAGATTTAGTGGTTATAGTATCAAATTTTATAGAAAATGGTTACATAATGCAGTTCAATAAAGATTTATTAAGCGAATGTTTATGAAAAATATGAATGAGTTATATATGTACTATGTGATAAATTACTATAAAATTTATAAATTAAAAAAAAATATTGCGGTTAAGAATTTCGGTGAAATCGATACTTTATATAAAAAACTTTCAAGGAATCTTTTAGTAGTGTTATGAAAAAATTGCAACCTCAAATTTTGACAACAAATAAGTATGTAATGAAAATTTTAAGCGCAAAAATGCGAATTATGTTTGATGATCTATCAATATGCAATTCTTTACAAATTGATTATAAATGTCAGATATAGGGCAATAGAAAGTTTAGCAAAATGTTAGAGATTATAGTTATCCTTTCAAACAGTTTAGATATAGATTTGGCTTCAGTTCAGCTTCAGATCTCATAAATGCAATCGATGACAAAGCAAAAATACAGACAAACTACTTACTTAAAAGCTATTAGTATAGTTAATATTATTATCATTAGCTAAATCAAAGTCAAAGAAGCGATGTTTAATTCGTTGTCACATGTGGTCATTTCTTAAGGTCAAGTTAGTCAGCATTGTTTAATGATTAATACTTTCTAGAAAGGAAGCATTGTCAATCTCAGTATGTAGTAACGTTATACAAATTGGAAAATATTTTTAAAGAATTGCTTGGTGTATTTCATAATATCGCGTTTAACAATAACAACGTTACAACGTATTAACTTTTAATTGAAACTACTGAATTAATCACCGTTTGATGTTTAGAATTTTTCTGAAGAATAGGTGACCTCGAAACCGATAGAAAGCAATAAGGACATAATATCGAACAGGTGTAAAAGTCTTCATTTAAACTTTCTAATGAATATTCACAATTAAATTTTAACAATATCTATAAACAATCAAAATAATTGGTAATCATTTTAATTCAAATTTACATTAAAATATTCTGTGTTCTAAACTAGATGAATACGGTATTGTTAATTGTTATAAATTGTAAATTACCACATATTTTCAATTCATTACTCGTATGCCATTAGTTTGAATTATGTGGTTTTCTTAATCAATAGATACGTATTTTGAAACATAAAAGGAAACCATTTATTCCCAGTTTAGCGGTCGGTGTAAATAGAAATCATTAACATTTTTCTGCTTTTAATTGTTTTTGACAAGTTAGTAAAAATAAACCAATCATGAGGAGAATCTATTAGTTATAATTTCATAAATTTTTAATGTTTTTTTGGAGCTATTGAATTGATTTGATTCACCATGTTTATTGATTGAGAATTTTGTAGATCATATCTTATTCAGTTCCTCCAATATTTTCAGCTTGGGCATACATATATCTTCTAAATATAAAACTTTCATGAATTTAGTCGATATCTCTCGTTTATAAATTTTTAGTTACAAACACCCTCGTTGCGCAATACGTGTGAAGGTGAATTATTTACTCAATCGCACGTGCAAATCGTTATACGAGAGATCCTCCACGTTGTATAAAATTCATTGGCAGAGTCAGTATATGCATTACGAACCTTGGCTATAATTTAGTACGTATAAAGATGATACGGATGAAAGATTTCAATCTTGAGATTATTTGATATGGAGCAAATAATCCATTTTATGCGAGTCATAAATATTATATTTTGACGCAAATATAATTATATCAACACATTCTTTATCGACAAATAATAACTCATCCATTAGGTAACTGATTTCCAACAAAAGAATTACTAAGTTAAATTTTCCAATCAGAAATACTAACTATTCATTGTTAGTATTTCTGATTCAGACTTTATCCAATAGAACGTGCTAAAATGTAGTTCGTTTAGAGAAGGAACACATAAGATACATTGTGTTTTGAAGTTTACAGCTTCCTAAAGTACACTACAGGTGTATATAAATCGTCAGCAAGTCGTGTTCTAGATTTAATTTTGAACTTTAAATTGAGGTATAATGTTTTTAGGTTGACCTCATCCTTTTAAACATCTATACCTTAATTAAATAAAATGAAATATTTAACAAGTCGATTAATTTATTATTAATACATAAAATTATGACACTGAGTTAAGCAATCATTGTTAAATACTTTAACAGTCGTTTTGAAGCAATACGACTGTTGCACAAAAAACCTAATTTTGTAATTTATGCATTTTGTTTCTATGATTATAATGAAAATCATGAACATTATTTTTATTATTAATATTTTTACATTATTTTTATTATTATTTTTAGAATCGTCGAACAGATTTTGATCTTACATTTTTTAGTAGTATTCTGTCATTTTCTATCAGTAAATTCTAAACAATAGGAAATATTTAGGAAATTCATTTATACTCGCTGTGGTCAAATCGTTGAAGTTCATTTTTTTCGTATATTATCATTATTAAATTAACGTTATATTTTATTTTGTGTGGGGGTAATTTTGGTGATTCATAATTTATTCCTTATAGCAGGAACTTAACGCAACCGATAATTTTCCAACAATTTTTTTTTGCAATAAAAATATGACGCGTTCTATAACATATCTCTTATTGTTACCTAATCTGGTTCGCTTATTTGTTTAATTCTTAGGAAGATTTTTCTGTAAAGTAATGTCTGCGGCGGAGAAAGAGACGCTCTTGTCTGCATTATTTTAAGAATGCCTTAGAGCAGGTGGTACGACATGCAATGCTCTGTATGCCTGTTAAGGTGTTCTATTATACGAAGAACAGAAAACTGCCTTTTACAGAGTCCAAAATAAAGACAGCTAGAGTGCTAACTTAAAACTTATAATGCTTGTAATAGCTTTTATGCGAAATTTGTGAAAAACTAAGTGAAGGAAAAGAGACTTTAAAGAGTAGTGCCATTATACAGCGATGGGTTTTTAGACGATTTTAAAGAAATAGCCATTGTGGTTACATTTTCTGGTTGTCATTCGATCGATGTGTCAGTGTTAGAGATGTCGTGAATAGTTGATATACCGTATAATCAAAATACCGATTAATCGCTATTTTAAATGACGAATAGTCCAATAACTCATCATTATTATTCGAAATAAAAAAATGTCATTCTAATTGTTATTAATTTGCTACTGCCATCGAAAATTTATTTAAGGTTATTAGAAAAGAAAATATGAAGTTAAAGAAATCAGTCTCATAACTGATTTTACATTTTTAAATGGTGGTGACACTTTCCTTGTGTTTATTTTGCTGAGAAAACATCTTTTGTATTATGCAGTGTTTAATACTGTAAGGCTAGCGGGACGTAGTTCACTGAGAAAATCATCCCAGACATGTATGAGAGCGGGGTTGGCAAATGAAAGAACGAGATAGAAATGGCTCGAAAAAAGCAATCTTTGGACTTGTTCAGTAAATAATTCCGCATTTTTGAGTTGTGCAGGACACTGAATATCAGAAAACTTTAAACTGAATCATCCCGTTTTAAATACGGAGCATCTTTATGCATCTGACACAACAGAAAATATCAAAACAGAACTGTTAGAACGTGTAACGAAATGGGAAATACCCACCACCAACATTCGAGATATTGTTCACGATAATGGCGAGAATAAGAGAAACTCTACTTTTGTCAGAGTATTGCGTCATCTCTCCAGCTGCTGATAAATGATGCATTAACAAACGGTCGCCCAGAAAATCACAAATTCTGGTTAGTTTTCGCAGTATTGTGACACATTTTAATCACTAGAAATATACAAAACTTGAAATTGTTCAATCTGAACATGGTCTGCCTAAACATGACCTGATTCAAGATATTCAAACTCAACTTATTACATACTGGAACGTCTACTTGAACAAAATGAGCAATTTCAGTGATATCTCAGAATCAAGAAGCATACATTTTGGATATTTGACCAGCGACCAATGGAAGATTGTTGACCAACTGTTAAAAGCTTTTAAAACATTTTAAAGAGATAACTATGCAGATACCTAATAAAGGATGCGCTAATTCAACAAATTATTTTAGAAAGCCATTAATAATGTTTTACCAGACATATTATTTGTCTGCATTTTATTAGTTTCTTGTTACGAGACCTTTTTCTTTGACACTGCCCAAGCTGAATGAGTCCGTAAAATGATGCTCAAAGATGGTTTTATTCCTTTAGAGCAAGAAAATGATGATTCAAATCCAAAAATGGCGTCTAAATGATGTTTAAATTATGAAAGTGGGGCAATTATTATTTGGATAATTATTATTAATAATTGGCAGATTTAATTCTAATCATGGAGAAGAACCTTTTTCTTTGCACCATAATTTGTCCCTTTTGGATTTTAAATATTAATTGAAAAGTTTATATTAGCTTATGCTAGGTTATAAAGTTTATATTATGTATTAATATTAACATTAATTTAAATTTTAATGGTACACTTTTTAGATGATTGCCCTGAAGTTTCTCTTTGTTGTATGGAATAAAGACGTTTTAAAGATTAACTAAAAGAATTCGTGTAAATCTAAGTCCAATTTTGGATATAAAAACATGCAAATTATGTTCAATTTGGCCAGACACTAAAAAAACAAATGATTAAAAGAAAATTGTTTAATAAATTGTAATTGTTGAAGAAAGCTAATTGTTTTTTCTCATAACTGCATGTAGATACACAAACGGCCGTCTCATATAGTAACCTTTATATATTAATAATAAGCTGTATACTAAGCGTATTTGGTGGCAAAAACACAATCTTCACACATCGAATCTAAGTAGAGTTGCAGCACGATCGCATGAGGCGTTGTTGATTAGTAACATAAACTTTAAATGGCATTTGCTTTAATTCGCAATAAAGTTCGACTTCGTTTATGAAGTGATGACCAACCCAATCCTCAAAAAGAGAAGTTGTCACCCAAGCTTTAGCATTTGACTTTCAAATAACGGACACCCCAGTTTTAGATTTTTTAAAGCTCTTGGATTTTGTAAACTATATAAACTAAAAGAGGTTTTAGTTTATAATCATCAGCTGCATTCGCGCCAGCCATCACTAATACTCTATTTTTAACGGCTTTCGGCTTTTAAGTGTTTTTTTCTAAAACAGATTAGTCTTATCTACGTTGAATATGGCTTGGCTGATATTGCCACCTACTTCTATTATTGCCTTGAGCATCGGTCTCTCTATTTTCTGCGATGCTGATGTCTAACTAGCCTTATAGGCTTCCTTCCTAACTTCTTCAAAAATTAACTTGGCTTGACAGCACACCGTGTTCTGATTAACAGGAAACTTTTTTACTCTTATTCGAGAATTCTATAACGTTTACGAATGTTGCTTGCAATGCTGTCCTAAGATATTTGGCACCCCAAGGCTGGGTTGGACGAACGAAATCAACGCGCCATTTTTCGTACTAATTAAAAAAAAAGATTCTAGTTATAGGTCTAGTATTCTTTAGAATCAAAAATCAGCTGCAAAATCAGTTCGTAAAGTACTCTATCTCAGGAATTATTAATTGTAGAGGCCTTCGTTAAAACATGTCTTCAGATGCGTGGCTAAACTCAACACAACCCAACCCTGTATATTTGAACGGAATTAAACTAGAATTGACACTAGAGCTAGAACTAGAATTATTCGGGTTTAGCCGTCTTGAGAGATGGACGGTTAAATCCAAATGTTTCTAGTTCTAGACCTAGATTTAATGATATAATTAGAACTAACACTAGATCTAGAAGTGCTAGAAGTGACTAACGCAATTCAACCTTGCATATTTGAATTGAAGTAAAACTAGAACTAACACTACACTTAGAACTAGAATCATTTGGGTTTAGCCGTCTTGAGAGATGTACAGCTAATGATTATTATTATCGATTGTTTCTAGTTCTAGGTCTAGAGTTCGATCTAATGATATAAAACTTGAATTAACACTAGACGTAGAAGTGGAGTGTTGAGGTTTAATCGTGCGTCTTCAGACGCACGGCCAATTCCAAAACTTACTACTTCTAGGTCAAGTGTTAGTTCTAATTTTATTTCAATGGAAATATATAGGGTTGTAAAGTTGGCCAAATCAGTTTGTAAAGTAGTCTATTTTAGAAACTATTCATTGTAGAGGCCTTCGTCAAAAAAATGTCTTCAGATGACTAAACCCAACCTAATCCAACCCTGTATATTTAAATAGAAGTAAAACTGGAACCAATACTAGATCTAGAACTAGAATCAGTCGGGATTAGCCATCTTGAGAAATTTAGATAATTCTAATTCTAAATTCATCGTGAGGTATAAAAATAAAATTCCCAGAAGGTTTTACGAGGAAGTTTAGTTTATTTCCAAAAACGGCTAATCGGTGTTATAGCTATTTCAATGTAAGATACACTTTCTTCAGGCACGACGTCAAGTAGAAGAGAACAAGAGATTAATTCACCATGCGGGTTCAAAGAATAAGAATAATATTAATATATCTGTTGTTAAGATATGAATAAAGCCCGAAGGGCGCATTATATTTAACAAAATTAAAAGCTTGAAGCACACTTTTTCAATTTCTTTTTGGTTATAAATTTGACTTCACCATAAAAAGTTGTATGTTAAAACAAATTGTCGCAAAAAACACAAAAATCAACATAAGGGCAAAATTACAAAAATTAACAAAAAAGTTCAATATGCGTGAAGCGCGTTGGAACGACTGCATTCGCTTTTAATTTTATTAAATATAACTCGCCCTTCAGCCTTTATTCATATCTTAGAGAAAGTGCTCTTTCTAAGAAATTGAAAAAGTGTTCTCTTCAAGCTTTTAATTTTGTAAAATATAACGCGCCCTTCGGGCTTTATTCATATCTTAACAATAGATTTAAATCGAACCTCATGATCTCTGAACCCGCATAGTATATTAATTTTTCTAAAATATTGTTCTCTTCTACTTGACATCGTGCCTGAAGAAGGGGTATCTTACAATGAAATAGCTATAGTACCGATTAGCCGTTTTTGGAAATAAATTAAACTTCATCGTAACACACTTTGGGAATTTTATTTTTGTCTTGAGAGATGTACGGTTAAACCCGAACGTTTCTAGTTCTAGATCTAGAGTAGAGGTTCCCAAACTTATCTGTGTCGTAGACCCTTTGTCATATTTTTCAGTTTTCGGTAGGCCCTTTATTTAGATAGACCACCTATCATTAAAAGTAGTCGAAATGTGCAGTAAAGTATACGGTATAAAGTACATATTTGTAACATTAAATAGTGTTAGTTCGTGTTCTGATGACACATCCGTGCGACCTTTTTTTTTTGCTCTTCACATTAACTATTACAAACCTTAAGATAAACTTCAGAACTATTGTAAAAATCCGGACTACTACTACCACAGTGTATGTTGAGATCCACTACCGTAAATGGTGATCATTTTCATCTCATAGACCCTAAAATTTTTTTTTCGCTGACACAGACCCCTTGCAGGTCATAGATCCCGAAGGTCGATATAGACCACTTTGAGATTCACTGATCTAGAGTTGGATCTAATGATACAAACTAGAACTAACAGTAGACCTACAACTGGAAAATTTTTGGTATAGCTTATAGTTAGAAGAAAAAGAGGTCAGATAATTAAAAAACTAATTGAAAGAAAAATGGAAATTATTCCTGCAGAAGGACAAGTTGATTTACGCCGCTGTTACTTTAGTTTCATTTATTCAAATATTATTGAAGATACGGAATAATGTGAAACAACACGCATAGCATAGATAAATGTTAGTTCAACCATGAAACATAAATAATGGAAATAGTCTCAGTTATCGAGAAGGTTAAACGACTTAAAGATATTTTGCTTTATGAATGCATCATACGTAAAAACATATCTAACTCTAAAATTCCAACAACTTTTCTAATTTCTCCAGAGACAAGAAAAAATCCTTTGAAGATTGAAAAATGTAACTTACAATTATTGCATCGATCCAAAAAAATCATATGAGAACATTTAAAATTTTTAGAAAATTGCTGATAAATTTTTAAATATGATCTGCATACATATAGCTCTAGTAATAAAGCAAAATATGGATTTTGCAATTTGCAATATCTGATGTAATTTCCGCCTCGAAGCGAATGCGAAGGAAATTAATTCTCCATTAATATAACCTGGGATTATACCTTTAACTTTATCGATTTCAACGCTTATTATCTATTCGTTATCTTCCTTCGGATTATATTACAAAATATTCCATTTATAAATATTTAATCGATCTAAATAAAATATTTATATTTAAAAAAATATTTATTTCAAAATTATGAATAAATAATTAAATTGTTTCTGTAAAGAAAGCGTCCTTATAATTGTATAGATATTCAAATTAAAACAATTCAACATAAATCCGTTCTCCCAAGCAAAACAATTTAGACAATAAAAGGCGGCCAAGTGGACAAAGGGCCATTTAATTTAACAAATAAAACTTCAGCCTCTCCGTAGCCCCATTTAAATGCAAGCATACGTCGGGTTATTCGTTTTTTAAACGGTGATGACAATGAAGTTAATGTAGGTCACGTCGTTTTTATGGGTTAAATTGGTGATTAGTATTCAAATGAAGTTCTTTAAAAACGTTGAATTATTTCTACTTGGAATTAGGATTGTTTAAACACTTTTACAGTTGTTAATTATTTTAAATGCTTTTATAGATAAACAAATTAGGTGCAATTAAAAACGACATTTTAAAGAAATTATTAGTAAACGATTAAATTATTATTTCTTTGTTTATTAATACGTGAATGGTAACAAAGATAATATTACATAAGTATCAATAAAATGGATTGAATTTCGTATTATACAATAGAAAGGTTCGCAGTTAAACCTTTTTAAAAGAAACGTTTTTTAAAACGTATTTGTTGTAAGTATTGGAAAAGGAGGTAAACCGGATGATGACATTTAGCCTTTCTCCTATCTCTTATCTTACATGTTTACCACTCATTGCAGTTCAATAACACCGGATAATAAGGAGCCCACGTAATAATATCAAATTACAAATTGAATCGAATTATTTATAAACAAAAAGATTTTTTTTGAATAAACGGTTCAAAGCTGTTTCAAGTTCACGATCTTTAAAGTCGTGTGTAAAATAACCCACACATTCGATTTGCATCTAATAATAAACGTATACACATGTTTGTTTATGTAATAATACAAGTTCATTGTCGTTTTGCATGAGTTATTTGAATTTTAAATGAGTGTTAGATCTTATTTTTGTGCGAGTTTTTAAGTTTACCAGTATGTAGCAATTTCGTTGACGTGCTCATTTCCTGCATGCAATACATGCTTAAGGAAGTGCAGTCAGGTGTTCTATTGTCCGAGGGGATGTTAAACAAAAGTACAAGGTGTAGTTTTTGTAGAGTGACGATAGAACAGAAAAAGGAATTTAAATTAATGAAATACTCATCAGAAAAATAAAAAATATTGAATGACTAATTATTATAATACGCGAACACATACTCATGGGGTATGATAAATATTTCTATGAACGCATAACAAAAGTGATAAATTGATGAGTGACGTCAACTCATTTTTTAATAGTGTCCATATGGTGACACCCACATTGTTATCGTATTTTTGCGTTATCAATGAACAAACAAAGTAATACTCATAAACGTTATGTTGTAATCCAAATTAAGTGATTTCTCATTAAATATGTTTTGTTCGCCCAATTTTTTTTTAGATTTTGCCCTTGAAACCCGCATGTTTAAAAAAAATAATTTCCATTTCAACTTGATCCCTTCGTGAGATAATTGTAAATTATATTCAAATTGAAACAAATTTGTAAATAAGTTAAAAAAGATTGCATACAATTGAATTGCATGCTTAATATAAATTGATATAAATAATAAAAAAATTATTCAAAATAGGAAAAATACTAATGAGATAGGCAACCCAATTGACAACCCAAAATTTAAACGACAAACTGGTTGCCTGTATTCAAAATTAATTTTTGAAAATGATTAAAAAAAAAACTTACCCTTTTAACGTAGGGTGCTGATGAAGGATGATGTTTAACAGGCATAAAAAGTAACCGTATCCGCTCGAACATTTGTACTCCATTAATGGACGCAACTCCCATATACAAAAAGACGCCAAATAGTACGGACATTGGGATAAGGCGTAAAAGCGGTGACATCAAAACCGATAAACCCATCAATGCTGATACGATGAGCCCAGAAACTCTTTGCTCCTTTACTTCGATGATGTGGGGTTTTTCTCCTGGAGCGTGGGTCCTGGACATGATTGTTAAAGCGGCTACGTGCGCGATCGATCTGACGGTTGCTGCACAAATCCATGGGGCTCCAAAGAAACCATTTCCGATGTTTATTAGACACAAAATTACTATGTCTAAATGGAAACCGCTACCTTTTTTTAATTTACGTTCCTTTTTATCGACAATTAATCTATTAGAAAAAATAAACAAAATAGTAATAGAGTATATATGATGGACCTCGTTAGAACGGATTTTGGATATAGCATATAATTAATATTATCTATTTAATACATCAATATGTACAGGTGCCGGATATGTGGGTGCTATGTGTGCACAAGCACCCATACAAAATTATTAATACACCCACACACATAGGTACTGGATATGTGGGTGTTTGTGCACCCATACAAAATTTTTAATGATTTTACCCGGATTGAAGTTGACTTCTTAGGGGTAATATTAGTATAATTATCAAAAAATTGATTCTTCTTTTTTCCTTTTAAAGTACTTTTTAAAGTTTTAGAAATCTCATCCAAAAAATTTTAAATGAATGAATGTAATTTTATATAAATCTCTTTATATATGATTGCACCTAAAAGTTTATCTAAATGCTCTATCTAAAACTTTTTCTGGCAAAAAGGTTTGGACACTTGATTGGACATTGTTGCGAAACAATTTAACGACGCATTATCACTATATTATAATAATATAATATATTATTATGTTATCACTATAAGCAGTAAGTGCAACAATCTTTGTAATCTTGATGAAAAGAGTATAAAGCTATTAGAACGCCCATTTAGCAGCCAGATAAAACAGTCTTGTTTAAAAAAAAAAGTATAAAAATCTTTAAAATAAGGAAATATCAATCAAAACGTCTTTAATATTCTGGTAATCAGATTGAAGGTACATTCATCATTATTTAAACTCTACTTAAAAAGATTTTCGCTATAAATATTGAGATATTTAATTTTTAAACTTTAAACGTTAAAAGATTTAAATTTCAAATTGGCAAGCACCACAAATCAAACAATTTTTAACCGAATGATATAAGTACAGCAAATGTAAAATACCTCTATCTTATTTTAAAAAACTTAAATTATGAATGATGATGAAATTATCAAAAACTACCTGAAATGTGTCTTAATGTCTAATGTTGTTACAAAATCATTACTAACTGTTTAAAATTATCCAAAATTAAGTTACATAATAGTAAAATTAATATAAAAAAAGAATTTACTTATAATCATACAACGCTATCTACATTAATCCATTGTCTAAGTTATTTCATCAAAAATTTTCTAAAATCATCAAAAACTGTCTAAAATATATCTTTAATACTTTATAAATAGTTTAATAGTTTATAATTATGAGATTTTATATTAACTTAAAGATGTCTAGAATCTTTAAGTTAATAGAAATATGTCTAACCGTTTATAAATGCCTAAAGCTGTTTAAAGTTATTAATAACTATCCAAAATCATCCAAAATTAGTTTAGAACCATCTACAAGTTGTGTAAAATCATCCAACGTTATCTAAATTAATACATTTGTGTAAATTTATGAAAGTCGTTTAAAATAATCAAAAACTATTTAAAATCATCAAAAACTTTCGAAAACATGTCTCTAATAGCTTATAATTGTCTAAAGTTGCCTAAAATCATCCACAAGATTTTCAAAATCATCGTACATTTGTATAAAATCACCTAAAATTTGCCTAAAACATATCTCTAATAGTTAATAATTGTTTAAAGATCTCTAAAATCATAATAAACTGTCAAAAATACGTCTGCAATCGTTTGTAAGTGTCTAAAGCTGTTTAAAATCATTAATAGTCATCCAAATTAGTTTATAATCATCCATCAGTTGTCTAAAATCATCCAACGATATCAAAATTAATCCAGTTGTACCTAAATTCGTTTAAAATCATCAAAGACTGTCTAAAATCATCAAAAACTTTCTAAAATACAATTGTCTCAAGTTGCCTAAAATCATTATTAAAATCAAAGTTGTTTAAAATCATCCAAATTTTGTCTAAAATATATCTCTAATAGCCAATAATTGTCTAAAGACGTCTAAATATGGTTAGTATTGTCTGAAATCTTTGAAGTAGGGTCAAATTGTTATAAATCTTATAAATAGTGTTATACAAGTAATAAAAGTAAGTATTTATTACTAAAATAAATCGCAGCAAATATTAAACTGAATTGAGGAGAAAAAGCTTTGGTGTTTATTATTCTGCTTGATTATCAACAAATGTTAACAAAACTGCAGTCCTTAGTTTGAATAATCCTATAAAATTGTTAAAAATCAACATATTAAAAAATGGCTACCCACTTCCTGAAATATTAATCTTAGGCAAATATTATATATTATATTATATTCATATATAACTGTTTTGTTCTAGACATAAGCTTAGGACGGTTATACCACTAGCCATTAGCTATGGTTTCAAACGCAACACTTTGGTCAACCGTTAAAGTTTTTTTTATTGTGAAATATCTTTGGTACTTTTACACTAAATCTGTATAAATTAGTTGAGCAATACCAAAATTTAATTACATTTTGTAGTTCGTTAAAAAATCATATAAATACGACTCATTTGCAGTCTGTTTATTTGCGGTGTTTACCTCTTAATTGTTTTAATTTTTTTATGTAATAGTGAGTTTTTTAATTTCCAATTAAATACCATCATGTACTACGAAGTTTTTTGATAGACCAGCCATTCATAGTCGAGTTTTTTCAAAAACCGTCGTATGTTTAAATGTCACTACACTTCTCTCCAAAATTATCGCACCACCTAAATTATGCATTAAGTTTAAAACTATACATTTTTTAATCAACGTATGGATTTTGATGATTCCTTCTTCATGGTATAGATTGATTTTTAAGGAAGAAATGTGTTGATGGTTTCTAACAATTATCAACGTTTTGCCCATATGCGGGGTGTAAAAAGAAATTTATGTTTTTTCTACTAATTTTTCAACATCCTATGGAATTTATCATAAAGAACCGCAACATTCCATTTACATTACGTTAGAATGGCAACCCTTCTCTACATTTATGTTCAAGAATCATCTCGATATCTTTTTTATCAAGGAAGATACACATTTTTTAAGCTTGACTTACAGATACACGTAGCAGATGTTCGTAATATTCGAATTCCTGCCAGAGCACCAAATTTAAACGCAAATCATCGTAGAAGGAGATTGCAATTTGTCAGAGAACATCTTGACTGGAATGCTGATGACTGGAAACAAGTACTGTACACAGATGAATCAAGGTTTTGTTTATACAGCTCAGATAGCCGCTTAAGGCCCACTTTTACCAATCTCCAATTAAACTATCCAGCGGTGGTTATATCGATTTTACGTGCTCCCATTGGTTATGAGCCGGTTTTTAATTGTTAGATAAATTTATCAAGAGGTGGTAAAAGTGGCCGTAAGAGTAATTCGACGGCCCAATGAACGCTACGCATAGTGCAACATACGAGTGACAACTTTATTTAATACAGGATCTGTAATGGTTGGAACTGGGTGGAATTTCGCTTATAACACGAACAGACCTTGTTTCTTTGCGAAGAGGTTTATTAACAGGTGAATGGTATATTACAGACATTTTATCGGAGCACGTGGTAGCCTTTGCTGCTTACATAGGAAATAATTTTTTATTAATGCATGATAATGGAAGACCTCATGTTGCCCGCACGGTCCGTAACTATTTGGATGAAGTTGGTATGCAAACCATGGACTGACCACCCTGTAGGTCTGATCTCAATCCAATAGAGAATTTATGGGCAACTTGATCGTCAGTTAAGGGGCCGACATCCACTACCTATCGGTTTGAACGACGTTAAATTGTTGACTTTAAGTATGCGTCGTCGCTGTCAAGAAGAGATTCGTAATAGAGGCGGAAATACACGTTATTAGGTGATTTTGAGAGAATTGATTAAGGATTGTGTACTGTTTTTTAGTTTTTACCTACTTGTTTAAAATATTAATAAAGATTCGTTACATTTAAACTTGTGTATCTCCCTTGATAAAAGAGATATCGAGATGATTCTTGAACGTAAATGGAATGTTGCGGTTCTTTCTGATAAATTCCACAGGGTGTTACAAAATTAAAAGAAAAACCATAAATTTCTTTTTACATCCCGTACATGGGTAAAACGTTGACAATTGTCAGAAACCATAAACACATTTCTTCTTTAATAATCAACCTATACTGTGAAACAAGAATCCTCAAAATCCATCCGTTGATTCAAAAACAAAATACCTTTATTAGTACTCATAGATAGAATCATAATCGGGTTATTTCCCAAATTGTTCTATTCCATGTTCATAATCAAACTCAGGGTATTCCCTGAGTTAGTGTATAGACGTCTTATTCGTTAAGTGACAGATGCAAACACATCTTTGCATAACTTACAACATCGTCCATATCGTTCATTTGCTAGAATAACGGCACAACTCAATATACGCGAAAAACTACACTATTTTTTATAAATGATGTCAAGTTCGTATTTACGGTTATTGCCGGTATTTATTTATATTTATTACAACAGCCGTTGAAAAAGTGTAACAAATGTAGCATTGCTGAATTGGCATATGTTGTAGAGTTAGCTTGAAAAGAGACAAAATACGAATGGTATAGATCGAATCATTAAGGTAAACATCGCGCAATCTAGTGAACTTCATGGAATCAAGTAAGCCACTCATCAATATCTATAGGAACATCATGTCAAATACACATGGCTGACTCCTTAATGAAATTATTGCAAATATGAAACTGTTTTGTATCAAGAACAACACAAACTCTCTGATTTGAGAAGTAATTTTCACATAATTAGATCCCAAACGTACATATAAGATACATATAAGATTTTTAAGATAACTCTTTCTACCAAAGGCAATTTAATAGCACTTATCATAATTAAGAATGCTTCTAGAACAAATAGTTCTAGAAGCATTAGTCTTGCAGACGTTCAAGATGCTCCTCTAGCATGAAGCTGTCAGATATTGAACCAAACCCGGAAAAATTTTACAGTCGTCCTCGAAAGCAAAAAATAGAAGTGACAAAAACATTCATTGATGTCGTCAATATGCCCAAAATCAAAATTGGTTCAAGGTGACTAACCCGAGGTTCGCCTGAGGTAACAGACGTAAAATGAAAAACACAATTGTCCACCTTCTTACTTGACGACTGCAAGAGATAAAAGGAGCTATTTATAAAAGCAAGCAATTCGGCACATTAAACATTTAATTTAGTAAGTTTGCAACCTTGCTAAATAGCATCAATATGGAGATCGTAGTTCATGAAGCGTTGAGCATAATTCACAAATGCGACTAGTTTTATCAACCCAACCCAACCCATGCTGTTGATGAATGATTTGTGGGTAAATGCAGTGGTATAAGTAATAGGAAGAAGAGAATTTGGGCGATAATTACCAATCACCATTCCATTGGAAAAAAACAGATGTTTTCATAGAGAGACTGAAAATGTGATGTACTGTGATGGGTGCTAGGTAAATACCTGGTGGGTAGGTATTTATGAAATTAGTATTTATTCCAGTTTAAGCTAAATACCCAAACATTGGATTCTTATCCAAATGTGGGGCAACTACGACGTCTTTAAATTTGTTGTCTAATTTTTGACTATGTAATATGCAAATATTGCAATCAAAGGTATAAATCAGGCAATGTTTCTGGCATTTGTAATGAAGAGGTGCATATTAATTAAAATTGATTAGAAAAATATTGCCTTAGGATGATCCAACGTGATTCTAAGACTGACTTATAACAGAAGATTGAAACAAGTCATTTGGAGCCCATCAGTATTATTTCTTTAATTTAATAATTAAGTGAAATTTGTAAAGTTAGTCGCAACATCTGCTGTAGATATTTTTTTGGAGCACGTGTTATGAATTACAGCTTGATACTGCTTCCAAAAAAGGATTGAAATGCTTTTAGAAGACTTAATACTTTTCAGAAGACTAGTTATGGTTTCTGGTTACTGCTTTCAGAAGACTTGTAATGCTTTTAGAAGACTTCATACTGCTTTCAAAATACCTGTAATGCTTCCAGAAGACTTGATCTCGGAAAATTTCAAATGCTTCCAGATGACTTGATACTGCTTGTAAAACTGCTGACAGAAATAATTTTCATTAAAAACAAGATATTGTTGATAAAGTATTTGAGTGTGCTTTGAAAATATTAAATACTATCGGACAAAATGTAAAATTTTGACGTAAATAATACAAGAACTCTTAATTAAGAACTAAATACTGCTGGAAGAACATATTTCTATTGCGAAAGGGAAGAACTGGTAATAAAATTTGGTTTTGCTTCCAAAATACCAAATCCTATTGGAAAAATACTAAACCTTCATATAAGAACTTTAAAAACTGCCAATTAAAGACTGGATACTACCTGTAAAACCATCAACACTGCTGGCAGAAGACATGTTCATTATAAACCATAGACGCTAGGTACGTTTACACTCTGGTTGTACAAGCACCCAAACAACATTTTAATGGATTTATCTAGATTTAAGTTAAGACTTTAAATCTTTTTAAATTTTAATGTAAGTGCTATTGTGGATTTAGCGTTTACTTCTCAATTCAGTTTCAGCATCCGTTGCGAAACTTTTGTTATTCGTTTTTTCAGCACTCAGTAATATTTTCAAAAACTTCCATCTGTATTATTAGACGAATCTGATGTAGTTGAGGTTAGATCAAGCTATTGCGATTAAGTCTTAATATACTATTTAGAATTATTTCCTTTAAATTTTTGGGTTTATGTATTTTCGAAACTTGTTTAATTTTTGAATTGTCTTTACCTTTGTACTGTATTTAAATTTTATAAATTCTTAGAAATACCCATCTTGGGTAAGTATTCCTGTGTATATACCCAGGAGTATAGATAATTCACAGAGTATATACTCTGTGAATTATCCCTTGAAAATAAATACCCAGGTATTTAACAACACTGGTGGTGTAAGGGAATAGCCAATTCCTCTGTGTAATTGGCAATAAGTTTACCAGGCTCTTAAATACAATATCTTGTAGTGTGAAGCAAGAATGGGACAGCACAACAGAATTGTTAGAGAAAGGTTGATTTCCGAGATTACAATCTATATAAAAAAGAAAGAAAAATATTTGAAGAATAATTCAGATACGTTCTGAGCCAGAATACCTTCGTAACCACGTTTTCTGCTTTTAACATACGACCATGAGCAAAATAAGATGTGTTATTTTGGTTTGTACACATCGTTTGTTAATTCAGGATCAAATGAATAACAAAAACTTGCGGTAGCACTATTGGCGATGTGTATTATATTATTATTAATTTTCTACTAGTTTCGGGGTTTTTTCTGTCCCCATCTTCAGGAAAATACGTCAATATTTTGAAATTACGCTCAAAAAACAAAGCTTCATTCCAATTTCACGAAAAATTAAAGTTAAATTTAACATAAACTAAATGTAATTTTTATATTTCACCAACATGTAAACTAGTAGAAAATTAATAATAATATAATATACATCGGCAATAGTGCTATCACAAGTTTCTGTTTTTCATTTGATCCTGAATGAGCAAAATAGACGATCCATTAGGACATTTTGGACACGTTTAAGATAGGATTTGTAAACGCAAGCTATTCAGAGAATTAGGCAGAAAGATATTCAAATTACACAATTCCTTCTATTTTTTATGAAATTTAAGTTTTCCTTTAACAGCTTTAATGGTAGAAAGAGAATATTAGAATATTGTTATTATCGATATATTGCTACCAAAGGCTAAGGATGCAATAATAAAGTGAACAATTTTTAAAGTTGATTCTCCCAAATTGAAATATTTTGACATGTGTCGGTTTCATAGCAAATGAGCGATATGATAATTTCATTTCTCTTCTCATTCTCCCTCTATCAGTGTAATCTGCAAAGGATTTCCTTTCTGAGAGCGTAGTCTGATGTTAAGTTTTTCTGTAGCTGCCATCAGAACAAGCAACATTCTAATGTGCCTCAACTGAAGCAGTATAACAACCCAGGCTTTACCAACGATTTAAATAAGGTACGAATCTAATTTCGGGATTTATTTCTTCAATCCCTTGCTGGTTTTTGCAACTTTGAAGGTTGCTCATAATTCTTTGGTTTCAATGAAATCTGGAAATGATTATTATCATCATTAACTATGATGCTCATTACTTTTACACCCTGATTTTCAATCATTATTTTTGAGGACTAAAACTTTCTAATTCTAGTGTCAGTTCTAGTTTTAATCGCCTTAATTTTTTTAACTAAAAGTTGAACCAACAGTAGACTTAGAAGTAGAAACATTCATATTTATTTTTATTATTCATGTTCTTAATAGAGCCGTAACCTGAACGAAACAATATCATAAACTGGCCAAATTTGTATGCATTAAAGTGATTCAAATAGTGAACTTTTAGCTATAACCAACATTCCCCTTTGCGTATTAATCCGTTATATCGAGGTTTTATTGTTTGCAAAGATCACTGGTAAGATTTACTTACTCGCTGATATGAGTTTCCATAAATATCAAGATATAAACCAACATAGCAGGAATGCAAGAAGCTGCAACTAACCATAACGGGAATGGTTTTTCAGTTCCTGCTGGGTTAATAAGCCAACCACGATAATCTGGTTTGGTAGGCGATATTCCGGCGGGTACGAGAAGTTTATCTGTATAAACCTGAGGTGTTAAATAGTCCATTATAACCATCATTATTATTGCTATAGGTACACCAAAATCTCCGAGGGCTCTTCTTGCCTACAACAGAAAATAATTAACCATCAAAACATTCTTTTTTTTTATTAAAACTTACACTTCTTCCCAAAAATTGACTGTTTCTGAACAATCTCAAATAATAAGCGATGACAAATGTACCAAGTGCCAAAATAACACACATTAATGCCGTGTTGGGTTGATTTAAAATTAATCCATTTTTATCGCGTACAATTGGAGGGCCAATCGGCGGTGTTATTGTAATATCGTTGCAATAAGTTTCATTTCCAAATTCGGTAACGTTTAAAATCGTCGAATTAAAAACTTCGTCAACAGGAGATGTGGTGCAATTCCCGTTAAATCGATCGAACCCACAATAATCGGTAAGTAATGGATGTTGATGGAAAACTAAGATTAATTTTTGGATACTTTCGATGATGTAAATGAGGGAAATCAAGGCGGAGAAAATTTCTTGGGTAAATCTTGTGAAGGCTTTCACCAAAACGCTTCCTTCTAAAGAAGCGACGAATAATGCAATAATTGCCAGCCAAATTCCGATGTAAACTCGAACGGTTAGAAATTCGATATCATTTGCTTTGCAAAATTGAAGTAAACTTTCGTCGAATAATAATAAGGGTCCGGTCGCTCCTGTTATGATGAGAGGTTGTCCACTGAATAATGTAAAAAGTACTCCTCCAATTGCCCCTGACATTAAAGTTTCAGATATTCCCATATAATTGTCAGTTTTGTCACCAACTAACCCACCGAAAGTAATTGCAGTTGATAAAGCGGCAAAATACATAAATATCGCGGCGGCTATACAAGGGGAATTAAAAGCATCAGTAAAATCACTTTTAAAATGAGGAAATCGTCTCCTTATATCATTAATAAGTCCACCAAAAGGCCGTCTAGTTCTTTCAAGAGGATCTCCAAAAGGTGGCTTTTTATCATCGCCACCTCCAGCGGCCGCTGCTAACAACAAAGGTTTCTGCATCGCTTCAACTTCTTTACTTTTAATAATCAACGCGCTTTGTTTTCGTCTTTTAATAGCTTCGCTTTTAGCTTTTAATTCTTCAATGGGAAGTAGAGCTTTGTGTTCCCAATCCCCAGGTGGCAAAACAATACTATCGTCCAAAAATTCATTTATAGCCGAGAGTAACACTTTTCTATTATCAGCGGTATAAGCTAAATTATGAAATTGTTGATTGGCCATTAAAGTTGAGATTGAACGACCAACTTCATGGTAATCCAAGATTACATTAGGTGGTCCCAACAAAATGAAAATAAAACGTACCGGGATGTTTACTTCAAAAAGGAATGGAATTTTAACACCTTCCGCCAATCGGATGAAAGCCATCGCCGGTTGCTCTAAGAAATCAACTTTTCCAACTAAAATACTCGAACCTTGAGCACCTTCCGGAATCTTTTTCAATAAATCCTCATTCTGAACTTTCTTCAAATCTTCAGTACTCGCTGTATAAGTTTCTTCTTTCATATCAACAATTGTATGACCATCACTTCCAACCAATTTCCCATCTTGATCGAAATGACCACCGTTTTTAACCGCATTTAGGATGTCCGAAGCCAAACTCGAACGTTTTCTTTCGATATCGTGAAGACTCTAAAATAATTATGCCACATTAATTCAAACAAAGAAAAATATTTAAAATCGTAAAAAAAATTAAAAAAGTTAAATGATTTATGGGTTAAAATAAGAAAATAATATACAACACTCAAACATATTCATTGCTTCTAACCTAAAAGAAAATCATAAAAAACCTGTTTGTTTTTGTTACGTTTCAAATCGAAAGAAAAATGATCGTGTTAAAAAAAGTTCAAGACATTACAAAATGTTAAATACAGAAAGATCGAAAATGGTTGACCGAAAATATCGATATTTATTTTTATTATTAAAAAATCGAAGAAAGTACGAAAATATATTGAATCATCGAAAATGTGTAACATATCTGACTAAGGAAGTTATCATATTCCAAGAGAATGAGTACAAAATGTAAATAATGTTTGCGTACATCTATTTGATATAGTGATTCTACTGAACGATAGATGGCTGTAACAGTAGATCAAAATAATGAGATAAGTAAACACGAGTTATCAATTTGGCCAGGAGTGAAGAATGGATTTAACGAAGCGGGGAAAAGGTTTTTCATTTCATACTACTAGAGATGAACTATTCTGAATCTTCAGAATAATGTGAAGTGTTGGAACTATTCATTAGAGAATTGCACGAGTACGTAAAAAGTAATCGGATAAATAATCGGCGAGTACATAAACGATGCGAGTACATTCTCAGCATCGTTCGGCAATGCATCACCGATCACATTTTCATTCTGATTATGAGTAATATTCATCTGAACTGCATCGTAGTATCGGATATTGTGTCGAGTACGCATCGTGAATAATCGTAAACAACAACATATAAACAAATTGGTTTCTGAAAAATAATACATTTGAAGATATTTATACTCTTGTGAAGGATGACTAAAATTGTATTCTCGAATATCCTGAAAATTTTTCTGCCACTATTTTCTTCTTATGATTTTGGCTTGGGCATTCGTACAATACGACTCTAGTGAAAAGAGAAGGTATAGTTGGAGATCGTGCCAAAAAATTCCCGCTCCAGAACCTTCTGCCTTTTATGATCCATCAGTGTAGATAGTTAGCGTTTTATCTAATGTTGCTTACTTAAGAAAGTAGGTGTGATGTAGTTGTGTGAGCTTCAACGAGGAGTTGTTTATCAACAGCCTCACTCCAGAGCTCGCTCGGGACTATTCCCATCTTAACAGCTTGCTTCTCATTTCTTCTTTCTAGACTATAGTCTATAACAAACTAAGTGTAATATTCCGTTTTTGAATTTGTCTTATGTCCCATTTTTCACTATCCTATAAATGTGTCATATAATATCTATTTCTTCAGCACAAACAAATTGTGCAAATGACGATGCGAAATGATGTCGAATATGATTTTACTCGATACCGATTCTAAATGATGCCGATTATTGATATACGTCGCCAATGCCGATGCGAATAAAAAAATTTGTGATGTGTACAAGTACACATAAGATAATCGTATTACTCATTTGACGAGTATTCGTACTCGTAATCGCCGATGCTGTAAGTACTCGTGCAGTGCTCTACTATTCATACATATATTATGTTTGGGAAGAAAAGTTTGTGGAATAAGTTACAACTGTAAATTTGTGCAAATAAGTTATCTATAAACCAACTGTTTATAATACTTTTGTAGAAGTTTACTTGTACAAATCACCTTGTATTTGCCATAACATAGATAAAAGATCATAAGTAGAGATCACAGAAAAAGTATGGTGAATTCGTATAGAAATACAAATTGTATTTCTTACGAATGTGGTACGTGTTGATTCTCTGATTCACTTCTTTATTAAATGCTTGTTACAACTCGCATCCTATATTACATCACAAATAATGTATTATTGGCTGCCTAACACGGCCCGCTACATCCCCCTTTCTAAAGCCCACAATAAAGTTTAAAGTCTTTTAGTTTTAATGGAGCCCTTCTTTCACGCCCGCTTCTCCGTGGTTCTTCATTTATCTGAGACCTGGTTTTTGGGCTCTTCCAAACTTTGAGGTTCGCTCGGACCATCAGGGATCTCTTCATTGATTGGTAGTTCTTGGAGATGTCTTTTATTTCTTCTCAAATCTTCTTTTTCCGTTTCCACAATGTAAGACCTTAGTTCGTCAGGTATTTCCTTTATTATGCCTTCGCGTTTCTTATCTATAATCCATACTCGATTTTGCCTGGTTCGAGATTTGTGTTCGTTCGAACTCGATGATGTTTGTCGTAATTCTTCTTTTGTTCTTCCTTTTCTATTTTTATTTGTATGATTTGGTAGTTTAGGTTTTAATTTGGCCTCAATTCTTGGCACTGGGTCGCGCAGTGATTTACCATACATAAGTTGAGTTGGTGATGCTCCACATTTTAACGGTGTTTTGTAATTGCGATATTTTCTTAATCAATTTAATTGCACTTTTTGCCCGACCGTTAGCTTGTTGGTATTCAGGACTACTACTTGTCCATTTGAACCCATAGTTCTTTGCAAATCTTCTAAATTCGTAGTTGTGTTAAACTGTCTACCATTATCCGTTCTTAGCTCAATCGGTGTGTATAAGTGTTCAATAACTTCCTGACTTGTTATTGTTCTTAGTTTACGCATCTCAGGGTACTTGGAATAATAATACTGAACCACAAGGTATGTGTGGTTCAGTTCCTATTTTTATATGTTGCTAAATCTGCCCCAATGTGGTATATGTGTTATAATCATCGGATTTACCGCAGGATTTCTGATATTTAAGCAATTCTCACAGCTTTCAATAGTACTAATTATGTTTCTTCGTATACCTGGCCACCATACTGAGTCCTTTGCTCTAGCTATGCATCTATTAATACCTTGATGTCCTTCGTGCATCAGATTGAGACACCATCTTCTTGCTTCTCTGGGTTTTACTATTCGCTCTCGGTATGTGAGTGTAGTATCGACCGCTTTTAACTTGTTTGCAAATTTGATGTATTCTTTTGCTAAGTCGTTCACTTTGTTCTTTTTAGGACATTCATTTTTGATCTATTCTTTTACACATTATAATCCTTCGTCGAAATCCTGTTCCTGCTTGATCTTTTCTTCGGGCATAAAATCTACTGATACTTCCTTAATAATAGAGTTTACGTATATGTCTGCGTCTTCTAGTAAAATGTCTTTATCGCTATTAAGTCTTTTCCTGGCGTATACACAATATCAGAGTTAAATTTAGCTAATCGCATGCGGAATCTTTGTAATCTGTTAGATAATTTATTCAATTCTTTAGTCGCGAGGATCGCGGTTAAGGGTTTATGGTTCGTCATTATTAAAAATCGTTTACCCAACAAGAATTGTTCGACTCTTTCACATACCCACGTAGTCGCGTATGCTTCCTTTTCAATCTGCGCGTAACAACGTTGCGTCTCGTTTAATGTCTTTTAACAAAAATACACTGGTTTCCACATTCCTGTTTGGTGTTCTTGTTCGAAAACAGCACCCACCCCGTACGATGATGCATCGGTGGACACTCACGTTCGTCGTCGTATATCGAATTTTATTATTGGTGATGATGCGATCGTTTTCTTCAATTTTTCGAATTCTTTATTATGTTCGATCGTCCATTTAAATTCTCGATCTTTTCTTAGCAACTCTCTGATATAAGTACGAAGGCTTTCACGACCGGTGATAACTGAACTAAAATTAGAACTAACACTAGCATTAACACTAGAACTATTACTAGAACTATCACTAGGACTAACACTAGATCTAAGACTAGAAACTATGGGGGTTTCCCGTGCGTTTTTTGAAAATATGTTTGACGTTTAAAAATTTGTAAGTGACTCATTTCGAACCAGTTTCTGAAGAAGGTTGCAGCATGGCATCCGAAACGTCAAGCATATTTTCAAAAAACGCATGGCAAAACCCGAAAGTTTCTAGTTTTAGATCTAGTGTTAGTCTTAGTGATAGTTCTAGTGTTGGATATAATTTTAGTTCAACTCTCTGATAAATTTAGTATCTTCGGCAACATTATGGATAAATCGTCCTATATAATTCGCCATTCCAAGAAATCGTCTAACATCGGAGATGTTGGTCGGTACAGGATACTTTACTATAGCATCGATACCTCCAACGATATATCCCAAATATGTGGTTTCGTTTTTTCTGAATTCGCATTTTTGTTTGTTTAATGTAAGTCCATTTTTTTCTAATATCTTTAGTACATTCTTTAAAAGCTTATCATGTTCTCTGTTACTATTGGTTGCGATTATAATATCGTCAGCATGTACAATAACTTTATCGGATTTTAATTCTTCTAAAATATTGTTTACTGTTCGCTGAAAAATCTCTGGAGCTGATGAGATACCAAACGGAATTCTTTAGTAGTTTAATCTTCTGAAAGGCGTTAAAAATGTTGTCATTTTTCTAGATTTTTCGTTTAATTCCAGTTGCCAAAATCCTTTGTAAAATCTAACTTCGTGAAAATTGTAACATCTTGTAATTTTGCCAATGTTTCATCTACTAACAGCAATTAAAATACTTCCCTCTACATATTTATTTAATTCGGTAAAATCGGAAAAAATCTTAGTTTTCCTTTATTCCAATCATATACCAATCAGTAGGTTCTTCTTCTTTTTGTAATATTATCATCTAATATTATCGTAGGTTCTTTTTGTAACTCATAACGTGCTTAAAACTCTCATTCTGTAAAGAATTCTGTTACTTTCATTGTAGTTTATATTGCAACTACTTCCACGTAGAATAATTTGTCTAAACGTTATTTCTTCACTGACCTTGTTATCGAAATGAACAAGTTTTGCTAATGTTAAGCAAAAAACATTTCCTATATTGATTGCAATAAGGAGTTGAACTTAAAGAATAATGAGCAATTTCACTAAAGGTTAATTTGAATAGTACCATTTAAAAATTTGATAATAATGGTATTAGCCGCATTCCAAAGAATGCGTTGATGAGATGCATCAATTTTATCAAAAATAAGTTTGTAAAATGTAAAAAATATTAATATTTTTAATAATCAAAAATAAGCAAACATTTTGAAACGAGTTGATGAACCGGTAACTTAGGAGATTTAAAAAACTTCTGTCGTTTCCTTCTTTCAATGGCAATCAAGCCGAAGTGTTTCAATTCAAGGGCATTTCAACGTCCCCAATGAATCGTGAAAACACAAATTAATTTAACAAACCAATTCAACTTGCAATTAGTGAATATTTAATTTTAATTTCGTTCGCATTTGCTTCCGGGAAATTAAAAATTATTTCACGGAAAATTGTCGAAGTTTCAAGAATATTTATGCAATTCTAAGAAAATTAGCGAGTTCTGCTGAAATTTCTACATCCCAAGAATATCATTAGAAAATTAATTTCAATGTTCATAAAATTATAAGGAAATGATTGTAACAACGTTTTAATATAAATAAAACTTTTAATGGAAACTATTTTAATATAAAATTTGCCAAAAAAAAGACGCAAAGAGAACCGTGACAGAAAATCGAAAAGAAAAGTAATTCTAAGACAAATTATGTTTTAAAATAAGTATTTATCGATTATACAAGTGTTATACCGGTTGTTGTGTAGCGCTTGAAATCGATTAGATTTAATGGCAGGCTTTATTTGGGTTTAATCCGATCTACAAGTTTATGAACTGCATTTAGAATGGTAACGAGGATTCAAGTTAATGATATACCGGCGCTGATAACGGTATTAAGCCTAAGTCGTTCTAAAAATCTATTTATTTTGAGATGCCCCCAAACGAGTCCCCAAACGACTCTTTTGGGGTTTAGTCCTTTCAGAGTCCTTTCAGAGTTAGTCCTTGTAATGGAAACTTATCACAGACAAAAATTTTTAATTTTGGTAAAAGAAAATTCTATACTTGCGTTCGACTCCATAGAGATAGCCATTCCAGTGCTCAATAAATACATATTTATTTGCATATTTTTTGATTATAATTTAATTCAAGTGATGCAGAAGATCCTAAAGAAAAAATCTTGGGTGTGCATAGGCGCCGGGTGCATGAGTGCTTTAGGTGCACAAACATCCATACAAAATTTTTAATGCACAACGTTTCGAGAAGACAAAACCGCTTCTTATAAGACTTGATGTGCTTCCGGCAGATATGATACTGCTTCTAGATACATTGATATTGTTTTCAAACGATTTGAATTGCTTTCAGAAGACTTGAAATACTTCTAGAAAACTTGATACTGCTTCCAGAAGACTTGATATGCTCCCAGAAGAGTTGGTATTGGTCCCAGAAGAATTGAAACTGTTTCCAAAAGATATGATACTGCTTCTAGATAAATTGATATTGTTTTCAAAAGATTTGAAATGCTTTCAGAAGACTTTATTGTTTTCAAAAGATTTGAAATGCTTTCAGAAGACTTGAAATACTTCTAGAAAATTTGATACTGCTTCCAAAAGAACTTGATGTACTTTCAACAGAGTTGTTTCCAGAAGACTTGAAATGCTTCCAGAAGACTTGAATTGCTTCCAGTAGACTCGATGCTGCCTCTGGAAGACTTGAAATGCTTCCGGAAGAGTTGATACTGTTTGTAAAAGATTTTAAATTATTCCAAAATACTTGATATTGCCTCAGGAAGGCTTGAATTGCTAACATAAGACATAATACTGCTTCTAGAAGATTTGTAATGTTTCTAGAAAAGTCGATACTATATCTGGAAGACTTGATACTGCTTTTAAAAGACTTAAAATGTTTTCAGAAGACTTGAAATGCTTCCAGAAGACTTGAACTGCATTCAGAAGACTTAATACTACCTCTGGAAGACTTGATACAGACTCTAGAAGACTTGATATTACTTTCAGAAGACTTGAAATGGTTTCAAAAACCATGCAATGTTTTGGAAGACTTGATACCGCTCTCAGAAGACATACTATACTTCCAGAAGATTTAATATTACCTCTGAAAGACTTCAAATGCATCCAGAAGGCTTGAGCTGCTTCCAGAAAACTTGAATTACTTCCAGAACGCTTGATACTGTTTCTAGGTGACTTAATATTGCTTCCAAAAGATTTGAAATGCATCCAGAAGATTTGAAATGCTTCTAGAAGACTTACTGCCTTTGGAAGACTTGATACAGCTTCTAGAAGACTTGATATTACTTCCAGAAGACTTGAAATGTTTCCAAAAGGCTTGCAATGTTTCAGGAGTCTTGATATTGCTTTCAGAAGACATAAAATACTTACAGGAGACTTGATATTAACTCTGGAAGATTTCAAATGCTTCCAGAAGACATGAATTACTTCCAGAAGACTTGATATTGTTTCTAGGTGACTCAATATTGCTTCCAAAACATTTGAAATGTTTCCAGAAGACTTGAAATGCTTCTAAAAGACTTGAAATGTTTCGAGAAGACTTAAAATGCTTCTAGAAGACTTGATATGCTTCTAGAAGGCTGGATGCTGTCCTATAAAACTGGATATAGCTTCTAGAAGACTTGATATTACTTCCAGAAGATTTGAAATGTTTGCATTAAATTTACAATGTTTCAGGAGACTTGATACTGCTTTCAGAAGACACGAAATATTTCCAAAGAGCTTAAAACGCTGTCAGAAGACTTGATACTGTATCTAGAAGATTTGAAATGCTTCCAGAACGCTTGAGATTACCTCTGGAACACTTGATTGCTACCAGAAGACTTGATACTGCTTCCAGAAGAATTGAAATTTGTTTGAAGTTTTAACATTGCTTTGAGAAATCTTGCCTTAATATTGTTTCTAAAAGATTTAAAATGCTTCTAGAAGACTTGAACTTCTTTCAAAAAACTTGATACCACTTCTGGAAGACTTGGTACTGTCTTTAGAAGAGTTGATACTGCTTGTAAAATTGCTGATAGAAAACGTTTACATTACAAAAAACAGGATACTGCTGATAAAGCAAATTCAAATAGTTAGCTTCTCACTTTTGGACAAAATGCTAAAAAAATTGACGCAAGTAGTTCATAAACTGTTAATAAAAGACTAAGTACTGCTGGCAAAAGACATTTTGATTACAAAAGGCAAAAAACTATTAATAAAATTTGTTTTTGTTACCAAAATACTAAATACTGTTGTCAAAATATAAATTCTTTATGTTAGAAGTACAAAAACTATTAATTAAAGACTGTACATTGCTTGAAAAACTGTAAACATTGCTGACAGAAGACATTTCCATTGCAAACGAGCCAAAGACGTTAGATATGTGGGTGTTCATTCTTTTTTTTTTAAGCTGCCATTCGTCGATTCAGTCTTTTCTCAATTAAGTTTTTTCAGAATCCATAAGTATTTTTAAAAACCGACGCCCATGTGGGTGTGTATATATGAAACATATATAAATCCTCGTAATTAATATCGACATGTAATGAAGACTTCATTAACCAAAACTACAAACGTATCATAACATGTTTAATATTCACATCGCCAAGTTTCAATATCGGAATATGTTTCAATCTGTAAATGTTGGAATATTAGAAAATGTGATATATGACGACAGCAGAGAAAAAAACTGAAAGTGTTTCAGAGTATTTTACTGACTGTTGTGTATGGAGAGGATGTTCACGATTGTTCAGATCGTATAGCTGTTTAATCTAATTGTTTTTCTTTATGTTTAAAAGTGGGTGTGTATGAGGCCATATGATACTTGTAATTAATATCGATATGTAACATGACATCATTAGCCAAAATTACAAAAGTGTTATGAAATGTTTAATATCAACATTGCCATGTTTCGATGCAGGAATATATTTCAATGCAGGAATATGTTTCAACAATTACAGGTTGAAATATAGAAAATGTGGTGAGATGATATATGAGGAAGGCAGAAAAGAAAACTGAAAATGATTCAGAAAGTTTTTCAGTGATTCTTGTGTATAGAGCATGCACAATATTTGGAAACTTTATGTCATGACATCATCCATATGGCCGACTATTATCCAAAGTCTTAGCATGTTATTTTCGAAAGACCATTACAACTTGACTATTTTGAGCATAATTTGCATTGAATCACAGAATAACTCAAAAGCAAAGGGATAATTTAGCTAAGCATGTTATTCCTCGACATTAACGTGTAAATCATGACTGAGTCGAAAATCTCGAATTACATTAAATCAGCTTTTTCATCAAAGTCTATGATATGGATTGAATGTGTGGATATCTTCGTTGAGGCTAAACTGAGCATGAAGAAGAAGTTGGTATTCCAACAGTAGCGTGAATAACGAGGTTTTTGTTACAATATATCATTTTGGAGTATGCATAAAAGGGAGCCTTCAAGGGCAACGTGCTGATAAATATACTACGTATTAATATCAATATCCTATCTTATTACCATGAAAATATAAAGCTAGGAATGTTGTTTCATGCAATAATTTTTATGTTTTCCATTAATTTGCAAATATTGATGAGGTAACTTATTCCAAACTAATATTAATGCTAGAAATAAATAATATATGGATCATGTTTAAGTATTTATATTAAATCTCTGCATTATTGAGATTGAGTGCAGAGTTCATTTTCCAGTATATTCTTCCGGTGTATTCTGGTGAACTTATTATATGAGTTATATGGCCGGAAAATATATTCATACTTTAAATGTATGCTTTGATGGTATTCCTTTCAGTATAATTAATATGCCGGGTGACGCACATAAATTGAGACGTCCTTGTGTATCATCGATTTTATCCAAAAAAGTTTCAGACAAAATGTTCTTCATATAAAGGGGGAAAATATTTTGTATGTGTTTTCATTCCAGTTTAGAAGCGTAAATACGTTTTTGATTTTTTTTCATCACTATGCTCTCTAGATTCTCTATAACAAAATAAATGACTTTCATGAGACAAATTTTTTTTTTTAATCCATGTTACCGCAGTTAACATCAAGTAGGCTGGATATATTAAGCCGGCAGCTGATAGATGGCAATAGATGGTAGTTTTTCAGTATCCATAACTGTCAAAATATCTCTTAGCTACAAATTCGGTCTTTTAATAAGTATAATAAGTGATACCTCTGACTGCTTCTCCATTAACAAAAATCATTTTATTTTTTGCAATATTCGTATGTCTTTCCAAGCTTAGTTTATGAATTGTAATGAATGAAACTGCCACGTCTTGGTGGCAGTTGTTAAACATCAACAATTTAATCAATAAATTAACATGAAGTGTCCTTGATGTTAATTTTGATGTTTCCTGGTAGTACTTTTGATAGAAAAACACATACCTTTAACAAGTTATTAGACACCATAAAATGTATGCGAATTCATATGCCAAGTAAAAATCTTTTGTCAAAATCTGGATCTAACCAGTTTTGCATGTGAGCTTCTCAGCTATATAAAATGTTTTCCCCCGTCATATGCTGAAAGTTTTATCTGACACTTATTTCCACAACATTGATGGTTTTCAAGCTATCAGGTCGTCTCAATTTAAATACTGCTTCTGCAACATGGCTTAGGCGCGTTACTACCATCTTCTAGTTAAACTATCTAAGAGATTATTAATTTTTTTGTTTAATCCATGTTACCGCAGTTAACATCAAGTAGGCTGGATATATTAAGCCGGCAGCTGATAGATGGCAATAGATGGTAGTTTTTCAGTATCCATAACTGTCAAAATATCTCTTAGCTACAAATTCGGTCTTTAAATAAGTATAATAAGTGATACCTCTGACTGCTTCTCCATTAACAAAAATCATTTTATTTTTTGCAATATTCGTATGTCTTTCCAAGCTTAGTTTATGATTTGTAATGTATGAAACTGCCACGAAGACGTGGCAGTTTCCAAAACTGCCACCAAGAGGTGGCAGTTGTTAAACATCAACAATTTAATCAATAAATTAACATGAAGTGTCCTTGATGTTAATTTTGATGTTTCCTGGTAGTACTTTTGATAGAAAAACACATACCTTTAACAAGTTATTAGACACCATAAAATCTATGCGAATTCATATGCCTAGTAAAAATCTTTTGTCAAAATCTGGATCTAACCAGTTTTGCATGTGAGCTTCTCAGGTATATAAAATGTTTCCCCCCGTCATATGCTGAAAGTTTTATCTGACACTTATTTCCACAACATTGATGGTTTTTAAGCTATCAGGTCGTCTCAATTTAAATACTGCTTCTGCAACATGGCTTAGGCTCGTTACTACCATCTTCTAGTTAAACTATCTAAGAGATTATTATCATGGTTACGGCTATTTTACAGGCTCTGATTGGCTAGTAGATAGGTTTATCTATAAGATAACTTTAACTAAAAGATGGTAGTAACGGGCCTTAGGCTCGTTTCTACCATCTTCTGGTTAAACTATCTAAGGGATTATTGCCGTGGTTACGACTATTTTACGTTCTCTGATTGGCTAATCGATGGGTTTATCTATAAGATAAATTTAACTAAAAGATGGTAGTAACGAGCCTTAATACTAGAATCTTCTTGAACATATAGATGAGTTATTGTTCATGATATTTCTGCTATGATATATGTAAGTATTAAAGAGGTGTATTACAGACATTAATTATTTGCATCATAACATAATTACAATACATGTGAAGAGTTGCATGATTCTACAAGGATTTGAGAATTACTTTTGATAGTAGGTATTGTTTGATAAATACCTTTACTTTTAGAGATCTAATTACATTTTTATTCGTCCAATTCACTTGGGAAAATGAGATTATAGTATTCGAATTTTTGTTTAATGGAATGTTCCAGTTACATCGACTAGTTTATGAGAAGCATAAACAGAAATGAGTATTTTTTATGATATTACTAATCACCTAATGCAAATGATCATTTTATGATTCGCTTTAATGTTCATTGGGAGTGTTAATAAATTACTATAACGATTAAATGGAATTAACATGAATTTGACACTTACATAATGAAAATTTGTTAAATCCCATCTTTAATTTTTCTTAATAATAAATGTCTTCATTCGAAACGTTGAAGATAAAAATAGATATTAACGATGGAAATAAATATTTTTTAGTCAGATATTTTCGATCGTACTGTATTACGTGATTTTTATTAGACAAAAAAGTATAAAGCGAGATGTGTTTTGGTCAAAAAAAGAAACGTTACGTGAATGGAAGACCGTGGCAGAGCGTGGGGACCGCAGAGGTGCCCCTGAGCAGAACAAACGGAGCACCTTGCCATCATGATAGCTTCATAACCGGCGCCGTCCTCAAGCCACAAAGACTGCAAGCAACGCGTTATCAAAAAAAATTGATTAAGCGTTACATAAAAGAATTTTTAAACATTATTAAACCTAAATATCAACAAATAGAAAAAAAACACTTATAAACATTTAAGAACATATAACAATCATAGGAACTTGTACACCTATTAAAAAGATGTAATAAAAGGTATGAAAATTATTATTAGTAATAAAAAACCGATTTAGAAATTTTATTGATTCCGCCTAAGAAATTTATGGCTCTTTCTTTTATAACTTCTTAGTAAATTTAATTTAAAAACATTTACACTTAGAAGAAGAAATAACAGCGGGATAAATATTAAAAATAAAAAAATTACCTGTAAAGATGAGTAACTATGTTTCTTTGGAAATCTAAATCCTCTCTCATGATGTTCGTTAACATGTCGGTGTTTCAATAAAAGGATCCTCATAATTTTTGCTTTGTCACCTTCCGTGATTAAATCTTCTTTGTACATCTCCTCCGAAATTCTGTAAGCGATTCCCGGAAGATCTTTTTCTTCCATATCCAAAATAACTAATCCATCCTCCAAACATCTTCTCAAATTGAGAAGGGAGTGGAAGCTTAACGACGCTACGTGCGGTTTTCCCCACCGATCGACACCTTCCTCTACGTCTTCTTCGTATTTTATCCATCTTGCCGTTTCTTTCCATTCTTTACCGTCGTCCTGGCTCTCGTCTAATTCGTCGAGTTGAACGAATATCTAATTATAAAAAACGCAATAATTAAAAAAAAATAAAAATTTCTTTGACATTTGAAGAAAAATTTGGAAAAGATTGATTTTTGCAAAAAGTATACTTGCGTTTTTGACACGTAAAATCAATCTGGAATGCATTTGACGTGTGTTATTAAAAATTTTATTATGGCATATCGTCGATATGTCGATTTGATTTCGTTAAAACATTTTCGAAATTTTGGTTAAGTAAATTATAAAAATTTATAAATAATTCTTTGTTATATCAGCGTTAAATTCATTGAAATTTAAAAAAAGTAGTGTAGGTTAGACAAGTATGACTTTTTGTCATTTAAATTTCATGTTAATATCACATAATAATAGACATAGTTTTTTTTTTTATTTTAGTTGGGTAACGGGTAAGTTGGAAATTGAGATTTTGCATTTATAATATCTTGGTCAATGCTGAATTCTGAGTGCATAGTATAAAGTGATTATATTAACTTGGCGTGGAGTCCGGAGAGGGTTGAATTGAATTATGGTACCACCATTGAATAAGCTATCTCAGAAAGACGTCGCAGCGCTCTTAGTAGTATGTTAATACGCTTTTTGTTGTTAATTCTCTTTTAATAACTTTTGTTTTTACTCGTATTTTGGTGAAACTTAGTCTCTTCAGAAAAATTGAATGAAAATGAGACTTTTATATCAATGACAATAATATTATTTAACCTTTCTTTTTTAGCCCATCTCTGAAATATCATTCTTGTGGTCTCTGTTCTTTCGATCATTCATGCAATTGTTATAATTAATAGGACAAAAGATATATTTACGTCTCAAAATGTACAATGACCGCTGACCAATTCGGTTTGTGTACTTCTCTAAAATTACTACAAAGCCGTAGCTAAAATAAAATTGTTTTCTTTGGCTTGCGAACTAATCTCAAGAGAATAATAGGCGTGTTCATTAACATTCTTGACAAAAAACTCCAGTTGTAAGCTATCTCTCGATGAAATATATTTTTGCGACGTTGATATAGAAATAAGCATTATTCACATAAGAACCGATTGAAAGTAAGGGCATATAGAAATTGAAGAGTTGGTTGAAATATCTTGTAATATTCAGGAAATATGGATAATGTTATGCGGTCAAAATAAAGAAAATACTTGAATGTGCAAGTATTAATAAAATATTACTTTTAATATTGCATTGTAACAAATAGTGTGCAACCTGTCACAAGTTTTTATAGTAGGAGATTACCAATTAACAAAATTAACACAAAAGTTCTATATAAAGTAGTTCAAAGTATGTTCAAATTAAATTTTCAAATTGATGTTTTTTAATATTCCACTTGTATATCAATCGATTCTATTTAAAACTGCTCTACGACGATTATTTGGAATGAGAAAGATGATTGTGGAACCCGTTTTACTGTAGGCGGGCGCTCAGGAACGTATTTTTTACGGATTAAAATAACCATATCATTTGGGAAGCAACATTCACAGGATTTAAGTCATTAATTTCTTCATCATCTTCTCTTTAAACTCCATAAATCGTTTTCATTTTGCTTTATGTTCTGTTACTTTTTCCAATATTTTAACACAATGTTTGAGTTTCTAACTTCTTAATGGCAGATGGAAACAATGCACATTCTGTTTTAATAAAAGTTTACTATCTTAACATGTTTTTATCTAAAACATACTCTTCACACAGTTTTAGTGCTGCCGAAATATTATCAAAACTAAGAAAACAATTTTCTAAAATACAGCGGTATCAATCTTTGTGCTTCATCTAGTAATTATTGGCCCAGGGGGTGATGACAAGACAAGAACAAATTCTTGGTATCGCTGTATATGCAAGAGAGCCTTTAAAAATATCTTTTGCCATTATTTATTAGTTGAATGATGTTATGGAACGGATAATAATTTTGCAAAAAGCTGAATACTGGATATCCAGCATCATCTTCACCCGGATACTCGGATATTCGGTGTGCAAGAGAGCAATATTGTTGAAAATAAAGTTTGCAGAGTCGTACTCTTGTTCTAAAAGTTTTTTTTGCAATATGCTTCGATTTCCAAGTTGAGTTTTTCCAAGTTTTTATCCATGATGTCTAATGATCTGACAGATTTGTCCCACTTATGCTGTGCTATAGAGTTTGATTGGGTTGAGTTGTGTTGTGTTGCCTACAGAATTATTTCCATGGGAGCACTGGACATGCTTACTACTAATTGAACTAATGACTAGAGGAAGAGTATCCGCGGAAGCAGTAAAGGAAGATCGAACCTCCCTGGAGGAGGAAATAGTTCAAAAAGTCAGATGGACGGATTTAAGCGGATAATACTTGGATTCGAAACAGGGCTACCTTGAAGAAGGAGGAAGCAAACTACTTTATCTAACTATAATATAATAACTACTTTATGTAAACTACTGAATGGACACTGCTGTATAGAGTCTATCTCTTTAAACACAACACAGATGGTGTAGAGTAGTGGTATAACGGATATTCGCATCCGCATCCGCAACTGCGGATAATCCGCATTGTTTTGAAGATCCGCATCTGCATCCGCATCCGCATATATTTTAACGGAGCTCCGGTAAAATAGTGACAGTTTTTTGTTTCGATTTTTTAGATAAAAAAAATTTTTAGATATTGTAACATGCACGAACACGTGAGGTAATCGCGATGTGGCGACGGACGATACGACTCCTGTATTGTCGCGCCGCAACGCCTCAAATCGGGGGCGCCAATGCATAGCGCTCTAAAAGATCTTAATTCCTAAAGACGATCAGTTGTTGAACGGATGGCAACTTGTATGTATGCTTTTGCGCATTTATCGTCATTCGTTTTATTGTTTGCTATCCATCGAAATTAAATTAATTAAAATGAAACCAAAAACAAGCTTTATTTGGGAATATTTCTCGGAAATTAACAGTTTGATTGCTCGTTGTAAGATTTGTGAAAAGGAATATTCACGAAAAGGACGTACCACATCTTCTTTAAAAAATCATTTGAAATCTAAGCATACAAAAATATTTGAAGAGTTAGAAAAACGTATAGCTGAAAATGCAGAACAGAACCAGCCAAGTTGTAGTACATCTACAGATACAGGTCCAAATACAACAAAACAACTTACTTTACAAGAATGTTTAACGAAGAATGTATGTTGGGATTTCTCATATACAAAATCCAAAGATACGGATCGATTAATAGGCGAAATAATTGCTTTGGAAGACTTACCATTCAACTTCGTCGAAGGTGTTGGTTTTCGGCGATTAATCAATACAATACTTCCACGATATAAATTAAGGGGACGTCAGTTTTTTACGTCGCTTGTATGTGACGATTTATATAACGGTGTGGCAAATAAAATTAAAGCACTATTAAAAGATCTTAAGAAAATATCCTTTACAACTGATGTTTGGTCAGATACAAGTTGTGGGACTTCATTAGTTAGTTTGACTGCTCATGGTATAAACGAAGGTTTTGAAAGAGTAAGAATTATTTTGAAATGTGAAATAATGGAAGGCCGTCACACTGGTCAAGCTATTTCGACAAAACTTGAACCATTCTTGAAGAATGGGGTATAAAACAGGACAATGTTCACTGTGTGGTACGCGATCGTGGTAGCAACATGATTAAAGCAATGCAGATATCTGGATTTACTGATTTTGATTGTGTGATTCATCAAATACAGTGTTGCATTAAAAATGTTATATTATCGGAAGAATGGGTTCAAGAAGTAATTGAAAAAGTGAAAAAAGTGTCAACACATTTTAATCATTCCCTAGTAGCACAAGATGAATTAAAAGCTATACAGGTAATAAGATTGAAGCAACCTCCAATGTCAACAATACAAGATTGTCCCACTAGGTAAGCCAACGATTGTCTATAAATTAAAAAGTATAACTAATTTTCATTTCAGGTGGAACAGCACATTTTACATGTTGGAACGTTTTGTTAAAATAAAAGATTCTTTACTTCTATACTTAACTACAAAACAACTTGTGTCATTTTCTCCGGATGATTTGTCAACAATTGAACTGTTGTTAAAATTGTTGGCACCTTTTGAAGACCTTACTAAAGAATTAAGCAACTCGAAGAACAGCATTTCTATGGTTATACCAGTTCTGCACGTTACTTTGACAATATTAAAAGCTGAGAAAGATAGCTCAAATACGCCAGAAAATATCAAAGCACTTTTTGTTAAAGTTATACGAGTAATAAGTGAAAGATTTGGCGATTTAAACAGAAATTTACTATGTTCGATTTCCACGTACTTAGATCCCAGATATAAAACCAAATTTTTTAATAGTTTTGAAATAGAAGAAGTCGAAGCCACAAAGCTAATTTGTGCCAAATTCAAACGATTCATCAAGATAAAGATTGTAGTCCGATACATAAGAAAAGAAAAATTGATAAACAAATTATTACTAATTCTAGCTGTTGTTCTTCCAAACTACTGCAGTCAGTACAATCCGTTCTAAGTTCAAGTGAAAGCGAGGCAGAAGATGACCAATTAATAACACTGAAAATTGTGCTCCAAAATTATATTAAAGAAAGAAGACTACCTTTAGAAGAAGATCCATTAATGTGGTGGCGACAAAATGGGTACAAATATACCGTTTTATTGCCGGTTGTTCGACAATATTTATCAACACCACCAAGCAGCTTTACCAGTGAACAGCTATTCAGTGGAGCATCGTTAATATACACAGATAAAAGAAAAAGTCTGAAAGGAGAGAAGGCATCAAAATTGCTGTTTTTAAAATATAATTTGCCTATAATAAATTATGAATATTAATTACTTTATTTGTGCATTAGATATTTTCAAGAAAATTTTAGCATGTAACTTTTTTCAACAACTCCGCATCCGTTAAATCCGCATCCAAAAATCTGCTTACGCATCCGCATCCGCAAAATTAGAATTAAAAAATCCGGTTCCGCATCCGCATCCGTTAAACCCACATCCGTAACACCACTAGTGTAGAGCACATCTTTTTTGAGTACATAAGCTTCTGAGATAAAATACAGGAATCCTAGAAGAAATTATGAAGGAGGAAGAGGAGAGAGTGTAACAGAACAGTATGCAGGTATGGTGATGAAATGATGGCATCGTGAACAACGGAGCAGAATAGAAAAATAGACTGTGTTGAGTTCCATCATTAATTATTGGAGGGAGGTATATAATTACTGACTAGACTAGCTTCCAAAATACCTCGTGTAACTAAAGAATGAGGAAAGGAAGATGTTGGTGGCCAGATACTGTTGTGGCAATGAGTAGAGGGTGAATAGGTACTGGGTTGGGTTGGGCTGGGCTAGATATAATTCCAAGAGGTAGCGGCACCCGATGATTTGGCGATTTTTTATTTTTTTGCATTTAGTTTAGTAATAATCAGAGCGCAGTGAGTTTACCTTAACGGCTTCAAAATTCGCCCCACTCCGGGCTCGACGTTTTGAAGCATCTGAAGTTGTCTCTCTGTGTCGCATAAGTTGTTATTATGGGAGACGTGTAAGCTAAAATCATCGCGCTTTGGAAATAATACTTATACCGAAATACCGGCATTTTGAAATGAAAACCGGTTTTTAATACCGGAAAAAAATTGTCTAATTACGGATCTTGGTATTGCAAGCTCTAGTATCAGCTCTATTGTTGACTATTCTAAACAAAATTACTAATTCAGTTAATCTGTTCAACACATGATTGAAATATGGATAAATCATGCGCTCATACGAAATTACATGCGATCATATCGAAGTATATGGATAACTAAATTTATATGCGTTAAAAATACAAAATATGAAGTTATATGCAAGCCATGCAGAGGCACATAAATCCGGTCTCTACTCATAACGTATACCAAATTGGGTATTTGTAGCTTAATACAGTGTGTGAGATATCGATATGTTTTAAAAATTTAAGATCCAACTGTGATCTATGATTTGTCAGGGTATAACTTAGTGTAGAGATAAATTGTATCAGTTCTTATGTGAATCTCTCTTGATATCCGTTGTTGATGAGTAATATGATTAATTTAGTTTAATTTAGTATTTGTTCCATAACCAAATACGCTTGCGCACCCATATCAAATTTTTAATGAGTACAGGCCATTTGATTCGTGGATGTAGAAATATTACCATAGAGCGTATTTTTCCCAATTCATTCCCAGTATCTGCTGTAAATATTTTTATTGGAGAGCAAGTATTTTGAATTGGCACTTGATACTGCTTTCAGAAGATCTAAAATGCTTCTAGGTGCCTTGATACAGCTTTCAACAGACTTGAAATGCTTCTAGAGGAATTGAAATACTTCCGAAAAACGTGAAATGCTTCCGGCAGACTTGAATTACTTCCAGAAAACTCGATACTATCTTTGGAAGGCTTAATACTGCTTCCAAAAGATGTGAAATGCATTAAGAAGCCTTGAACTATTTTCAGAAGATTTTCTACTGCCCTGGAAGACTTGATATTGCTTCTAGAAAACTTGATACTGGTTCCAGAAGACTTGATACTGCATCTAGAAGATTTGAAATGCCCCACAAAACTTAATGTTGCCTTTGGATGATTTGATATTGCCTCTGGAATACTTGAAAAGCTTCCAGAAGACTTTATACTGCTTCTAGAAGATTTGGAATACTTCCAAAAGACTTGATATTGCCTTTGGAAGACTTGATACAATTTCAAAACTTAATAGTGCTTTTAATAGACTTGATATGGCTTCCAGAAGACTTGATACTGCACCAAGAAATTTTAAAATGTTTCTAGGGGAAATATCTCAGTGCTTCTAAAAGACTTAACACTGCTGAACTAAAATTAGAACTAACACTAGCACTAACACTAGAACTATCACTAGAACTATCACTAGGACTAACACTAGAAACTTTGGGGTTTTGCCGTGTGTTTTTTGAAAAAATGTTTGACGTTTCGGATGCCATGTTGCAACCTTCTTCAGAAACTGGTTTGAAGTGAAAAACGCACGGCAAAACCCGAAAGCTTCTAGTGTTAGTCCTAGTGATAGTTTTAGTGATAGTTTTAGTGTTAGTGCTAGTGTTAGTTCTAATTTTAGTTCAGTTAACAGCGGTAGTGAAAGTCTTCGTACTTATACTTTACATTGCTTCCAGAAGACTTGACAGAGTTTCTAAAAGATTTGATATGGCACCCAAAACACTTGATACTTGCTTTTAGAAGATTTGAATTACTTCCAAAGACTTGAAATTCTGGAAGATTTGAAATATTTCCAAAAGAGCATCCATACAAAATTGTTAATGGTTTTATTTGAATTGAAGTTATCGTTTTCAATTAATCTTTTAATTTTAATGTTACTGAGCTTATTCTTTCCAATTCAACACCAGCAGCTGCAGATGCCAACGTTTTCCTTTTTTGGACATATAATATTTTGCATTTTTCAGACCTAGTTCAGGCTGTTTTAGAATCGTTATTTGAGTCTCTACCCAATTTAGCAGCCACCACCCATATGTTTTTTATCACCCTGGAGGAGGAAATAGTTCAAGATTGGAACAATCGATGAAAACGCCAGATGGACTAGGCGTATAATACGCCTTCGAAGCAGGGCTACCTCGAAAAAGGATCAAGCCAACTACTTTATCTAACCATAATATAGTAACTACTTTATGTAAACTACTGAATGGACATGGTTGTTTAGAGTCTATCTCTTTAAACACAACACAGATGATGTGGAGCACATCTTTTTTGAGTATGCAAGCTTCTGAGATAAAATAAAGAAACCCTGGAAGCAATTTTTAATTTTTTTGAGTATGCAAGCTTCTGAGATAAAATATAAGAACCCTGGAAGCAATTATGAAGGAGGGAGAGGAGAGAGTGTAATATAAGAGTATGTAGGTATGTTGATGAAGTGATGGCATAGTGGACGATGGAGCGGGATTGAGGGCTCCCTTTAAACAAAGGCTCGTTAGGTTGGGTTCTATCATTAATTATTGGGGGAAGGTAAGCGGCAGGGATAGGGACGTTCAGAGACAGCACAGAAGACCGCCGATAACATAGGGAAAATATAATGAAAGATATGGGGACATAATTAGAGAGTAGCTTCGAAAATACCTTGTGAAAGAAGGGAGTGAGGAAAGGAAGATATTGGTGGCCAGATTCTGTGGTGGCAATGAGTAAAGGGCGAACAGGTTTTGGGTTGGGTTGGGCTATGATTCCAAGAGATTGCAGTGCCTGATGGCGGGTTTTTATTTTTTTTGTATTTAGTTTAGTAATAATACTAATACCGAAATACTGGTATTTTGAAATCAATACCGGTTTTTTATACCGGACAAAAATTGTCCGAGAGCCCGGATTTCGGGATCCCGGGATTTCGGTATTGCAAGCTTTAGCTCTAGCCCTATTGTTGACTATTCTAAATAAAATTCAGCTAATCTGTTCAACACATGATTGAAATATGGACAAATCATGCGCTCATCCGAAAATACATGCGATCATATCGAAGTATACGGATAACTAAATTTATATGCGATAAAAATGAAAAATATGAAGTTATATGCAAGCCATGCAGAAGCACATAAATCCGGTCTCCACTCAGAACGTATACCAAATTTGGTATTTGTAGCTTAATACAGTACCGAGATATGGATATGTTTTAAAATTTTAAGATCCATCTGTGATCTATGACTGGTCAGGGTATAACTTAGCATAGAGATAAATTGGGTTAAATCATCTTAATTTATTGTCTTCTACATGTCTCTGCTTTGTCAGTTCCTATGTGAATTACTCTGAATGCCGCTGATTTCATGGAACAAGAGGTATTATAGAGAAGAATTCAAACCAATTATGTGATATCCGTTATTGGTGAGTAATATAATACGAAGTGATCAATTTTGTATTTGTGCCATAACCATGTATTAGCATGTTGAAATGGGTGCTTATGCACCCATTTCAAATTTTTAATGGGTACAGGTCATTGAATTCGTGGATGTAGAAACACTACTATTGAGCGTATTTTTCCCAATTCAGTCCCAGTATCTGCTGCAAACGTTTTTATTGGGGAGCATGTATTTTAAATTGATAGTTGATAATGCTTCTAGGTGCCTTGATACAGATTTCCACAGACTTGAAATGCTTCTAGAAGAATTAAAATACTTCCAGAAAACTTAATAATACTGTCTTTATTTGTGAAGGCTTGATACTGTTTCCGAAAGATTTGAAATGCATTAAGAAGCCTTGAACTACTTCCAAAAGATTTTCTACTACCCTGAAAGACTTGATATAGCTTCTGGAAAACCTGATATTGTTTCCAGAAGACTTGATACTGCTTCTAGAAGATTTGATATACGTCCAAAGACTTGATATTGCCTATGAAAGATTTAAAACAATTCCAGAAGACTTGATACTTGTTTTCGAAGAATTGCTACTGCACCAAGAAGATTTGAAATGTTTCCAGAGGACTTTACATTGCTTCTAAAAGACTTAACATTGCTTCCAGAAGACTTGATATGGATTCCAAAACACATGATACTTGCTTTTAGAAGATTTAAATTACTTCCAAAGACTTGAAATTCTGGAAGACTTGAAATGTTTCCAAAAGAGCACCCATACAAAATTGTTAATGGTTTTATTTGAATTGAAGTTATCATTTTCAATTAATCTTTTAATTTTAATGTACTACTGAGCTTATTCTTCCCAATTCAATAATAGATATAATATTTTGCATTTTTTCAGACCTAGTTCGGGCTGTTTTAGAATCGTTATTCGTTATTTGAGTCTCTTCTCAATTTAGCAGCCACCACCCATATGTTTTTTTAAGTAGACACTTATGTTGAACCGGCTTAGTTCTTCCAGATCGAGTTGAAAATAATCAACGAAATTCTCCGATTAAATTCTTTAAATCCGTCTTTTGCTCATCTGTAAATCTCGTTACGATATTTGTTGAGCTAAATTTCACAGATAAGAAAAAATCAATAACGTTCTATTCTCCGAACGCAACGCTTGATATTTGGAAGCAGTGGCGTACCTTTAAATTTTCCACGATATTTTTAAAATCTGCATTTATAAACAACCACTTGTCGTGCCACCGCCAATAATTTTCGAGGTGTCTGATATTATCGATTCCAAGAATTTGACGTAATGGTCTTCTAAGAAATTTAGTTCAACAAATATCATACAGGCTGTATATTCATTCCTATCTTTTCTTTCTCCAAAAATGTTACTCTTTACTACTTTCTTTGGACATCGCCGTTGCATTTGCAATTTATTCATTCTCACTGGTTAAAAACTTCTAGCTTACGAAGCTTATTTATAAATTAAAAAAAGGCAAAGTTAAGCTTTAGATTAAAAATATTAGATAAAATAATAATAAAGTAATTAGTATTTATATTACATTAATATGTTTCTATAAAATCATCATAATCTTAAAATTTTGAAGGAAAAATATTACAGTTAAATATTACTGTTAATATTAACAGTTAAATATTTCATCAACCAAAAAATTAATTAATATAAACTTGATGAAGACACTTAGAGTGTCTCATAACTTTAGCGGAGTTAAATGAAGCGTGATGCGACTAACATGAGTTAGATTTTAATTAAGTTTTAGTAACATGGCAAGGCTAATTTGACGTAGTTTATTTTCCTTCTTTTTAATGTGGTAAATGACATTGTATATGAAATAAACGTAAGTATTAATTTTGGAAAAGTACTTTGGTGTTGAGAGATAAATTTAGGAAGTTATTTTTTTTCAATTAGTTATTGTTACTTTTATAACTTTTCTTTGTATTTGCAAACAGGTTCAATTTTACTTTTTGATGCTTTATCAAGTATCGTTTATGAAGTATAGAATATTAAAATACTTCATATTTAAAATCGATGTGTTAATTATTGGCAGTGATGTATCATCTAATTTTAGAACATTAATTGAGAGTGAGAATGCTGTAAATATAGTTTGTATAAAATAAACACAATTTTCGGTCATATTTTAAATTAATTTAATTTGAAGATAATTCTTTTGGAAGAAAAGACGAAGAAGTAATATCAACAGAAGAATATGAATGATAGAAAATATGATATGATTTTAGATATATCCAACGTTAAAGAGGAAATAATAGCATAATCTCCCTAAACGAAGAAATTTTGTATACAATTCTGATGCATACTATTTCTAATAGTTCGTCATTCGTGGTTTTAAAGAAAAAAAATTTTCCAATAGAAGTTTTTTTATTAATTGTGGCATATTTTCAAGCGATATTTGCTTGATTACAACAACGTGTTTTGTTTCAATCCTATGGCAATCTACTTTGTTATTTTAAATGCAATGCAAATGTGTAGTTTTGCATACATTGATATAGGATAAATCCCTAATTGATATAGAATAAGTAATGAATATCAAATCATAGTAGAGATGAGCGATCCTCCGATCTTTAAGCAACGTAGTGATCGGTGACAGCAGCAAACCTATGGGGGTTCTGGACCAAAATCCCATAAGATTTAACATAGTCCGAAAACATTTTTTATCCCCAGCACTACATTATTTCAAGGCTCCGGCCACGTTCACATTTCAAATCCATCCACTCAGAGCGAAGCATATTTTAAGGTGACGAAATCGTTGGTGACGATACGTTATGGGATATTTGATTTTAGTCATGCAGGGGGTTAAAGAGTGTTGAAGGAGGATAAAGGAGTTGATGTATCGTTGATGACGTCATCGATCTGGTTCAAATTTCCCGCCAAAAGAGCATCTTCAAAGATGTTGCGCTTTGATTCGTTGGATTTGAAATGTGAGTGTGGCCGAAAGCTCCAAAGGTGGGGATAAAAAGTGTTTTCGGGACCCTATGTTAAACTTTACGGGATTTCGGCCCAGTACCCCTATAGCTATACTGTTGACCTCTCATACTACTGGTGACCGGTTTATTACAATAAACGTGATGTTAAGGTAGACGGTGAGTCTACCTTTTACAAACAAAAGATGTCCACATTTTCCTAAACCTATGACAAGAACACTCAGTGCTTGATCAAGCAATACTTGCTATAAAAATTGCACCATATGCAACACATGGTTTCAGTTCTGCGGAGTTATGTTATGGGAGGCAAATTAGATCTCCATTAACTATATTAAAAGATTTGTGATACGGCAGCGATACCAATGAACCAGTAGTTAGTTATATATTGAAATTGCTAGAACGATTGAAAAGCATGCAAGAAATTGTAGAAATTGGTATGAAAGAAACACAGAACACACGAAAGAAATATTATAAAAGAATAAAAGGAATTGTTTACAATGAAAGGGATACTGTGATGATATGTCAACCAGCTAGAACGAATAAATTACAAATGTAATGGGGAGGTCCAAAAAGAATAGTAAAGAAAATATCATATATCAACTATATACTAAAAGAATTAACTGGATGAAAAAAGCAAATCCTTGTATATGCAAATCAATTGATACTTTATAACGAAAAACCTGAAATAGTTGAGAAGTATGCAACATCTTTGGGGGACGAAGAGATACACATGAACATACGGGGTGATTCAAAAAAATGATAACAGATTTCTAAAGCAGGTAATTCATGAAAAATTAATATTAATAGACTTGATATACATTAGCATGCAAATACCTCCTTAACGAGATGTAGAATGTCAATTTTTTTTAATTTCATTCACCATATTCCAGATCTTGTGTTAAAAGTAGAAATATTTGAGTTTACTACTGCATCATAAGACGCTAGGCGAAACCTGAATAATTCTAGTTTTAAGATTGGATGTAGATCCAGAAACATTCAGGTTGCCATGCGTTTTTCAAAACGGAGTTGCGACGCACGACTAAACCTGAATGTTTCTAGTTCTAAGACTGGATTTAGAACTAGAAACATTCGATTTTAAAGAGATCTTATATCAAACATAATTTGGAACGGCCGACGTCAACGGAACGTTAATGTTGGTCTCGATAAGTATAGTAATAAGGGGTCTAGTACAAGTTTCATCAATTTTCAATTATTTTCAAATCGACCTGGAAGAATCAAATTGATTCAACATGATATTGCTCTGAAAGAAGAAAGGATTATCCGAATCAAACCATATTCACAATCTTTAAGAGTTAGAGAAATTGTAGACGAAGAAATAGATAAAGCGCTAATAATCACTGTTACTCAAATATGGCTCATCTCTAAATCATGTTGTTCGAAAAAATCGATAAATAACGTTTTTTGAAATTATTAAATCTGCATTAGAACCAATGTAGGCGTTAAAATAATGTCGTTGACAGTTTTAACTACTATTGAGCGTATTTTTCCCCAATTCAGTCCCAGTATGTGCTGCAAACGTTTTTATTGATTATAGATTTGGAATGCTCCCACAAAGGTTAATGTTGTCTTTGGATGATTTTATATTGCTTCTGGAATATTTGAAATACTTCCAGAAGACTTCATACTGCTTCTAAAAGACTTGAAACTGCTTCCAGAAGACTTGATACTGCTTCTAGAAGATGTGAAATACTTCCAAAAGACTTGATATTGCCTCTGGAAGACAAAATAATTCCAGAAAACTGATAATGTTTTTAAAAGACTTGATATGGCTTCCAGAAGACTTCTAAAAGACTTGACATTCACCCATACAAAATTGCTAATGGTTTTATTTGTTCCCAATTCAATGCCAGCAGGTGCAGATGCGAACCTTTTCCTGTTTTGGAGATATAGTTCAGGCTGTTTTAGAATCCTTATTCGTTATTTGAGTCTATTCCCTATTTAGCACCCAATACCTACATTTTTTTTAATTCGTTCCTATGTAATGTTGAACCAAATTGGTTCTTCAAATCTGCCCTTCGTTTTTCTGTAAATCCCGGCACGATACTTGTTGAGCTAAATTTCGCAGATAAGAAAAAATCAATAACGTTCTATTCTCCGAACGCATCTCTTGATATTTGGAAGCAGTTGGCGCACCCTTAAATTTTGAAGTAGAGAATATTAAAATACTTCATATTTAAAAATCGATGTGTTAATTATTGGCAGTGATGTATCATCTAATTTTGGAACATTAATTGAGAGTGAGAATGCTGTAAATATAGTTTGTATAAAATAAACACAATTTTTGGTCATTTTTTAAATTAATTTAATTTGAAGATAATTCTTTTGGAAGAAAAGATGAAGAAGTAATATCAACAGAAGAATATGAATGATGGAAAATATGATATGATTTTAGATATTTCCAAATTTGAAGAGGAAATAATAGCATAATCTCCCTAAACGAAGAAATTTGTATAGAATTCTGATGCATACTATTCCTAATAGTTCATCGTCATTCATGGTTTTAAAGAAAAAAATTTTCCAATACAAGTTTTTTTATTAATTGTGTCATATTTTCAAGCGATATTTGCTTGATTACAACAACGTGTTTTGTTTCAATCCTATGGCAATCTACTTTGTTATTTTAAATGCAATGCAAATGTGTAGTTTTGCATACATTGATATAGGATAAATCCCTAATTGATATAGAATAAGTAATGAATATATCAAATCATAGTAGAGATGAGCGATCCTCCGATCTTTAAGGAACGTAGTGGTCGGTGACAGCAGCAAACCTATGGGGGTTCTGGACCAAAATCCCATAAGATTTAACATAGTCCGAAAACATTTTTTATCCCCAGCACTACATTATTTCAAGGCTCCGGCCACGTTCACATTTCAAATCCATTCAATCAGAGCGAAGCATATTTTAAGGTGACGAAATCGTTGGTGACGATACATTATGGGATATTTGATTTTAGTCATGCAGGGGGTTAAAGAGTGTTGAAGGAGGATAAAGGAGTTGATGTATCGTTGATGACGTCATCGATCTGGTTCAAATTTTCCGCCAAAAGAGCATCTTCAAAGATGTTGCGCTTTGATTTGTTGGATTTGAAATGTGAGTGTGGCCGAAAGCTCCAAAGGTGGGGATAAAAAGTGTTCTCGGGCCCCTATGTTAAACTTTACGGGATTTCGGCTCAGTACCCCTATAGCTATACTGTTGACCTCTCATACTGCTGGTGACCGGTTTATTACAATAAACGTGATGTTAAGGTAGACGGTGAGTCTACCTTTTACAAACAAAAGATGTCCACATTTTCCTAAACCTATGACAAGAACATTCAGTGCTTGATCAAGCAATACTTGCTATAAAAATTGCACCATATGCAATACATGGTTTCAGTTCTGCGGAGTTATGTTATGGGAGGCAAATTAGATTTCCATCAACTCTATTAAAAGATTTGTGATACGGCAGCGATACTAATGAACCAGTAGTTAGTTATATATTGAAATTGCTAGAACGATTGGAAAGCATGCAAGAAATTGTAGAAATTGGTATGAAAGAAACACAGAACACATGAAAGAAATATTATAAAAGAGTAAAAGGAATTGTTTACAATGAAAGGGATACTGTGATGATATGTCAACCAGTTAGAACGAATAAATTACAAATGTAATGGGGAGGTTCAAAAAAAAAATAGTAAAGAAAATATATATCAACTATATACTAAAAGAATTAACTGGATGAAAAAAGTAAATCCTTGTATATGCAAATTAATTGATACTTAACGAAAAACCTGAAATAGTTGAGAAGTATGCAACATTTTTGGGGGACGAAGAGATACACATGAACATACGGGGTGATTCAAAAAAAATGATGACAGATTTCTAAAGCAGGTAATTCATGAAAAATTAATATTAATAGACTTGATATACATTAGCATGCAAATACCTCCTTAACGAGATATAGAATGTCAATTTTTTTAAAATTTCATTCACCATGTTCCAGATCTTGTGTTAAAAGTAGAAATATTTGAGTTTACTACTGCATCATAAGACGCTAGGCGAAACCTGAATAATTCTAGTTATAAGATTGGATGTAGATCCAGAAACATTCAGGTTGCCATGCGTTTTTCAAAACGGAGTTGCGACGCACGACTAAACCTGAATGTTTCTAGTTCTAAGACTGGATTTAGAACTAGAAACATTCGATTTTAAAGAGATCTTATATCAAACATAATTTGGAACGGCCGACGTCAACGGAACGTTAATGTTGGTCTCGATAAGTATAGTAATAAGGGGTCTAGTACAAGTTTCATCAATTTTCAATTATTTTCAAATCGACCTGGAAGAATCAAATTGATTCAAGATGATATTGCTCTGAAAGAAGAAAAGATTATCCGAATCAAACCATATTCACAATCTCTAAGAGTACGAGAAATTGTAGATGAAGAAATAGATAAAGCGCTAAAAATCACTGTTACTCAAATGTGGCTCATCTCGAAATCATGTGGTTCGAAAAAATCGAAAAAAACGTTTTTTGAAATTATTAAATCTGCAAATTAGAACCAATGTAGGCGTTGAAATAATGTCGTTGACACTTTTAAAAATCAAAAAATTGATAGTTTCAAAGATAATAACAAATAATAATAATAATTTTAATAAGTTATGTCACAGATTAATAACTTAATAACTGATTTTTCTTTAATAGATTTCTGTTTAGACTCAACAATTTGAACTTTTGTTGTAGTTTCCAGATCTTGTTTTAGATTTTTGAAATAATTTAGGTTTTATGATCGATGGCTGCTTTCAATCATCATTAATGTTTCATAACCGTTGGAGCTATTAATTTTTTGATATATGAAGCTGTCAATGATGTCATGTCATCGGCTACATTGCAATATATTTTTACAACATGCATTTTTCTTGATGTTTATCTTATGATACCATATGTTGATAAATTCGTCGCGAATGTAAAAAAAACACTTTAGGACATTATCTTCACAAAAATACAAAATTAACATTTTTATTGTGTGTTATCGAGTATGCACAGTTTGGCCCGTTTAGCACGCTCGAATTAACTCGAGCATTTACGCTATGGGGTTAAAACCACGAATAGCGAAGTTATTGGCTATATTCCAGACATTTGATATACTCTGTAAATGATGTAAATCTTTTAAAAGTATAGCAAACTATTGTTGGTCATCTATCACATATAAAGCTAAAAGTTATTTTTGGATTTAATTGTCATGTAATTTAGATCCACATTTTGTTTAAAATATTGCATACTAAAATGTGAGATTTTTATTATGCCTTTTAAGTTGTCTAAGATTACTCTTCTGATGTTACACTCCTGCAACATTTCTGTAAAGAATCTTTGGGTAACATACCTTAAAAGACAATCTCAAACATTAGGTCAAAAACGAGATAAGAGGGAAAGTTTAAATGAATTTTTGCGAATAAATTTCCTAAACAACTATCGGAAATTGGTTCAATTCGGGATTACTATCACATCAATCATTAATGTATTCACGTGGGGACCATCATTGAGCGGTAATGTTGCTGAAATATTAATTTCGTATGCACGACCTGCCGTTTATTATGGTATACAAGTCACGCGTGCACAAGCGAAACCTATCAAAGATTGATTTCGAAATGATTTAGTGATGTTCAGAAAGTTAACAAGTTCTTAGCACTTGTAATGTTATTGTACTATACGGTTAACATCACCTTACAATGTGATGTTGAAACAGCTAATGAACGCAATGTATTGTACGTATATGATATTCGTACAGAAATATTCGTCCTATTGCATATACAGGATGTCCCACATAAGAACCGACACAGAGCAGCGGCATGTAGACCCACCTAAAATACGATGATTTAACGCAACTTTCCTTATACCAAGATGCACTCCTGAGAAGTTACAGGCCTTCAAAGTTGAGTTTTAAATGTGGACAAAAATTAATATTTTAGTAATGGATTAAGTTAGAAAAACCAAATTTGGTATACATTATCAGTGTACAAAGGGCATTATTCGGTAGAAAGCAGGGATTATTTAAAGCATATCAAGGGGTTGGTTAGGGATGATGATATCCTAAAATTTGATAGACATTTTTAATCTGTCGGCAGATTTAATATCTTATTATTTCATTTTATATGGAATTTAATTATAAAACCTTTTTTACTCTTATTATTTTTCAAGAAACCTAGTCATTTAATTTTAATTAAAACCATGGAAAAGTTGGTAGTTGGTTATGAAATTTTACGTCAAATTTGACAACTAGGAAAAAATTACACTCAGCAGCAGAAGTCTACGTACAAAAAACTTGTAATACTTTAATTGAAAAAATAAGAGTCATAATCTAATGTGATAAACTTGATTTTTTTTTATTTTGTATATTAACTACATATAATTCTATTAACAAAATATGCTTCAACAAAATAGAAACAGTAGTTACAGAAAAAAATCAAAACTAAAAATTCTGCAAATAACGGGTATGCAAAAATCTGCGTACAAGTCAGGACAGTATTTATAAAAAATTCATAAATGAGATCATTGTTTCTATATTAATATGAGGTCGGATAACCTTTACGTTTAATGACCTCCCTTAAACGTTTAGGCATGGAGTGCACTAATTTCTTCGTTTCGTCCGAACTGATTTTGGCCCATTCCTCAATCATAACATTTTTTAACGTTTCCTTCGACGTTATGTTGTGTTGCCGAATCCTGCGTTCCAGTAAATCCCAGAGGTGTTCGATGGGATTCAAGTCCGGCGATTGTGGAGGTGTTTTAAGTTGCTTTGGGGTATTGTATAGTAGCCAAAGCTTAGTGTTGTGGGCGCAATGTTTGGGGTCATTATCTTGTTGAAAAAAGTATTCGGGCCCCAAGCCCAAGTTTTCGATGCTAGGTTTCAAATTTTCTTTTAAAATGTCTATATACATTTTATGGTCCTTTGTCGATGTTATGAAAACCAACCTTCCCACCCCTTTGGTGCACATACACCCCCAAACCATAACTCCACCACCTCCGTGTTTTACAGTCGCTTTCAAATTTTCGGGATTAAGGGCAGTATTAGGTTTTCTCCATACAAGTTGTTTACCCTTAATGCCGAAAATGCAAAATTTGCTCTCATCTGTAAAGAGAACTTTCTCCCAGAATTCAATGGGCTTGTCTAAGAGTTTTTTGCAAAGGCGATCCGCTTCTGACGATTGACCTCTGACACAAATGGCTTTTTTCGTGCAACGCGACTGTGATAGTTAGCTTTCTTTTAACGTCCTTCTCACCGTATCTTTGCTGATAGTTTTATGAAATTCTTCTTGTACATTTTTTACTATTTTTTTTTGCCGTCAGCCTAGGTTCTTTTCTAACCTGCTGTACAATTTTTCGCTTCTCTCGGTTTGTTAAAAGGGGTGGTCTACCAGATCGCGGACGTGAGAGGTAATCTTCAGTGTCTTTATAATTATTAATTACTCTTTGAATGGAAGAGTATGACCTGCCGACAGTTTCTCCTATTTTTCGAAAAGATTTTCCCTCTTTCCATAACTTTACAATAATTTTTCTCTCTCCCAATTCAATTTCCTTTCCTTTCGTGTCCAGTCTAACTTTTAACTTCTAAGCCTCTGCTAATATAATTGACACCGATTATCTTTTATTTAAATCGGAAAGCGTGTATCGCCAACTACGTATTTAAGTAAATAAGTATATTTTGGAGAAGGCGTCTTTATTTGTACGCAGATTTTTGCATACGCATTATTTGGAGAATTTTTAATTTTAATTTTTTTTGTAACTAATATTTCTGTGTTATTGATGTATATTTTGTTAATAGAATTATATGTAGTTAATACACAAAATAAAAAAAAATGAAGTTTATCACATTAGATCATGACCCTTATTTTTTCAGTTAAAGTGTTAGAAGTTTTTTGTACGCAGACTTCTGCTGGTAAGTGAATGTAAGTTTAGTAATTTTTTACTGTTTGCTTTGAAAATATTAGGAAGTTTTCATCCAGAAAATAAGATATGTTATTTAATGTTAAGTTTCTGTGAACGAAACTGCAGAAAAAGTGTTGAAGAGTATCGCATGTGATTGCTTGGACAGATTTAAAACACTTTATGGACAATTTAATTTAAAAATTTTTTTATGACATTACTTCTTAAAAAACTAACTTTAACCAGTTTTTATAAATAAATTAAAAAGATACAACAAGTAAAACAAATAAAAATAATAAATAACATGGCAGAAAAAACAAATTTAATAGAAAATCAAATAATTTAAACAAAAACAAAAACGATTTGGTAACAATCATTTATAAGTATTGTTCAAAATGGCCACCATTTTCGCTCAAACACAAATTTATTGGTCGCCGAAAATTGAAATTTACTTTTTCTAACAGATTTGGATTATTTTTTACAGAGGCACACTTTTCGGCAATACGATTCCACAATTCCTCTCGAGTCGCAATTGGCCGAAAATATACGAAATCTTTTAACATTCCCCAAAGAAAATAATCGCATTTATTTAAATCTGACTATCGAGAAGGCCAAAGTTGTGGGCAATTATTTCCACGTCCTATCCATTTATTGGTATATTGCCGATTTAAAAAGTTTCTAACGTTGTTGCTAAAATGGGGAGGAGCTCCATCATTCATGAACCAATGTTCCTGTCTAAGTTGCAGTAACTTTCTCCATTTAACTTATTTTGTAGAACAACTGGTCCAATTAAGTACTTGTCAATAACACCTACCCAAACATTAATTTTAAACTCGCGTTGGAAATGTCTTGGAATTACTTAATGCGGGTTTTCGTTCGAATATTCGGGGTAATTCATCGGTAAAAAGAATTTTTCTTTCAAATAGAGGATTTTGATGTAAAATAAATTGACAAAAAGCAACTCGCTTAAGAAGATCATCTGGCAATAGCTCTTGTACCCTATGAGCATGGTGCGGATGGAGTAAATTTCTTTTTAGAATTCGATTTATAGATGACTCCGGCGTTCTAGTTCGACGAGATAAATTCCTTGTATTAATATTAGGTTCATCTTCAATTAAATTCAAAATTAATTCCTCATCTTATACCCTAACTGCAGTTGCACGCTTTCTGATATTATTAAAAACTTGCCTGTCTCTCTTGCTCGTCTTTCAACATTAGAAAATGTTTCTCTCTGAGGGATCATGCGATCCGGTTATCTTCTGCGGTACTCTTCAACGCTCCTTCTATAGTTTCCTTCACAGAAACCTAACACTAATAACATCTCAACTTGTTCGCCGAATGAAAACTTTCCAGACATTTTCAATACAAACAATAAACAATTACTAAAATCAAATAATCCTATTTCTTAGTTGTTAAGTTTGACGTATAATTTCGTAGCTAACTACCGAATTTTCGGTGATTTTAATTAAGATTAATTGGAATTTATTTTTTACGTGTAACATATAAATGAAAAAATGGGATCCCAGCGCTGCTATCATTTCTTTTCATAATTATTCCTGTCTCTACGTGTGTTAGGTAAAATTTCTTTCCTTCTGTTTTTCATTTAATTAAGATTGGTAAAATACATATCTTTAGTTTCTCGGGTTTTTTGTGAAAACGACTAGGTTTCTTTTGAAAATAATAAGAGTAATGAAAGTTTTATAATTAAATTAACAATAAAATGTAATAACAATTTTTTACATCCGCTAACAGATTAAAAATGTCTTTCAAATTTTAGGGTACCATCATACCCTAAAATTAACCCCTTGAAATGCTTTAAATGATCCCTATTTTCTATCGATTAATGCCCTTGGTACACTCATAACCTATACCAAATTTGGTTTTTCTAACTTAATCCATTACTGAGATAGTAATTTTTTTCGAAATTTAAGACTCAAGTTTGAAGGCCTGTAACTTTTCAGGGGTGCAACTTACTATAAAGCAAGTTGCGTTAAATCATCATATTTTAGGTTGGTCTACATGCTCCTGCTCTGTGTCGGTTCTTATGCGGGACACCTGTATATAAATTTGCCATGACGAAAGAGATAAAAGAAATATAAGGATGCAACCTAAAGTAAGAATAATCATGTGGAGTGTAAGTTGAGAGTGGTACTTAGAGATCATTTTGCAAAAAGCTATGTATTGGAATACCAAAAATTTGCATTATTCGGAATAATAATACATCGAAATGCAGATGATACAAATTTCTGGATTGACAAATTTAAAAGAGAGATTGCGTTATGTGACAATCGAAGAAAGAAATCTGAAGTAATCATATTGTAAAATGCGAAATAATCATATAACAAAAGAAATTAAACATACTATTCAACTAAAATAGCTTATAGTTATAAAGAGTGGCTTATAAAGGAAGAGACAGAAAAGCCACAAAAATGAATTACTAGAGAACGTCTTTTGGAATAATACTTATTATACTGGAAAGGAATAGAATGAAGACATAATAAAAGTAGTTAACGATGTGACGTTAGTTTAGTGTGCTTTGTTAAAAAAATAACAGTAGTATAACAAATAACAGTGTTATATGGGAACAAAACAAATAAAAAAATAAACCGAATATAAAAAACCTACGTCAAACATGTTTATAAAAGTTGATTGTAATAGAATTATTGCTATATTGGATATTGAATCTCGTTTCACTTATTTATAGAAAAAGCCACAAGTAGTTTTCTTTAATAATTGACCACTTTCATAATAATAAAAACATTATTCATTGTAAGCATAGTATGGTGTTATAAATGATATAAGAATGTCAACTACCAAAGAGGAAAAAAAGGTCACGGAGGAAGGTGTTAATGGAAAGATTTGGATGATAGAAGTTGAGAAGGAAACGGGGAGGAACAGAGTGAAAAAAAGTTTTAGAATTGAATTCAAATTACGTATCAAATTCATCAAAAGGCAAAAAATATCAAAATTCATCAAATCAAAATTTGTGGCACCATCACCTCAATTGAGGTCAAGTTGCTATCAATTAATACAATTTTCTAGCTTAATGTTGACTGCAATATTGAATGTTTAAAAAATTTAAGATTCAGCTTTGAAGGGCTAAAACTCCTTAGGTTTACAACTTACAGTTAGTATAGAAATAAATTCTGTTAAATTATCTTAATTTTTCGTCCTCTACATATCCTTTCTTTGCGTCGGTTCTTACGTGAATCATTCTGTATATTTTTGCATAACTAAATTTTTTTGAGCTTAATTAAAATCTAAAATAAAAACATTAACAAAAATAATAAGAGCGATTGTACATCGAAAACTTAAAAGAGTTAGAAGAGCTTTCTGTTAACCCATTTACATTTATTACCAAGTTATTATCATATTTAATTCAAAGAAAGCGATATTAACATTCAATTTAAATTTTAAGGGAATTAAATAATTAAAAAGGATAAGATATCTAAAAAGGTAGGAATTAAATTTCTCCTCTCGTTCCCATTTAAGTGGTAAAAATAAAATCCAATTTAAATGATTTGAACGTGACAATTTGTCATGAATATAAATGAAAAATTAAATTAAAACACCGAAAATAGAATAAATCGCAATTAAAATTCGGCTCCCGTTCTTAATTTGCAAAACATTCAACAATTAACTTACCGCGTGCGGACTGTGATCGTACATCTTCTTGAAATAATTACTCTGCATAGTTTCCGCCCCATCTTTTCTTCCAACGTGAACCAACCCGGCGTTGCTTGGTCGTGTTTTATGTCTTCGTAAAGCTCGGGGATCATCAGATCGATGACTTTCCAATTGATCTCTATCGGCACCTTTCAAATTTAAATCTTCGGGTTGGGTGGAAACCCTCCTCGTCTTCCCTCTATTAGGATCATCAGGAAGCGAGTACTTTCGAAGCTTGGAGTGGTGCGTGTGATGGTGACGGCTGTAAAAGGGGACGTTAATTTAATTAAAAGTAGGAATTAATTTGTGAGAGTAAGTAACTAGCTTAGTATCTCAAAAAGTAATTTGCTAAAAAGCTAATTTATCAACTGCGTTTATACGATAATTGCATTTTTCTTTTGCTACCAATTCAGAAAATTTTCTTATTTGCTTACCATCGAGGAAGATGTATCGAATGTGACTTATAAAAACTAAAAATATCAAGAAAATACGTGTTATTTGACTGAACTCACCGTCTTCTTGCATCGTCACTGCTACCGTAAGTGACTGGCATTATTAGAAAAGTACTAATTTTTATTTTTCTCTTTAAAGATTAAAAACAATTGCATTAACATGTTAAGTGTCTCTCGGACAACAATGTTTTAAATTTGATACTGGATAAAGGTTAAATGAAAATGGAATTTTGGCAGCTGAATCAATTTAGTGCCCACTGGCGACAATTAAATTTAAATTTGGTCTTGGGTCTAATTAAAATAGATTAAGATGAGTTTAGTATCCAAGGATGTTAATATGGAAAAAACGTTTTTTTTTTAATCAACAAAACCGTAATCGATGGAGCGAAAATCGATTCTGAACAGATTGGAATAAAGAGGATTTCGTTAATTTCCAATTTAAGGTCAATTTTAGTTGGCGCGTCAACGTAAATTGAAAGCTTTTGATTGATTTGGACTTTTTCATTAAAACCCATAATTTTTGTCTCTTTGCGTGTGCGATAAAACCTCGATTAACGGACTTCTTTTGAACGGACTTTGGATATAACGGTCAAAATATTATTGAGTCATACTGTTAACATTACCTACTACTATTTAATGCACTAATATATGTGACCTGGTCTACGTAAATAATTTAATTGTTTTATTAATTTAGTGTGATTTTGAGACGCTTTTTCACTTGGTGAAAACCAAAAACTCATAGCCTATTTAAAAGTTCCTTAAAAATTAAGAGGATGAAGAGTATGTATGAACACAAAAAGCAGACTTTTTGTTGTAACAATCACTCCAGAAAATCGCACTCTAGGCCCAAAAAACATTCTTATGACAATATCAAGCTGTTTTTGTATTTTTGTTTATAGTCATCATTCTTGAAATGTTTTTACGTATAGGTTGTTAAGAAGATGAATATTGTTTCGTTTCAAACATTACTAAACTTCCTGAAAGAAGTTTCAATAATCTTTCGTTTCTTCTGTAGCAAATATTTCTTCAATAGTGCTACCATATCTGCTTTCCTGGTATTCGAAACTAAGTTGCGAAGATTGTGTTAGATATACCACTGATGCTCTAAAAATAAATCAATTGGCTGCAGAATTTTTAATATACGACGATCGTACGTTTCAACTAGGGTTTTCAATGATATTCCGGAATTCCAAATACCGGTATTTTGAGATTAGTATTGTTTCTAAACTAATTACAAAAAAATAATAAAACGCAGCAAACTATCGAGCTGTAATAAGTTGAGCAACCTAAGTACTACTTGTTTGCTCACTATTCATTACTGGAACAGAATCTGGCTACCAGCTTCTTCCTTTTATCATTCCTTTTGTTCGCAAGGTTTTTTAGAAGGAATTTTGTCATTGTATCTTTCATTATATTTTCTCTCTCTTATCAGCGTCCTTCTCTTGTGTCAACCCAACCCAAAAACAGTCTTGTGCGGAAACGTGGCTTCCTTTGTAGCCTCCATCTCAGTTGACACTACGCTATCATCTCTCGCCTATTCCTCGCTATCACCCTTTAGTTGGTGTGTGTAAAATAAGCAAAAAGAAATACATCGCTCAGTCTTATAAACATATCTTTACAATGGCATGTCTCACTGGAGGAGGGTCTATGAACCCCGCTTGTCATCCAGTTATCCTATCATCCTGTTAGTCAGTTTTCCTATATCCACCAATTTCTCATACAAGGTCAGTCCTTCGTGCCTCCCTTGATCTGATAACTCAGGCTCTTATCAAACCTCCCTCCTCACTGATTTATTTTATCCTTATCCCCTCGATTTTAGCCCATTAACTCTTTGCTGCTCTCGGTCCGTGTATTGCACCCATGATATTATACTAAGAATATAAGGCAGTGTATTCAACCGTACCAAAATGCGATCGTTCTACGTATGACGTCTTAAGTAGAGTAATTTTGGCGGCAATTTTGAAATTTTGATAAATATAACTATAGCATATTTTATTAATCATCTTTCCAAAACTTAATCTGTCGTAAAAGTTGAATTTTGTGCTTATGATTTTCCATAGCTGAGATGACTCATCAGCTAGCCGAGATGAACACGTTTTGCTTAAAAGAGTATCATCAACAATTCCCAATGTTAGGGTCAAATCCTCTTGAATATTTTCAGCTTAAGAAAGTGCACCCATAAGCTTTTCGTAGTCTGTATTTAAATTTTAACGCTTCTGGTTGATCATAAAGTCCTTTTTTTGATCGCATTAAACCAAAACATGTTATCCAAATATATTGGATAACCAATCCCTGGGTATTTATTTATTTTCAAAGGAATATACCTAGGGATATAACCCTGGAATATTTACCCAACATGGGTATTTTGAGGTATTTATAAAAGTAAAAATTGTTGGGTACCAAATGTCTTCTTTCAATCTCTTGTTATATAAGATATGTTATATACCTGTTTTTCTTATATAATATCCGAATGGCGATATCTGCTGAATGGTAATTAAAATATTATTTTATCATTTTAAGATTTTCATATCGACGATTAACGAGTTTGAAGTTTATATCTCATCAATTTAATTTACGCATATTTTTTCTTGACTGACAAGTTTTCTTCGTTGATGACGTCGATAACTCCTTTAAGGATGTTAAGTTCAATTTTAATCTTTCGTAACCTTACGTAGATGTAAGCAACAACATCTGGGCCTAGACGAAAATATGCACTTACATTCACATGAAATACACCACTCATTAATCATTTCGTTCCATGCCATCTCTAGATGGTGTCGCAGTTCACCCAGATTCTCAGGAAGTTCGGGTACTTGTCTTAGTCGGCGACCCATCATATCCTAAACATATTCATGCAAGCCATTGCAAAATTTGCAATCCAACCTGCTCCAGGAACCTTCTTGTGACCACTGTAGTATAGGGTCTTGAATTATTCTGTTGAAAAGTGGCATTTTGCAGCGTGACAGGTACTAATACCAGTTCCAGAATGTTGTCGATGATGAACTCCACTGACCCATAAACAAAATCTTGATTCATCTTGTGTGAAACATTTACTTTAGCTTAGAAGTACGTTCAATTTTACTCAATCCAACCCAAGTGAAGCCAGTACCTATTCGCTTTCTACTGATTGCCATAACAGAATCTGGCCACAAACTTCTTCCTTTCCACACTTCCTTCCCTAACAATGTATTTTGGAACCCGCTCCGTAATTATGTTCTCATATCTTTAATTATATCATTCTACTCATATCGGCGTTTTTCACTCCTGTGGCTCAGAACGTTTCTATCCATGTTGCTTACCTCTCGTTAATAATTAACAATACAAACCAGCCTAACACAATACAATCTTTTTTTCCGAGGTTACTGAAAATTTGTTATGCGAATATAAGGCCCGAAATCTTGAGCGGCTGGATAGTACTGGTTTAGGGTCCTCCACCTCACCGCATTAAAAACTACTTTCCTCGTCTTCTCCGGAAACACCCTTCCGGACAATCTTTGGAGCCTCCATCTCAAATGACTTTACATTGCACATCTGGTCTACCCTTCGCTATTTTCCTTTCGTTAGTCTATTCCCTTAAAAACCGCAGCCTCGTCCAAGGCATCATCCATGGCAAGAAAATAAACAAAAAACCAGACATCTCTTAGTCTTTTAAAGACATCTTTAAAATAGGATACCTGTCATCCAATTTTTCTATCTGTACCAACTTATCCAGCATCATCTAGGGCTGACAGGTCATTCCTAGTATCATGTATTGAACCTTGTGATTCTATTTAAGGCATTGAAAGTTATATGTGTCATATTTTCTAATACCTTATACTCTGGATCAGTGGAAAATTGCTTTAGTTGCACCTATGTTCAAGTCAAAAATCCTGATCGATTAAAAGACTTTAGATCAATAAGAATTTTGCCGATTTTGTCGAAAGTGTTTGAGAAAATAAATGTAATTCAACTCTGCTGGATGTTGTTCATAATGTGCTAAGGGGGCTGGATGATAGATCCGTGACTATTTTAATTTTATTTGATTTTCTTTGGATTTTTTGGTAATTATTTAAGTGACAGGTGCCAACTTCTAAAGTTCAATAATAATAATTTTCGTCTATTGGTGAGGTAAGGTCGTTGTATCACTCATATGTATGTTGATGACACTCAAGTGTATCACACTTTTATGATGGTCAATGCGAATGATAATATTAATGCTGAGTTGATGGCACTCGTGGGTATAGCCAATAAGCTTTACTTGTCTATTAATAGTGATAAGTCATCTGTGTTAACGTTTGTACGTGATAGCTTCGTCAGTACGGTTAAGAATAGTTTCAGGGTAGTCGTTAATGATAGCGTGATAGATATGGTCGATGATGCAAAAAATCTTGGAATTGTGCTTGATGCTATGTTGAGATTTCGGAAACATATCTCACTGTTGTTGCAAAGGGTTTAAATTGCTTTACTTCGGTAAAAAACTACTAAATCAGCGTCTTGCAATTGTGTGACGCACTTTTCCTTTCTATTTTCAATTCTGGTGATACCGTGTATCATTCTTGCTTAAATGTTGTAGACTGGTTATATGGTATTGGAAGGAGAAATCACAAATTTCATACTCTGGGTTGGGTTGGTTGGCTGGACATGTCTATGGGTGAATGCAGCTTTAAACTGCATTCACCCTGCTTAGGCGGATTTTACTTTTTTTATGGGCTAGGATGGTTAAATAATTTGGCGGTCGATAGTTGGCGATGGTCTTTGGTTAGGATTGGGACGACAGTTAGAATGACAGACTGCACATTTTTTGTATGGTAATATAAATTGAGATACAAATTTTTTTTGCCATCTTCTTTCTGTTTTTCCTTTTTAAACATCACTTATGTGCGGTTAAGTTTCTGGATTGAAGTTGATTACTTATTTTTCTTTTTGTAATTGGTGTTTGTTTTGTGAAGGATTGATGAAACATATGTGCCCTACATTTTAAGTTTTTTCTAATTACTATGCCTAAATATTTTGGCCAGTTTTTTTGATTTGACTACATGATCTTTGATTCTAACCGTAGCTTCTCTTTCGCATTTTCTGCTTCTCATTAGGACTGTCTCCGTCTATTCAAGAGCGACTTCTACACTAATTTCTCTCTGTGCAGTTTGTTCAATATCTTCCATTTACCAGCCACTAACAACCATGGCAAAGTCGTTAGCATAAGCGATCTATTTGGCATCTTTGTTATCTCGCCCTTGTTCCAGCATTTGATTGAAAACGATATCCCTTATCTTCAATTACTGCCTCTATTGCATTTATATACACACGCACAACCCAATTCAGGCCAATCAAACCTAACCCATCGCAACCCTACCCAAGCTAACTCAATAGCATGGCTTAAGTGCAAGTAAAGCTTTGTAAAGCTTAAAACATTTTTTCAGATTCTTAGGGGAGATATAAAAAATTAAGAATCTTACATGATTGATTGTAGAGTATAAGGCAAAGTCAACTGTGTCCTCATCCTCCGCACATACGCGACATTCAACATCGTCGCCTATGAATAATAAGTTGAGGTGTGTTTTTAATCGATAGTGCCCAGTAAAGACAGTGATTAGAGCTCTAATGTTTCTGCGTACAAGTCCTAATATTTGGGAAGTTTAATTGTGGCGATGTCAATAAATAACATCGCATGTCTCATTCTAGAAAATCTGGTCCACAGTAGGTGAAGTCTTTCCTTAGCTCATAATCCAATTCTGTGTTTGACTATGACTCCACGAACGTATTAGTGTTGTATTAGTGTTCATTTGTCGCTTTATTGCCATCAATTTCAAAGTGACCGGAGACCCAGATCAGGAAATCTCTAATGATACAACCTTTGTTGTAACATCAGTATTTTCACACTAATTTTGATAATACGCTAGTTGATTTCGAGATTCGTGGAGATGCTTTATTCAGCTACGTTCGTAGCTGAATAAAGATTCAGCTACGTTCTCGTTGAATCTCAAGATCGTTCCACACTTGCGTAATTAATAGTAAAAAACTGGCAACATGATAATATTCACAAACTCAGTTTTTCAGTGTTATTTATTTAGAAATCAGAAACGACCAGCTGACGCGATTAACTACGATAACATTCTGATTTGAAACAACACTTTCACGAAACTGACGAAACGAGATATTTATCTTTATTAGCTGTTTTCTTAATTTTTTCATAGACCAGAGCATATATATTAACTCATACATAGAATACTAATATTATTTCCCAGGGTCTGTTATTCCATCTTCATAAAAGCATTCGGGTTTAGCCGACTTTAACCGTTTAACTGAAAATCACAAAACTCGAATGCTACTATATAGTTTTAGATCTAGTGTTAGTTCTAGTTAAAATTATTAATTAGGGTTATATATGTTTATATATGTTTTATATATGTTTATAATGAACTAGTTTTTGGTCTAGTGTTAATTTTAGTGTTAATTGATATTCACCAGTAACATCACGAACGGATCTTCATCTCTGTATCCCTTTTTGGGATTTAGTAATCCTCTTACATTGTACCGTTCTTGCCATAAATATAAAGCCATCACGTAAATTCAATATTTGTCTGAATTTTTATACATTATTCAGATCACATACATTTAGCTATAACATGAAACGAAGGGGCTACCCTTCTTATCTTAATCCGTTATATCGAGGTTTTACTATATTTAACAGTTCAAATTTAATTAAAAAGCGGCAACCAAACAAATTGAAATTAAAAACGATCACATGCAGCATTTCCTTTTAAATATTTCCTTTAAAATTTTTACTTACCAATCGATCACGTATATTGACGAGCTAAAGAAAATAATAACAATTCCTAATAATATTCCTATTTATTTTTAACGTCTAAAACTTATCTCTCATAATTTTTTTTGCAGTTACATAAAATGTATTTATTTCTAGATTTTTCGTTCCAATATTTTATCGTTCCCAAAAAAAAAATCATTTCGAACGAGAGACGAGTCCCCGGGGATGTTTAGATGGGAAGGCTCACGCTGTAAATCCGGAGGCGGAAAATAACCGTTTCTGGACTCCTCCTGTCCCGGGGTTTCTCTCTCGGGCCGAAATCGATTAGTTCTTACCTATATTATCGTTCCCAGGGTTGTTTTACCGACCCCCCACGTACAACATCTCGATTGAATCCCAGTCAATCGGAAACTTTAGTTACAATAAGAACGATAGGAAACTTTTTTTATTACAAATCTATTTTTGGAGTTCAATACACGTTTTATCCTAATAAAACTTTTACATTTCCTATTGTTAAGAGAAAAATTTAGAGATGTTTTTCACCAAAATTCACGAAAATACGAGCTAATCAAGTAAATGTCCAATTAAACGAATTCAAGCTTAATCTAAATTCAGATGAACAAATTGTGGTTGTTAAACGAAAAAGAAATATAAAAGCAATAAAAATTTAGGTATTTATAAGCTTAAACGAATTTATAGATTTTTTAATAATCTAGTTGAAACGATGAAGCTTGCAGTAAAAATTCTATTTTCGAATTTATTTATTTAAGTTTATCGCATCGTAATTTTTAAAATGTATAAATATGATGTATAAACATAAAAAGGCTTGATTTTGAGATATAAATAAGATACACGTGTTCATATTTATACAATCCATTTTTGGCCATTGTAGGTGTCTCGCAACCATTTCACTTGAATGTTGTCAATTTCTTTTTTGATACATTATCTTGTTTACTAATATTTTATCTTAAGCCAGTCATTCTCAAGCTATGTGCAGTGGCTCCCAGGAGATAGCAGGATTCAGTCAATTGACTTCTAATTTAGTCTACTTAGTGCCATAAATAATAAAAACGTAATTTTGTTGGCTCTGTTATCTTTGATAACAATATAGTGACAATAATGCACTTAATTGTGAGTATTAATGATCGTAATAATGTAGATAAAGAAAGCATGACTTTATTTTAGCTACTTGCTTCGAATTATAGGTACGGTTATTTAAATTACAATTATGTCTACAAGAATTGATGATGCAAAAAATACAAGAATGTTTAGTGATATTTATATACATTTGCAAACGAAATGTGCGTTTTCAAGTAAATTGAATCGTCGTCTAGAAACTAATTACCATAGTATGGTTGGAAAACCGCACAATTTTTTATCAGGAAGTTAAAAGAACTGAAATAACAAGAATCAATACCCAACAACGCTTCGTTAGTATCTTACAAATTGGCTTACAGAATTGGAATGTAACTTCGTAGAAGAACTTATTCTGTCGGCTGTTCCAGATATAGTAACCAACATAATTGGACAGTTTGGTGGGAAATTGTATGTAAAAGTAGCTTTTTCTAATAAAAACACAATTAGGATATACATGTAGAGTCGAATATAGAATGGTTTTATATGAGGCTACGGATAATAAATAATAATGATTCTCGATGGTGAGATTTTTTTGACACATTACTTGAATAGAATTTCAATTAGCTAAATGCGTGAATTTGATGCTAATCATGAAATTTGTTGTAGACCCACTACATAATTTATAGAGAGCGTTAAAGCATTTGATCCCTATATTTAATGCAAAATGTTGAATGGGAACCCAATATTTGAATGGGACGGTATTTGTGGAACGGTATTTTGGAGCGGTATTTTTGAGGAACGTACCGCTTCTTTGCGGTTTTAAAATACTTGTTACAGGATGTTACTAAACATATTTGTAGTAGAGTGGTGCGGTATTTGAGGAACGATGTTTTGGAGGATTATTCTCATGAAACGTACCATTCCGGCGAGATTTTTAAAATACCCGATTCCCAACATTATTAACGAACGTTACTTGTACGTTTTCGACAAAGAGAGTCAAGTAAATCGTCGCTATATTGATATTCATTTAAGGCTCCCTTAATATATATTTTTTTCCATTTTCGGATAGCCATTTTCGTGTAATTTTTTAAAATTATTATAGTTAGGTGTAGAGAATATATATTTCTTTCTAATAAAATATATATTCATTATGCAACATATTAACATCAAAATATACGCCTATATCTATATAAATAATATCTGAATAGTAACTCCTTCCTCAGAGAAGAAATTCGCAAAACGAGTAACACCGAAGTCGTATTATACCAACTTCATCTATTCTTGAGCTATCAGTTATAGACCATCATCGGACGAATATAGCCCAGAAAACTAAGAAACTTTAAAAGAAGTTCGAAGGTTTAAAAGCAATGTCCGCAAAACCATCTAAGCGGCCACATCTTCAAAACCAAAAAATTGTCCATAACCTTTCAGGATACAACCTTTCAGATGCAGAACAAGCGTTCTTAAGCAAAGGATTCAAATGGATGAAGAAATCATCGCTAACGTCGAATCCAGTTTAATCTTAATGGAGAAACAAAAAGTTGAAATTTTAAAAATGTACATCTCCGGGATATTACGTTCGAAGAACCACCGAAGTCGAATTTGGATCAAAGTGAATCTCAGGCCTTAAACATCACAGAAATAACCAAAACATAATCATACTTCCGGAGGATGAAGGTAACGCCACAGTGGTTATGCACTCAGTCGACTACAAATACCAGATCATGTAGTTGCTCAAAGATACGGCTTACAAACCAGCAGCAAGATACCCTACAACTTACCTGGAAAAAACGACTAAATCGAAACTAAAGATATCTCCAATAAATCCGAAGATAAAGAAAACTCTAATCCGTCGAGAGAAATCAAGTAAGTCCCCAAAACTTTATGGTCTGCTTAAAATACACAAGCTGGATGTCCCACTTCGACGTATTGTGAGTGCTTTCAACTCACCGGTATAAACACTTTAAAAGTACCGAACGAAGATCATGCAGGCTATAACACAACAAACTGACTCCTACGTACGAAATTCTGAATATTTCGTTCAAATCCTGGACAACGTCTAAATTGAAGAAAGATGTCAATCTTGGCAAGTTTCGATGGCAAGTCCCTCTATGCCAGTATCTCCATCGAAGAGGGCCTCAAACAGATCAGAGAAAAGGAAGACTTGCTCGGTCACATCGTAGACCTCGCCAAATACTGTCGCAATGCCTATAGTTGTTTGACGGCCAGATTTGCAAGCAGGGAGCTATGGGTTTCTTACTGTCCCCGATCATCGCCAACCTATTTATGATTTACCGAGAAGAAAGCTTTAAGGGAAACCAGATACAAACCGAAGTTATGGGTCTCGTACGTCGATGACATCTTCGTCATTTGGTCTTTTGGAAAAGAAAAGTTCCAGGAATTTGTAGGTCATATGAATACCATTCATCCAAAGATCCAGTTCACCACGGAAATAGATGAAAACGGACAACTTCCATTTCTCGACGCACTAGTAAAGAAATCTCAACAGCCTCCAGCATATTGTATATAGAAAACATACCCACACGAATCGATACCTAAACGCCTTTTCCTATCAATATCATTCGCAGATCCAATCAGTTGCCAACTCCCTAATCTTAAGATTCGTTCGACTTACAGACAACGAAAACAGACTAGAAAAATGATGAGAGTAACTCTGGCTTTCTGAAAAAAACACAAGAAAAGACCCAACGTCGTACTAGCCTACATCAAAGAAACGACTGACACATAGGAGTACCACTTACAAACCCGCCAAGACTACAGGAGCCTCTATCAGGAATCCAAAAGACCAAATAAAATTGGAAAATCTAGGAGCTTATTCCATCCTTTGCAGCTCGTGTGACAAGAACTACGTGAGACAGACCAACAGAAGAATAACTGCCAGATTAGAATAACACAAGCTGAAGCATGGTAGAATTTGGACACAAGCCCTACCATCAATTTCGAGGGTTACAAAGAGATAGCCATCGTAAAGCATTGGAGAAACAAACTAATCCCGGAATCCATCGAAATAGATAAGAATGGCACCCTCAACAAGAGACATGATGCCTTGCACTTTTCAGCTGCGTTGAACACAATTCAACACCACTCCAGATCCAGGATAATTTACCTGCGACAAGGACCTTCAAGCTGAAGACAACAGGACAGCGAGCTACCTGCCATACCTGAAACGTCCCGTGAGAGCATCTCAGAGCCAGCAATTACCAGGCAGCAGGTAAGTGACCTCTTCTCACCCATGAATGACGTCACCAAAACAATATCCGGTGAAAAAACCCCAAAACCGTTAACCGCCAGACGACAGGTCAATGACCTCCCCTCTAATTATTTAAAATTGTTTCTGTTCAAATGGAAATCTATAAAATCATATTTTAACAAAAATGTTTGTTTCGTTACAACATAAGAAAACATTGTATAAGCTACATTTTGAATGAGCAAAGGCCGTTTTCCGAACAGTTGACTATAAACAACGCATGCATTTTCAAATGCAATATTTATTAGTCCCTAAAAAAAGGTTATGCCATAATTTCTTAGATCGTCTTGCCACTGCCTAACACAGTCTAAGTCTATCGACATTATCAACTCCGCCCAGATATTTGTTGTAATCCTTTACAACGTTAGGACAAGAAAGCTTGACTGAAGAACCATCTTTTTGCGTTCTTGAAACGTGATCTTTAGTATTATCGTTAAAATTTGAAATAAAATGAATCATTTTATTGTCTTTCTACTTGAAAACCTCATTCTCTTTTAATGGAAAGATCCATGTTGCAAGATTAATGATCAAATAAAAATCATAAAAACTTCTAACTTGCGTTTATTTATTTATAGTCGTACTAGTTTCGGGTTATCCCATCATTAGCGACAAAGTCAGAGAAGCTACGAAAGATGTAGACTGGAAAATGTATGAAAGTAAAGATTTTGCAATCTGATGGATAAACGAAATGATGGTTGAAAAATTGTTTGACGTTGTTGCAAAAACGCAAGTTAGAGGTTTTTATGATTTTTATTCATTCTATTTTAGTCATAGGTAATACAACTTTTTCTTCTAACCCATAGTTCTCCTATTCTTCATCCGTAGTATTGCTTGAACTTGATCGACCTTTGAATGATATCATTGACTCATCTATGGATAATTCTCTTGTATCGAAATACGTCTCAAAGATTACATTTAGTTTTAGAATAAAGGTAGACGCTTGAATAAAATATTGAACAACTTTATTTTTGAACAATTTATAGTATTAGTAGGAGTGAGATTGCAATTATAGTGCAAGTTTGATAAAATCTTATCAAATTTATGCTTGACTGATTGATACCAATGAATGCTTAAAACTCTTCTTCAGTAAGGTCAAGAATTCTGTTCCTTAAAGTAACATATTAATTTGACTGATAAACGATAGTTTCAGCAACAGACCTAAGGACTCTCAAGAAAACACCTACTACTAAATTGGAGTGTGCAAAATATAACCTTCTTCTAAATTGTATTCATGTAGTTCAAAACAAAAATTTTTTTAAATGATATGGTATGGTTTCCGTATTTCATTTATAGACTCTTCTATTATGTTTAATAGCACCCATCTAATTAGTTTCATCGCTATCTTCTTCATCAGTTGCTGGGTTGTTATCAATATCTCAACTCACGGAGTACTTTATTTGTGTCTTCAAGAAGTTATTCATCGACAAAAGCTCTATTTTTCCTTTGAGACATTTTTACCGAGGTAAAAGGGTTATAAATCTGTGTGACGTTACTCCCGAGTCCAATATATAAAAACAATCGTATATTTGTAAAATTCTTACTTATTTTTAGGAAGAATCATCCATTACATACGTAAAATATTTGTTGTTATAGATCAAATATTAAAAGTTATTTACGTTTTTGTTGAAATGCACGAAAAATGACGATAGAATTGACTGATTTATTGTGTCTACCAATATCTGTTATTCGTTGTATTGTTCCGAATTGTTTTTTATAGACAAATAACCACATTCTTTTCAGAATAGTAGACCAAACAGTATTTTAAAGCTTGGTGTCTAAATATTACTTGTTTAAATAATGTGGTACTTTAAATACCGTCAGGCAATAAAGGGTCGCTTTTGTTTTGATTTTTTCCATTATAATCATAAGGAGATACTTTCATTATTATTTTTCTATTTTCAGATTTTTAACATTTCTTATTTATCTTCTAAATGTAATGCATTTTTGTTTAAAATGATGCACCGTTTTCAAAAAAATCCAAATTGAACTTTTTGCGTTTCTTGCAATTAAGAAATTATTTTATTACAATACCAAGATGACTTTAACAACATAAAAAATGTGATAGTTTTAAATTTTGTTTCATAAAGCATTTTCGGAAAAAGGTAATTTAGTTAAAATCACTTAATTAAACTTAATTAAAATCACATCAAATATTGGGGATTTCAGTTTGGAAGGTAAGTTTTTGAGACACCCTGCATAGACATTTATTATTACATCTTGGGGTTATTACTTAAAAACAATATTTTTACTAAAGGTATTTTGGAGCGGTATTTGTATGTAGCGACATGACCATTCCTGGAGCGTGAAGTGGTTGTAAACAGTATTCGCATCACCACTATAGACATAATTTGCTGTCAGGTTCATCACTTCATTTACAAATGTTAATGCAATCAATATTTCGTTATAGTCTTTTCTCAATAGTTTTTTTTTATCATCCATTATGATTTCCATTATGTTTTTTATCCACAAATAATATGAGGCTTTTCATTAAGATTGACGCATTTTATTTTTCCATTTATATGACTTGTGGGTTAGTTACGGAAATGATTTTAATTCCAAATTCAAGTTCAATCAACGCAAACATTTATGGAATACGATATTGTTCAAATATCAGCGGAAACGTTGCCACAAGTAAATGCGCTGGATCCAATTTACCAAGACCAAGCACTCAAATCGGCCGAAATACCAGGATTTTCGTATTGATTGTTTACCCGCAGCTCTTCTAACGTTTCCGGGTTGTTGACATAGACCAGTAATTTAATGTAACCATAAAGAGAAAAGTTTACCGAGGTAGAAGTGCAACGCTGAAAATGTTCGATTAGGTTCAGTTCTTGAGTCAACGGAAATTTACACGGTCGAAGAGTCAAACCCTTTCGCAAAAGATGCTACAAACTGAGGATACTGATGCTCAAGGTCTGAAATCGAACACTCTCCTGAACAGCTATGATATTTTCTTGACTTAGAGCATTATGTTATCGCACACACGCTAGGACATTATGCATTGCTTAAGTTGTTTCCAATTTTTGCGCCAAACAAGAAGAAGATTACATATTAGTTCGCAAAAAACTATGAATTCTTGAATGCGCGTGTGCAAGTAATACAGTACAAAGCATCAAAAGAAAAGTTTTTGAATTATTACGCGACAGTATGAGAAGTGAAAGCAGTTTCCTCGATGAAGAAGAGATAAGAACAACAGATCTACAAGTTACAGATTTTGTGATAATTCAATAGAAAGAAATACATAAAAAAAGTATTAGACATTGTGTAGGTTAAATAGAAAGGATAGACTATGGCAAGGTTTGTGTTAATTTTTTAAGATTTGATAATGGTAAGTTTTACTTTATCAAATCTTAACGAACAAAAAAAGATGAAGATGACTTGCAAACAGATGACGTTGCATACAAGCTCCCAAAGCCCAATCATCATGGTGAGACAGAAAGGAGATGAAAAAAAAACTTTGATTTTCATTTCACCTAATATACTATTTAGAATGTTTTAGAGCCTGTGATGATATAAACGGAAACATTTATGTTTTGTTAAAAGAAATGTTATTTTAAATTTATGAAATACCTTTCTCTTGATATAATAATATCCCATAGTGCACCATGCTTTGTCCCAATTGTGTACCATAGTGTGGTTATCATTGGGACTATAAATAGCAATACTTCATCTGCTCACTATCTTTTCTGTTATTATAATTGTGACTCAGTTTAATATTTTGTTCCCTTTTATCTTGCTGCATGTAAAATCACTCGTAGTAGCAGCACTAAACACCAGCGTTTAACTTGTTCTTATATCATTTGAGTTATTGCAAGTAAATTATCGGTATTGAGATTGCATTGTAATTTAGGATTTTTTGTTTTTGTCCTGTTAACTTAATTCAGATTTTTCTTTCTTAATATTAAATGTCCCTAAATATCTACAGCATATCCATAAAAAATGTGTTGAATAGAAAAAACTCTTTTATTTTTAATTTTATTCGAAAAAGTTAATCTTGATCAACAGTTCTGCTGGCTCTTAGAATAAGATTGGGATAGAAACATTTAACATATTTTATATGAAGTGTCCAGAAAATTGAAAAAAACTTTAAATGCTACAACAATAAGGTGTATTTATTTGAGAGATTAAGGAAATAAGTTACTAGAAAATGTTGATCTAAAGTAAAATTGCTAACACCACAATTTTCGAAAAAGTCGGCATAATTTTATTTATTTGAAATCATTTTTGTTCTAGTAGACATTGATAATCGTATTGTCACCTCAAAATGTTTACAGCAAAAAATTTACTTGGTACAATGTTATGGGAAGGCCGAAAAATGTTATCGTCGAGTGATTCAGGAATTTAAGTAAAAATTTTGAAGTTTTTAAACAGTAGGTCATTGTTGGGAATACATAGAGAAAAGAAGAAACGATGAAAATACACTTTGTTGGTATTACATTCAATAGAGGGACACCCGAAATTATCATTAAGAAGAAAAACTGAAAATATCCAATTTGTTAAAAAGTCGCAAATTCACAAGATTTTAAAACTGATTTTGATACATCCATATAAGTTAGTTAATTATGTTTTGGAACACTGTGATGAAGCAAAACGTTTGGGTTTTTGTTTAAGGGTTGGCAGTATGGCAAAATGATTTCATAAGAAAATAATGTTTTGTGATGAATCAACTTTTTCGAGCAATGGTGTTGTGGCTTCGCAACATGCACGATATTGGAGTAAAGTAAATGTGTGGTGCGCCATTTCTTATTACGGAATAATAGAGCCATACTTCTTTGACACTACTTGTAATGCGAATAGTTATTTAGCTATGTTAAGAAATTTTCTCGACGGTGAATTAGACAATCTTCCATTAGAATAGAGTCGTTCATTTTGTTTCCAACAAGATGGATCACTGGATGGCAGTGTGTTTGAATAAATAAACTTAAACCTTATGCATTGTTAATTTGGAATTAGTTAATTGATATTAAAATAAATTTAATGATCACAAATAAATAAAAGTAGTCCGAATTTTTCCAAAATTGTTATTAGAGACTACTTTTTATTTTTGAGCAACTTTTCCTAGTAACTTCCTTATATTCTATATATTTCCTTATCTTCTGAAATAAATGCCTTTACTCTTGTACCATTCAAAGCTTTTTCAATTTTCTGAATAATTCATATAAAATATGTTAAATGTTTCTATCCTAATCGAGTAGGAGCTAGTAGAATTTTTTATCAAGATTAACTTATTTCGATAAACTTAAAATAAAAAAGTTTTTCTTATTCCACACATTTTTCGTGGACATGCTGCATAATAATAATAATTAGTTTATTTTTCAGATGAAAAAAACATGGTTCATTCGATTCGTCAAAACAAAAGACAAAAGAAAACAAAACCAAAAAAGAAATACATGAAATAAACTTGAAGTTCCCCTCCCTGTCCCTGTGTTATTTTATTCCAGACAGTTTGCTTTCATTGTATTCTTGAATTGAATGAATTTCGCTCCCTATTAGGTGTTTCTTCACTTCTGTTTTAAATTTTTTCTCGACTAATTGTTTTGTCATTGAGGGTAGAGCATTATATAATTTAATTGAAATATATTTGAAAGTATTTTGCGACTTCTGTATTCTATGCAAGGTTACCAGTAAATTGTTTCCATATCGTGTACTGTAGTTGTGAGAGACTGTATTTCTTTCCAATGCTTCTTTTTGCACATGAACATATTGCAAACAAGAAAACACATAATACGATGATATTGTCTGTATCTTCAATTCCCTAAAGTAACCTCTGCAACTTTCTTTGTAACCTAAGTTTTTGAGTAATCTAATTGCTTTTTTTTTGCATTTTAAATATTTCACCCGCTTCACTAGATGCTCCCCAGGTAAGTATGCCATATCTCGCCATACTATGAAAGTACGCAAAATATAAGTACCTTATTTCTTCCCCCGGTAAACTTTTACATAACATTCTCAAATAATACAGTGCCGTTGCCAATTTTGCTTTTAATTGTTTTATATTGTCCTTCCGCGATAGAGTTTCCGATAGTGTAACTCCGAGAAACCTTGCAGTTTTATTTCGGACCTCCTGGGTTTGCTTTATGAAGAAGGTAAGTATCTATGTTTTTTCTCTGTTCAGTTGCAGATTATTTACTTTCAACCAATTTTTAGCTTCATTTAGTGTTATATTTGTTTGTTCTTTTAGGTCTTCTAAGTCTTTAGAATTATTTATGAATGAGGTGTCATCCGCATATAAACACATTGAGTCTGCCTTTATATTTTTTGGTAAATCGTTTAAATATAACAGGAATAAAACTGGTCTGAGCACGCTGTGGTACTCCTGTTTTTACTGTTCTCCATTCAGAAATTGTTCCATTCCAGTGTGTCTGTTGTTGTCTATCCTGAAGATATGAAGCAATAAGGTTTCAATTTTCACTGTTGTTGCGAAAATGAAACGATATATATTAGAACAATGAAATTTAAAAACTTTAAGATCGTATTAAAGTTGTGTTGACGTGATGAGAAGAGGCGAGAGTCAGTCGCAACAACGCCATTAAAATAATTTTTTAATCATCATTTCGTTTATCCATCAGATTGCAAAATGCTCTACACAATATTTACCTTATTATGGGTTCTATATTCTGGAGTAATTTTGTTGTCATTCCATACACATCCTTAGTATATGTCTTTTCAATCTGTTTTATTTATTTGCCCTCTGTTGAATCTTTTGTTAATGTGATGCCTGTTTTTGTTTCTGCTATTTGTACATAGTAGTCGTTTAGGTCATTACTGTATATATTAGTTTCAAACACTAGTTAAATACAAGTTGTATCAATAGTATTATTGAAAATTGTAATCAACATTGCTTACTCATCCATAGAAGTAGTAAATTAAGCGCTGGATTGAAGTGTTGTGTAAATTTTTTTAACTTTGCTAGTCCTAATCCTAAATTTACTATATTTTAGGAAATTTGACCAATTATCGACCGTGAAACGTTATGTAAAAGAGAATTACAAATTGAATGGATGTTGTACTTACAAAGATAATTCCTAACATTACAGCTCGACTGTTATTTCAAACATTAAAAACGGGATATAGTGACGTGAATTAAAGTTCGTTAGTAAAAATTTTTTGTGGAAAAATTGCTAAAGTATCGTTGAAATTACCCGAAAGCGATTATATCAATTAAAGAGGAGTGGCTGCATTAAATCGACATCGACTTTGAAAGGAAAAATTTTAGAAGCATTTTCAATCAATTAGGTTTGTAAACAAACACAATTTTCCCATCTGGTATTCCGAAAATTCTGGCAAGATGCACGAGACGCTAACGTATCCCTAAGGAATTGCTGTTTGCGTTGGGTTTTGGGGGGCGACGTGATGGGGTCATGCTTTTCGTTGCTACAGCAACATAGTAACTCGTTTTTATGGCAACAAATGCTATGGATTTTCAGCATACATGAAAATCCTATTGTAGAATGAATTCACTCGAGAAACATTTAATTTGTTGCAATAATATGTTATCAACGTTTATGTTCATATAATAATTATACGCCTAAACACAACAAAAAAACAAGTTCTAAGAAAATATTAAAACTATTTTCATAGATGATTTCTTATTAGATAAACATGACTCATGTTCATAGATACCGGATGTTACTTTAAAAATGTTATATTTGAAAAATACGCGGGTTCCTACAAGATTTAGAACCTCCCATCCCAAGATATCACCATTACTTAAGGTTACTATGTTCGTTGGTATTTTACCGAGACGTTTTCGTTCAGTTCACATCGGTGTAAATATTGGCGTCAATATTTCTTGGGGGTAATGGTCGTTTACCGCAGTAAATCTCTTTCAAACGTTTCGTCAATCAATGTCTTGAACTTGTATTCGGTCTGACATTGGTAATAAAGTTAAGCCACCCCAAAAATTGAATTAGATTAATGACTATAAAGATAAATGTAGTAGCTAAAATCATCATTAAGATTATTTAGATTATTAAGTTATCATTAAGATAATTAAGATCTGAATCATTCTCGACATCAAATGCGTATTTGACGTATTTACATGATTAATAATCAATAAAACTCGATAAATCTATAAATACCCCACATCAATAATAGTGTTAACAACAAAAACATTCTAAATCTATCTTGTTAATTTGTTAAATAAACAAGAGATGTTTAAAAAATTACTTAACAAATCAACTTTGAAATAACTATATGATTTATGAAAGGATGTTAATTAAACTAAATTATTTAAATAAATCGAACACTCAATCTTAGCTTACCTTCTTCGATGTTTTTTATCATCATTTCCATCGATTTGGGAATCTTCAGGAATGGTTCCGTTGTTATTATGAAATTGTACCTTCCGGTCGGGGGATTCATCGGGGGGACTACGGAAACTGCTTGGATCAGAGAGTATGTACTCCGAGCCGGAACTTATTGCGGTGTCATCCTCTTCGGCGACTACAAATGAGGATAGCAATCCAGTATCGGAATCGCTGATTTTACAAACGGGCGATCGAACACTCGTTGGAGTGTGAGTGGTACCGGAAGTTAGTGTATTTGAATCTGGGGAGTGTATAGAGGATGTATCTTGACCACCTCCGATGTCTTCATCAGGATCTTGATGACTTCCGCGTCGCTTTGTCGACTTTGGTGGTTTGATAGGAGCGTGCATATGAGGATAATTTGTTTTACGATGCACTAAAACCATTAAAAATAAAAATAAAAATAGACAATAAAAATGCAATAAAATTTATCTCTTAATCTTGAAAATCGATCTGTTTTAATTCGATATAGTAATTCGATTCATTTAATACATAATAATTTGATTACGTCCAAGGTTATTGTATTTATTACACAATGATTTGATTAAATTTTTGCTTACACGAGTATTCATTTTCACCGAAATTTTTTCCTTCTCCCGGCGGTGAATCATGAAGTTGTTCAACGTCGAATCTTGTATCGGAGTCCATTGCGAATACTTTGGCGCATTCATCATCCAATTGGACTTCACCGTCGTTGGCGTTTCCTGGTCCATCGTTCTGTAAGATAAAATTAAAAATAAATTGATAGATCAAATTATTCGTTATCGTTTTTAAAGTTATTAATAAATCTTGATAATACGCCCACTAAAATTGAAACTAATATCCAGTATTTTTGGGCGTCATTAAAGATTAATAAATAGAATTGAAATGGTTTAATTACATTGATTTTAATTTTTGCTATTTTTAGAGTATATTAATCATGAGCCAGATTTTTTAGGATTTATGAAGTATTTATAAAATATTAAAAAATATCCAAAATATCAAAAAATATCAGGTTAGTTTAGGTTGTCTTGATAAACAATCTTGAGAGTTACAACTAAGACTGCTGTAGTGGTTATGTGATACTTTTACCCTTTAGAGAAGTCTAGGAAAACAAGAACATAAACCGATTTACGATCCGTTACAAGTACAACTTAATTTTATTTTTATTTTTTATCTTTATTAAGCGAGCACAGAATAATGACGAACTCGATAACATTGTATCACAAACAGACGACTGGTTTTAATTACAATTGTACAAACATCAGCAAAAATCAATAGAAGAAAACAAAATGATACTGACAGTTACGCTTTAAATCGTTATAAAAAAGAAAGCAAAAAATATAAAAGGTATCAAGGTGAGCCTTGATACGTATTTGTACTAAACGTAGGTGTACAAAATAAAAATCGATGAGAGATGGGAAAAGTGACGTTGGGAGAGAATGTAAACATGAAATAAAGTTGTAGGACGAATCATAATCGGGGTATTAAACATTGAAAAAAATGGTGATGTCATCGAAAGTTCTGTAATATATTCAGGTAATGCTCCAAAAGTGAACAGTGAACAAACACTTTAACGTTTTTATTGAATAAGTTTTAATCAAATTTATTTCCAACATCTTTTCACCAATGACATTATAATTCCAGTAAATTGTATTTTAGCTTAGTAGAAACCCATACGATATTGTATTTAAAAAAAATCCTATGATGATTACGGTAATTTTTTAAAGGAGATTGCAACGAACCGGTGGTGAAATGTACATACATGTACCTTATCGAAAAATATTAAACATAGTTATAGTATGATTAACAATAACACATATACTGTTAAAATAATTGTTTGTAATATAGGGCAACTATTCTAAAGAATACCAGAATAAGCATTAATTGTAACAAGTTGATATCAAGCTAGTGATAGAAGTCAACTAAATAGTGTTAATTAAATACTAGATACTGTTTGCAAGACTAGATACTTCTATTGTTAATAAATAGAAGGCCAGATACTACCAATAGAAGAGCAGATACTGCTTGCAGAAAAGCAAATATTGCAGAAGAGTAGATACGCAGAAAACTGCTGTAAGAGAAAATCTGTCTGTAACTAAGTTCGTCTTGCAAAAAATTAAATATTATGAATGGATAGTTGCTATTAATTTATAACTATAAGCTGTTGGTTGAAGACTAGATACTACTAATGCATGATTAAGTACTTCTATAGGTAGCAAGCATAAGACTAGATACTCCTTGTATATGTACTATCTGTAATAAATAGGTTCGTCTTGTAAAATATGTGATACTACGAAAGGATAGATACTGTTAATTTGTGACTACATATCTATATACTGCGCTGTTGGTTGAAAACTAGGTAATATTAATGCAAGATTAGGCAGAAAGTAGACTGCTTGCAAAAGAGTAAATATTGCAGAAGGTTAGATACGCAGAAGACTACCTACTAGCTGTAACAACTTGGTTCTTCTCGCAAAAGATTACATACTATAAATGGATAGATGTTGTGAATACACAACTATATGCGGCTGGTTAAAGACTAAATACTACGAATGCAACATTAGATACTTGTATTACTTGTATTATTTATTGTAAGCAAAAGACCAGATACTATTTGCAGAAGAATAAATATTGCAGATTATATACGCAGAAGGGTATGTACTATCTGTAATAACTAGGTTCGTCTTGTAAAAGATTAGACACCATGAATGGATAGATGCTGTTAATTTACAACTATATACTACTGATTGAAGACTAGGTGCTTAATGCAAGATTAGGCAGTAAGCAGAAAACTAGACACTGTGAATAGATAGTCGCTGTTAATATACAACTATATGCTGCTGGTTGAATACTAGATGCTACTAATGCAAGTATAGATATTTCTATAGGCAGTAATCAGAAGATCAGATACTGTTCATAGAAACCAAATGCTGCTTGCAGAAGAGTGAATATTGCAGAAGATTAGTGTCGTAGAAGACTACGCACTGTTTGTAACAACAACGGAAGACTTGATACTATTAATACAACATTAGATTATTATTTCTGCTGGACTGTGGGAGGACGACCCCTCTCGTCACCGTGACCTAATAGATCTATTGTAACTTTTGCCCTTCATAGATTTAGAACAAATGTAAGTACTTGATGGACTTTAAGATTGTTCCAAACTTTTTTTCTTTACGTTGGCAGGTGTCAAAAGCCGAAAACTTTATATATTAGGCGGTCTTTGCTAACGCATTTACACAGTATGTGTTCAGCTGTTTCTGACACATTGTTGCAAAATCGAAAAGTTTCCTTAGCTTGATCCTCAACTTGTCCAATATGGAAAAGGTGAAGACCAGATACTGCTTGTAGACGAGTAAATATTGCGGAAGATTAGATATTTTGGTCGACAATATCATTAATGCTGTTAGTGTAGACCAGATACGTCTTGTAAAAGGGGTATGTATTTGAGGAGTACGTAATTTTTACACGTGTACTTAGGCTCTAATGGCCCCTTATATATTCTCCCTTGGAGGCTCGACATGATTTGAGAATGTTCTCTTCTCTTCAGTTGTAAAGGTTTTAGAAGAATCAAGGAAAAAGTATGCTTACTATAGAGGCGGATTTGCTACTACATCATTCCAACTTTCTTCTTCAAATGGAAAAGACGTCAATATATAAGTTTGCTCTAAACACCTATGGTACTACTATTGCAATTTATTCGCAGAAACTTTACTAAAATCAGTATAAATCAAGTGATCAGTAAGTGGTTGAATTTGTGTTTATCTGTTTTATTAATGAAACAGATATGATTCCAAATTTGACACTTTACATCTTAATAGACACATCCGTAAGAAATAATTGTAGAAACAACTTTGGATTAAAAAATTTAATCCCATTAAATTCCAATGGAAACTGCATTTTCAACAATCACTACTCCAAAATATATAGAGTTACACCGAACACCATATAAAAGTAGGAACATATAACCTTATTATACATAAAATAACGTTTAAATATTTATAGGGACACAGTCGAAAACAAGTCGAAAAGTGTTACTCAACTGTTTTTTAGAGTAGTATCTCTCTATTGCAAGTGATACTAAATACCACTATTTTTCAGAAATTTCAAAAATTTTATTTAACAATTGGTTAGGTAACTCAATTCTAAACAACATTAAAACTTTGTACTCCTTAAGGTTTCTGAGGAAAAGGAATTGTAAAATATAATTCTTCTTGTTTTACTGAGGTTAGATAAGTTTACTTTCAATTATAACTAACATAACTTCTCAGTGTAATTTACAATTTATTTAAAAACTAAAAATATTTAAAACTTCCGACGTTCCGAGCTTAATCAGCTCATTATCAAGAAATCATCATTAAGCGTAAATCTAAAATAAAATATCTATTGTTACTGATAACGTGTTGAATAATTTCAACAAAAATTATAATAGAAATTATACTGAGAGTTGTGTTTGTTATAATTGAAAGTAATTGTAAAATACATTGAATTGACACAATGTAATATTTACAAGTTTCACAAAAAATTTATAAGCATCATCAAAACCACGCATTTTACTAAAAATATACAAAATGTCGGCTTGCAACATGAACGCAGTTTCCTATTCTACGTTCAAATGAAACCCGAACTCTTTTATATAACCCGTAGTTTACACGAATTGTCTAGCAACCCTGTTCTATTCGTTGCTGCAAATCTTCAACGTCGTTTAGGGGTGTAAAATATTAAAATACTTAATATTTATACCAACTACGCAATGGAAATATCATACTACTTTCAAAAAGAAATAGTTTCATACCACAATAATTAGCCGATTATCATATCTGTAGAGAAAACGTAGAGTCCCAAAAAATTTCAACATCCTGTATCTCGATAACGGTTGATATTCGGCATCATGTTGATTAAATAATATTACGTGTACATGTACAACATTTTACAACAAATTTATTTATATTATGACCCACATCTAACTACATTCCAAGTATTCAAATCTTTAAAGAAACCTCTTAGGCTTGTTACTACCATCTTCTGGTTAAACTATCTAAGGGATTATTACCATGGTTATGGCTATTTTACGTGCTCTAATTGGTTGTTAGATGGGTTTATCTATAAGATAAATATAACCAAAATATGGTAATAACGGACCTTAAAGAAATCGTTACATCAACGTTTCACAATAATAGCTCTTAGTTCTTTAATAGAAAATGATAAAAGTAAAGATTTCCAAGGAATAAGCACACCGGTTCTTGCCTTTATATACTTAAAAAAATCGTTCAGTACTATCTAGAAAGCTGCCTTATTTCGTAAAACGATTTGAGCTAATCAAATCAAATATTTGCAATAACCCCGCGTTAACATTAAATTGCATGAATTCATTTCAACGCACAAATCGTATTTTAAGAATTCTATCGAAATCTATATTTGCCCTTTATCAGTTCGTTAATCCATCCCTTTTTTGCTACATTTAAACGTTATAAGAATTGAAAAGTTTTTCACCCACTTTTTATTTCGGTTATTGATTGATATATTGTTCAAGTAACTCACTATTTGTTGATATTTTATTATTACCTTACTCCAAGATCATTGGGTTGGGTTGACAAAATTCCAAAAATGAACACAGCAAAAAACGTGATTATAACAAGGAAAATTATTGGAGTGATTATGATTAAATTATGAATCTGTATTTTAAGAATTTTCATTTTTATATAATATTAGAGAATACGTATATTACTGATAGTCAACAGTATTGATTTTTACAGATATAATCTATCTTCTTTTATGAAATCATACAGCACCTATGTGGTGCTTCTATGTTATGGTATTTTTGATATGGTACTTCTAAATGGTTTGATATGGTTCATTTCTATTAGATCCAAAAAATATGATTTAGTTCTTTTTACTCATTATTTTTCGAGCTTTGGTATTCCTCATACTATTTACGCACGATAAAGGCACTCAATTTGAATTAACACTCTTCAATAAATTTCATAAATTTGTCGGTTCAAATGAAATTTATACATTTACCTATCATCCCTAATGCCTAATATTTTAGAGACATTTCACAGATCTTTAAAAACTGCTCTCATTGCAAGAGGTAACACAGGTCGTTGGAAACACAAACTTCCACCAGCAGTTTTAGGTCTACGTTCCTCCGGTGGTTTTTGGTCAACCTCTACCATCATCTTCCAGGTAAATTCTTTACAAAAAAGTCTAATGCTGTCGACACTTTTCCTTTATTATTTTATTATTATTTATATTTATTATTTCTTTACGCGAAACTTTTTCAAATCTGAGACCTATGATGACTGTTCATGATTTTTCACCAAAACTATTTGTTCATAAATAATTATTTTTGTACGATTATATTTCCCTTCGAATAGAAAACAAAAAGACAAGTTTATCACCAAAGTACGAAGGACCATTCAAAGTTCAAGTTCAAATCAAGTTTACGATTTATCACCTAATATGTTATTTATAAAAAAAGAGTGACTTTTTAATTTTAAAAGATTTCGACGTGATTTAGATAAAAGATTTGCGTAATTTGTTATTTTTGAGGGAGAAGTATATGTGGCGTTGCACAATTTCACTGCCAAATTGATTTTAATATTTTTCATAAAAAGCAAGTAATCATTATTTTTCTATTTTCTTTTGTGTCCATGTCATCAGCACATCGTTTCCCAATAGTCCTTGTATCCAACATATACATATCTTTTGGGGACATAGGGATATGTGCCTCATACAATTCCTTAACATTTCCTATCTTGAGTAAAAAGTGGTGACCGCCCAAGTCAGCTTTGTATTCTTCAAGGGCTATAATTGCACTCAAAGAATAAACACCAACAACTTTACCATGAAAAGTTCACCTTCAGATGCATTGAAGAAATTCTACAAGCTACGATTTTTGGCTGTTCTCTTAAACAGCCACCTGTATAGATATGTGAAAACTGTTTATTTATGTTATTTTCATATTGATGTACTATTCCTTTAGGAATGCGTATTGGTGTCTTTATCGCATTGATTGCGAATGTTTTATGCCAGAATGTATTGTAAATATATTTGGTATCTTATATGAATTTATTTTTTTATTAATACGGTTAAAAGTATTCTTTTCTTCTTTCTTCCTACTCCCTATTTTATGTATACCATTTGGTCAAATCTAGAATAGTTCTAATAATTATGCTAGACTCGTATTTCATATCTCCACTGTATATGTTAACGGCATTTCCATACTCAATCTATTTACCGGAGTTGTTTTCAATGCAGCCAAAATTAATCTGTAACACAAACAACATATTCTTTCTAATTTTATCATTTGATTTTTTTGTAGTTGGTACAGTCATTCAGAGTCCATTATTCCAATCTAAATCTTATCACATTTTCATATTATAAATATGAAATTTATATGATATTTTGGCCCACTTTGCCGAGGCTAATGATCTAATCATGTTTGATACACCAGCAATACTAGCTTCATTGATATGATTTATCCGCTAATTTTATATTATTATAATAATTTTATATTATTATTATAATTTTATAGTTTGAATGGTTCCTCTAAAATTCAGTTGTTCGTTGGCTAATTTAAATTAGAGTTTGAGAAATGTTCTTCACAACATTTTGTCTTTTTTTTGTTTTTCATGTAATTGTGAATTGCAAATGCGTTTATGCCATTAATATTTAATAAAGCGAAAAATAAAGCTAGCCACTTTCTTATTCTTCTTGAACAAATGTATGAGGCTGGAAATCAATCTACAACATTTACGCCACCTTTGGTGATAATGTAGAATGTTAACACTTCTGGTTTTTCATCTGCACATGAATAATCGATCGTAGACTAACCATGGAAAGTCGAAATAAATACAATCACATTTTTATATAATAATAATATTATCTAAAAATCTTAACAATACTTTAGCTTCATTAAGTTGGTATATACAGTTTTTTACTTCAGTTGAGTCCTCTAACATAAATATTAAACAATTCTTTATTTTTTGGACTACCCTGTAGTAATTCATCATTATTCAACTCTATCTTAACTCCTGTTAATTATATTATAATAACAATTTATTTGGTACTTTAAGGTCATATAAAATACCTATCAATTTAGGTTAAATACTTTAAAACTACAAACTTCCCTACAGAAGTTTTTTCAAAAAAAGCCAATTGTATATTTGCTTTGATAAACGTATTGGCATACTCACTCCTTTACATTTCAGGGTTATATCCAATTTCAAAGTAAACACGTGAACATTGTATTCTTTCCTTTTTTTGTATGGTTAACTTAGTAATACTGAACGTTACAATAAATCCATTTATAGGATTTGTTAAACGCACTAACAAGATCATTGTTTATTCAAGAAGCATTTTTGTATTTTTTTTTATTCGATTTCATTTAAAATTCGTTATATAGCCAGAGAGGCAATAAAATCTAAATGAGGTAATGCGGAAAATGTATAAATCAGAAATACCCGCATCATTTTCAGATTGCATGTTTAAAACTCATCGGCAAAGTAAATAAACCGTTTTTAGATTGTTGAAATTTATAACCAATCGTGGAGTAAGTTTCTTTGTTCTTAACCGTTTTAGGTAGATCATTAATCAAACTTTTCGAAAATATTTACGAAAATTTTCCAAAATATTTACGTAAGTAAACATAAAAAAATTCTCTCTTTTCCTTTATACCAAGTCACGCGATATAAACGGTCAAACATTAACGACGTGCCAACGAAGTACTCCAGGATACGTTATCTGATACGAGTAGCTATAAATATTTTCAGTGTTGTTTTATGAATGAAATTGTAAAATGCAATTATATATTCTTAAGTAGACTTTAAATTTTTCTATCAAAATTTTGTTATCTTTAGATTTAATCAAACCTAAAGATAAGAAAAAGAAAAAAAGAAGTAGAATGAAAAAAAATGTATTGTCGTGGCATTTTATGGGTCCCAAATGAATTTTAAATAAAGGTAATTTTATTTTGGGGAGGAATAAAAAATTGATTGTATGTTTAATAAATGAGATTATAAAATTTTATGAGGTACTTTGTCCTACGCATTTCGAGAACTTTCACGTTTCGATCTTCCAGAAATAACTCGATTCGACTTATTAATGGATATAAATAGACGGTAATAAGAATATTTGATTAAGTAATGTGATTAAAATCAATAGGGCGTTCGAGATTATATAATAAGTAAAATTTTAGAACTTTCGACTCGAAAGGTTAAAATGAGAACAATTATTACGTTTAGATAACATTCATCAGGATGCGGGAGCTCTTCTAAAACATTAACGAGCTTCTGTTTAAAGTTTTGAAAGAGAACTCCGTTGTTTGCTTATCTAAAGCTGGTGCTGTATAAACTTAATTAGAGTTATTTAATTATATTTTTCCAGAACTTGGCTCAGTTTTATCTGATCTTGCAAAAATTAAAGTTAGCTAAAAGAAACTAGATAGCTTCGAAATGATAAGTTGAAAAGTATTGCAAGCAGAAATTAGAGTTCTTTTTAAATTGTACGATTTCAAATTGTAATTCCAAAATTTCAATCGATCAGTCAAACATCTCTGTTCTGTTAGGCATGAATAAATCAATGAGTATAGTGCCAAGATCTAACATTATTCAATAATACTTGAATTTTTAAATTATCTTGTGTTGTCAAAACCCAAGTTAGTTTCGGATGCCATTTTATTTATTTTGATCTTCTTCTATTTGCATTCTTCATGGTTGCAGCATGACATCGATACGGTATCGTAGGAGCCGGACACGTGAGTGATCTGGGAGCACCTTTACATACAAATGCTTCTACAAGACTTAATCAGCTTCCTGAAGACGTGATACTGCTTCTAGATAATTTGATACTGTTTTCGAAAGATTTGAAATGCTTCAAGAAGACAGAAGAACAAGAACAAGAAGGTAGGTTTTCTGACTTCATAACCACCTATACAGAATTGTCAGTGGTTTCATTTGCCATTCTCACTATATTTTTAAATTTTAATGAACTACTGATCCTATTTTCCATCCAATTCGATCCCAGTATCTGCTGCGAACATTTTTTGGAGAGTACATATATTGAAATGGACTTGACAATGCTTCTAGGACACTTGATATTGCTTCCCGAATACTGGTTCTGCTTCTAAAAGATTTGAAATACTTCCACAAGGCTTACAATGATTCCAGAAGACTCGATACTGCCTCTAGAACTTGAAATATTTTCAGAAGACTTGAAATGCTTCCAAAAAGATTTGATATTGCCTCTAGAAAACATAAAATGCTTCCAAATAAGTTGATACTGCTTCTAGAAGATTTGATATTACCTCTGGAAGACGTGAAATGTTTCCAGAAGACTTAATATGCTTCCAAAAGAGCACCCGTTGTTAATGATTTTATCAGGATTGAAGTTATAATTCGTACGTTTGAGTCTTTTTCCATTACAGTTTATTTCGGCACCCACACATATTTTCCAAAACCGGTGCCTATGTGCGGTGTATATCAATCTAACATATCTTGCTATATACAGATTGCCACATCTAGACTTACACAGATTACATATTTAGACGTCATAATTAATTGAAAACGGTGAGGATATTGATGAGGGTATAGACATGGAATATTATGAGATTCATTAAGAAACTTTTTAAGATCACTTTTTTTCGCTGCGTGCTAATACGGAATGATCGATTTTACAATTTCTTGCCTTTTTTATCTTTTTTTTCTAGAGCATAGGTGACACCTTCCTTGTTTCTTAATTTTATTATTGGATCAAAAACAATCTCTCAAATTTTCCTTCTCTTTAGAGCCCTAAGGATAGCTTGAATCTTCTTCTAAAATTCAATTGTTCTCGACTAATTTATGAGCGATTTCTGTAGAGCTAAAAAAAATAGAGCTCGTAGCCACTTCTGTATTCTTCTTGAAGAGGTGTATGTGACAAAAACTTGGTCTACAACATCTACGCCACCTTTGGTGCAATTGGATAATATTATCATATCTGGTTCTGATCGATCTGCAGATGACTGCTCTATCGTAGGCTGACTATAATAAATCGAAACAAGTACAATCGACAAATACTTCTTTGGTATATACTGTACAAGCATCATTTTGTTCTTATAACCAAATAGATTGCGTTTTGTTAGGGAATGTCTGCTTGGCAGACATTCATGACGGTCTTTCCTTTTGTTTTTCTTACGAAATTTACTTAAGTACCGACAAAGGTAAGGGAATAATTATTGATCAAGTCCAGAGTCAACGGAATACTGGAACACCAGTTATCTATAGTAATATTCCTTTTTGAACCATAATGTTGTTTACAAGTGTTATTACCTCACTTTGAATTTCTACCATGCGGTTGAGCTCCAGGGTAATGTACAAGATTTCACGATACAACTTACAAAAATTCCTACTTTTCAAAAAAGCCACCAACAATTTACGTTTCAATATTATATATTAAATTATTGATTTAAAATAAATGGTTTCAAATATTGAACATTACTTATTCATATAATATCGTGGATGGTTAGGTCAACGAAAGAATACACTTCGCACGATTTTTATTTTTTATTTGACTTCTACACACCGAACATGAACGCTTTAGGTCGCAGAATTGAGGTGTCCACTTGTATTGAAGTTGAAATTTTGCACCCCTTTGTCATCTTCCCCCTTGATCATCACCGGATGATCAATGTTCTATTTCACTGAGGAAGGTTTTTAAATTTAATTAAAATTAATAACCATTATAAAAATGGTTATGTGTTTCTTCAAGAACATCTGATATATTAATAAATACCTTTATTAATAAGCATCTCTTGCCAAGATGTTGTTAATGATATTAATTATCAAGTTCATGAGCTCAACCAAATTGGTTGGATATGTTTGGGCACAAAATGTTTCTTGATGAATTATACAGTGAAGCATTAATATGTTGTAGTTTTTTTTGAATCTCTATTTATTCAAGTCATACTTCTGGCTTCATCAATTGCTATAGAAACGATTTTGTTTTTATCAATTCCATTTAGTTTAATGGTCTTCCAAGCATTTTTGCAGAACAACCCAATCCAACCCTAACAGTTCTACTTTCAAACGTTGAGACAGCATATATCTGACGAAAAAGGTTATTTGTGCAGTGTCTTTTATGTCACAAAATGTATAACTATAGTAAGTAATAAAGCAGAAGCCAGTTTTATGTCTAATAAATACATATATATGTTACATTTGAAGGCATTTTAACAGTTCTATACAGTACTGTTTGAGCAGGTAATGGCAAATCTTTGATTTTTTTATGATTTGCTTTCGTTAAATTACAAAATAGTTTTTCAGATGCACATATAAAACAATCTTTCATGTAATTATCATCTGAGAATGATTTTTGTCTTTTTGCAATGACTGATATTGCAAAACTTGCCAGATTTATATTATTGGAAGATTGCGCTCAGTTGCTTAAAATGGTACATAAGCAGTGTTGTTGGATTGAAATATTCTTTTTTAGTTTGTCACCAATCGGATATTCACCAGCAAACTGGACATGTTTTGTAATGAAGTGTCTTTTCAAATTTTACAACTTATTCTGTACGACTTTCTCGTGGCAAAGACAAGTTGAAAGGCCATCTGAGTTGCCTTTGGATGCAAACTACTCCGTCCAATCTTGACTGAATTCTCGTATGGAATTGAAGAGCTGCAGCTTTACATCAAAAGAATCGTATATGAATCGCGAGCCGTAGGTTGCCGAACCGTGTTATAGCATCAACTGATATACATTATAGATAATACATTTTTTAATTCATATTTAGATTATTATGTATATATTGTTTAAATTCTCCTATAAAATAATTGTTCTTACATTGTTCAAGGAATATATCGAATACATCTCTATGTGTAATTTGCCGGTTTATAGAAGATACGCGCATTAAAAACAAAAGCCTCTTGGAGCTAATACAAAAACGCCATCAGCATTCCACATGTCTAAGAATCTAATATGGGAACCTCTCAACATTCCACTTATTATTGTAACACCAATAAATGCTTTTATTTCCGTTACAATGGTATTCTGCCCATTTCGCTTTCTAAAGACGGTTTCTTTTATTAGATCTGTGTCATCATTTGTTTTTGGTAATATGAATATGCAAAGAAAAGAATGTATTTGTCTATACGAATTACGTAAAAATAAATCATTCAAAAGCTCATGTTTAATTTTGCATATATTTTCGTTTTCATACATATTAATTATTACATTGCATATTTATATATATTATGTTTTATAAATTTTTCGTAGAACAAACTTGTCAAATGTCTCAAAGAATAAATGTGAAGAAATGACAAGATAAAGTATCTTTCGCCTTTGATTTATGCAACGCATTAATTAAATAATTAACTCAAATATGCCGCTGGTAAAATCGGATAACCTAACATTTACATTATTTTTGGAAAAGTATACAAAAATGAAGATGCGTTAATGAAAATATAGGTTGAAAACAATTACTTATATATTGTTGTAGATGAAACAACTGATTATTGTAGACGATATATTGCAAATTTGCTAATTGTAACATTAAGTGAACATTTTTCTATAATATCATATATAATTGTACAAGAATTAGATGTGTTGATTAAGTTTTATCTACCAGAAGCTGTTCCAAGTGAAAAAACTGTTGTTAATGTTGACTGATGACTCACGAAAAGACTCACTGAAGACAAATCATATTGAAATATTTACGAAAATGTTTAATATTAAATATACTTGGAAGTCCCAAATCTCTTTGTGATTTACGATTGACTATTTGTGAATGTAATTGTGATTTATTATTTCTTGACAGTTCCCTGCATATATATGCATAATTTGTACTAAGGAATAGGTATAATTAACGCATGCATATATATGCGCATATATCTCTCCGTTTTCGTGCATATAATTCACAGCTCTAGTCATAAAGCATTCAAATGTGGAGAAGATGGATTTGGAGGAAGATGGGATATACCATCCTCTCATTCTTCTCGGAGTTGGAAAGTCCTTTTCTCATTTAAACGTTTTATCTTTTCCTACAAAATGACTTTTGGTAACTATTTCTTCACTTCCCTCAAAGAAAGGCTTAGCCTCCATGACATTTATTGAATCGTTTTCAAAGTCATAGTTGTCGTTGGAATTTACGCATTTTATAGGAGTTTGTGACACTGCACACTGGACTAAATCTCGATTTTAGCTGGACAAAAGTCATCAATCATTGACAAAATTTAGGGTTTTCAGGTATAGAAATTTTTTCCCAGGGCTAACCTAATTCCATAAAAAAATGATTATTATAGTGAATGTATGTAAGAAGATACTTTGAAACGGTTGAAGGCAAATAGTCAAACGTTTTCTTTATAGATTAATGTTGTCATCAGTTATATTATCTATTCTTCAATATCATTGTTAATTTTTGTTTGTACGTTAAACCAAAGTGTTGAGTTACCTATTAGGAATAAGTTTCAAGTACTGAAATCGTCTCATCGACGAAGGTAATTTGAAACCATTCAAATATAAGAGAGTGTTATATTACATCATGGAAATTGAAAAATTCTTTACATTTTAACGCGCAACGTGTTTTCATCACATCATATTGGAAGGAGGGCCATAATGCATCATAATTTGAGATACAATAAAAATTCTTCAATTAAAACTGATAACGCTTTTTCATTTTCATTTGATTTTTTGATGAAATTTGGAGATGGTGAGATCTTTTGGGGTGCTGATTACGAATCTGGGATCAGAATTATGAATTTTTCAAAACTCAACAAGGCAGATATAACATAGAAAACTAAAACTGCATAAAACAGGATAATTTAAGCAAAGTTTGATATCTGACAGAGTTTTGTTGTGATTTATGTATGGTGCATCAAGCGATAAATTCATTCAGTGCACGCTGGGTTAAATTCTGATTCTGGTTGAATAGAAGTCAAAAAAACAATGTCAAAACTTATTGTTACAGACAACTGACGTTTTTATTAAGGCACGCATCTGGAATACTAAAAATTCCACAAAAAAATATGGCAAATAGTGGCGTGTAAGATGTTACTGCGTAGCTTTCAAGGGAAACACAGGAGACAAGCCGTAAAGATAGAAGGAATTCAGAGGGCAGCATGCTAGAAAGTCCTTATATCTACGTTGTTTCTGTTTATGGACTACGCGTTTATGATTCATTGCCAATAATATTCATGTAAAAAGAATCCTCTGTCTGGTTAAGTATTTGATCATTGATTTTTATGCTGAAAACTCAAAATTATGAAATTATCGATGATATTTGCTATATTCCTGCAAATTCTTTATTTAGGTAATATTTAAATTTCAGTTTAATTCATTGTTAAGGATGTAACTGATTATGAAAGAATTTTACAATAAAAGTTATCAATTATAATATTTTACAGATTTTGGCGTTATTGCTGCAAAACTGTAATAGCAAATTTTGACGACTTATGGATTAACAATTCTTACACCATACCGAATAATTTTCGTGCATACTTCTTCGTGGATTTTATTTTTTATAATGGCTCTTAGATGATGACATTTTGAAGATTTTTGACCATTCCTCCAACAATTTATGTTTCATTACATACTTTGTATGTTCATGCAAGAACTATCTCTCTGTCAGTTTTAGTTAAAATTAAGATGTTTTGAATTGATTTTTGCTGTATTTCTACAATCTTCTTATATCTAGGTTGTAATTGGTGATGGATTATGTTTCTCTTGTTCATTATAAACAACCAGTTATGGTTGATTTCTATAATGAAAGCCCAAAATAAAGACATTTTGGTTATTATTTATAAAATAGTGAATCATTATCTTAACACTTAACGGATGGGCACCGTAGATTTACGTTTTTTCATTCTGACTTCCTAAGACGGGCCACGTAGATCTAAGTTTTTGTATGAAGTGTTAGTATGTTGCATTTGGGGTTGTCTTTTATGCACACTGTTATTTTTTCTTGATACTATTGTTTATAGTACTATCTGCCTGTTGCTCCTATGGCGTAGTTTTGATTTTAGAAAATATTTCTAAATAATTTTACAAGCATAAAAATGGCAAGCAGTAAAGCGTTTTTAGAAAACTTATCCGGAAGTGATGTTGAGTGTGAGAACCTTGACGAAGAAAGTGATGTTTCAAGTGACGACAGTGAATTTTTATTTCCCAGGATAAAATTGCACGTAGGTTATCTTCTTCGAAGAGTGAATTTGAGGATAATGAATTAAATAGGGATCTCATCTGGACACCTAAGGACAAGTTCATCTCTTTAGAACCTTTTCTTAGTTCTACTGGAGTACAACAAGTACCCAGTAATCCAACGTATATTTCTGAATTCATTTGAATTATGCATAAAAGACGACTTGTTTGTAATGATGGCAGAACAAAGCAATTTGTATTATACACAATCAAAACATAAATACCAATGTTCTTCAAAATCGAAAAAATGACCTCTATCACAAGTAATGAAACGAAAAAAATTATGGGAATTATACTTTTAATGGGCCATACAGTGAAAAATATTTTAAAAGATTACCGGTCAAACGATCCTCTGGAAGAAATGCCCATTTTCTCAACAGTAATGAGTAGGGATAGATTTATGCAAATTTTACAGTTTTGGCATTTTAACGATAACTCGACGAAAGTTAGAGTTTGTGGAACTATTCGGCAAAATCGAGGCCTTCCTTTAGAATTGATATCTTATTACAAATATGAAAAGACAAGAGGGAGGTTCGTATGATATCCTCAATTCATAATGCCAGTATGATAGTTGTTGATAAAAAGACTAGAGATGGAAGAGATGTTATTAAACCAAATTGCATTAACGACTATAACAAACATATGAAAGGTGTAGATAGGGCCGACCAGTACTTCTCATATTGCGGTATTATGAGGAAAACTAGAAAACGGACGAAGAGAGCGATTTTGTTTCTATTTAATTGCGATCTCTTCAATTCCTTAGTAACCTATAAGAAATTAAACAAACGAATAAGTTACAATACCTTTTTTGACAGAAGTTGCAAGAATCGAGATTACTGAGCAGCAAATAAATGATTCTGATTCCGAAGAAATTGGTACTAATATTTGACCAAACAGAAGAACTCCAAGAGTGGATCCAAAAGGTAGATTGTCAAGAAACATGAACAGCATACCCTTACACAAATAGTGGGAACAGGGAAGAAAAGATATCCCCAAAAACCATGCAAATCTGCAGCTCGCATGGAAAAAGGAGCGAAACTAGATATGTTATGTTTGTCATTTTTGTCATGTTCCACTGTACAAAGGTGAATATTTTACAGCATATCACACACTTAAAAAATATTAAATGCTTTAACAAATACTCTTATAAAATATTGTAGGAAATATAATTGATTTAATAAAGTTTTATTGTAGCTATAACGCTTTAAATCCATACATTTCTTGTTTATTTAATTCCCATGAAAAATTCCCGGGAACTAGGAAAGACAGCGCAGATTCGACCCGTCCGTTAAGTGTTAATTTTGTCAAGCTAAAATCGTGATTCAACCAAGTGTGGAATTTCGACAAGATTTCGACAATATTAGATTTTAAAAAGATACATTGTAAAACCGTTTCAAAGCGTCTTCAGATGCACGGCTAAACCGAAACTTTCCAGTTCTAGGTCTAGTGTTAATTCTAGCTTTAATCCTTGCTTACCTCTAGATTGTTTTAAATTCTTCTGGAATTGAAAGTATAACTAATACTAGGCCTACAACCTAGCTTTAGTGCAATTCCACCAGCGATAGAATCTCTAGCACTGGTGCAAATTCGTAATTGTTAACTGATGAATTCGTTATTGAAAATCAGTAAATCAGTTTTGTAACGCGCATTTGGACAAGATTTTTAAAATATTGGATTTTAAAAGGATACATTGCAGAAAAGTTGAAAGAAAATTTCCAATTAATAGTAAATAATAGCAAAAATAAATTTTGCGATTTGTTGCATTTTGCAAAACCGTGTCAAAATTGTTGAACATTTAAACTTCAGACTATAATGACTACCTATTCACTTATTCATCTGAATTACAATAAACTAGTATGCCATCGATTTGTATGTCAAATAGTTCAGAACGATTCGTTGTAATAAACAGTAATTAATTAAAGATATAATCCCCCCTTAAAAATGATGATAAACCAATCATAATAAGTATTTATTAATATGTATTTATGATTGGTTTATCATCAGATACCATAAGTGGCTGAAAAGTTACCGCAGATTTGTGTTTTCATTGAACAAAAAATTGATCATATTTGAAATTCATGATGAAATCGTAGACTTTTTGAAATGGGAGTTTTTTCTCTAAAAGTAATCTCATTGAATAAATATATGCAATCTTTTAGGAGTCTTTTATGAATGTTTATGGTTCTTTATGATATGTAAGGTTTGGTAACTTATCGTGTTACCAAACCTTATAATAATCATTGATCAGAAGATTTTATTGGTTTAAATTAGAATACATGATCAAATTATAGTGTTTTTGCAATAAGATATTCTTCTCTGCAATTATGTATTAAGTAGTATAATGACATAAAGCATCTCAATCTACAATTCGTAATGAATGTGCTGATAATGAAGATAATTACTTATCTTATATATTAGATCATGCAGCAATTATCTCCAATGAGCACCTTTTAATGCTACTGCGCAAATCTATGACGATTACCTGAAGCACCTAATGAGAAAAAAGTCTAATCGTCGGAAACACGAACACATAACTTAATGTTCTTAATTTATCGAGTTAATGGAACAAAAATACCTTTTATTTTCGATTTCGCTTTGGCTAAAACTTAAGTAGAAAGTTTGGCAAGACCTCAAACATTTTAAAATTCGGTTTCTTTTCAGATAAGGCTAAAACCAGACCACTTATCGAAATTCGGTTTCGGCTTTAAAGTAGTTTCTATCGAACACTACTTTTCAATTTAGATAAGGTTTGATTTCTAAAGAATATCAATACTATTCTATTATTGTATCCATTAACCATAAATAATAGCAGAAGATAATAGTTTACAAAATTATCTTTGATCATAATCTGATTATAAATTTAGGATGCAAAGTATAACAATATTATAAAGGAGGAAAATGTAAATTATACACAATAGTATCTTGACGTCATTTACCTCCGCACCTCTCAAATCCAAACATTGCGTCCCTAACAATCTTATATATACATAATATAATATTTACTCGAGAGAAAAATATGAAAAACTAAATGTTAAAATATTTTTATAATAATATTTAGGTTGCTTACAATACATGAAAAATATTGTTTGTTATGAAATGAATATCTTGTAAAATTTAATCAACCTTATTTTCGCTTATAAATATTTGCAAAACAATTTTGCGAAATTTTGTGTTGTAACGTTCCTAGAATCTTAGGCATAATTATAAAAATGAGGCTTATATAAAACTTTTATAATTCAGAAGTAACAAAAGAAGGTGTTTGTTACGAAATAATTTCATTTAATTTTTTAAATTCAATATCTAACCTGCAAACGAAGACGTCTTAACCAAGCGATAACTTTGAACCCAGCTTTTTGAAAAAGACTATTTTTCCTAAAGCTCGCCGAAGCAGTTTCAACAGGCATAACCACTGTTCTTGATTAGGTAAATTCTTTTTTCTATCTGAAAATACTTTTCTTCCACTAGCTTCCAAAAATATTAATATCTCTTGCTACATTCGAAAATAATCTCTTCTTTTACTAAGTTTCTTTATCAATCAGGTACATTTCATTACGATTAACTCCTTGAGATTAACATTGTATTACAATATTGGGCAACAAATCTTTTAATTATATATTAGGATTATATACTTTTTTGATTGATATTTTAACTGTTTTTCAAGATCACTTTAATGTTCACACTTTCTTTCTCTTCATTTTAATAATTTTATATTTTCACCTTTTCCCAAAGTTATTCTCCACTTTAATTTAGATTAAAACAACGATTTTTTATGAAAACCGGAACAAATCTTAAGATTTTCATGATTATTTTCTTATTAATTTTTATTCTTCCGAATGATATCAATTTATCAACGCGAAAAATCCTTCTTATATCAACTTTTTTTTATCAATGATTACGTGTCGTGTACTGTCGCAGTGAGAAGGACTAGAAAAAGAGCTTTTCAAAGATCTCGTATCTGCTGTACGGAGGGGGGTTGCGGATGCTGAGAGCTTTCGCCGACTGGCCGAATCAGGCGAACGAGCGAGCACTGACCTAGTAAGGGATGTAGAGTAAGCTCGGGGATCGGTCGATATGGGTTTGCGCATGCAGTTCAAAATGCCTCATAGTCAAGGTCACAGTCATCATCAAAACCTAAACCACGAAACCATAAACCCCCGAAAACGGTTCCATCAATTTTTTAGGTACTTTTAATCCAGTCCAAACTCCAAACTTAAATCGAGTTTCAAATTCGATTTTCAAAACCAATTTTCTAAATATAATTCAAGAAAATATTTTTTTTATATTTCCCGTCTAGATCAAAACGTTTATTTTAGTACTTCGGTTTATTTTTCGTCTAAATAGAGTGAGGTCTTATTAAAATATTTATTTTATTTAAGATTTTGAAATTATGGAATTAAATTATATTTTACGTCACAACTAATATTTCTCTTTTGAATACCTTTAAGATATAATTTTGGACAAAATTATTTTTGAATAATAAAATTGATCATCAACAGATTTTATTTTTGGACTGCGTAACAAAGGGAATAGAGCCAATTCTTATATGGGTAATTTATTTAAGTGAGGTAATTTCAGTTAATGAGTAGTACAATAGTTTATTTATAATAACAATAGGTAAGTACTACTTTCTTTCAGAGCCTGTAAAAATGTTCCAAATAAAGTAAATCTTTCACATAACGAGTTAAAGCGGGGACGGGAGTGTTCCTTACAGCCAATTCTAATTTTTAGTTCAGTTAAAAAATATACTACAACCTAGTCCCCAAGAATGTCTAAAACTAAACCCCACACTAGCTTTAGCACTAACATTACAGTTCGAATTATAACCACTTGGGCTTAGTCGGGCAGCTCTTAAGACCTCCTTCTAAGAGGTCGAATTCTAAGCCGAATCAATTAAAACTAGCTTTATTTAGATTATGGAAGGTGCAGATTATTGAAGTCATATTTAGGTGTTATCAGAAAGTCTTATAAACATATTTATATTTTTCCTTACGTACCTGGTAAAAGGTACCTCACTTTTAATTCGTTTGTTCAAGCCTCATCGTTCAAAAAATATCATCATATGTATTTCTAAACCCAACCCAACACAACCTGTATATTTGAAATGAAGTAAAACTAGAACTAATACTAGAGTTAGAACTAGAGTCATTCGGGTTTAGCCGTCTTGACAGCTGACAGCTAAAGCCAAATGTTTATTCTAGTTCTAGATCAAAAGTTAGATCTAATTATATAAAAGTAGAACTAACACTAGACATAGAAGTGGAAAGATTCGGGTTTAGTCGTGCATCTGAAGACGCACCCAAATGTTTCCACTTCTAGGTCTAGTGTCACTTTAATTGAAAAATACAGGTTTGCCAAATCAGTTTGTAAAGTAGTCTATTCCAAAAACTATTCATTGTGGAAGCCTATGTTTAAAACATGTCTTTAGATGCACGGCAAAACCCAACTCAACCCAACCCTGTATATTTGTACCAGAGCCATCCTAAGTATTCGGCGCTCAGAGGTGGGTTGGACGAATGAAACGAGAAAAAAAGAAGGTCCGCACTTCACAGAAGACACTAGGTATATGTATCATGTATAATGGGGACACTATGCATTTCATTCCAAAAACAGGCGCCCTCAGGAGTTGACGCCCCACGGCTGTAGCCAAGGGATTTCGGATTTGTACGATTGAGTGTATGAATTAGCGAAGCTTTACTATACTTCAATTTCTACTTCTTTACATAATGAAATATACAGTATCTTAGTCAAAATTGTCATCCGATGTTTATAAGCCACCAATCATTTTATGGCTGACCTCAAATTTAAATACAACTGATAAAACTGGATGAATCAAAACAGAAATATTTCATTATTAATAACATTTATGTATTAAGTAAATGATGGTTGAAAAGTAGCAAAAGAAACGAAACACCAGTAAGATTTCTCTACCTTTAAATTCCATTATTTCTTCAGGTCTTCATAAGTTATTAACATTTAAGAATTGAGCGTTGGCTATAAACGCTACTTGCAGGACTTGACAAATACTTTTGAGTTATTTTGCTTAATTCGGAATATAGTTTTCCATGATTTTTCCACCAAACTATTGAATAAAAACTTTTGTCTATTATAGGTAAATTCAAAAAGCATTAACTGGTTCCAAAACTATATAATGTAACTAAGGCACACTAAGGTGTTGCCTGAATAGTTGAAGTGCAAATTACTTCGAACCTGTTTTTGAAAAAGATTGCAACATGCTAAACGTCAAACACTTTTTCATAAGACGCATGGCATAACCCAAAAGCTTCTAGTTTTATTGTTAGATCTAGTATAGCCATAGTAATAGTGTTAGTGTTACTTTCAATTTCAGTTCAAGTGTTGCAAAACTATTACTGTTTTTAGAACATGTCCAATCATCAGAAGTTAACGTTATATGCAGCACCATTCTAAACCTAAGGGCTAACAGGGCTACAGACCTGAGGCGCTGACTCCTGGGGCGTCTGCTTTTGCAATGAAATGCTTGGTGTCTCCATTATATATATAAAACCAGTGATCTGAGGTCGGATTTTTTTTGGCATTGGATTTTGTATGTCATTTCGTTCGTCCAAATCAGTCCTGGGGCATGAAATATGTTACAGCACTGGCTATATATTCCGCTTTATCTGAAGGAACTATGTACTGTGGAACAATAGTAGACAATAAACGAGAAAAATTTTTAATTTAATTTAATTTTCCTTTATTATCAACTAGCGAATCCAATTGATTATTTAAGCAGATCATTTCAGCTATTTTGATAGTAATTTTTTAGCTCGTCGCTCGTTTAAATCAAAAGGTTATTTTTCGTTTAGTATTGTTGTAAAGTCGGTTCTTGCACATTTGTTTTTTGCTTTACCCCATTCATTAACGTTTTTTCAAGTTAAGATAGCAGTCGCCACAACACAATTTGTAGCTAAAAATAACGAATGATACTAAATAAAACCTTTAATAATATTGTATGAGTCCTCTTTTGGAAGTATTTCTAGTCTTCTGGAAGCATTTCAAATCTTTAGAGGCAATATCAATTCTTCTGAAAGCATTTCATATCTTGTAGAAGAAGTATGAAGTATTCTAGAAGAGTAGCAAGTTTTTTAAAACCATTTCAAAGCTTCCAGAGGCAATAGCAAATCTTTTGGAAGCATCTCAACACTTCTAAAGGCAATATCAAGCCTTCAAGATTGTCAAGTCTTTTGTAACCATTTCAAGTTTTCCAGTGGTAATATAAAGTATTTTGAAAACGTTGTAAATTGTCTATATGCTGCATTAAGTCTTCTGCAAGCAACATCAAACCCTCTAGAAGTAATATCGAGTCTTCCAGGTTCAGTAGAAAATCTTCTAGAAGCAATTCAAGTTTTCTGGAAGCATTTCAAGTCTTCTGGAAGCATTTCAAGTCTTTTGAAAACATTTGAAGTCTTCTAGAAGCAGTATCGAGTCTTCTAGAAGCATTGCAAGTCTTGTGAAAGTATTTCAAGCTTTCTGGAAGTATTACAAGTCTTCTACGAGCAGTATCGAGTATAGTGGACGCATTGTAAGTCTTGTGGAAGCAGTGTCAAGTCATCTAAAGGCAGTATGAAATCTTTTGGAACCATTTCAAATCTTTCAGAAGCAATATCAAGTCTTTTGTAACCATCTGAAGTCTTTTAGAAACAGTACTAAGTCTTTTAGAAGACAATCAAGTCTTAAAGCGTCTTAAATCTTTTAGAAACAGTATCAAGTCTTCTAGAAGCACATCAAGTCTTTTGGCAGTATCTCAAGTCTTCTGGAAGCATTTCAAGTCTTTTGAAAATATTTCAAGTCTTCCAGAGCTAACATCATGTCTTTTGGAAGCATTTCAAATTTTCTACAGGCTGTATCAACTCTTCTGCAAGCAATATCAGGCTTTCTAGAAGCGGTATTGAGTCCCCCAATGGCAGTACTAAACTTTTCGGAGGCAGCTCCAGTTTTTTTTGAAACATCTCAAATATTTTACAAGCAGTATCAAATCTTCTAGAAGCATATCAAGTCATCTTGAAGTATTTCAAGTATTCTGGAAGTGCTTCAAATCTTCTGAAGCATTTCAAGTCTTGCAGAGCTAATATAAAGTCTTTTGGTAGCATTTCAAATTTTCTAAATACTGTATCAAGTCTTCTGCACGCAATATCAAGCTTTCTAGAAGCAATATCGAGTTCTCCAGGAGCAGAAGTAAATCTCCAGGAAGCAGTTCAAGTCTTCTGGAAGCAATACCAAGTCTTCTGAAACCATTCTAAGTCTACTGGAATTATTTCCAATCTGCTGGAAATATTTCAAGGCTTCCAGAGCTAATATCAAGTCTTTTTGGAGCATTTCAAAATTTCTACACGCTATATCAAGTCTTCTGCAAGCAATACCAAGCTTTCTAGAAACAGTATCGAATCGTCTAGAGGCAGTAGTAAGTATTTCAGTCAAATCTTTTGGAAGCATATTAAGTCTTCTGGAAGCATTTCAAGTTTTGTGAACGTATTTCAAGTCTTCCAGAGCAAATATCAAGCAGTATCGAGTCCTCCAGGAGCAGTAGCAAATCGTCCGGAAGCAGTTCAAGTCTTTCAGAAGCAGTATCAAGTCTTTTGGAAGCATTTGAAATCTTCTAGAAGTAGAACCAAGCTTTCTGAAAGGATTTCAAGATTTCTGGAAACAATATCAAGCGTTCTAGAAGTATTTCAAGTTCTACAAAGGCAATATCAAGTCTTCTGGAAGCATTGCAAGTCTTTTGGAGGTATTTTAAATCTTCTGTAAGAAATATCATGTTTTCTAAAAGCAGCATTATATCTTCCAGTGGTAGTAATTAAAACAAAAACAAGTTTAAATGTTGTGTTGCAAACGTATTTTGATCAGGACCTTTAGCCCAAATACTGGAATTTAGAACTTTGTCCCAAAACCCGAAAATATTTTTGGATTGAGGAAGTGGACACCCTAACTGTGAACATCGGTTAAGAAAGTTAGGGAAAAATAGCGAAACCTTGGTACAATGGGTTGAAGATGAAAATAGTGCAAATCGTTGGTGTGATGCTATTTTCAGATTGGTAGGGTGGGGGACGGAATATAATTCTGTTTTATGGTTCACTGATCGATCGCTGCTGGCAACCCAAAGAGGTTTCTGCCATTTTCCCCATAGCTACAGTCAGTCTATCATCAGTCAGTTATTATAAAATGGGTAACCAAATTCCATTTCGTACCTCCACCTGGGAAAAAATTGGCAAAATGGTAAAGTGGGAAAATGCTTTAGCGGTTTTGATAAGTGATTGAATACCATCTAACGCAAAAACTGGTGGATTCTTGATGTGAAAACAGCAATAATCTTTATATTAAAGCTTGAAAGATATCAAAATGTAAATGCGCTTCTCAATTGCCTTGATGTCGTAAGGCGACAAAAAAAGGTTTGAAATCAGTTAGCACAGACTTTGCTGAAAAGATTTGGTAGAACAGCAGCTTCCCAAAAGACAAAAAGCAAACATCTTTCCAAATAATGTTGGATTTTTGGTGTGAAAATGGCGATAATCATTATATTAAAGCTTGAGATAAGAGATCAGGATATGGATGCGTTCCTTAATTACCTTGATGTCACAAGGCAACAAAAAAGTTTGAAATCAGTAAGCACAGACTTTGCTGAAAAGATTGGGTAGTGCAGAGACAGAAGACAAAAAACAAACATCTTTCCAAATAGTGTTATTTCCCACATAGGATCAACGTTTAGTACATGGAAGTAACAAAAATTTACAACTAGATAAAACATGTATTCGGAAATCTGAAAAACATGGAATAACGCTCGTGGAAATCACGCCAGGAAAAGTACCAGAACTCGAAGATATCAATCCAAATTCTTCGCTGATATACCTCTGATCGGTAAGTTAGTTCGAGAGACCACAGAAAAAACGATAATAGCCATGCTAAAACCAAAGAAAACCGGAAACCCATCTAAGAGCCTCTAAGTTTGTTAGCTACAATCAATTAATTAAAATTTGTAGTTGAGTAATTCTGAGCAATTCTGCTAATTGTACTATTATGATTTGAATACAATTTACAAATAGATGAACAATGAAAAAAAACGGAGTGAGAATAGAGAGCAATCGAACATCTCAACTTCAGAAAAAAAAATCAATTACGATTAAGAAACCTACAAGGTTTAAAGGAACTACGTTGTAGCTTTCTTTTAAGTGATTACCGGTAGTAATCGATGGAAACATTCGTTTGAGGGTCGAACTCTTAATGAACTCGTGATTAAATTGATGCTGGACACAATCAATTTTATCATTAACTACACCCTCACCACATATTGGAAATAATTTGTAAAAGGTATTTAGGGTTTCAAAGGTTACCTCGGTGAAGTCAATTTCGAATGGCTCTTTTATTATCGAAGTCTATTAGATTTTATTTATTTATTTTTGATTCACAAAATTAACGAAAAAAACTTAATCAATTGAAATAAAAAGAAGAAATGGTGTGGACAAACTATAACTGGTGATTAAAATAAAAATGATGTTAAAAGAACTGTAACTATAATCAAATTATGATTCCATCAACGGTTTAACATGTATGATTTATAATACCTGCCGTAATATAAGATATGAAATTCTATAGAGAAGCATATTTATTATACTACGTAACGTAAAACAAGCACAAACTCAGTTTCCGAATTAATCTATCGATATGACATCCTATTAGTTTTACAAAATCAAGAGACATGCAACAAACATATCTGATGGAAAAATTGTATATAATAATATTGTCGATATTGCATTACTTATCACACACCGTGATATATCCAATCGTATTCAGCAGTACTTCAACGAACATGGAATATTTCGTTTTTAAATTTAATTAACACATCTTTATAGTAGTAGGGCCATTTCAATGTCAATCAATTCAATATCGAAAAGCTAATTCACTATAAACTACTATATTATCACTTCTTACAAAAAACCTTCCCATGAAGAAATACAATCTTTTAAACGGCGTTTTAAGGATGGGCCTGTAGCCGATCTGAACTGGTTCATGGTTACACTGAATCAGTATAATAAATAAAAATGATTATAAATATTTTGTTATACATTCCATCGTTTCTAGATCTTGTACACCTCTTATTTGATTACAGTTAGAATTCAACTTTTCTAGGGGAATATAGGAAGTTATAATTTCAAAGAAATTCGTTACTCAATAAATGCAAATTGCTACTGATGCAATAATGATCATAAATAATGCGAAAAAAGGAAATAGTTAAAAACGATTAACGTCAAGTGACTTATCAAGGAGACTTAATAATAGCAAAAAGCCTCGGAATATTAATGAGAGAAAATATATTTCTCTTATATATGGGGGTTTCTGTATTAGATAAACAATAAAAATAGTAATTGAATACAAGAAAAGAACAAAAAAATTCGACCACTTACAAAAAGCCAAAGGTTTCTGCTCAATAAAACGTTAATAACACGGTACAATTATATAAAAATTGATCAATCGGATCTGAATTAGTGCACAAAATAGGTGTGTAAAAGATATAAAAAGGTACTCTTTAAATCACAAGATTTTGACTAACACGTTTATTCATCAAATGTATTTTAAATCAGTTGAAGAGCCTTAGAAGATGCTCTTCTTCATCATGTGGGCAGAAAAGGCTTCTAAAATAGGTTGTGACTGCAGTAATTTTCTTGAAAACGCAAATCTTGTGTTACACAAATCGCAGAAAGGATGTGGAGGTTTTGGAAATGCCAAAAATCTTTTCTCGACCGTTACTTAATTGATTACCTTTGCAGGATACTTGCAATGAAATGGTTGCGCCCTTGGCGATAATGCTATTAGAGTAAAATGAAAATTAGGAACAGAAGCTTATGGTTGCAAGAAAATGTGGTTAGGAAGATGACTTACTCTTCTCTTCTTTGTCAAAATCCAAAAAATATTTATGTATCGAATCATTAAATTAAGAAACAGACTATAATCATCATAATTGATGTTCGCATTACTGAGAAGCTATATTAACAATCATATATAAAGATAATTCAAACATTTCAACTTTAACTAATAGCAAAGAGGAGATGAAAACTTTTTGAAGCAAATTTGAAATAGAACGAAAATTTTCAAACATGTTATACAGAGTACAAATATTGTAATAAAACCCTGAATAAGTCGTAAAATTGACTATATTGCATTAAAAAATGTAGTAAATAATAACAAAGGGATTCCTTTTGTTAAAGTTATAACGTTTTCAATTGGAATTATTGTAGTTATAGCAGTATAACTTAAAAATGCATTATTCATTAAATCAAAAGTTGTTGGTGATTAACATTAAAACAATTTTTTGTACGTAACACAAAGAAGGACTTTGCATTCTGTGCAACTCTATAACGTGGGAATTTTCTTCTTTTAGCCCGTTCTAATAAATAAAGAGGAAAATAGAATAATAATAGGTAAATAATAAATAAAGATAATAAACACAATATTACAAGAAAACAAGAGAAATAACACATACTTTGAAACAAATGTAACTCAAAACATTCCTACTCTATTATTGTTAGCTTGCACATCTTTTACACCGAAGAGTTTGTTTCCTCAGATAAAACTCATTGATACTCCGTAATCTATTCCACAAATTTTTGACAAATTTCTTCTGAATTCACTTTAACATAACCCTATGACACACATATTTTGGTGACCAAGGCCAAAATAATATATAATTGTATTATATTCCATTTTGACAAAATAAAGGTCATAAACAGGGATCTGTACACATTGATGTTAAAAAACCTATTTTGTCTAGAAGGCCATTCAAGATGATAACAAATAGATGGGGGCCTGGATTTGAGTCTTGAAGAACGCGAGACCTAGCAGTAAATTCCATAGATGCATAACCATTGTAGTAGGCACATATAATTTACACGACTTCACGTAGTAAGAGGTAAATAACTTCATAAGCTTGGGAGAAAAGTCCAAAAGCAAAGCTAAGTTTATATAAGAGGGCGTCATGATAAATCATATCAAATGTTTTAGAAAAATCAGTGTAAAATCAGGGCAACACCACCTGACCGTCAATATCCAAAGATTCACCTTCCTAATCACCACAAGATTGGTAACCGTTGATAAACTCAAGTTAATAAATTAGCAATGTTTAGCTCCAGGTTCATCTTTAATTTTAGAATTAAAGTGGATTGAAAAAATATAATATTTTCTCATAAAATATGAAGTTTTTTATTTATTAATCGGCACTACAAATTTGTTTCGGTTTTTACACAGTTATCAGGCACCACGTCTGATTGTTAATAAAAAATTTTTATGAAAAACATAAATGGTAAAACATTTTAAGAAAGCAAATAAAACTACGTTGTACACACCAAAGTCACAATAAATACAATAAGTAGTTAAAAGTTAAAAAAGTATAAAACGAAACACTTTAAAACAACTGGTGGATAAATCATCATGCAAATAAGCTGCTCAGTAATCACGAATGTAAAGTGCAGGGAAACCATCATCACCAGTAGTAAATTTATTATGAAGAACCTGTTCTCAAGTCACATCGGCAACAAATAGTGGAGGATACGTAGAGTGTATATCAGCTATGTTGTAATCAGATATACCAGTATATGCTCGAGAGATTTTTGTCTTATATGACTCTAAAAGTGCCGGGAATCAGAACTAAGCAATTGATCAGAACAAATAGTGAAGGAGGTATACGCATTAGAGGTGTTTTGTATACTCAAAAATCTCAGTTTTTTATATTCCGTTGAATAGTAATTATACAGCTGTCAATTGTCTTAATAATGTCAATTAATTGCTGTACTTAATAAAGTACAGAGACTTGCGTGTTTGTGTATTACAGGTGCGCTGTGGTCTATCCTCATTAGAAAACATGTTGAATCTAACATCACTTCATCTGTTTATTCAAGAGATTGGTGACCATGTTTCGAATGCGTTCAGCAGGCATTGTAATAGGTGAGAGAAGTAGTAAAAATGACGCACTCTGGAATATAAAATGGACTTCACATGCCTATAACACATTTTTACGAAGAGTTATCACATCCACCCAAGTTCCATAGAAGTAGATGTAAAAAACAGTATAAAAATATACACTGATGGTTCAGCCAGACGGAAACGAAGACGGGAACTCCACATATCTACTCTATTAGGTAAAGGTACCAGCATCATACTGGCGGAGCTAATCGCTATACTACTTGCTGCTGATTTTATTGTCAGCTTTAACTTGGAAGGTAAGATTTTTACAATCTACACTGACAGTAGACAATCTATTTTAGCTCCGAGTAGAATAACAATTACCTTAGGATTTGTTACGTAACAATTTGATACTCGACACTCGACCTGTTCAGGTAATAAGCACGCTGATAGGCTTGCCAAAAGAGCTGCCAAACGAGTGACCTGTTCACTTGAATCGATAATCGCTCCGTCCTTATCAACTCAAATTGAGCTAATTAAAAATTTTACTCAAAATAGTTCATGAACTGTAAGGTATACAAGCATCTTTACAACCTTAAGCTTGCTGCTAGTCCCGTTTGCCGCTTTTGTAAAGAGAGCGAGGAGTTCAACATATCTTATGTGATTGTGTGACTCTGCAAGACCTCAGAATGCTCTCATTCGTCACTTTGGAGATGAATGGCAGAGCATGGATGGTATCAGAAAAACATCTTTGAGCTGTATCCTAGCCTTCGGAAATTCCTTAGTCTGTTTTCTTTTCTTACATGCAGTAAAGCTCCGATAATTCGTACACTCCCAAATCCGAATTCCCTTGTAATCCGAACAAAATTAGAAAATGTAAAATTTGCATTGTGTCGCTTATAGTTCGAATTAGCAAAAAATTCACGAATCGGAATTAACAAATTATTCATTCTATTTGCAAGACAAAACTGAAGAGCTTCTGTTAAAATTGTTGAGTCCATTCTCCCCAACGTTTGCCAATCGTTGCAATTTATTAGCAAAATGCTAGAGACATGTATTTGGATAGTCAGCTGAGGAAGAGTAACTGCGCTTTCCTAAACCTAAGGGCTAATAAGGTTACAGCCTTGGGGCGCCAACTCATAAGGGAGCGCCTATCTTAGGACGGCTCTGGTTCAAATATGCAGTGTTGGGTTGAGTTGGGTTTAGCCGTGCATTTGAAGACATTTTGTTAACGAAGGCCTCTACAATGAATAGTTTTTGGCTTTACAAACTGATTTGGCAACCCTGTATATTTTAATTGAAGTAAAACTAGAACTAACACTAGACCTAGAAGTGGAAAGGTTTGGTTTTAGCTGTGCGTCTGAAGGTTTCTGTAGATATCTAAAGACTAGAGAAATTTTGCAACCCTGTATATTTGTATTGAAGTAAAACAAGAACCAACACTAGACCTAGAAGTGGACAATTTTGAGTTTAGCCGTGCGTGTGAAGATTTCTGTAGACGTCTAAAGACTAGAAGAATGTTGCAATCCTGTATATTTGAAATGAGGTAAAACTAACACTTGACCTAGATGTGGAAAGAATCGGGATTAGCCGTGCGTCTTTAGACTTCTAAGTCTAGTGTTAGTTCTAGTTTTATATCATTAGATCTAGATCTAGAACTAGAAACATTTGGATTTAGCTGTATATCTCTCAAGACCGCTAAACCCGAATGATGCTAATTTTAGTGTTAGTTCTGCTTCAATTCAAATATACAGAGTTGGGTTCGGTTGGGTTTAGCAGTACATCTGATTTGACAACCTTGTATATGTATTTGAATTGAAGTAAAATTTGAACTAACACTAGACCCGGAACTGGAATTGTTTTTCAGAAAATCTTTTTTTTGAAATTTGTATGATTTTTTCGTTTGTCCAACCCAGCCCTGGGACGCTAAATATCTTAGGACGGCAAAATAAGATGCAGATAGTATTATTATCTAGTGCAATACATCTATAAGTATGTGTTTATAAGACTTTTTGACAACATTTACATATCACTTCTATAATCCGCATGCGGCCGTAATCTGGATTTAGCTGGCTTTAATTGATTCGGATTAGCGAAGTTGTACTGTAGTTATGTATACATACATAGCTAAATTAAATAACATCTACTTCAAGCTTGATACTACAGTTCCTTTTATACCTAGATTTTTATAAGTAAGGAAATTGAAAATAAAAGTAAAAAGACCTCTTTATCCCTCAGTATAATTATCTTTAATTACTTGGGACCGGTTTCGGTAATTATATTACCATCTTCAGCCAAATGACTATTTTGGCTGAAGATGGTTTGGGAAGAAATCACAGTTAAAAAGCATAACAAATATTTTATGGTAAATATTCCCAGTAAAAATGAAAAACACAAAAAACGCACAAATTGTCAGAAAGGACAAAGTACATAAATGAAAACTGATTATTGGTTATAAAATAACCTAAAATGACCTAGATTTTTATGGTTTTTGGTGCGTATTTTTGTTGTGAAAATAGCTAATTAACAAAGTAACAAAAAATGATTTGAAGGACATAACTATCCATTCTATTCTTCTCTACACTGTAATTAGAAAAAAAAGTACGAAGTACATCATGAAGACATGAGATGCTACTTAATCCCGGAACTCCTAAAATTTAAAATAATTATAGGTTCAATGAACATCATAGTAAATTATCAAAGTTTCATCCAGAAGATCATAGCTTCGCTTCATACACTTTATTCTGTGTGGAATAAAGTCACGTGTTTGTAAATCAACCAGCCAGATTATACAGATAAATTATATTCACTAACCAATACAAACATACAAAAGAAAATTATCCTTAACGCTTTTTCCATTCAATTAAAATCGTTTTTCTGCTCCTATAAATAAGTTATACACGGTACCTTAAATGTTTGTAGTCATGAATTTAAGTTGATTTAATATTAAAATATTTACTAAATTATTTGTTAAATAATAAATACGAAATATAGGTATTAATATCGTCTAAAAAAGCATATTTTGTGTTTCAGCTTTCTACAAATTTTTGTTAATTCTTTTAAATAATTTACATTTTATACCTATAATATTGCTATTTATAAATGTTAGGGTTCTAAATTTAAAAAAAAAGTTATAATATGTTATAATTATAAATCATATTACACTTATAAATTAAAAAGTATCTAATAATTATTGAATAAGTTCAAATGTGTATAAAAATAGACTCGGATGTTGAGAAATCGTGCACGTGATAATTATAGAAAACCGTTGTGTGGGGTTCTTGTACAATGTTTTTGTATCAAAGATCGACAGGTTTGAAGAGAAAGTATGTCGTTTCAGTGGAAATTTTGCGACTAAACAATCACGTGAAGATTGTGTTTTGCAACAACGAAAAAATACGTTCTAATGTTCGAAAATGTAATCAAATTAAATAATCTGATCTCGATTACTTCCAATTAAGGTGATTATAGCTAAAGAAAAATAATGTTAATATTTTTATATTCGTTAGAAACATAATCTTGTAATTACATTTTTTAAACTTAATTTACTTAAGTACTTTGGACTTAAACTCTCGAAACTTCAAGATTTTAGGTAAGATATTTAAAGATAGATTTTGATTTAGATGTTTATCAGTGATTGTGAAAATCATTAAGATATCATTTAAAGGATTGTTATAATTTAAACTATTTTTACCAACTATCTAGATATTATTGATTGATTGTTACCAAAATAAATTTGGTTGAGTGGATTTTGAAATAATTGCAATTAAAGTTAGCACAAAATTAACATAAATTAGAGCATCATTAAGCTTTTAAAGGTCTTAATTATAATGTTAATTAAAAAATATACAGTATAAATTAACTTACCGCGTTGCTTCCGGTGTTAAACCCAAGGAAAGACAACTTCCTTAAAGTATTCTTGTTCGCGTTATCACTCATAATTAAAAAAAAACACCAACAAAATAAAAACAAAAATTTAAACACTTAGTTTAATATGTCCAGTTCACTTATTTTCTTTTAATTAATTTTCTTTATGTCCCCGAAAATTGTTTTTAAATTTCAAAATAACTTAAATGTTTTTTTATGGGTAACGACCCAATTGGATTTTTTTTCTGGGCGATCTTCCAAGTCTGGTGATTGCGAATAATATTTGCGTCAACATGGGGTATCCGATGTCCGACGTCGCGAGTTTTCCCTTTTCCCGGAAACGAAGTAATCGGCGAATTTTTACACCTCGCTTTTCCGTCGCTGTGCCGGAAAAAGCCGGTCCCACGAAGAATGGCGATTTAAAGCCTACAACAAAAATTATTTGTCTCACTAATTATTTTAAGTCACAAATATAAAGTCTTATAGAAATAATTTCTGCCAACTTTTCTCAAACTTTCGTAACGACACAATGTATCGTTTTCGATTTTATTATCGGTATTTATTGTCAGATAAAACCCGTAGACTACTTTTTGTATTGTTATGGACGAGGATTGTTAAAAATTGTTGATAAGAATAGGAAAAAAAGATAAGAAAACTTTATAATAGTATTAATAATAAATACTTTAATTGTTATGATTGCCTTTATAAATTTTCATTACTTATATCTGGTCAAAAAATTTAAAATTATTTTTCATTTCATGTAAATATAATATTTAATCTTGAATTTTTCAAATAAATAACATCGAGCGAATTATTTGCTGTTAAATTTAATGTTGAAGAAATTATCACTCATTATCAGCAATGTCAAACACAAGTTTCGGCTAAAATTTTACCGAATATTTAGAGGAAGCAGCAAAAGGAAGTGCGTTTGTTAATTTTTACGATAACGATGATTAATAACGTGGTATTTATAAAACACAAAAAATAAAGTATTAAGACGATATGTAATCGCATCTCGAATGTTATTGATTTGTAACTGTAAGAAGTATCCGTTGTTGTATTTATTGATTTTTTAAACTAGCACAAACTTTTTCGCATTCTTTGAGCTATCATCATTTTTTTAATTTATAACCTCTTTTTTGTCTCAAGTACAGTTTGATGCATGTCATGAGTCATAGTGATAATATTTGGGTGAGATGTGTTGAGGCAGATATACTCTATCTTAAATCGTTGAAATCGCGGTGTTTCTTTATCTTAGAAATACAGAAAAATATTCTTAGATTTTTAGAGATAACTATCAATAAATTTTATGATAAGACATATTTTCAAAAATTTATCTACTGCATATAGGAACACTTTTGCTAAACAAACAATAAACCAATAATAAGAATACTTATTACAAGGTAGGGAGAAATTGTTATAGATTTGAGGTATTTTTTCTTAAAGTTGTAACAAATAAATTAAAATTTATGTTAGGAATGGTGTCCAACAGTGTTGTTAAATACCCGGGTATTTATTTTCAAGGAAATATGCCCTAGATATAAACATCTTGGGTAACACCCCTGAGTATATCAGGGGTGAAATCCCAAAAAGAGACTCAAAAAATAAGAGAAAAACCTACATAAAGTAAAAATAATGAAGAAAATAACTGCAGCATGTACCAGAACACTAAAACTAAGAAATCAAAACAAAAAAAAAGAAACGTGAGTTTCAAATCGTGTCGAGCGATCAGGGTTTTTAAAAGAATTTATTTATGAAATTAATTTAAATCCCAAACTACTTTGATTAATTTAAAACTTATTTTTATTTATTAATTAGAACAAACGTGTGATTAACGCGCACGGTACAGCGGCTAAGAAGAGACTTAATTAATTCTAACGTTACATCTAAATAAAGAGGATTCTCATCTTTATCCCCTACTCCTTTATTATTATTATCTTAAAGTTACAGGATTGACGAACGTAACTCCTCCCTGGCTAGATTGAGGATCCTCCTGGATTCTCCTAGTTTTAACATTTTTGTTCTTAAAGAACCTTTTTATTAAATACACAATTAAAAATAAAATAATTATTATAACAATCATATAAAGTAAATAACTGTGAGTTTCGCCGAAGTTTTTAATTGAATTTAGTTTTTCTAAATTATTATTGTTAACAAAGCTAAGATTTTCTAATTTTAATTTATTTTCATTAAATGTCAAATTTAATATATTCCTGTCTATAGCTGGTATTGATATTGATGGCGTATTGATACTAACAGAATAAAAATTACGAATTACAACATCAGCTATCTTAAAAATACATTGATTTTTGCGATTAATCAAATAAGTACCTTTTAATTTATGTATTTTTATCATTTTATTACAAATTTCTGACAGTTCTGTTTCTTTAATTAATACAATTACAGTACCAAAGCTATATTCAATTATTTGAAAATCTACTATCGTTAAACTTATGAATTTGCAATTTTTATTTACAATATTTCTGACCACTAACTGATATTCGCAACTTTGTAAATCCTTACTTTCAATCTGTTGTTTGCACAAGTATTTTTCTTCAAACAGTTTAATGCAAATAGTATCAGTAGCAATGTATTTGTATTCATCCGATGCCATAAATCTAAACTGATTTTCAATTTGAATTAGAGTATCATTAATTATAGTTGGCAATGGATGAATTTCATAATATTGAAATATTTCGTTACTTATCAAAGGTATTTGTAAAATGATTGTGTATTTATCATCCTTCTTGTAAGCTTTTACTTCCGTTATTCTTTCAATTGTATCAACTTGTTCCAATAATAAATCGAAAGGAAATTTATGATTGTCGTCCAAGTGTATCAGTTTTATTTCTTCTATCAGTTTTGAAGGAGTTATTAGTAGCGGGTGTACGATTCCTCTTTTTGCATAATTTAATACGTCTATAAGTTCATTTAAATTTCTTGCTGTCATTTCATAACATTCAATGATTTCGATTACATTTTTATTGAGCCATAGTAAGTCAAGTTTATCATTTAAACTCTTGATTTTATTTACTACCAAATTGAAATTATTTTGAACTTGAATATTAGTTTTATTTACTAATTTTGCTAAATAATGTAAATTATGATCTAATTTTTCTTGATTTTTATCTAATTTTGATATCAAATCATCATATCTTTCTGCATCTGAATCGTCAAGATTTCCTGTAATGGCCTTTATGAATTTTCCTGCAATATTTATTAATGCTCTTTTACTTCTAGATTTTAAACTCAAAATTTCCAACTTATCACGTATTTCATTATGTAACTTATTAATTAATTCTGAACTTTGGTGGTTAATCCTTATATCTGAATTAATGAAATTAAAATTAGTACTTATAGTATTAATAACTTCTCTTAAATCTATTTCTAATACTAATTCCGCGTCTGAATGGCTGTTATACGCGATACCTAATTGGTGAATTATAGCCCCATTAGAATCTTCCAATTTTGTCAGTTCTGCTCGTCCTGTGCTGATAAGGCACCTGTAAAAAGACGACGTTTTAACTCTTTCATATGTGCTACTCTGGTTCCTTTGATATTTTTAGATTGTAATTTTACTTTATTATTTTCCAAAATCTCTATAATTTCATATGGTCCGATATATTTCTCTTTTAGTTTTTCTCTTGTTTCTTTAAACCAATATACTTGCTGTCCTACCTCAAATTGAGATTCAGAAATGTTCTTGTTTACTTTTTTATTTACATTGGTTTTCCTTGCTTTTTCTTTTTCATTTACCTTCTCATAAACCAATTGAGTAATCTCCTTTTGTTTATTAATATAATCTTGCGAAGCTCTATGTTCATAGTCGATATTGATTGGATCTAAATTGTCTAAATGTCCAAAGTGTAAGTTGAAAGGAGTAAATCCTGTGGATGAGTGAATTGTAGAATTATATGCCAAAATTGCTCTATTCATTGCAATACGTAGAAAAAGATTTTTATCCATTAATCTTATAAGACGTAAATGTTCTATAAGCGTTGAATGAAATCTTTCTATGGGTGAATTTGAATTATGATGACCTATTGTAGTAAAATGTACATTTATTTTATATAATTTCAATTGATCTTTGATTAAATAATTGTTAAATTCACTTCCATGATCACATACAATTTCGTTTGGTATTCCGAACTTGCTAAAATGTTCAGTTAATTTATCAACAATGGTTATTGCATTTTTATCATTAAGTTCGTAAGCTTGGCCCAATTTAGAAAATTTATCTATTATTGTCAAAAATGACGTTCTTTCCGTTGAAAATGAATCAATATGCAAGACCTGCATGGGTTTTGTAGGTGTTACAGTAATAACTTGTCTAATCTCAGGTGGATTTCTATCATATTTGGTTAGTTGACATTGTTGACAATTATTTACATATTTGTTTACCATCTGGTTTAGATTTTTCCAACTAAAATTCTTTCTAATTTCCTTAATTGTATGTTCTATTCCTCTATGGTTGGTGATTCCCTCGTGGAATTTTCTTATTAAAGCCAGTTGTCTCATTTTATCGTTTGCATTAATAATTTGAACCCTTGTTAAACATCTAATTAATTTAAATTTTGCATTTTCAAAATGATTTAGATAAATATCAGTAATGATTTTATACATTTCATCACTGCAAAATAAATGATACAGTTTTTCTGTACAGTATTCTTTTAATACGTGTAATAAATGTGTTTCAATTTCCCTTTTGTTGATGTAAATGTTTAAAATTCTTTTATTTTCTTTTACTTCTTCATGCACTTCAGTTGGTTTCTCATGTAGATAGATAAAAAGTTGATTATCTTTATTATCTATTGGTTTTTCAGTAATTGGTATTGGATTAGTTACTTCTAAATTTTGATCACTATTTAAACTTTCATTATCGTCTTCTAAATTTATTATTGAACCACTGTTTGCCAATGTACTTTCATTATCGATGTGATTTATTTGGATTCTACTTAGTGCATCCGCATTAACGTTCATTTTACCCTTTTTATATACGACTTTGTAATTAAATTCTTGGAGATAAATTTTCCAACGTTGTAACTTGAGATTATTGTCTTTTAAATTATGAATCCACAATAAAGGTCGATGGTCGGTCACAAGTGTAAATTCTGTTCCATAGATATACGGACGAAATTGCTTACAAGCATAAACCACTGACAATAGTTCCTTCTCTACGGTAGAATATTTTAATTCTGTCTTAGATAAAGTTCTACTAGCGTAAGCTATGGGTTTATCTTTTCCAATTACTCCTTGACTCAGCACTGCTCCAATTGCGACGTTACTTGCATCCGTGGTGATTACAAATGGCCTTGTAAAATCAGGAAACTGTAAAATGGGATCGTTACATAATAAATTTTTACACATTTCGAAACAATTTTTATATTCAGGCGTAATTTCAATTTCTTTATCTTTAGCCAGATATTGTGTCATTGGTTTTAATAATTTTGCATAATTCTTAATGAATTTTCGATAATATCCCAATAAACCTGTAAATGATTTAATTTCACGTTTAGTTTTGGGCAATGGAAACTTTTTTATGGCTTCAATTTTTGCAGGATCAGGTTTTATTCCCTTTTCGGTTATTAGGTGTCCAAGATACCTAATTTCCTTTTTTAGAAAATCGCATTTATCCAAAGATATTTTAACGCCGTTTTGTCTTAGTCTTTCAAATACCTTTTGCAATCGTACCTTATGTTCTTGTAATGAGGTGCTGAACACAATAATATCATCCAGATATACGTGACATATATCTTCGGTAAGTCCTCGTAACATACTATTCATCGTCCTTTGAAAAGTTGAGGGTGCGTTACTTAATCCAAATGGCATCCTCTCAAACTCATATTGACCTTGATTGGTTATGAACGCAGTTTTGAATTTATCTGATTCTTTAAGTTGAATTTGATGATAACCACTTGCCAAATCCAAACTAGAAAAATAATTTGCTCTTCCCAACTTATCCAATATCTCATTAATGTTAGGCAACGGATACCGATCTTTCACTGTTTTATCATTAAGACGTCGATAATCGATAACCATTCTCCATTTCGGAATTCCAGATGCATCCAATTTCTTTGGCACCAATGCTATTGGGCTTGCCCATGGTGAGCAACTATCTCTGATTATTCCTTGAGACTTCAAATTTTCAATCTGTCTCTTCGTTTCTTGTTGTTGAACATATGGTTGTCGATATGGCTTTTGATAAATAGGAACATTGTCTGATAAATTTATTTCGTGTTTCACTTCCGAATGAAAGGTTAAAGGAATTCTTTCATCATGTATAATTTCTGGATATTGATGTAGCAAGTTCTTTATCATCAATTTTTCTTCATTATTTAGGTGATCTAGTCGTAATTTCTTATTAATGTTTTCTCTCTGGATTTTAATTGTTTCTTGTCTTGTGAGAGTTTTATTTGTTTCGTAGTTTTTCAAATTAACTTCTTCAAGTTCTATAGGATTACAATTTAATTGTACAGGGTATTCGTTGAAATTTGTTATTTCTACTAAGCATTCGTAATTATTAACACTAACTAATGCGTTTGGAATTTCCACATTTTTTATTATTTCACAATGATTTATTAAAAATTGTCCTTCCTTGTTAGTTGTAGGTATTTTGATAATTTGCCTTGTTCTTTGTGGTACATTAATTTTTGTTTTATTGAAGTAAAATGGTATATTTGCATTTTTGGTCTGTAGTGTTTTTGTTGGATAATCTAATTTAGCTCCCATCATTTCTAAATGATCGCTACCTAAGATCCCATCGAATTTTTCAGAAAAGTCTATTATATTGAAACAATAATTATTTTCAAAATCATTAAAAGTTTTGAAGCTAGGTAAATTTAATTTATAATAATGTTTTGTTAATCCATGCATAGTTTTCACTACATATGGTTCATAACAAAAGTACTCCTGAAAATATTTGTTTGCTAATTTTGAAGATATAGCCGAATGTGTTGCACCAGTATCAATTAAAATTTTGACATTGTCCAATTCGGGTAGTATGATATAAGGTAATTTTGAAGAATTTTGTAAATTTACTTCCACTACGGAATCTGATGTTGTGAGGCTGTTGCAGAAAAATTTGTTTCAGAGTCTACTTCAGAAATTTCAGGACAAGAATTATTAGTTTCCTCAACTGTCACTTCTTCTTCCGTTGAAATAAAATCTTCAGTTAATGATGTTTGCAAGTATGGATCGACGTATTGGTAATACATCCCATTTTCTTCATCGTAAAATAAATTTTCGTTTTCAATGTTGTTTATTCTAAATTTATTCAATCTGTAGTTACTTATGGTAGTATCTATATCCATCGGAGTCGGTGTGTACGGTTTTTGTTGCACAAATGGTCTTACATTTTGGTTAAAATTTGGTTTTGGATATGGATATTTTTGCATGTAATTCGGTTGATTAAATTGAGGTCTAGGGAAATTAAATTGATTCTGAGTAAAATTAGGTCTTGGTTGCATATTAAATTGCGGTCGAACCGGATTTCTAGCAAATTGTTGTGGATATTTATCAATTGCTCTTACTCTATTTAGATTTGATGCTAAATTTAATGGATTTGTTTTATTTTGTGAAGTTTGAGGTAAATTAAAATCTTTTCCTGGAATTAACAAATTTTGTTTTGGCGAATTTTGTTGATTTATTTTTGAAGCTTGTTTACAATAATATTGCCAATTTTGCTTTTCTAAAATATGTTGCATGGCAGTTTCTAAATCTGCTGGATTTTTCAAATAAATGTATTCTCCATAATCTGAATATTGCATCAATGAACGCATGTAAGTTTGTAATGCTGTTTTTTTATACATATTGATTTTTAATCGTTTGTCAGCAAGTTCATGTACGGTTAATTTAACTTTTGTCAACAGGAGGTTTAAAACATTTCTAATTCTGTTACCCAAAGAATACGGATTTTCGTTTGGACTAGGCAAAATGTTCATTAGGTCAGTTAATAAACAATCTTCTGATCTCTGATCACTATAAGCTAATTCAAGGCATGCTTTTATTTCCATCCATGTATTTAGTTCTCGTGAAGCGATTAAATCTTGAGCTTCTCCTTCAAAGCGAGATTTTATAATTTGTAGTATATAAAAATTTATTGGATCATCTTCATTAACCCTATTTGCTCGTCTATTTATAAAACTTTCTGATGCTTCAATAAAAAGCGGTAATGATATAGGATTACCAGAAAATTTTGGAATAATATTGACTTCTACAGTTGTTATCTGATCAATTCTATTTGTGTTTACAACAGGTTGAACTGGATTTGGATTTGCCATTTTTAAATTTAAATTTTGGAAATTTGCCAATAATTCGTCAATTTTGAAAATATCAGTTTTACAAAAAAAATACAAAATAAATTACTTACAGGACTACAAGTGGGAATTCGAGCCACATAAATTATTGTTTTTACGGACGTGGAATGTTGTTTTCTAATGTTTCTTCCTTTTGTTGTGGTCTCTGGGAAATTTTATCCACTGGATTGGGGTGTGTTGCGTATGGGAAATTTTATCCTCACGCTGTGGGTTGTCGCGGGTATGGGAAATGTTGATCCGACCCTTTCGCTTGTTGATTTCAGGAATTTTACCTTCCACCGTGGGCCCTTCTTCTTCCACTACGCCTTTACGTCTTTTGTCACCGTTAAGTTCCAATTGCAAGATTCACTTGTTAAAGAATTAAAATTCACCGAACACTTTCATTAAATGTCAGTAATCGTACAAGCAGATCCTACTGACTGCGCCAGTTTCAAATCGTGTCGAGCGATCAGGGTTTTTAAAAGAATTTATTTATGAAATTAATTTAAATCCCAAACTACTTTGATTAATTTAAAACTTATTTTTATTTATTAATTAGAACAAACGTGTGATTAACGCGCACGGTACAGCGGCTAAGAAGAGACTTAATTAATTCTAACGTTACATCTAAATAAAGAGGATTCTCATCTTTATCCCCTACTCCTTTATTATTATTATCTTAAAGTTACAGGATTGACGAACGTAACTCGTGTATTGGTGGAACGACAATATTAAGAAGGCCATAGAGTAATGCGTACAAAGAAGGGGACAACTGCTAAGAGTACGAAAGCGACATGTGAAAGAAAATGAGGAAAATCTACTCAATTAATGATACATAGAGAATAAAAGGAACTTATAAACCAAAAGGATTAAGTAGAAGGAGTTATGTAAAGAATTAGAGCAGATCGTGTGGGGTACGGCGTACAAAGTAGTAACCCATGATTGGTGAGAAAACAATAAACGAACAATTTGCAAAACTATTTCCATAACTAAAAGATCAAGAAAATGTACGGAATAAAAAATAACAGAAAAGAGACTAAATCGTTTGAAGATATAAAATTAGAGGAAATGATGAAAAGTGTAGAAAGTTTGAAACTCAAGAAGGCTCCAAGGCAGTACTGGATAACAACATGTAAAATACTTAAGACATGTGTTAATGCAAATCTGAATATCTTGTTAAAAGTATCTAAAGACTGTCTAAGTGAAGAAACTTTCTAGTCATATGGAAAACAGCAAATCAAGTGCTGATTGAGAAACCATGAAAAGGCAATCAAGGGACACTACATATACATTACACATACAGATCTCCGTGTCTCTTAACTACTGTAGAAAAACTGTTAGAGAAGATAATAAACAACAGACTATTAGAATTGGAGAGAAATGTTATTCTTAGCAGAACACAATATGGATGCAAATAGGGTTCTGCCGTCATACATATTGTTAACAGTACAATGGAAAGAAAGCAGATTTAACGGACGTAGTAGACGGATAACATACAATGTTCCACAGGTATTGGTGCTAGGAGGAACCCTGTAGAATGTATATTATGATAGAGTGCTTCAGATAAAGACTGAAGAGAACGTTAAGATAGTCGCTTAGGCCGATGATTTGGTGGTCATAGTACAAGCAGCAACATCAGTAGAATTGAGGAAAAAATCTGAATATTATGTAGAGCAGGTAGGGAGCGAGTTATATGGTATGAGTCTGGACCAACTAAACTCAAGTGGTGATACCGAAGGGTAGAAGATAGCTCCAAGATATTGAAATAACAGTACCTGGGGTATATGAAAATGCGATGAAAACAATGAATGCCTTATCTGAAATCATGCCAAAGGTAGGAGGACTCAGCCAGTCGAAGAGAAAATGAATAGCAACAGCAGTACAATCGGCATCTCTCCATGCAGCACCAGCATGGGAAGTAGCGTTCAGATACGATAAATACAACAAAACATTGAGATTAATAGAAAGGAAAGCAGCTATTTATATCACCTCCGCGTATACAATGTGTCCCCGGATTGTATCTCCGTAAGGTATAACTAACGATAAATTTTTGAATTCAAATTCAATCTTTTGCAATTAAAGTCTGGATGTCATAAAACGAAATATAATCAGGTTTTACATCAAATGTCCTCAAAGTACCAAAGTTAACGCAAGAAGTTTGTTAACCATTGCAGGTAAAGTGCTCTTTCTGAGCAATGTATAACAAAAGTTGATTAAGATAAAATGTTTGTTATTTTAAATTATAGCGATATGCCAAATGAGTAAATAGAAATAACAATTATCATTTGATAGCTTAGCTTGAGCCTATTGACAAATATTAAGAGATCATATTTACATTACAACATAAAATATATAGTGCAGTGCAAAAAAAGGAAAAAAGATTTTAGATGAACATAATGCGAGGTGGATTGTTACAATAACGAACGCAATGGACTACCGTAAGGTGTAAGAAAAAGGGCAGTTAAAGTCAGTATCACTATTACAAAGGATTTATCTATGATGAAGCAAACAGTTTAGATTATTGTTTGTGCCTTGAGTAGAACATTTTGAAAGACTCAACTTTTGTAAAAAACATAATACTTTCAGACGAAGCATCGTTCACCACTAATGGAATGGTTACATTGTCGTCTCTGGTCAAAGCCTAATCCACATTATCGTATAGGGTGTAAATCCACTATTCCCAGAAAGTGAAGGTGTGATGTGCTGTTTCGTGGGACACTGCTTTGGTGTTGGACCTTACTTCATAAACGGCAATTTGAATCCACACCGATATTTGGAAATACTAAAATCCCACCATTTTAATTAAGTTATTTAAATACGTTATTTTTAAAAGATATGGATTGGTAAACTCCAAGCAGTCTGGATTTATCTATTATAGATTTTATTTTTGGGTTTAGGTAAAACAAAAGGTACACTGAAAATTTTAATAACAATTTAGACCGTTTAAAACAGAAAATTGAAACAGTTATTAGAAAACTTCTATTGAACCATATTAGAAAAAATTATAAATAATGTCAGAAAAAGGTTGAATTATGTGTTCATGTTGGTGGGGGTATAACGAATAATCTTTTATGTTAATTTGGTTTAGATCGAAAAAGTTTTGTTAATCTTAATAATTTAGAAATCTGTATTTTGTTATTATATCCTAAATTAATAAAATAACAAACATTTTATCTTAATCAATTCAGTGCAGAGGTTCAGTGCATAAAACACTTTCTCCTCCTTAGCGCCCAAAAAAGGCTTATCTTCAACTATGTTTAATTCTTTGTGAATAAATTAATACATTCGAACTAACAAATATGTTCATGTATTATTATAAATTTTTAATTGGTACCCACTGTTTCGGTATTTATCCTAGGCCAGGGTAAATACCCGGATCAATACCTAATTTATAAATGCCTACCTATACGTAATCGTTTACATTTTTCAGTAGATTTTCATTGTACAAGATAGATAACAAAAAGAACAACAAACTTAGGAATAAGGATCAGCATAAATTTACCAAAAACATAATCAACTCCAATTTGGAATCCAAGAATGAATAAATATCTCACCACAATATAGAAAACAGCTGAATTATTCAGCATCATAAGAGGGTATGCCTTCTCCAAAAGAACATGGATATCATCTTAAGCAAAATGCAGCAAAATAAACCGGTGTCAGAAAATCTTACCTACCGTATATTTTATATACATTAACAACAACTAAATGATATGTTATCGTCACAGAGAAGTAATATTTTAAAACAAATTTAGAGGTTATAAAAAACAATTTTTATAGGAACCATTAATGTCTTTAGCATTATGCAAGTAGAAAGTTAGGAAAAAATAGTAACCGAGTCGACTTTTCCAAAATACAAATAATAATTATATAATATTAATAAATATATAATCAAAATACATAACATATGTATTTTTTAGTGATAAATAAAATCATGAAAAACAAATTTTAACACATTCCATTCGTAAAGTAACATTACTAACATTTTTCGGCATTCTTTTCTTTTCAGAGCTCAGAAACCTTTTTCAGAGCTTTGAATTTTTTAAAACTAATACCCAAAATAAACTGATAGTTGTGTTTTTTGAAAAACAATGAGCAGAATGAAACTGTTATTTGAATTATTAATTACTACAACCTCCGTTCCAAAATTAGTGTCCAATTTGAGATTTTTTATCTTATTATTGAATAAAAAAAATATTTTCATTTATTTACATGGAACACATATTCATTGATCAAAGTAGGTCGGGTAATTTTAGAACAGTAGAAATTTAAGCCAATGTCAATTACTAAATCTTGATAAAAAATGTTAATTTTATATATTCTCCGACAAGTATGAAAACTGAAAAAAATCATATCAGAAAATATACGAAATTATAAAGAAACGTTGGAAAACTTCAATTTACGCAACGAGAATGTAAACAATGAAAGTTGAAATACAATGCAGTACCAAATTCCACGTTTGTACGAGGACAATAAACTGAATTTAGAATACAATAAACACCAAAGTTAACGTCCACTCAAAAATAAAGGAAATGCAAAGATGGAGAAGGTAAAAAAAAAGAAAATCTCGAAAATTCCCATAGCACAGAGATCAACAATTCGCAGTCTTTGGAACAATATTAATGAGTCATCGGGAACTGTGCCCAGAATTCTGAAGGAAGGAGTCTAAAGAGAGTTTCATGTATATCGATGCCTGTTTTGATCGATAACAATAAGAAAAGTCAAAATTCGTCAAAGAATTAGGACTTTATATGTTACAAGAACCTAGTTTAAATTTTCAAGAAATGTTAGACTTCGTTCATATTGTTGAAAAATGGGGTTAGATACCCAACACTAAGACAAACTCCTACCTAAAGTCTTTCTAAAGAAGAAACACCTCATCGAACATGTAAAAGTAAAATCTTAAGAAAAGTCATGCTTCCAGCTGCAGCTGCTCGTCCAAGATATGATAGACTTATCAAGTAAATGTGCTTATAGCCTATTAAACTCAAAAACCAGCTTAACAAAATTCTAAAAATTGTATATTCGTGACATTAGTGACAACACCTGTTGAAATTATTCGTCCATCATCAAGATGGTCATCAAAATTCAACAAGATAATGCTTGACCACGTTGCAGTACAGATGATGGTGAAGTAATTCAAACTGGTACAGCTGATGGATGGAATATTAGTTTGATTTGTCAGCCACCAAACAGCCTTTAATATCTAATTGATTTAAGGCTTTTTAATGCAGTCTCTACAATATAAAAGCCCAATGCATAATATAAATGAATTAATTGCTGTTGTTTTGAATGCTTTTGACACTACAGAAATGTATGCTTCATAAAGAGGTAACAATAAACAAAAATCCGTCACACAGGGAAAGAAAATTGCGGTCAATATTTACTAGGCAATTACAAAGAAATGTATTTTGTTTAAAGGAAGCTGTTGAAACTGTGCGGATGGCATTAAATAGCTTATAATTTTTATTTAAACTATATTATGAAAAAAATTGTTCAATTATAATTACTTATATTTTACTTTCTTTAAAAGTTGACACTTATTTTGAAACAAATAAATTATACAAATTGGCAGAACTGCGCCGGATACAGGAATAAGTACTCGAATGACGGGATACCGGATGCTTACTTATCGGGATACATATATCCGGATACATGTAATTGGCAGTTTTCGGATACTTTAAAATGACCTAAATTATTGTGAAACTATTCCTAATCTATTCTTTAATGTTTCTTTCGAGCGATCTCTCGCTGGGGAAATTTAATGTACATTTGCTAGGAAAGAAGTTCCTCTTCTTCATCACAAAACGGGGCAAAATTTTGGTGTGTGAGCTATTATAGCTCTTATATCACCAGTCACCTGTTTTTGTAGTGTCTCTGGTTAAATAGCCCTGTGGGACCATAAAAAGAATAGTAGGAAACAAGTTCTTTGAATTTTTTCTAAAAGTGAAAAAGTATTAAAAATTTCTAAATTTTGTGTACAATTTTAGTGGAAAAGAGAGCCCTCGATTATCCCACAATACTAAAATGTCGTCTTTGATGTCAAAGGCGCTCATCCACCAATTTTAAAGATTTTTTCAAGAAAGAAAATATCGTACTATTTCGGTATATAATTGAAAAGTATCCCAACACTGAAAAAAGTATCCAAATATCGGAGATTTTCAGAGTTATAATTATTGTTTTCCATGTTTGCAAGTCTGTTAAAAATCAATTTAAATAAGTAAAATAAAACTTCTTTTCATGCAATTGTTTTTAATTTTAACGGTACCGGTTTCAATTATTACATAGTCATCTTCAGCCGAATGGTCATTTACATAAAATTGATGTCACAGAGATTACATTAAAACGGTTAAATAATTTACAATAAAAGATTAAAATTTAAACACTAAAGACATGCAAATGTATATATGAACGCTTACAATAAAAATGAATATAAAAATTTTACTTATTTAAATTGATTTTCAGAGTTAGTCGCGGATACCATATACAAAATTTGATAAAGTTTTGTAGATTTATGGAAGCTAGCCGAGACAAAAATTATTGAATGATTTTGACTTAAGTACTTTTTGATTTAAGCCTAACTTACTCAAAACAACCAAGATTCAAAAAAAAATCATACTGGCTAATTTTTTAAGTTTTAAGAAATGAGCTTCATATCAAATAAAAGATTGAAGTCTTTTTTGATTTGGTATTTTACTTTATTGTGTGTTTGTTGATTTGGAACATAACTTATTAAAAATCATCAAGATTCAAACAATCGTACAGCCGATACTTTTGAGATTTAAAAAATAACCTTGAAAATTAACCTTTAATCTTTAATTTGGTAAAAAATTGAATTTGTACCTTTAATTCTTCAGATTACGAAGATTTATTCCGAGAAAAAATCTGCGAAATTGTGTTTTTGTTGATTTAAATCTAACTTATTAAATTTGCTATTTTTCTATTAGTTGGTATAAAAGGTTTTAAGATTTATGGACACCTTCCAAGAAAAATATTTGAATGAAATTAAATGTTTGTTGATTTAAACCAGTAATTTCCAAAGTGGTTTATATAACGTTTTTACTTTACGTTTTTAACACTAAACTTCACTACAGTTAGAAATTTGCAAAAAATCTAGATCAGTTAAGTAAGGAGGTCGAAAACCGAAAATGAAACCGAAAACCAAATAAACATAGCAAGGGGTCTACAACACAAAAAAGTTTGGGAACCTTTGATTTAAACCCAAGCTACAAAAATTACCAAGATTCAAAAATCATTAGACCGTATTTTTGAGTTTTAAAAAATTAACTTCATATTAAATTAAAAATTGAAATCTCTTCTTTAATTTATCTAAAGTTTTATAACTTTAAAATAATAATAATTTATAACTTAAAATTTATTGAAGCTTTCGGAGAAAAAAGAAATTATAAACGAAATTGAGCGATAGTTTATTTAACTTTAACTTATGAAAGCCCAGTTTAATCACTATTGGTTATATTTAACTACTGGATACTTTCCATGGTGTTTCCATGAAATTTGCTGTTTGTTAATTTAAACCTAAGCTACTAAAAACGACCATAATTCAAAAAATCATACAATTTATATTTTTGAGTTTTCAAAAAATGACTTTCATATTAAATTAAAAAAATTTGAAGTCTTTTCTTAAAATTGATATATAAGTTTATGAAGATTTATTGAAGTTTTTGAGAGAAAATAGTTTGAACGAACTTGAATGTTTGTTGATTTAAACTTAATTTATGAACAATGATTAATATTCCAAAAGTCGTACATGTTATATTTTCAAGTTTTAAGTAATGAGTTTCATATCAAATTAACGATTGAAGTCTCTTCTTTATGTTGGTATGTAAGGTTATAAAGATTTGTTAAAGGTTTTTGAGAAAAAATGATCTGCGAAATTGTGTGTTTATCGCTTTAAACCTAACCTAATCAAAAATGTCGAGGTTTAAAATCGCAAGACTGAATTTTCGGGATTTAAGGAATGCGTTTCATGTCAATTTAAAGTTAAGGTTTCTTCTTTAAGTTTTAAGAAATTAAGCCAATTTCTTAAAACTCAAATTCAAACTCAAATTATACATTGAAGTCTCGTCTTTAAGCTGGTATGTACGGTTATATAGATTTATAGAAACTTTCGAAGAAAACAATTTATGAACGAAATTAAGTATTTGTTGATTTAAACCTAACTTCTAAAACAATAACGATTCACATAGACTATATATTAGATATAGAGTTTTAAGAAATGAGGTTCACATCAAATTAAAGATTGAATTCTCTTTATGTTGGTGTATCAGATTATGCAGCTTTATAGAAGCTTTCCGAAAAAGAAATAAAAACGAAATTGAGTGTTTGTTGATTTAAATCTAACTTAGTAAGAATGGTCAAGATTTCAAAGATCAAAGGCCCGTTTTTAAGTTTGTATACATATAAGCTTATGTAGATTTATGGAAGCATTCCGAGGAAAAAGAATGACCGAAATTAAGTGTTTGTTGATTTCAACCTAACGTACTCAAAACAACCAGGATTCAAAAATAGACTATATTTTTGAGTTTTAAGAAATTTTCTTCTTATCAAATTAAAGATTGAAGTCTCTTCTTTAAGTTGGTACATCAGATTATACAGATTTATAGAAGCTTTTCGAGAAAAAAGTTATGAACGTAATTGAGGTTTGTTGACTTAAATCTAACTTAAGATCAAATGAAGAAACAAAAAGACTTGTGGTTGTACTAATTACGATGTATATTTTATTATTTATTTTCAACTAGTTTCGGGGAAACTTCAAAAATCGTACAAGATTGAATTCTCTTTATGTTGGTGTATCAGATTATGCAGATTTATAGAAGCTTTCCGAAAAAAAAAATAAAAACGAAATTGAGTGTTTGTTGATTTAAATCTAACTTAATAAGAATGATCAAGATTTCAAAAATCGTACAGACTACAGTTTTGAGTTTTTAGAAATGAGCTTCATGACAATTCAAAGATCAAAGGCCCGTTTTTAAGTTTGTATGCATATAAGCTTATGTAGATTTATGGAAGCATTCCGAAAAAAAAATATGAACGAAATTAATTTAAACCTACTCAAAACAAACAAAATTCAAAAATAGGCTACATTTTTGAATTTTAAAAATCAGTTGCATATCAAATAAAGAATGAAGTCTCTTCTTTAAGTTGGTTTAAAGATTTATTGAAGTTTTCAACAAAAATATGAATGATATTGAATGCTTGTTGATTTAAAGTTTGTATACATATAAGCCTATGTAGATTTATGGAAGCTTTCCTAGAAAAAAAGTTATAAACGAAATCGGGTGTTTATTGATTTAAATCTAACCTATTCAAAACAATCAAGATTCAAAAACAGACTATATTTTTGAGTATTAAGAAATGAGCTTCATATTAAGTTAAAGATTGAACTCTTTTCTTTAAATCGGTACATCAGGTTTTATTGCAGTTTTCCTAGGAAAAAATATCAATGCAATTAGGTGTTGATTGAATTTTTAAGCATGTTTTTAATTATCTTATTTTCTAATAAAACTTTTTATAACATCAAAATCTTAGCATTAATAACTTAGGTACTTTAATTATTGCAAAAACGTGTTTTTTAAATTAATAGCATGCGTAAGATGTTTTTTTGATAAACGTGATATAGTATCATAAAAGAAGCAATTTACACTTTTATTAGAACTAAATAAAACATTTTACAATGAAGCAATAAAAATTTATCGGTCCAAAAATTCTTATCATTACATTGAATTAATGAATCTATCCGAATGTTAAATCTTTATTCATTAATGTTTAAAATTCTTTCGAACAGGTGTATAGAGTTCGAGACAAATATAACATGTCCAACACTATTCAAGCCAAGAAATTTACGTTAATTTAAAGAACAAGTGCTCCTTTTCTCAGCTATAACTTAATTTTAAACAATGCTTACGACAACGTTTATACATATTTTTTTTTAAATCGTAAATAGAAAAAGATATACCCTGGATAAAAAATAATACGAGTTAATAAAAAACCGAAACATCAATAACAATGCGCATAACAGTAAAGACGTTTTATTTATTGTATCTGTGATCAAAATCAGAAGAGATGCTCATAAATATATCAATGAACATCAACATTTTTACGCAATCGTATCAGATAGAAATCGTTTTAAGGCGATAAAATGATAAATGTCAATCAGATTTTATATGTGTCACGTTTTTAACATCAATTTTTTTATAACGTATTAAAACACACATCTTACATTTTTTATTTCAAAAAATTAAAAATTTTTTTTAAATAATTAATTTTTAAAAATATTTTTTATTAATCAATAATTTTTTTATGATTTTTCTTCTAAATTGTTTTAACTAATTTGTAATAAAAAAATAATAATAATCAATTATTTACCACTTCTTCGTGTGTACGTTCACGGTCGCCAGCAAGTCCACAACTAACCGGTTACACGTGATGTCGCGCTTATATAAATACAACTTAAATCCAATTTTAAAAATCCTTTAATGTGGACCGTAAATTACAACTCACGAATGTGTATATTTGCCAAATAGGAGAAACCCTTATGTGTAGCTTCTATTCTCACTGTGTTGTATCAACGTATAATCGAGAATCTGATACTGGAGAAACCGTTTCTATTCTTGTAAACATTTGGATTAGATACGAAAATTTCGTTTTGTTAACATTAATTCGTACATTCAACAATAAACCGTGTAGTAACAATCCAATTATTTGCAGATTAAATTTGAATTAATATAAAACATAAACAAATTTCTAATTACACCAATAATTAGGTATATAAATAATCTTTAAGCCATATTATTTACAATCAGAATTTATTTTTTTTAATTGACAAAATCTTAAAAATATCTAAATATTATGTCTTAGATTTCAAGTTACCAGCATAAATTTTTAAAATTGAAAAAAATGTTTATTCCCGCGTTAACGTTAATGTCATTTTAATGGTTGTACAAAATTTTTTACTGTTATTTGGCCAATTTTGCGTTAACCTTTTTTACATTACACCAATTTTAATAACAAAATTTCTCATTAGGTCTTTCAGCTCCCAAAAGTTTTAGTATAATCTATAATATTACGAATTACACATAAACGAACAGAAAAACTCGTTTAATTTGTTTAATGATTGACTATTTGAAAGTTTAGATTTAACTTTCCATTTTCATGAAAAGACAAAGAGATATTTAGATATTTATATATAACGTAGTTCTTATAGAGATACGGAGAAGAATAAACACTTCACATCTACCAATATACAGAGTCTTTAAACATTGTGTTCGGATATTTTACCCATTTATAGATCTTATCAAGATAGTGTCAAGTGGTTTCGAAGATATGAACAATTCCAGTGTTATTAGTGAATGAAGCATCTTGGTCTTCAAATTTGTATCTATTTGGGGAAAATAGAAACAGAACATAAAAGCTGAAGACAAAATGCTTAAAGTACATGACCTCCCTCTATTTGAATACATGCTTGACATCTTCATACAAAATGATCACACACTCTTTCGAAGACTCCTGGAGATTGGCAAATATTCTCACATGCCTTTTTTATTCTTTGCTGGAGATCCTCAAAGTTTTAACAGGTGCTAAATACACTGCTGAACAGATGTACATTTTAAGTAACCCCATGCAAAAAATCAAGAGGATTTAAATCAGGTGATTTAGGTACCTAAACTATTGAACCTGATCCCCGTTCTTCCTATTTATCTCCCTTAAAATACAGTATTAAGACAATTATGCACAATGATCGCAAAATGTGCAGGTGCACCATCATGCAAGAGCCATATTTGTAACCACTTGGGTTTGACGAACGAAATGAATGAACAGTTTTTCATGCAAATACCCCTATTAGCCCTAAGGTTTAGAACGGTCCTCTTAACCTATTCCAGAGAGATACATCTACGAATAATATTTGCAAAGTGTTTCGCAGAAGGTCAAAATAAGTGTCACCAGTTAAACGATTAGAAGGAATTGTTGGTTCTGTTAATCAGTCACCAAATAAACCAAGCCAAAGACTTACAGAAAACTGCCATAATAATCCGCCCAAACGTGATTGTTATGAAAAATGAAAAATCAATCTTGTGAAAAATTTACACTAGGTAACTTACGGTTTGGGGTATATTAACGAGTAAATGTGATGTGCCTCACAAGACTTGCTATTAGCAGTGCCATACATAAAGTGCATGTCTGCCAATTCTGCATTTGTGTACTCATTCATGTTTACATGAAATGAAACACCCAACTATACCAGCGAAAGCTTCGGCGGAGCTTGGGATAAACGAGTGGTGAGATGGTGAGTACAGGGAGGTAAAGAGGAAAGCGAGAAGAAAACTGAAATAGTGGCGAAAAAACGAGGGGTGGTAGAATAATTCAATATAGGGAAGCAAGAAGATACTTGCAAAAGAACATAGAAGCAACTTAGATCGAGGAAGGTGGACGAAGTTAGGTCGGCGAAACGGGAGGGAGATGTCTAGAAATACATAAACAATATAAGATGGGAGAGAGAGGAGATTACGGGTCAGATACTCATGATGAAGTGGAGGGAATACTTTATTGGGTTATTGGGGGAAATGATTAATGGCGAGCAGAGGAGTTAGTAAGAGGCATTAACACAGGAGGAGGTGGAGACGGTATTGGTGCGATTAGATAAAGAACCAACTCTCGATTATATAATCGAGGCTTAGATAGAGGTAACGATGTAAGTGAGGGAGAGCTTGTGAATGGCGTTGAGCAGAATTTGGAAGAGAGAATGGTATCCAGAGGGGAGGAGAACGGCAAGAAGTTCCTTATGTAAAAAAGTAAAAAAATATACAGTGGAGAGCTATATAAGTATCGGCTTACTGAATACGTCACACAAGATATACGCAAAAGTGTTGCTTACAAGGGTGGAGAAAGGGAAGAGTAACGATACGGAACGTATATATACTGAAACACCTGGTGGATAGTGAGCTGTATCGAAAAAGAGGGGAGTTTTGTGGCCTTTTTATCGATTTAGAGGCGGTGTTCGACATGGTAAACTGAGAGAATTTATGGGAGGAGATGATAGGGGAATATTGGGGAGAATGATAAACGCGCTAAGAGAGATATACGCGGAGACGGTAACAAGAATACAAGTAAGAGATGATCTTAGTGAGTGATTTTGAATAACGAGGGGTTTGAGGCAGGGATGTCCGCTTAGTCTCATCCTTTTTGCTTTGTATACTGCGGACACAGAAGACAGATTGACAGGTGGACAGGTGGTGATTGGAAGGAGGAAGGTGCACGTACTGACATATGCTGATGATTTGATGGTGAATGATCGTGAACGCATTCGAGGAAGTGAGGGAGTACATATATTTGGGTTATGAATTTAAGGAGAACAACAAGGAGGGAGGACATATTAGAATATTTGGGGATAGGGTGAGAGAATTTTTGTGAGACATGTGAGAGGAAGGAGTTTGAGAACTTAGTAAAAGGAGTAGTTATGTATGGGATGGAGATAAGGGGATGGATAGAGCAAGGGCTCTTAGAGGATATGCAGACCAGATACCAGTGCTGCAGACTGATTGAAGATATGGACAACAAGAAAAGGAAAAGTACTATAGAAGGGTGGGATATTAAACGAAAGAGGTGATCAGAAAGAGAAGAGACGGAATTGAAGTGTGGAAACAGTTGGACAGCATTGAATGTTCGTTCTTAGTCGATAATGGACAATTAGTTCTAACATTTCAAATATTGCTGGTAATGCACTGATTAAACTTACATCAGTAAATAAAATTGGAAGAGTTAGTAGTCTTCGGTATTGGCGTAACTAAAGCAACCTTCCAACAATCTAGAAAAACAGCACACTCAATTTTCAGAACACTAAAAAACAAGGCAATATAACAGGACAACACAGCACCAGCATTCCTGATGCCATCGAATCCAATCGCATTAGTTTCAATTAAAAGCAGCAAGTCCATTACTTTCTGCTCCAAGGCCAAGCATAATTCAAGGTTTTCAACAATCCTAGAAATTACATTTGAAGAAAAGAAAGCGATTAATTCAGTGTCACGCTGCAAGTTATTCCGAGAGGACAAAACGTGATCATTCAATGAACATCAACAATTCATTTTCTTAAAACTACCCCACAACTCCCGGCTATTTCTACTATTTAGCATATATTAAAGGTAAGCTTTCTTTTCCCTTTGAACACTAGAATTAGTAAAATTACTCCACTTCTTAAAAACAAGGTAATCGCGCTCACATTTTGATTTTTTAAATTTCATGTATGCATTATCTCTAAGCTTCGTGAATGATTTAATGTTACCTGTTATCTAAGGACGAAACTATTTCTTTACTAAAATAATCCTAACGGGAGCATGGACATCAAATAAAGACAAAATGAAACAATTGAACGAGCAAACCTTGTTATCTATATTCTCAATATGCATGATATCACTCCAAGGAATTAGAAATAAATCACGGGCAACATTGTAAGAGTTAAGATGTTTAAAAACTTTGAAACTGATTGATTAATAATTAAGATCAACAGGAGACAGGAAGAAGCTTGGAGTTATTATTTTCTATAATTCCACCAAGGCTGATACTATGAGAATCTCTGCGCCACCTATAATATAGCTCCATAATAATTTTGAACGCCCTTACTAATATGGTCGGTATTCATTCTCAAAGATATCATTTATACAAAGAATAATTGGAAGGAAATTATGCTTCAAAGAATATATTTGAAATGCAATCAGCAGTTGATCTTAATGATGCCACAAAAATATTAAGATCAAAATATAAAAGCAGGTGCGACATGTTCCTGGGATAATCAAGATGCACATTGTTTAACATATAGATCCAGAATAATTGTAAATTGTAAGATACCCACAAAAATTTATTAGTCCAAATGCAGTACTTTAGATAATATAACATCCACTGTCAAATTAGTATCGTTTGATATTATGTTTTCAGTGTCATTTATCACATAATAATTAAATAGCATAATTGAATCTTAATGTGAACATATTAGCATTAATCAATCGATAGTTGAGATCTTTTCAAATACCTGCATATTATATAAAGTGCTAATTAGAGCACCAGTCACTATAGTTTTCTTTTGTGTAAAAATGTTGTGCTATTATATGATCTATTGGCGTAGTCGTAGAGCGCCGATTTATTTTCGTCTTTCGTGAGTATTGAATATTACAAGCAAATGAATGCTTAACAACTAGTATATTGTATATGTACTTACATTTACTGGTGGGTTCATTACCACTAAAGTGTAAGCAAAGAATAAAAGGGTCGAATACATATCCTTAGAGTATTCGATGAAGGATAGACCCATTAACGATCGATTGCCATTATGGCATTATAAGTTTTATACTTTGAAAGTTTTGCAGTTTACTACTACTATTTTCTTAAATACTGCTATATTAAACTTAAATAACATGTAGTATAGATTCAATATACAGGTATAGTTTCGAGGTATGACTTTTCACGCACCAAGTTACAGCGTTTTAAAGTTAGGAAACAAAATTGTTTATTTAACAATGCAAGATTGAAATTTGATAGATAATTATTACTAATAAAATAACACTGTTTGAAAAAATTATGGTGTGGGGTAACTGGGTCGCGGGGTAATTGCGCTTCAAGTCTGCTTTTCTCGGGTACTGTGGAAGTTCTCCATCTGAACAATTGAATGCATTGAAGCATGAAGCAAAGCACCTAAAATAACAAAAATAACCCACAAAATACCATTTTACAGAGATCTATTTGCGATCCAAATTTGTATTCAATTTTTTGTAATACAAAGTGCGAGAGACTATTAGTTAAATGCAAATTTGTTAATTTGCACAAGTAGAATTCTCATTTTTTACTGTTCAGGATCAGTTTGAAGTCAACAGCAAAAGAGAACGGACACCATGTTTGAGGCAATTGGACTTTGGTGGAGTCCGGTTACAGTATCAAGATTTTTGGTCATGTGGTCTAAATTATCTAAATTATTAAAACACCTAAAAAGTAGGATGAAACCCGAGGAACCAGAAGAATAGAGTCAGTGATGATATAGCTTTACTTTTTGCGGAAGTTATCAATAATATAATAAAACATGGAGTTTTTTTCAATAAATTTGTACACAGATATACACTCATATATCTTCATTTTAGATATCTGAAAATCATTTAATAGATTCTATATATGATTCTTTATTCTTTAGGAGTGCAAGAGTCGATGTAGTTACCCTAACGCACAGTTTTATATAAAAAATATAGGAGGATCTTCCAGATAACTCATGGAAGGAGAAATTGGATCTTGCAGCTCTATTTTTTAATTAAATTTTTTAAATGAGTCAACCGTTGAATTTACGTATGTGGTTATCGCTCCCTTTAAAGTAAAGATACTTCAACTGATATGCAGCATAATTTAAGTTATTTCATTAAATACTCAATAATTACGAAGACTTGAATTAGAATTTTCCGCAGTAACTCGTTTCCAGTTACTCTATCTTAGCTTATATGAAAGATCACCTTAATTTTTACTGCAAAATCAACCCTTTCGCATCACCTTAGAACATAGGTTCTCAAACAAGAAATCGTCAATAATAGCAGATTCTAGCAGCTCAACCACAAGCGACCTTGACAAAGCGAGAATAAACTTACAATGTCGTCTACTTGGGTACTTTCCAAGACATCAAATTACTCGGTGAAGTGAGAACAAATTATAAAGTCGTACACTTGGGTTACTTTCCAAGACTTTAAATAAATGATGTTGAATATTTGGGTTTTTTTCCAAGACACGATATACATCGCCGAGGTCGCTTGCGGGCGAGGCGTCTCTGTTAATCAACGAGAAATCATCAATCTTCGCAGATTGTAGCGCCTCGCCCGCAACTAGCAGTATTTAGTATTTACAACCACACAATTATATAAAACGGGAGTGATTTATCATGCGATGGAGCTTTAAAATGGAGTTTAGTGAATCAAAACTTGAATCAGCCAAACAAGCATTATTGTATTTAATATCCTTTTCAACAAATTATATTTGTAAATGTGGATTTTCCTCCATGGTGATATTAATCACTCATATAAAGCATTCAGCATCATTCTTCTCAGTAAAGTTGTTAAGTGAATTTTCATATACATACATATACACATTTGGCAATAAGTCGATTAGCCAACGACGTCCTGTCCCGTGGCCATCTCGTCAAAAGATTTATATTCCTTGATTTTGGAAAAATCTAAAAGGAATAGTTTATTCCGAAGATATTCAAATTATGCAAGATTTGAAAAATAAAGTTACTAATTCATTTAACGTAGTTAAAATAAATTCTGGGTATCTTTAAACGCATTAGAAGTTCATTTAAGAAAACGTATCTGCTTGTATTCAGAACTAAATGGTGCACATATTGAACATTTATTATATCATTATTTTCCAATATGATAATTATTGATTATTTTTATGCTGGTTGAAGGATTTTCTTAAACAATCTTTGTCACTTTCTGTTCTGATTTTTTTTGTTTTAACCGTTAGGGGTAAGCCCATAATCTGGTATAGTCACAAGGGGTACGCGAAAAAAAGTTTGAGAACCTCTGCCGTAGAAACATCCTGCATAAAGAAAAAATATATTGTCAAGATATGGGCAATATACACAATTTTCTTCATACCAGTTACACTCTGTTCAAATATACCGCACTTGAACTGGGTGTAGCCAAAAATGTTGATCTGTAAATGTTTGCAGAGAAAATCGCAGTACTATTTAATGGTCAAAGTTACAATGTTTTGCCAGTTTTCTTAATGAATATTCGTTTACAAAAGCGAGCAACAATGTTTTCTCACAATGATGAAGCGTTTACACATGATTACGCGTATGAATAACTTTAAATTGACCTTTATTTTAACCTGCTTGGAATTATGGTTTAATTTTAAACCTTTAATAATATATGATCCATTTGTACATATTCTAAACATACTAACAATTATGTAAGTAAATTGTCACCACTTTAACTTTATAGCTTCGATATATCAATATACACAGCGATAAAAAATGTTTTGTGACAATAAAATTTCACAAATAATTTACGAAATATATTGTTGCTTTGATACAAAAAAAAAATATAAACACCATTCTTATATGATAATATTTGATAACATTCAGGAAATTAGGTGCTTACTATCAAGAATACACATTTTTTTAGCTGAACAAACATTTATAAATAAACAAATATTTTAGCTGCTGTTGCAAAAATTAATTTTTCATATTTGTTTATTATTTATGTTTTACCACAAATTAATTGTTGAATAAAAAATCGATCCTATCAATTTCAAAACCAATTTGAATTCTTTCTCAACCGTAACAACGCAATTCAATCGAATTTCAATTTTTCTTCGGAATTCAAAAATAAATCGATACAAAAACGAAATAGATGCATTCAAGAAAAAATAAGTAACTAACTGTAAAGTCTGCGTAACCTTGCCCTGAATACTTAATCCTATTGTAATCTATTGACCTGTTACGACTAAAAAAGAATGTCTCTAATCTCAAACACCAATATTAAATAATAAAGTAATCTTTTGAGTACCCCTCCAGGTTAATAAAAGAAGAATGTGACGTCTACGTTAAATATTTAGTTTAAATATTTATACGAAAACCATCGTGATATAGTCGTCATCAATTTGTGCTTCTCAAAAAATAAAAAAAACATTTTACCTCGCAACCACTATGAATAAATAACAAACGGTCTTTTCTTAAAAATCCTTACAATTTTTTTTTTTCAAACTAACACTCAGTCACAAAATCACTTTATTAATACTTCTATGTATTCGTTGAGTTATTTAAAGAGAGAAACATGCGAGTTAACCAAGTGTTGGTCGAACACTAAACTTGTAAGCGAAAGTTTACCGTAAAACTCAGGAAATCAACTCGTTACTCGTTCTATGTTTTAACTCATTGATTACAATTTTTTAAAGTCCTTTTAAAAGCTTCATTTTATCAATGTTTCATTATCGTTAACTTTGGGTTTAGTCACGAAAATGACTGCGTGTTTCATTTTATTTAAACCATTGTTTTGTTTTATTCATGATTTTCAAGTAACGAAACACGTGGCTTGTTCTCGTCGGCCTATACGTTACTTCTTCGCCGGTAGTAATTTTATTCGTTAGATTTATTGATTTTATTAACGGTATCAAGGTTAAATTAGAGCATTTTACGAGTAGCGTTGATGTAATCGAATCGTGTTTCTAAATAAGATAATTATCTTTATAAGTAGGAATTAAATTGTTTCAAGCAATTAAGAAGGAGCAATTACTAGAAATAAGAATGAGATCATAAATTAAAACAGTGAGTTAATTTATAATGAATAAATTTGTTAATTGGACTATAAAATATATAAAAGGGCAAATAATTCTTTTACTTGATAAATTCTTCATTATAAATATTATATTCTGTATAAAAAATTATGTATAGATATTATGTATAAAGATAAATATGCGTATAATAAATTTGCTCTTATCAATATAAACTATAAAAACTATTATATCTATCATTTATAGTAAAATATGATCTATTTATTTTGATTTATAACATAAAGCTTATGTTATAAGCTATGTTAATCTTGAAAATAAGATTTTATTGTTTTATTAACCTTTTGTATTTTTTTTAGCTTAATCCAATGTATGTCCAAGGTTCGAGTTAGAAAGAAGGAAAAAAATTTATTACTGATTTTTCAATAATTATCTCAGCGTAAATAATAACAAAATCAGACGAATTTTATACTCTACCCATAGAACCAAACCCATTATTCCAAATTTTATGTAAAAACTGGACATTTTTCTAAACTGAAATTTTTTTAAGTTTAATTTATGATATGTATCCGCAAAAACCATAAAATTAAGTTTTCCCATACGATGAACTGGAATGAGAATTCACATTAGACTTGGAAGAGCAATATTTGAGTTTAACCATTGTAAGAGATCTGCGGCTAAACCTAAATGTTTTTAGTTCTAGTGTTAGCTTTAATGTTGGTATTAGCTCTACTTTTAACTGTTATTCGGGTTTAGAGTATTGTGCACTTGTAAGGGCTAAACATTTAATCTATCTCGATCTAGAACTAGAAAGGTCCAGGTTTAGAGAAACCTGAATTTTTCTAGTTCTAGGTCTAGTGTTAGTTCTAGTTTTAATTCTTGTTTAACTCTAGGTTGTTTTAAATTGTTCTAGAACTAAAAGTATAACTGATACTAGACTTACAACCCAGTTTCAAAATTAAAACTAAATCTAAAACTAGAAACAATGGGGTTTAGCCATACATACGTCTCTTAAGAGGCTAAACCCTAATGTTTCTAGTCCAGGTCTAGTTTTAGTTCTGAAGTTAGGTTGAGTTGGATTGGGTTGAATTCCGTTTTAAGAGACGTATGGCTAAAACGAAATATTTCTGGTTCAGGGTCTTATGTTAAATCTATTTTTAGTTATTATTCCATTTTAAATTATGATATACTTGCATCTAATTAAAACTAAAACTAACACTAGTTCTAGTCTGAAGGTGCACGGCTAAACTTAATCTTTCTAGTTCTAGGTCTAGTGTTAGTTCTAGTTTTAATTTTTGTTTACCTCTAGATTGTTTAAAATTTATCTGCAACTAAAACTATAACTGCTACTAGAACTACAACCAGCGGTGATAAGAAAGTTGGGCGAGGCATACAGGATGGACTAGCATCTTGAAAAAAGACGTTAAAGAATTGTAAGAAACATGATTGTAGGTCTAACTATTATACAACGCAGGCCATACATGGTCATGGAACTTTTGGTAGTTACCAAAAAAAAGTAAATAAAGAGACTATCATCAGACACATGTTGGTATGGCTGCGAGAGTCAAGACACCCCAAGACTACTTGGGGTGTCTTGATGGGTTACTTGGGGTACTATCTTCGAGTGCAGACACTTCGCAGCACTGAGACAAGATGCAGAAGTGCTTTGAAGTTTTTGAAGACATAGAATAAAGGAAGAGAAATGATGAAGTACCTGATTGAGGTGATGATAGAGAAGGAAAAAGAAGAGAAACAAGAGGACACCAACCAGAATGTAACTGAACAATAAGAAACGAACAAAAAAAGAAGAACGTGAGGAGAAGTGCCATATCTAAGAACGGATATAGAGAAGAAGAGAAGAGGGGTTTGAGTTAAACCCCCGCTGTCTAGATAAGATATGAGATGTGTTTACATCCAAAATGTTAATAGAATGTTTTATTAACTTGATCTATATTGTTAATAACTAAGGACCGGATTTATATGTAGTAAGTAATATTAGCTTTTTATATACGGTTGCAAATGATCGAAATATACAGTAAAATATGCGCTAAAAATAAAATAGTACATAGTTGCATGGGCTAGAATGATAAAAATACAACATTGAATAGTTTGTGTTTTGATGATAAAACAAAAGTCACTCGAAGCAGTGGAGGTGGGATTTTACCTTGACACATCCATTCGACCTTTTTTTTGTCTTCAGATCAGTATTGTTTCGGTACAATCGTACTGAATTCAGTACACATTTTTCAAATTCAATACGTCAGTACTACATTCTTATAAATGTGTCAAGTTCAATACAAAATTTTAAATATATTAATTTGATTGATTTACATCTTTGTGCTTCTAAAACTTTTGCCCCTTTGTCGAATGGATTAGAGAATTTTGCAAAAAATATTTTTAATTATTTTTCCCAAAGCGCAAGACCACAACATCATTTCAAAGAATTTTAAAAATTTGGTGAAGCAAAACCCCATGAATTATTGAATACATCACAGACAATTAGTATTATTATTATTTCCAGACGGCGATCCTATAAGATCTATTATAACTTTAGCCCTTCTAAGATTTAGGACAAATGTAGGTCCTTAATGAACCCTAAAATTGCTCCAAGGTTTTGTTCCTTTATATCGGTGGCCGTCAACAGAGGTTACCGAAAATTGTGTCTTAAATTTGATCCTCGGCTTGTTCAATGTGAAAAAGATGGTATTTCACGGGTCAGAAAAACTTGGCCGGTCAGGAATCCTGAGAGCGTTCTTAGATGCCTTTTTGCTGAGGCATAAAACCTTTTAGGTTTGTTTTGTGAAGCAATAACTTCTGGCGGCTGAAAAATGGTTGTATCCGAGCTGAGTGGCAGTTTCATACAGCTGTTTGTTCATCCTTCGTCCAGTCATTTCTACTCCTGAATATGACCCTATATGGCTGGTGGATACTAGATGTTGTATTCTGTTAGAATAAGATCAGAATTAATGTCAAAGAAGTGGTTTAGACATAGAGTTTAGACAGAGTCCGTGACGATTTCAACGTGTCTGAGAAGGGCCAGATGTCATCGCAGTTATTATGTTAAGATAAGCGAGCCGCCTAATTATTGTTACGTAGCGTAGGCCTAATGAGCCATTCGTAGTTTTAGATACCAGTTCCTTCAAATCACAGGCAAGGTGGTTCTCATCATTGAGTACCATAATACACAGAATCATAGAACAATGAAATGCACTGATATTGTTTCTTCAATGCGAAGTTCTTCTTAACAGTGTTTATTGTGCACAGGAAATATTGAATGAAATGGAAATTGAACAAGGGAACTAATAAATTAATTTAGTACATCTATTTTCAAAGTGAATGTCCAAAAATACGTGGTATTTTACGTGGCATCATCAAAATCGTTGACGATTACAAAATTTAACATAAAAATTTATGTTCATTAGTGTTAGTGTTCAATAACTTATATTTTTCAATAATAAAAAGTAAATAAGAAGTAATAATCATTATTAAGTATTTGATTTTATTTACATCCTGATATTTAACACCCTTTTAATAAATTCACTACATTTTCTTTGATAATTTCAGTTCAAATTTGGAAATCGTTGTGGCAACACTACTTAGATGACGAACTATAATGTTTGGTGTACTTAGCAGACCCTGCTTGAAATATGGACGAAAAAACAGCGAAAGTGAAAGAACAAGTAGCCAAGCTTAGGTCAGAAGGATTGAGACAAGAGGAAAAGAAGGGTTTGGGTTAAACCCCCCCTATCTAGGTAACGTACGAGTTGTACTATAACTCAAAAAGTTAATTGTATGTGTATGTATTTTAATATGTAACACCGCCTAATAGAAGGATAGTAAAATGGAAAAAACAAGGAAGCTTTCAATAACATCTACTGTTGTTATTCGGTATTGGTAATCGTTGGCATCCTGAGGTTATATGAAAACCGTTCCAGCGTGTTCTCAATAGCGAAGGAACCCAGATATAACACTTGATTTTATGCTGATTTCACCTAAAACACTTGAATATGAAAATGCTTCATCAGAGAACTACAGCTCTTTGAAGCTAGTGCCTTGAGGTCAAGTTTTTCAACATTTCTCAAAAATGACTTTACCTGAAATGTTTAAACTTTGCACATTTACTAAGCTTCAAATAACCAATTGGGCACTGTTAATTTAATTTTTCTAGGTGCTGTAATCACAAGGGACTGAATTGACTTACTTGATTGTTACTAGACATTTTCCATTATAATTCTTTCTCTTCAGATTTCTTTGTATTTTTTTACGTCTTATTTGTAAACCGTAAGGTATCTTCTAAAAATAATGCATTCTTATTTGAAATCGCTATAACGCACCTTTATGCATCTGTTGCAATTAAGAAATTAACTTATTACGATACCTATAATAAAAAAATTCCACAATTCTAAATTTGTTTTATTTTGCTATTGAGAGTCATTTTTGAGAAATGTTGTAAAATTAAGTCACCTTACGAAGCATATCCGGATTAAGGAAATTTAGGTTAAACTAACATAAAATTAACTCTAATATCTAGGGTTTCAGCTTGGCATGTGAGTTTTGGGACACCTGTATAATATATCCATAATTAAATGATTTAATTAATATAATAAATAACAGTTTTGTAAGAAGAATATTTTGTTATTTTCGTTATTTGTTTTAGTTAATATTTGTTAAGTAAAATTTGCATATTTTGTTTATTTATATTTCTTTGTTTATATTTTTTAAAATTAAAATGATTTTTTTATTTTTTTTAATTAAGTTCCTCTACCAGAGCGCTTCTTTTGCTAGCACAGCCACTACCTACAACTCAGTTTCAGAACTAAGATAAGACCTAAAACTAGAAACATTAGGGTTTAGCCGTACGTCTCTTAGGACGGCTATACACCAATGTTTCACAAACAAAGTTCTATGTATAGTGTTAATTCAGAAACTATGTTGAGTTGGATTGTGTTGACCTCCGTTTTCACAGACGTACGTCTAAACCCAAAGATTTCTAGTTCAATGTCTAGTGTTAGCTCTAGCGTTAGTGTTGTCTCTATTTTTAGTTGTTATTAGTTTTAAATAATTATATATTTCCATAGCACTAAAACTAGAATTTACACTAGAGCTAGAACTAAAAAGTTGTTAAAATTGAAAATGTTTAAAATTCTTTTGACTCTAAAAGTATGACTAATACTAGACCTACAACCCAGCTTTAGAACTAAAACTAGACTAGAAACATTAGGGTTTAGCCGTACGCCTGTTAAAACTAATGATTTCCTTGGTTACATATATGAAAAAATTTAGTATAGAAAACATAGTTTAAGTTATAGATAAAAAATGAGAATAATTAGTTGATTTCTACATTGACGGTATAAAATTCGTGCAATTTAGTGGTTTGAACATATTCGACGCATCATTTATACTAACAATTGTAAAATAAGTTTGAAAAGTCAGTTATGAATTTTTTTCTTCTTTGTAACTCGTTTCGAAGACATGCTGTATTTCACCGATCGATTTATTAATTTTTTTTATTATCAAGCTTATTAATTTTGTAATTAGTTGAAAATGGCGAAATTTGGGGTAAATGACTGTGTTAACAATGTTTTTAATAAAAAACTAAAATATCTAGTTAAAAGGTAAACCGGTAAAAGGTAATTAATAACGATGTTCAAAACGTATTGACAGTAAGAAATCGAGTTCAGTTAAAGACAGCTGTCGGTGATTGAATGATTTCTAAATTTGGAGCAGCACGTCTTGATGATGCAGTCATTTGGATAATTAGATGAAGAATGCGAGTTCGAAAGCTGCTTAATGATTTAGAAAGCCCACACTAACACCTTCCATGTTACATGCCATATAATTTAACTCCATATCTACCTAATTTTATATTTTGAAGTCAATTGTAACCTAACCACGACTAAATTGAATTCAAGCAATAATTCCTAAATTGAATAATGCAAACCATCTCTTTTTTAACCACACCTAGCACTTAGATAAGACGTAACTCCATCACTACGTGACCTCATGATCTTAATATTTAAACAATTTAAGTCAATCGATTCAAGTTTCGTACCTACCGTTATCAATTGCTGCACATAACAATTTAACAATAGTTTCAAATTTAATATTTTCTAAATTTAAATTATAATTTCTACGCTGTTGTATTGCAACCAAAATTATTTTGTTTAAATTCAAGATCAAACGATTGCTGTCACACCACTTGACAAGAGCAATAACTGTATCTGTGAATAATATGTGCAGTGATTTCTGCATATCCACAGCTAACCCTATGCTGATATCATTAACACATATTACAATATGCATATTAATCAACAAAAAAGACAAGTCATTAATGAAAAGTAGAAAATCAGTCCTAATATGGAGCCTTGGGGAATGTAGTTAGGTAAACCGATCTTTTAGTGGTATGCGGCAGTATACTGTTTTAATGTTAGGATCGCACACAAACTCTTCCCCATATCCTCCAGAAACTGCCCATAGGCATTACTGCGATGTAGTTATCTCTTTGTGTCCCCTTACTTACAACTGACTTTTACGTCCTTACTCAATTGAACGCTACCCACTGCGAACTTCCTATTTTCAGAACCCCATTCGTAACTTAAACACAACTAAGCTCAATTTAAATAATAATATTCTAATTTAAACGCATAATAAATGCCATTGTTTGCAACACAATCTAATCCGAATCAACTTAACTCAATAATTCGCAAAACAAATAGTTATGGATTTTATCTGCCAAATAATAATGTCGTGTTCGTATCTCTTTCTTATAGAATTCCTAAGCAACTACAACCATTTTTTCACGCAGTACCGTTCAACAAGGCCTTACATATACAATTTATCCACAAAATTTCGTGTTTCCGACGGACTATGGTCTGTTCTCAGATCTGTTTTCAGAAAGGATTTGGCCTATAACATTTGAATACTAGCCATACCGTATTCAAATATATAGCAAAACCCGTTACATGTGCGCTTTTGTCCACTACTTCGAATTGCACTCCAGAAATGTTTCAAAACTTCTTTCTGCGTACTATAAGAATCTAACTCACATTCTGCACTTTTTGCATATCACGAAAACATGGTATACCATGTTCGGAAGAATCAGTTTAATTACAGAACCAGTCTACATGTTTTTTTTAGATTTGCATAATGGATTTTGGGTAATCTCTAGTGTGCATTCACAACGTATTACCGGAGTAGAGCATGATTAGAGTCAATATGGTATCGTGTAAACTCTGTCATGAACGACTTATGTACTTTGTAACTTGGATCTAACCTATAAGATTTATCTTTGCCTTAAAGTAAACTATTGTCATCAGGTACGCGAATTGAGTTGTTAGCTCTCCTCTTTTTGGAGGAGTTTCTTGTATTTAACAAGTTATTTCCTCCCTTCTTTAATATTCTATAATATTTCTCTATTTTTAGTATAAGAGGAAATATGGACACAAACAAGAAATAAATCGTGCGTTAATTTAGTAACGACAGAATAACAAAAATTATACGTTTTCAATGTCGGCCGTTGGAAATATTGTACTTGGGACGACCGATGCCTTCGAAGACAGCCGAAAATACTTCTCAATCAAATAAGAACAACATTTGGTGCGGCCGAGATTATTTCTTATATCAAAACCATTATTTAGGGTAAAATAATCTTAGCCGACTTTGAAGACGGAGAATTCGGGGAATGAATTCAAGTCTATCCTGCTTGAAGTTCTTTTTAGCGTGAAGTTCTTGTTAACTATTTGAAGTAGCTTTTCTGTAGTGTATACTGGATTGAGGTTGAGTTTGCAATAAAAGTCATCATCGATGCCTTTCAATTCTTGGGGAGCTGACGTCTTCGAAGTCGGCTGATATTACTTCTTATATCAAAAGCAATATTTGGGACGGCTAACTTTGAAGGCATCGGCCGCCCCAAAGATTTTTCTTGATATAAGAAGCAAATTCGGCCGACGTCTATTACGTAATATGATGTAATATTACTGAGTTATATTATTAAACTATAATTAAAACTATTAAAAATGTTTGACGTTTTGGATGCCATGTTGCAATCTTCTTCAGAAACTGATGTGGAGGGGAAGTAAGTATTCTTCATATTCACCACCCTCTTATGTATCTACTCAGAGTTCTTAGCCATTCTCTATGTTAACGTTATTTATAGTCGATGGATTTCTATGGTCAACATTTGGTGATATTTGTAAGTCCTAATCACCACCTTTATTCGGTCGAATAATATAAAATAATGATTGTAATATTATGAATTGATAACAGTTTAACAGTAAGTGTAACACAATGTAATAATGAAATTTGAAGATTTTAATCTCCCCTATAGAAAATTGCAACCCTATTTGTGATACAATTACGATTTTCATCACAAGACATTGTAATAGATTACATGTTCATCATCGGGAGCGGTGTAGAAAATGTTAACTCAGAGTTAAATTGGTATGAAATTGTGAGCGATTAGAGTTAGATCTAGGTGAATCCAATAAGCATTTGACTTATCATATCATATCTTATTTATATCATGACGTTATATAGTCTGTACCACGAGAAGTGAATGTGACTCATCGATTTCCGCAAGAATTTTGCGGATACGTTACAAATATTATGTCCGCGCATTGACGTGTGTTAGAGTGGAATGATTTCTAGCGCGTACGTCTGTTCCGTACACTGTTAGGCGATGAGTTACCTCCACTTCTCGTGGTACAAACTATACTTCATACACGTGATAACAACCAGTCCACCTTAAGTATAAAATGTCACCCAGCAACGATTTCCACTTCTTAATTAATTTCATAAGACTTTAGCAAGGTTCTGTTTTGTAATCTTCTTTTATTGCAAAATGAATGTCTTATCATTAATGTGGGGTGGCTATTTTAACACATTCAGTCCCATATAAATAGACATAATTACATGGTGCGTTACGAGGACATCGTGTATCATTTTGATATGCTGAACCTATGTTACATAACGCCAAACTTTTTGATTGGAATTGCACAGAGTATTTCTGCCTGCGACAATGTAATTTTTTACGCTAGTGGCTAGTGTTTTGACATAAAGTACTGTATTTTGGATGTTATATGACTGAATGACTTTACGTATAGTCTGTACCACGAGAAATAATAATGATTCATAGCATAAAAGTATATGCAACAGACGTACTCGCTAGAAACCTTTTCACTCTAATACACCTCACCTTATGGTCATAATATCTGTACCCTATGACGAAACTCACTATCACTTCTTGTGGTTCAGACAATGTCCCTATAAGTATGTGCTGCGAACAGTACCTATCCTAGAAACGGTGAAAAGTAATCGCGCAAAACCTTTCTTTGCAATTAGATCTCACAAATTAAACATTGTGCAAATATTAACAGAAGATAGCACGTCAAAAGAAAGTGATTCTTGAAAAATATTCATTAAGACTAAGGTTCATCATCAGGCTACAAAATCTATTGAAAGCATAGTCCTCCAAAAGTGTACGGGAAATGTAGGTCCTTAATGAACTTTAGTATTGCCTTAAGGTATTGTTCCTTTATGTCGTATCATCAATGAGCTTTATCGAAATAATGTTTGCAACGTCGATAAATTTAATCATCGACTTGCCTAATGTGGAAGTGGTGGTATTATAGGTACACATGCCTATTTAGAAAGCCTGAACTATCCCTAACTCCCCTGCGCTGAGGCATAAGACCTCTTGGTGTTTTTTTTTGCAACGGGATTATCATACTTTTCAATCACCACTCTGATTGGTGCAGTCACATGTAAAGCTCTGATTATCTTTAAAACGGCTAGACTGTCTGTTTAAATGTGTCAAAGCGGTACAGAAGTTGTAGCAAAAGCTTCTGCCTATCTATATATAGTTGTATCCGAGCTAAGTGCCTCGATAATACATTAAGTTATTTTCTACAATTAATTATATTTTCGCTAAAATATAATAGTAATTTTTACTTATATGTGGCATATTAATTGTTATTGTCCAGTCAAAATAGGTTAAGGATGTTTTTCTTATAGTTTTATCGACTAAATTAGAAATTTTTGTTAATGATAATAACAAACTATTAAAGGGTATTAGAGGAAAACAAGGAAATAAGACGAACACACAATACATCAATTAATAATCAAGCTGGATTAAAATAGTATTCATCTTAATTATTAATAGTATTATGGATACCATATATCGAAAACAACGAACATAAAACCTGAAAAATAATGAAAAATATAACTTAATTTTATTTTATATGGACGCTTCGTTTGACATAATAACACTTCAATTACTCTATAGAAGTTAGATTTCTTATTTTAATCGGTTGATTAAACTTTACACTACATTACACTTTTGATATTGACCTAATTGATCGAATAATTGTCTTGTTTGCTGTAGCCATTGTCACATATTAAATTTTATTGACTTACAATGGCATCGTTAAAAATTGATACAACCTGCGAATAATATTGAATGTTTAAATTATTTAAAGAGCTGTCTTCTTATTTATTTATGTATTAGCAACACTTTTCACTTTATCAAAATTACATCAATAATCCACGATATCCTTGATGATTAATTACTGCTTATTAAAAATGAATTTAAAGCTACCTGTTATTATACTAAAATGTTTAATGGTTGAGGCTATTTAAAACGAAACAAAGGGTTATTTAAAGTAATAAAATCATTTGTCATATCGGCAGAACGTGACAAAAATAAACGAGAAAATGCCGCTTATAAAACGATACATCAGAATGAAATTAATCCCCGTTTTGTCGCTTAACATTGGAAATTGGAGTAGACAATAAAAAAATAAAAAAAAAATTCTTATTTACGCCGACCTCGGGTTTTTATTTTTCAATGGTAGCTGTTAGATAAGCTCGCAACGGGCTTAATATGTGACATAAATCAATTGGTTTAGGACAGTTGGTTTTGTTATCCGCCGAGTTCGAATTTAATGGTTTCGTCAATTGACAGAGCCGGGTACGTTTTCAATTGACGATACTTACAAACAACCGCAAGTGTCGTTGATTTCATAACATTCAAAATAAACAATAATAGTTCTTAATTGTTCGCGGAATATGTAGATGTAAGAAAAATTTGCTGGAAAACATCAAAGTTGACGTAAACAGGTACATTGTTGATTGTATTACGATAGCAGTAAATACAATGATTAATACAAAAAATTAAATTCAAAGTGTATTATTATCTAGAATGTGGTTAAAGTCAAAATTAGGTGGAATAATAAACATCAGACAAAAATAAAATTCGTAGAAGAAAAATTTTGTTGTTTGTTATTATAATTTCTAATTAATTATTGATTATGATGGTTTTGTAGATAAAATTCCACAAAAATCTTCATCTTATTTTTATGTACTCGTTAGGTTATTACAAAATAAAATATTAATCATATTAATATTGAAATATTTAATAAGACAATCTGCTCTGCTATCGTTTACAAATACCATTAGTAGAAAGGCATTTCTCGTTCTTCATTTACTTAAAAAATAAGTACGGTGTGTTTGGTTTACCAATCCTATACATTGGTAACACACTGTGGTCGAAAAATCGTGTAGTTCTCTTTTTAAAATCATCTTTAAATTCTCTTTTTCACATGATAGATTCCTTGTTGAATTAGATGTAAACAGTATTAAAATTCTTGTTAGAGTTCACTTAAATTTCAAATTCTATTTGCTGTCCGAAGTTCAAGAAAAATTTGTAGAACTTAGCATGGTTCCAAATCACAGTAACGTCTATGGCAATAAGAAGACGAACAAGCTTGTCATAGTGGCAGCGAAAACACTACATCTTAAAAGTCATCAAAAAGATCTAGAAGCGTTTAAGCTTTCTGATTAGGTATGCGCCCCTAAAATTGCCTCTTTCTGTGTACCTCTTCTACATTGGACGAGCTGAAGATCTTCACAACGATAAGTCATGAATCATATAATTGCGTTTCCACAGGACTCTTAAGGTCCTGTGGAAACTAAATACCTGGCTGATAGGTATTTATAAACTGGGTTAAATACCCAGGTATTTATCCCGAACTAGGGTAAACAGCTAAACATTGGTTCGCCAACATTTTTGTGGTGAGGAGGTACGAATTGGCGGATATAGCCATTCGGATATTATATAACACAACTTAATTAGAATATATTGCTATGATTCTACGTGATCCTGAGAGTGACTCATAACAGGAGACAAAAAAAAGACATTTTGCGTTCATCAGTTTTGTTTTCTACAAATTGATAATTAAGTGATATTTGGTAAGTTTAATCCCAGCATCTACTGCGAATGTTTTTTGGAGAGCACGTTGTTTGAATGAATGCTTCCAAAAGACTTGAACCTGCTTCCAAAAGATTTCATATGCTTCCAGAGGACTTGAAATACTTCTAAGAGACTTGATACTGCTTTCAAAAACTTGATACTGCTCTATAAGATACAACACTGCCTCTGTAGGGCTTGACAATGCTTCCAAAAGAGCTCATATGCTTCTAGAAGACTGTTTGTTTCCAAAAGAAATGTTGATTTGTTAGTTTGCTTTGAAAATATTAAATATTAGACAAAATGCAAAATCTTGGCGTAAGTAGTCCAAAAAGCATTAATTGAATATAAAATACTGAAGCAAAAGACATTTTTATTGCAAAAGGCACGAAACTATTAATAAAATTTGATTTTGCTTCTAAAATGACAAATACTGTTGGCATAATATAAAATCTTCATATCAGATTAAGTTTAAAAACTGCCAACTAAAGACTAGATACTGCTTGTAAAACTAAACACTGCCAGCAGAACACATTTCAATTGCAAATGAACCATAGGCGCCAGATACGTTGGTACTCTAGTTGCACAAGCAGCCATACAACATTTTTGATGGATTTTTGAAATATATTAATATTACCTATAAGAATATGCCAGTTTTTATTGTTTATTTTAATTTTATAACATTCTTAGTCTCATTAATTTCAGAACATGATAAATAAAACTACACACTGTTAATTCTGCCATTCTATCAAGCACTGTTAATTAATAATCAAATTAACAAGTAATGTAACATGATTCATACATTTGATTAACTGATCGAGCGTGAGTCACGTGATTCAGGAATGTTATTCACGTGAGTGGCGTGCGTGACACATGTGAGCCTAAATCGTGAGCGGGCAGTCATTCACGCGCACATTTCTACATTGCATAGAATACCGGATTACACAGATTACATATCCATAATAAAATAAAAAAATTGTAATAGAAATATTATTTTCATTAAAATATCAGTATGTAACTTTTTTTATAACTACGCATCCGTTAAATCCACATCCGCATCCACGAAATTAAAATTAAAAAATCCGATTCCGCATCCGCTAAATCCACATCCGTAACATCACTAATTAAAAGTTCCACAGTAAAATTGTTAAATTTATATCATTAAAAAAATGATATTTTACCTAACATTTTTAAGAAAATAATAAAAAAATATTGTCGAAATCCATCGAATTTTCTCATCAAATCTTCTTTTATCGATATTTTAGGTTAGGAACAAGTAGAATGTTTTCGCTCCTCTCTTGAGTCTTAAAATGTGTAGAAGTCTGTACTTCTTTATAGTCTAATTTCTTTACCTGCTGATTACAGTATACCTAGTCCGTTAGCTCGCGCATTTTCTAGAATGGATTTATTACCCTGATTTCATAAGCTCATTGGGCCTGATGCGTCAAAAATATTTTTGCCAATAAATCGATTATTTTTTTCATCATGTGATTATTTTAGTTGTTTCTTCATATATCACGTAATATTCTATGATACTTCTATTTATTATTTTTTCTTCTATTGATATGTTTTTTGTGAGAAGAAATATTTTATCTGCAAAACCTAGTTATAGTAAAAAGTTGTCGCGACGTTTTATATTCTTCAAACCAAATAAAAAAAAATTCCCACAATTGCAAATGTTGTTGTTCTTAGTCAGAGAGGTATAAAGTAAGGACATTTACTGAACTAAAATAAATTCTAAAATAAATATTCTTTTTCACTGAACGCTAAGACTTGTCCGTGGTCCCTCAATCATCGATGTCAAATAATGCATATAAATTTGTTGAAATATAACTACCTTAATTGACATGGGAGATTGTAATTGACGAGATTTGAAAGAGTCCTCAACGTTCGTGAGAACAAATGTTATCTTCGAAACCTAACTAGAAGTAAAAAGTCGTCGCCAAGTTTTATATTTTTAAACCAAAAAACAATTCTCACAACTGCAAGTGTTGCTGTTCCCAGTAGTAAAAGGTATAAAAGGACATAATGTTGAAGTAAAATTAGTTCTAAAATAGCTGGTGGTTCCGACTGTCCTTTATTTCCGCTAAAATGTCCCAACATTGTTCAAATCATTTTGATGATATAACAAATTTGGATTTTGGAGAAGAACGTGATATTGATTCGAAAGATTTCGTTGAAAAACGTGAAGACGATTCAGAAAAGGAGCAGAATGGTGAGGAATTTCAAGATGAAAGGATAAAACAACCAAATGGTATAAAAATCCGTCACCAAGAAATGTTCGTAGACGATGTTACAATATTATAACTGAACGTTCTGGAGTCAAAGGAAACGCTAAAAATGCTCAAACTACAGTTGATTGGTGGCATAATTTGTTCACAGACGACATTTTGGATACAATAGTTAGATATACAAACGAACAGTCAACGTTCGAATAGTCATCGAACTAAAGGCTTTTATTGCTTTATTATACTTAGCAGGAGCACTGAGAGGAAATCGTCAAAGTTTGGAGGATCTTTGGGGAAAAGAAAGCGACGGTGTCGAGAAATTTGGATTGGTAATGAATATCAAACGGTTCAAAACTCTGATGCGTTGTCTTCGATTTGACGATTTTACTACCAGAACAGAACAAAAAGAAATCGATCGTCTTGCTCCAATTCGGGACATGTTTGAAAAATTTGTAGAAAACTGTCAAAAGAGTTATAACGTCGGAGAAAACGTGACAATGGATGAGATGCTACCAGGCTTCCGTGGACGGTGTGCATTTCGGCAGTACAAACCGAACAAGTACGGCATAAAATGTTTTGCCCTTGCTGATGCCAAGACGGAACAGCCTGAAGGTGTTTTCGCTGATATTTAGAAGTGGTCGTAACATTACAGCCGATAATTGGTTTACCGATATAGATCTCATCGAGTTACCCCCAACATTTGTCTTGGTCAAAGGAAGGAAACAATACTAAGGAAACAATAATATATAATAGGAAAAGCTTTAGCATCTTACATACCAGGAGCAAAGAAGAATGTAATTCTCGTATCTACACTACATGACGACAAAACCATTGATCCTACATCTGAAGAGAAACAAAAGCCAGATATAATTACTTTTTATAATTCCACCAAGGGGGCTGTCGATACTGTAATTCAGATGTGTTCTACCTACAGCGTGAAACGAAATGTGAAGCGGTGGCCCATGGTAACATTTATCACAATGTTGAATGTGAGTGGTATTAACTTCCAAGTAATTTACCTCGGCAATCGACTGGAACCATTAAAAAGACGGGTTTTTTTAAAAACATTGTCCCATCAGTTGACGATGGGACAGCTTACTCGGAGAAGTATGAAGACTGTTGGAATCAATACCCAGCTCCAAATGCGACTAAAACGGTTCCAACCCATCAATGAAGCTGATGACTTAGAAAATTCAACTCAGAATTTCAGAAGGATGACAAATTGTGAATATAAAAAATGTCGGTCTGCAATCTACATGTCTCACGTAAATATGGTGTGCGGTACCATGCATGTCAATGTCGGCCTTCTGCCGAAGAAACTGACTCTGAATGAACAAGACAACAATAATCTTTTAATATATTTTTTACACATTATTTTGACAATAAATTCATTTTTTCTAATATTCTTTCTTTTTCTTAGTTAAAATTTTTTTATAATTTTTTATATGTATTGTTTTCTTTAATAAATGCGTTTTCTTTTCAATATTTTTTTTCTTGGTTAAAACTACCATTGAACATCAATAGATGCTTTTAAAGTACTAATTAAGAATGTGTGTTACGATTGTTACAAGTGTGCCTCTCAGGCGCATTGCGCTTGAATTTGTTTGCACTAATAATGCACCCGACGAAGGGTTAAGTTCTTATAGAAATAGAAGTTTCCCTTTAGAAGTGTCCAATTTGGCCCATTCTGTACATACAGGTGTTCCGTAATGATATGCGAATATTGAAGGGGGTGATTCTACAACGAATATTAATGATAGTTTCTTATATAAACTATGGTCCCAAAATGTGCCGTTATTAAAACCCTGTATTTTAATAAAGTTTAAAAATGCTGACTTACGGTACCTGCATAAGCTTTTTCAGTTATTGCACGGAATCTTATAAACGATGTTGGAATGTAAACTTTTTGGAATTTGGTCTTCAGTCCTCGAGAAATATATAGATAAGATAAAGGGTTAAGGTAAAGGGTTGCATTTAGCAAACTGAATAGAATCAGATTTCAGAACAGAAACAAGCTAATCAGTTAACTTGGGAATGAACGGAATCTTAGTATAATGGGTATTGCCGTACCCATTGGGACGGTTAGATGCGTCATGTCGACCGTCATCACTAAATTGTTGGTCTCTATTAAGATGGTAAGTGTTGTTGTGGTATAAAATCCTGTTCAATAAGCCAGAAGGATACCCGTTATTGATAAATATACTATGAAGCTTTTTTAGGTTTGATTTTTAACCCAATTGACCATAGCAACCGTATTCAATTTCTGACTAAAAGGATTGTTGGACTGAAAATTTATATATCTTCCAGAATACGTTGGTTTAATGTACCAGCTTAAGCTTATAGTTTGATCTGAATTTCTTATTACATTAGTATCAAGAAAAGGAACACTAGAATTTAATTCAGTTTCAACTGTAAATTGTAAATGAGCTCCATCTCCTTTGATGAAATGAGTCCTTTGAGCCCCATCTTAGCTACAATGGTGATTAGTTAATTGTGTCATCACTTACATCTGTTAATGTCTTTGACATAGTGAATTATTCCAACGCCAACGTTTTAAATTTGTTTTATATTCACGGCGGATGTAATAAAGTTTTGGATAGCATCTGTTTCTTAGTTTTGTATAGATCAAAATAACAAGAAACCATAAATTTCTATCACCACCAGATTAAGATAATGGAATAAATGTTTTGTCATATTTTATTTCTTTACCAAATTCTCCGGTAAGAGGTGCTTCGATCGATTTAGATGAATAATATTTTCCATGAAAGTGTTTCATTGTTTCATTTATGTGTTTTTCTGCTCGTTATTTTTGGTAAATAAAAGGTAACAAACTAAATTTTATTCGATTGCTGTTCATTGTAGTAATAATACTAATAATAATTTAAATAAATTAAACAAAAAACTGTCAAAATGTCATGGTCTTCTAACAAAAACACACGGTTTCTAACATTTTATGTATGATTTTGATAAATTCCCCAATAGCAAGAAAACTATAATAAATAAGTATAGGAATGCGTATAGATAATTTGTAGAGAATTAAATTCCCGTTTTGATAGGCTAAAAGGATATGCGGCGTTTCAGTTAAAATTTTCGACTTTCTCGCAATTGAAAACAGCGAACGGTAATTCAATTTTGACCACGCTGTATAAGGTACACTGATATAACAAGTGACAATCTATTTGACAACATATGACGAGTTAATGTACCAATGCAAAACGTTTTTGAATTAACGTTGGCTGATCGTGGGTTCATGCAACGTGTTTTAGTCGTCTTAGTCGTAGTCATTGTTGTAAGAGTGAAAAGTTAAGGTAGTGCGTTATAGTAGTACTTCATGCAACACCTTATGACTAAAACGGTTTTTGTCTTAGTCACAAGAGTTGCCCAACTTTTAACTTCTTAAAACTAAAACCTTTGGTCGCAATTTAACGCATGCGCGCACTTTTCTCTTTCGTGCCTTTAATGGCAAAGTTTCGTTTTATTTTATAAAGGTTGAGTTGATTAACTTTTTGATTTTATTATATTACAATTATAACAATAATTTCAATCAGGGTTATTATATTTTTAAGAAACTGTTTAAAACAAACTGTTTGAAGCATGTTTAAAACTGTATGATATGTTTTAAACAGTTCAAAAAGAGATTTAAAACATGGGGTGTTTTTTAAAAGAATACTTTTGTTTAAAAATTAGCAGGAAAATAGAACATTTCCTTTATGTATGTTTATCGCCAAACCTACATTATAACTAAAACTTAATATATGATTAAAAACTTAAGCAAAACTTAAAAAAAAATCGTTACCCATTTCCGCTAGATGCATTATTTACTCCATTTAATTGTTGAAATATGTAAACTGTTTTCGCTGCTTTAACAATTCCTAATCTATTGCTTAAAGTGTGGTATTAAGTCCTAGGAAGTAAAAGTCGCTTAATATTAGCAGATGATGCTACTACATCGATGTAGCTATTAAAATAATTTTAATATAATAGCATCCAAAGAGATAAAAAAATATCAATCTGCCAGTCAAGATTTTGCATTTTGTCTAATAGTATTTAATAATTTCGAAGGAAACTCAAACAGTTTATCAACAATATCGCGTTTTTGCAATGAAAATGTTTTCTGCCAGAAGTTTTAAAAACAATATCAAGTCTTCTGGAAGCAGTATCAAGTCTTTTGGAAGCATTTCAACATTTCTAAAACCAGTATCAAGTCTTTCAGAGGCTATATACGCTTTTCTAGAAGAAGTGCCTTCTAGAAGCATTTTAAGTCTTCCAAAAGCAATATCAAGTTTTCTGGAAGAACTTCAAGAAGCAGTATTAAATTATTTAGAAGCAGTTTAAGTGTTTTGTGACTATTGCAAGTCATTACATGTCTTCTGGCAGCTACATCAAATCTTCTAAAAGCATTTCATATCGTCTGAGAGCAAGATCAAGCCTTTTCAAATGCAGTATCAAGTCTTGTAGAAGCATTTCAAGTCGTCCAGGGGTAGTAGTAAATCGTTTGGAGGTAATATCAAGTCTTCTGAAAGTAGTACTAAGTCTTCGAAAACCAGTATGAAAATTTCTGGAAGCATTTCTAGTCTTCCAAAGGCAATATCAAGTTTTGTGGAAGCATTTCTAGTCTTCTGAAGCATTACAAGTATTCTGGATACATTTCAAATCTTTTGGAAACAGTATCAGGTCGTCTAGAAGCAGTATTAAGTTTTCTATGGACAGTATCAAGTCTTGTGAAAGCATTGTCACACAGCCTATGCCTCTAGATAATGCATTTCTACATATTCAATTGCACTACCTAATTGTTCCCGATTAATATTTGCTCCTCAAAATCGACGTTATAGTATATTGATCAAGCAATGACCGTTCGTTAATGTCATTTCTAAACGGTTTAAAACGTTCAAAACAATAAAAAAGGCATGTATTTTGTTTAAAATGAAAAGGAAACATGTTTTTCCAACTTTGATTTTAATGGAATCACACAAAGAACATAAAAATAAATTAATCCTTATGTTTTGTATTTGTGCGATTAATAAAGCTGTATTCAAGTTAGGGATTACAATTCCGAAGCAAATACACAATTTCGGGATTACATTATATGAGGAAAGGGTTGTCGTTCCGCTGTTAAATCATCGAAATCAAACAATCTTCAAAGGTCTTTTCTAAAGGAGCATAACTTTTTTTTTAATTTCTTTCTGCATGCATCATAAAACAATATCTGCTTTATTAAGATTCATGTCTCGATGACAAATACCTTCAACAGTCACTTTGACCCGATCTAAAAGTCAAGCCAACTTCTCATAATTTGAAACTCACTGTCATTAATGTATACAGGGTGTCTCACGTAACTGGTTCATTAGAACTTTTTTAAGTTCCACTACTCCTACAGGCTTGAAATTTTGGTAGCATGGGTTGTTCATTCTGATCTTTTAACCTAAAATATTTTCAAGTTGGCCACCACTTCCGGTCTACCGGAAGTAGACCTCAACTTCGTTATTTTAAATGGAATGCTATAGTTTTTATTACACCATTTAATTATACGTAAAAAAATATGTTGACTTTGATAATAGTTGTTGGTACCTAGCGTTTTTTGTTTTCGAGTTATTCTGATTTTAAGTGTTTTTTATCAAATATCACCATGCTCTTTAAAAGCCCATATCTCAGCCAATATTAATTCAAAAACGTTTTGTATTGGCACGATAACTCTTCATATGCTGTTATTATAATTGTCACTTGTTGTATCAGTATATCTTATACAGGCTGGTCAAAAATTGAGTTACCGTTTCTCTGTATTCAATTGCATAAAAGTCGAAAATTTTAAATGGAATGCCCCATATTTTTATACCCTATCAGAAAGCGAATTTAATTCTCTACAAATTATCTATGAACATTAATATACCTATTTACTATAGTTATCATGCTATTGAGGAAATTATCAAAATCATACGTAAAATGCTAGAAACCGTTTGTGTTTTTGTTAGAAGACCATGATATTTTGACAGTTTTTTATTTAATTTACTTAAACTATTATTAGTATTATTCCTACAATGAGCTGCGATTGAATAATCTTTTTGCTAGCTGTTATTTACCAAAAATAACCAGAAGAAAACCGAATAAATGAAACAATGAAAAACAACAATTTAATGATAAAAATTAAAAACAAAAACATAAAAGAATCAAAAACTTAAAATTATAAAAAGAAATTAAGGGAATTTAATTCTCTACAACTATCTAGAAACTTTCCTGTGCCTATTTGTTCTAGTTGCCCTCATATTTGGAAATTAATGGAAGCATGCAATGCTGGAGCTTCTGGTTTTTATGTTAGAAAGCCTTATTTTGACAGATTTACATCCATATTTATGTTATTGTTATCATTACTTAGTTATGCCATCACTTACTTCTGTTAATGTCTTTGAATACCATGGCGAATTATTCCAACGCCAACATTTTAAATTCGTTTTATATTCAAGGCGGGTGTAATTTTTTGATAGGATCTGTTTCTTAGTTTTGGAAAGATAAAAATAACAAGATACCATAAATTTCTATCACCAGCAGCTTGAGATAATGGAATAAATGTTTTGTCATATTTTATTGCTTTACCAAATACTTCGGTAAGAGGTGCTTCGATCGATTTAGATGAATATTTTCCAAGAAAGCACCGGTAATAAATAAAGTAAACGATTATTACGAATAATAGAAGAATATTACGCCATATTGTTGTTTATCATTGTTTAATTTATGCGTTCTTCTCCTGGTTATTTTTGGGTAATAAAGGCTAACAAACTGAAGTTTATTCAATCGCAGATCATTCTAGAAATAATTCCAATGATAATTTAAATAAATTAAACAATAAACTGTCTAAATGTCATAGCCTTCTAAGCCAAACACGAACGGTTTCCGGCATTTTGTGTAGGATTTTGATAAAATACTCAATATGAAGAAAACTATAATAAATAGGTATAGTAATGTTTATAGATAATTTGTAGATAATTAAAATCCCGTTTTGATAGGCTAAAAAGATATGGGGCGTTCCATTTAAAATTTTCGACTTTCTCGCAGTTGAATATAGCGAAACGGTAATTCAATTTTTGACCAGCCTGTATAAGATATACTGATATAACAAATGACAATCTATTTAGCAGCATATGAAGAGTTATCGTACCTATGCAAAACGTTTTTGAATTAACGTTGGCTGAGATATGTGCTTTTAAAGAGCATGGTGATATTTACCAAGAAACAATTAAAATCAAAATAACTCGAAAATAAAAAACGCGAGGTACTAACAACTGTTATCAAAGTCAACATATTTTCTTACGTCTAATTGAATGGTATACCAAAAACTATAGCATTCCATTTAAAATAACGAAGTTGAGGTCTACTTCCGGTAGACCGGAAGTGGTGGCCATCTTGAAACTATTTTAGATTAATAGATCGGAATGAACAACCCATGTTACCAAAATTTCAAGCCTCTACGAATAGTGGAACTTAAAACAGTTCTAATGAACCAGTTACGTAAGGCACCCTGTATAATACAGTACTTTAGACTGTCATATTGCTTTAACTGATTAAAAGGCTATTTCATCTTCTTTTGCAGTCAAGTTGAGATTTTCGGTACTTTTTGACCAACATTGATCAACGACAAATCCCGGATTCATAAAAATTGGTTATTATGGGAACAATTCCGGGATCCAGGGATTCCGAACAATTTTCTTTTTATTCATATTAAATAATGTTAGAAACAAAATGTTTCTAACACATTTGAAATCTGTTTCACTCCAGATTTCTTTTTGTAATACACGACTGTATATATGTTCAAATTTTGCTTTAATGTGCTATGCTTAAATATTGCACGAACCAATACCTTTCCTTACAACTAAAGCTAACGCAAACGGTTAAGACTAATGGTGGGTTAGTCGTAGTTATACTTAGTCGTAGTTATAGTCATAAGAGTGAAAAGTTAAGGTATTGTGTTATAGTAGTACTGTTCATGCAACATCTTACGACTAAAACGGTTTTTGTCCTAGTCACAAGAGTTCCCAACTTTTAACTTCTTAAAGCCAAAACCCTCGGTCGCAACTTAAAGCATGCGCACTTTTTTCATTCGTGCCTTTAAAGGCAGTGTTTCGTTTTATTTTATAAATAAAAGTTAAGTTGGTTAACTTTTTATTTTATTATATTGCAATTGAGGCGTTGAGAATAGAAAGGGCGAATTCAACAAAGTATGATTTTGAGAAACCCCTGTTTTTGATATTTTGCATAAGGGCGAATTTTTCAAAATAAATGTTTTTTAATAAGCATTTTTTAGTTATGAGGTAAAAAAATCAACTCAAATCCGGCAGTTTTCAGTTTTTTCTAAATAAACTACCTAACGTTATTTAATAGTTTTTAATACTTTGATATTTTGTATCATTACCAAAGACTTTACTTTTCACCAAAGACAGACTTTAATTACTTAAAAAAAAGATTATTCTATTTGATTCAATATAATAAACAAATTTATTTATTATTCATAACTCAAAATGAAACCGGTGGTTAGACGAGTTGTGTTTGCCGTTTGTACTCTTAGCCGTATTGCTTAAAATCAAACATCGGTTTTGAGTGATATTCAATTTTTGAAGGGAATGAAGGGCAAACTTAATATAATTGTTAGATAGAACAAATCGTAAACATTCAAATTAATGAAAAATGCACCAGCGCCTCAATTATAATAATAATTTCAACCAGGGTTGTTATATTTTAAATAAAGTGTTTAAAACAAACATTTCTAAAACTGTGTGATATGTTTTAAAATGTTCAAACAGTTCAAAAACGAGTAATAAAAAATCATTACTCGTTTCTGCTAGATGCACTATTTACTCCATTTTACTCTTGAAATATGCAGACTGTTTTTGCTGCTTTATCAATTCCTAATCTATTACTTAAAGTAAATCGTGTTAAATCTTAGGAAGAAAACGTCGCTTAGTATTGGTTGCTTCCACATCGGATGTAGCTATTAAAATAATTTTTATGTAAACTTTAACTCTTTGGCTACTAAGCCAAAGAGTTAAAAAAATCCACAGTTCAAAATTGCCTAGATCAATCTGCCAGTCAAGATAACTCAAATAGTTTATCAACAATATCGTGTTGTTTTTGCAATGAAAATGTTTTTTTGTCAAAAGTTTTAAAAACAATATCAAGCCTTCTGGAAGCATCTCAATTCGTCAATATCAAGTTTTTTCATCAAGCATTTCAAGTCTTCCAAAAGCAAAATCAAGTTTTCTGGAAGAACTTCAAGTCTTCTAGAAGCAGTATTAAATCTTTTAAAGCATTACAAGTATTTTGAACATTTCTTCTTTCTATTTTGACAAGTCTTTTGGAAGCAATATCAGGTTCTTTAGAAACAGTATTACGTCTGCTATGGGCCTATCAAATCTTTTGGAAGCAGTCTTACTTACAGTCTTTTGGGACTATTGCAAATGTTTTGTAAGCAAAAGAAAAACAGTATTAGTCTTCAAAGAGCAGTATCAAGCCTTCTAGAAGCAATCCATGTCTGCTGGAACCGACATCAAATCTCCTGAATGCAGCTTTTGAAAGTTTTCGTAAAGTAGTATGAAATTTTCTGGAAGCATTTTTAGTCTTCCAAAGGCAATGTCCAGTTTTCTGGAAGCATTTCTTTGAAGTATTCTGGACACATTTCAAATCCTATTTAAGCAGTATCAGGTCCTCTATAAGCAGTATTAAGTTTTCTATGGACAGTATCAAGTCTTTTGGAAGCAATATCGGCTTTATTAACATTTATGTCTCGATGACAAATAAGACCCGATCTAAAAGTCAAACTAACTTCTTATAATTTGAAACTCACTGTGATTAATGATGACATTAATGAACTTGGTTTTTTGTTGGTGATATTTGTTATTTTCTGACCATCATTGATCAACGACATTTAAATCCCAGATTCGGAAAAATTGGTTATTATAGGAACAATCCCGGGATGCAGGGATCCCGATATCCCGAGATTGTAATCCCTAATTTAAATGCATTACGCTAGCAGCGACAACAATTTTATTTTTATTCATATTAAATAATGTTAGAATGTGTTAAAAACAAAATGTTTTTAATAAACAAAACGGTTTCACTCCGTTTTTTCCTTTTCGGTTTTTCACTCAGTTTTTTTTTTTTGTATTTCTAATTTGGCGCAACTTTATATGTCTAAATTATACTTGAATGTACTTGCTTAAATATTGCATGAACCAATACCTTTCCTTTCAACTAAAGCTAATGCACACGGTGTAAATAAAAACTTACTGTAGGGTTATATCAACTTTTCAGATGGTGAAATTGCACCTTTATTTGGTGTTTTTGATAAAAAAGGTGTAATTAGTTTTAACAGTTGTTTAAACTCTTCGAATGACATGCTGACATATTTAAAAAATTGTAAATCGTCCTCTTTCTTTTCTAACATATTTCTAATAAGAGTGGCATAATTCCCCTCTAATTCTCGATTCTTATTGATGGGCCTTCTATGAAAACGCCGTCGTCTTTTATTCTTCAATCTTTGTACGATTAATAATGCTGCATTCAAACACATTGCACTAGTAGAGACAACAATTTTCTTTTTATTCATATTAAATCATGATCACCATTAAATAATATTAGAAACAAAATATTTCTAAAAAACAAAACTGTTTCACTCGTGATCCCTCAGATTTCCTTTTGTATTTTTAATTTGGCACGACTGTTTATATGTCAAAATTTTGCTTTAATATGCTGTGCTTAAATATTGCATGAACCAATACATTTTCTTACAACTAAAGCTAACGCAAACGTTTAAGACTAAAACTAAAACACGTTGCATGAACCCACCATAAGACTACGACTAAAACTAAAACACATTGCACGAACCCACTATGAGATATGTGCTTTTAAAGAGCATGGTAATATTTGCCAAAAAACACTTCAAATTAAAATAACTCGAAAACAAAGAACGCTAGGTACCAACAACTGTTATCAAAGTCAACATATTTTTTTACGTATAATTAAATGGTGTAATAAAAACGATAGCATTCCATTTAAAATGACGAAGTTGAAGTCTGCTTCCGATAGACCGGAAGTGGTTGCCATCTTGAAAATATTTTAGATTAATAGATCGGAATGAGTAACCCATGTTACCAAAATTTCAAGCTTCTATGAATAGTGGAACCTAAAAAAGTTCTAATGACTAATGAACCAGTTACGTGAGACACCCTATATAAGAAATTAAAATTAATTTTCGTAGAATCACCCCCTTCAATATTCGCATATCATTACGGAACAGCCTGTATATTTACAATCATTCTAAAAATGTATCTCTAATCTGATTCCCAAATAAACCCATCTGAACAAAATTTATGAAAAATGTACAAATATAACTCGTTAACCTTAACCTCTTACTTGTAAATGATTCTGAAAAAGTGAGGAAGCAAAAGAAGGCAAAAAATAATAAACATCCTTATAAAGTTACATAACCATTAACGGTCGATATTTGCTTTTGCTTTCTCGAAGGATCCATTATCCGGTTGGTCTCCGAAATGTCTACGGTTGCGTAACGTTCTCTCACATGACTCTGAGTAATCCACAGTCACGTGCTTTCATCGTCGTGTATGGGCATGGTACATTCCCCCTTATAGTTATCCTAGTTTCTTGTATCGTTCAAGGAAAACCCCTTTATAACTAAATTATTACTTTTCGATTATATCAATCGAAAAATAGTTAATGTGAAAGTCAATTTTTGCTTTTTTTGACATCTAACAGTTAATTAGTATTAATTTTTAATACAATAAGTCATCAAATTTCTTTTATATCGAAATAATTTTTTTTGATCTTTAACGTTTTTACATAGTCATTTTATTATTTTATGGGGGGTTTAGGCATCAGCACAAATTATTTGTAAGGAATTTCGTCGAATTACCGACCTACGAACATCATAAATCATGACCACAAATACGTTTTGCGTAATTTACGGTCAATACCTCATTCTTAATTCGTGAACGAACAAAATTAGAACGATATTTATTTACGATCGATCATAAAAGTTTTTTCCTTTCACTTTTTTTTGTCTTGCTGTAAGATTTGATAAAATCTGAATGGAAAATAACAAAATTAGTCATTTAAATTCATTACCAATTATTAAGAATTTATAGAAAATTACATATAATGACATAGGTAATGACATATTTTTGATTCACCCTGTAGATTTCGTATTAAAGATGTACCCGATGTTCTTCAATATACCGGGCTATAAAAAGTAGTAATAAACCCGTCAAAATGAATGGTAATTAAATGTTAAACAACATAAAAATGTATAAATAGATTTTTTATCTGTACATCGTTGTTCTCCTTGTTTAATCTTTATGCGAATATAAAAAAAAAATTCTTTTGACATACATACTATACTTACCTTTGGAATGAGCACGTGTTGAAAGAGTAATGTCTGTAGGTATTTCCGTTAAATAAAAAGCACGTGGAGTGAAGACACGTCAATCACAGAGGATATAACACACCGCACTGTTCCTCAATAGACCAAAGTAACGAACAAAGCACACGTCTGCAAAAAAATAAGGTGTAAACAAAACTCCTTCGGTAATTTAAAAGAAATTCACAAACGTAAACATAAACACAGTTTACGGGTAATGTTTAGATTTTTAACTTTAAAAGTGTACGAGTATCGCCATCTGGCAAACGTAAACAAGAACTGGTTATAAAAAGAAACTTTTCACGGTTCTACTCTTTGTAATTTTGTTGTATTATGAGCGTTTAATAAGTTGCCTATATTAAAGCAATTTTATCTAACATGTAAGATTGTTTAATTATAATATAAACGGCAATAAAAGGAAAATGTTAAGCTAATTTTCTTTTTTGTTTATTTTTGATAATTTATTGATGTTTTTCCTTTACTATTTATTGATGTTGTCGGACGCCTTTATACTGTGAGCGTCAAAAAAAAGTAAACAGCTGTTGTTTTTCTGTTAAAAGGTTAATAAAAATGCAGTTAATAACGAAAATCAAAAAGTTTTATTGCAGTCTTCACAACTCATCTATACTATATTCAAATCAATAGAAACATGAAAAAAAAACAAATCATTACTCGTAATAATTCAGATTATTGTAAATATCTACCGAATTTACGCGTCCAAAGAAAGTAAACAGAATTCGGAACTAATAGGTATTAAGTACAAAAATAAATATAATATTAACTTTTAATACTTGGTTTGAGCTCCTTTGACCTTCAACACCTCCCTTAATCTCCTTGGCATGGATTCCACCAAGTTTTTTGTAATATTTTGAGGGATTTTCATCCATTCTTTAGTTAAAGCTTTTTTATGGTCGTCTTTATTTAAAATTGTCCTTTCTCTGATCTTCCTGTCAAGGTGATCCCACAGATGTTCTATAGGATTAAGGTCTGGGGACTGCGGTGGATGATCAAGGGTTTTAGGGACTCGGTATAGTATCCATTCCTTCACAATTTTGGAAGTGTGCTTTGGATCGTTATCCCGTTGGAAGATCCAGTTCTCTGATAAGCCCAATTCATTAATACTCGGGGAAATATTGTTCTTTAAAATGGTTAAATAGTCCATTTTATTCATTGTTGATTTAATAAAAACTAGATTACCGACCCCTGACGCCGCCATACAGCCCCAGACCATAACCGAGCCTCCACCGTGTTTGATGGTGTTGGTAACAAATTTCTCTTTGAAGGCCTCATTTTTTGGCCGCCATATCTTTGGTGGTTTTCTTTAACCAAAAATTTCAAATTTACTGTCATCACTAAATAATATATTTTTCCAAAAATCTGGAGCTTCGTTCTGATATTTTTTTGCGAAATCAAGATGTTTCTGTTTATTTATTTTCGATATGTAAGGCTTTTTACGGGGTGTTCTTCCATGCAGGCCACTTCTATGGAGTGTTCTTCGTATGGTACTGGAACTTATGGTTGTGTTTGCTATCTGCGATATGTCGTTTGCTATTTTAACCGCACTTGAACATGGATTATTCTTCACTTCTCTTACCACTGCTCTAGCCTGTGCTTCTGTAAGGCGCTTTGGTCGTCCAACGCGTTGTATATCGGCTACAGTATGATGTTTTGCGTATTTATCCAAAATTTTTTTTATTGCGCAGTGATTTCGTCCCATTATTTTAGCTATTTCGCGTAAGGATTTACCTTTTTTATTTAAACTTAATATAATTTTACGCGTTTCTGTACTTGTTTGTTTTCCCATGATGATTTTTGGTATTTATAATTAATTTCGACGTTCAACCACTTACTGTTTCTTCTAAAATGTTCTAAAGTTGTCCTGGGAGGGGTTTATAAGTATTTATACGAAAAGTGTGGTAGTTCCCCTAAATCTAAAATGAATTTACAACAACCGGACCGGCTGTTTACTTTCTTTTGACGCGTAAAAATCGAGGTATTTTTACTCTAAAGGGGATTTACCATATTTGTGGGGTTTTTTGCTTAACTATTTTTTACGATAGGATTGCTCACAAATAATGTCGTAAATTTTGGTATATACATTTTTATTGTAAGTTAACAAAATCGTAGTAAAAAGGGTTTTTAGAAGTAAACAGCTAGTGTTTACTTTCTTTTGGCGCTCACAGTATGATTATTTTGTTTTTTGATAACTGTATTATTATTATTATTATTTTTTTTTTGAATTCTATGAACATTGCTTACGTTAATATTAGGTCACTGTTACCATGTTTTGTTGAATTTAGTCAACATGTTACAGACAATGATTTTGATTTGGTGTTGCTTGCTGAGACTTGGTTGACGAGTGAGGCGGCGGTGGATGTGTGTCAATTGCCTAATTATTCTTTCTATCACTGGTCAAGAAATGGTGTGCGGGATGGAGGAGTTGGTGTGTATGTTAAAAATAAATTTAAAAGTAGATCTCTTACTATCGAATGTTACTCCTATTTGGAGCAGTCATGGATAACACTAAGGCCAGGCGCGCACATGCGATTTTCATGCGATTATTTGTCGCAGCGACATAAAAGTAGTAGTCGCAAAAAATTTGTATGGTCGCGCATTTGCGACTGATTAATCGTGACTAGAGCCTAGTATCAACATGGACTTCATAGAAACTGCTTGTATAGTGGCTCTGTTATTACGAAAGAAATTAAGAAAGCAACGGAAAAGAAAATTTTGGGTGCATCCAATTTTATCTGACAGAGAACATCGGGGTCAATTTTACATTCTTCATGAAGATTTAGGAAAGCATCCTCGTAAATTCTTTAACTATTACAGAATGAGTGAAAAATCTTTTCTTGAATTATTAAAAATAATAGGACCGAAAATATCGTACCAAAATAGTAAATGGAGAAAATGTATACCACCTGAGGAATGTCTTGCAGTAACAATAAGGTAAGAAGGTACTTACCAGCTTTTGTTTTGTGTCGTCGTTCTGCCAAATTAACTAGATATTTTCTGCAAACTACTATTAGACTAGATATATAGAAGTAGATATTAAAAATAAGGTTAAATAATAAATATATGTTCTATTTGTTTAATTTAATTAATTTATTGATTTGACAAGTCAAAATATGCATTGTCACCATCAGAAAAAATTGTTGCTGATGGTGTGGACTGTGCAGAGTTGACCGTTGATGTCGATGGCGCGGAGTAAATACTTTCATTGCCTCCTTGTTGCTGTTGTTGAAAATTTGATCTTGGAAATTGCACTTGGTCTACCGGACGGTTAGGATAAAGATGAGAATAAGATTGTTGCATTGAACTGTAAAAAACTGGAGGATTTCCGACTTTTTTTGCATTTTTCATGATATTTAAGATTTCAATTTTCGCATAATGTTTTTGGTCATCAGTTAATTTTTTGAACATTGGAACAAGCATAAGTGAAAAATTTTTATCTTCGTCGATTGTTTCACATTGCTTATCCTCCAATATTTTCAGTAACTTTTCTTCATATGGAATTGTTTTAAGCACAGTTTTTCTTGCAGCCCTTCTTTTAGATATGGATGTACTTTCCGAATTTTCTGTATTGATTGTTAAAGAAGGAGAAGATATCATTTTTTGATTTTCTTGATCAATCTCAATTGATTGAGAAGGCCCGGTGTTGCTGGTAGTTGGTCTATCTTTCATTATTGGGAAAAGGAATTGCAATTGGTCGAAATAAATATATCTTCTTTTTGTTTTGCTGCTTGCCCAGACACTGCTTTACGCTGGGCTGCTAATTCCCTAGCGAAACAATCTTTTAAATTTTTCCATTTTTTTTGAATAATTTTTCCTGCAATAAAAAACAGTTATTATTTATTTTTCAGATACCTTGCTACCGGCAATAGTTTCAATTCTTTACACTTTGAATTTTTACTTGGGGCTACCACGATAAGGGAAATTGTTGAAGACACGTGTAACCAATTATGGAACTATTTACAGCCTTTATACATGCCAGAAAAGTCTGAAGAAGATTGGATAAATATTGCCAAAGAGTTTTACGATAAGACAAATTTTCCGAACTGTATCGGTGCAGTCGACGGCAAGCACATTAGATTACAGAAACCAAATAATACTGGTTCCGAATTTTATAATTATAAAAACTTTTATTCGACTATTCTTTTGGGTATAGTAGACGCTGACTACTGTTTTACAGCAATAGATGTAGGAGCATATGGTGCTGGAAGCGATTCCAGTGTTTTTAAGAATTCGAATTTTGGTCAAAGATTACATAATAACCAATTAAATGTTCCTACTCCACAAAAATTACCAAACAACGAGATGGGAGAACCCATACCTTTCATGATAGTAGGAGACGAAGCATTCGCGTTATCACAAAATGTTTTACGGCCTTATCCTCGAAGAAACTTAACAATGAAACAAAGAGTCTTTAATTATAGACTGACTCGTGCACGGCGTATGGTAGAGTGTACCTTTGGTATTTTAGCGAACAAATGGCGTATTTTGCATCGATCGTGAGATCGTGCGAGTCGAATTTGCCGACCTTGTCATTAAAACATGTTGCATTCTACATAACTTCGTGCGAAAGAAAGACGGTGTGCAAATGGGGGACGAATTTTATGAGTGTTTATTACAAAGCTGTCCTCCAGCTGGAATAAGACCTAACAGAGTTGGTCTTAATATAAGTGACTATATGGCAAATTACTTTACATCCCCCGAAGGTTCAGTTCCGTGGCAATATGATAAAATTTAAATACTTATCTGCACAACATTTATTACATAAGATTATTAAAAACTATTAAATAAAAACAATATCACGTACCTCTCTTGTGTTTTTCTTCGGCCGATAACTTGTTCCAAGTGGATATAACTTTGCTATACACTTCTCCCCACAATTTTTCCTTTAAATTTCGGTCACTATACTCTTTCAAATGTTTGTTGTAAAGAGCTGGTCTTTTTTCTACCTCGATAATAATAGTTTCTGTGTCTAAGACACTAGATGTCAAGTCATTGTCACTATTATCAAACACTTCTGAAGATTCAGCCATTTTTAATAAATTTGTTGTAATAATTATCCTATACACCAACTTCGACCTGTGCTGCGACTACGACTGAACAGTCGCATGTGCGTGCATGTTCATTCTTGTTCATGTGATACATTTAAAGACGCGACAATCGCGTCGTTACAAAAATGGAGCAGGTTACATCTTTTTATTCGCTGCTATTATTTAGTCGCATATGCGCGCATTTGTATTTAATGCTATGTGTGTTATTTTTGCGACCAAACAGTCGCGCGACAGAAAATCGCATGTGCGCGCCTAGCCTAAGTCTTAATAAAACTAAATATAATATTGGGGTTATATATAGACCATCTAGGGAGAATATAAATAGCTTCCTTGATGCTTTTGAGGAGACACTGGGGTTGGTAATTCCTCAATGCGATGAATTATTTGTTGTAGGCGATATAAATATTAATTTGCTCAATTTTCAGAATACATACACTACTAAATTTTTAGATCTTTTTGACGCATACGGCTTGTTACAGCTGGTAAACGAGCCTACTCGTATTACTTCTTACTCGGAAACTTTGATAGATGTTGTTGTTTCTTCTTGTGCCGATTTTGCATTTACTTCACTGGACAATTTGCAACGTCTAACCGATCACGAATTGATTAGATGTAGCTTGACAATTGCACCTATGGTCACTGAACCTGTTTTTAGGATTTATCGGGATTTTAGTTCTATCAATCTTGTTGAGTTTACTGCTGAGCTGGAGTCGTTGCCGTTCTCTCTAATTTATCAACTGGATGACGTAAATATCAAAGTTAAATTCATTAATAACCTTATTATTTCAATTTTCAATAAATATGCTCCACTAAGGAATAAACGATTTTCTAAAAGACCTAGTCCTTGGCTTACGCCGCAGCTAAAACAAATGATGTCTTTGAGGGATAGGGCTTACTCTAAATATAAGCACTCTAAGAATATTAATGATCTGCGTAGTTACAAAGATTTGAGGCGGTACGTAGAAGGAGCGATAAGAAGAGAGAAAGAAGCATACTTCAGTTCGGTGGTGGCTCAGCGTAATTCTGCAAAGCTATGGCGGGTCCTTCGTGATTGGGGTGTTGCCGGGCAGAGGCGTCAATCACTGTCTGGTAGTTTAGGTAATGTAGACGAGATAAATGAGTATTTCACTAGATCTTCTGAATTGGGAGGGGTTACTGATCAGGATGTTGTTGACTTTTATAAAAATTCTAAGTTAAATTCTAGTAATAATTTCCTATTTGAAACGGTAGATGAATATATCGTCGGTTCACTACTTTTAAAGTTAAAATCGGGCTCGGTTGGTTTTGATGATGTTCGTCCATAATGTTGCATCTTTGTTGTCCCCATATTCTACCTTTTGTAATTCATATTATAAACTACTGTTTATCTAACTCAGTTTTTCCAGACGCTTGGATAACTGCTAAGGTGATCCCACTGCCTAAGATAGCCAACCCTATTTCGTGTGGTGACCTTAGGCCGATTAGTATTTTACCTGTATTGTCAAAAATTTTGAAAAAAATCATGGCTTTTCAGATGAGATTTTTTGTTGACGGCTGCGGTGTTCTGCCGGAGACTCAGTCTGGGTTTCGTAAGACTTTTCGAAAGCATTTGATACGGTGAATTACATAGTTTTGGATTCTATTCTAAAGTATATTGGGTTTAGTATTAATGCTGCTGCCTTAATATTGAATTTTCTTTCTAATCGAAGACAGGTCGTTTCGTGTGACATGATTGTTTCGGCTGCCCGTGGATTAATGGCCGGTGTTCCACAAGGTTCTGTATTGGGTCCGCTCTTATTTAGTATTTATACGTCTGGTCTTCAAAATTGTCTCCAATATGCTAAAGCTCATTTTTATGCCGACGATTCTCAAATATATTATTCGTTCAAACAGGATGATGCTCCTGTGGCCCAGCTTAGGATGGCAGGTGATGTTGCTCGGTTCACCAGAATCGCTGCCAGTCACAACTTAATATTGAATCCCTTAAAATCGGTTATTTTGTTGTTTGGTAAACGCACTGCCCGTAGCGCTTGCTCTCAATTTAGAATTGAGTTGGATGGTGGTGACTTGTGCGTTACGAGTTGTTGTCGTAATCTTGGTCTTCTGATGGACTGTGATGTTAGATTTAGGGATCATGTTACTTTAAAAGTCCGTAAATCAGTAGCGGCGCTGAAGCTCATTTATAACGTTAAACTTTATAACACTTGTCTGGATCAGGCAACTGCCGGCCGTATTCAGAAAGTTCAAAACGCCTGTTTGAGATTTATTTTTGGGTTGCGTTTGAGAGATCACGTTACATGTGTTTTGAAAGAGGTGGGTTGGCTTAATATGGCTAACAGAAGGAAATTACATCTGTTAACTTTTTATCATAAATTACTATTATTAAAGTCGCCTTCTTATCTTTATAATAAAATATCATTCCGGACTGATGTTCATAATTTGAACATCAGATCCAAGGGCTTGATCACTCCACCTCAGCACCGCTCGGCTTTGTTTCAACGATCTTTCTCTTTTAATCTACCCAGGCTTTACAACCCGTTGCCAAGTTCTCTTAAATCGTTGCCACTAAGCACCTTCGAGAAAGGGCTCCGCGGAATCATTGTCTGTGACCAGAATGGGACTGATTAATTTATGCTAATTATAATTAATTTTTTTCATTTAGGATTTCTTTTTTTTTACTGTTATTATTTTTATTATTTTCCCTCTGAATGGCTGTTTTGTTAGCATTAGTTTTATTGTCACGATTGAATTGTTTTTTGTGTTTTGTCTTTTTTTTTCCTTTTTGATATTTTTTTTTTCCACACAGGGTTGGGTGGTAGAGAGGACTTGGTCCTAACTCCGCCCTGCGCACATTTGTAATCTTTTTTTTCTGTTCTTTTCATTAATAAAGGCATATTATTATTATTATTATTATATAAAAGGTGATATGCGGCAGAAATCCATGAAATATAAAAATTCAGAAAAGTGACGTAGATTGTTTAAATAATCAAATTTCTTACTAAGGTCTTCCAATATACAAATCTTTATCTAATCCCTTTCCTTGGCATACCGAGGACTCTTTTGCAACATAACATAAGAGTCGCAGATATTCAGGCCCCTTATTTTGATTTTAATACTTCTTAGAATTGCTCCTGAATCAAGAAAGCATATTTATAAACACATTTATGCAAAACAAACTGGAAAAGACTTTATATAAGCAATAATAGTTCAAAATCTACGCATGATATGCATTAGAATTTGGGTTCCGCAATCTGCTGTCTGGAGAAAATTTAAAAGAAATCAAATTGTTATAAAATTCACGTTTCACAAAAATAACACCCAGGAGATCCAACAAGAAGACTACCATATTGCAACTGGACATTTATAGTCAAATCAATGTTTATTAGGGTCTATATAAAAATTTACTTTTGGTGATAATTAAAATTTATTTTTCTAAACTAGTTTCGAGCCTTGCTCTTCTTCAGTAGGTACCTACAAGTTTACAATATACGAAAATGAACATATTAATATAAAAATAAAATAGTAAAATCTTACGTTATTACTAACAAATTAGAAAAATTAATTACAATTTTTCAAAATTTACGTCAAAAGTTGTGTGACGTTAGGTTTTTTTGTTTTTGTTTTTATATTTGTGTTTTAGGTACGGATCTCGCAGGCAACTATAGATTGGTTTTTGGGTCGGGATAATTTGTTCATTAAGGCTTATAATATTAATACTTATAAAAACAAAAACAAAAAAACCTAACGTCACACAACCATAGAAAATATTTAATACTTATATAGAAGCATTTCTCCTCGACCAAGTTGAAAGCAGCGCCGCCAAGGGGATTGTTATAAAAGTAATTTCAATAAACCCCGAAATTTGAATGCTATATAGCTTACATATTTATGTATATTTAGATTTCTACTTCTAACTTTAATTGATAAAAACCAACAATGGTTTATTTAATAAGTTTTATTTTATTTCTCTTTAAAGTACAATGATTAACAACGATTACTGGAAGAACCGTTGTCATATTCTTGGACACGCTGTCTTTATCATATGCCTCCATAGTATGTAACAAAATTTTTGCAAGCAATTCACGTCTTCGCAAATACTCGTTGATCGTTGATTGTTTATATGCACCTCCAGTTATATAATTTCTTTGATATTACCTTTCCACACTTCTATCAATTACTGTAGACATAAACGAAATAAAATAAAAGTCAATTATGACAATTAATTATTAACGGTTGCTAACGTAGATTGCAAATTGCTGGTGAATTGTGTAGGCAGCACCATCTAATGGATTGTAATAATAAATAAAATTCCGTCGTTATTTTATACCTATCAAGAAAGCATACCCTGACAACAACTTTTGACGTAAATTTTGAAAAATTGTAATTAATTTTTCTAATTTGTTAGTAATAACGTAAGATTTTACTATTTTATTTTTATATTAATATGTTCATTTTCGTATATTGTAAACTTGTAGGTACATACTGAAGAAGAGCAAGGCTCGAAACTAGTTTAGAAAAATAAATTTTAATTATCACCAAAAGTAAATTTTTATATAGACCCTAATTTAATAATTGGTGAAAAAAGGATAAGAAAAATTATTTTTATATTAAATCAATGTTTGTCCAGATTTTTTTAAATAACATAACATGGAATGACGAAAGTACTTTTACAAATTCTGGTGTTTTCAACAGAAACAATGAGCCTATTTGGAGCATCAACAATCATATGCAATTTAAGAAAATTAGGCCACAAATTCGTTTTAGTTTAAATATATGGGCAGGAATCTACGGAAATCGAATTATGTCCACATTTTTTCGGGGTAATTTGAATGGAGAAATGTATCTACAATTTTTGAGAGCAACATTTGGAGAGTGTACCTATTGCAAACTACAACAGAAATTGGTTCAAACACGACAGAGCCCATGTTCATAACATTGGAGCAGTATGTGATTTTCTTGATGCAGAATTTCCGAATCGATGGATGGGAAATAATGGAACGACAAGATAGCCCACAAGATCTCCGGATCTAAATGTTTTAGGTACACTTTTATGGGAAATTTTAAAGAACAGGGTTGTACTAATAAGAACATGATAACTAAAGACCGGATTAAAAGGCACAAAAAAGACGGAAAAAGGCACTAAAAAGGCATAAAAATTAGAAATCGAAAAAATTGCTATACCTAATTAATAATGTATTTTAATAACGTTTTCATTAAAAAATACATCGTTAAACTTTCATATATAATTATTAAATCACTATTCACGAAAACAACTAATTATTAAATGCTGTTCTAAATGTTCCATTATGAAGTTGTGTCTTCTCTCACTTAACGTATTCTTGTAGCCCGAAAAACTTCTCTCTACGTCCACACTTGTAATGCATACTTGAACTTTGTAATTAATGCGGGATCCATAATAAATCCAGTAACAATTTCACCACTTAAAATTGATGCAATTTTTTGTAATGTGGCAAATCCTTCATTTTTACACAGAACGTCATTAAATTTATTCGTAATTATTTGACCAATACGTCCTGGTACGCTATACGTGCTGTCTTGAAACTTTTTAATCATTTCTACTGCAATCACTAAACGTAAATCCTGTTTTTCAAGTGATTTTATAGATTCACTTATATAACTGTAATTGCTTTTTATAAATGCCAAATTATTTTATAGATCCACTTCTTTTAGGACGGCCTGGCAATCTTGTATTGCTTTACTACTTGTAGCCGGAAATTCATTTATTAATTGTTTAAAATGATCTAAGGCGTTTGTGTAGTATATAGCGGCATCTAGCCATGTTTCCCATCTTGTTAGAACTGGTTGTGGTGGTAATGTGGTATTTGGTAACCTCTCTCTAAACAATTCTACCCTTAATGGGGCTTTAACAAATATTTGTTTGCCGCTTTTTATTAATTTATTAACTAATGGGAACTGTAACCTTATAGTTTCTGCTACTCGATTAAGCCCGTGTGCTAAGCAAGTATAATTAATTAAATTACTTCATATTAGACGCAGCTTTTACCATGTATGTCGCTGCGTCTGACACCATCAGTAAAATTTTATCATTCGGTACAGGCTCCGGTAAGAAAAAATGTGTTAATTCGTCGTGAATAAATCTTGTTACCGTATTATTATTTGTTTTACTTAATTCTTTGGTACTTATTAGAAAACTTTTTGACGAATTTTCATGACTTAATACTCCAAGTATTAAATTTGCCACGTATCGTCCACATACATCAGTTGTTTGATAAGTGTAATGCAAATATAATTATTTCCAATAATATTTTTTATTTCTTAAATAACTTCTTTGTAGACTGAAGTAATATAATTTTTGCGGAGATGGCTTTCATCGGGAATATGCATTGTACAATACGTTTGTAAAAAAGTTTTGAAATATTTATTTGTCACTTTATGAATTGGTATGTTTGCTTTTATCAAAGCCTTGCAAAGATCAAAATCGAATTTTGATTGTTCAGTGTAGCCGGATGTTGATGCCACAGATTGTATAGCTGTACCTATAGTTTGTTGTTTTTTGGATTGACTTTTAGTCAGTTTTAATTTTTCCTGATGCAATGATGTTTTGACATGCTGAATTATGTAGTATTCCTTGTCACAATTAATCTGTTAACAGTAATTTAATAACGTCAGTATTTTATATCTTCCATAATTATTAAATAATCAATATATTGTTCTATTAATTTTAGTGATCGAAGAAAATCTTTGGTATTATACATAATTTAATCATTATTTAAAAATATAATTAATTGTTTTTACTCGATTAACTCCATCAATACTTACGATTTTTGAACAGGCTTGGCAAAATAAACGATTGCGTTCATATTTCAATTCCTTGTAATCTTTAATCTATTCTTCTACGGTTGGCTTTTGTTTCGGCATTGTACTACGCAAGAACTTCACACTGTCACTCGAGTAACTTTAATACAACTAAATGAGAACGGCACAACGAGGAAATGTGCAGAGGCGCAGCGAAATATTTTTTCATAATTCAATCAATTTTTGGCGAAAAGACGCCAAAAAGTTGGAAAAAGGCTTTAAATAGGCATAAAAAAGATAATAGGCATGAAAATTCAAAAAAGGCAAAAAAGGCATAACTAACCTGGTCTTATTTCACTTATTTTTAACTGATTCGTAAAGATATTTAAATATATTTGTAATGCCTTTAATTTTGAGCATAAGCATATTTTCTATAAATCCGGTCTTTAATGATAACATTGAAAATTTTAGAGAGAGTAATATTACTATATTTAGTCCATAAGAAAAGATATAGATAGAGCTCTAGGAAATATTAGTCATAGAGCTTGCAACACAGGGATTCCAGAATCCCGAAAACCGGGATCCCGTACAATTTTTGTCCGGTATTAAAAACATGTATTGATGGCGAAATACCGGTAGAGCGCAAAATTTTCGGGCTCCACAACCTCTTAGAATGGATTAACTTGGGTTGGATGCCAACCTAATCCGTTAAAATTTTCCGGGAGGTTGGGGAAAATCTGTGATCAGACACGTGATTTGTGGTGTTGGTCGGTCAGGCAGTGTCGGGTTGGTGTCCATCTTTGAACCACCGACCGACTAAAAAGCCCTTTTCCTCAGCCATTCACGGAAGTCGGAAAAACGCTGTTTAATCATCGACCACCGGATATTATCAATCCTATTTTCACTCCGCCCTGTGTTGACTCTTAGCTTACCCGGGCGTGGGGTCCTCGTGAACCCTCCTTTTTTTTTGATTTTCATGGTTCATCGCTTTCATGCCTTTTTTTATTATAGACGGGATTAGGAATCTGTAAACAGACACCTGACAGAAGATATCATGTCGTCAGATAGTGACGGGTTAAGGTAAACTTCGACCGTCTAAAACCCTTCCCCCACTCTTCCCAGAACCACCCGTCAAGGTACTGCTTCAGGGAATAAGGATACAAAACAATTTTTTATTCTCCAAGGTCTCACCTTCTCCATTTCCAACTCCTTCTAGGAGTCTTTCATGACTTTCCTTCACTTTTATTATTTTAACCACCATATCTTGCATAATGCTACACAATTCTTTTGTTTCTAACATCACTTTCACTATATTTTCTCGGTTTAATAACCGACCACATTTCCTTTCACAAACATTTCTTTCACCACTAAACTTTTCACAAACAAATAATGTATGTTTCACTGTGTCTATACTTTCACAAAATTAGCACATCTCACTTTCTTTTTAAAACCTCCATGACCAGACAAAACCCGAGTCAAGCAGAAATCAATCTTGCCCCACTTCCTATCGAACCGTGGTTCTATTTCCGGGATAAAGATTCTTGTCCATCCCTCATATAGATGCCATCTTTCCTGCCAGGCCTTCAATAAATTTACTCTGTATTCACGTTTTGCTTCTTTGAATCCCTTCAGCAGAAACCGTTCGATATGCGGAACAAATTCCGATAGCGAGTTTTCAATTCACTCTAGTCAACATATCACGATATCGTTTAAATTTAAGGCCTCTTCGCTAAATAGGTGCGGCGATAACCGAATTCACCGTCGATGCAAGAAGTGTCCTACATCTTGATCTTGGACCACCTAAGTTCGGCATGAACCCTAAAAGTAAATTATTCATGAATGTTCCCTTACTTAATACCTCTTCAATATACTGATACTGTACCGAGATACTTGACTCTTTCAGCACTTTGAATTACAGATTTATTTACTTCAAGGTTAAGAGATCTTATCTTTCTTCTCCCTTGAAGTAAAACCATTTCTGTTTTCTGTGCAGCAATGTCAAGACCAATCTCCTCCAATCTATCAATCCTTTTTTGTACTTTTTCAATCCCTTGTACAGTGGATCTTCCCTTCCTAAAACCATATTGGTTTTCATGTAGAATATTATTCTTTTCCGCTTCTACAACCAATCACAGTCTTAGTAATCCTTCCAAAAGATTCCCCGTCGCATCTAATAGACAAAGAGGTCTTTATGCCAAGGCTTCATGACTTCTTGTCGCTACCCAATCCAACCCAACCCAACCAAACCTAATTCAACCTAACCCAACCCAGTACCTGTGTGTTCTGTACTCATTGCCACAACAGAATCTAACCTCCAAAATCTTCCTTTCCTTACTCCCTTCCTTCACAAAGTCCAGCTCGAAAATCAAAGAATTTGGTACTATTAATGGTTGATTTATTGTTATGGACACATTGCAAACACACCATAACTAACAATTAATTGTTTTACAATTTCATTTCCTTTTAAAATGCAAATTTATAATAGTAAATTTGGGATGAATTGATAGCGAAATTCTTTTGCATTCTCGAACGATTTTTTTGCTCGCTAACGCTCGCACTTCACATTTCGCTATCTAGAATCAAAAATAACTATTTTAAAGTCTAAGTTAAAGTAATTTAATATTTCCGTATATTTTTGGTCTGCCTCTTTTAAGTGCAAGATCAAAAACGTGGAATTGGAAACTAACTAAAGATATTTTATAAAACATTTTATAAGGTTCGTTTTTTAAGAATCTCATCCACTGAATTTATAGCCAAGAGATAGACTCGCTTGAGGTTTTTTTTTACTCTTCTTGTTATTGATTCTTCTAAAGATTTCGTTGAAATAAAATCTGACTGCGACATTCGTTTTATCGAAAATCTATTCCTTTTTCTACATTTTTCTATCAATTCATAATAACGTTCAGGGTTGCACAAGTAATTTATTTATTATATTTAATTTTCATTTCTATCAACCCAAAATCACGATCATTCGGTAGAAAGGAATGACCAGATACTAAAAATTTAATCCACCGTTTCAATATTATTGTTTGATGACTGAGCAATTTTCATTCATGTTAAAGCTATCCATGTTAAAGTGTTTTTGAGTAGTTATATCGTCCATATGCGTTAAAATGCATGATCCTACTTCCTGTACACTTCTTGAAGCTATAGTTTTATCCCATACGTACATCTTGATATTGTCAAGGAAATCAATCATGGAAATTATGAAAAGGTAAGTTGTAGACGTACATATTTCGCTTATAATAGGCTAAGGATACAGATAATTTGAGATAAGGAAGTGCTTTTTGTAAATCAAATGAGAATCCATAATATTCCCTGAAATTTTCTTTTGCATTTTTCTGGTCCTCTGCAAGGCAATTCCTAGCTCGTTCGGCATTTTGTGAATGTACAACATGAGTTTCTCTAAGGTATAATTTCTCTTCCTCATTATTGCATGCTCCGATTCAGTAAATCGCATTTTTGGCATGTGTCTTTTCAATGAGCATGGAAATTTAAGTTAAATTCATTATTAAATATTTCTTTCTTAACAAATGATTGATTATTTTCCTCACATTTCTATACATATATCATATTTCTATATTAAATATTTTCAGCCGGGAGTGTGACGATCTGTGGTGTAGTGACTCTCATATGCTGGGAAACTTACAATATGCTCTCGTACAGCTTTTATCTTACTCTCATCTGTTTTTCGCGAAGATCTAGGCATCTTCCCACGACGATCAGTTCAAGGTGTTTCAGCATTCAGAGCACGACTTAACCGCCCTACTACCGCCCCACCTATTTTATAGGTGTCAAAAGAAAAGTTCTTGCAAACCGACACTAGTTCTGAATTATTATTTCTTGATAGAAAATACTTGTAGCTGCATTTTCTCGTAGGTCTTTCAAAAGTTATGGAGCGCCTTTGTTTTATTAACCGTTGATGAATTGTAGTACACAGATATAAATTTTGGGTTTCAAAATCTTTTAATTTCCAGAAATTATTAAAATTAGATTTTCTTTCATTATGTTCTACGATCTAAACATTTTTTTGAGTAAAAGCAGTACTTATTTTCAAAAATTTTGGCATTCAACAGCTTTGATTTCTTTGTCGTGTATTCTCTTAATTCTTCTGATATTTTGTGCGTAACTACCTTCATTTCTTGCCCGTTTTCTTTTCTTATTTTTTTCTATTTGTACCATTTCTAGTATTTTAACTTACGACATTTCAGGGGATTTTAAATTTACAGTGAAGTCTTGGTATGATTCATCTGAAGATGAGAATTGTCTTATTCTATTCCATTTCTTGGATGTATTATGTGGTCGTATAATATCTATAGATCATATTATATTCGAATAATAATAAATTCACATAATTACCTATGTTGTCATTTTCTTACCAGAACCGCTATCCATCGACATAGTGGTGAAATATATAAATTATTTGCCGCCAATAATTAGATCCGAAGAGCCTAACTGGATGATATCGTTAGATAAACCGGAATGAAGGTGTCGTTTCTGTTATTATTTGATTATTATTTATAGAATTTTATGTATTTTTGATACGCATCAAAGAGGGCAATGCGACATTTTCTATAGTTATCTTCATAACCTTTATAATTTCTTAAATTTTTGACTTAGACCACTGTCACAATTAAGACGAAGAAGAAATAAATTAAGACGAAGAGAATAAAAAATAATATAATATAAATTTAAAGCTCGTCTTCAAATGTGTGCCGAATTAGGCGGTGATTTGTTTGAATAAATGGTTGATTTGTTCATTTACAAATAAAAAATATTTATTATTTGTTACTTACGTAGTGTATTATTACATAAATTTACATTTGAAATATTTTATTCAATTATGTAGCACTTCCCACACTTTGTGTTTTTATATTGGACTGCATAATATGTAACTCATCTATGTTACTTATGTTCATTTTAAGGCGTGGTAAAAGTGTGTGATATTCCCTATCTTCATAATGTGAATTAGATATGTTATGCAACATTTTCTTCGTCTTTTCCTTGCTTGTTCTAGCTGCTTTTCTTCTTCTTCATATATCAACGAAATTATTATAACATCCTTGTCACTTCCATCCATTTTGAGAGATAAAGATTTTCAAATGACTACCAGACAAATTTATTGTATACCTTTATACCGCGTCATGTTGGTTTTTTAGCAAGTGAAGTGAAAAAAGGGAACTGAAGGAAGACTCTGGAAAAAGGGATTAATCGGGACAGATGAGTCCCACTTGATTCCAGTATTGTCTTCAATCCACTTATGTATTTATTGGTGTTTATTTCAGGAGTTTCTTTCTATGCTATATGTCGAATTCCATTCATAGTCATTTATAATGACTTTGTTATTCTTGTTGTCTATTTGCTATCGTCCAGCCATTAATTTCTTCGTACCTATGGTGAGGAAGAAACCACTAAATTTGAACTAATTTGGGCATTAGTCCAGAACATCAATGAGTTCAATGTGACGAAAATAAGCCGAAGAAGGCTTATTAACGATGATATAAGTGAAGAACTAACCTGGTACAACGCATCCTTATTGATTCGAAAATCAGCCAAGCAAGCCAGTCAAGCAAGTAGCGAACTGGGAAAGTGATAAAGAGTTTTTCAAGTATCTGTCGGGCTTCTACTGTAGTTAAATTAGTCATCACATAAAACACCATGTGGGAAGACACCGTGTGGGAAGACTTAAAGGCTTAATCAAGACATTTACTATGCTCGTAAGTAGCGCCACACGGTTTTCTATCTATACGATTGATATAGATCGATTGATAGATCTGTCGTCTAAGTTCATCAAACTTCCACTATGTTGCTCAAGTTAACTTCAATCCAATTTATAATACTCTGAACAAGGAAAAGTGTATGGTAGCGTAGGCGTAAGTTATGGAACTCGTGTTGTTTAGTTGTACATTTAACACCTTTTCAGATCATCTTACAATTCGTTCTAAATTTCTCTTTAACTACTTTGTTCCACATGCATTTGTTCATAAAATTGATGCTAAGTGGTACAAATGGATTTCATTCGCTACAACTTTCGAACTGACAGTATTTTCTGATAAATATAACATTATCATGACATCATTAAAAATTTTAAAAAAGTTATTGTTAGTAGTATTTATTTTATATCTCTTAGCATTGAAAATGTTTGTGCAAGTTATCGCAGCTGATATTTAACAGATAATTATCATCGATATGATGAAAATTATCTGTTAAGTCTTCAGTTCTATTTTGGTAGATTTGGGCTTTGTGATAAAAACTTTTGGATAAAAACTTTAATGAAGTTTTCATTTAAAAACTATTTATGTCATGTTCAGTGCTCTCTTAAATTTGAAAGCTGTATAAAATAATAAATTTCAAGCTTTTAAGTTTCCCATCTTTGATGTTTCTCATGGAATCAATCAATATTGGTTGTGCCATTTTGAAAAATAGGTTTCAATTTGCCTTTCAGAACAAATTATAAAATTAATGCTCGTTACACTTAGCAACCATCCGTGCTATTTAAAATATCATTAGAAAGTCTGCATTCTAATATTATCTAAATATCAGCACTGCAATTTCATCTTAATAACAAGAATGTATTTGGAGTAAATTTGTTTTTTAAATTCACATGGAGTTAACCTTTATTTCTTTTAGCTACATTAAGATCCTATCAAAACATTGTTCAGTAATGCTTTGAAATAATTGGAGCAAAGAAATATTAAAATTTGTGTTAATTTTTTTCGATTACTTTTGTAAAAAGTACTCTTCATACTTATACCCATCAGATAAGCTATATTTCCTTTTTGCTTTATAATTGCGACGTTAATGTCTAGAAATGAAGTAAAACTCGTTGCATTAACATTTCAAAGATTAATGTAAAGATGTATGAATAATAATAAATACGTTTAAAAATATCTGAAGCTAGTAGGAGTTTATTTCTAATATCTATGCAAATTGGTAAGACTTCTTTACCCTAAATAACTCATACCAAAATGCATCATAACAAATGATCTTTCCTTTTCTTTTTGAATCTAAAAGTTTATTATTATTATGTGTATGCTAATACTTATTTCTGATTCTAGATAGCGAAATTTCGCATTCTCGAACGAAACTTTCGTTCTCGAATGCAAAATAGCTAGTAATTTCGCTATTGTGTACCAAACAAGATTTTTTCGAAAACTGCGTATTTTAAATATTAAAAATTAATAAAGTAACCAAATTAATTAATGACATTTGGAATTAGGTTAATGTTTTGTCAATCCACCATTTATTTTTGAACGTCAGATATTTACAAATATCACAAATTTACTATTATAAATTTGTATTTTAATAGAAATAAAATGATAATACAATTGATTTTTAGTTGTGGTGTGTTTGCAATTTGTTCATAACAATAAATCAACCATTAATAGTACCGAATTCTTTGATTTTTGAGCTGGACGTAAAAGTCTTTTACGTCTTGGACAGTCTCGGACGTAAAAGACTTTTACGTCCTGTGAACAAAAAAGTTTCGTTCTGACAGTCGCTGAGTATTACGCAAAAGCAGTACTGAATTTTAGAAAAAGTGAATACAAGGAAAAAATTAAAGAAATTGTTAAAAATGCAAACCATTTGACTGGATACATAATTCTAACGGTCATTGCCTATCAACTATACCTACTCCAATTTTTAGACCAGGTGATTGTTATCACCTTCAATTCATTTTTTAATATTTAATGTACTATTGCCTTTCCTTCCCAATTCAAGGAGACTTTCTGTTTCCAGAAACCTTGATACTGCCCCTAGAAGACCTAATACTGCTTCTAAAAGACTTAATATTGTTTCCAGAAGACTTGCTACTGCCATTGGCAGGCTTGATATTGCTATCATAAGACTTGATAATGTTTCTAGAAGACTTAATACTGTATCTAGAAGACTTGATACTGGTCCTGATAGACTTGATATTGCTTCCAGATGTGGTGAGGCCGTCACTCAAATGACTTCTACTTCTGGTAATTAGCGCTGCCACCAGAAACAGTATTTCGCGCTACCTAATTCTTAGTCTGAAGGACTCCTACCTGATCCTATCTATTCAAACAAGATTAAATGGCAAGCGCGTGGTCACTATTTCAGAACCGTGGGTTCTTGCACTAAGGCTCTCAGGAAATGAGAAATAAAACGACAAGTGTTCTTACCACACCTAATCTATATTTTCAAAAATAACGATAAAAAAGTACTTCTACAATATAAAGTTAATCTCAAAAAACTACCTACATGATACCCGACGTTACTTAAGGAGGCAAAACAAAATTAAAAATGAAAATGATCTGTCTGAACCTAACCCTAGAGCAAACTCTCGTTGACCGATAAATGATAGGGAGAACTGGCACACAGACTTACCCCGGACGTGTGTTTCGATCTGGTGGCCTCAGTGATGGGTCGCAACCTGGATCATGTTGGAATCTTCTCGGGATAATCCGGGAAGACTTCTTCGTCACAAACGCACCAAATCCTCAAATGAACACAATTTTCAACACGACCCGGTCGCCCGAACAAGAAGAAAGTTGCCCTTGAATCTGAGTCAAAGTTCTCGATTTCGACGGGATTTAGAATTGGCGTTGAAGCGAATCTATACTTCAGTCTAACGGAGCGCTAATTGAGTTTTGGTTCGAAATCTTTCTAAGACGATATCTATCGAAGATAAATTGAAACTAAGTTCAGAATTCTCTGAATTCTGATGTGTGCAAGGCCTTAAGTAACCTCGGGTCTTGGAGGGGTGCAAAACCTTCATGAGGCGTTCCCTAACGTCTGGACATCCCCGACACCTGGGGCCAATCCAAAATACGGGGCGGATATTTTACAATAATTTTCTGAACCAATGAGGGAATTTGTGGAAGGGAAGAATTTCTCGCCCACAAAACCAGAAGATAACATCCGCCACTAACTAATACCAAAAATCGTCACATAATTTCCAAACAGTGGAAACCATTAAATCTTTACGTGTTCTAACGTCTAAGCTTTTTAACGACTTCTTCGTGTCGGTTCGCATCTCCCCCATCAAACTGCGGATACATAATTTTTCCCAAAATTTAACTCGAAGTCTGGTCTCTTTACCGGACGTTGTTAACTTGAGACGTGATCTGGTTTCTAAAATAACGAAAGGTTGCACTCTAGGAATTTCTAATTCGAATGATTAATTCTTAAAACCGTTAAATTATTTTCGAATTATTATACAGAAGTCTTCCACTATTTCGGGAAGACTTCACTATTTCGGGAAGACTTCACACTTCTTCTAAAAGACTTAAATGCTTCCAAACGGCTTCGTATTACTTCTAGAAGACTAAATATTGCTTCCAGAAGACTTGACATGCTTCCAGATTTGATACAGCTTTTACAAGAATTGAAACGCTTCTAAGAGACTTGGTACTTCTTGCGAAACTGCTGGCAGATAATATATGCATCACAAAAAAAGGTATTGTTGATAAACCATAGGAGTTTGCAACAAAAATATTAAATGCTATTAGATGAAATACAAAGTCTTGACGTAAGTAGTCCAAGAACTGTTAATTAAAGACTAAATACTTGATATTACTTCTAGAAGACTTAAAATGCTTGAAGGCATGATCTTTTTCCAGAAGATTTGAAATGATTTTAGAAGAGTTGAAATAGTTTTAGAAAATTTGCACTGTTTCCAGAAGACTTGAAATGCTTCCAAAAAACTTGATACTGTTTTAAGAAAACTTAATATGCTTCCAAAAGACTTGATATTGCTTCTAGAAGACTTAATATTACTTCCAGAGGAGTTGATATTGCTTTCAGAAGATTTGATACTATTTCCAGAAGACTTGATATTATTTCCAAAAGACTTGAAATGCTTTCAAAGGACTTGATACTGCTTCTAGAAGACTTAAAATGGTTCCAAAAGATTTGGTATTGCTCCTAGAAAACTTAATATTACTTCTACAAGACTTGATATTACTTCCAAAAGACTTGAAATAATAATAATTCATTTATTGACTCGATAACTCATACAAAAATTAACAAACATACAATATATCAAAATAAAATGTTTACTAGTAAAACGAAAATGAAAAATTATCAAATTAATTCAAGCTAACTCTGACTTGATGAGTCAGAGGAAGTTTAGAAAAAGAATTTTATCGCCAACCGGCACCAAAAGCATACTTTATTGTATTCATTTGCAGCAGTAATGTGACGTTTTATGTTACAACTAAATTGACAGAATTTAACGGCAGGCAAAGTACCCAGGGTATGCTTTCTTGATAGGTATAAAGTAACGACGGAATTTTTATTTAATATTACAATCCACTAGATGGTGCAGCCTACATATTTTGCCAGCAATTTGCAATTTACGTTAGCAACCGTTAATAATTAATTGTCATAATTGACTTTTATATTATTTCGTTTATGTCTACAGTAATTGATAATAGTGTGGAAAGGTAATATAAAGGAAATTGTATAACTGAGTATTTACGTTTTCACTTAGTCCAATAAGGAACTTGCAGAGATCGGGCAGTCCGGCCGACGATCGACGAGTTTTTGCGAAGAGGTGAATTGCTTGCAAAGATTTTGTTAAATACTAGGGAGGCATATGATAAAGACAGCCTACATAGCCAAGGATATGACAACGATTCTTCCAGTAATCGTTGGTAATCATTGTTCTTTAAAGAGAAAAAAATAAATTTATTTAATAAACCATTGTGGTTTTTATCAATTAAACTTAGAAGTAGAAATCTAAATATACATAAATATGTAAGCTATATAGCTATATTTAAATTTAAAAAAGCTTATTTAAATTACTTTTATAACAATCCCCTTGGCGGCGCTGCTTTCGAATTGGTCGTTAAAATAGTGGGGAGAAATGCTTCTATATAAGTATTAATTAAATATTTTCTATGCAAAGTACCTGCCGCAAATGAGTCAGACAAAGTATTTTACCTGCCGTTAATTGCTGTCAATTTGATAAAATTTTAGCAAACAACTGGATTACCGACCTTCTAAATTAAATTGATCTTTGCCGCTGTATATTAATGAAACAAACCATTTGTCACATATTTTGACATCTGTCATAATATATGTCTTAAATGCTGCAAGTTACAGAATCTTTATATCTTAAATTTTGCAGTTGGCGATAAAATGTTGTATGCACCACGCCAGCAAAGTGTTTTTGTCGAACTCGCCTTTTACACGCCTCGCTCGCTCGACTCGTAAACTCAGGCTCGTTCGATAAAAATTCACTTTGCTGACTTGGTACGCAAATAACTATTACGTCCTATGAACAAAAAAGTATCGTTTTGACAGTCGCTGAGTACTACGCAAATAGTTATTTTTGATTCTAAATAGCGAAATGACACGCTATAATGACGCGAAATAGCCAACATTTCGTATCATTATAGCGTGTTAACTTGTATGTCTTTGCACACTCGCCTACGGCTCGTGTGAAAATCTGACATACGTGTGAGTGAAAAACCTTAGTTTCCTCACTTGTACTGTAATATACTATTGTTCAATCCTGCCTTCGAAATTGTTCTTTTCTAGCGTAGATATGAGTGTCGAAAATTGTTATTTGCATTCACTCTGTTGACTTTCATAGCAACGAGTGAGTGAAAACATTTTTCACCCACTCTATTTTTTTTCAGCCACTCGCAGCTAAATAATACTACAACATTTAAGGAAACAACTATAGTTATTAAACATAATGTTTATAATGAAAAAACTAGACATACAATAAAAAAGTTAAAAAATTACTTAATATAAATATTAACCGTGCAACTATTAGATATAGTATTATTTAACTTGTATTCAATCTTGTTATTTCCTCTTGCTGATCAACTATTGCTTCATGTTTATGTTCTACTATAACTGATTGATCTATCTCGATTAATTCTGGTTGACTGCTAATGAAATGATGCTCAGTCACTTCTCGTTCTTTCATATTTGAATTGTTACCATTTATATCCCTGTCATTTATTATTTTTTTGCAATTTCTTCTTTACTTGTAAGCGAATCTTCTACACACCCTTCGGCAACATTTGAAGATCGCCATCCTCCATGGCTTTTTAAGGCTAAAATGTCGGCGGAAGCATTTGCAAGCAATGTGGCAGATGTTCTACGAAAACAGTGCCCAGTAAATAAATGCGAATCTTGTAATTTTAAGAAATTTGCTGTCTCTGGATATTTTCGCAATAGAGTTGGTTGAACAGTACATTTTCCATTCCTAAAATTTAGAAAGAATCTACCTTCGCTCAATGTTTTTGGTGTTAGTTTTATATACTTTTGATAAATTTCAACGCCGTTAATAGTGTTTCTATTTAAATGTGTTACAACAAATGACCGAGGTTTATAATTTTTTGTTTTTAAAATTTTCACTATTAGTAGATTATTGCCTTCTACAATATCGGTAGTTTTTATATTCATTAATTCGTCACACCGACATGCTCCCATTATGCCCATCACAGCTACCATTTTCATTAATGGATATTTTTCATCGGGTGTTTCGTTTAAAAATTTTTCCAATTCCCGTTTATCAAAAGTCTTGGATTTTTTGGGTTGGTAGGTTTTTGATTTTGATTTTAGAATAGCAAATAAAGTTTTATACCTGGAAATTAAAGGGGTGTAGAATTATAAATTAATATTAATTATTTATTTACAATTAATTATATATATATGCGAATATTGCTGATCACTTTGCTGGCTCGTTGGTGTTTAATTATACTGACAGTTTTATTACTCGGACGCGTGTCGACACGCACGGAGAATTGACTGGTAGAAAAATGAGTGATTCGTGTTTACACGAACTGTATCGCTCACTTATATCCCGGGATTGGTCTAGCTCTTCTTCTTATGTAATATTGGATGTAAACGTTGACGATATTTTTAACCGTTTTTTTAATATTTTTACTTATTGTTTTGAGTTATGCTGTCCAGTAGTACACCAAGTTTCAGTTGGCGTTAGGCGTAGTAGTTGGGTCACTCCTGAGATAGTTAAAGCTGGGGATAGTTTAAGAAACATGCATTGGTTAATTAGAAATGGGTTCCCTAATCAACGTGCAAAATATAACGATATGAAATCTTTTTATAAATCACTGATTGATAATGCTAAACGATCTTTTATAGCTAATCAAGTTTCTAATGCTTCCAACAAAACACGTAGTTTATGGCGATATATAAACACACAGTTGGGAAGGAGTAATGATGAGAGAGATATAATGTTAAATATTGACGGGGTTTCAATTTCTGACCCAAAACGATTATCCAACGCACTTTGTGAATATTTTTCGACGGTAGCGGCTGATAAGGTGCGATATGCTTTTGGTTCTCTTGTTGTGGATTCATGTACGTTGGGTATAACTGTTTCTTGCAGTATATATTTATGGCCGGTGTCTCCTGAGGAGATAGTTGAGTCTATCAGTGCTTTAAAGAATGTGAGCAGTGTGGGTACTGACGGAATTGGTGTGAGAGTTGTCAAATACGTTGCCAGCGTTATTGCTGAACCTCTTGCGCTCATTTTAAATCGGTCGATAACAGCGGGCGTTTTCCCATCATCCCTTAAAGTTGCTAAAGTGATACCGATTCTAAAAAAAGGTAATACGACCTGTATTGAGAACTATAGACCGATAGCAATTTGTAGTATATTTTCTAAAGTATTCGAAAAAATAATTAGTAACAGGATTCTAGATTTTCTTAACAAGCAGGGTACAATTAGTAGCTGCCAGCGCGGTTTCAGACGTAAACTATCTACTGAGACTGCCTCAATTGAGTTCGTCCAGTATATTTATGACAATATTGATCAGGGAAATTACGTGGTTGGATTGTTTTTTGACCTTACTAGGGCGTTTGATTCCCTCAATCCAAATTTCCTTTGTAGGAAGTTATACTGTATGGGTATCCGCGGTCCTATTTTGAACTGGTTTCTTTCTTTCTTAACCGACCGTTCTCTCAGAGTTGTGTTGTCGAATGTTAGCTCGGATGAGTCATCTGTTGACTTGGGGATTCCACAGGGTTCAATTTTAGGACCTTTGCTTTTCATACTTTTCATTAATGACTTACCTGACTTTCTTGAGGATACTCATCTGGTTATGTACGCTGATGACTCATCTGTTGCGGTTGCAGATGCGGATCCGGATACGTTGAATTTAAAAATTACATCAACTATTAAAACGTTTTCTGTATGGTGTGAGCGTAATAGGATTATGTTAAACGTGGATAAAACAGTTTGCGTTAGTTTTTACAAGCGTCGCTCATTGCCGGCCAGTTTTGAAAATAAATTTTTATTTGCCCATAGTACGCGATTTCTTGGTTTGGTGTTGGATGATAGATTCTCATTTGTTAATCACATAGAAACTGTGTGCAAAAAATTGAACTCAGCCTATTATGCAATTTTGAAATTGAAAAAAAGTTTAAATATAAATTCGCTATTAAGTATGTATTACGCACTGTGCTACTCTGCTATTTCCTACAATATACTGGTGTGGGGTGCTGCAACTGACATTAAGTTTAAACGCGTGTTTGTGGCACAGAAGCGCATCATTAGATTAATGTTCGATTTAAATGGCAGGGAATCATGTAGGGAAGTTTTCAGGGAACAGTCGATACTCACCTTGCCATCCATTTACTTATTGAAGTCTTTGTTATATGTGAAGACTAATATGAGCCGTTTTGAAATGTCCACTCATGAATACAATACCCGTGGTAGAGATAATCTGGTTCTCTCTCAACATGTCACCACCACATTTGAAAGAAGTCCCTTTTATGACTTACCCAAAATATATAATAAATTACCCCGTTTATTTATTAATTAAATTTATTTAAATTAAATTTAATTAATTTTATGCATAATTATACCAATTATTAGTTCGACACAAATAGTTGTTTATATTAATTAGGAGCATGACAACGTCAAGAAACGCCGTCATTTCACGGAATTAAAATTGCCCAGAAATTAACGAATTTTAAAATCTAATTTTCATTAGCAGGATTGAACAAAACGCTATACAGCACGCGTGGAAAACCAATATTTTCCACTAACTTGTATGTCTTTCACACGTGAGTGAAAAACCTTAGTTTCCTCACTTATACTGTAATATACACTGTTATCTATCTCATTGTGTAGTGGTAACGGCAATATTTTTAAATTAGTAACCAGATTTTAACCAGATGTAGACAGCAGATCGAACGTTATTAGGTTATTATTGTCGCGATTGTCGTAGGCTTTGTGTGTTTTCGGATTTTCTTTATTCTTTAACCATTTTTTGCTGCCTTTATATTTCTCCAAACAGTTCTTCTTAGAGCTATCGTTGTTTCTAGCGATTGATTTAAGCGGTAGTCAATAAACAAATTAAAATAACGAAAACGTTCAATGAGAATTTCTTTCGTTATGACGTTCACACCGGAACATGATGCCTTTATTTTAATGGCACATTATCGAAGCGGTACGCAGAATGCGGACGATAGTTGGGTTTATTCCTTACAAAGCTGTATACAGCAATTCAACCAACCTTTCCAGATTTCGACGTTGATTATGACGCTTTTAAGCATAGGAAACATGTGGTTGTAACTCGTTTTGAAGAGCGAAGTTGCATTTGCAAACAGAAACCTGGTGGTAGAAAAGTTAAAATCACTGATGATGTGGTAGATAACATTCGTGAGCGAATGGACCACAGTCCTAACAAATCAATGAGAAGGTTATCTGCCGAGACAGGTTTGTTAATCTTTTTTAAATTAAAACGAAATTGCCTATCTAAGATATTATTATTTTAACAGGACTTGGCGTTGCAAGCTGTCACAAAGTAGTTTCAAAACAACTTTTTGGTTCAATCAAAATTTAAATAATGACGAGGTACTGGATAGAACCTTTTTCAGCGACGAAGCATGGTTTCATTTATCAGGTTATGTCAATTCGCAAAATTATAGAACATGGGCCAGCGAAAACCCAAATCAATTTGTAGAAACGGATCTGCATCCAATAAAAGTTGGCATATGGGTCGCAATGCCAAGACGACGAATTATTGGACCTATTTTTTCCACGATACAATTAATGCAGCACGATACCGAGAAATTTTGGGTAAATTTATAGAGCAACTCCATGAGGACGAGCTACAGGATGGATATTTCTAACAAGATAATGCACCACCCCATACAGCCAAGGAAATTATCGAGTACTTATTGGAGTACTTTGTCGATAGAACTATAAGCAAAAACGTATGGCCATCACGATCACCTGATCTAACTTCCTTCGACTTTTATTTGTTTGGAAATCTAAAAAATAAGATTTACAAAAACAGACTTCACAATTAAAGAAATTAATAATATAACTGTAGAGGAATTGCAACGAGTGTTTAATAATTTACAAAGAAGAATTAATATTTGTCTAGAGAATAATGGAGAGCATTTTCAACACATGATGTAATAATTGTAATGTAATAATTGCAATGTAATAATTATAATGTTATTTTAATAAATAAATAACCACTTCTTTCAACATTTATTTCAACATATCACTGAATTTTTATTTTTGATTCTAGATAGCGAAATTACACAAAAATCATTCGAGCATGCAATAAATAATATCGCAATCTTGTATCAAACAAGATTTTTTCGAAAACTGTGTTTTTTAAACTTTATAAATTAACAAATCGGCGAAATGAAACAATGTTATTTAGAATTTATGTCATATTTTGTTAATTGACTGTATAGTTTTGATCCATTTTGATTCTTACATGTTTATAAATATTTTTTTTTTATTTTATAGGAATGTTTTTTCGTCTTGAATTAAAATATTTATTTAATAATTTTTGCACTTTATTAAGACGATAGTATTTAATACAATGTTTCTACCGGTTTCGGTCACGTTTAGACCATCTACAGGAAACACATTTTTAAAAAATTGTTGATCGTATTGACGTTTTATTTTTATTTAAGTTGTGATTTATGACATGTTGTGTCAATGTGAAAAAATAGGATTAAAATAAAATAAAATTAAAATTGAATATTTCCCAAACCAAAAGTTCAAATATCTATTGTAAAGGAGGTAAAAAAGAAAGTAAAAAAGGAAATTTTAATTTGGGAAGGGAAATATGGGAAAATGTTATTGCGGTTTGAGTTCACTGTTTATGTTGGGGGTTTTTAATTTTATTTTTAGGTGGAGTAAATGGATTTTCCAAATACATATATAAAGGTTTTTCTAATTATGTTTAAATTTTCTAATTTCATAAAGTTCAAGTATTTCCAAAAAGTTACTTTTGTTTTTCTTGTGAAGTAATGTTGTGTTTTTTGTTTCATGAAATTGGTGTTTTTTGTTAAATATTATATGTCTTCCAAAATTTGATCACTGTTGTGTTCTATGTTCTTTTATACGAGTTTTTAAACATCTTCTTGTTTCACCAATGTAAGTGGCTTTACATGTATCACATTCTAATTTGTAAACTTCATTATCGTTCATTTTATTGATTCTATCTTTGTTATTAATTAAAATTTTATCCTTTAGCCTTCAACACAAAACTTAGTGAAAAAGAACTTACAACAGAAATATCCATTATCAAACAAATTGGCCATAGTAACGGATATAAACCACAAATCATCAACAAAATGATTGACAAATACAGAAACAAACAGAATCACATAAAACTTACTACTCTTACAAATACAACAAATAACACAAACAATATTTATAGAACAATAGAATATCAAGGTAACATACATAATAAAATCAAAAAAAAAATTAAGAAACACAATATAATTATAACATCCAAAAGCAACAACACACTAGATAAAATTTTAATTAACAACAAAGATAGAATCAATAAAATGAACGATAATGGAGTTTACAAATTAGAATGTGATACATCTAAAGCCACTTACATTGGTGAAACAGGAAGATGTTTAAAAACTCGTATAAAAGAACATAGAACACAACAGAGATCAAATTTTGGAAGACATATAATATTTAACAAAGAACACCAATTTCATGAAACAAAAAACACAACATTACATCACAAGAAAATCAAAAGGAACCTTTTGGAAATACTTGAACTTTATGAAATTAGAAAATTTAAACATAATTAGAAAAACCTTTATATATGTATTTGAAAAATCCATTTACTCCACCTAAAAATAAAATTAAAAACTCCCAACATATACAATGAACTCAAACCGCAATAACATTTTCCCATACTTCCCTTCACAATTTCAAATTTCCTTTTTTACTTTCTTGTTTACCTCCTTTACAATACATATTTGAACTTTTGGTTTGGGAAATATTCAATTTTAATTTATTTTAATCCTATTTTAATTTTTCACATTGACACAATATGTCATAAATCACAACATACATAAATAAAAATAAAACGTCAATACGATCAACAATTTTTTAAAAATGTGTTTCCTGAAGATGGTCTAAACGTAACCGAAACCGTGACGAAAAATTATTGAATAAATAAATATATTTATAAATGTCACAAATTAAATCAAGATTGTAATTTTGCATTTAACGTGAAATCAAATGACATACCATTAAAAATGTTAATCATATTGTGTTTACAATTTGTCCATGACAATAATATCAAATTCTTTGATTGTTGTAGCCGGATATAAATTTTTTACGACATTTGAACAAAAGAAGATCATTTTTACTGTCGTTAATTGCTATACAAAAGTCAACTTTTAATTGCATTTTTCGAAAAAATTATTTCAAATAATAGGAATGTTCGTCGCGTTTCAATATCAATACTGTGATATTGGTTGCCTAGATTTCGGGTACGATAATTAGTTAACACACTGTACTATTACGTCTGGGACGTAAAAGACTTTTACGTCCTGTGAACAAAACAGTATCATTTTGACAGTCGCTGAGTACTACGCAAAACTGACTTTTTAATAGCAGTTTTCGAAAAAGTGAATTTTTAACACATTCCGGACCGTGTATGCCATATGGTGGTACACGAATGTTGGTCGCTCTATGGTCGCGTGTAAATGTTTCGATTATTTGGCATTTGAATTCGGTAATAGAAATATGACCTTTCACTTTACAATACAACTTCCACGCATTCACTAATGTTGTTTGAGTGATGAGATGGAAGAATAAGCGTAGATACCATTTTGTCGTCTTTCGCACAAATGGAGTATATGCACTCATCTGATCCGATACATCAACATACCCTTTGATTTTGTTATAATCACAAATAACTTCAGGTTTTTGTGAAGATAAAATAGCATCAGTATACATTGTCGAAAGCATCAGTACATCTCTTTTATCTTTATATTTCATAACTGTAATACCTGACCTATTTTGGCGCGCAATTAGTTCTTTCCGACATAATTTTTTGGTAATGACTTCTTTGAGTAGTCCAACCTTATTTTTTCTCAAAGTGCCCAACAGATGAGATCTTTTTTCGAGCAATTTGTTGGCTAATGGAAGGGATGTGTAAAAATTGTTCGTACATAATTTCCTTCCAGATTCAAGAAACTCTTCCATCAGCTCTAAAACGATTTCCATAGTTGATACGCTCTTATTACGGTTCTTTCCGGCATATACAATAAATTTATTTGTATATCCCCCTTCAGAACATAATTTACTTAATTTGATTTCATATTTGTGGCGCTTTCCTTTGATATATTGTCGAAATATAACTCTACCTCGGAAAGGCACCACACTTTCGTCTATGCAGACGTACTCTCCAGGTTTGTATACTTCCGAAAATATTTTGTTCAAAATTTTGATAACGGGATCGATTTTATATAATCTATTTGAGCGATCTGCTATGTTATTACCAGCAAAGTGTAAGTTGTTCAAGATTTGAACAAATCTATTTCTGCTGATGTAATTCGCAGCAAATGATTTGCTAAATACAACTCGACTTGACTAGTAGTCTTTGAGATAAGGTCTCTTTTCAATCCCCATGTGAAAGCAGATTGCCAAAAACTTTAGAAATTCAGTTTCATCAACTACTTGTTTGTTTCGCACAAAATTAAATTTAGCAGATCATCGCTCAAAAATCTGCAATAGAACTGCGCCGGTGTTGTAAATGCATAGACACGACCGTCTTGTATGCCATAATTATCATCAAAAACAAAATGTTTTGTATCGACGTCCTCACATGGCCAGACCATTCGGATTCAGTAGTTTCTTCTAAATATGAACACATATATTTTGAAATTACGTACAAAATCACAATCAATTTTATTTTGATTACCGTTATCTTCATAGACAGAATTTTCACTCTCTGAATCTTCTACGGTTCGAACAACAGCTTCATCGTTTTCGTCCGATGGAGCTGTTGGCGGAATCGTAGATTCGTTCATGTCTACATCATCGTCACTCTCTACTGAAAGCGTCGCAAAACATACGTCAAACTCCATTTATCGATAAAACAAACAATTTTGTGGTTATAAGAGTAGTTTCTATTCACGACCTGCAGACTATAAGGAATTGCAATTGATAAAACTTACCTTTGAAAAACACTAAATCCCTTTCAAAATAAATTTATTTTAGAATTATAACAAGAAATCATAAATTGTGGAAACAATCACAAGAGCGTCACCCTTACGTTTGAACAATCAAACCAAATCAAACTTATAAACTAACGACATCGATGTCATTTGTTTCGGTGTCAAACAATAATCATAAAAATAATAATAAAATAAGCAATGACATAAAAACAAACTTCGCGAAAAAGTAAAAACTTTGACGGATTTACGCAAAAAATTACAATTTTTTAATGTTCTAATTAATTGATTAATTAGAGGTAATTAAAATACTTCTTGTACTTGCTATTTAAATATTTATTGAAACCGGTTTCGAAGCTTTTCTTCATCATCAGGCAAAACCTTTAATTAAACGAAACATCCAATTAAAATCAAAAACATCATAATTAAAATACAAGATACAAAAACACTATACTGAAGCATATAGTTACTATGAACTTTTGTAAATTCAACAATAACGTTTATAGGATCAAAGATGGATTGCCGATGGGAATGTCTTTGTCATGTATCTTGGCTGACATATATTTGGATTATGTTGAAAACAACTATATTTTCTCAAGCTATAATCCTTTCGTAAATAATATCATAAAATGGATTCGATTTAAATAGGCTTCACACTTATATCAACAATATACAAGATAAAATAAAATTTACTCTCTTATTATTCTCTTAGCTCGAGAATAATAAGGAAATAGTTTTTCTAGATCTAAAACTTTGCAATGTAAAAGATACAATAACCTATGACATTTATAGAAAGCCAACAACCATTTCAACTATTATTCCCTTTGATTCAGCACACTCATTTTCCCAAAAAATGGCAAGTTTTCGTTTCTTTTTTAATAGAGTACTACCCTTTATCATATGAAAATGGAATCAAAGAATTTAACTTTATTTATAATCTAGGTAAACAGAATAAATACTCATATAAAATACTTGATAAACTTTTAGCCCGGATACAGCAAACAAAAGATCCTTTATATATAAAAATTATAAAAAATAATATATATAAACAGATTTCTTATAATAGTTTGACTCAAAAGGCTCAGAGTATTTTTTGTAAATATAATGTGACTTTGGCTTATAGTAACAAGAATTCCATAGTTAATTTGCTATCCAATCACCATCTTAATGTTAATAAAGAAACCTCTCATTATAATGGTGTTTATAAGATTAAATGCAATGATTGCAATAATATATATATCGGACAGACTGGACGGAGACTTGATGTACGATTACAAGAACATAAAAATAAACCTAATTCTAATATTTTCAAACACATCAAGGAGACTGGATATAATATGGATTTCGACGGGGTGAAACTTTTGCACAAATGTGATAAAGGTTTTAAACTTGATCTTTTAGAGTCATTTGAAATTGATAAACACAGTAAAAGCAACTATTTTGATCTTCTTAATGAACAGGTCTAAATTTTCTACACCTCTCTTTACAAATATATACCTATAAAATGTTATAACTAATTTTTAATAAGAGATTGTTTACATTTTGTTTTTTGTTTTGTGAGCATTTTAAATTTTAATTTGATATTGTTTTATCCTTTTTTAAGGGGTTTCTTTTCTTCTTTTCTCGTAACTTCGATAAATTTACATTGGTCGTATAACCAGTTTATGTTGATTTTTCGTTGTGTGGGTTTTGACTACGTAGTTTTGACTTTGTACTGTAGTTTAAAAATTGTAACGTGCTAACTTTAAGACATAGTTTTGATACATTTTCAAGAAATAATAAAAAAAATAATTTTCAAAAAATATCTGGTTCTATGTTTTTTTTCTCAAAAAAAAAAACAAATCCTTGCTTGGCCATACAGACCAATTTTTCGAAAAATATCATTATCGGGAATGTGTTAATAGCAGTTTTTGAAAAATTTAATTTTGTTTATGACAGGAGTATTACATAATAGTATATTACAGTACAAGTGAGGAAACTAAGGTTTTTCACTCACGCGTATGTCAGAGCGTAAGACATACAAGTGAGTGGAAAATATTGGTTTCTCACGTGTGCTGTATAGCGTTTTGTTCAATCCTACTATTTAGAGAAAATTCAGTCTTAAAATTCGTTAATTCTTGGCTAATGTTATGTCGATCGTATGTGTGACAAAAATCCTTATAGAGACGATATTATCCGATGGACAAGATACGTGGTCGACATTTTAGTACTGATTAAAGACGACCAACATATTGATAATCTTCATAAATATATTAACAGTTTACACCCCAATATTAACTTCACTATCGAGACTGAAAACAATCAAAAATTAAATTTCTTAGACTATACACTACGACATTCAAACAACAAAATTAAATATAACATCTACAGAAAACCTACACAAACTAGTACTACCATCCCTTTCGATTCTCATCATGATGAAACTCATAAAATGGCAGCATACCGAGCTTATATACACAGAGCTTTTCATTCAAAATTGGAACAACAAGACCTAGAAAAAGAGATCGAAATTATCCACCAAATTGCAAGCGAAAACAATTTCCCACCGACATTTATCCAACGAATATTTTCGAAAATAAAAAACAAATATAATCTTCAAGAAACAACTTCCCTATCCGACCGAAAACCTGATAAACCAACAACGTACAGATCCATAACTTACCCAGGAGAAATATCCCATAAAATCAAGAAAATGTTCCATAAGTTCAACATAACAATGACATTTAAAAACAAAAACAATCTGAAGGCATTATTAGTTAATAACAAAAACAAGACTACAACTCTCGCTAAAAGTGGCATATACCAATTGCAATGTGGGACCTGTTCAGCCACGTACATACTGTGAGCGTCAAAAGAAAGTAAATACTAGCTGTTTAAGAAAAAAACCCTTTTTACTACGATTCTGTTAACTTACAATAAAAATTTGTATACCAAAATTTACTACTTTATTTGTGAGCAATCCTATCGTAAAAAATAGTTAAACAAAAAACCCCACAAATATGGTAAATCCCCTTTAGAGTGAAAATACCCCGATTTTTACGCGTCAAAAGAAAGTAAACAGCCGGTCCGGTTGTTGTAAATTCATTTTAGATTTAGGGGAAGTACCACACTTTTCGTATAAATACTTATAAACCCCTCCCAGGACAACTTTAGATCATTTTAGAAGAAACAGCAAGTGGTTGAACGTCGAAATTAATTATAAATATCAAAAATCATCATGGGAAAACAAACAAGTATAGAAACGCGTAAAATTATATTAAGTTTAAATAAAAAAGGTAAATCCTTACGCGGAATAGCTAAAATAATGGGACGAAATCACTGCACAATAAAAAAAATGTTGGATAAATACGCAAAACATCATACTGTAGCCGATTTACAACGCGTTAGACGACCAAAGTGCCTTACAGAAGCACAGGCTAGAGCAGTGGTAAGAGAAGTGAAGAATAATCCATGTTCAAGTGCGGTTAAAATAGCAAACGACATAGCGCAGATAGCAAACACAACCATAAGTTCCAGTACCATACGAAGAACACTCCATAGAAGTGGCCTGCATGAAAGAACACCCCGTAAAAAGCCTTACATATCAAAAATAAATAAACAGAAACGTCTTGATTTCGCAAAAAAATATCAGAACGAAGCTCCAGATTTTTTGAAAAATATATTATTTAGTGATGAAAGTAAATTTGAAATTTTTGGCAAAAGAAAACCACCAAAGATATGGCGGCCAAAAAATGAGGCCTTCAAAGTGAAATTTGTTACCAATACCATCAAACACGGTGGAGGCTCGGTTATGGTCTAGCGCTGTATGGCGCTAGACCATAACCGTATTAATGAATTGGGCTTATCAGAGAACTGGATCTTCCAACAGGATAACGATCCAAAGCACACTTCCAAAATTGTGAAGGAATGGATACTATACCGAGTCCCTAAAACCCTTGATCATCCACCGCAGTCCCCAGACCTTAATCCTATAGAACATCTGTGGGATCACCTTGACAGGAAGATCAGAGAAAGGACAATTTCAAATAAAGACGACCTTAAAAAAGCTTTAACTGAAGAATGGATGAAAATCCCTCAAAATATTACAAAAAACTTGGTGGAATCCATGCCAAGGAGATTAAGAGAGGTGTTGAAGGCCAAAGGAGCTCAAACCAAGTATTAAAAGTTAATATTATATTTATTTTTGTACTTAATACCTATTAGTTCCGAATTCTGTTTACTTTCTTTTGACGCGTAAATTCGGTAGATATTTACAATAATCTGAATTATTACGGGTAATGATTTGTTTTTTTTTTCATGTTTCTATTGATTTAAATATAGTATAGATGAGTTGTGAAGACTGCAATAAAACTTTTTGATTTTCGTTATTAACTGCATTTGTATTAACCTTTTCATAGAAAAACAACAGCTGTTCACTTTTTTTTGACGCTCACAGTAGGTGAAACGGGGAGAAGTATCCAAACAAAGCTTAAAGAACATAAAAACAGTTCAAAATCGGCAGTCGGAAAACATCTAATTTTCAACAACCACGAATTTGACGAAAATAAAAATATTAAATTAATACACCAACTTAATAAAAGCAACCTTATGGAAATAATGGAAATGTACGAAATCAACAAGTTTATTGAAATTAACAGTAATATTATAAGCCTTAATGAACAAATTATCCCGACCCAAAAACCAATTTATAGTTGCCTACGAGATCCGTACCTAAAACACAAAAATAAAAAACAAAAACAAAAAAAAAAACCTAACGTCACACAATAACTTTTGACGTAAATTTTGAAAAATTTTAATTAATTTTTCTAATTTGTTAATAATTACGTAAGATTTTACTATTTTATTTTTTTTGTATTAAAATGTTCATTTTTCGTATGTTGTAAACTTGTAGGTATCTACTGAAGAAGAGCAAGGCTCGAAACTAGTTTAGAAAAATAAATTTTAATTATCACCAGAAATAAATTTTTTAAAGAAGACTCAATTAAGAGAAATACTCTTAATTGATTAATAAACAACCAATTGCGTCAAATTGTTAATTGTCATCATTAACGCAAATTAATTAAGATTAATAATTTATACAAGTGAAATACTTCATTTAATTTTCCTTGTGTGATCTCTACCTTTTTTAGTTCACATCCGTTACGTTTTAACAAAGAGTTGTACCTTTAAAGGTTTAAATTTCGCGAATAGTGGATGAAGAAAATTAGAGTGAGTGAAAAATATTGTCACTCACCCGTTGCTATGAATGTTAGCAGAGTGAGTGAAAATAACAACTTTCAACACAAAATAATTTACTATATTTTTTGTAAAGAAGGCTTTATTAAGCGACAATAATAATAATAATACATATCATATGAGTAACAAATTTCCGTTACGGTCAATAAATGGTCAAGGTAGTAAAAGATTTTAAAAAAGATTTATTACGTATCTAAAATGAAAAAAAGTTGGGTCAGAAAGATTGGGTTACAATATCACTAATTAATAATAATTATTAATCGTACGTATATAATTATTATACAGCTGTTCTTTGTTAAATGATAAATCATCTATTTATGTATATACAATATGTAAATATGAAAATACTCATTTTTCTACTACAAAAAAGGAGTACATTGAAAGCTTTCTTTTTTTCAAATCTATCTTTCTAACAATAAGCTTTACATAAACATTTTTTTTATTTTAAAAAAGGTAAAAAAACGAGATTATCTTTAAAATGAATGTAGCACCAATAAAAAAGTAAATAAATAACAATAAACAAATAATTACAAAATTTCCCCTATTAGAAAAAAAAAAAACAGAAAAATCTAGTAAATAATATTCTCATAGTACATATTACTAACAATATTTTTAATCGTTACTATTAAACATTATTTTTTTTAATAATATATTAATATGAATACATTTTGTGCTGATGATTTTTCACAACTAAAACTCAACTAAAAAACAAAGATCTCTCATTAAAATTTTTTCATCATAATCATGTATATATGTGAATCATTTAATATTTTTTTCTTTCGTTTTGTTCAGACTTACATAGTTACATTTAAAAACCAAACAACAAAATCGATTTGATTAAAATAGATAATATTAAATCGGCGGTAACGCCCATAACGTTGCCGTTTTGTCGGCAGACGTAGATAAAAATGAAAATTCCGTCGGATGCCAACGTCCGGAAATTACTTTATCTTGATGTTGTGCTACCACTACACTGGGTAAAGGTAAAGTTAAATCGCCTAAAAATAACAAAACGATTAATGTTAATTTATTTTGATTTAAACTAAATTAATTCTTACCTTGAAGATCTGTAAGAACCAATTTATTATCATAACCTCCCGTTAATAAATAATAAGCTGAAGGTGAAAATCGAATTGATCTGGTATCAGCCGAATGCGGTTTAAAACATTGGATATTCCTCCCTCCTCTTATATCATACAAAACACAAGAACTATCTTCATGTCCTGATACTAAAAGTCTCCCGGAAGGATCCACGCATAAACTAGCTACGGGCGATCCTTGTCTAGTTCCTGGTACCGTAATCGGCGTGACCATATTCACGCATCCTCTTGTCCTCAAATCCCAAAATCGTACGGTCTTATCGTGAGAGCCACTCACAAACATAGCGCCGCCCCATGTATATAATGACAATATGTGGCCGGTGTGGCCGCTGAGCGCTTGAAAAGGAGTGCCTGTCGCACAGTCGGTTACGTAAATTTTACAGTCACCTGCTCCGCCAGAAATTAAAAGGCTTGATTTATTAGTGGTGTCTTCCAAGAAGCATAAATCGCGAATTGTTCCGTCGTGCATTGTTAGCTCAACCTCTTCGCCTTCCAAGTTCGAGGTGTCCGCGTTGAAACGCATTAATTTTACGGTTTTATCGTTGGAACCCGTTGCCATTAAGTCACCGATTGGGGACCAAGCAAGACAATAAATTGAACCTTTATGGTGTTTTGTCCGTTTGAAAAGTACCATTGGTTGATAAGTTTGATGATCTTCCCTATAAAAAAAGAAATGTTTATTATTATTTGCTAAGAGAAAGATGGGAATTGAAAACTTTTCATTTCTACTAAATTTCCATATTGTGTTATTCGAAGACTGATTACTATAATAATTTATTTAACTTTCGAATGACTAAATGGGAATATTTGAAAGAAACATCACTTTCAAACGTTCTTTTAGTGAATGTATTATGAGATTATGCAATCAAAGTTTATATTAAAAAAATTATAAGCTAAGAATGCAGAACTATTTATATGATTGGATTAATTTTCTGTATAGAAACTCACGAAAGCACTATGGAATTTATGAAATAGTTAGAAATTTATCGTGAAATAGTTTTGTTCTCATTGTCATGTCTCAATCCTGTCTTGTATGTATGTATGGAGTGAGGAGTGCGTATTCTATACGCGGCACCTAGGCCACAACGGGCCCCTTGTACACTGGCTCCCTCTAAGAGGTTTGAGATGTTAAATGCGAGTATATAACTCGATTTTTGGCTGATTCCGCTTCCTGACCGACCCCCCACCAAACCGGGCGTGCTATGGCACAGGCCCAGTGTGGGTTCGCCCCTGTCAGGTGCCGCTCCAGGATACCACCACATCCTCGTGGGGTCCTACGAGGTGCCGGTGGCCTCCAGGGCGCTAACGCGCATTCAGCCATTTTTGTTCAAACCCCTTACACACATAGTGATAACGACAGCCAGAGATGTTAGACTGGTTGCCGGGACCGACGGCTTAACGTCCCCTCCGAAGGACGGGGGGCGACCCAACGTGATTACACCGGGATACGAACCCGGGACGTCTTCGTGTTAACTCGAGAGTTAACACGCTGAGCCATTGCGCCCCCTTAAATCCTGTCTTATTTTAATATGTAACAAATTATTTTCTTTCAACTATATTGCTATTTTTGAAACTACAGTATAGGGATATCTTAGGAATTCATAGGATAAATGACGGATACTAGGAAATGGAACTTTTTGTCAAAATAGGTTACAGCATTCAGTTCCTTTATCACAAAAGCCAATTCACTATGTTTACTATGGTTTGTTCCAGATTCACCGTTTAATTTCAAAGTATAGGTAAAAAAAACCTAATTTTTGGCATTATTAATTTCAAACAACTCAAACAGGATTACAAAACGAAAACAAGAGGAAAAGAGAGTTAGAAGTATAGAAATATATATATATATATATATATATATATATACAGTAGGGCCCCGACATTCGCGGCTTCAAATTACACGGATTCGCATATTCGCGTTTTAAATTTTGCTGCCTTTTTCAACATTCACGACTCGATTATTCGCGAATACATAGCAAGTATGTATGTCATTTTTTAAAAATTTAAAACGTAGTTCACCGTAGGTTTACTGTACAAGCAACCAGCTTCACATATGCGTTTCTCTGGGAATCCCTCATTTATGATCGATTTTAATGTTTGTGTTAGGTGCTTATTTTTGTGTTCTGTATTTCGTTCAGGTTAGTGTTTCGCCCGTTTTTTTACTATAATTTTATAAACAATAAATTAATCTCACAACAGTACTCAAAATGGGTACAAAAAGGCCTGCGATGGAAATAAATTTAATTGCCAAATGTGCAAAGTCAGTTATGACTCTAGAAAGAAAAATTCAAGTTCTTGATATGCTCCGGGAAGGGAAAAGAGCTACCGAAGTAGGCCGGGTCTTCGGTGTCAATGAATCTACGATAAGATCTATAAAGAAACAAGAAGAGGTAATTAGAAATAGCTTAAAAAGTGGCATACCGTCATCATTAAAGGTAACGTCACAAGTTCGTGATGTTAATATTGAAAAAATGGAGAAGTCCCTTTATCTTTGGATTGAGGACCATGGTCGCAAAAATATACCATTAACTAGGGCTAGATTAATGGATAAAGCCAAGGAACTTTATCAACATTTTTCGTGTGGAATGGACTGTGCTGAAGACGATTGTAAATTTAAAGCCAGCAGAGGATGGTTCGAAAGATTCAAAACTCGTTTTAATCTCCATAACATTAAGTTGTGTGGAGAATCAGCTTCAGCAGATCATCAACAGGCTGCAAAATTTCCTGATGAAATAATAAAATTAATAGAAGAAAAAGGTTACCGTCCTGAACAAATATTTAATGCGGACGAAACCGGGCTTTATTGGAAACAAATGCCCACACGAACATACATTTCAAAAAATGAAAAGACAGCACCTGGTTTTAAATCGGCTAAGGATAGAGTTACAGTTTTATTTTGTGCAAATGCACGCGGAGACTTTATTACAAAACCAATGTTAATATATCGAGCAGCTAATCCACGAGCTTTAAAGAACAAGGACAAAGAAGCTCTTCCGGTCTATTGGCGAGCTAATTCAAAAGCTTGGATGACTTCTCAGCTATTTATAGAGTGGTTTAAAGAGTGCTTTGTTAAAGAAGTGGAGCGTTACCTAAAATCTAAAAATTTAGCATTTCACGTTTTATTGATATTGGATAACGCCCCATCTCATCCAGTAGATGCTCTCAAATTAGCTCATCCATGTGTCGAGGTGGTATTTCTTCCGCCCAACACAACATCCTTATTACAACCTTTAGATCAAGGTGTTATAAAAGCTTTTAAAAGTCATTATATCCGGCACATGTTCGATTTTGTACATGAGAAAATACAAAATGATAGTGTTTTCTCAATAAAAGATGTGTGGAAATTATACAATATTGACCATGCGATTACATCTATAAAACTTGCTTTAAATGACATTAAATTAAATTATCAACCGTAAGTAATGCACGGAAAAAACTGTTGAAAAAAGACACTGCGCAAAGTGTAAGCGAAATTGATGAGGCAATAGAGAGAGCTGTTCTTTCTGCACGGTTGCTACCGGGAGATGATTTTCATACCATTGTACCAGCTGATATCGAATCTCTCGTCAATGATCAAGAGGAAGAGTTGTCCAGTGCAGACTTAGAAGCGCTACTAATAGAAAATGTTTCAGGAACGGATGAAGAAGATAATAGTAATTCCCTATGTAATAAATTAACGTTGAAGGAACTTAATTTATTTATAAAAGAAGCAAATAATCTTGCTGAAAAAATAGTAGAATATGATCCATCAACGGAACGAAGCACAAAATTTAAAAATGGTCTGAATACTCTTCTTGCTCCTTACAAAGAGCTTCAAAAGGATATGCAACACAAAGCATTGCAACCTACTATCCTTTCATTTTTTAAACCATCGTGTTCTAAAGCAATTATTATTGATGAGTAGAAATGTTAACTTTTATTTCTTTTTTTAGTTTAGTTTGTTGCAGTTTGTTATTGCTATCGAGTTTAGGTTTTTTTATATTTTAAACAATTGTAATTATTTTAATATCTGTATTAGTTCCGAATACAAAAGTTTTAAGACCAGTCGTTTTATTTTGCAATTTTAAGCGTTTTATTTAGTATGTATAATTTATTAATTTTTGAAATTTTTAATTTTTAAAATTAAATTAAATGAAACTTTTGGCGTCGGTGACCATTTGGCGGTTAACGTGTTAAAAGAACATAGAAGTAGTAGTTTATCCTTCATAATATCTAGTGCTTCAATATTCGCGGATTCAACATTCTCGGCGTATTTTTAGAACCTAACCCTCGCGAATGTTGGGGCCTTACTGTATATATATACATATGGTAATATGGTATCATCCGTTCATCTTCTTGGTTGTTCCCTGTGGACAGGGGCAGACGTTTCGCCAAGATCTCACTTGGCATCTTCAATGCTTTGTCGTAGTCTCCTGTTGACAGACTCTGCCCCTGGGCTCTTCCACAGGGAACAACCAAGAAGATGAACGGATGATACCTCGGATCAACCACAACACACACATATATATATATATGTGTATGAGTTAAAATGATAACGATTTGTGTAAAAATTTTTGCCCAACCCATAAATGGCCAAGATATGGGCCTTCAAAGTTAAGAAATTTTTAAACTTTTTCTTAAATATCTTTAATATGGTTTGTCTTAGAAAGATAAAATTTCGCAGACAGTGCAATGTTATAATGAGAAATCGTTTAAGATCACTTTTGAACACATAAAACCACGGGATCATTGCTATACGGAGTGTCCACAAAGTTTATTTCATTAAAACTTTTTTTTTATAACGTAAACTCTTAAATTTTACAACTGATTCCAAAAGCCTATTTCATTTTAAAACTATTTTCACTTGTAGACAATTTTGATTAGATGCATCCTTTTCAAGTTATTCGCAAAAAGATTCAAGCTTGTTTTTTAGGATTTTCATTAATTGTAGGCGCCTATGAAAACAAATTGTAAGTAAAGTAATTTGGCATTATTAGTAAATGCGAACAAAGTGAATTTATTAACAATAAAAATAACAAATTACAAAAACAACAACAAAAACAGCTCTTCAAACGTAAATACCAATAAAAAAATCAGTTAAGAAAACAGGGTAAAATAAAATAAAAACTTGAAAAACAACAACTAAAGTGGATAAAGTATAGTACATATTACAGTAAATGCTCGAAGTGTACTCCGCCTGCTTCAATGCAGATTTCAAAGCGACGTCTTAAATTAATACGTAATCGAGGCAATGCGTTTTCTTGCCGTATTATTGTAAACGACTCCATAATTTTTTGGCGTAATTGTTCAACAGTATCAATATTCGAATTGTATACCAAATCTTTAACACGCCCCCATAAATAAAAGTCTAGGGGAGTTAGATTTGGCGATCGAGCCGACCAAATGATAGGGGCTTCTGGTCCTCGTCCAATCCAACGCCCGGGAAAGTGTTGATGTAACCACTCCTTAACAGTATTTGTACAATGAGGAGGCGCTCCATCATGTAAATACCACATTTCAAGTCTTGTTTCATGTGAAACATCGACCAATAACTCTCCCAGATTTTCCAAGTGTTCCAAATAACTAACAGCACTAAGTCTGGAGGGCAAAAAAACGGGTCCGATAATAAAATCGCCAACAATTCTAGCCCAAACGTTTATACTGAATTTCCACTGCGATTGACGAACACACGTAAAATGTGGATTTTCTTCAGCCCAATTATGAGCATTTCTCAAATTAATTGTTCCATGTTTTAAAAAGGTAGATTCATCTGTAAATAGTATTTTTTCTAAAAACGCACCATCAATTGTACATTTTTCCACCATAGTACGGCAAAACTGTACTCGCAATGGATAATCAGTAATTTTTAATTCTTGAACTGTGGACAAGTGGTATGGATATAATTGCTGTTCGTGTAGGACACGCCAAGCTGTAGTTCTAGATATTCTAAAATGTCGTTTTATATCTGCAGTACTAGCAGTACTACGATCTTCCACAAAATCCAAAATATCTTTTCCAGTTCGGGTGTACGAACTGACCTCTGATTTCCATTATTTACATACTTCGGTCTTAAATTTCCTGTCTCGCGTAAACGTCTTTCGATAGTAAGAAATGTTTTTCTGTCAGGTTGTCTGCGATTGGGAAATGTTTCGCAATATCGTCTTGCTGCTGCGTTAGCATTGCCTAAACACTCTCCCAAAATTAAAAGCATGTCAGTTTGCTCACTAAAACTGAAATTATTTGCCATTTTAAACAATAATTAACGACTAACGTATGTTGGGTAATAATTTGACAGATTGCTTTACTACTTTACTTACAATTTGTTTTCATAGGCGCCTACGATTAATGAAAATCCTAAAAAACAAGCTTGAATCTTTTTGCGAATAACTCGAAAAGGATGCATCTAACCAAAATTATTTAAGAGTGAAAATAGTTTTAAAATGAATTAGGCTTTTAGAATCAGTTGGAAAATTTAAGGGTTTACGACAAAATAAAAAAGTTTTAATGAGATTTCCTTTGTGGACAGCCTGTATAGATGGGATGCTCCAACATAAGCTTGGGTATTCGGCTTATTTACGAAATTGTATTGCCCGGATGCACCAAAGTCAGTTCCAAATCCTTGGACATGATTAGCTGAAGCACTGAAAGTACTCGCACTTGGTTTATGGGTGTAATCTAAACCTCCGCCGACTCCAAAAGGTTGTCTTTTACCACCAGAAATGGACCTTGATCCCGTGGTTGTATGTTTTCAAAAGTGGTCTTAAATGATTTTTCATGATAACATTGCACTGTTTGCCAAATTTTATCTTTCTAGGACAAACTATATTCAAACTATTTAAGAAAATGTTAAAAAATTTCTCAACTTTGAAGGCCCATATCTTAGCCATTTATGGGTTTAGACCAAAAATTTTTACACAAATCGTTATCATTTTAACTCAAGTATTTGTGATTAAAATTATGCCACGACTTACAGAAACACCTTAAAAAAACATTATTTAGGCCAAAAATTTGCTTTTGTTTACTTTTACTTTGAACTCACTATGTTTAACACACCATGTTTAAGATGGTGTGTTATTTCAATATGTAACAAATTAATTCCTTTAAAAGATCAAATCATCGAATATATTGAGCTATTTTTGAAAACACAATCTAGAAATATCTTGAAAATCCTTAGGATATTAAAGGATGGACTGACAATAGGAAATGAAACTTTTTTATGACAGTTGAAATTCATTTTAAAACTTAAAATATTTCAAAAATCAAAAAAAGACAATAAAAACCTTATTAATAAAACATGGAACAGAGAGACGCGTAATGACTGTCATATACAAAAAGGTGAAAAAAGTTCATTTTCACACTCCTTGTTTTTGGAGTGAGAACACAAAATCCTAAAAACTCAAGATGTACAGCGTAAGGCAAAATTCATTGAACATAAGAACATGAATTATTCTAATTAGATCTATCTAAGGCAAACAAATAAGCATAAATGTTGCAAAGCTTCTGATTATCCGTTTCAAAATTTACAGCATTATGTGTATACCATCTCCTAAAATAGCCTATTATGACAGTTTCTCTTAGAAATTTATTAATTAAATAAAATTTTGAATGCTCGTCTGGTCAATTTTTAATTTTGATGGCTCAACCCAACCCGACTAATATCTAGTGCTAAATAGCTAATTAGGATCAAGTTGATGAACTAATATTTAGTGCCAACAAGTTAGTTGGGTTGGGGTAAGATTAATGGCGTAACAAAGCCCATCTAATAAGTAGCACTAAGTAGCTACTTAGGTTGGGTTGGGTTCAGATCAGGTTGATGGTTCAATCCAACGCAACACTATACAATAATGGACAATAATGTTGCGGAAGTGAGAGTTCAGTGCACAAAGAGAAGAAGAAAGATGCAAAGGATGAGGAAAGGACGATATAGTGCAGAGGAGGTAGAAAGGGCAAACCAATACTATAAAGAAACTGCTGGTGAAAGAATAAGGAAAAGAGATGGAAGGAATTGTGCGCGGAATTAGAGGACAACGTATGGGGTACAGCTTACCAGATAGTGACAAAAAGAATGGCACTAAGATCAAGAGAAAAGATAGATCAAGAAACGATTAGGAAACAATACACAAAACTATTTCCAGCCATAACCGAAAACGACATAGAATATGAAAGTGACGAGGAAGAAGAAAACATAAAAGAACCTTTTTCAATGGAAGAATTAAAAAATTGTTTGAGCCAACTAAAACCAAAAAGAGCACCGGGCGAAGATGGACTGACAAATGAGATAGTTAAAGTGTGCATAGAAGCTAACCCAAAGATCTTTCTAGAGACGTACAACCAGTGTTGGAATCTGGGGATTTTTCCGGAGATCTGGAAGAAAGCAACACTTGTGTTGATACCCAAACCAAAAAAGGATGGAGATGATCAAGCGTACAGGCCATTGTGTCTTCTGAGCGTCATGGGGAAAATACTCGAAAGATTGATAAATGGAAGAATGACAGCTGAAATATAAACGCGACAAGTACTGAGTGATAGTCAATTCGGCTATAGAAAATGTAAGTACGGTGGATGCCATAATGTCGATAGTCCAGGATATCAGAGACACAAGGAAAAAAAGCGATAAAGAATAGAGGATATAGCATAATGGTGTTGCTTGACATTAGAAACGCATTTAACACAGCACCCTGGATACGCATAAATGAATAAATGAAACGGAAAAAATTGGAGAGAAAGAGGCTAGGAAAAAAGAAAGAACCGAAGCAGTATGTTCGAAAATTGGCAGGAGAGATGGAATAAGTACAACGGTTGGGCAAAGGTGTTCGTTAGGAATGTAAAGGAATGGTGTAAAAAGGCCCACAAGTGGAGTATAATACTACTCAGGCATTGACCCTACACGGCATCTTCGCCTCGTATTTGAAAAAAATTAAGAAACAAGAATCCGATCAATGTTGGTTCCAGTGCGGAGAGACGGACTCCCCTTGTCACACTATATTTAAGTGTGCTAGATTTGAGAGAGGGCGAATGGAATTGAAAAGGAAGATTGGAATCGACTTCGATGAAAGGAACGCCGCAGACCTGTTGATGAGTGATAAGAAGACTACAGATGAAGTTATGAAGTATTTGAGAGAGGTTATGACAGCGAAGGAAACAGAAGGAACAGGATTAGTTGAGGGGGATAGATTTATCCCCCTCAGCTGGGTACGTAGGGTGCATATAAAATTTCAAAAATTAATGTGGGGTTAGTGGGTAGTCTAGGGACTAAAGATAGTCCCACACTCCCGGCTGAAGTACTGAAGATTTCCAAGCAACCTAACAACTAAGGCGCCAACAGTAAGGCAGGGTGCGCAACGCATTTTCCCCTCCCCTGCGCCAAAACAAAAAAAAAGTTCAGTCCAACGCAATTAATATTTAATGCTAAGTAGCTAGTTGGGTTAGGCTAAAATTAATGGCTCATCCCAACCCCATTAATATCCAGCACTAATTGATTAGGTAGGTTGGGTTGGGATCAGATAAGGTTGATGGCTCAGTGCTACTATTATTTAGTGCTAACTAGCACTAATTGATTAGGTGGGTTGGGTTGGGATCAGATAAGGTTGATGGCTCAATGCAACTATTATTTAGTGCTAACTAGCTAGTTGGGTTGAGTTGGTTAAGATTAATGGTTCAACCCAACCCTATTAATATATACCGCTAACAAGCTAGTTGGGTTGGGTTGGGTTGGGTTTAAACAAAGTTGGTGGTTGAACCCAACCCAATTAATATTTAAAGCTAAGTAGATAGTTGAGTTGGATTAATCTTAATTGTTCAACTCAACCCAACTAACATCTAACCCTAATTAACTAGTTGGGTTGGGTTCGGATAAAGTTGATGGCTCAACCCTACCCAACTAATATTTTATGCTAATGCGGTCCTATGGTGCTATGATCTTCAACTAATATCTATTGTTGACGTAAAGTATTTAAATAAATCACAAATTAAAATTTAATTTGTCAGCTGCATTATTTCTGCTAATGAGCAATTGCCACAAATAAATTTACAGAATTAGTTCCTTTAGCGTGAACGCACTGTGTATGATGAATAAATACTACAATAGCTAATCATCCTAAAAATGATAAAGATGCGGTATATATATGTTAGCTAATTGTTACCTTACACATCTGAATAATGATAAAGAATTCCCACACAGGATTAAGAACATCTATTAAAGTAAAATCTGACTTTAAAGGTCTAATGGTGAAACTCACTAACAATATTGTGGAGGATTCGATCTGCGCAATGTGTGGTGTTACCTCCTTCCACATCATACTTTGAATACTTTGAAATTATCAAAAATGTACCATGACTTTACGGACACTGTATGTCTTAGTATAAACTTTTTAATAATGATGTTACAAATTAGCCGGATCTTATTTGATTGTATTCAGTTATGTTTTTATCCATTATCACTAATAAGTTATAGAAATGTAAAATAAGTATATAGTACATGATAATATTTTATTTTATATTTCTATTATTCGATGATTCGTCTAATTTCTACTTCATTTTGAGATTTATCATCCGATTCGCAACGAATTTTTATTATCGATTCTATCACTCAGATAATCTTTAGGAACCATCTATTTATAAAAGTATAAAATATAGACAAATTAAAAAAAATCACAAAAGGCGCTTTAAGGTTTTCAGCATTGGATTTTTTTTAAAGAGACTTCGAATTTGGATCACCCTTGTTCTTACTTCATAAAGTAATTTAGCAATTATAATATTAATTACTAGTAATTAATAATTAAATTGATATAAAAATAATAATTAATCAATATTTAACTAATATTAATTACTATTCAAATATTAATTTATTACTAATATTAATTTTGTACAAAGATCAACGAATTATTATTAATAATCTTGTAGATATTAGCGTCACTTAACATATTTGACCTCAATTAATCATCCTTGTCAAGGATTGATGATTGTGAAGGAAGTTGTCAGCTTTGGCAATCATCAATGAAGAATTATCCTTGAGAAAAGTTTTTATTTTCTTTAACATGTAACCCATCACATGCTGTGTCAGTAAACATATAATTAATAATGATATTTGTAATTTTAGCTATAACAACGTTTTGTTGGTCACTTTTCAAATCTTTAGCTATATTTTCTAAACACAACTTATGTGTTTACCTTTTTATATTAAAATTGGTATTATTGACAAGTAAGTGGAACTTAGGGCCAAAGGAAAGCAAAGTAGCAACTTCATAGGGAACACCCACAATTGTTAAATTAACAAGCCATTGAACATCTAACACATCTAACATATTAACGTACGGGCATAATATTTGTAACATATGCGCAAAATATTTACAATCGATGTGTCACTTTCGCTTATCGTGGTACAGACGTAAACGTAGTCTTCAACATTCATTGTTATACCCGTCAATTAAATATTTAAGATGTTAAATGCACCAAGTTTGTAGTAATCATAATTGATTAAAATCGTGGCTTGTTTCGTTGTATACGTTATTCATTCATAATATTTCCTCTACATCATTTGAATTTCCTTTTATCTGCTATATTGCGTTATTAGTACCTTAACGTATTCAATAATAGGCGAATATATGCGTTATTTGTATGAAATGCAAAGAGTGAAAGTATTGCAATTTTGTAAATTACAATTAAGCTACAGGAAGGAACACAAAAAGATGTGAAACAATGGATAATTCCGTATCTTATATTATAGACAAAAGAAGAAAATATAGAAGAAATATAAGAAGAAATATAGAAAAGAGTTTAAATTGCAAATCAAGATATCTGAACCAATACTAATAAATAAGGAAAGTAACACAGCTGTGTCACCGATTTCTATGAAATTTGATGTAGTCACAGAATAGACCAAAATAAGGTTTACGTATTTTTTTATACGTGCGGTAAAAGCCTCTTAGTCGAGTTTTTGGGAGTTGTAAGTTTAGGGAAAAGTACACTTTTTCAAATTTGGTAATTTGAAACTGATATTCTTTTCAATACGCTTTTATTTTATGTATCGTACATAGACAGCAGACACGAACTACCCTTATTTTTACACGTCAATTTTGGCGAAATGTCACGGTATGTTTTATATGTGATGTAAAAATGTTTAAAACCGGTTATTGAAACTGAAAAAACGGTAAATTAAAACTGATATTCACTTGTAATAAGTCATCTGATGTATCGCACATACAGCACAAGGATAGCACACAAAATTGTGTGCTATCTTATAACACAGCACGATCTAGACGAAGATGGTATTATTTCAAGATTAATTTTTATGGAGAACAAACGAAATTATATGCCTGACGAGACTATTTGAAAAGTCTCTACTATTGAGGTTTTTCTTTTTAATGGTTTTTTTTCTGATTAATACTACTTCCAGAAAACTGAATATTGCTTCTAGATGACTTAATATTGCTTTCAAAACACTTGAATTACTCTCAGACGACTTGAAATGATTCCAGAAGACTTGAAATGTCTTCAGTAGACTTTAAATGCTTCCAAAAGATTTCAAATATTTCCAGAAGACTGTATACTGCCTCCAGAAAACTTGATACTGCTTTCAAAAGACTTAAAATACTTCCAGAAGACTTGAACTGCTTACAAAAGTTTTACTATTGTCCCTGGGCTTGGTACTGCTTTTAGAAAACTTGATATTGGTTGCAGAAGACTTAATACTGCTTTTAGAAGATTTGAAATGCATGCAGAAGACTTAACACTACTTCTAGAAGATTCGAAATATTTCCAAAAGACTTGATATTGCCTTTAGATGACATGAAATACTAACTGAAAATTAGAAATGCTTCCAAAAGAACATCCATATAAAATTGTTAATGGTTTTATCTGGATTGAGTTTATTATTTTCAATAATTTTTTTAATTTGGATGTACCTATTATTGAGTTTATTCTTCCTAATTGAGTGCCAGCAATAGCAGATGTGAACGTTTTTTTTTTGAGAGCATGTAGGATGTTTTACATTTCTCAGGCCCAATTCAGGCTGTTTTTGGAGAAATGAAATTCATCGTTTGAGTCTATTCCCAATTCCTGGTTTTCAGCACTCAGCACTTCTACATATTTTCCTAAACTGGCGCCTGGTGTATAGTGTAACTAAAGACGTTATAAAATTGTACGTGAGTAACCGAAGGTTAACAATGTGATATTGTTGAACAGCATTAGCATGTGTAGCTATATTGCAAAATTGTAGTACGCGATAATACTGTTTTATTTTTGGAAAAAGCTTGACCTTGTAAATGAATTACAACAAAGTAAAATGGATCGAATTGCATTAATTGATTAAAAAAATATGAACGTACTCCCTAAAGTACTCGAAGTATACAGGTGTCCCGTAACGATTGTACAAAACTTCACCAGCATATTTTCTGGTCAAAATAGAAAAAAAAGTTTAATAACCATAGAGATCCCAAATTGGTACGTTTTCGAGATTCTGGTAGAGGTAATTCAATAAGCGCCTCTGTAGGCTTATTTTGTAAAAAAATTAGTTGACCTAATAACTGGTTACCTACAATTCTGGCCTATACATTAACACTAAATAGCCACTGATGATTAATTTCATCACTCCGAATATACGTACTATAGATATTAAAAATTCTGTTTTGAATGTTGCTTCATCTGCAATAACTCATCTACAAAAAATCACTTGATTGTAGCCGCTATTTTCTGTTAAAGCTTGAACAGTGTTTTGATACGGATGAAGCAATTGCTCTCTTAAAATGCGGTGAACGGTTCATTTCATGATATTTTCTTGTTGTACAGAAATCCTTCTAATGCTGGTTGAGACATTTTCATCAATTCTTCTCAACACAGATTCTTTCATCGGCCTTGTGTAACGTCTTTCCTTGTATTGGCTGTGGACTATACTTCCCGTTTTCTTAATTCGGGAAAATACTCTGCTAAAGGTGTAACTATTAGGCAATCGTATTTTTGGAAATTTTTACTGAAATGGTTAAGGGCATTTCCATCAGCTTATCCGTAACAATACGTCATTTTCTCTTTAGACGAATTAATAAGGGCCATACTTAAAAATTTTATTAAATACAAAGTTAAATGGCAAAGATTGACACCTATACAATGGTCCATTTTAGGACCTATATTTATTTAGCTTTGTTGTTTATTTTGTATTCCTTGTTTTATTTGTATTTCTGTTTCCAGGTTAATTCTCTCCTATTTATACTCCGGCGCCAGTCTGAATCCCAATAAATCAGTAGATTGTGGAAGTATTGTCTTCAAACATTCCCCCTTTACACACTTCCTATTCCATTCTCTTTAAAGAAGAGTGCACACATTAAATTAAAAAAAAATTATGTTCAGGTTTTGACATTTTCAAGTATGTCCCCGCCGCTCTATATTTAAACATGCCTCAAGACAACACAATGGAACAAAGTGGTAATAAAAGCAGACAAGTTTTGACCAGAAAGGATTAAAAAAGCATCCAAATTGGGTCGTTAATGATTCAATAGTCCAATTTAAATTGCAAATTCTTCGTCAACAACAAATACATAAGAAATTACAAAAATAAATTAGAAATAAAAAGAAATATTAAAAATGTTAATTTTAAATTAGGAAGAATTTAAGTAGAATAACTATTAATAAAGAATTAGCAACAATTGTGACATTGTGCCAATCTTCATAATTTTCTTTCTAATCCGTTTAGAACGTTATACAAGTTTTATAAAGAATAGAAATAGAAGGTTTACGATCAAGTTATATTGTCATTAAATCCATATAAGAAATTAAAATAGTATTTCTTTCATGTGAATACCTTTCTTTATTCGCGGTTAGACGTGGTAATATAAAAGTAATTGACTCGTCTTACATCATACTATCTATGTTTGTATTTCCAAATATTCCAACAATTCTTTTTTATTATTTAATCCCTGTAATTTTATTTAATTTTAATAGCTACTAATATTTTTATGCGTTTTATGCAATCATGTGCAAGGTGAATTATCAGATGAGATAGAGAAAAGTTTTTGTATCAAATTTGTTTGAATCACAATTACAATCTAAAATTTTGGTACTTTTAGTGATATTTATAATTTAAAGAAAAACGTGTAATAATGTTATTATTGTAGTACTAATATTATTTATAAGTTGATATGATAACTATACAGGGTGAGTCAATAGTGCGAGGACGGAAAATTGTGGCCTTACTATTGAAAATAAAAACAAATGTTTTTATGTTTCATATATTGCAATTAAAGCTGCATCGATCAAAATTATTTTCTGCTATACAGGGTGTTTCACACTTCTAGGGCCCTATTCAACTTCATTCTTTTAAATGGAACCCTATGCATCTTGTTACATATGTTGATTACCTGCCTTAATTGTTATAAATACGTATCTTGTTTTCAAATTTTGCATGCAAGGTTGCCAAGTTATTAATCATTTCGTGAAAATTTTTGAAGAATCATGGGGTCACTTAAAATTGCTTATCAGTATTATTATTAAATATTGAAGATTGTAATTTGGCATATCGATAAATAAAGCTTGGGTCTTTCGAATGCCACTAATAGTATTGAATAATATTATACAGGATGGTTACCAGAACCAGTTAATTTATGAAATGTTTAGGGGACCATAACTTTGTTGTTTTAAATGGAACACCCTATATTTTTTCAATGCTTCAGAAGGCTTATTAACTACCTTTAATTTCTATTAAGCATATGGTATATCTAACATGTGTACTTTTTGAGATAATTAGACTATTTCAAAGATGTCAGCATAAACCTGATTTTTTCACAAGAAAAAAACTATAAAGGATACGTTTTTAAACAAACAAAAGTATACCTAATTCGTGATAGATGGAAATGTATGGATCTGTGCACCAACAATAGTATTAAGAAAATAACTTTCCAAGAATTCTTTTTAAATATGTTGCAAAAATCCTATATCATAGTGAGGAGGTATACCATCTTATGGAAATCACATTCTTTGTCAAACATCTTCTTAAAAGGCTTGATTTTTTAAGAAATTCCAAAAAAATGTCCGTTGACGGTTGCCTCGAAGAAATACAAACCGATTCAATAAAATCTTACAATCCCTGCCCAGATATTTATTTTAGGACCATCGTTATTAGTGGGCTACTTTTCATATAAAATTAGTGATGACAATATTGTAGTAATGAAGAATAAGGCGATTAACATCGTTATTTTTACGAAACATCGTTCATTCGCTAAATAGAATATAATTAAAAAATTATACTCTTATTGAACTTTTTCTTATACCCATTTCGAAAATTCTAGTCTTTTTTGAACTGAATATGCACAGATGCTTACTTTTTCCTCTTTTACAAAATAGACGCACTTGTATTTGTTAAAAATTGTTTTCTTATCCCTTATATCCGGTAAAAAAATCAGGTTTATACCAACATTTTTGAATCAGTCCCATTATCTCAAAAAGTACATGTGTTACACATACCATATGCTTGACAAAAATGAAAGATAATTACTAAACCCTTTTAAAGCATTGAAAAAATTTAGGGTGTTCCATTTAAAATAACAAAGTTATGGTCCCCCAAACATTCCGTAAATTAACTGGTTCTGGTTACCAGCCTGTATAATATTATCCAATAGTATTAATGGCGTTCGAAAGACCCAAGCTTTGTTTATCGATGTGCCAAATTATAATCTTCAACATTTAATAATAATGCTGCTAATAATTATATTTGTGTTCTCAAAAATATATTAGACGTATTTTAATATTTAAAAATTAATTTACCTGAGGTCACTAAGTTTTGGATAAGAACAAATCCGTAAAGTTTTCGAATTCGAACCAACAGCATACAACTGCCCGCCCGGGTGAAATTCTGCACACCTAACAGCTTGAACATCTTCCAAGGCAGTAACTGCAACAAATCGAGGTCTCGCAGAATTTGTAGAATCCGTTGGGTCTAAGTCTTTCCTGGCAGCAGGCTGAAACAATAAAATATAATTTACAATTTTCTATAATTTTGTTGCAATTTTACGCAGTAATTTGATACAATTTTCTTAACGCTTTTTAAATTTACTTCCAAATTGGATGAAGTCGATTACATCAATAAATCGCGACAAGATAATGTTAAAACCAATTTTCTTCTCGGTATAGACATTAAATTTGTCGAATAAATAGAGCAGAAAACGATGTTATCTGCGAAACGGTTGTGGTTCTTGAATGTATATGATGATGTGTTCTACCGACCTATAAACGCGCGAGCCACACTATTTTATCGATGGGTATGCCTCTGCAGATGTTGTACCGGTGTCATCTGGGCTACCCATTTAAATATAACTCTATAAATTGCACCGACTGGGTCATTATAATATGTGTAAAGCACAAACAGATGCCAACCGGAATAACATTATTTATTTAATTGCGTTGTTTCTATTTGAGTAGACTTGAGATATTAAAATTGTTTTATGTTTCAAGTCTTTTCCATAGATATCAAGTAGAGCGTAAGCTTCAACTAATTATATATCCAACGGCCATTAATAAGAGGTACTACTTGGTAATAATTAGTTTGGAAACGAGGAAGATTTTAACCTTAAGAAATAAATTTTTAAAATGCCTTTTATACGGTATTTAAATATTTTACGATTTCGTACATTCACTTTTACTTCAGAGTTTATTACCAATTTTTTTTGGATTTCTCAAGAGAGAGATCGTCATTACTTAACGCAACAGGAAGAGAAGGAAAGCAATTAGTAGGGTAGTTGCAATTAAAGGGAGTCATTAAAACGATCGTGAGTTGAAGTAAATTGGAAATGTAGAGAGAATGAAGTGGTAACGGAAAATAAAAAAGAGTAACAGAAAATTGAGAAATTAATTGCTGCGAAAAAATGAAATAATTACGGTTTTCTTTTCATTTCATCGTCTGATTCATCTTTTGATTATAATTCCATTAATTTTTAATTTTTATTCTTTTTGTTCTGATGCAAATTTAAAAAGAAATAAAAGGGGGAGAATTTTTTTATTAAAATTTAACGATTTAATGAGATTTACTTTGCAAAATATGAGTGTATTGTGTTTCTTCATTTTACAAAAATCTATGGACTAATTATAAATCGATTTTCGTTCAATTCATGCTCTAAAAAATTGTCGGAAGACAACAACAAATATGTCAGGAAGATCTTACACTTTTGTATATCATATGAAAGTCAGTAAATGAATAATTGGTCAATAAAGAAAGCTTGCACACTTTCGTTTTGGGTGCATTCAGCGTATCTATACAGAGCATCGTAAAATGGAGCATATAAAGCAAAATTGAAGGGGAAAATGAACACAAACGATTTTTTTACGAAATTGAACTAAAATGAAATTGAAACATGAGAGGGATGAAACATGCATGAAAGACTGTTGTTATATAAAAGCCGATTGAGCACACTACATTCTCCGAGAGAGATCCAGGTTTGGTATAGAATAATTTATAATGTATACAGATAAAGGAACTTTAATCGTGTTCAAATAACAATATCGTATTATTATATTCAAAGAAGATACTTTAAAATGGACAAATAATAGCCGCTCAAAAAGGAAAAGTTATCATGCTAAAGTGGTAAATAATGATGAGAAATTTGTTTGTTATATTTATTATCATCAACAACAAAAGAGCAACAAGGAAAAAGGACAAAGACATTAATACTATTTCAAATATAAAACTTTAGAACACTGTACCAATTCGTTATAATCTTATATTATGCTAAACAAGGAAGCGTGAACTGGGAAACTGATTAATCGGTGTTTTATTTAATATAAGAATTATCCTAAATAAAATAAATATCACTATTTATATAAAATAAATGGGTTTCTCCACATTAATATTAAAAAAAGGTATATAAGAGGTTCTGTGGTTGCAAAATAGATCGATGTTCTATTTCGTTATGTGTGACTCATTTAACGCTCAAATATCTTGTGAAAATTTACAAATAATGGTGCTGCTATAACACCTCAAGTGTAACGAAAAATTATGTCATAAAAAGTATAATTAGATTGGTGGTTTTATTGGTTAACAACATCTACTAATCAGCCTGTGTTAGATTAAAATTGTCTTCGAAAGATTGTTCTTTGCTATATGTGAATGGGACCTTAAATATTTATGATTATCAGAACCTTTTAGCTAAAGCAGCATTTTGTACGAAAGAGATGTGGGTATTTGGAAATTCGCTCGGATTGGCTGATGGTGAACGTACTTAAAAATTAAATAAAAATTAAAAACTGAAACGTCGTCTAGACCAGAAGTTCTTAATCTTTGATTAATTGCGAACTTTTTATAGCAAAACTAATGGTTAACCACCCCAAACGTAATTACATTAATACAGAGTATTTCCAAAATTCGTTTATAACGGAAGACCATGGATTACGAACCTCAAAATAAGCCGATTTAAATAATGTACACTTCTTTTTGCTGTTAGAGGATTTCAAAATTGACAAACAAAAATATTTTACTCTTTATAAATCGAAAACGCGTAAATCAATTTAAACCATTTTTGAGAAGTGAGATCTTAAATTCAATTAACGTTATGTAATTTTGATTACATAAGTGGTAAAAGCAAAAAAAAGGAATTTTGAAATATTTACCAGCCTTATTTACGTCATTTTGGTGATATAGTGATTTCTGAGGGAATTGAAGTTAAAGGTCTATGCTTCAATAATTGAAGAGTGGAAGTAACAAAGCTCTTTATGCTCTGAAAAAAATTATTTGTTACTTCTACCCTTTAATAACAAATTTTTTAAATATTTGAAAACTGTTCATAACTTGTGTGCAATATTTTATATTTTGATGCAAAATAAAATTTTTAATAAAAATATAAGAATAAAATTTTATATATTAGCATAAAAGCTTTATAATTATGTTTTTGGAAAAAAAAATTGTCATGGAATGCAGTAGTGTAAATAACGTCAAGATTTACCAGTATTTATGCCAGAATTTACTAATTAAGAGTATGCTGACATTATATTTGTTTATGGATTCTTCAATAGACGTGCTTTTACAGCTATCCTAGAACATCGCCTACGTCTTAAGAAGTCTTTTCTAAAAAGTACAGTTGATTACGTGAATTTGGTATTGCGCGAAATAGTGGAGGAATCCTACGTGTTTGTCACAATGATGTGGTTGTTAATGAATATTCCGTAAACAACAAAAGAGTTTAGGGAAGACTTGGACTTTCTCATTGCTTTGTGTATCGAATGTTACGACGAGAACTACTTCGTCTGTAGCTTGACCAACGATAGCATAGACAAAATCCAAAAGTTTTTATTTAATTATTTGGTCTAACGAAGCAACCAAGATATGGTATGCTCAGCAGAGAATCTGTATAACATTAAGCACAGGTATTCGTAGTAGGACACAAACCGAGGAATTAGCTGTTCAAGACATTGAAGGAAGTCTTGGATGGATCTAAGGCCAAAAGCAGGGGAGTATGAACCAAACTGTCTCTGGGTTAGGATACATATTTAGATAATTGTGATTCCAAATCCATAGTAAAGTTATTATTAGGAACAAAAAATCAAAATATTACGATGAAGAAAAGTTTTATTAAAAACCTGGCAATTTGGTGCTACAGCTGTTTCGGCGTGACAAAACGCCTTCCTCAGGCACGACGTCAAAAACTGAAGATTATCGAAAAGTTACACATTTTTTCTCTCATACACCGGAAGCGATCAGGATGCAGTTGAATATTATTAAAATTAAAATCAACAAAGCGAAGGCCAGAAGGGCATGTTACAATAAAAATTTAAAGCTTGAGGAGCACGTGGTTTTTTTTAAGAAAACTGTTCTTCAAAGTAAAAACTTTTTTAGTATTTGTTAAGATTCATGATAAAAATCGAAAAAAAAGAAACAGAAAACCACATTTGTTTATACCTAGGCCCAAGAATCAGGCTATTTTTCCGCTAGTCTTCCCCTTTAGAGCCAATACGACAACCTAACAAATATTGTTATACCGTTATAGCACCGGCGTTAACAAGATTCTCCGAGAATGCCAATCCCTTTATACTATGGATCATGAACGCATATAAAACTCTTACTGCCGATCCTGAAATGACCAAGGCAATTCTGAGATCGGCTGGATTACTTTCTCTTGCAGAAATAGGACTTGGGTCAAAAAGTGCATACATTGCACAAATTTCAAACAATTTTTAAATGAAAAAGAACAAGCTGAAGGTACATCAGTAATTACTCAACCAAATATAACGCTCTATTTGTCATGGTGTGTCAAAAGGAAGTCCTGAGCATTTCTCAATTGATCCGGGTGAAGACAAATAAACTGGCACGTAAACAAGCTCTGCAAGCTGCTTAGAGCATTAAAGAGATCTCTTCGTAAAGAAGGCTCTTCCAAACCAATTTCACCTGCATCAGACTATAGGCAGGCTCCAACATTGGAAATTATTGCTGATACTTTTTTATGCAAAACTCTAGCTCTAACACTTATCTCGGCTAGTGATTGATAATCGGTAGTTACCAAATAAGAAGAAGAAGAATGTGAAGATATCGACAATATGCGTATGATGCTTTAGAGTACTTTGCTGGATATATGTGCCATAAACTCAATAAACCAACAACTTCGGCATAAAATTCTACTTTTACATGGACAGATCAAGTTTCAGAGGGTGGATTAATAGAAGCTCTTAAAAATAATTCATGAAAATTCTCGGCAATTCAATTCACCGAGATGAATCTAAAGTTGTATTTAAATTTTTTGCAATTTTTTTTGTGGTACCTTCTGTTTTTAATTAATAAAAGTAGAGTAATTTAGTTAATTTTAATTCTTTCTACCATCTTTAAACGAGTTACGACATCATCGATGTTTTTTTAATTACAATATGCAATTTCTTATTACTGAATTCGAAAAATATCGACGATGAAACGGTGAGATCCATCTCAACGATTTCTGTATAAACTGTTTTTAATGGATTTATCGAATTTATCCGTTACTTTTAAGAAGCATTGTGTATACGAAAATTAGTTATATTTATCAAAATTTCATAATTGCCGCCAAAACTACTCTCTTTGTGTCGTCATGCGCAGATCGATCGCATTTTCGAACATGCTAATTTATGTTTGATGTGTGTGATATTTCGTTGACAGAGAAGGAAGACATTTGGTAGCAACATGATAGTGCAAGATTTTATATAAGTTGGATAGTTCATCATGGTCTTTTAGCATGGCCTGCCAGATTACTAGACTTTATTTTACCTTATTGATCACCTTTATCTTACATTGTTATTAAATATACAAATTCTGTGGTGAAACATTTACATTTTGAAATTATGTAAATCATAAATAAAGGCAAAATTTTATTTCTTTTAGTGAAATTTTATTTTGTATCAAACTACAAAATATTGCACATGAGTTATGAATCACCCTATATACATCTTTATTAAAAAACATTTTTGTATTATAATATCACTCTACTACTGTTATTAATTCTAAACAATACTACTGAGATGAATGCTTGTCTACTTTTACATAAATAATAGAATTTGCGCTGAATTTTACTTAGCGTAGATCAGAATTACAAATATTTTGTGACCCACAGTTTAAGAAGCTTTAGACAGTTTATACTATAAATCGATAAAATTTATAAATATTATTGAAAAAAAATTGAGGAAAATAAAAAGCTTTAATTCAGACGAATTTGTCAAATGAATAAATACTTCTTCACTTTAGTTACAGAATACATGGTTGCTTAAATGCTTAACTAGTTAAGTCGATAGGATAATGGTGGGGGACGAAGAGAAGAAGAGAACTTTCGTCGTCTAACCAATCAAGTTTTTTAAAAAATATGTAGAGAAAAATTTAATAAGTTTTATTTCTAATTGATGCTATAATAAAATATACAAACCGTTCCTTTAAAAAATAGTAATTGTATGCCTGAACGCATCAAATAATTTTTGTTTAAAACATTTTATTTCTATCTCAAATGATGTAGCTTAAACCTAAACAAAGCTATAAACCGTCGAGATATTACTAATTCACATTAATTCACGTACTTGGTCCCTTGCTTTATACTATATATACTAGCTAAATTAGTAGGAAGGTTGAACACTGCACATCTCACTTTTATGCGGATGATACGCAAATTTATTCCTCATTTTTTAAAGATTCAACGGCAACAGCTTGTGATATTATTAATGATGACCTCCATCGCCTTACGGATTACGGATAAATCCTGTTAAATCGGAAATCATTCTTTTTGCCCGGAACGATATAGAAATTTTATTAAATCAAAATTAAACATTTCGATAAATGGTTCACAATTGGAATGCAAAGAATATGTAAAGAGTTTAGGTTTGATAATAGATGAATCCTTAAAGTTTGCGAAACATATAAACAAATGCACACAGAAAGCTTATGCGAATATAAGAATGTTATTCAATAGTAGACAATTCCTCAATAAAAAGAATAGAATACTATTGTGTGAGTAATTAGTACTATCTCATTTCAATTATTGTGACGCAGTGTATTCTCCATTCATAAGTTATGTATCTAGTAAAAAAATACAAAAGATTCAAAATTCATGACTGATTTATGGGATTCGTAGAAGAGACCATATTAGTGATAAAATTTTTGAAACTAAATGGCTATACATGATGCATCATAGATATTTACATTATGCTGTGTTGATTTTTAAGGTGATAAAAACTGAAAAGCCGCCATATCTCTATAACAGGATACAGTTTAGGTCTGATGTACATAATTTAAACGTTAGATATAAAGGTACACTAACGCTTCCAGCTCATGCCCATGAGTTTTTCAAAAGCTCATTTAGTTCTCAAATAACAAAGATATACATTAATCTGCCACTTGAGTTAAAGTATTCCTTGAATGTGTATTTATAGAGTATTTAAAGTTTCCTCATTATCTTTCTCTTCAATGTTTCTTATTATTGTATGCTATTGATTATTGATTATGAGATATAACTCTTTCGATTTTTTTTTGTTAAGTATGTATGGTTAAGTTGGAAAGCAGCTATGTAGCTGAACTTCGCGTTGTTCCGTATTAATTTTCGCTTCCATTTTTTGTTAAATTATTAATTGTGTTTTGTGTTTTATACGGAAATAAAGTCATTATTATTATGTCATATTTATGGACGTACAGGTGTCCTGAACAGGAGTTCAGAAATTGGTACTTTTACTGTACATTTTTTTCCTATACTTTTTTAAACCAATCTAATTTTTTAAACCAAAGAATTTCGTGGTACTATCGTGGTACTTCTTTTCGAGACAGCCTGTATTTGTACATAAACAGACTGATTAAATTTTATAAACAAATAATTGATGTCATAGGGACGACATCAATCAACTATATATGATACATGGGTATTCTTATATAAAATATTTAATGGGTGCCAAGGTCTTATATGCATAGGGTACTCTGGGTGCTCAAATAACCATACAAAATTATTAATGGTTTTATCTGAATGATTAAATTTGCCATTTAATTGTGTTAATTAGTCGAATAATTGTTTAACAAAATATTGAGCTTTTTCTTCGCAACTTAGTTATACCTAAGGTTACCGTTTTTATTTCGACTGAAAACGGGACAAATCTAGGTACTTTTGTCGATAATCAGGTGCAGTCTAAAATTATTAAAATTTGGTTTTAAGTTAGACTTGATACAGCTTCTACAAAATTTGATATAGTTTCCTAAAGACTTGCAATGCTTCTAGAAGACTTGTTATTGCTGCTAGAAGTCTTGATATTGCTTTCAGAAGACTTGAAATGATCTCAGACGACTTGAAATACTTCTAGAAGACTTAGAATGTTTCTAGAAAGCTTGACACTACGCCAAAGGACTTAAAAATTGCTTATAGAAAACTTAATACTGTTTCAAGGAGACTTGAAAAGCTTCCAGAAGACTTGAGATGCTTTAAGAAAACTTGATACTGCTTTCATAGGACTTGAAATGCATCTAGAAAACTTGATATTGCTTTTAGAAGATTTGAACTACTAGATGGCTTGTTATTACTTTCAAGAGACTTGAAATGCTCCCAGAAAACTTGAAATGATTTTAGAAGACTTGGAATGCTTTTAGAAAATCTGATACTACTTCCAGAAGTTTTGATATTGCTTCTCGAAGACTTAAAATGCTTCTAGAAGACATGATATTGCTTCCAGAAGATTCGAACTGCTTCTAGATGGCTTGTTATTGCTTCCAAAAGACTTGAAATGCTTTTAGAAAACTCGATACTACTTCCGGAAGTCTTGATATTGCTTTTAGAAGACTTAATACTACTTCCAGAAAATTTGATACTGCCCTTGGAAGACTTGAAATGCTTCCAAAGGACTTGATACTACTTGTAAAACTGTTTGTAAAAACTGGATACTATTGATAAACCAAATGACTATGCTTTGAAAATATTAAATACTATTGAGCAAAATGCACAATCTTTACGTAAGAAGTACATAAACTGTTAATTAATGGTTAAATACTGCTGGCAGAAGATATTTTTATGGTAAAAAGCGAAGGACTGTTAATAAAATTAAATTTTCTTTCCAAAATATCAAATACTGTTGGCAAAATACAACATCATGATATCTGCTAAAAGCTAAAAACTAACAAAAAACTGAAGAAAGTTTAAAACTGCCAATTAAAGACTAGACATTGCTTAACAAACTTTGCTTGTTTTATCAGACTTTTTTAGGAGAGCATGCCAATCCCTTTTAGGCATTACAACTGCATCTTATTATGTGGTTAAAGAAGTACAATAAAGCGTTGCTAATGCGTACAACCACAAATCCGAATTCCCTGGTAATCTGAACAAAATTGAAAAACGTAAAATTTGCATTATGTCGCTTGTCATCAGAATTGGTAAGAGATTCGCTAATCGGAAAAGACTATTCGTTCTATCTGCAGTGAAAGACGATTAATTCCAAAACACTAAAGAGCATTTCTATCAAAAATGCTGAGTCCATACTTTCTAAGGATTGGAAATCCTTGTAATTTATTAGCAAAATGGTAGAGATGTGTATTTCAAAAATCAGCTGAGGAAGAAGAACCTCAAACACTGTCCATTCAATAATTTATGTATCATGCTGCAGCAAATACAGCAATTTCTCCATGAAGATGTTAGGATAACCGAATTAAAAGTGAGGAAGTTAGTAAAAGTTTTAGTGTATCATGTATTGCAAGATAAACAGCAGATAATATTATTATCTAATATAATTTCACTCTATAATCCGCATGCTTCCATCATTTAAATTCAACTGATTTTCATTGATTCGGATTAGCGAAGCTTTACTGTAATTAGATACTTAACTACTAATTGTAGTAGCTGTAATTATTCTATGCTTCTATTTTCGTGGAAATAGTGATTATACTCGACTACTTTTTTGAAGCAGTTAGCCAGCCAAGCTCTGATTTTGATCAACTTTGCTAATAAATTTCGTGTAACGTGTGGGATAAAAACTGAATTTTTTCTAAAGACAAGTTATCTTCTAAACGATTTATTACATACACACCCATCGCTGATATATTTTGTCCTTCGCTATTTAAAGCGGCTTGGTGATAACCAACTTCTTGGGCGTGCACAAAATATAACCAGCATACGGAGCTGGGATTGCCAAAAAACAACTTCAATATATTCGGGCATTAGATGACTAATTATTAGAAGAGTAACTATTAAAATGAATGCCTATTAGAAGACTATTTTCTTAGATTAGCAATCTAAAATAGTTTTCTAATCTCGCAAATATTTTAAGCACTATTCAAGTACAGGCCATTTAGATTTACTGTAACCCAACATTCTTTTATACTCTGTACCTATCAAGTCATAGAATTCTTTTACAGTTTCAATGCGTACACTATAAATATTAAAAAAGTAAATTTTGACAATAATGGATTCTAAATCAGTTAGTAAGCAATCGGCAGTTTTAATTGCATTGTGAACATTATGAGCTTCACAGCCAATTCCTATTAGTTCTTGTTCCAACAATTTGCTCGGTTTTGTATAAATATTGTTTACACTTTTTCTATTTCCCTTCATATTTCAAAAAAATATACACTTACATTTAAGCATGCTTGGTATTAGTCTCGAAAAAAAAAACGAAATATTACCAATAAAACAAGCTGTGTAAATACAGCTAGATACTTAATGAGATTTATGCACTTATGTGATTATGAAAACGGGACGTTTTAGAGTTTATTCGGGACGATGGGACTACTAACAGAAGAACGGGACAATCCCGTTCAAAACGGGACGTATGGTCACATAAGTTATACCATGTTTTTAAGCACCCATACGTATTTTGAGTTTTTTCCCAATTAGAAATTTAGTTTTTAGGAGAGAAGCCATTCGTTGTTTGAGTCTTTATCAATTTATAATATTGTGAGTTAACGTTTCAATTTAAGCATTTAAAAGTTCCATGTACGCTCTTTTTTTAGACATTAATAAAATTATAGATTAATTTTATCTACATTAAAAATTATTCCAAATATTTCTTTAGTTAATATAATATCATGCCAATGACACGATTGTGTCAATTAAAATCATTTATTCTACAACACCAAAAACATGTTCTAAATTATTTAAGTTAACATCAATTAATGTCATAGTTGCAGTATTACAGTCAAAATTGTAGTAAAGGTGTTTTTTTTCAGCGTCTCTGTAAGTATTATTGTTTAATAGAGTATTAATAGAGATATCTTTCAATTAAAACCTATACATTTACGGTATAATTGATTAAATGTCTATATGTATTTTAAATTAAACTTAAGCAAGACTTTAAAATTCGATTATCAACTAACGATTTCTTTTAGAATTAAATGTAGAGTTACATGGTGTAAGAAGTCCCGTACTACAGTACAACAAATAGTTTAAGAGAAACAGAGAGAAAACACTACAAAACAATTTTTTTATTTAATTCAGATCAGTACCACAACGAAATGATTAAAGAAATAATTTATAATGAAATGAATTAGAAAATTAATTATAATTAAATTAATTATTGATTAGACTATAAATAAATAAATAGGACTTATTCAACCGTCACAACCAAGACTACTGTGTCATCATTAGAAATTGTGTGACGATAAGAAAATTATCATGTCCTACTCTAAATGCAAATTTAATTGAAGGCACAATCACTTTCTTCAGTACATAAGCAACAACTTCAGGTTATTAATGACGTAAAATATAGGTACTTCTAAGGTCGAGCTAACAACTCTAAAGAAACATTCCTCACCATTCATTTATAAGATTATACTGAGTTAATCTTTCAAATTCTCTTTCAATGAGAAGTATCATAAACGTATTTAGACGTATTTTCGAAACGGGAGTCGAATTCCCGGAATTAGATATTTATTTTTATCATCGGATTTCACCTGCTTGTTTTTTATGTTTGTTAGTTACCTATTAACTTGAAATCGAACGAGAATAGCATCTTGACTAAGAACGTGACCAACAAGTGGATGAGACTAACAGAGTCTTCAGGAATCTATCAATTATACAATTAACCTAAGAAAAAACAAGACACGTTCCCATTATTCTTACCGTTCTTTGCGTCTAACAGATGCGACCGCTTTTGTTGGATAAACTCAAAGTAAATGTGGGCCGACTTCTATGCGCTAATAAAAGATAATAATAATAATACTTTTACTGGCGTAATCTAATTTACCGTTAACTTTACAAAACGATTTGACTTTTACAAGTAAAATACCAACGCGAAAATCTTTATTGTATATCAGCGACTTTGTCCTAGATTGTGTAATTTTTAAAAAAATATTTCAGCTTAAAAAGATAAATCTTTTGAAACTTATGTAATTCGTTTTGTTGGTACTTGGTTCTCACTGCGTAAACATCTGTCACTCCAGATGGATCATACGTTTTACGACTTTCCAAGAACTTTTTACTGTTGTTACTCTTTATTTGAAAAAACCTTCTCCAAAACAGGTTTATTTATTGAAAGGTGATTGTGAGAAAGTGGTCGTAAATATTTAAATGATTCATCAATAAAAAGAGAAATGATTCTTCATTTCAGCTAAAATTTGAATCTTTTATTAATGACCTAAAAATAGTTTATAAAAAACGAGATTAATGATTGTTTTTACAGTTCGTACTCTAACTGTACAAATCCAAGAACGTTATTATCCTCGCTGAGTTATATCTTACAAAAATACCACTTAGATATTTGCCAGATGTTGGATTTTAATTTGATGCGAATTTGAGAACGAAGTGAAAGAAAAGAAACAATCGTGTATTTTTAAAGCCTAAATTGTATGGTATGTGACTACGTAATGATCCAATTTGCAAATTTTTCTACTCGACACTTTTACTTCAAAATTGTTGTTCGGTCACGTAAAAAATATATTAAACTAAAATAGCTATCAAGTCGCGGAGAAAGCGTTGGTAGCGCAACTTAATTGCATGAAAAGTACTTGCGTGAAAGAGCGAATATCTCTCCTTTATAAAAGAGATAAATTTACGCATATTGTACGTAGCAACAAAAAATAGAAGAAAAAAGAAAGGAGAAATCTTAAAGTATTACATTTTGAGAAAATCCTTGAAAGGATTAAGTTGCAGAAAAATGATTTATTACAATGAATACATTAAGTCATGTATTGCACAAAGTCAAATTAGAAGGGTTTTGATAAAATATTTTGCAGAGAAAAGCAAAATAAATTAACTTTCTTGCAAAATTAGTCGAAATCACGCAGAGAAATAACAAATAGAAGCGAAATTAAATTTATCGATTTGGCAATAAAATTCTAATTTGTTGCCTTGAATTTCTCCGATTTCTAAATTACAAGCTGAAGTCATCATTAAATCTGGATAAAACTTTATAAACATGCAATTTGTATTCAATCGGTTAGAATTTTATAGATTGTTTATTAAATGCTACTTTAGAAAAGTATGATGTTGGTAATTTTAAAAAATAAAAGGTGGTTTTAAGATTAAGTTGTGATTTTAAAAAATTGTAATGTTTTATCATTAGAGACCGGATTTTTATGTTTTTGCATGTTTTGCATATAACTTCATATTTTGCATTTTTATCGCAAATAAAATTTATTATCCATATACTTCGGTATAATCGCTTGCAATTTCATATGAGCAGCACCGTAATAAATCTAAGGGCTAATACGGCTACTTAATTGCCGTGGGGCATCAATTTCTAGGAGGAACCTGTTTTTGCAACAATGTTGTGTCCATCCATGTAATCACATGTATGTAATCACCATGTACTCAGTATCCCATCCGAGGTGCCTTTTTTGGCATTGATTTCTGTATGAAAAAAGGGCGCACTCGTTAGGTTTGTCCATCCAAGCCCTGGGGTGCCAAATATTTTAGAACAACTCTGATTCAAATATACAGGGTTGGGTTGGGTTTGGCCGTGCATCTGAAGACATTTTTTATCGAAGGCCTCTATCATGAATAGTTAATAATATTTTTTATTTAATACTTAACCAAGTTATTGTACAAAAATATAATTATTAAACATTATATGGAAATAACTTTTTTTCGTATAACTTTCTAAAAATGCATGAAACGAGGAGAAAAACCTGTTCAATTGTAACCTATCCAAACAAATCTGGTTTTATCAATAAATTATTATATTTTTAACTTATCTAAAATATTTGCGTAATGTGTACTAATCTTGCTTTAAAACGGTGTTTTAATATTATTAATAAATGTTTTAAAATTTACTGTATTATTTATATTTTTCGTTATGTATACGAGTCCAAATTTTTTTCTAGTAATGCTATTTTATTTATGATCAATTACTTAATTTATGATCAAGGTTAAAAGAATGTTGAAGAATACAGTTTTATTTTGTGTTTTAATTTGTTTTGTATCATGTTTATGTAATCACCACACTCCAACTTATATATTGTGTTGATTTTATTAATTTTATCTTGTTATTAATTTTCCAAGTTTATTGTCATTGTATTTGGCAAGTTTTACTTCCGATAATTCATATTTACCGAAGATATTTGTTATCTTGTTCGTTAATCGTTAAATATTCTAGAAGGTTTATAAGAATTTTCTGGTTCAGTATGTGTATCAATATTTTTGGTCATGAATCTTGTTATCAATGTTTGTTTTTTGTTCTTTATATTGCTTTTAATTCGAATTGCTGTCTTTTTTGTTGTTGTGTATCTATTTTGTTATGTTTCGGTAAAAGAACTGGTTGCACAACGTAATAAGTAATTTTTTATTGGAAATTCAACCAAACAAGGGGGAAGGAATTAAAAAAAACTCTCCTTTAATTGAACCAAGCTTTCGATAATATATTCTTATTTACGTCAGGGTACGAATTTAGAGGTTTCAAGATGTATAAAAATACATGGTGTTACTTTGATCTGTCCCCAAAAGACATCAAAAAGAAGAAAACTTTACAAATTTTCCGAAAAACATACCAAAGAACTGCGTGGTGAATGGTTCACAATCGAGTGTCGATGACAATTTTCTAAAGTCGTACCTTGACGAAGATAAGAATTATTATCGAAAGCTTGGTTCAATTAAAGGTGGTTTTTTAATTCTTTCCCCCTTGTTTGATTGAATTCCCAATAAAAAATTACTTAATTTTATTCTGTTATATATGTGGATGAAATAACATTGGGTATGTCTATCCTATTAAGACGATGTATTATTCATAATGGTTCTCAGATAGAAATTTTCTAAGAGGATGTTGTAAATCACACCATTTTGTTAATATTTTATTTTTGTTTCTATCAATTATAAGTAATAGATGTAGAAAAGGTAATTTATTATCTATTGGGGTTTCTACTGTAAAGTTTAATCTACCGTTATTATTATTAAACCTATCTAATAATTGTGGAGATTGATATATGTAGATATTCGGTAATATAATTAATAGGTCATCAATATATTTGGCAATAGGTATACAATTATATATAATTGTGCTTTTATTAGATGGTTAATGACTATGCCACTCAAATTTACACTCAAACTTACTATCAAACATAAGGTAATTGTGCTGTGTGCGTAATTTGATGCCTTCTAAAAATATTTTTTTTATTTTTAATAAGTGTATGATGTTCTATGTGTTTCCAATTTGTGTCTATTAACTCTATTATTTTCTGCAATGGTATGTTAGTAAATAATGATATGACATATAAACTTACGGTGTCGTTGTTATCTGTATTATCTATATTTTAATTATTTACTTTCGATTTTAATTCATTTTCATTTTTAACCTCTTACTTTAAAAATGAATTATTTATTCCTACAATCTTTTAGTTAAATTTATCTTATAGATAAACCCATCCAGTAGCCAATCAGAATGCGTAAGAAGGTGGTAGGAACGGGCCTTAGTCATTTAAGGAATTTAAAGCATTATTACAGAATTTTGATCGATAATTTGTAGATCCATTAATGTTATTAATGATTGGTCTCAACGGCTTTTCATGTTTAGGAATATATGTATTGTCATTCATATAAACCAAATCATTGAAAAAACTACTGTTATGTGGAGTAACAATTGTGAGAATTATGACTATAATGGACCACACACTTTTCCAAGAAGACAAGAAAAATACAAGATTAAACATTGTTTTGTAAGTGTTAGATGTGATTCTTTGTTAAAACTGATGTGTAAATTGATAAATGAAATTTTCTAAAATTTTCAAATATATATATACCTAGACATATTTCCCAGAACATACAAAAAATAGATATTTTTACATACATTTTTAAAAAAAAATAAAGCTTTGTTATATGATGTTTTCAATAAAAAAGTTTTGAATTTAGAAATACAAAAAACCTCTTGGTTAATAAATAAAATTAAAAACCACATTTCAAAAATAATATCCAAAATAACCGAAAACATTTTAAAATTTACGATTCAAGAAAAATTTAATAAGAATGAAACCCTATAGGTGAGATAATATAAATAAAATTAAAATTAAAAAATTAATTTTAGCATCTTTTCTAAGTAGACCCAATATTGATATTAAAAATAAAAAACATGACCATACAAATAATATAAATGAAATACAACCCAATAAAATCAAAATCAACAACAAATAGAACGACAAATTTAACAGATAAACATATACCTCCAAACAAATTACATTTACTGCCGTTAAAAAACAATTTTAGTTACTTGAATATTAATTTTAAAGAAAAATTAAGTAAAGATATAATACATCTAATTGCAGACGTCGAAAACATTTTCACTTTTACTTTTGTCCATATTTCAATCAGCTGTTGAACAGATTGGCTAAAATAGTACGTTTAAAATATTCAGTAGTAAATAAAGTAATAAATAATGCAAAAAATTAACATTTTTAAAATCTGCCATTATCTCCTGAGTCAATAATGCTGCTGTATTTTATGCAGATAATTTTGAACAAAACTAAAGAATTGTCCTTCGCTAAAATAAAATAGTTGAAGACAGCTTTTATTAAACCACATTTTTTATTGAATAGGAACTTAAAAACTGTCCAAGTCTTTAATAAACAGCTTTAAATAATTGACATACTAAATAAAAATAATAGTTAATAACAAGTTAAAAGTTATTTCCTGCTGCCATGTAGCGGATGTTCCACTTAACCTGACAAAACAGAATATCTCAAAAACGCATCAGACTAAAAACTCAATGATGAGAAAAATTGTCCCGTCTCTCTCCCTCTGACGGCAAAATGGAAAACAACTTACAAATGTTAAATAGGAATACTTTTTTCTTATAGCAAAATCTGATTTTCCGGGATAAAGTACGGTGGTGTAAGTGTTTTTATATTTTTCCTTGCTTACAAGGTGTTAAATGGAACACCTTGTAAGCCAGGTAAAACGGAATATTTCAAAAACTACGCATCAGACTAAAAAAGTTTCGGATGAAATTTGAATCAATTAAATTTGGAATTGGTTGTTCATGAAGACGTTGACCTGCCTCCCTTATTTATTCTCAATTCGAAAAAATGAAAATAAATAAGATAAAAAAATCGATAACCCTCAATTCGCAACAACGGCCAAAGTTTTAGAAATCAACAACTACTCAGATTTGCTTAAAACACTCTTTCCAAGCATCTTCCGTACTTTGAACTTGAATTTCCTTACTAAACACTTCGAACATATCTGTGGCCTTTTTCCCCAGGGTAGCTAAATAGCCCCATCTTACGGTACTACTCCATCATTCATAATTAAAACGACACCAGAAGAAGCATTATTTGGTCGAACGAGGTCGACATTATATTACTTTTCAGTCACATTGATTATAAGATTAGTCTGGTCAAGATTATATGGATATAAAGAATGAATATAAAGAATATTGTGATCATAACCTGAAGCAGATCCGAAGCAAGTTTTTTTCAAATGTGTATGTTGACAATTATAACATCTATACACGTGGTCCATTACTAATGAGACATCGAATAACAGTGAATTCCTTGTATTAAATCAATACGATTTAATCCAATCTATGTTAGCCTAATTTTTAATGATAACGAAGATATGAAAATCTGATATAAAATCTGATATGAAAATTTAGGTTTCAGATGGTGTTTACCTTTAAAAGTTCCTTTAGTGTAGTTATATCTTTTTCATATCAACTTGAAACAGTTATTTCTAGATACTTCTATATAAATTTGGTACATATAATATAATAATAATATTCTTCGTTTTCAAGGTAATCACTATTTAAGCGCACATTGCAAAATTTAACTATGCTCGATTAACATTAGTTCAATTGTAAAATGATTACATTTTAATCCAATTTATCCTTGCTGAAGTGTTAATAAGATTATTAAAGTTATCACTTTATTTTTGTTATTGAAATATCTCTGCGATTTCTATTTTATTTTAACATAATAGTCATGTAATAAGTTTTTCTGATGTTTTATAGGTGAAGTCAACTCGACTGGTTTTAGTTAAATAACTCATTTTAGTTAATATAATTTTCGTCGAAACTCTCAACGAAATTTTTTGAATCCCTTATTTCGTGGGCTTGAAATAACTTTAAGCGATTCGCTTTTATGGTAAAAACATTAATTTATCGTATATAAGAAATACTTAAAGAGAAAGTATTATAATAATCTTTACATCTTGTAAAAATTTCTTCCCGAAACTGTTTTAATGCCGGAACTTAATTGATGAAGAGATAAGCGGAGCCGGTTGTTTACCATATTTTACGAAGGTATGTTAATTCCCATATCAATAATGCGTACCCACTTCAATTTAATACTTCAACTTGTCCAATTATGGCATATATTTATGGAAAAAATCTTAAAACGGAATTGATGATCTCGAAGATGTGTAACACTTTAATAGAGTTGAATCAAGGCTACTTAAATTGATCGAATAGTCATTAATCAACAACATTAATCATTCTACTCCATACTATTTCGATTATTTATACTAGTCATTTTAAAATATTTTTTCTCTGTCACATCCATATTTTTCAAACAAAATCAAAGTACTGATTCTGCTTCCAATTTGACTTTAAAACAAGTTCAATCGGCAATTTTCAAATATAAAAAAATCAAAACCAAAGATCAATTGAAAGCAATTAAAGTATAAAAATTCAATAGACATAGTTTTGTGGGTAATAACCCAACATTTACTTGTATGTGGAAGATCTTCCATAGAACGTAAGTCAAATCAGTCTCATATTGTGTTAACATTGTAAACAGTATAAGATGAATAGATAGGTACTTAATAATTAACGGATAGGAAATAGACGAGGAGATGGTGCCAGAAAGGAGAGGTTACCTACCACTCCTTTCAGGGAAAGGTTGGAGAAAATAGCATTTAGATTAGTTATGGATTGACTAAGTTCATAATTAATATCCAAGAAGACATTGAAGACATTACTAGATGTGTTCAAGATCAATTTGAAATCAAGATTATTCTCTATTAATTGTTGTTGATTTAGTAACTTCAAGAATTCTCAAATACTCTTAAAAAGTAAAGAGATAGAAGTCGGAAGATACTCAAGACGACATCTAAAAGTAGGACAAAATCACAATGCGTAATTTCAATGCTAACAACGGATTCAAAGAATAAATCGAATTAACGGAAGTGGTAAGGAATTTATACAAATCTGCGTTCAAAATGAGAACATTTTAAAATAGCAAAACACATACATTTGAAACTACCTCAAAGTTATAATATTACTAAATGTGAGAATATTAAGTTTCGAAAATATCGAGAGAAGTGAAGAAATAAATGCGAAACAAGTTTCCAACAAAGATTAACACAAAAGCTATCTGAAGATGAAATAAGCAATGGAAATAACGTCGACAATGTATTGCAATTCAATTCAATTATAACAAATTGAAATTCAATACAAAAAGAGTGACTGCAAAAGTAATGGACATCAGAAAGATTGCTAAAAATGAAACACAGAAATTAACAAAGATTGATACTATAATAGGGAAGAATTTCTGTCATATTAATGTAGTCGTCTTATAAAGCTTTTAAATTATCAGAAATATTATTTCACTTAGCAATGTTTGTTCTATTTTCTTAGCTTAGGAAATGTTGCATTTTTTATGAGCAACATATCAAAATAAATTAATATCGAAGACTACCCTACATTTTCTATGTAAAACATAATGCAACAAAGTATGACTAAAGACATCCTAAAATTCACTTATTAATCTTTTCTATCCCAACATTTAATTTTAATATTTTTTAAATTTTTTAAAAAAATGTATGGAAATATTTTTTTAAAGTAGAAGGTTTCAAAATAAGTTAAATTTATTTTAAAAAATAAGTATTATTAAAAATTTTTGGATTTGTATCAAATTAAAAATTTTAATCAAACCTGAAAGCTTCCATTTTTCTTATTTGTTGAATAACTTGAATTAACAAGTAAATTTTCCATGGATCTCCGATTAATTGCACCCTTTCCAAATTGTTTTCTCCCCATAAAATTTCCATTATAATCCCGATTATCCCAACCATGTTCCACCTCAACCACTTCAGTTCGCACGTCTTCCATCGATTTAGACCTACACTGGCACGGTATTGTTTCTGATTTTTTTAAATTACCTCGAACACGTCTCGGATCTACCATTAACAATCGATTAGGATTCGGTGGGGGTGGCATAACGTTCCGAAAATACGGAGCTAAATAGTAATGTTCTTTTTTCTTTCCATTACCTAACCCCAAATTATTATTAACTAATGGAAAACCATTTCCGGGACTATATCCTATGTTGGCGTAAGAATAAGTTGTGTCCCTCCAAGTCGTTGGTTCTGGAGGTCGGAAATTAAAAGCCGGTCTAAATTGATTATTATTAATAGTGGCGGTTCTTTGGTGGTGAATTTGTGGCCACGGTTTTCTTGACAACATTTCAGCACTTTGCCAATGTTGAACTCTAGGAGCTTTCTGTTTAAGAAGCATATCACCCATAACTTTCTTTTTTACACTAATTTTTTTCTCACGTTTTATAAAACAAAACTAGAACTTTTTATGAGTGAGTTTTGTGTATGGTTTCAGGTACGCGTGGTCGAAGCGATACGAGAACGCGAGGTACTGTGGTAAGATACGGTAAGCGCCAACCTACTTCTTGTGTCGGATGGACAAGAAGTTCTGGTGGGGCCGCCAGACAAATCACCAAGGCTTCGATCTTTTCTCTATTCTACCACAACCAGACCGAGTTTTTCCTTCTTTACTTCGTTTTTTTTCGAAAGTTTACAATTTTTCAATCTTAATAGGTTGTTATCTATTTAACATTGGGTTCAATTTTAGTAAATCAACAAATTATGAAAAAGCGGAAAATTAAAATGGAATTGAAAGTAATTTAAATGAATTATTCTTGGTTGGAATAATATAATTTCAAAAACTTTTTCAGATGTCGATTATTTTTGGTGAAATGAATAAACTCATCGTGTTTTTTTTAAGTACAAATGATAAATATCGTAATTCGTTGATAATTAGTTATTGAAGCTTTTAAAATATTTAAAAAAATGTTTAGATTTTCTTTACAAAAGTAATGGCACATTGGAATCTTATTTTTTGGTAAATAAATATTAAAATTTTTATCACTTTTAATTAAAATTATTGATTACATTTATTGTAATTATAATTGAAGGTAATTTAAATGAATTATTCTTGGTTGGAATATTATAATTTCAAAAACTTTATTAGATGTCGATTATTTTTGGGGAAATGAATAAACTCATCGTATTTTTTTAAGTACAAATGATAAATATCGTAATTCGTTGATAATTAGTTATTAAAGCTTTTAAAATATTTAAAAAAATGTTTATATTTTCTTTACAAAAGTAATAACATATTGGAATCTTATGTTTTGGTAAATAAATATTAAAATTTTTATCACTTTTAATTAAAATTATTGATTACATTTATTGTAATTATAATTGAAGGTAATTTAAATGAATTATTCTTGGTTGGAATATTATAATTTCAAAAACTTTTTTAGATGTCGATTATTTTTGGTGAAATGAATAAATTCATCGTATTTTTTTTAAAAGTACAAATGATAAATATCGTAATTCGTTGATAATTAGTTAATAAAGCTTTTAAAATATTTCAAAAAATGTTTATATTTTCTTTACAAAAATAATGACATATTGGAATCTTATGTTTTGGTACATAAATATTAAAATTTTTATCACTTTTAATTAAAAATATTGATTACATTTATTGTAATTATAATTTTATAACTACTCAATTTTAATTAAAACTTTATCTTTGAAATTTTACAATTAACCTAATATTTTAAAGAAGTTATTAAGATTTTAGGTATTGGAAAAGTATAAACATAGATTTGAGAAAATTATCAACGTTAATGGAAAACCTACTTTCGAGAGTCTTTAATGAGAATACAGCCAATATTTTTCTTTTAATGAAGTCATGATAACTTCATATGAATGATATCTTTCAGTGCAAATCTAGAGATCCTCCTCAAACAAGTTAATACTTAGGTTATACGCAGTTATTTGAGCCATACTGAATGCAAAAATGTTAAATGACGATACGACTTTCTGTTTTTATAATAAAGATCTAATATGAGATTCAAGATTAACAATATTAAAAGGAAAATAAGTAGCAAAAATAATGAAATCAAAAAACTTTCAACAAATATTTACTGTCGAAAAAACTTAATGGCCAACTGATAGAAATCAGTTCTGTATAAATAGGATTTGATATATGGAAATGAATGGATCCTACGTGGCACCTAATGTCGTTAGGTAAATCAGCAAAATTTAGTTTGGAGATAGAAATAGCGGTGCATAACCTGGCGGAGTATATAAAATAATCATCTCTGGACTATGAAACATCATTAGGGAATGAAAAGCAGTCAAGGAAAATATTGCAAAAGTCAAAACGATTGATAACAGAATAAAGTCTAAATGAAGTTGCTAAAAATTTGGAAAATTGAAAAAACTGTTACTAAAAATTGAATAGAGGACCTAAGAACAAAAGCACAGCATCTGATCCACAGCATACAAAAATGCCTAGAAAATCTTAGACTAACATACATAATAAATTATTCGTCTTGGAAAACCATCAGAAAGAAGGCTAAAAAAGGTATGGTCTGTACCACGAGAAGTGGAGGTGACTCATCGCCTAATAATAATAATATAATAATCATTCCACTCTAACACACATCAGCGCGCGGACATAATATTTGTAACGTATGCGCAAAATTCTTGCGAAAATCAATGAATTACATTCACTTCTCGTGGTACAGACTATAGCAACGATACATCCCCCTATTAATGACGGGAATAACTTCTGGGTCAACAATTACAAGGAAGAAGCCTTTCCAAATATATGTACAAAGAACGTGTTTAAACGAAAAACTTAGAACAGATCAACTCGGATAAATCTGTAAGTCTATCTGAAGTTTTATTGAAGTCCATTTTATGTCATCGCTTAAATCAGTTAATTAATAAGGATCTAACTCCAAAAATATTATTCTACAACTATCTTCAACATATATCATTCAAATAATTTTCTCTTGAAACGAGCTAGTGAATTTTGCAATTATACCCTGTGGCATCATGAACGCCTTAAGAGAGCGTTGGTTTATATTTTGTTGGTTTTCATTGGTTTAATAATGTATCTACTGTAAGCATCCGATTCGCCACATTGATGCAACGTTACCGTAATCATGGCATATCCTACTGAGATCAACATCTTCTAGAAATTTACAACATAACTTAAATATAATTCAAGAGTTGATCAAAACGTAGGGAATCTAAGTCAGACATAGAGAAATGTGGTTGACCATCAACTGACGTCAATTACCATTTTAAACAGAAAATGTCAAGTATCTAAGTATACACCTTGACAGATGCCTCACTTGAAAAACATATTTTACAAATTACTGTATAAACCGTAGTAAAATCAGTGCGAATTTATGATATTCGACTTTGAGACGTTTTCAAAACATAGTTCTGTGAATAATCGTCGATACGCCATTCTGCATCTTAAATGGCACCATTGAACGTGATATCTCATCATATCTGTTAAAATATGTCAAAAGAATTATAAGCTTCAGTCAGCAAAGTCAGCAATCAATGAAGTGTTCCGTTCATGGTAAAAAGAAGTGAATAGCATTTGACAATTTTATATACAAGAAAATATACAAATGTGAAATTGAACATCGTAAGATCGCGTATGAAGAACAGAAACGTTGCATATGAAGAAAATAAGCTGTAAGTAATCAACTGTTTAAGGATCGTTATGTAAGGAATTATAATGAATTACAACAATACATTACAACAATGTAAAATAAAATACATAACCTTAAATGTGTGTGTTTCTTTAAAAATAGCATTTATCGAATCAACGTATATGATAATTTTAGTATTTTTCTAAGCAGAATATTAAAAATGTATTATGCTAAAAATTTGTCATTCTGTTGCAGTGAAGTATGTAATCGTTTTTTCTGCATTCCATTATTATTTACCTGCTGCATACATGTCATTATAGCTTTAATGGCTTTTGCATTACACGTAATCAAGCTGCAGTTTTTTTTTCTCAAAAAACAGATACTTCTTCGGAGTATATCCCTTACACACGTAATTATGGCTAATTATTTAAAATTAACTGAAGGTAGGTACAAACATCTTATTATCCGATTTACAAAATTGAAAAATATATTTTTTATATTGTTGTAAAGTTTATTCTTTTGATAAGTACTTTGTGGTTCAACAATAATAACTTTGTTAGATGCATTCATGCATGGCATACAAAAAAAATCTGAAATGGAATGAAACCAATTAATAAAGGAAATCGTTTGATAATTATACACTTGGTGCGTCCTTGATATTTAAAAACGATATTCTATCAATATTATGCATTGTATAATTTACAAGACGTTTAAACCAACGTGACATAATTAAACTGGAAAAAGAATCATTGAAAGTTAAATATATGTTGTAATCAAATTACTTCGCGAATGCAAATTTGACTTAAATTAAAAAAATATTTAACTATTAAACAAGATTCAAAACCGATTCTTCGTGGGAAATGGATAGTTATTTGTCAGCGCATACAAATGAAGAAAAGAATTGCTAAAAACGACATTGACCTATAATATTCAGAGCGATGATTAACGGAATCTTCCCCATTCGGCATACCAACAAAATTGGGGAGACTGACGAATGCTTAGAATACTTCCAAAACACCGCACCCAACCGATGGACTAAATACACTGAGAGTTTTAATACACATCTGGAGCCGTTGTTTTGACGAATACCATTTATAAGAATTCGCAAATTTAACAAAGTTAGAACGATGAATTAAAATTTTCTTTTGAGCCCACTTTTACCACTTAATAATAAAATTATTCGATAGATAAAGTCAGTATTTAGCTAATGAGATTGCTTAAAACCGCTGTAACTATGGTAATTATCTGTTCGGTAGGTTATCAGGAGGATGGTAAAAGTGAGCATTAGTCTGGTGAACGTCTCCTCTTAGAATACTAACAGTAAAGTTCGGCGAAAGTGGGATTATGGTTTGCAGGTATTTCTCCTGGTTTGGATTTTACTGGCACCAATTTAATGATATGATTTATAACAGGCAGACATGTATAGTAACGGATGTAATATTATCACCTGAAAAGGAAGGAGTAAAATACATTTACTGGACATAAAATCTACATGAAATATTAAAGTGTTCAGATTTCATATACATTCAACAGGATGCCCATTATATATTCAATAAAGTTGTTTAGTATTTCATTTATCATGATAAGACAGTATTTTGATGTTCTTATTTCATAAAACAGATAAGCAACAAAGACACTTGATTCTTTTAACTAGCAATGTACCCTTTCAGGTTCATTTGATAGATATTTTTATTCTCTTTACGACGAAATAAAATGTTAAAACCGTTACACTAGAAAATTTTTGAAAAAAATACAAAATTAAGTTCATTTCACTAATATATGTATCTAGGTACCAAAGATGTTAATTACCTTAACAAATGAATGTAAGCTATTAAATGTGATAGAAGAACTTTCTTCATTTCAATAAGTTAGTAGATCAAAAACTCAAATTTGTTCATTTAATAGAAGATGAACTTAGAAATTGTAATTATGATCGGATATAAGCAAAGAAACTGACAATATTCAAGATCTACGGAAGATTGATCTACAAATATTTGTAGTAAAAGATGATAGAAGATAAAAACTTTTATATTTTCATAGAAATCCCTAGATGTCAACCAAACCGTTATCTCGCAGGTAACGGCAAATATTTTGAACATTTATTGCCGCGGAAACCATTTTAATGTCAATTTCGCGTTAATTTAGTGTTCATTCGTTTTATTTCAATATGCTGATTTAATTTACGGTTAATAATTCGCAGTACTTGATGATCTCGGATGTTTAGATTAATATTATTGGTTATATTAGCTTAATAAAACACTAAACAACTTTTATATAAAAAGTGTTTTTATAAAGTCGATATTTATGAAGATGTGTATTCCATACATATTGGGCATCCTGTATAATTAAACTCTGGTCTACAACATTTTAGACCAGAGTTTTCCCAACCTTTCTTATATTGCGGCCCACGAAACACGACAATAAGATTACACGATAATTCGAATCTTTTAATAGTGTTTTAAAGTCAATGTTAAAATGTTAAAATTTCATACTTTTAATAATTCTATATGTTATAGATTAATCTATCTCATTGGAAAATAAAACTTTTACGGTAACACTGACGTTGAATGTTGTGGGTTATCAATTATTGTACAATGCCATTTTAAACAAATACTCTATCATGGAAGGCCTGACGATTATCACCTTATCCTAAATCAATTCTGTAAAAGTACCATTGAAAGTATGCAAATAGTTTTTGCATTCATCATAGTCCGATATCTTATAAATAAAATGAAGCAAACAGAGTAAACAAGTATATCTGTTAACGAATTAATGGAACAGTGCTCATAAATAAAAAGCTTAAATTGATTATAAAAGTTTTTATCAGTTAAGTTTTAAAACGTATAAGCTATTAATAATAATATTAATGCATGAGAAATGAAATTGATGTTGTTTAAATTCGTTGACCAGTTCGGAGTGTTACTTTAAAATCTGATCCATCAATATTAGTTATATCATCAATATTGGTTTCAAAATGTTGCAAGATATCTGTTATTTAGCAACTTGACGTTTTCAGGTCAAAGTACATAAATGGCATTATAAAGAGCCAAGATACAGAGTTCTTCCTTACTATAAACAATTAGAAAATACTTTATTAGAAAAATCGCTTCAGAATCCGTATATAAGTCTGATCCGGAAAATACCGGACAGCCTAAACACAGGATTCGGTTTGCAGATTATTTACTGTTTCAGTAGAGATGTTTCTAAAACTTTACTTTATTCTATTCATATATATTAACTTTATAAAAACATTTTTTATATAAAAGTTGTTTAGTGTTTTATTAAGCTAATATCACCAATAATATTAATCTAGACATCCGAGATCATCAAGTACTTCGAATTATTAACCGTAAATTAAATTTACATATTGAAATAAAACGAATGAACACTAAATTAACGCGAAATTGAAATTAAAATGGTTTCCGCTGCAATAAATGTTCAAAATATTCGCCATTACTTACGAGATAACGATTTGGTTGACATTTAGGGATTTCTATGAAAATATCAAGGTTTTTATCTTCTATCATCTTTTACTACAAATATTTGTAGATTAATCAGTTTCCTTGCTTATATCCGATCATAATTACAATTTCTAAGCTCATCTTCTATTAAATGAACTATTTTGAGTTTGTGATTTACTAACTTATTGAAATAAACAAGGTTCTGTCACATTTAATAGCTTACAATATACAAGGTGGGCAAAATACCGCATATCGATATCTTTTACTGTTTTAAAGATACAGGATGTTTTTCAAAAAAGTGCAATTTCGAAAAGTCATCATAACTTTGGATTATTAAAAAATCTTTAATTCTGAAAACATTTCCAAAGAAACTTTTTCTGTAAAATTCCATGAAATAAAGGAACGCTCCCTAACAGCAATGTATAGTTGTAATTACCATAAAAATGACTTTTTAAACGGAACAGCCTATATATTTTTGCATATTCGTTGAGAGCATATTTTTTTCCAAATCGCTTGAAATTGAAAATGACGTTGGAAAAAGGTGCCTTTTCCTTGGTAAAGATGCATTCAAAAAATTCCGTGTAGAAAGATGCACTGTACAATTTGATATCAAGATATATAGCATAGGAAAAATTTATTTGTAGCGTGAGTCATAATATTTATTAAACCATTTCATTTGATATTTGGCTCAATAAAATCGAATATAAATGACAGAATTATACGGGGCGTATTTTATCTGATACCTGGTATATAAGCATTTTCCGTTTAATAATAATTCTTTATTTTCTCAATAAACATTGGAAAAACGTTATTCGCTGTAAACAAAAGTAATTTTTGTCGGACTCCATAAATTTACGTACACTATAGTAACAATTATTTAACAAAACATATTTAATATATCTGCTGAACCGTCTTTAATTTATAGCCTTTATTTGGGTGGTAAACGATTTGAGGTGATGGTAAGGAATTTCTAACATATTTCTATTTCTAGTGTTATAATCGTGATTTGTGGAATTAGTCTTAAAATCATTAACGCAATTATGCACATATTTCAAGGTGGCAAAACGGTAAGTAGGACAAACCAGCAGCAGCCAATGAGTCCCAGAGGATCAGCCCATACGCTCACATGACTTGTCCACTTTAAATCACTATTCACGAATTTAACACTTGCCACATAATAACTTCGTAACATTGTTAACCACACGAACCAAATTTTCCTTATTATCCCTTATAGTTTCTCCAGTTAACTCAGTTAACAGTTTGCTATTTCTCCAGATAAATAGCAAGCTGTATCGTTCCCAGCACCGCATCCTAAGGAACCCCATGTTAGCAGGGTTTTGAGCGCCACTAATTTCACCCCGCCATTTCACACACTGACTACTGAAAAATAGATACAATGACAAAAGTTTATATGGAGAACCTTTTATTCCATAGTAATGGAGTTTTTCTAATAATATGGCGTGATTTACGGTATCGACGGCTAGACTCAAATCACAGCAGATAACTTCGACCTTTTCCTTATTGTCATGTGCTTGAATTGTACCACTAGTTCAATTGGTGCCGTGATGGTTGAACGACCTATCTTATATACATGTTGTGCGTCGCTAAGAATTTGTCGTCTTTCAAAGAATGTTGTTAACGTAGTTTTCATATTTTGCTCAAGGATCTTGGAGAATACCGGCAATATCCCTATTGGACGATATTACTCATAAGAGTTACCATTCCCTTTCCTAAGCACTGGTTATTATTGAGAAAGAGCCCCGATTGTATATTCAACCGTAAATAATCTAATTTTCGTTTCATATACAATAGTCTAGATGCTGTTTTAAAGTGTAGATAATTATTTATTTTATTTGTTTTCTTTTTATAGGAAATGATTAAACAGTCGCTGTATCCTGTCATGAAAGCAATTCTCTGCGTTAACGAATGAATTAATAGCCTCCGTGAAGTTGTTAACATTCTGTTGAATGTAATTTCGCAGTTTATTTATTGCAGGTACATCTTTTTCCTGATTCGGCTGTTTTACTGACATTATTTGTCCAAAGTGATCAGACTTATGCAGGTCGTCGGTCGTACAGATATGGTTACTTATGCCCGCGTGCGTAAATATATTGTAAATGTATGTGTTACTTTCCTCAGTAACTCTTGACGGTGTTAAAAGCTTTGCTGCAAGCTATATGTTTCCACCAATTCCATATAGTCTCATTTTTTCCGGGGAGTCCCTCCTTATATCTACGTTGAAATCACGTGCAATGAACACGGTACTGTTTGGGAACTTGTCACTTATAATGCCAAGCACACCTTGTAGCTGGTCAAAAAGATATCAAAACCTCCCGATGGTGGACGATACATTGCTGCCAGTACCACCCTGCCTTTGGTATATCCAGACAGTGAATGTCCCTCATTACTATTTAGTATCATGATACCTCAATGTGTGAAAGTGACATTACTATCCAGAAGCCAATACTCTGAAACACAGGCCACATCCACACAATGTTCAGTTGACATATGTTGGCGTTTGAAGAAAATAAAAAGATGTTTAGTAGAGTTAACCAGTTTTGTTTACTCGGCGATTATTTGGAAAAAAACAGATAAGGTTTTATAATTATATTCTGAGGCCAGAAGTCAAGTCACTGTATTTTACTTAATAAGTTAATTTTAAATGTTTAGTTATTTAGGCGTACTTTTATTTTCCTCTTTTTTTTGTATTTCTTCTATCTCAAAGCGATTGTAGTTTAGTTTAAATGTGGGAAATTTCCTACAAATTTTGTTTAACAAGAAAAAACTCCGTATCTCGCCTCCTTATGTACTTTAACAGTTACGTGGGACAGCATTTATAAAAACAGAACAACTGTGTATTAGAACAATTGCTAACTGCTATAAATGATTTCAAATTTCATCTAAATTGTTTCTAGTTACTTCTAAAGCCTCATACTTTTTCTTTTTAAAGAATTTTCTAAATAACTTTATCTAAGAAAATTTTTTTTCAATTATAACATTATTTTAAAAAAGTTTCATTATAAAGAAATTTTTTTACTTTCTAGAAATTACTACGAATAGTTTCAAAGAAACCAGCAAAACTTTCATAAATGAATCCAATAAATTTTTACTTCCTATCTTAGCACCACCACGAGTGAAAACAAACCGTTCGCCCCTCAAATCACTTTTTAATTGCCTCAACCGTTAATTGGTAGACGTAAAAATATATCGGTCAGAATTCCGGGCGTAACTAGACAATTAACCCAAAACATTCCAATTACCACTCTTTGTGTTAGTGTTACAGAGAGTCTCGATTTAATTTTACAACCGAACCAGTTTTCATCTACATTTACAATAAATTTCGTTCTACATTTACAAACCGTTTTTAATTAAACAAAATAAAATGATTTTAATATTTCTTTTAATATTTTAAAGTTTTTTTGTGGTATTATAAAGAAAAGGAAAAAGTTTCTCATCGACTTTGGACAATGAGATGCGCATCTCATTGAATTTATTAACATGAAACGTAAGTAGCGCGTGATCTTAATTTCTACTGTTGTATCTCGACCTTTTTCAAACGTTCTCCACGATTTCGATTAAGACTTGTTTTGAATGGATGTCATAAAGAAGAAAGACACCGACTTACGTTATTGATGAAGTTGGAACATTTCAAGATTGAAAGAAGTGTAATTGGTTACATTGAGCATGAAATAGGAATGCTTTGAGAAATACCTTTGGTATGTTAATTAAACACCGCGATAGTTTATGGTTTTTATACCACTTCTTTATTTATATAGAAAAAATATAAAAGAAATTAAAAAAATTGGATTTATTGACATACTTGGTTGGTTCTATTTCGCAATTCACAATTTACCTTGAAGTAGTTGATATTTATAGTTGATTAATAATAGTGATTTTCTTTATCGATCATTTTGTTCTCGCGAATAACACCTTTTGCTTTTGTAATATCGTTTATAAACAATGTTTTAAGTGTTTATTATTTTTTTATCTAATTGTCGCTTTGTGATAATAAAAATATTTATTTTATGGCTTAACGTTATTGGGTTATTAAAGATTAGTTACGATATTTTATTATATCCTTGAAAATTTCACCTTGCTACATCTAATGTTGGTTAAGAAGCCGAAGAATAACAACTGGATAGAAACAGAACCGAAACTTTCCACACTGTAAAAGTAGAATAGTTAAAATAGTTTAATTTTATAAACACATGCTGCAATTACGAAGAGGTGGTGTAATTGGTTTATGGTAATGGAATCCATAATACTAATGCGATTTGAAGAGCAGCGAGAAACATCAAATTGTTTAACGATTAGAAAATGCCTATAAACCTCGATATATAGACGTTAAACATGCGGTCTCATTTCATAAAACTAATCCGTATCAATATCATAATTTCTACGTTTATTATTATATTAATATCTTGTTGATTTCGACACAATTTTATGGATTTATTTTTAATTTAAGTCTTTATTACGCAATGAAGTTGTTTGTAACTAATAATAAAGATAATAGCAAACATTTATTTGAACAAAGCTTTAGAAATTCAGGTTTTTAAAACCTATTTTTAGAAAATTCGTGCAGAGGTGATATAAATTAAGACACAAGTTAAATCCATAAACGATACATGGTAGTAATTACAATATTAACGAGAACTCCAATTACAAATAAACAACAGAGGAAACGTTTAGTTGAGCTTTAGTTCTAAGATTAACTACTGTTGGTTAAATAATAGCGACCACAATTCGCGTTTTAAGCGGGGTTGTGATAATTTAGTAATTTTCTCTGGTAGTTTGTTCCAGAGATTGGACATGTAATTGCTAAAAGTTTATTTAAAGGAGTTAATGAGGCACTTTAGAATAACGAGTGGTTGCGGAATCTGGTATTAATGTTGTGTACATTCTATACGACATTTTTGAGCAATGAAAAATTAAACGCCACAAGATCACGTACCGCAGACCGGATATCAAGTACCGCTCGTTATTTAATTGTTGGTTATATATTTTTCAAAAAATGTATTGAGGGTATAAATGGGCTTTGTATTTTTTGTACTCGATTTTTTTTTCACATTGTAGTGATAAAATTTTTAAAAAAATGTATTAGTATTTTGTGATTGTTCAACTTTTTTTTCTGCAAATATATGGAAGATATCATCAATTTAAGGACGTGGTGGCAATAATTAGCTGCACATGATAACATGAATCTAACAGTTTATCAAATAAATAACTTATACATATAAATAGCTTATACCGTACACAAAACAAACGGCCAAAATAATGTATAATTTTAGCTTAGATTTCATCGGGTACAAACTAGAGAATACTATATTTGTATGATAGAGATAATATTCATTCCGTGAATGTACATACTATCTAGACAATACACACATTAACTCATTTACGAAGTTAATGTGACAAATGATGGTCAATTAAAGTTTAAAGTGCGTTTGTTTGTAAAATACATATAACGACAGTTGTTCTTAGGAAGTTCAAAATAAGTCATTATCTTTCGGTTGTAAGTAAAATGGATAAAACTTAAATGAAAATAAATTTCACAGTTATATTGAAAAAATTTCACAAAGAAATGTACCAATTGCAAATGATAGTGCTGTACTATTTAATTGTTGAAAAATTATTCGAAGTGTTATATGAAGTTTGCGAATCAATAATGAACTGAATGAACAAGGAATGCATGTTTCTAGTTCTAGGTCTAGTGTTAGTTCTAGTTTTCGTTCGGTATAAGTTGGCAATAATCAAAAACCGAATAACAACTAAAAATAGACTTAAACCAACCTAAAACTAACACTAGATCTACAACTAAAAACTTTTGTAACCGTACGTCTCTTGAGCCGAAATCGAATCCAACTCAACCTTGCTCCAGAGCTAATACTAGACCTAAAACTAGAAACATTCAGCCGTCTTAAGAGTTTATTTAAAACCAAATAACAGCCAAAAGTACTAATTAAGACTAATTTATATTAGTCTATCAAGTTCAAATCTCTACCTTCTATTTCAAATTTTCGGTAATTCCAAAAATAAAAACTATAAACACTTCTAACTTGCTTTTTATTTACTATCGTACTAGTTTCGGGTTACTCCATCTTCAGCGAAAATATATGTGTTATAGAATCATAGATGAGAAAAGATAACGTTTGTTGAAAATGATGGATATTTACAAAGAAGATAAATTGTCAATCATTGGAATCCCGAATGGCGTCACGAGATGTGTGATAAAATGTGTTATTTGAGTAATTAAGAAAGTCGAAAATTATATGAACTAGTGGTGAGATGAGAAGTGGTAAGTCTCGCCTCTTCCCATCAGTTTCAACAAGTATTATCTTTTCGCATCTATGGTTCCACAACAACACATATAGTTTCGCTGACTTTGTCGCTAAAGATGAAACTAGTACGACAGTAAATAAAAAAGCAACTTAGAAATTTTTATGGTTTTTATTTAATTCATAATTCTTGCAACATGGATAATTTTATGAATTCCAAAAATGATAAATTTCGTTCATTTTTAAAACGAATGAAAAGCGGTTAATACATTTTTAAAACTAAGACACTTTTTGAAAAGAATTATTTCTGATATTATTCCCTTGGTAGTAGAAATCATACCAACCCAACCCAGGTCAATTAAAGTTACTAGTTCAGGCGGAAGTTATTTTGGGTACTCAATAGATTTTTCATTTATCTTAAATTTTTATTTTAAAACTTTAACTCTTTTTTTGAGTATCTTATAAAATCTGTTGTATAATAAAAAGAATCGAATCGTCAAGTCTTGTATCAAAGGAAAACATCCTACAACAGACGAAGAACAAGGTGATGAAACTAAAGATCGCAAACAAAAGTGGATTGGATTCATACTAAGAAAAATATTTGCATGCTTTAAATCGCACATTTACAGAATTAAAAGGTGAATATACTGGGCCTTAATATAGACATTTTACAAATGCCCTCTAACTAAAACACTCCTAAATCATTGATGAAATCTTAGTGTCTTGTTGTTCATAATATTGGATATAATTTTAGCGAAATTTCACTTGAAACGCTAATAAGGCCATTACCATCAATCGATAGACGAATAGACGATAGCCTTTCAAAAATCGATAAACTATGTAAAAATAGAACATTTTCAGATTATACAATTGTTTATTTTTTGCTATTACTACTATCAAAATTCGAAAACAATCCCTTCTATAAAAGCTTTGGTGAAATTTACGAAGTTTTTGCGTAAGATCAAGAAGACACAAACCTGTATCGTACAGAACTTTTCTTCTAGCGCATAGGATTGTGGTGGCATCTCACTCAATTAAAATCATTAATCATCAAAGGCAGATCTTCATTCTTTCATTAAAAAAAAGGATAATGATTTTAAAAAAGGAAACGAATAATAATAATATAAATAATTCTCATCTAAACTTCATAAGTGTTCAAATTTTGAGCACATAGGGCAATGTGCTCAAAAATACTTACAAAGGAAGTGTCACAACTGTGTTTCACCGATTTCGATGTAATTTGGTACAGACATAGAGTGGACTAAAATAAGATTTACGTATTTTTTATACGTGCAGTAAAAGCCTCTAATAAAAGCCGAGTTATGGGGATTGAATGTTTGGGGAAAAACCACACTTTTGCCAATATTTCGAAAACGGAAAGTCCTATGGAAATTTGGTAAACTGAAACTCATATTTAATAAGCTTTCATTTGATGTATTACACATATATCAGAGGGTTAAAAGGGACGAACTACCCGTATTTTATTGGAATTATTAAAAAAATACCCTATCAATTTTGACGACATTAAGGATACCTCTAGTACGTTCAAAAATATTAGTTAAGGGTTTTTCCAAATTCACCCTAGATCAACCCCACGGAAGTTACGGGGGTTAACATGTAATCACTTTTCGTAACAATGATGTGATTAAATTATCAGGTATTTTGAAAATACTTTAAACAAAATCGTAAGTTAATCGCACAATAAAATGTTTGACAGGTTAGCTTTTCACTTGAAAAGCAAATTTACACGGGATTTTCGAAATGATGTAAACCATGTGTATTTAAAAACATTTATAAATCGAGTTAACCTGGTTATGCGTTAACGAATGAAATTTTAATATATTCACATCTCTCTGATGTAAATTGACATCATACTGGCAAAGAATAATGTGATCAGAGAATCTTCTAATAAAATTTTTCCACATTCTAAAACCAAATACATCAAAGTATACATTTTGTACCCAATTTTTCATGTGTTGAACATTGTAGTTGCTACCCTCTTCCAAAGATACCTATAATTTCTAACCTTTAACCATTTTTAAAAATTTTTACTTCAAACATAAAACAGTATTTTATTCGCTGTAATCGACAAGTAACGCCCGGGATAGAATTAATTTTTAAGGGGGTGGTTAACCCCAGCTAACCCTAAACGGTGTGTTATGCTTTATTTTACATTAAACATTTTATTGTGCGACTAACTTATGGTTTTGTTTAAAGTATTTTCAAAATAACTGATAATTTAATCACATAATTGTTGCGAAAAGTGAATTTCTGTACGTATTAGAAGTATACATAATGCCGCCAAAGTTAATAGGGTGGTTATTTAATAATTCCAATAAAATAGGTGCAGTTCACCCTTTTTAACCCTCTGGTATATGTGTGATACTTCAAATGAAAGCTTAGTAAAAATGAATATGAGTTTCAATTTACCAAATTTCCATAGCACTTTCCGTTTTCGAAATATTAGCAAAAATGTAGTTTTTCCCCAAACTTTCAACCCCCATAACTCGGCTCAGGGGCTTTTACCGCACGTATAAAAAAATACGTAAACCTAAAATAAGGTTTACGTACTGGTGAGACACAGTTGTGACACTTTCCTTGTTAGTAGCAATAGTTATTTACGTTATACATAGTCCGGTAGGTGACTTGTAATGATAGTTGTAATAACGGTGTCATTATAGTTTGTTTAAATTGAATTTATATTGAAACAATCCATAAAGTGTTGCTCTTAATAACACTTACAGGCCTAGTGATGTTATAGGTCACTTACCCGATTCAAATTAATGACAACATACCGAACAGTATGAAATAAATTTATTTAACAAGTTACTAATTGACAACTGCGCCACTAAAAACCTATGGGTTGCTGATGGTATCTCGTTTTACACTTACTGCAAACTTCGCGATAGAGCCCCGGGGCTATAGCAATAAGATTTTGAAATTTGCATTTTATTTATGTAAATGGTTGTAGAAAAGATTTTGAATAAGTACGAAATTAGAAATGTTGGTGATAAAGTTATCTGTTTTAACGACATCTTTGTCGTGGTTTTATTTTAAGTAAAACCCAACAAAAATTAATACACTATAATCGTATAATATTTTAAAATCATTCTACCCTCACATGAAAATATTTCATAAACTTGTACTTATCGGAACTTGTATGGATTTTGATGTAATTAGTTTGGGTATGTCTACAATCGTAAACTGAAACAATTTACAATTTGTTAGAGCCAAATTAAATTGTAAATGTAGTAATCTAAATCAAGTAGATTTGAAAAAAGTGAGCCGGAAACACTGTCCACTGTTACATATCCTACTTATACTAGATTTTTTTAAAATTAAAGTCATATAGATGTTGAAAATTTTCTTCTTTGCTTTTTTCTTCAGACTCGAACGAGAGTGAAAATCGTTTATGTTAAACAAAGAAACAGTTTAATTAATTTATGTTAAATGTAGATCTGCATGAACCATATTTTAGTTATTTTTGTGTTGATTATTTTATTACCAATGATGCATATCGTTACCAAATTTTTATCATTCTCGTTTCTTTTTCTTTTCTGGATCAATTTTTGCAAAAATGTGAAACATCGTTTCTTTCAAATGTTCAGTTATTATTATGAAATTTATGCGTAGAACTAAACACTTCCTTCTTGCTCATATTTAACCCATTTTCGTGCTTCTAAATTTGTTGTTTCAATTCCATAACATTCACTATTTTAGTTCCTTTTGTGTTGACTGTTTTATTGCCAATGATGTCCATCTTTACAACTTTTTACTATTTTTTAAAATTCTTTCTGAATAAATTTTCGCAAAAATGTGAAACATTGTTCCGTGCAAATGTTCTGGTAACTGTTATGGAATTTAAGTGTTGCACTTCACACTTTCTTCTTGATCAAATTTAATCCATTTTCGTATTTCCAAATGCATTTTTAACCAGTTATTTAATTTTTGCCGTTTTGTTTGTGCACATTCATTTCTTCTCCTTTTTAGTATAATATATTCATTAATATATTATATCATGCATTGATGAACTATCGTTTCAAAACACGTTTCTAATTTTTGCACTTTTATTAAGATAATAGTATTTCATATAATGTTTCTACCGGTTTCGGTCACGTTTAGCTAAACACTTTCTTCTCGATCATATTTAACCCATTTCCGTGCTTCTAAATTTGTTGTTTCAATTCCATAACATTCACTATTCTAGTTCCTTAAGTGTTGACTGTTTTATTGCCAACGATGTCCATCTTCACGAGTTTTTACCAATTTTTTTTTACAAAAAATATTTATGAAATATTTCCTGAAGATGGTCTAAACGTGACCGAAACCGGTAGAAAGATTGTATGAAATACTATCGTCTTAATAAAAGTGCAAAAATTATTAAATAAATATGTATAATTTTGTATCAAATAAAATATGGTTCATGCAGATCTACATTTAACATAAATTAATTAAACTGTTTCTTTGTTTAACATAAACGATTTTCACTCTCGTTCGAGTCTGAAGAAAAAAGCAAAGAAGAAAATTTTCAACATCTATATGACTTTCATTTTAAAAAAATCTAGTATAAGTAGGATATGTAATAGTGGACAGTGTTTCCGGCTCACTTTTTTCAAATCTACTTGATTTAGATTACTACATTTACAATTTAATTTGGCTCTAACAAATTGTAAATTGTTTCAGTTTACGATTGTAGACATACCCAAACTAATTACATCAAAATCCATACAAGTTCCGATAAGCACAAGTTTATGAAATATTTTCATGTGAGGGTAGAATGATTTTAAAATATTATACGATTATAGTGTATTAATTTTTGTTGGGTTTTACTTAAAATAAAACCACGACAAAGATGTCGTTAAAACAGATAACTTTATCACCAACATTTCTAATTTCGTACTTATTCAAAATCTTTTCTACAACCATTTACATAAATAAAATGCAAATTTCAAAATCTTATTGCTATAGCCCCGGGGCTCTATCGCGAAGTTTGCAGTAAGTGTAAAACAAGATACCATCAGCAACCCATACGTTTTTAGTGGCGCAGTTGTCAATTAGTAACTTGTTAAATAAATTTATTTCATACTGTTCGGTATGTTGTCATTAATTTGAATCGGGTAAGTGACCTATAACATCACTAGGCCTGTAAGTGTTATTAAGAGCAACACTTTATGGATTGTTTCAATATAAATTCAATTTAAACAAACTATAATGACACCGTTATTACAACTATCATTACAAGTCACCTACCGCACTATGTATAACGTAAATAACTATTGCTACTAACAAGGAAAGTGTCACAACTGTGTCTCACCAGTACGTAAACCTTATTTTAGGTTTACGTATTTTTTTATACGTGCGGTAAAAGCCCCTGAGCCGAGTTATGGGGGTTGAAAGTTTGGGGAAAAACTACATTTTTGCTAATATTTCGAAAACGGAAAGTGCTATGGAAATTTGGAAAAAGTTGTAAAGATGGACATCATTGGCAATAAAACAGTCAACACAAAAGGAACTAAAATAGTGAATGTTATGGAATTGAAACAACAAATTTAGAAGCACGAAAATGGGTTAAATATGAGCAAGAAGGAAGTGTTTAGTTCTGCGCATAAATTTCATAATAATAACTGAACATTTGAAAGAAACGATGTTTCACATTTTTGCAAAAATTGATCCAGAAAAGAAAAAGAAACGAGAATGATAAAAATTTTGTAACGATAGGCATCATTGGCAATAAAATAATCAACACAAAAATAACTAAAATAGTGAATGTTGTGGAATTGAAACAACAAATTTTTTTGTTGTCTTTCTTGTATAGGAAACATGTACATAGGAGATTTGAAGAAAAAATCGATATTAAGACTTCCCGTTACCGTTTTTTTTATGAATGTCTGGATTAAATTTTGAATGTGTGAGTTCCATGGTCATCTCGTGGTTATTTTTAAAAATTAAATTCAACAATTTTCGAAAATTTCGAAGGAGAATGCGGATTAGAGTGAAAGCTGTTTGTACAAAACGCAGAAAAAATTTAATTTCAAAAAATCTTTCTTCTTTAAGTTATCAAAAATGAAAGGTATTTAAAATTGAAATGATTATCTTTAGAAAACGCTGTTTTGAATAAATTTAGAAGAAAAACTATTAAAATTTAAATGTGATTTCACAATTTATTGTTAAAATTATTTATTATTAAAATGTACCTATTTATAAATAGGTACGTTGCACAATATTGACTCAATTTGTTTTAGGTTTAATATGTGGTAATTAGTCTTGTTTTTTAAATTGTTTGTAAGATATCTTATAAATGACGTTTGAATTTTAATAATTTTCCTTCTAAGTTCATTTAAAACAGCTTTTTCTAAATATTTTCATTTCAATTTTACCTTTTGTTTTTGGTAACATAAAGGATGAGGATTGTTTGAAAACAAACGTTTTCTAAGTTTAACACAAACGATTTTCACTCTCATTCGCTTTCTTGATGCTCCTTTACTGACGTCGTACCTAAAGAAGAACACTAATCGTTTGAAATTTTCGAAAGTAGCATCAAATTAAACAATCAATAAATTTTCATCGTATATATGGCTTTAATTAAAAAAATAAGGATTAAATGTACACTTTTCTTCAAATGTACACAATTTAGAAGATTACAACGTTTTTACTATTTAATTTAACCGTAACAAATTGTAAAATATGGCAGTTAACGATTGTAAACGCATCCAAAGTAAATTAATTAAAAGAATTTATACTATGGGTTTGTTTTCAATTTTTATTATTATTGCTTTAAAAAATTGAAAACAAACCAGTAGTATAAATTCTGTTAATTAATATATCCAAACTATATCCAAATAAATTTCAAAAATTTATGAAATATTTTACAAACGAAGACAGTAACTTTGTTTCGCTCGTAATATATTTACAGTGTATTAATTTTTGTTGGTTTTTAATTTTTGTAAATGTATTTTGTTTGATTTTCATCATCACCTTAATGTATACTTTAAGCTCTCTAATAGAGGCATCATAAAATCACTACAACTAAATGTCGTTAAAGTAGATAATTTTATCACCAACATTTCTAAATTTACACTTCTTCAAGACCTTTGCTACAACCATCTTCATCAATAACATGCAAATTTCGAAATCTAATTGCTATAGCTCCGGGTTTATATCGAGAAATTGGCAGTAACTGTAAAACAAGATACCATCTGCAACCTACACGTTCTGAATATCACAGTTGTCAATTAGTAACTTGTTAAATAAATCATTCACTGACTTATATGAATAAACAAATGCTGGTATTTAAAAAACTTACGTAAATCTAGCTTTGGGTAATGTAACATACTAAAGATCTCAACTTCTTTTTTTTTGCAATTTTTCTAAATTCCGTCCTTAATGTTTAATAAGTAGCGAGGACCGAAACAAATCTGGAATGCTTAATATGTCCGTTAGATGCACTTTCCTTCATATCTGATAAAATATTTGGTCTAGATACATACATAGCAATACATACTGTACACTTTGGGTTTATACCACGCGACCACTAATGGTATAAAAATGCAGCACATAATGAATATGATTTTTAAGAAGCTCTTAAACGATGTTTGTTAATAAAATCTTCTTATTGTAAGCTATCGTTTTAACTGTCAATTTCTTAAAATGTTAAAATTTTAACGCAGATAGTTTCCGTAAAAATATCTTGTGTTGAATTCTGTCCTCTTTAAAACCTCATATTTTTCTTATTTTACTTCTAGTTTAGGTCACCTTATACCTAGAAATACTTAATTCCGCATTCCAACACGAACAAGTTGTTTTAAACTCTTAAATCTTTATCTCAGTACAACTCTTTGTCTTTAATTAGCTCTACATTAACCGGTTGGACAAGCTCAAAGCCCAAACAATAAAACGTGAATTTTTTTTGTTACATACCATATCATCTGCACTAGCAAAAGAATCTTGATAAGATTCTTCCTGGTCTTTAGTAACTGACGGGGGAGCCGATGATTCACTCCGTGCACAATTACACCAAAGCTCACCGATTCTTGGTACGGGAATTCGTTTCTTTTCTAAGAAACCTCGCGGAATAAGCGACATATTAATTCGATGGAATATTTCTGACATTAATTTAAATTTGTCGTTCTTGAAATGGTTATTGAAGAAGAACTGAGGAACGAATTGTTAATGCGCGGTTGAATAATTCTTCAAGTTACACAACGCCTTATGGCAAACGAAGGTTTAGTAGGTGTTGTATTGTCCGTGTATGTCAATAACATTCTCAAACAAATTTAAACAATACAAGAAAAGGTTATCTTTCTTCCTCGAGAAACTACTAAAGGATGCAATAAATAACTTTTAACCTGGATTTCAAAGCAATCTGTATTAACTTCGCGAATAAATCCTAATTAGGAAACTTTCTAGACACTTTTAAGATTAACACTTTCGTCCGGTACATAAAGTTACAACACACTGTGCGACAAAGTTCTTCATAAACATTACCCGTTTAAAGCTTGAATGATTGACGCAAACCGAATTGATTGTTATGCCATCCCAGTACCACACGAAATAAATACGTCGCAGGTAGGTACATAAAAGGACGGATTACACACCCGTCAATTTACAATAAAAAAATTACAGTGGTAAGAGTCGACGCTTTTGTTCGGTTCCACTTTTGACGAGAACATTAGACGCGAAACGAACGCGAAATGTTCAAGTGAAACGTAAAACCCGTGGACAGTATACGTATGAAAAGAAATAAAAATAACGCTTTCACTTTCGAAGAGAGACGATTACGTAAAATAGACGATTTAATTTGTTAATCGAAAGGAAGTAGGATAGATGTTAATTTATCTGTATTTAATAAAATAATAATCTTGTGCATGAAACCAAGTGAATGGTATTGATTAAATAGGGGAGAGGTAAAATATAACTGACCTAATTCACTGAATACTTATTTTAATGAGAAGCATTTAATATCTTCGAAGGCAGCTTCCCATAGCCGTTATGACGCAAATTTAGTAGCCAATAAATTAGTGAGAATATGGAATTTCAATTGAGTATGTATAGAAGTCAAGTGTATACCATTACTGTTGATTATATTAATAAGCTTGTTGTGCTAATGTATAAATTAACGTGGTCTTGGATTAAATTACAACTTATTTGAATATTTTCAATTAAATTTTAGTCAAATTATGTACTTATATTTTCTTTATTCGTGTCCTTTTGTGCTCATTATTTTATTTTGATATCCTATATCTTATATTATTACTTCCTCCTTAGTTTAAGAATATAATAATTTAGCAAACACTTTAACCCATTTGCGCCCACGGATGCCATATGGTAACCGTGGATTGCATGTAATCTATTAGCAAAAAAATATTCGGGCGTAAATGGGTTAAGATTTAATATAAATTACAATCATTAATCCTAGAGTAATTTTCGTATAATGCTTAAATCTGATAAGAATAAAATAATAAATCTAATATTACCATGTGATTTGAAAGAAACATAAACAATACAATGTCAGTAATGATCCGCAATATATTGTTCAATCTTATATGAAACAAAGATAAGGTTCAAATGGGCAATCACAAATGAAGTAGGACATTTTGATGAATATGTCAAAACTATTAGTGCATTTAGCTTAATCAAACAGCGAGTCGAAGCTAACAATTAGGATAGGTAGTTATAAATTTTATGAAAAATATTACTTAAAAATCTATATGAATAATTATAGATAGCATAAATTCATATTCCGTATAGTACAACAAATCTAATCTAAAACACAATACTATTACAGAATTTGCATACGTTGCAGCTATTCAGTGAACTACTCGGATACATTTTTATATTGTGGAGGAGGAAAAGTTCAATTGATTAAATAATTATAGCATAAACATAACATAAATAATTAATCATTTATAAATATTCTTGGACACTTTTTGGACACAAAACATTTGCTTGATAAAACCGATACAAGAACATCCTATGATACTTTTTATACAGTGCAGTCATAAATGATCAAAACGAAGACAAAGTATCAGAAACATGAGTAATACTCAAGGAGTAAACAAAGTATGCCATATAAAACTGCAACAAAAGAGAGGAGACAGAAATAAGCTGAAATGCGGAATCTAAATGGAGACTAGGAAGTAGAGATATGCGCGTGAGTCAAGGTTTATATATTAAAGGTTGTCTAGGTTTGTACGCAACCATACTACAACCATACTGTATTACGTCACAAGAGGAAAATTACGGAAATTAATTCAAATTTTTAAAATGAAAAAATTGTATTGTAGAAATTATATTTTGACACATCTAAATTAACATTTAAACTAGTTCCAATTCTCCAAATGGCGAGTTTTGGACACTAACAAACTTGAATACACTTGAACTCTCACAAAATATAAAAACGGTATCCACGAATTCGTAGTTGCGCAGGCTCAATCTAGCTAGATCCTCTTGTACGTCACGAAATACGCCCGCTCTTGCCCCTCGCCCACATAAAAAAATCAAACTATTGCAACATAGGAACTTGGACAACCTTTAATATATAAACCTTGCGCGTGAGTGACTTTTTATGCCCGGTCACGATTTAGATCCACGCGTGTCGCGTACGCCACTCACGTGAATCTCATTCAAATGATCAAATGTATGAATCATGTTTGATTACTTGTTAATTTGATTATTAATTAATCGTGCTTGACAGAATGGTGTTTATGTTCAAATAAATGAGACTGTTATAAAATTAAAATAATCAATAAAACCTGGCATATTCCTATAGGTAATATTAATGTTCTTAATAGGAAGTATTAAGAACATTTAACGTTTTAAAGATCGTCCTCCATTTATCATAAATTTGAATTAAATTTTTTTCTGTTTCATTAGTTTATAGAATGTTTTTACAACTAATTTTTACTTCGCTAACTTAAAAATTGATTAGAATTTTGACCTCATCATTTAGTTACTTATATATAATAATGTAATATTTATTATTTTATTCATTATTTTCTAAAAACAAACCAAACAATAAAGAAAATCTGAAAAAAATATTCAAAAATGGGAGGCTATTTTTAATTCTAGATAGCGAAACACTTTTGCTTTCAAGAATGGATGTTGAAAGAAAACAAAAACTCTACTTTTAGTTATTCTTTAGCCTTAAATTATTGTATACTAGTATCAAAGTAAAACTATAACTAACACTAGGCCTAGTACTAGAAAGTTTCGGTTTAGCCGTGCATCTTCAGACGCAAATTACTATAAATTTTTGAAATTGGTTAAGTACCCGCTGTTTGGGTTTGTACCCTAGGCCGGGGTAAATACTCAACTTATAAATACCAACCGGGTCACGCCGGGTCCCTTCGAAACCAACGATGCTCACGATCACGCACGTTCACGTAGGTGGTATAACAATTGATGCCCGCACACGGTGGATCATGCATGACCCATCGTGCCTAGCGGGATTCACGTAATTTGCACATCTCTACTAGGAAGACACGAGTTACAAAAAATTGCGATTGATGATCGAAAAAACGAAGTTGGATATATGCCAGAAGAAGTGATAGTCTATTATGAAAATTAAGAAAGCAGACAGCACTCTAAGAATATGTCAAAATATAGATGATGTACAGAGTATTTCTAAATTGATGAAAAGATTTAATATATCCTTTTGATCAAAACGGCTTCTTCTCCAAGCCACAACCCTCTAAAATTAGGAGAAAAAATATTTTTATTCAATAAAAATCCACTATGGAAGAATAAAGATGAAGAAAATTTGGCAAATAACTATTACTAATCAAATGACACCTTCTAGTGATTTGGTAACCCTAATACTTTGCTTCAGACCTTTCTAATGCATCTACAAATTTTTTATTTAAAAACTTTACTGAGGGTTGGGTTGAACAACTTTTTTGTCTCTTCAAGTTTTCTCCTAATATCTTTTGTTTGTTCCTAAAAAAATAACATACTATCTCCTCTACTATGACTTGGAGGAGAATTCGCAGTAAAATAAAATCACATTATAACAATAAAGCTTTATTAAGGGGTTTAGAACGTTTAGAGCATCGTTCTCGTTTAACAACCGCAGTCTTCAGTGAGTCAATTGTTTCAATGTTATTTTCCCATATTATGTCATCTTCGAAACCATCTAAAGCATTGGTTATGCAGCACTTCTTAAATGTTTTAATAATAATAAAGGATCGCCCGTTGTTGCTGCAAGAACCCGTTTAATTTTCTCGTTGTTGTTAGCTCTGTACCTCTGTAAACGGTTTATTAAAAGATACAGCCATAGGTTGTAGTAGGGATGTCATTTCATCAGGTATTTTTAAGGACATTTTTTACAGATTGAGTAAGATATCCTCTAAATGAATTAAGGACCATCATTGAAGGTTTATTTCATCATACTCCAGGCCTAAGACCATGGGCGCCAGTTTTTGAAAACACGTATGGGTGCTGAGTGCTGCAAAAAATGATTTGCAAAAATATTCATATGACTAATGATGGCTCTTCAAAAAAGAACGGAAAGAAATGTTCACAGAGATGCTGGAATTCTTTTGGAAACATTTCAAGTCTTCTGAGAGCAAAGCAATATCAAGTCTTTTAAAAGCTGTATCAAGTCATCTGGAAGCATTTCAAGTATTCCAGATGTAATAGCAAGTGTTCTGGAAGTATTTGAAGTTTTCCAGAGGCAGTATCGAGTTTTTTGGAAACAGTTCTAGTAGTGAACAGCCTTTTGTTTGCACCTGTCAAACACCTATTGTAATGTGAAGAAATGTTAAGACAGGTGGCTTGTTTTTGTGCCTCAATTAAAGCATGACGAGTCTTTATTTACACCTGTCAATCATCTTTTGTAATACAAAGGAATGTTAAGACAGGTAGCTTGTTTTTGTTTCTCAATTATACCGTGAAGGCCGCCTTCTTTTGTTCTTAAATTAAAGCGTGAAGGACCTTTTGTATAGACCTGTCAATCATTATATAATAGAGTCTTTATAGTGCGAAAGAAGGCGATTTTCTTTTGTAAACTTTTTCTTTTATCGAAAATTTTTAACTAAATTAGATAAAATCAGTTATACTTCACTAAGTGGGCTATAGATTGAACGGGAACTATATAAGTACCATATACTAAGCTGATTCTCAATCTTTCAAAGTCATTCTTTTATTTATAGTGCTGCTTTCATCCGTAACTTCTAGATGTATGTTATACCACAGATATAAGAAAAAGCTCAAGATGCAACATAGACTAGCATGTAGGAGGTATCGCGATAAGCTGAAACATGACGATTTTTATTTTTCATTACCTCAAATAATTTAGCATAGAAAATTATGTATCACTTTTAGTTATTCCAAAAATTTTAAATGAATTATCACATTTTTTACATATTGTTTTTATAAAATTGATTAATAAACATTCCTATAGGGCCGTTACACACATTTGTTAAGTTATTCGATAATAAACTAAATTAACGACCTCTATAATCCTTTATTATTCAAACTCTGCTGTGGTTTTTCTAAAAAATAATGAAAATTAAAAAAAACCAACTTTGATGACGTCACATCGCATCCCACGCGATTAACGTTAATTATATCAAAAATTAAACATTTTAGGATGTAGAGACATGTTACCAATAATTCTATTATTACACAATTTGTCCATTTTTTGAAAGAAAGTATTGACGCTACCTGTATGTATATACTGTATGGCTTTACACGAGAAATTAATACTATTAGGAGACGACACACGTTGAAATATATTAGAATAATAGCAGTAACCTTAGCGGGAGCGAGCGTAGCAGAAGAATTGACGTAAGGGCCCGTTCCCACTTGTCGGATATCGTGGTGGAAATATAATTTATATGGAGCTGTTGACATTTGTGGGACACCAATCATCCGCCATCCATATAAAACGTATTGCCACCACGACATTCGACATTTCATCGCATCCGACATCCAACAAGTGGGTACGGGCCCTAACACTACAATTTACATTTAACAATGTGACAGGATGGCGCGTTGTCGTCTCTATTGTTGAATCTGACGCCGATAGAAAAATAAAAATAACCCCTCCTAACTATTCACACGCAGTGACACATATAAGTACTGTGCAAAATAATAGGTGTGTGCTGAAAATAGCCTCTAAATGAATTTTCATAGTAAAATATATAATAATAGTAAAAACAGTAAAAGGTTAATACGTAGAATTAGAAATAGTAAACGATAGTTTCTTAATTGCTTACTGTTATTCTTACATATTTTACAACTCAAATCGATTTAAAGACGTTGTAGTAATTTGTTATGGGGAAATAATATGTAACTACGTTTGTATAATAAAAAAAGAACATATAATTATATATTTTTAAACTATAAAAATTTTTTCAAATGCCAATCTCCTATTTTTATTACGGAACATGAAAGATTTTCCTAATCTGTCAATACTAATATTAATCACATACGAAAATTTTCGAGAATTTTGAAGTCTCATAATTTTCTATTCATTTGAGATAGGAAAGTAGCAGTAGCTATGCTTAACCATGTTAATCAAATATTTTTGATATTTTCTTAAAACAATGATTAATTTTTGACATGTAAAACAATTAGTTGCCATGGTTACTGCTATTTCTCTATCTCAAACGAATGGAAAATTATAAAACTTGAAAGTAATTTTCCTCGAAATTTTTTTATTATAATATCTATATAATATCTGTTTTGACTATATTCAGAACCAATATTTCTTTCATTACGTAAAAAAAATGGGAACTTGTTTACAAATGGCAGAAAACATTTTAAATCTATGTCAAAAAAATCCAAATATTTAATAAATTTATGCGTTATTTTTGATAAGCATTGACTATTATTATATCTTCTTTCTTTTGTTATACAAACATACTCTATTCATATTGTTTTTCCATAACAAAGAGTAGTATTCTTTGAATTCATAGTTATTTGTCCTATTTTTTGAACATTCTACCTTAGAATTAGTTTCTTGGGAGCTTACGCGGTTACGAGAAACAATGAGTATGTTAGTGTCACTTTTACCACCTCTTTAGATAAATTTATTTAATAGTTAAAAACCGGCTCGTAGCCAATTGGAGCGCTTAAAATCGCTATAATCACCGATCGTTAGTTTAACTGGAGATTAATAAAAGTTAAATAAAATAAAAAAGATATAATAATATACAGCGCTTCCCAAATGTAACGTATGAATTCATTAATTATCTTGGGATTTAACATATTTTCCTCAATTCCAAAACAGCTTATAACGTCATTAATCAGTTTTTCAAATAATAATCTTCCATTTTTATTACGGAATGTGTAAGAGAACTTTTTATGAATATGGTAAAGTCAAAGCTAATACTCTTTGCATAAAAAAATTAGTTAAAATTGCAGTTTCAAAATTTCACAGTTCTTCATTTATTTGAGATAAACAAATAACAAATTTCAAAAATTAATTATTTTCTTAATAAAATATTTAAAACAAGAGGTTTGAAGAGGTTTTTTCCAAAACTAACAAGTCAAAGAAAACAAAAATAGCGTTTTTGTGTTTAAACTAAACACAAAAAGGTTGCATTTGATCTCAGTTTATTTTGATACAACTCCAATATTTATTTTAAAACTAATCTAATTGTAAGTCCAAAAATATTATATAATTTAAAGGATTTTTGCTTCCATCTCCATATCAATTAAATTTAAATAAAACTATGTTTTAGGCTCTAACGGTTTCGAATGTTTCTTTCATTCATCTTCTGGAGCATTGATATAGATAACAGAGATGGAGTGTAGATAGCGCATAGATAATAACGTGGCATTCTCCAGAAGATTAGTGAAAGAAACACTCGAAACCGGTAGAGCCTAAAATAAAATAATCCATCTACAAAACATAGTTTTATTTAAATTTAATTCAAAAATATTATATTCCAAAATTGACAAAGTCCATTGTCATGACAATTTACGAGTGCGTTGACAATCTTACTAATTAAGAAAAATCTAAACTCTCACGATATATTATCTACTACTTTATTCTAATCTGTATTATTATACAGAGTGTTGTTGTAAATTTGTTATGAAAATAAATTTTGTAAATGAAGACTAGGTACGTCCAAGTAAAAAACACATAATATTTGTGAGTTAGAAATTGTTAATTATTTCGGTTATTACGTTTTATTGTTGTGTATTTATAATAAACTACATGTTAATTGCTAATGAATTAACTCACGATTATATACAAGGTTAACTGCTGTTTCTAGTACCTAGGTACTTGTGTTTTGGTACATAATTTCATATTTTTCATTATAGAATTCATCAATAAGCTATATATGAATAGTTCATCTGCAACAAACCTATTTTCTTATTAAATTTATAACACCGCAAAAATCAAAGAGATATTTCCAAGAACTGTGGAACCAAAGTAACGATTACGCAATGATTTACTATATCTGCAAAATGAATGGATCGACAGTAGACACATGTACAATTGCTTTTAAGTCAATTATCCAAATATCTCTATTCAAAATTAAATCTATCGCTGCCTACTTTTTTAAGAAAGGCGTTCTTAGACCGAAGAGAAGAGGTTAGTTGTAGAGTTTAAAGGATAATGAAATGAGTTAAAAAGTGAAAGTTAAAAATAAATCACATTAAAAGCCTTAAACCCCGAAATAGCCATTTTGGTAGGAATAAAAGCATACAATTTATATTTACCGCTTAAACTGTCAGTTAAAAAGTTGCACAACATGCGAACCTGTGATATAACGATGTCAACAATTCTAGTCAGTCCTGCAAAACGGCAAGGACTTCTTTGAACGTTCAAAATAACAAAACAAGTATTTACCTATTACAAAAGTAAAAAACAGTACATATTTAAAGTACTTATACTAGTTCTCTCTCCTCTCATAGTGTTTTGAAAAGTAATAACATGAATCTCACAAATGCGTTAAGTAATGTTGAATGGTTGTAATGTTAATTTTCATCAAAAACTTAAATTTACAATAGAAATAGAGAAAAATAATAACATTAAAGAATGGAACTATATATACAATCTAGCAGCAATAAATGGTTTTCCTAATAAAGTTATAAATAATATTTTTAAGGAAAATACAAATTCAAACAGATTCACTATACGTAAAACCAGAAAAGATGGAACTTCTATATAAATCCATCACTTTCAATAAAATTACTTTCAAATTAAATAAGATTTTTTCAAAATACAACATCACTTTGCCTTTTGCTAACAATAATAATTTACTTAAAAGTTTTTCTAATTACCACAACAAGAATTATGACAAAATGAAAGAAGGTGGAGTTTATTCTCTTGCATGTTTAGAATGTGATTCTATATATATTGGACAAACAGGAAGAAAACTTGAAACACGAATCCATGAACAAAAAACAAAAGAAAATTCAAATGTTTATAAACATATAATAGAAACAAATCACAAAATAGACTACGAAAATGTGCATTTCGTTCGTGGAAAAGGTTTTAAATTAGACTTGTTAGAATCATTAGATATTCATAAATACAGGGTGAGTAGGGAGGATCGCACCAAACTCTATGAGTGTATTACACACGTGAAAATAATGTAAAAAAAATCATGTTCTTATCCGATTCTCATTTGTTTTCAAGTTATAGTATAGTAACAAATAAACAAATTTCACACATTAAGTATGCTATGTTCGAGGCTCATAGACATTTGATAACTCTAATGTTTTGATGAGGTGTTAGTGTACAGTGACAGTAATTGAAGGTTTACTTTCGAATTTATGTGGTTATTAGCGTTGCAAAATGCCAGACACTTACTCAAATTTAGAATATGCCAACATGGTGTTCATTTATGGTTTCTGTAATGGAAATGTGACAGCTGCTGTTGAAGAATATCGTCAACGTTTTCCACATCAAAGACATCCTGACAAAAACATCTTTATCAGAGTTTTCAACAAATTGTGCGAGACTGGTAAGCTTCCCAGTGCTAACATAACATCTGAACGCGCAACTCGACAAGGTTTAGAAGAAGTACAAAATATTCTGGATCTAGTAGAAGAAGATGTAACTATCCACAAAAGAGAGTTATAAAAACACTCACTAGCAAGGCTTATATCCGTACCACATACAAATAGTACAGCACCTACAACCAGAAGATTTTGCTAACCGTACGGAGTTTTGTCGGTGGATAAATAATAATCATCGTGTTGTATCGCGTATACTTTTTACGGATGAGGCTACATTTACCCGGGATGGTATTAATAATACTCGTAACAGTCATGTATGGTGTGGTATGGTCGACTCTTATTTAATTGGCCCTTTCATTTTGGAGAATCGCCTCACAGGAGACAACTACTTTCATTTTTTACAAAATGAATTAAATGGCCTGCTAGAGGATGTTCCTTTGGATATTAGAATGCAGATGTACTATCAGCACGAGGGAGCTCCTGCTGCCCATTTCGCTCATCAGGTCAGGCAACATTTGAACGAACGTTTTCCAGGACATTGGATTGGTCGTGAAGATCCTATTAAATGGCCTGCAAGATCTCCAGACCTCACACCATTAGATGATTGTTTATGGGGCTGAATCAAAAATGAAGTGTACAAAATAAAAGTGAACACACGGGATGCATTAATTCAACGAATTAGGAATACTGCAGCCCATATTAAAGAATAAAGAAATGAACCAATACGGAGAGCAACAAGCGCTTTTCGTAGACGAAGCAGAAAATGTTTAGAGGTCAATGGCGGTATTTTTGAACATTTATTAAAAGAACGCTATGATTAATAAAATGTTAATGTGTGAAATTTGTTTATTTGTTACTATGCTATAACTTGAAAACAAATGAGAATCGGAAAGAACATATGATTTTTTTTTTTACATTATTTTCACGTGTGCAATACAGTCATAGAGTTTGGTGCGATCCTCCCGACTCACTCAATAAACAAGTTCAATTATATGAAAGACCTATTTATCGGCATTTAAAGGACATAATAGCATAATATCCGTTTTCAAAAAACAAATTCTCTTCATTCAATCTCAACAGGACCAGTTATTCTGTTTTCGTCATCTGTTTCGTTTGTGTAAAATGTCAATTTACCATAATTTTAAAGTGTTATGTTCGTCATTTATACAATTTTAATAGTTTTATTAACTTGACAAGTTCATTTTTATTTATATTTGTATTTATTTCATTTTATTTATTGCAATAACCAGTTTTTGTATACGCAGATTCAGCCGATAATGGAAAACTAGTTTTCCCGAAACTAGTACCGTAAAAATATAAAAATAGAACTAGCAAGTAAGAAGTTTTATTTACCAAAATTTAACATATATTAAAATTATTTTAGACTTAGGTTGTTTTAGAAAAGTGGTCTTCCATTGGTTATCATTATAATGGAAAAAAATGGTCACTACTACTATCGAAAATGTTCTTATGTGATCAATATTAATACATAATATTATAGTCTTCTATTAAATCCATTTTTTTTTTCATCGATAAGTGTTTATTAGGTAAATTGAACTATTGAAAGAATTTCTTTCTTTAAATAACTTAATTCGATGATGTTTTTATTACCCTAGAAATCGAAAATAAAGAAACAATAAATTTTCTAGACTTGATCTTAAAGAAGAATCAACGACAAATCACATTCGATATTTATAAGAAACCTACTCAAACCGATGTTATCATTCCACATGACTCTTTCCACCATCATACCCACAAAAACGCAGCCTTTCAATCTTACATACAGAGCGTTCTCAACCAAACTAAATGAAGATAACTTATGCAAAGAAATTAGTACTATCAAGAAGATAGCTAACAACAATGGTTACTCATCGGAATACATAGATATATTAATAATGAAATACAAAACAAGACAACACCTAAATAATTTAGCAACCCTAAACAAAGGAAATGAAAAACAAAACACGCAATACAGATCATTACCTTACTGTGGTAATCTTGCTCCTAAAACTAGTAACATCTTCAACAAGAACAATGTAAGAACAGCGTTCAAATCAAATAATAACATAAAAAACATATTAAACAACACAAAAGAAAAGACCGATAAATTAGATAATAACGGAGTATATCTACTAGATTGTAACACATGTGGTGCATTCTATATAGGTGAAACAGGGAGAGCCATCAAAACCAGAGTACAAGAACACTTAAGAAGCACCAATTCCAACTTTGGTCGACATTTAATAGAAAATAACCATGAATTTAACAAAGAAAATAACGTAAAGGTTCTACACAACATTCAAAAAAGTTATAAACTACTTATTTATGAAAACTATGAAATAGAACGCCTCAAGATTAAAAACCCACATCTCGAAAATCTCAACGACAAAACACAGCTTAGACCCAAACCATTTATATAAAGACCTTAGATACCCATTCAAAATTTAAATAATTTCCCGGTTACACGAGGGTTTCATCGTCTAGACCGTGTCGATGATTCCGCAATAACCGGGAATACATACGGTATTATACATATGCTGTTTTTTAATATATTTACTTTAACGATTAAGATTTAATTTAAAATTTCGCGCGAAAACGGATACCTCAATGCGCATAATTTTTGTTCAGCTTGTTTTTCCTGTTAAGAACATGGTTGACCTTTCAGTGTTCTCTTAAATATAAAAAAGTTTTACCTAGTATAATTTTTTAAATAATTTTTCATTTAAATACAAAATTCCTCCTGTGATGATATTGAACTTTAAATTTGATTTTACATAACTCCAAATTTTTATGATGTAAGTTGAACAAATTATTTTATTTAATATAGAATAAAAAAAGAAGTCATAACCTTAATGTTTCACAATTTTTAGATTATATTAAGACTTTTCAATGTTAAACGTTATAAATATGTCACTTAAATAATGTTATCAGCTTTAATAATTATAGATTTGGTTTTAGAAACCCTCTGATGATGGCTGAACAAGGCCGAAACATGTAAGGAACAATAAACAAATAAAAACATCATCGAATTAAGTTATTTAAAGAAAGAAGTTCTTTCATTAGTTTAATTTACCTAATATATATTAATACAGACTGTACCAGATTCAGTGAAAAAACCTCTTTAATTTTTTGTCATAAAAATAGGGGATTCATCAATTTATATTAAGCCTGGCTATAAATAGTTCACTAATTAAATCTCAATTAATAAAAGTTTACCTAACCCATTTTAAAACCTTTCTAAACGATATAAACCGATTAAAATTTTCTTTAAACGCTACACAAAAAGAAACTTTTAAATCCTTTTATTAATTTCTTTCTCAGTTTACTAATGGTTCTTAATCGTTTATACAACTATTATTATTATTATTGAATAATAAAATTCAACAATAAACAATAAAAAAAAATCAACCAATTCAAATAATTTTAATGATTGTGTAGAAAGCGTAACATTCTCATTTTTACTAATTTTTGTAAGTATCCTTAAAAACATATTTCTTAATTGCATTAAAATTATTTTAAATCGCAATTAAAATACGTACAAGTAACGCCACAGCCATCTAGCGATTAAGCACATTATTATAAACTGAGCTTGGTAAAGTTTAAAGAGAAAGTTTACTATTCATTACATCTACTATAGTATAGATGGCGCTACCACATAAGTTGATTTATTTAAGTAATTTATTTATTTTTAAATATGAAAAAATAAAATAGGTCATTATGTAAATTAGGTTTAGTTAAGATTAAGATTTTAGCGACTGCAATCAATAAAGCTGTCAAAATAAACACAAATAATATGCAAATTTAAGCGATGTAACTTATTTGGTTACGAATAATGAATTAGATGAGTTTTGTTACATAAAATGTGGAAAAAGGAGAGACATCGCGTGCGATTTCGATGACGCATTCCTTTACCGGCATCTGAAAGATCACGTTTTCTATAAAAGTACATCGATGTCTTTGTATGGTAAGGTCGGAACGATCAAGGCTTGTTGACTAGTTTTTTTAAGCTACTCATTTTATTTAATTTCTTAACAGAACTTATACGGTTTGTAATCAGTCGAGAACCGTTTTACTACATTTACAATAATTTATTAAAAAAATTGGCTCTTTTCGACATCACCGTGATGTAATTTATTGTAATAATTGAAGTGAAATCAATGTTCTTCAACCGTAACACTTCTATTTTGCATTACCTCATAATCACTTAAACGATTTTTATTAACCATCTCTTATACCTTCACCACGTTTTGTTAAAAAGCAAACAAACCTTTGTAGAATCTTCAATAATCGTATCTTCCCATCCGCCACCGGAACTTCCCGAACTTCCTCTTCGCCCAACATCCCAAGAACTTCTTCGACTATCTAAAGAGTCGTTAGAAAATCTTCTCGAATTTCTTCTGTTTGGATTGGGCAGTTGTAAAGTGTTGTCTTTCCGTAACGAACCCATGGATCCGCCGAAAGAATCCTTTTTTGGGGTCCAAGATCCGAAAACAATATCTCTTTTTAAGGATCCCATAGATGATCCTAGATCGCTTCTTCGCAACATCGAAGGAAAATTGCTAGGATGTTCGATTTCTCTTTTGGGTGGTCCGTTTGGTAAAGCGAAAGAATCTCGTCGCCTAAATTAATGTTACCATAAACACCGTGAGATAGTAAAAGTATAATTGTTAATCGATCAAAATAAGAACTGTTTAATCAATTATTTCCTTTATATAACTTATAATTTTTGATTTAACTTTTTCCTTTTTTGATCAATCTAGTTTTTATTTTATTTCTTCCACCGACATCCAATCTCCTCTCACCTATTATAATAATTTCCTTGCAAATTCAAAGCTGGCATCGATTCCCGCCTTGGTCCAACGCCATTTCCTGTATAAACACTATAAGTAGACTTGAAATTGTTCGTTCCTAATGATCCTCTTCTATTATTCGTAATTTTCGCTGGAATATTATTCAAAGAACCCCTTTTCAACCCGTTTTTACCGTGAACATCGCATCTCAAATTATGTTTGTGCTCGATTTGAACAATTTCTGGCGATTTTCTTTCCGTACTTAATTTACAGTCATCAAAAAGAGCTTCCAAACGTCTCATTGCAGCTGCATGATTTATTGCAGTCCCCATTTTTAAACTATTAAAAAAATGTCTACTATAATTTCCTGGTAGCAATTAAAAAAAATATGTTAAATAAACACAGCGTTGAATTTGAAATTAGATTTTTGTAGGTTGAGAAACTTTCTACATCGTGAAAACAAAAGTGTCTCATTCGATCAGTGAAAATTAAATGTTAAAGTTAAACGTAGTGAGAAGTGAATGGTACATTTCAATGCCAAGGTTAGGATTTGAGGAGAGATTTTAATGTGGGTCAGTTGCACAGGAAACAAGTTCTTAGATTGAAATGAAAAATTTTAAATAAAAGTTCTGAAAAAGCGTTTATGATAAAGTTTAAAAAGAAATTTTTTCTGCGAAGACTTCCTGGTTTGAACCTTTTCTATTCTTTAAAAACAATAAAACTGTCACAATAACGATGAATTATCACGTTAAATCGCGCACCGTGTGAATTTCAAAACCTCTTTTTTACACAACGCACAGGAAGCGTAAGAAACCCGGGATGACGTAACTGTTAAGGTGTGCGCTTAATGTGTGCAAATTCAATGTGGTTCCGGTGTGTTAAACTGTTTGCTTGAAATAATTTTTGAATTTTCTTTCTATTGTCTATTAAAATAAACTGAGGTACTTACAAAGACAATTTTTCATTTATGAATTTAATAATTATGTTAGTAGTTTTAGGTTTACATCTGTATCAACTCGAACAAGTTCCTTATAAGAAAAAAAAACAATGGTTTTCCAACTAAATGAATCTAAAGAGGATATAATTTTTTTGCTAAAATGGCAATAAACAGAAATGGTGAAGCAAGATTCTGGTTCGTCGAAGTGTTGCGATCATGTCATCAGATCATTGGCAGCACTTCACAAGATCTGCAAGTTCACCTTTATGTGAAGTAAATAAATTTTTCTTTCCTAAGTATAATTGTTTCAATGATTGCTTATTTTATCGCTATTCTCGGATGCTTAATGTACTGATGTTAATGTTGAATGAATGGTATTAAATTGTGGTGTTTTTCTGTTTATCATGATATAATCAAGCTAATGATTTAATATGATTGCAGTAATAAGACTTTGAGTAAGTCCCAAAATAAGTTATACACAAAGATCTGTATTCGTAACTCTTACAATTATGTAGTTAGATGATAAAACGATAATGGAATGCATTACCAGTTATATTATATTATGCAAAAGCTATTCGAAATTTCGTGAAATCTTTCTGGTTCATTTTGAATTTTGAAATGAGATCCATTGTTTAACCAGTTATAAGATTAGGTTAGTTTAATTAAATTTATACTACTGGTTTTGTTTTTTGTTTTTATTATTATTGCCCGACTAGTTTCGGCATAGGAGCCATCATCGGAGGCATCGTCAGTATTAAATTAATGAAAAGCAAAACAACATTATAAAATTTGTCAACTGTAAAAATTATGTTAGGTAGTGATGTGTTGGTTTTACAATAACAGAATGTATGTAATTTTACTGTGATGGAATACACTTATTATTATTATATAGCAATGTGGTTGTTGAGCATTAAGGTTATGAAATTTTGAATTTCTGGTTCATAACTTGAAATAAGGTAAACCAGCTCAATCAGGTAAAAGCTCAATCATAACTTTGTTAATTAATAATTCAGACACCCTATCTGCCAAATCTCTTATCATTACCATAGTACATCGGAATTATGTACTTGCTACAAAAAAACCACACATGGTACCACAATTTACACTTCCACCATCCATTTGGAGAAATTATGAACTCGATCAGAAATTTGCACAATTGCAAGTAGCAATTTGCAGGAGATGTGTGCAAAGTTTAATGAAAATGTTTATAACTAAAAAAAAAAACAAACAATAGTTCAAAATTGTTTATTCAATGGAACATAAACTAATACTGTCAAATAGAATTAAAGATAATTTATAAGCTTATATGGTTACTTGAACAGTAATCATGTTATTAGATGCATTCTCGGTAACTTAAGTGTGAATGCGATTAATTCTTTTTAACGACCAGTGAACGCAGTTTAATCAGGTCGTACTTCTAAGAACGACATAAACTATTGTACAAAAACATGTGAACTTATTTGACTTTCTAACCACAGAATGGAGCTTCAAAATGGATAAATCCAACGTAACTTTTGCGTGTATTTGCAGAGGATATTCGTAAGTAACGTACGGCGGTCTTATAGTTTCCGAATTTATTAATAACTAGAAAATAAGGATGTTCCACGAAGAATTTGTACATGGCATCGTGAATAATATTTTTCATGAAATTTAGAAGCCACGTTCACACTTCCCACCAAGTTCGTGCTTACCCGGGCACTGCTTTTGTGTAGTGAGAAAATTGATTGCAAAATTCTTTGTATGAGATTGAGCAAAAAATACGACTTGCAAAAATCGATTGATCCATCAACAAGACTTAAGACTTCATTCATCAACCATTACAGACATCATAATTGTTGACATACTCCTGATTTTGAAACGCTTATAGCTCCACACTTTGCAGTGGGTCATTAATTATGTATTGTTTAGAGATAATGGTATAGAAATAGGGATAAAAAGGGGCAGAAAATAATTTCTTCACTTTCCGCTCACTCTTTTCTACAGGACATACAAGTGCAGTGGAATAGCATGTAGGTGGCGACGTTAAAAATAAAATTAAAAAGTAAGTTGGTTTTACTGCATCAACGCAATATGTGGATTCCAAATATACAGCGTGTTTAAAATATACTATAATAATTTGAAAAAAGTTTCTATCAACTTATGCTCTAAAATGCATCATTTTCAAGATAAAGGCTGTTATATCTCCAGAACTGTTTATCGTACAGAAAATAGCTTTTGTATGCACATATGCTCATATATTAAGAAACATTCTGTATATAGAATCAGGTTTTGCAAAAATATCAAACCGGATTAACTAAATACATACAAATGCATAACAAATCATGAATGATAATTCTGCCTAATTGTGAATGTTTTGGGATATAGTAAGTTGAAAACTGTCCATTTTAGTGAAACCTACGCAGTTATGGAAAATATGACCTTAATAGGATACCATCTTGAGTCGTTCATCAGCTGTTAATTACATTAGAGATTAAATTAATGAAGAAAACTTTTATTTTATTGAAAAAATAACGATACGCATCCTTAAAAAATTATGTGTGAGAAAGATTACATCAAGACCGACAAGCATGGATAGATGATCCAGTATCATTAATATGAGTGCAGTTATTAAAACTACTAAGTATTACGATTATCGATAAACACGCTGTCACGTCTCGAACTAACAATATTAAACAGAAAAATTTGTAGAAATAAATCATTATTGGGCAAATGAGAAAGAAAAATATAATACACCACATGTTTTTATCATTTATATACTCATAATTGACGTACTCCAGAAGATGAGGACTGGATCCTCGAAACAATTGTAGAGTTAATTTAATAAATAAAGTTCATCGTACAAAGTAAAGTAATATTAATCATTTGCTAACAAACACGATGTTCAGTAAAAATAATAACCAAACATCAGTTATTAAAAGACTGTATGGTATACAATACAAGATAGCAAAAGAACGTAATATACGAGATAATATAGAATTTTTATGTTGGAAAATGAAACGTATGGCCGTGTCACAATGATACCAATGAAATAAATACGGAATCATATACAGAATTTCCCATAACGTGATTGTCATAGCTTGGGAATGTGTTGCTAGGGCGGTTGAAGTCAATGATGTCTAATGAATATACACACAAGCCGCTATCGAAACCGAGTTACAAGCTGTTTGTTTTGTTATTATTCAAAAGTCTAGCTGGATGTAAATGATAAATTATTATTTATTGTGATAGCAAAGTCAATTAAAGGTATGTTCACTTTTTCGGATGGAAACGAACGAACGGCAGTTGTTGAAGAGCGTCGACGAGTTCCCACATATAGAGTACCTCGTAAAACTGTTTTTAGCAATGTGTATCGATGTTTAAAAGAAACAGTTTCCTACAGCTATTTGTGAACGTCCCTTTCACCAGGAACTTGCTCAAGAAGAAGCAATGCGATTGATACTTAACCTTCTAGTAGCGTTCGAAGAATAACCAACACATTTAAACGTAGGCCGGATGAGAACTTTACACAATTTCGATTTGTACCTGCATCTCATCTTAGTTGTACAAGTTTTTGAAAGCTTTGAAACGTTTCAAGACTTGAATTTAGTCCCTGGATATCGAGAAATCAAATTTATCAGATAATATTTTTTAATAATGGGGTCTCATTCACCCGAAATAGCATCCATAACTCCATGAATTCACATTGTGAATTCACATTGAAAATCCACGACAAACTTAGAAATACCATTTTCAAGATAGATTTGTGATGCATGTTTGGTGTGGCATTATTGATGACGCTTCCTTATTGGTCCGTATATAATTGAAGAACGTCATTTGTTATTTGCGTTTCAGTGAAAATAGGATTTCAATTAGATTATTTAATATTCCAATATTACTGTAAGACAACGAATGCGGATTCAGCATGATTAGCAGCTTCTTGGCCAACAAGCTAAATAAACTTTAATTAAATCAACAACAAGTTATTACGAAATTCTATGATCTACGCAACATCTTGAATCATAGAAATCTAAAGATGCTTTATTAAGCGCTTGTTCAAATTGTTTTATACTATTGACTCATTGCATGGGATGGAACGTACACAATGAATCTTAAAATGTTTAATGTTGCTCATAGATAAGTTCTAAAAATAATTAACAAAAGAAAAAAATATACCCCATAAAACTTCTTCATTCAGAACTTGATATTTAATAAATTAAATCTCAATAGAATTAGAATACATAAGAATCAGTATCTATACACAAAAATATACACAAACATAAAGTTATGTAACACCCTAATATTACTAGAAACAAATCTGGTAATCGCCTAGTAGTACCACCTCTAATTAAGTTAGAGATTAAGATTCCAGTACCTTTACCATTTTTGTAAAACCGTCCGCGATTATACAAAATAAATAAGGACCTCTTCTTTTCTGATTAGCTTTTGATCTACACAGACGTAATTAAATGGTTATAGCACCTGCCAAAGAGTAAGTAATACAATTTGAAATTTATACAAGGCGTATAATCACATTTGTTATTGATTATGTATCTTAATTCTACTTTTGATTTAAATAAATTTGAATTTGACTTATTTCAAATTTCAAATGCTTGTAGTTCGTTACGATAGCGTTATGGATTATATATGTTCATTACATTTATTAGACATTTTTGACTTGGAATCACCTCATCAACACACCCCTTTGTGGGACACCTGTAAAGTATGGAATGCATTCGTATGGCTTCACGAGTGGTATTAATTGTACCCAGAATTTGATAATAAAATAATGTGTAATGCAAAGTCTGTTTAGAAAAGTGTAAACTCTTTTGAAACCTTGAAATTTTTTTAAATGGGTAAGGATCCAATTGATCATTCGAGACCAACAATTTTACAATAATCGATTCAGTGAAAACGTTTGACAAGGATTATTTATTCTATGTAGCAATATTTCGAGAAGACGATAATTGGCAAGACTTAAATGAACGAAATTTCTAATTCCCAATGTAGGCGGAATGCTTACTTACTGAGTCATTTGGACATCTTTATGTGTGGTGTATTTCACACCTAAACGCCTAAGCTAATAAACTTAACATATCGAAAGAATTATTTGGATTCTCCTATTCTGTTTCGTAAGAAATTGATATTTTCTCACTACGTCGTCTTTGCAGCGTTTAAATATTTTGGAATAACACGAAAGTTATTTCTTTAGTCCAAATGATCATTGGATCTTTAAATTAAGTGAAAAGTTATAGAAGAACTCATCATAGGCGCCGGATATGAGGCGGATGGAGTTGTAATCACCCATACAAAATTTTTGCCATTTTCAATACTTTTGTTAATTTTAATGTACTATTGAGCTTTTTCTTCCAACGTCAGCCCCAGTATCTGATGTGAAGGTTTTTTTTTTGGTGAGCATGTACTCGAAAATTGAGACTTGATATTGCTTCCAGAGACTTTAACTGTTCCCAAAAGATTCGATACTGCCTCTGAAAGGCTTGATTAGAGATGGGTCAACTCTAGTTTTCACCGAATCGGATTAACTGAGTTGATAGCAAAAATATAAATTTCTCTGGTTTTATTTGATAAATGTAAGAGTCTCTTTTATGTTGGAACTGCCATAAACGACAAGATTAGCAATACTAGCACAGCAAAGAAAATGATTGCTATTACCGTTTAATGCAGCGCTAACATAAACGCACCCTACTAAGTCAATATTGCGTTCTTTGACTCTCATTATGGTATTTTTGATCTAGTGCCGGCTATTATTATTAAAATTCTACCGTATGCAATAAACTAAATACAGAGTCTGGCAAAATGATCTCCCATATTTACAACGCCAATGTACCTGAATCACTCAAAAGAGGGAAGCTTATGATGCAGGGAACTTTTTGTACTCACTGTGTGCTTATAGACATGACCTGATTACAGATCGCTTCAGCTTTAAAATGAAAATCAAATGTGGGACCAAAAAGTGCTAAGACATCTGAAAACGTTGCAGTTGTAAGAGAATCAGTTGAACAATCATCTACTCGTTATGCTTCTAAACATGCCTCTGCTTTACGTTTGTCAGAAGAATTTTAGATGCCAATTTGAAGTTCCACTCATTCAAAATGATCATTATGTAAGATCTTACTAAACCGATTTCACTACTGAATCCGCAGCAGCTACATGAAAAACCACTTCATAGCCAACGTGTTACCGGTTGGTGTGTGCTGTTGGATCTCTTCATGCTGTAACTACCGATGGATATGTTGACATGCTACCCAATTTTTTTAAACCAAAATTGCCCCATGCGACTTTTTCCTCTGAGACTACCTGGAAGCGAAGGTTTTTCAATACTATTCCAAATTTCCATTTCAAATTACAGAAATATCGCCTCAAGCTACTTTTGAGTAATGAAAACTTTCAAAAATCAACTTCAAATGTGTATTGAGAAATTGTCAAAACTTAATAATAACAAATGGCCTAGTATACTCTAGAATTGCAAGAGATCTAGTTTTCTGTGTATGTATGTTTAGAAGATATGCATTTGAAATCAATCGTAGAATTGTTATAGTACTGCGTTTATTAGAAATTGGTTTGAATGCTTCGATTAAGTTTTGTGCATTGATCGATTTACCTAGACTTGTGTTTTAATCCATGTATGACTTCAATATCCACTGCAACTGACGTAGTTTATTCAGCAAGCATTTGTCTTATGCTTGACAAGAGGAAAAAAAATTGAAGTATGTAAGGTCTAACTGTTTACGGAGCTGGGTCATAGAAAAAAAGAGCTTTTTCGTCAGTCTACGGGTTAATTCCTCAATTAGGTAAAATAGAGAAAAATTATTGATATTCAGGTTAAATCTAAGTAATGCAAATCCAGGTAATGAAATAGTTGAAATGAATGGAGACTTATGCTGACCACTGTCAATCAAATCATGTTAAATCATCGAAAAATACAAGTACGTAGCGTGATTGAAATGTTCCATGTCCCGAAAGAATTATACGGTGTGAAGTGTATTAATTATATTGGCGATGGGAGCAGTAAAACTTTTAAAGGTTTGCTGGATAAACAACTATACGAAGGGGAGAATATTGTTGAAAAGAAATGCAGTGATCATGTACAAAAACGACTGAGAAGTTTGAAAAAACAACAAAAAGGTTTGAAAATCCATCGCTAAATTTAGAAAGGTAATCTGAGCCACATTTTATTATAAAATATCCACAAACAAGCAACTATAACATGAAAAATGTCAGTGCGGTACCGATTTATAGTGTACCTCACGGGTAGGTAGCCAAACCAAAAAATAGCATCTCAAGTTACTGATTGAGTGTTGAAAATTTCTAATTTTTCAGCTTCAAATGCGTATTGAGAAAAATGTGCGCCTTTGGACTTGGACTCTGTAATATTTTAGCATACTCCAGAATTGCAGGGGATTTAGTTTTCTGTCTATGTATAGCAATGTTAATGCACAGTTTTATCATCGTGGCTGCTCGAACCTGTAATTATTGAGTTGGACTTCTCGACGGTTTCTGATATTATATTATCCACATTTGTGCATTCCTTTCTGAACTAAATGCAGAGTTATGATATCGCATACAAGGAAAATGGTTTACTTGCTACTCTATTATAACACCAAAAGTTCTTTGTAACTGTTTGCTTGACTGTGTCAGTGGAGTTTTACTATTTGTGTATGTAAACCTAACTCTAGTTAGTAACAGTCTAACTCGAATTTACTTGAAATAATCTCTACTCGAGTTAATTCGGTATAGTAAATCGAGTTGACCCAGCTCGATACTTGATACTGCTTTCAGAAGATTTTGCTTCTGGAAAACCTAAAATACCTCCAAAAGAACTGAAATGCTTGCAATTGTTAGTGGTTTTAACATTTCTGTTTGTTTTCACCACCCAGCTAGATATCGCTGGTATAACAGATAAATCTTATCACTATTTCAACGATTTACCCTTATATTAGATGAATAATGAATGAATGATAGATACATAGACGATAGATGGAATAGAAGAGATGTTATGATTCTTCCTCGAACTTTTTTATTCTAGTGAGAGAGCAACTTATCGTATTATTGTATGCCATAAACATTATTGCAAGTTTTGTGATATATTATTTGCATTTTGTATTGGAAAACAACTAAACGATAACATTTATGCATCCATAAATCATTCAACATTTTTACGAGAAAGAGGAATATATATTAGCTCAAAATCTTTAGGATTAAGATAACACAAATTGTTTCAAATTAAAGTAATTACTGAGTTTATGGTTTGCCATTATAGCGGATATTTATCTTTTTTTTTTGTAAAAATACCAATAAAAATAAGAAATTTCAAATCACAAAATATTTGACATCTTCCCTTACATTAATCTGTCTTGATGACAATTTATGGAAATGTCAGAACTAAGCCAATTGCCAACTGAGGAACGACGTTGAAGTATAGATTAAAGTACTTTTCCAACTACCTGAAACTAAGACTAATATCTTGTCTAAACGCTGGAAAACACTCCTCCATTAAACATTGCTGTCTCAGCAAACAAAAGTATAATATTATAAGATAATAACTAGAAAATGGGCAGATTTTCAAGGTTTGATTTTTTTGGTATACTAACCTGGGACTATGTACCAAGGAAAAGATTTTACGAAAGATAATTAATCTGCAGAAGGAAATCAGACTACCAAGATCAGCTTAATAGGCTAATTATATTATCCCGATTTAGGTAAATAAACAGTACAGATATCCTTCAGTCTTTTTAAATGACTATTAGGATTAATATTCTAATCTTTCATTGAAAATTAATAAATTAATTCCGCAACTTGTATTAACATCTTATTAATGTCCAGACACTTTCATGATTATTTCCAAAAGATTACACTTCCTTTCATTTGATTTCTTTTCAAAAAATAATCCTCTTCTCAATTCACGCTTAGTTTAAATTGAGCAAAAAAACGATTATGAGCAATAAGGTGGTAAATTTTAATGATCCAAAATTAAAACCGTAACAGATGGAAGTCGTGAAGAAAAAATAACGTTAATGTATTAAATAAATACTCTTTAATAGCCCCATAAAACCGGATGCCTTAAAGAAAGTATTTACGCATTCATAATTAACTACGGCTACGATAGTTTCAAAGAAAATACAAGAATTTGGAACACTTTCCACTTCTTCAAATAATAAAACTGTTGAAATAATTGCGTTTAAAAAATTTATGATATTCAAGAATACAGTTATAAAGAAATGTACTTGCTTTATACAAGGCTAAATACGCGCTCAAGTTTCGCGACCTTTACCTGATTAAACAGAAATGTAAAGAAGAGCTATTTACGGACGCAAGCTGTATAATAAAATGCGGATTAAGGTGGATAGTTAAGATTTCAAAGAAGTAATAGAAGATAAAGGCGGGTTTAACTGTTTTCAAGTTTAGTTGGAGATATTTATAAGATTTTTGCATCACGAAACTTGAACTGTAAACTCGTTCGTGCGCAACTTTTCGTGGAAATCCGACAGGTGGTCACGTTTTACGAGTATCCTGAGTAAATAAAGTTAAAAAATCCAACAGGATTTGTTCGTACTTCGAAACTACTTAATCCTTTTTTGTAAGCATTTAAACATAACCGATGAATCATTTTTTATTGCATTTAAATTTTTTAAACTTTATGTAATATTTCAAAAAAATCAACGCTGTATTCATTAACATTAAAAATTAAATAAACATAATACATACAAAAAAAATTATCAACTTTGACAATTTAAATCTTCACGTTTAAAACCACTAATCACAGTAATTGAAATAAAACGTTCACTAAAACCACTACGGATTAAAACAAAAAGAATACTCTGAATCAAGCTAATAGTGACTCAGACACATTCCTTTGTCGAACCACAACCGAAGACTGTCCACAAACGTGCCAACTTTCCGACTTAAGACACTCCACAGAACACAGTTGGAGAGTCAGCCGGTGTTGTGGGGACGTCAAATCCGAATCGCGCCCACCAATTCAAAAATGCGAACGTTCTCAACACGCTTTTAAACCAATTCGTTTTTTAAAAAGGCGATGTTTACCAACATATCTAAGCAACACAACGCACGTGTTCAATATCCAATTAAATCATTGAATTTTACATCACTGTTTTCGTTTTTGCTATTTTAATTTTGTGACGATTATGAATTAATTGAGAGGTGGTCAACCCACACGGAGTAATTAGAAATGGATGATTAAAGCCACGCGAGTTACAAAGGCGTATTAATTTCTAATTGGATCTAACGGAAATTTTGAAATTAATACAGAATATCGCCTAATAATCTAATCTTAAACGATTTTTATTACATTAAAAATGTTTTAATAAAGTGAAAGCATGTGCATCCGTGTTTCACTTTCTTACGTTTGTACGATTTATGACAGTCGTTTTATTTCGTGCGAAACAGGAAGCTTTCTATGAGAAACTGAGGTATACATGAAAAAAATTGAAGCATGCTAGATATTCGTCTTCGACATGAGCTTTGAGAGTGAAATTCGAAATATAGTTTAGATCGAGTTTGAACGAAGTAAACAGTGATTGGAAAATGGCAAACGTTCAAGTTTACCTCGGGCAACAAGGTCACCTATATAAGAACACGATTGGAGCATTTTATTAATTATTAGCGACTGGATTTAAGATAGATATCTTCTTTTCTTATTTTAATTCTTTTATAAAAAAAGATCAAATAAATATTGAAACAAAATTCCTACATTTTTTAGAATCTTTTAAGTCAATTTCGTGCTTTCTCGTTTTGTGGCATTCGATTTGCTTGAACTAAATTTGATTTTAATGATAAAATTACGCGAAAACTACTTTTATTATTTCTTTACTTTTTAAATAAATTTAAAAATTAAATTACAAAGGAGTACTGTTATGACCTTTGATATACGGTTTCCATATACAGAAACAAGAGACAACGGATCTCGCCTGCACGAAACTACCAATTAATGTACGAGTGTACATCTTCAATCGCATTCCATTGCAATTAAGAAAAAGAAGACACTTACCTTTACCGTGTCGTAATGTTCGTGATGCCTTTGGTCGATATCTTGCCGTAAAGGTCCCCTGGAAAAATAATATAGAAAAAGAATCTTTAATAAAAAGTTGGTGTGGCGTTAATATTTCTTAAATAATGACATCTATTAAATTAATCACCGAGATTGGATCAATAAAGAGGAAAAACTTTTAATTATGTTATCAAGTATAAAATTGAATTGCTTTAAAGAGGAAGATATGAAGGCAATTTATGCGTTTTAATTCTAGAGGATAATTAAAAAATATTACAGTAATTAAACTGGAATATTGTCATATGGTTTTTTGATACTAACTGTTTATTAAGTGTTAATGAGCGTATGATAAGCCTAATAGCAACGATTACTTAAAGTATATTTAAAAACCCGATATTTTTAGACTTGGATTTGAATCATTTTGAACTCTCATCATGTTGTCAATATTAACCACTAAATATATCTCGTTGCCCTAGAGACATATAAATAGCCAGATTTAATCATGATTAGACTAGCGACAATTTATGAGATTTCGTATCCGCATAATACTGGAATTATGTTTGGAAAAAATTAGATATAATAATAATAATAGAAGGTAATTTTTTAAAATAGAGGACGAAAAGTGCAAATGTAATGTTTATGAATCATCCTGTAATAGATAATTTTAAACGCATACTTCATAAGTAACATAACATGAAACGGATATAGTTGCAGAGTAAACAGTAATCGTCAAAAGTAAAAATTTCCATCTCAAACAAAAATTAATGGATTTTACAAACTCGTGATATGATTTAAACATTGCGCTGCAAAAGACCAAACCGGCAAATGCTTAAGCCATACTCTGCTTTATAGTTATATTAAATTTTTATAATCAAAGGTTCGTCCAATCATAACAGATACTCATCTATACATTCATTGAAGTCTAGAATATTGACCTTAGTATAATTTGGAGTTCTGAAGTTTTATACATTCTTCGTAATATTTAATCATTTATTTATTGATAAGGTACAAAACAGGTACTTAACCTGAAACACTGTACCACTTAAATGTTACAGAAATTAACTGTTCGACAATATATCTTATCTAAAATACTAAAGAAAGTTTATCTAGAATACTACATGCTACCTTAATAGCACGGCTTACTGTGGACAGAGGTGTTACGAGAACGATCTTCCACTGTTTCGGATAAATTCCATAGATTAGTGAGAAATTCATGATGTAAGTGATTTCTTGAATCTATTAGAATTCTCTGTCTAAAACAAGGTTTATCATCTTAAGATCGATTGCATCCAAACATACGTTGTATTTAGTAAAACATCAAGTGCCATGTTATTAATAAAATCATTAATTAGCTCTGGATCTTTAAGTGATCCCGTTATTGTCTTGATACTTTTTTAGTGCACCTGATTGTGCACAGGAAGCGTCATAATTTTAAGGGATTGATAAATCCCATCACATCTCTTTACGATTTTTATCAAATTGATACAGTTTACACTGACTTCAGTAAGACATTTGATCGGATTGACCATAATTTATTAATGAAAAAGTTGGCAGGCTTTGGTATTGGTGGTCGGCTCTTGGCCTGACTTAGGTCTTACTTGAGCAGCAGAGTTCAAATTGTTTCTGTTGGTGGGTACTGCTCCTGAGCAGGTTGTGGTATCTTCGAGTGTTCCGCATGGGAATTATCTTGGTCCCCTGCTGTTTAACATGTACATTAATGACATTTTCACTGTAATTAGCTGGTCAAATTGTTTAATGTATGCTGATGACCTCAAAATCTTTCCACGCATATCTACACCCACATATTCCTCCAAGTAACAGCGTGATATTGTTAACTGTAGATATACTGTCAAACAATTTTTTTAACATTAAACCCTTTGAAATGCAATGTAATTACTAACATACTAATATCATTACCTTCGATTACATATTAAACGGAGCAAAAATGCAAAGATTCGGTTTGTTAGAGATCTTGGCATGGTAATGTATGAACAACTATTGATTGATATCATTGCATTGATGGAGTGCTGCAGTGATGGAGAGTTTTATTACTCTTTTGTTTCTAGTGTACAGAATTATTGTAGCGTTATGTGGAATACGAAGTATGACATTTATACAAATAGATTGCAAAAAACCTAAAAACGGTTTTTAAACTATTTATAAGAGTCATCAAGATTTTGTTAATTGCGAGTCTGTGTGTAGACTTTTTAATATTGTTTCTTTGGGTAAACGGCGATTCCGTAATGATGTCTTCATGCTTTACAAGATAGTAAATGACCGGTGTGAGTCTGTTGTATTGGTTGCTGCTATAGATATTATGACATCTCTGTCTCTAGGTCATAAACACTTATTCTACACAGACAATTATTTTTATAATTCACCAATATTTCGTATGATACTGGCATCTGACTGCATTAATGTGGACGTTTTTTGCCACTCGTATACAAGTTTCGGGAGCTTGATCCATTAATTAACGATTGAATTTCTTTTTTACTTTGTTATCGTACTTCATTACGATTATAATATATTACGATGTTTTATTATTATTATACAGTTTTTGTTTTATATTTGATCATTACTATATGACTTTGTTTTTTTCTCTTTACCCCTAATACTTTTTTTGTATCTAATTATTGAAAAATTCAGATTAGTTAGATTATTTAATTAGTTTTCACATTGTCGAACGGTTAATTTCTGTAACAATTAAGTGGTACAATGTTTCAGGTTAAGTACCTTTTGTATCTTATCAATAAATAAATAAATAAATGATTAAATATGACGAAGAATCTTTTCTTTGGAAATCCATATTGCGTGTTAAAATATAAATTTCGGAAAAAATAAATAAATAACTTCTATCACGCTATAAAATTAAATTTAATCAGTACCGGTTTCGGCTAATAAGCCATCATCAGCTGAATCTACAAAAATGTTAAATGATAACAAGAAATCTTGAATAATTGATAAAACTAAAATTGAAAATTAAAAAATAAAATAACTTACTGTCAGATATATAAAAAATTCTAACATAAATTAATAAATGTTTAAAATTGATAAAATATGATAAAATAACACGATAAACACACCACAAAGAAGAGACATGAAATAAAATAAATTATATAATAAGACAGGATCAAAAAGAGATGTAACGAGATTAACAAAGATAGGTGAAAAGTGGTTTGCGCTGGAGTTCTATCTAATTATTTATAATATTTATTTTAGGGTCCTTATTGTTTTTATCGATTTCATGATATTCTAGTAGATCGTAATAAGTAAGATAAGTAAGAGCGTTCTCGTAACACCTCTGCCCAAAGTAAGCCATGCTATTAAGGTAGCATGTAGTATTCTAGATAAACTTTCTTTAGTATTTTAGATAATATAGGTAACACTATTACCGTGTTACCTATCTTATCTAAAATACTTGCGAAGATTGTTGCTTCACAGCCAGTACACCACCTGAATCATACTAATTTACATCCATAATGCTAAACTGGATTTCGGGAAAAGTATAGACTAAACAACTACCGCATTAACTAAAATAATGAATGATTGGTGCTGCGCTACTGATGCTTCAAAAGTAACCTTTGTTGTACTCCTAGATTTTAGTAACCTTTTCATATCATCAGTTTTTAATGGCCAAACTAATCCGTTTTGAATGTAAAAAAGATGCTGTACAGTGTTCTTGTCTGTACATCTCTTTCTTGTGATATTATTAGTGTAGATGACAAGGTGCGCTTACTGAATACTGACTTAAAGAATATTTGCGAGTGGTGTTCTACTAAATGATGCTATAATTTTTTATTAACTGCTTTAAAAAATCGTTTCAACTATTACATAACAGCGGACTTAGGTTTTCATACCCGATTGAACGTAGAGAACCTGTTACCCCTTATTAAGACATTCTACCTTAAAAATGAAACCAAGATTTCCTGTTATGTTATACAATGTAATACTTTATAAATTACATAAATATTTATATTGTATCTTAATACCAAGATCGCAGATACATAATGTTAATTTAAGACAAACGTAGTTGATATAATATGTATACGATAAATACAAAAACAAGGAGAGTCCATATATGGGCTAAGAATAGCGAAGTGATATTTTGGATAGTAATGGAAAGTTCACCTAAAATGGAATATTTTGGTAATATGGGATATCATAATTATTTTGTGGAAGATGCGGCATCATCTGTTGTGCTATTAACCTGACATTTCTTGTTAGTGCTTGAGTAATCTTCAGCGGTTTGACCAAAATCGTGATTAGTACAACGTTACTAGATGAGTTCTTAAGTTTTAAATATATTTAATATAAAAAATTAGGTCTAGAAATATATCAAAACTTTTTGTCTTTATGGCCAATGAGATTACAGTGGTAATTTATTTTACTCAAAGCTATGATATAAACAACCACAAGTTATTTTCTTATATGGAAAAACTGCAGACACTATTTGTTCACATGTTCATGTATTAATAAGATGGGGAAAAGTTTTAATTTCAATATGATTACGGTGAATATTGTGGGTATTTTTTAAATTACGTGTATTCAACATGGTTACATTTTCACTGACGATATATTTATACCTGCCTATTCTATTATTAGTTATATTGTGAAATAGATTTTCTAAACAGCAAACCTGGAGATCAATTGATTTGATGCAATTTAGAAGATTATTTAAAATCGAAGCTTATTTCTTTTCCCATTTAGAAACACTACTGATCCCGTTTTAGATGTATATATACATATTCCTAAAATAGGAAATTTGACTCGCGTATACTTTGATATGATTATAATCGTTTTTAATAAATGAAATTCTATATTTAATCCTTGCATTTGATCTTTTAATTTCCAACTATTTTTAACGTCATAACCATTTAATGAATTCATATATTTAATGATTTATTCAGGAACTTTGCTAATTGATCTTTAGTCCATTAAAAACGTTTGTATTGCAAAGGTTTGTCATCTTTCAGGTTGTGTAATACGTTTAAGATTGTTATCTATATATTTCATTTTTTTTATATTTTTAAATATTCGTTAATATTGACAACTGATTGTAAGTTTTATCCAAGATCTGCCGTTATTGTTCTATAAGTATATTTGTCATATAATAAGGTGGACATTTTTCATTCATCATATTGTTTCTTATACATTATGATTAATTATTTTGTTTTATTAATAATTAATTAATATTGTTATTAAAATGCACAACCTTACAAATTTGAACCTACAATTTTGAAATGTTCTGATTTTCTTTTCCATGTTTATATGAAAAGTTCAATCAAAAAGTTTAAAAAATCGCTCCTTTTGCCAAATATTACGTTAGCTTAACAAAATTAGTGTTTCGATAACTGGTTACGTAAATAGCTATTTATAAGTTTTAACTTTGCTATTTTAAACAAAATTTTGTACAACGTTTTGGACTTCAATTTGACTATATTTATTCACGATTATTTTTATATTTTATGTTGTTCTAATTATTTTATTTTATTCTGTTTTTAATAACGTAATATTTGGTATATTCATTACGGGAGCTTTTGTCTTAAACATTTTTAAACCAGATCCATATCTTAAGTATTCCATTTTAGGTAAACTACCTCTAAATAGCGTTTTATCAATAGTTAAAATTTTAAATGCGTTTCTCTTAAAACGGTTTTTTCAAAATCTACTGCAGTTCTAGCTCAAAAACAAATTATCCGATTGCCTGGAAAGTTAACAGAGTATTACAAACATGTTTTGTTATAAAACTGTAAATTTTACATGAAAAAAGAGAAAAATTAAATAATTTCTTCAAAATTGTTGTCATTTTATCATATTTCAATACTTCTCCAAAATACCGGGTCATTGTATGAAGAACACCTTCTAATGTAACGATATTTGTTTATTTGTTTTTATACACTGAATCGCCGTTATCTCTGCGGCAGTGGAGCAACTTTTTTGTAAGTGTACTTATTTATAAAAAATATTGTATGTTAGATAGTAGACAAATACAGTTTTCAAGTTTCAAAACATTGAGTAAAATATTTCAAAAGAATCTAAAAATCACCAAAATTTTTTCACACCCACACTGGTATAGCCCCTTGATACAATTGGTTAAAAGAAACCAGCATAACCCATTTTGTAGCTAAAATTTGTGGCAATTAGCATAGAAATTTATTAAAACACAATTTGTAGAAACGATGGGTAATACGGGTCAAATCGTCATCGTTTTTCAATCACAAAAATTTTTGTTTTAAAAATTTCTTCTTTTGAGTTTTTGACTTAAAAAACAGAAACAACTTTATCGGAAAATTAAAATTCATTTGCCAAATTCGTTGAGCACGCAGTCTTTTTTGGATATAAGTACGTGGGTAGAATTTGAATATTAAGTGTGCACGTTATGAAGTTGACGAGTTATTCTTGGATATATGATTATGTTGCTACCCGTCTTTTTGACCGTTTAACATTCATAAGTTTCATCCTGCAATTTTCTAAACACTCTATGCATGCAAATTGCGGAATCTGATTCCATTGTATGTTAAGTAATATGCAGAAATATAAAAATATTAAAGCAATGATTCTACCACAGCTCTCTATCTAGAATATTTATGTCTTATTATCGTGATAAAATGTTGTAATGAATTAACAATGAATATAACAAATGACTTCAATTATTAACTTCGATGGAAAGATTTTGGATTAAACGCAAACTGTGCGTAGCATTGAAAGAGATACTTCAACACTAAAAGATATTGAGTGATTACTAGACATCAATCTAACGTAAAGCTGCCTTGTATGCTTCATCTATTTAGAAGATGCTTTCTAATATCGTCTTTAGTTCTAAAAACTTTCAATCAAAAACTATGAATAAAGCGTTAATCGACACGGTCTATTCTTTATAAATATTTATTTAAATATGGTGCAACCAAAAAAAAAACATAATAACCATTACTTTATAACCCAATTAATATATTTAATATTATACCATTTATCTATTCATTACAAAACATAAATAAGATCCCAAATAAACAAGCTGATTCGATTTATTGCTTGTTTATTATAATAATAGTTTGAATTCGCTATTTTGTACTCTTAGTGGAACCCGATCTGATAAATAGATTAACTAATATATAATAATAGGTATCAGAAACAATAAGGTTTCGAAATTTCGCAAGTAATAATTATGTAAGTAAAAAATCGATACGCTAAGGAAAAGAAAAGCATTCTCAGAAACAAAGTTTATACAACACAAAATTCTAAATTAATGTTTAAAAATAATTTCTCTCATTTCACCTTTCAAGAATGATTAACTTTTCTTATTTAACGGGTTTTAGTAATAATAATATACGATTTAAAGCGTTCAATAATTACCTGAAAACGTCATGAACACCAGACCCATTCACGTTCGGTCTCGGTGATGGGGCATTCCTATTTAACGGGGCCCCATTCAATGGTCGTTGGGTAGCTTGTTTTCTGTAAGAAAATCGAAAGGAATCAAATTAGAGCAAAAGAAAGAACTTTAATCTAAGCATAAAGTAGAACAAATGATTCTTAGAAGTGCTTTACTTAAATCTAAATCATAATTGATTTGAATCGCTTTCCTATCGCCTAACCTTGATTTCTTCATTAAACTTTACAATTTCAAAATAAGTGATACTAACTTGCCGTGTACTTCACATCCTGATTTATCCATATAACTTACGACTTTTTTTAATCCGTGTTCTCTTATTTTTGATTCAATTGGGGGTTGTAAAAATTTTTTATAATACATTATTCACACTTTATTTAACACCAAGTTTTCTTAACTTGTTCTTTATCGAAGAAGAGTTGTGCAAAGACTAAAATTTAAAGTTATTTTCGGTTAATTGGGAGATCGTTTACTTAATTGGATTTGACGTGGAATTAAGGAAGATTGACCGGTTTGTTATTAAAAATGAACGGTTGTCGAGTCAATTTTTTCACCGCATTAAATAAAAACGGGGGGAGTAAATAGTGAAAATATAAGATATGCAATATTTGATTATGGTATCTTTATTTTGGTCTACTTTTAATTCGCAGAAATATGAATCATAACCGCGATTATAGATATTACTTTATTTAACCATAATGTGTCATCACCACAAATTAATTTTTATTTCAAAAAGAGTTTCTAATTATTATTAAAGTAAAATTAACTGTTGAAATAATTAAAACGAAATTTAATTAAAAAGGTAAAAAATGTAGGACGCGGAGCGGAACTAAGGATCAAAAAATGTTATTTAAATTTTAAAATAATTTTTGAAAGAACTGTAAAAATTGATAATTATCAAAATTAAAACCGTTATAACAAGAAGTCTTTTCACTTTTCACAACTTTTCGAGATTAAGAAGACACGTGTTATCGCCACAAGATTTCGTAAACGTACTGAACTGAAGCTGTTCATCGGAATTATGCGAAACGAGCGCATCATCATTATTTTGCCGAGTTATCATCTACATACAGACAGCTGGGTACGGTCAAAACGTATGACGAAGATGTTTTGAAATTAATTTATGATTTAATTAAGCGCAATTTCTCTTGTTTCATTTTAATTGACATATTTTACTTTTAAAAATGAAAATTATTTATGAACAGAAATCTCTTGACAAAAAATTCATGTTTTTGTACCAGGAAAATTTCAAAATGCATTCATTATTGTAATAACTAATAATGTTCCAACCACTATGTAAATATTATCATGCTAATTTTCAATACCATTTCTGTCAAGAAGTCCTACGGAACGACCTTCAAAACGACACACGGCGTATTAAACAATCTAATTAGTCCGAGATTATACAGGTCGCACATCAATAAAGTAAAGTTACGTAAAATGGGTTTGAACAAAAACATGGAAAACACAACAGGTAGGTATTTAACTGGAGGCTACGTGACTATGCTCGTTACTCAAAATGGTAACGAACAATAAGAAAATAGACTGAAATTTAAATAAAATTGCATTTGAGTCAATTTAAATTCCGATTAAAATTTATTACTCAATTTGTGTTTTTTTATAAAACGGAAACACATTTTGAACATGAATTGTTCATCTGATAATAATTAGACCTGAATAATCGGCAATGCAAAGTAACGGCGTCTCTAACAGAACACCAAAACCCATTAACGCAAATAATAGACGTCGGCCTTTCCATCACAAATCGCGAACTTATAACGGAAGCTTTACTATTAGCTATGTTGAGAATTTTCATATTTTATTATTTTTTCTTAATTTCGAATCTCAATTATCTGTTGTTGTCTTAATTGGGAATTATATGCAGCTCAAATTAGGTAATTAAAAAGATGATTGCTGTATGTTGGTTATAAATAGATTTCTTTAGTGCTAACTTTCGCACTTTCCGTTAAACAATAATAAATTTCACCTGAAGAGTAGGCAACTAAATATACAAAGTTACTGTATTTATTGTTGTTGAAAAATATGTTATAAAATATATATAAATGAACATATTTTTAAATTATATATAAAACATCAATAATTGACTTTATACTAAGTGACAAAATTTTTTATTCATGTACTTAATCGATTTCGATCTTACAAATCATCTTCAGAAGGAGGCAAGTCAATTCAACCGAAAATGAAACAACACTAACATTTAAAACATTACTTTAAAAACAAATTAAGATCAAATATAAAATAAACTTCGTCAGAAAATCAAACATAGCCTGATGATTTTATGAACCCATCTCCTTCTGAAGATGATTTGTAAAATCGAAATCGATTAAAGGACATAAATAAAAAAATTTATTACTTATAATATAAAGTGATAATGGATTTTCAATACTCTAGATATTTTTAAATATTTCTCTCTTAAAATAAATTAAACATTTTTGTTTGTTAAGAGCCTATTATATAAATTAGTTAATATACTTATTCACACAAAAATAGAAATTCTTATAGAATTAAATTCTTAGAAAATATAGGTATTGCTATCATATAATATAGGTATTATATTTGTCTAACCCATTTTTATTTTTCTATAACTTGTAAAAAACAGAAATATAGTATATATTGAGTTTATTAAACCATTTAGTTATTATAGAAAGTGATACTGTGTAACGTCCAACAACGATAAGTCCGATTATAGCAATGATTGTTATAAAATTAGTTCTGCAACTCTAGCAATCACCAACCAGAACTCTTGTGATACTTACAACTCGTCTTAATCGAGTTGTAAGTATCACAGTGTTCTTCAATTGTGACTCTCTGAATACTCAAACCCTAATGAACTATCGATTAAGATTAATTATAATAACATCGTTACTTACACTTAACTCTACTTTTTAATCCGCTTTATTCTTCTCGATCTTCTTTTAAAAAACTAACTGCTATTCATTCTATAAATCCTGTTATGACAGCAAGATTAAGGTTTGGCGCAGGAAATTTATTCTGCTTATATACATGGGTTAAATTATCATAGAAATTACTCGGTACGTCCTTAGCAGTCAAGCTACTGAGAACATAATAATCATCTTATAAAATGAAAGTACATCTGGTTTTGTAGCACACTTTTGCAATAATAAATCCTCAATAATAAATCCAAAAAAACGGTGACTTCATAAATTCCGCAAAACTGCACCAGATGTAGAAATAATAAGTTGTTGTCGGATTTATATCTTATGGGGAGAGTAATCATAAAAAGTACTGAATTAATCACCAAATCATTGGTTATCCTAATGATGTCGTTCAGCTGGTGGCACTAACTACGAAAAACTTCTGCGTTACAATAACGATTTTAATCAGAAATCACGCTTCTACAAGTTATTGTACCTATACTCATTACCTAGTGTAACATCCTACTGGATTATAAACCGTGCTATCTTTTCAATGGAAGAATCATTATTCATCCGAGTAACGGCATCTAAACTGTTATTAATTTACGTTTTATAAATGCAATGAGGGTGACTAAATGACCCTTCCGTGCTATAACTGCACTGTTATTAAGAGAATCATAGGCGCCGGATACGTGGGTGTTCTGGACGGTCATACAAAAGATCTTATGGGTATTGAGGTGTGTGATATATAAAAATTGTTTCGAAAATATTTTTTTGTTTTATTATTTCAACCCTAGAGAAATAAACCCTTAAAAATCAACCCTAAGAAAGAAAAAAACTGAATGAAACGGTTGGGTGAAAGAAAAGAATCATCCAGATACGATATATAATGGTGAACAAGCAAAAAGTTAATGTTTTTTAAACTAAAATTAGAACACTAGAACTATCACTACGACTAACACTAGATCAAAAACTAGAAACTTTTGAGTTTTGCTGTCCGTTTTTTGAAAAAATGTTTGACGTTTCGGATGCCTTCTTCAGAAACTGGTTCGAAATCACTTCTCAGTTCTTACTTAGTTGTAATTTTAGTTCAATTAACACCGGTCGTGAAAGCCTTCGTACTTAAATTAATGTTTTCCCATGTTATCCGGAATTGTGAAATTGCATGAGAAAAGTGTAATGGAATAGTTGTCACAAGAGATCCAAGAATTAAAGTGGAGTGCCTAAAAGCGTAAAAGAAATCACCCAAGAAGATGTATGTTTCTAGAAGATGCATGCTTTGCAATTGTCAAACTTGTTTCGTTCATCGCTCCATTATTGGCGAGTTATCATCGTTCGTTAATTCACGGTGAGGTTAATTGTTGTGATTTAAGTGTTGTTGGGCTTGGTTATCGATTCCCTCATGTAGATGTGTTTTGTGTTGACCATAGCTTTACTGTAAATGTAAATTTGCAATTTATTTGATTTTGTTAATTTATTTACACATATTGTATTTTATAGTGTACCCTGCTAAAGATTAAAATAAACGATCGAAAGCTTGGTACTATTATATGAAGTTTTTAGTTCATTCTCCTTTCTTAGTCCAATTTCCTATTTTTTTAAAATTCATCTTAATAAGCACAATCAACATTTCACCCTCTATCTTCTGAAATAAATTTATATGAGGTGACTAGCGTCGGTTTTGTCAGTTTCTAACAATGGCGTGGACGATTATTCTTTGGAAATTAGCTTGTATGTTTGTAAATGTCTGTTAAGATGTTTTAGCGTTGTAGATATCTGTTAAGATAACTTAGCGTTGTGGTGTTTGGTATCTTGATGAAGTTTCTGGTAACTATAGCGTATATCCTCTTCATAGGCTCTTGTTTTATTTTTGAAAATATAAATGGGTGGATGATGAAAAATAGATTCGCACCTCAGACCCAAGTAAAATGAAGCTGCCTAAAATGTGAGTTGGGTTAAGACTGATGGCTCAACCCAACAATACTTTATGCCAAATAGCTGGTTGGAATTACATCTTCTGTCAAAAGAGTTTACACGAAATTAACGAGATAATTTTGCATCCTGAAGAGTATAAAAAAATATTTCCATAGTGCAGTTATGCGTCATGAAAAAAAAAGGAAATTACCAAATCTTTACTGAAAAGCGAGCAGTGCTTTTGTTAAAGTAAAGCTTTTCTGGTACTATTAAGGAAACTACGATAATGAATGGGAAGATTTTAACTTCAATGTACAAATTTCAAGTCGAAGTTGCGAATCGGTTGTTAAACCTCAAAATGGAGTGTAAATTAGGCGAATCAACACAATCAAATAAGATCCGGCTAATTTAAAGCATCCTTATCATAATGATTCGATTAAGACAGACCGTGTGTCCGTAAAGTCATGGTGAACTTCTGATAATTTCAACATTTTCAAAGTATGTTGTGAAAGGACCACCATTAGACTTGATCATGTGTAAAGGTCTTGCAGATGTGTAAGGTAACAAATCATTAGCTATTTTGGCCGAATTGTTATCATTTTTAGGATATATCATCTGTTGTAGTATTTATTCATTATACACAGTGCGTTCACGACGAAAGAAACTAATTCGGAAAAATTTTGGCAATTGCTTTTTGGCAGAAATAATGCAACTCAATAATTTAAACTTTTATTTTGTGATTTATTAATAATTTTATTTTATTATACATTATGTTAACACGTGATATTAGTTGAAGATCATATCCTATGGCACATAGGATCATATTAGTATAAAATATTAGTTGGGTTGGGTTGAGCCACAAACCTTAGCTGTATCCAACGTAACCCAACTAGTTAGTTAGTGTTGGATATTAATTAGGTTAGGTTAAGCCATTTATCTTTATTCAACCTAACCCAGCCCGGTAGTTGGCGTTAAATATTAGTTAGGTTGAGCTATCAACTTGAGCCCAATTAGCTGGTTATGATTAGATATTAGTCGAGTTGTGTTGAGTTAACCAAATTAAAGATTCACCAGACAAGGATTCAAAATTTTATTGAACTTATTCCTTTGATCATGAACATACTGTATATGTATACAGACCAACTTGTGAATAAATACATATTCTATTAATGAATACTATAGTATTTATGTCATCCCAGTTGAAAACTTTAATCCGTATTATCGTGGATGCTATAGCATTTATTGCATATGATGACTGAAATACGATAATTTTACTACCCTTATACTGTGTTTAAATCTATGATTAAACTGTGTTTAATGAAATTTCGGATATTACAACAAATTTAAAAATAAACCGACTGTCAATATTTGCACCTCGCCGAATCTTTTGCTGTTCACGAGCGTGTTAAGAGGGTGCATAGTTACCCAACGACATTAGGCCACCTTAACAGATCAATTACAAAAACTTAATCTGATCTTCAAAGAATAATCGTCCACGTAATTGAACTGACAAAATCGACGATAGTCACATCATATAAAAGTTTATTTCAGTAGATAGAGGGAACAGTGCTGATTGTGCTTGTTAAGACTAATTTTTTTTGTTTGGAAATTGGATTAAGCAAGGAGAAAAACAATATGGGCAAATAAATATTAATAAAAGCTGGTAAAGAAATGGAAATTTACATTTACAGTCAAACTACATTTTCCACAACTAAAATGACTCAATAATCCTAATAACGGCGCAATGAATGAGAAATTTTACAACTGGAAAACATGAGTAAGTTGAAGGTCACCACCGAAGGTTAAAAATATACACAACAGAAATAAGGTGTAAAAATAAAGAAAAATCAACAATTTCAAACGAATTCTGTTAGCGAAAATACACACAGGATGGGCATATGCGGTGCACTTATTTCTACCAAATAAGTGCACCGCGGTGTTAATAATAACATTCAATGAAAAAAAAAAAAGAATCAAAAATTTAGATTGGAAGCATATTGAACCTATGGAGGAGATCAGACACGACCAAATCAACATGTGGTTTATTAGCTAGTTCAATTATGCAGTACTAAATTTCATTAAAACCCTGGAAATTAGTTCGAAAACATCTCCATGACATTTCCTGGTCTGATCAAAATCAAATTTATGGCCCGTTGAATGAAAGCGAACCCCTCAAATTCATCATGGCACAATCTTTCACATGCTGTCCAAAATTGGATTTCAAATTTCAAGCACTGAGAGGGAAAGAGAACTGCATAGGTTCTCTTCAATTTTATATAAGGTGATTTAAAAACCGTTAACAGCTGGTAGAGCATACGATACATAAAAAAATTAAGCCGAAGAGTCTTAATATAATGCATGAGTTCCCAAATGCCTCCTTAACGAGATATAAGTCATCGAAGGTTCTCTTTAAAATTAAAAAATATCTGTTCAAGTATCTATCAAACGGCTTAAAACAATAAAAAAACACATTTGCAGAAAACGCTAAAAAAGAATTTAAACATATTACAGTCATCTGTGACTGAACACTTCACGAAAAACAATTGCATCCCCATCATTTTGAGTGTGTCAAACTTGTACAATCGCATGATTATCCACCACGAGAGTGGTCCCGATGGTTGCTTGGAAAACATAGGAACAATCCCATTTTGCCGTGAATATCTTATTCACAGAAACGAGGAATGATTCCATAATAATCGTTTATGAAACAACGAAAAGCACCGAAAATCATCATTAGAATAATAAATTTTCAAAATGGATTTTCAAACAATGTTCATGCTAACATTATTGGCAACAAACTCATTTATTCAGTCTTTCGCTTTCCATACTTGGGGTCATGTTAAAGATGTAATTTATAAAACGCCTTTAATTTTAAAGAAACTTTAAAGTCCTGTATCTCATTAAGAAGATATTTTGGAGCTCATGTATATTAAGATTATTCATCTTAAATATTTATCTATTACCTGCCCTTTCCAAGGCAGCTGACATATTTCTGTATATCAGCAGTTTGCTGAATCAGCCTGTATAGTATATTCGTAACGTCGAAACAGTGCAATGATATATATCATCGTGACAGGTAGGTAAATTTCTGGTATCGTTGATAGATAAAAAATAATAAAAGCCGCCGACGCACTGTAAACGATCTCCATATCTTCTTTTTTTTTGAATTAATATTGTGCCTGTTTAATATTTGTCTTTATAATGACCTCCCGACTGGGTCTTCAGTCAGGAGGTCATCGAAAACAACCGTAACAGTATCCTGGATACTCCGAAGAGAAAACGTGGTAAGTTATATGTAGAAAAGAAAGTAAGAATTTTAAACATTATTAGGATCCACCAGGAAAAGCATCCATCATTAACACTAAATAGCATACAGTTTGCTGTAAAAGCCGCAGGTAACTGTATTGTTACGACATATACAATAAGTAATTATTTTATTGTATTTTTATGGAAGTGTCGGAGAGGACCATTTATATCAGCAAAATGAGTATGATTTGTTTAAGAGTTTCCATAATTCGTAAATATTATATTTGTAATATATATTTGTATTATTATATTTGGTAATTCGTAATGCTTCGCGGATGGAGAAGTATGTGTTTTGGTTGATCCGAGGTATCATCTTCTTGGTTGTTCCCTGTGGACAGGGGCAGACGTTTCGCCAAGATCTCACTTGGCATCTTCAGTGCTTTGTCGTAGTCTCCTGTTGACAGACTGAGGTACTGCGGTGCTCTGGCTCCTTTTTATAGTAGGTCGTCTTGGTCGTAGGTGATAGCGATTGGTCGGGGGGTGGGGTGGTGGTGGTGTTTATGTTCGACGCGACGTGAGTCGTGGGTGGTGGGGGGAGGTCATTGACCTGTCGTACGGCGATTAACGGTCCTGGGGATTTTCCACCGGATATGGCTTTGGTGACGTCATCCATGGGCGAGAAGAGGCCACTGACCCGCTGTCCGGTGATTGCTGGACCTGGGCTGCTCCCACTGGACGCTTCAGGAATGATAGGCAGCTCGGCGTCCTGCCGTTCCGAATTGGATGGTCCTTGCCTTAGGAAAGCAGCCCTGGGCCTGGAGTGGTCTAGGACCGTCCTCCACGCTGCTGACAAGTGTAGGGCATCATCCCTCTTGTTGAGGGTGCCGTTCTTCGCTATTTCAATGGATTCCCGGATCAATCTGGTTCTCCAATGCGGAACGTTGGCTACCTGCTTGCAACCCTCGAAATTGATGGTATGGCCTGTGTCCAAATGGTGGCGGAAGAGAGCAGAAGTGAGCTGTTTGTTTCGGATGCTCAGCTTGTGTTCTTCTACTCTGGCAGCTATTCTTCTGTTGGTCTGTCCCACGTAGTTCTTGTCGCATGAGCCGCAGGTGATGGAATAAACTCCTAGATTTTCCAATTTTATTTGGTCTTTTGGATTCTTGAGAGAAGCTCCTATAGTCTTGCCGGGTCTGTAGGTGGTACTAATGTCGTGTTTCCGTAGAAGTCTTCCTATGCGATCAGTTGTTCCTTTGATGTAGGGTAGTACGACGTTGGGTCTTCTGGTCTCTTCTTGTGGATGTGGGTTCTTCGGCTTGAATTGTCGATCGATGGCTTTCTTCACCATGTGTTTGGAGTAGCCGTTTTGAGCAAGAGCCAAGGTGACTTTCGTCATTTCTTCTGATCTGTTATCGTTATCTGTAAGTCGAATGGATCTTGAGATTAGTGAGTTGGCGACTGATTGGATCTGTGAAGGATGATGATGAGAAGATGCATTTAAGTATCGATTCGTGTGGGTAGGTTTCCTGTATACAGTATGCTGCAGGCTGTTGAGAGATTTCTTTACTAATACGTCGAGAAAAGGTAGCTGTCCGTTTTCTTCTATTTCCGTGGTGAACTGGATCTTTGGATGAATGGTATTCAAATATTCTTGAAATTCCTGGAGCTTTTCTTTTCCAAAGGACCAAATGACGAAGATGTCATCAACGTACCGGATCCATAACTTCGGTTTGTATTTGGCCTCCCTTAACGCTTTCTTCTCGAGGTAAATCATGAACAGGTTGGCGATGACCGGGGATAGTGAAGAACCCATAGCTGCTCCTTCTACCCGCTTGTAAATCTGACCGTCAAACAGAAAATAAGCATTGTTGAGACAGTGTTTGGCGAGGTCTACGATGTGGCTGGGCAAGTCTTCGTTTTCTCTGATCTGCTTGAGGGCCTCTTCGATCGGGACACTAGGATAGAGAGACTTGACATCGAAGCTCGCCAAGATGTCACTGTTTTCAATTTGGACGTTGTCCAGAATTTGAACGAAATGTTCAGAGTTTCGCAAGTGAGATCTTGGCGAAACGTCTGCCCCTGTCCACACGGAACAACCAAAAAGATGAACGGATGATACCTCGGATCAACCAAAACACATTATTATATTTGTATATATATTTATACAATATATATTTGTATTATATTTATATATATTTGTAAATATATCTTTGTTGTTAACAATATCAATTGCCTATAAATTTCCAAGTAATATTAACCAATAATTAATTGGTTGACTATAACCTAATTAAAATTATTCGCCGTTTTATCCCGAATTAATAATTAATTCAAGATAAATTAATGTTTCCAAATTCTTATATGACTTTAATGGAAAGTTTGTTCTCGTATAGTGTACCAACCCAATCCAACCCACCCCTTTTGTGTAAGTAGCTGTCACGGTGATTTATCACTGAACAGATTCGACGGCACGAGTATGGGTTAGACTGATGGAGAATGGGAGTGGCATCCTTTAGCCTAGATAAAAACCATTTTAACGGTTTGTAGATTATAAGTGAACCTAGGAATGAAAGACATCTTAACGAACTTGTGAGATGCGGGAGAATTCCCATTATTTGGGGATTGTGTCAAGAGATGTTGGATGAATGTGAGAATAAAGAATCGAAAGTTTGGTTATATTAAAAGAGGTTTTTTAATTCCTTCTCTTTTCTTAGTTGAATTCCTAAAAAAATGCTTAATTAATATTATTTCAGTAGATATCAATAGTAATTTTTGATTGTAGATAGCGACAAAATCGTTCGAGAATGCAAAACAATTTGGTTATTGTGGATCAAACAAGATTTTTAGAAAATTGTTTGAAACTTTATATATTAGTAAAACAATCCAATAAAATAATGACATTTAGAATTAATGTAATGTTTTGTGAATCCACTACAATTTATGTTTGAACGTCACATATTCACAAATGTCACAAATCTTCTATTATTAATCTGCATTTAAACATAAAACGATATGATAATATAATTAATTGTTAGTTATATTGTACTTGCAACTTGTTCATAACAATAAATTAACAATAATACTACCTATTTTTAGTTTCTAAGTGCTACGTTCTCGAATGCAAAAGTGTCATTTCGCTATCTAGAATCAAAAATAACTACTACTATTATTCTTATGTATGAACAATTGAACCAATTTTATGAACAACTTAGCAGAATATAAGACCATATTGTTGAAAGCAAGATGATAAATGCTGATTTTTTAACAAAACACAAAAACTCAATTATAAGAATGAACTGTACTAACAATGAGTAAATGAATGTTTATGAAATACACATTTTCTTTTTACCATAACTTAGCAATACCGTAAATTGGTACAACATTCAATGTAACGACGTTACAAATGGGTAAACTGTATTACTTGGTCAGTATTCAAGAAACACCTGGTGAGAACAGTATGACTCAAGTTGGCGAAGTCTTTTGTGTTAATTTGTAAGTGGATTAATATCAAATATTAATTTTGTAGCGATATTTTCTCATAATCAATTTAAGATTATATCAGAGATGTCTTAAAATCTCTCTACAGAAAGTTTGGTTATGAACAAGCTGAATTGTTACATAAATAGTGCCAAGAATATAGTGCCGAGAAGATCCTTATAATAGGTCACAACTTCCTAAAAAAATAACAATCTTGCAAAAAAACATTCATTTAATAAACATTATTGTTCTATTGAAGTTTACAGAGTAACAACATATTGGGACTTTGCTACATATAAAAATCAAATTAAGGATTCATCTACGTTATTATTTCATTAAATAATAATCATTCTCATTAAACGCTCGTCTTTTGTGAATATATGAGAGTAATTGTTAGACAGCATTTGAAGTTTAATGGGTCAACAGATCAAAAAGGTTGTCGACCCCTGTTGGAGAAGTGCGTTCCATTCCCTTTTACCACCTTTTGTATTCAATTAAGTTGATGACATCTGTTCTTTGTGTGTCATTATAATTATATTATCAATAGTCATGTTTTAATATTCAGTTTGTATAAATTAAATTGTCTTAAAATTTTTAAAGTTATTCTTTTTAGCATAATTATACTTTTGTTATTTTTGTTTTGTTTTCAGTTTATTTCAATTAGCAGAACCGGCTTCAGCTCTTCAGTTAATTAATTCTTGTTAGTGTGATGTTTTCTAATTACGATTCCTATTATCTTATTCCCAACAAGATACAACATCTATTAACTTTGAATCTATAATTTAAACCAAAATTTACTACCTTTTCATGTTCATAAATTGTATCATTAACGTTTCTTTTTTATTTATTGCTATAATTTATTGCATACGTAAGAGTCATTTGTAATCTTTTAACATTTTATTCTTAAATCTTGCGGTAGGAAACCGCGATTATATAAATATATTATACATAAATCGAAAAATTAGTTATGCAAAAGTAATAGTGATTTATGACATACGTCATTACCTACAATTTTAGCTCTAAACGATTTATTTTGTAATCAATTTTTCGGCGCTTCATCCTTAAAGTTGTCCTTTAATTTAATAACACGTTTATCATTTATGGCTCGGTTTGAGATTAAACTGTATCATTTGGACCAGTATTAAAATTGACGGCAGCTATTTGCTACAAACATTAAAATTTTAGATTAAATCATAAATCACTTAAAAATGCATCAATGTTGTCATATTACAGTCACTTTATACAATACACTATGTCAATAGTAAAGTAGAAGACAAGTTGATGATGAATAAAATTTATTTGAGATCTGTGCTACATATGTCTATACACTCGTTTTCAGGCATAACTAAAAACAAAGTTTTTTAACTTAAGTGAAATAATATTTTAAAAAAATAACAATAATTACCGTCAACTTAAATATGCAAGTGAAAGGCATACTTAAGGAAGGCATGGAAAGGAAGGTCCATACAACGATGTAGTTAACAACAAATTCTTTAAATTACAGGGTACGAAAATGATGAGAAATAATTCTAAAATGTGTTAACACAGTTGTAACAAGTGATGTTGAAGTAATTAAAATTTAAAATGAAACACGTTGACTAAGTACAATAGTAAAGACAAGAAGTAACTTAGAAATAAAAATTATTTAACTAACTTCTTAAATTTGCTTTATTTAATAATATTTATATCGGTACCGGTTTCGGAATACCTATTCCATCATCAACCGAAAACTATAAAAAGAGCGAATATAACAATTATTATTCTAACGAGGTAAAATGTTATAATTTTAGGAATTTAACAAACTTACTGTCAATAAAGCTAAACAAGTAGAAAAGTCGAAATGTCGACATTTGTACTGAAGAAATTTTTGAACTTTTAATAAATCCTTGAAAATTTAATAAAATATGTTGAAAATCAAATTGTGAAAAAGTGGGAAATATCTAAATTATAAATAAAAAACCAATATATAGATTAATAAAAACCTCAAAAAGCTTACATTCAAATAATGATGATGCAAATAAACATTGAAAAGTAAAATTAATTGAAAATGATAAAACGATCGACCATGTTGGCAAAATGAGAAAAGGAAACATAATGAAAGAAAAGTTGGACGCGTGGTAGAAACCGGAACCAGGTATTATAAAAAGTTTAAATTTTCAGGTTATAATCTTTAAGAAATGAAAATAGTGGTTTTCGATAAAGCTGTCCATAAAGTAGATTGTAGTTAACTTTATTTTTAGCTTTAGTTATTTCTAATATTTCTAAAAAATCTAGTTTTGTACTTTTTTTGAGAGAATGTAATAATTCAACTTCATCGTAATTAATTTTGTGACCTCTTTCAATGTGATGTTTATATATATTTGAATTAGATTTAGATTTATGTTCTTGTAGCCTGGTTTGTAATTTTCTACCCTAAACTAAACTAAATCTACCCTAAACTAAATCTAAACTAAACTAAATTTGGCCGTTTGTCCGATATAAACACTATTACAATTACAACAACTAATGAAGTACACTCCTACTACCTGTTGCCTCAGCACACGGGTAGGGATGTTACGTCGATTAAAGTACGATGTACCATTAATCGGAAGGTTACGGAAATTACGATGGCATCAGTTTACCTGCCGTTTGAAGACCAGCCTCCATCGCTAGGGTTGGAAAGGCTGGCCGAGGACGCTAGAAAGGGTAACTGGAATCTTGTCATCGGATGTGACTCCAATGCACATTCTACAGCTTGGGGTAGCGCTGATGATAATGGAAGAGGTAAGTCCCTTCTTGAATTCATTTTTAGCAGTAATTTAGATATACTTAATCGAGGCTCAGAGCCGACCTTTATAACAGCTAGAGGTCAATCAGTTATTGACATCACTCTCGCTTCGATGAGTATCTCGACCTCGATCCGCAACTGGACTGTTTCTGACGAAGTTTCAATGTCAGACCATAGGTGGATCACGTTTGATCTTGGTACCTTAAAGATTGGAGAAGAACCTAAAGCGTAACCCCAGGAGGACGGATGTGAACGAGTTCAGATCTATACTAACTGGGAGTTTGAACGAAATCGGTTTGCTTAAGATAACTAAAAGCTTGGAGGTTGAGGAGTATTTAAATACCATTTGCGACTCCTTAATTAAAGCTTATAGAAAGGCCTGTCCTCTTCGACCTGAGACCGTTTCGGGGCGTGCTACCGTTTGGTGGTGCCCCGAACTCGGCAAGCTTAAACATGAAGCAAGGATAGCCTTTAATAGAGCTAAAAACTCAAAATTAGATTCCGACGGGAAACTTTACAGAGGTAAGTTAGCGGAATTTAAAAAAAGCGTTCGTCATAGGAAGCGAGAAACGTGGAGGAAATTCTGTGAAGAAGTTTCCTCCTGCAGCGAAATGTCTCGCCTAAATCGGGTAATTTCATCTGACCCTGAACGACGAATTGGCTTATTAAAAAAGGCTGACGGTTCTTTTACCGAAAACCTTTTAGAGAGTCTTCATCTATTAATGGAGGTGCATTTTTCAGGTTCCAGAAGTCCCATGTGTTCACTTCAGGGCACCAACCATGAACCTACTGCAGATGATTGGATCTTAGCCGAAGAAATTTGCAGGGAGGAAAAGATACGGTGGGCAATTAATAGTTTTTCGCCGTTCAAAACACCAGGACCAGATGGTATTATACCAGCCCTTCTACAATGGGGCTTGGAGGATCTTGTACCACACCTGGTGAGAATTTTCCAGGCCTGCCTGGCGCTACACTATATACCCAATCGGTGGCGTGAGGTTACGGTGAACTTCATACCTAAACCGGGTAAGTTAGATTATTTCACACCGAAATCGTTTAGACCTATCAGCCTCTCCTCTTTTCTTTTGAAAACCTTGGAGAGGCTGTGTGATCGCTATATTAGGGATTTCTGTCTTCCAAATGCACCAGTAAATCCTAATCAGCATGCCTACACTCAGGGCAAGTCCACACTAACAGCTCTTCACTCGGTGACCAGTTTTGTTGGTGGGGCGCTGGACTCAAAGGAGTCCGCCCTTGGTGTGTTCATAGATATAGAGGGAGCTTTTGATAAAACAACTTTCTCTGGTATTAACGATGCCTTGCTTGAGCATAAAGTTCCACCGACTCTTTGCGGTTGGATTGAGAACGCTCTCAAGCATAGGATAGTTAAGATTAGGGCTGGCGACGTCAGTCTTCATGGAGGAGTTACTCGAGGCTGTCCACAAGGAGGTGTACTCTCCCCATTGTTGTGGAATCTCACCCTGGATAGCCTCTTGAAATCCCTCGCTAAAGCCAACTTCACAACAGTAGGTTATGCAGATGATCTAACCATCCTTGTCAAAGGTAAGCACATAAATGTACTTTTTGATAGGATGCAGGTGGCTCTCAAGTTGATTGAGTCTTGGTGTGACCGACAAGGGCTCTCTGTGAATCCTCGGAAGACAGAGTTGATTCTTTTCACACGATTGAGGAAGGTTGGCAAGCCCAGTTTGCCATCCCTTGCTAATACTCCATTAGTTTTGTCAAAAGAAGTCAAATATCTGGGCATTATACTTGACAACAAAATGACATGGAAGGCTCACCTAGACAATAGAGTTAAGAAAGCGTATGTTGCATTCAGCCAGTGCCGGAGGACTATAGGTAAGACATGGAGGCTGTCACCTAAAACTGCCCTCTGGATCTACACAGCTGTAATTCGACCTATGCTTACGTATGGTGCAATAGTCTGGTGGTCAAAAACCTTAAAATTTATTTCCACTGCTGCACTAAATAAAGTACAGAGACTTGCGTGTTTGTATGTTACAGGTGCGCTGCGATCTACCCCCACCGCAGCCATGGAAAATATGTTGAACCTACCGCCACTTCATTTGTTCATACAAGAAGAGGCACTGGTGACCATGTTTCGACTGCGTACAGCAGGAATCCTTATGGGTGAGAGAAACAGTAAAAATGCCGTACTCTGGAATGAAATGGTCGGTTACTCGCCAATTCTGGAACGTAAGACGGACTTCATACCCCTACAACACATTTTTACTAAGAGTTATCTCACCTACCCAAGTTCCACAGAACTAGAAGTAAATAAAAGTAACAAAATCTACACTGATGGTTCAGTTAGTCGGGAAGGAGCTGGAGCTGGAGTTTTCTCGTACGATCTCCAACTCCACATATCTACTCCTTTAGGTAAAGGTACCACCGTCATACAGGCAGAATTAATCGCCATTCTACTTGCTGCTGACTTTATTGTCAGATCCAACTTGCAAGGTAAGACTTTCACAATTTATACTGACAGTAGAGGATCCATTTCAGCCCTGAGTAGAGTAACTATTACCTCAGGACTTACCATGGACTGTCACCTAACATTGGAGAAGGCCGCAGCACACAACTGTGTTTCACTTCAATGGATAAAAGGACACTCGATCTGTGCAGGTAATAAGCACGCTGATAGGCTTGCCAAAAGAGCTGCCAAGCGAGCTATCTGTTCACCTGAACCGTTAATCGCTCCGTCCGTATCAACTCAAATTGAGCTTATTAAAGATTTCACCCACAGGAAATTCACAGACTGGTGGGATAGGACAAAGGGCTGCTATTTGTCTAAAGAACTGTTGCGTTATCCTTCAGCAAAGACAACCTTGTCCTTCGTAAGACTCGGTAGAAGCGCCCTACGTATTTTAACGGGACTCATCACGGGTCACTGTAAGGTAAACAAGCATCTCTACAACCTTAAGCTTGCTACTAATCCCCTCTGTCGCTTTTGTCAAGAGAGCGAGGAGACTGTTCGACACATCTTGTGTGAATGCCCCACTCTACAAGACCTCAGAATGAGAGACTTTGGAGAGGAATGGCCGAGCACAGATGGCATCAGGAACACACCTCTGAGCTGTATCCTAGCCTTCGGAAATTCCTTAGGCTGGTTGATGTAGCCGGAGAGAGTGTAGGAGGATGTACAAGGGGCCCGTTGGGGCCTAGGTGCTGTATGCTTTAGCGTACCCTCCGCTTTCCTACATACATACATACGAAGTACACTCCACTCTCATTAAATTTATTAAAAGTTTTTTGAAAAGTTTATCAATTTTGTGTATAGGGAAGCCATTATCTTGAGCCAAATTATAAATGAAATTAATTTCTTTAATTCTATTAAGTTCCGATAAAGGATAATTGAAATATCTATTGATTAAAAAACGAAAGTTAGCTACTTTGTGTTGATAAGGATGTGAAGAATTATAAGGGATGGTAGTACATATGGTAGAGGGTTTTCTGTAGATGTTATAGTCTCTGAAGTTGCTAGAATTTCGTGTTAGATGTAAATCTAAAAAATTTATTTGTTTATCTTTTTCAATTTTTAAAGTGTCAGCAAAAGTTGTTTCTATTTTAGATAGAAACATATATTTACAAAAAACATATGTTTTTTTGAACTCGAATAATTATTTAAAAATTAGTTTTAATCCTTTAGATAAGATAATTAGGAAAACTAGAGAAATCATAAATAACTGTAGGGCAGAGTACATCCCATTTTTTAATAACACTGACAGAAAATTTCAAATCTCATATTTTTTAGATATCAAACCTAATTTACCAAACATTTATTCTTTACCTAATATTCATAAGGAGGATATACCCATCAGGCCTATCATTAACTTTGGTTACTCTCCTGCACGTAAACTTATAAATTTTATGGCTGACATTTTTAAACATATTCAATTTAAACCTTCTTTTAGTATAAATAACTATGCATTTTATAAACTTGACTAAGGATATTAATGTTGATAACTGTATTTTGTTCTCATTTGACGTGACTAATCTCTACCCTAATGTGCCTTTAAAATATACACTCAAAATTGTTTCCAAACTCTTTGAGTCACACTTTAATAATAAAACAAATGTTAAAGATTTTAATACCATTTTGAAACATATAGTGTCTCAAAATGATTGTTGTTTTAATGATGAATTTTATGTACTATTAGACGGTCTACCTATGGAGATGCCGTTGTCAGGTTTGCTTGCTGAAATCTTTTTGGACAACATAGAGAATAACTTCATCATGAATCCCGCAAATCCTTCGATGCAAAGACGATGTTTTTTTGCATATGGAGAGGTAACCAAAACATGCTTAATAAATTTCATGAATATATTAATAAATTGAACAATAACCTTGAATTCACTTTAGAAATTGAAAAAGATAAACAAATAAATTTTTTAGATTTACATCTAACACGAAATTCTAACAACTTCATAGACTATAACATCTACAGAAAATCCTCTATCATATGTACTACCATCCCTTATAATTCTTCACATCCTTATCAACACAAAGTAGCTAACTTTCGTTTTTTAATCAATAGATATTTGAATTATCCTTTATCAGAACTTAGTAGAATTAAAGAACACATACAATATACATAGAGCTTATAGATATTAATAACCTCATTACAATAATTGAACATATTTATAAACAAAACTTTTTCATATTTGAAAACAAACATTATATAATGAAAGACGGATTACCAATGGGCTCTCCAATCTCAGGCGTTCTGTCTGACATTTTCGATGATTATTTCGAAAATATCCTCTTTTCTGGCAAATACGACTTATTCACGAAAGAAATCAAATTTTATACTAGATATGTCGACGACATTCTAATAATTTATAAAGGCAACCCCGCAATGCTCATCGCACTTAAGAACATCTTTAATAATATATGTTGCTTACATTTCACAATCGAAATAGAGAATAACCATCAAATCATATTACTCTCAAACTACTACTTACATATTACTCGAAAAACCCCAGCCTTTTATAAACGCATCCAGAATACAAATCATAAATCTAACAAAAAAGATATCAACATAATCAAAAACTGCAAAAAATCCAAACTATTAGATCTTTATGAATAGTTCTTCGTTGTTTTAAACAGAAAGAGAGACCCTGACTTATTACTAAACGACTTGACAGACATAAATACCAATAGATTATTTTTAAAATTTGTTTAACGCTAGAATAACTTTTTTAATTTTCAATTTAATTTTATAATTTCTTAACTTTTCGAATTTGTTATTTTGAATTTTACCGCCGTTTACTTCCATCATGCGTTTAACTATTGTACTTAGTCAACGTGTTTCATTTTAACTTTCAATTACTTCAACATCACTTGTTACAACTGCGTTAACACATTTTAGAATTATTTCTCGTCATTTTCGTACCCTGTAATTTAAAGAATTTGTTGTAAACTACATCGTTATATTCTTCCTTTTCACTTGCATACTTAAGTTGACGGTAATTATTGTTATTTGTTTTTTTAATATTATTTCACTTACATATCGATATACTTAAGTTAAAAAACTTCTATCTGTTTTTAGTTGTGCCTGAAGACGAGTGTATAGACACTCGAAACATATGTAGCACAGATCTCAAATAAATTTTATTCATCATCATCTTGTCTTCTACTTTACTATTGAAACACTATGGTGAACATGGAGAACGTAATATCTTTAATACACTATATATTTCAAACGGTTAATAATCAGCTCCATATCGTTGCTATCACTTTCTAAAGTCTAAACAAGAATCGACCAAAAAACTTGACAGTGCGATGTACAACCACGATAACGGAACTGGTCAGTTCGTTCGGGTAAAAAGGGAATATAGGTCATGCTTTAGTTTAAAAAATTAAGATGTTAATCTCAAAACATTTTTACAATGTGATACAAAATGACTAAAATTTTTATAAAATCCAATTATATAAAGATTCGTTACTTTTAAACTAACATTTTTTTTTTACTTTTTCGTACTCAAAAAATGACAAATACAAGTAAACTTACCCATCATCTAAAACTTTATTATCTTGTCCAAATTGTCTAAGTAATTCTTCGCGTTCCTTTTCTCTTAAAGCTAACGTTTCTTGTAATTTTTGTTTTTGTCTCTGGAATTCCTTTAAAAGTTCGCCTGTAAAGCTGTGTTCTAAAGCAGGAGAACCCGGGGCGGGTCCTGAAAGCACAGCATTCAATTGGGGCACTACACTATTCATAGTCTTTTCGTTCAAAGAGTCCCTCCGCGACGATCTCGCTGTACTAACAGATGCGGGCGATTCCCTTCCTCTGTGTTCTGGTGTTGAAGCAGATGATTTTTTATCAACAGGACTTTTCGATCGAGGCCCTGAGGATGGTGGTACGGGTGTTGATTTTGGAGTGCTAGCTTCTTGTATCGAGGGGAGTTGTTGAAAGTCCGCGTAACTATTACTTAAAAATACGTCACCGTCGTTTTCGAAGAGTCTATCAACCGATGTGTTCATAAGTTTACTATTTTTTATTCCTGTTAAATGGAAGCTGGCAAAACTGGACCTCGACATTGGCCCATTTGCGAGGATATCACCTGTGCTGAGTGCCATGACACGCGGATTACCGTTTTGGGCACTTCTTGCGCCGTGTGCGAGGCCGAATGGAAGACCATCGAGGGCTGGCATTAAAGATCTAGACATAATATCGGCTGCTGATCGTGGTCTGGTAAATGGCATCGCCGAATGTGGAAACGTTTTTGGTTTAATGGGTGTAATGAGCATATGTTCCGTCCAAGATGTTTCCAATGAAGGCCTTTCGAGTTTTTCTAATTCTACGTTTAAAGTTCTTTGTTCGAAAGGTACCGAAAAAGTATCGTGGGGTATACTTTGTAACCACGATAATAAACTTAGATCTGAATCGCTAAAACCAACGCTTCCGTCGAGTAATCTCGAAAAATTCATTTCTTGAGATTGAGCCTCTTTCGTACCCGTTGCTTTTGCTTGGCAGTAATTTACACAAGATTCGTATAAAATCCCTTTGATAATTAATTGTATTAATCGATCGTTTTTCGCCCAAGTATTCACCATTGGGTCCGTTTTTTTATCACCGGGTAAAAACTCCGAAACGAGCGGATAAACTTCCCTAAAACACTGCACCCTCGCGTTACTCGGGTTCCAATCCTTATAACTAAAATGATCTGTCAATCGTGGCAACGTCAACAGCAAGCACATCGTTGAATATTCGTCTTTCGACGGCGAATATTTTTCCAACTCGCTTAAGACGTTAACCACCTCTTCAACGGCATTATCTACACTACTTCCTTGAGTATTCGCTTCCGATTTTATACATAATAATTCTATGTATTTATGCTTAAGTATTACGTAGTTAAACTTTTTCATATCGAAAGTTGGCAATGCTTCCAACGGCTGGATAAACTCCAAGACATCATCCCATTGACCATCCAAAATTAATTGCCGAAGAAAAAGGACGTCATCCGAATAAGCTCCGTTTATTACACCCGTTTCTCTCTCTAAACTCAGTTGAGTTATGTGTAATTCACGATTATGTAAAAATTCCAGGGCCAGTCGCACGACGTCCTCCTCACGGAGGGTTAGTCGGGCTGACGGCATCACGTACCGTATTTGTAATCTGAAATGAAAAGAAAAAATTTTAAACATTATCATAAAAAAATAAATTAAATGAGAAAGTTTCTATATATAGAACAAAGTCCCATTTATTTAAAAAAAACAACACAATCGTATAAACATATTCTTCTCAGCGTGGAGAACAGCTTAAAGTAGATTGCCGGTAGCTCAACTTATGACTTCCACTCAATAACCACTTACAATTGCCCAGTAACAACGTTAACCTGACGTACGGTTACGCCTTAACAATGTAACAAGGTAACCGGTAACGATCTTTATGTGTGCGTCTGTGTTTAAGGAGCGTAACAAGTTGCAGGAATAATGTGTATTTGAAGAAGTATAAGGAATGAGGAACAAGTTATTGTTGCCCAATTACATCTGAAGAATAGAAAATGTGTTAATTTGCAAACAAAATATGCCTTTAAAATAATTAAAATGACAGAGAATATAATTAGTTAGATAAAGTTAATGAAATTAACAAAAGTAATAGTCGATTTACAAGTAACAAAACAAATTAGAAAAAGTTGGGTGTAATTAAACTGTTGGATAAAGATAATTAAAACAAAGTTTACAAAGGTATATAAAAACCTTAATAAACGACTTTATTTATGGTGATTAAAAAATGATTTATAGATAAAGTTAATACTGAAATGGTGATTAACTGTAATGAAGAAATGGGTATATGGAGTGGAACGTTCAATTTCATATCGAAATTAAAGAATTTTATGACTGAAAAAAATGGGTTTCTGTTAAAAAAATATGTGATAAAATAAAGCTGTTATTGGTTTAGAAAAGATACCGAGAATTGTTTTATAACTGAGCGCAGTATTGATTATATACAGGGGGGTATTCAGAAAATATACGTAGTGACATTCTTCTCTCGACTCTGAATCGGAAATCTTAATGTTAAAGTTTTGTATCATGTTTCGTATGGTCTTAGGAAGCACTTAAAAGAAGCCATAGATAAAATATAACATTTTGTTATATAGATAGGCAAGTCTAAACGTTTAGTTAGAATGCGTAATTTGTTTTGGATACCTATCGTTTACAGCGCTGATATCGGTGGCAGGGGGGAGTAGGCCATCAAATTATAAGCTATTAAATCTTTAATATTTTAAGAATTTTTTTTAAATATTTCAAATACTTTTTGTGATAAACTACAGAAAATCCATGTTGCAAGTATAGAACAATTAATAAAAATTTAACTTTAAAACTTGCTTTTATCAGCTGAATCTATTCTAACGATTGGATATCAATAATTATATTGTTAAACATTTCTTCACGTAACTATAGACCATTTAAATAATGACCAGGGAAACCCTCACATCCCCTTAACCAAAAACTGGCCAATTTTAGGTTCCTCATTAAAAGAGCTTTAATCCACTTTCTTAATATCCACTTTCACAAGAAAACAGAATAAACGATTTTAACTACATACACAATCTTGCAATAGAAAATAAATTTCCTCAAATTATTATTATTCTGATCGACTCTGAATCGGAGATCTTAATGTCAAAATTTTGTATCATGTTTCGTATGGTCTTAGGAAGCACTTAAAAGAAATCATAGATAAGATATAATATATTGTTATATAGATAAGCAAGTCTAAACGTTTAGTTAGAATGCGTAATTTGTTTTGGATACTGTCGTTTACAGCTGAAATCTGTGGAAGGGGGTAAGTACAAATTAAATTTGTTATTTGAATATTTTCACGTATAAGGCGAAAACTTTACAAATAGTTCGAATAATTTTGTTGGTTACAATGTTTTACCAAAAGAAATATCGAAAAACATCATATGATAGTAAATTATTATTTGATAAAGGGTTTATTAAAAAGGTATTTAAATGCGTGCGTCTAATTCTAGTTTTACTTCAATCCAAATTATCGTGGCATTACAAGGTTGCCAAAGCAGTTTGTAAAGTATTCTATTTCAGAAACAATTCATTCTAGAAGCCTTCATTGAAAAAATGTCTTCAGATATACAGCTAAACCCAACCCAACTCTGTATTTTGGGTTTAACTGTGATTAGACGCTAGAATAACTTAAAAAAATATAAAAAAGATAAAAAGGAAAAAAAACAAATGCTGCAAATGCTTCTAATTTTACTACAATAAACAGGGTTACCAAATCAGTTTGTAAAGTAGTCTATTTCAGGAATTATTCATTGTAGAAGAGTTTGTTAAAATTGTCTTCAGATGCACGGCATCAACCAACACAACCCAACCTTGTATATTTGAATTGAAATAAAACTTGAACTAACACTAGACCTAGAAGTGAATGTTTTGGATTTAACAGTGATTCGAAACTAGAATAACTTAAAAAATATAAAAAAATATATGAAGGAAAAAGAAGGTTAGCTTCTAAAACGGAATTTTATTTGAATTTTGAGGTTTTTCATATAATTATTATAGACAAGTTAATATAAAGTAAAATGGCATGATAAAATAAATGCTAATATAGTTCGCTTAAATAATTCTCCTCCCCGTCTTTATGTCGGGTTTTCATTCATATAATTTCCCAAATTCGACCATAACTCAAAAAACAAGAGTTATAGAAAACCCTATTAAACGAATATTGTTTAATAGATTTTTCTCTTCTTTCCTTAATAGTTAATCTACCTAGATATGATTAGATTGCGGGGTAAATAGAACTTCTTCAAAATACAAACCGCATTAGAATTTGGGTTACAGTTACAGTTTTGCAGTAATAACATCAAAATCTATAAAATATTATAATTGTTATTGCGATATTCTTTCATAATTCAACAATCAAAATGGATGGTCAAAGACCTCATTCGTTAAAATTGTTCATAATGGAAAAGCAATTCATAACCAGTTACAACCTGAACATAAAGAATTTGCAAGAATACGGCAAATTTCATCAATATCTTCAAAATATCATAATTTCGAATTTTCAGCACAACAATCAACCAAAACTCAAAAAATTAAAACAAATAGAAAGACCCTTTTGCATAAACATTGCTGATAATGAAATATAAACGCTTAGTCCATAACCAGATACAACCTAGATATAAAACTCGATGACTTGCGAAATAATCTTATTATTTCGATAATTCATGTAAAAAAGATTCCATCAAATTACAATATTTAAGATTTTTTTTTAAATATCTCACGCACTTTTTGTGATAAATTACAGGAAATCCATGTTTAACTTCAAAACTTGCATATAGAATACCCTCCATGATACCTACTATAATACCCTATGATTCTTCATATCCCCTTAACCAAACATTAGCCAATTTTAAGTTCCTCATTAATAGAGCATTAAAATACACACTTTCACAAGAAAACAGAACAAATGAATATAACTACATACAAAATCTTGTAATAGACAATAAATTTCCACAAATTATTATTAATAATATTTCCTATAAAATATATATTCACTTTGATCCGTTATATATCATACCTATAAAGGAAAACTTTGTTTATAAATTAGGGTGGAAGTACTGGTTGCACTTGTTAAGAATTAAGTGTGAATTATTGGGAATTCAACCAATAATATAATTTTAATAATTTTGGTTGAATTCCCAATAATTCACACTTAATTTGTTTATAAACTTACCACATATAACCATATCACTTCCCAATCTAGATTCAAAGAAACTAATTTAACCAAGAAAACTAGTTGTCAAAATTGTTTTTATACTAAATTACTTGGTTTTTTATAAAATCCAATAAATTTAGACTTCGGAAAGAAGATTTTTTTAAAATCATCAATGTTCCTTGTTTTCTCGAACAAATAAAGGAGAGGGTAAAAGATTTTATGGTTCATGTGGACTATAAAGATTGCTGGATGAACAATGCAATTTTAATTATGTGTGAGTCCTCGTTCACAATGAACATAAACGTTAAGCGTAACACGTAATTCGTAATTATTAGTTTTACGTGTGATGTTCACATAAAACAACTGAACATAACATAAATGTCATGTCATGTACGTATCCTGTCTATTATTACATACAATATAGAAGTAAAATTTTTAATTAGACGATTCAGAAATAATGTCTTTATTGTTAATGTCACTATTGCGGAAAGACGTAAGAGATAAAATCAATCAAAACAAATACTTATACAGCGTTTCTATATAAGTCGTGGCATGATTTTAATCACATATGCTAGAGTAAAAAGGTTGCATAATTACGAAGTGATCTTAAACTATTTCTCATGATAACGTTGCACTATTTAAGAAAATGTTGAAAAATGTCTGTAGTTTTTAAGCCCATATCTTGGTTATTTATGGTAGCTAGCGTTTACCAACCCATGGGTGGCGAAACATATAAAGTGGGTCGTGAAATTACACACGTAAAAATAATACTTTTTTTGGAAAGTAATATTCATTACTACCTTAAGCTTTCACTTTTTTTTAAACTGTCGGCGCTTCTTTTTGTTGGTGTTTTATGAGTTGCAATATAGGAAACGCTGTTGTAAAACATTGAAAACTAAATCCGTAAATAAACAACAATATGAAAAGTAAACCCCTCTTAATGCGATAAAACACGAGAAAACGAACAATATAATGAAGCCATTAAAGTGAGAACGTTGAATGAAGAGTAAATCAGCTTTCATTCTCTCCAATTTCAATCGGAGAGTCCCGAATTTCATCTATTTCCGGTTTAGTTTTTAAATTCAATATTAGTATGTGAGCATTAATAGTTAGACCAAGTGTTTGTGAAAATCAGTAAGAATTTTTTTTCTGTTCAGTTTTAGCTATACTCATAACATTATTTCTAATTAATGAATGAAAATGAATAAACAAGATACTCAAGATTCGTTAATGTTGGAAAGGAAATGAAGAGGCCTAGTACATCAAATGAACAAATACCAAAACGGGCAAGGATAGATACAAATGTTTATACTTATCAAAATAAATATCTAAATTATGGTTTTATTTGTATAAAGGAAAATGATATTGAAGAAATAGATTGGAAAATGTGTCATTAAAACCTGCGTCAAACTTTTAAGACATTTAGAACCAAGACAATTATAAGAATAAACCGCTAAATTTTTTCATAAGAAAACTTTGCAAATGAAGAAAAGATAAATTGAATTTGACACAATTTTTAATCACGGATAAAAAGATATTAAAGAGTTCATTTTTGGCCTATGTGTAAAGATATGTAAATCAAAAAAGCACATTCGATTGGTGCAGTGTCGTTGAAACCGTGCATGAGATATATTTGTTTTGAAATGTTAAGAGATATAAGATATTAAGAGTTAAGAATGCTGCAAACGTAAATCTTCTCCAAACGAATATCCTTCATGCACGGTTTCAATACTTCACCAATCGTATGTTTTTTTTTCAGTTTTAAAAAATGTGTGAAGCAATGGGAAGTACTCAAAGTACTCTAAAAGGTTGTTCGATTTAAGAATATAAATAGAAATTTCTTTAAATGATCGAGATAATCATTATCAGACAATTTTGGAAATAATAAATAGATTGCTAAAATTTCTTATTTGGCTGATATATTTTCATTACGGTAAAATAGGCTTTTACTAAAAAAAATTATTTCTGTATAAAACGAGTTAATAAATTTCAATAATTTGTTAACTCGTCATTTCAAGAATTTTGTCAAATTATTGAAGAAAAAATATTAAGTGACGAAGAAATTTCAAACATTAGTTGCACAATATAAGATTATTCACCGAAATTGAAAACAATGTTCTTATTTATTTTCTCTCATCTAATGATGCCCGTTTAGGTGACATGTTGATGCAAAACCCATTTTTAAAATGTGACACCAATCTTTGTCTTCACTGGAAGAAGAATGTTCAATAACCTAAAGCACTTGAACAAATTTTGGATCCAATACGACACGAATATAAAATACTGTACGATAAAGTAATAAAAATGCTTCTTCCATTTTCTATTTATCTAGCAGAAATTGGATTTTCAGCTCTAGTACGTACCAAAACAAAATATAGGAATCGACTTGGAAATATGGGCTTTAAGATTCAAATGTAATTTTTTACAAGTAAATCAATTAATGCAAACTTAATAATCCAGTGAGTGAATGTGAACAACAAGTAAGTCATTAAACGTAGCATTAAGTATCATATATTATATTTGAAGAAATAAAAAGATTTGATGTTTATTTTTTCGTTTTAAAACTGATTTAAAAAATTACCCTAATTACTGATTAGCTAGTTTAGACTAAAACGTTTTATGCAAATCATTATCATTTCCATTGGTACGTCCTATTTATCGATATAACGTAAAAAGTAGTGAATATAGAAGACTAATTTTGGATACAAAAATACAGGATGATGATTTTTTTTAGGATGATCCCTGAATTATTTCAAGCATTATTAACTTTACTTGGCCCAGTTTATTACAAAAGAGTGTACAATATATCACAAAAAAAATTAAATTACACAAAATTAACTCTAATTTTATCTATTTCTCAACATAACCTAAACGTAAACTTGAACTTACAATTAGTTGGACTCTACGTATGTTTTACGGGCGGTTAACTTTTAATGAAATACGTATTTAGTTCTACTTACATTTAACGCTTATGTTCATTGCAAACGAAGGCTACTTATTCTAGCAGTGTTCTACCCAACCTCATGACGTACTGCTCTAATGGTATTATCAATACACACGCGACGAACACGTGTTTTTTCTGTCCTACAGTGTAACCCAGGGTATTCTTAGAAAATTGTTAATGAAAAAGCTCCTATACGAATTTTACAGTTCATAGGTATTCAGAGATTTGTCTTCAATTTGGGCCTTTTTAAAACACCCCCTTTAATTTCAAATCTTTTAATATTAAATGTATATTTAACTTGTGCAGAGAAAAAGGTAAAAGCTAACCCGTAATTAGGGTAACTTTTTAATTCATTTTTAAAACAAAAAAATAAACAAAATTTTTTTATTTCTTGAAATATAATATATTCGAAGCCAATCGCACATAAACAAGAAAACTTAATGTCGATTAAAACTATTGCTGAATTACCCACTCTTAAGTCACTCTTACCAATCATTTTCTTAAAAATGTATGGCATAAAATCTACTTTAGGAGAAAGAGGCATATTTTTCTTTCAAAAACCAATATTTGCTTTATAACTTTTTAGGCGCTAAGAATGAAGATTTCATATTAGGACAAACTAATTTGATCTGATCTAGTAGAACACCATGACAAACATCTATATTTATATTCCATCAAATAGAAATCCATGGAATATAAAAAAACCATTGTATACATTTTTAAACCAGGAGATGCAGAGCGATGATTAGAATTCTGCTTATGGGCTTAAGGTGAATACTAGGAAAACAGATTTCGTTTAAGGGAAATTTTGTTTCGTGATGAGGAAACAGATTGTGTGCAGTCGTCGCAAGATTAAAATGATTGGTGCACAGAAAATCCAATGTGCACCAAATAAATTGTGAATTATTCATTTCGTGATTTTATTTAGTATAGCATTTTAATTAGTAACTTTTTTCGGGCAATTGAAATTCAAATACATTTTTATACATCTTAACGTACTTTTCCGGTACGTATGAATATGAAATTTCAATTAATAAGGGCACTGATTAAATAAAATGTTTTAAAAATAGCTAGATACGAAGAAATCGAGCATCCTTAAATAAAACATTATCAGGTCAAGAACTTAATTGCTAGACGAACTGCTAGCTAGAATAGTTCAGGCATGTGCAGACATTACCCCAGAGTAACTAAGGAATGTAATAATGGGTGTACCAAGAAGGTACGATAAGTATATCGAACGTAACGGTGGATTGATGGAAACAACAGTCATTTAATTAGTAGAAGTATTTATTTTCTATTAATACTTTTGTTGAGTGTAGCTTTTTTCTAAAATTGTTTGAATTTATGTTAAGTAATAAAAATAGTTTTGTATGATTCTTTGTATTTTATTAATCTTTGTAAGTGTCTACTAAATCAAATGAAATTAATTAATAAAAAATTGTATTTTTCAATTACAATCAATTTTTATCAAATTTGGTATCTCCAAATAGGTTTTTAATGCAATGATGGCTCAGATTTTTTAAAAAAAATTTTCTAATATAATTTCTACGTTTTTAGCATCTAAAAGTAATATAGTATGCCTTGGGGTTTTAGAGAAAAGTATTAGTATTGTCTTAAGGCAGTTTTTTACGCTCAACAATTCAAAAAAAAATAGGTAGGTCTCTTTCAAACGGTCCATACGGTGTATATTTAATATAATTGTATTGACTAATCGTTATTTACAGTGTTATTAGTTATTAGTTACAACCTCGATAAAATTATTATGATTAACTATTACTAAACTCGACAATGCAAAGTCTTATCCTCGGAAAATAAAATTCTCAAAAAAGAAATCCATACTTCGAAATGAAAAAAAAAGCTGTGTTGATTACGTTGAAGTAGATTGTAAACTAAATTGTAAACGATGTTTTTGTTCAATAAAAATATACATTATTATGGGTTCTATTGCGATTATTTAATAGCATAAACCTTTTTGCTCACAGAAACATCAACAGGCGATAATTAACAATACTCTTTACAGCCTGTAATATCTCTAATTTGCTCTTCAGCAATTAACGGAAGCCAGTTATGGTTTGTTTTTTGAACATTTTTAGAAAACATTTCCTAAGACGTGTTGCATTATTTGACTTTGTAAATGGAATTGCGAGTTTTCAACAAAAAATAAACTGTTAAACAGCTTGTCAGATCTGCCAAAATTAATACTAGAAATATAAGGAAATACATAATTCCACCGTTTGAAATGTAAAAATTAAGAACTGCGGAGAATTTATGTTTGGATTGCGCTTGCTGTAATTATCAAAACAAGTTGTAATTTCTGCAATACATTCCTTATCATAAATAGACAACATTGCTTCTTTAATAGTATAAATTCTTTAATAAATTAGAGAATCATGCGTTATGCTGATGAATATGTTTTCTTTATTTTTTTAGTATTTGTAAGTAATGACAGATCAAAACACAAAATTAATGAGTTAATTTGTCATGTTTTCTATTGGCTCGATTTATCTCTCTATTTTCTTATAAAAAATTTTAAACAAATTATTTAGTGATAAAATAATTGCCCACAAAGTTTTTATCTTAATATATACCTATTAAAATCCGTTAGGATAAGTGCATGCAACGAAATGAAGATATTTTAATTTTATTTTAGAGCGAGGTTGAGTACTTCTGAGAACACAGTATAATGAGATACTTACAAATGTTAAGATATTAAGGAGAAACGTTTTATGGTTGTGCATTAAAACATCATACAAAGATATGCAGTAAACCTAATCGCCTATTTGTCATTTTTGTTTGCCATCACATCCAAAAAACGGATGTCAATCGTGTTTGGTCGGAATGCGAAACAAATTCAATCTTGTTCAGCACGTAAGTTCGGAATATTCTCAACTGATATGGCAAAATAGAATATATTTTTGCAAAGATAATTTTAAGTGCAAAGAAGTTAATATTAAAGTGTTAGTAAATATTGAATTATGTTAGTTACAGAGTTAAATTTTAATGATTATCATAATTTTTCGAAAGTATTATTTCAGACATGTTTACATTATTAAAAACCACTTAAAAATAAAAATGATTACGGTTTCTTTCATATAATTAGTCGCGTCGACACATGGAAATCCCATGTGGACAATATGTAGCACGCGAATTCTTAACTTGATGTGGGTGAGAGATGAATTACGTAGTAAACCTGTATTTATACCCACCCTACATAATACAACGTATGATTAACTTAACGACATATTCGTACCTCCTTGTTATTAACTTTAATTTTAACTGTAAATGGTGTAATACCAATTGGAGAACTTGAATAGAAATATCTAAAAATAAAAAATTGTTCTGTCATAATTTAAATTCTTTCCTTTGTTGAAGCATCATGCAATATCTTTACATTTTGATACGGATCAAAGATTTCGTAAACGATTATCAAAGATATAATCATCAATGTTTTATGTAATTATGAAAGGAACTATAAAACCAGGAAAATTGCTACTTAGTAATTATTACAGGTTGTATTGTAATAAGCAACAATAAACTGGGAATGTTTGTATTTGTAACTACCTATTGAAGAAACAGCGGAGTAATGAATGTGTGTATACTTTTCTCGGTGGTCTTTCTTATGTTAATTTCAGAAAGCATCTACTCTAACTCTAACTGTTACTTTTTAATGTGTATCGTAACCTAATTCTAATATATGTATCAGTTTTATTTTAGAATGCGTAAAAGGAATCCCGGATTGCGGTAAGATTAATTAAGATTTATAGCCATTCGTGTATAAGATATACACACTTTTGTTGCAACACCTTCTACTTATGTGTTATACTCAACGGACAAGTGATCCAAAGAATGGTGAGAAATTTAATTATTTTTGTGGTATTGGAATACTGAAAAAAGTCCATAAACAAAATCGTTAAGAATTAAAATATAGAAATAAAAATGGTATGATTTTTTAAATTTAAGATCACTTTTTAATTTATTTTTTTGTCCTTTTGATGGAATTTAATTACTTTTCAAATTCTTGCTCAATCCGTAAACAGTTAACGTCCCCTCACAAATATTCGCTTTCTCTGATTAAGGGCTTCTGGTATAAATATCTCCCCTACATATTTCCATAAAGATTATAGCTGGTGCGGGCGTTGATCCAATTAAATGGATGGTGGGGTTTCATTCAAAACGAAATTGCGCGGTTTTGTTTTTGGAGTTATTGAGTTTGCTTTTAGAATTACAATTGATATCATAAGTATGAAGACTTTTACTACCAATGTTAATTAAAATAGAACTAATAGTAGCAATATTACTACAGCTAGAAAACTTTGAGTTAAGCTTCTTCAGAAAAAAAAATCGAGGTGGGAAGTTCGAAATCGTTAATGTATTGCTTGGTAAATCTGATTTTCAAATAAATTGAATATTTTATTTACTTTCAATTATAACAAACACTTAAAATGTTTTAAATTAAAAATATTTAAAACATCGACGTTTCGAGCTTAATCGGCTCATTATCAAAAAATCATAATTAAGCGTAAATCTACATTAAAATATTTATTGTTGCTGATAAAACCGTGTTGAATGCCATTTTATTTTTTGAAAAAATAATTTATAATTAATCTTATTTTTTAATTTTTAAATAATTTGGAAATTATACTGAGAAGTTGTGTTTGTTATAATTGGAAGTAAACTTGTCTACCCTCCTTAAAACAAGAAGAATTATATGAATATTTTATTGTTGTTGGATGACTCAAAAATAAAATGATGAATCCCAATTAGTAACAAATTGGAATGTAAATTAATTCTTTACTGAAGTGAACTTGAATATTACGGGTATTCTATTCGTATCTGAAAAATGTTAGTCTACATTAACAACTGTTATTGAAAAGGATTATGCTCGGGTTTACCAATCGAGAAATACAATTTAACATTTGCTATATGTTCTCAAGTATTGTTAATTCTTTCGAATCTTAACTAATGTAATATATAACATTAGTTAAGATTCCAAGATGATAACATGATAAGATTAATCAGTGTAAAGATTGTTATTATTTTAATTTCTGATATCGAAAGATACGAAACAGTTATGAAAGTTAAATAGATAAGAACACAGTTCAGGAAGAGAAACGTTTATAGGTGCTGATCGTTTATCTACAGTTTTACAGAGCCCTTCCAGAAACGGCAAACGGATGTTCATTGTCCCCATAGAAAGTGGAGATTTCGTAGGAGATAAGATTTTGAATAATTTAAGAAATCGTTGATTCAACGCAGTGGTTGAAAACAAGATATGGAGTTATAGCATTTAGGACAGCTGATCAACAAATGTAAAAAGATACATAGTGTTTCATTAAAAAAAAATAAATTGAGCGCGGTCTTGAAATAGTGAAACACCCTATACATAAAAAACTTTAAGAGCAAATTTTTATTCTCAAAAATATTGCTTTCTTACACTTTTGTTTTTAGATGTATAGGTATTAAGAAAAGTACGAAAATATGATGAATTTTGTTGCCTCTTAAGATCTAAATGGTAATAATCATCTGGTAATCGGAGCATGTTTCTAAAACAATTTAGAGCAAGCGTTTTACTTTTGCTCTCAAATGCGTCAATATCGAGCAAAATACGAAAATAAAAAAATGTTTCAAAGAAAAAAATGTATTATTATGATATGTATTATGTCATGGAGGATATTGATTAAAAAAATACCTGGTCAATCGAAAAGCACAGATGGCGTCTTTGATATGCAATATTAACTATACAAAATATTTTCTCACTTCATATGATGAAAGCTTTATCTGAAACTCTTTGCAATAAAATTGATAGTTTATGAGTTATAGGTAATCTCAATTTAAATGCCTCATCTGGTATATTGCTGGGGCGAACTTTTAATGTCGCAGATGTGAAGTGCCTATTTTGATGGGGCATAACCCACATTAGTGAGGGTAAAGTCTAAAGTTAGTTAGCTAAAAAGAGAAACTTTTATATGTTTCCGGAAAAGGGCAATTTTTAATTAAACTCTTAACATCGTAGATATAAAGCAAGTACCTCTTCCATGGGACATAACCTCCGGTATTGAAGATAAATTGCAAGAAAGTTATTGGAGATGTAAATTTGATTGATGGAGAATGGTCACAGAGAAAACTCAAACATACACTACAACAATTTTAAGCGTTAAGAATGAATAAAAGGAGAAAACATCATTTTTATAACCCTATACCGCTTAAAGAAACGACATCGACATTAAGATTAATAATCCTATACTTAAAAGATAAAAATGGATCTGACGTTCAAACGAACAAGACATTCATAAAAAACAGTGATTCCAAAACCAAGCAAATGCCATCATCAAAAAAATAGTAAATCACATTTCTGATACTTTCAAGTTAGAAAAATGGTCCTTATAAAAAAGTTCTCAGGTTTCATATGATAATTTTTTAAATAGTACAAGGTGATTCATATCTGGTGTGCAATATTTTAGAAGATGCTGATGCAAAATAAAAGTTTAAACAAAAATATAACACTAGCATTTTCACGTGTTTACATTTGTTTATGAGTAATACATTTTTTTTCAATCCTTTTTTAACCTACCGTCAAGTATAAGTAATTTGATTTCATATTTTTCGATATTATTCTGTCATGGGTTAGGTTGGGTTGGTATCATTTCTAATACCAACCAGGGTTCGATTTATATCATTGATTAAAATGATTTATATCAAATGATTTATTTATTTTAATCAATGATTTAAATCAAATAACATATATGTTAATCATTTGAATAATTGAAAATAAATTTGTATTTTATGACAAAACATTTTATCTAAAAATTAATATTCATTCTAATATTTATATAAGAAAATAAGTTTTCCTGCCTTTATAACTCTTAACATGTCTCCTAAAGTAAAGTGAACAATGCCAAATGTGAAAATATTCTTTTAAGAGAAACTGATGACGCACACAGTATTGGCAGAATATTGACAGTACCTTTTCTCCAACTCTTCAGCAATGTGTTTTTGTGACACCCACTGTTGTAAAGCACTTATACAAAGTGGTCTACAGACTATATACAGAGTGGTCCAGATTTTAATCAGAAAATTTTGTCATGATGTAGTGCTTTCCAAGATAAGACAAACTTCTTATTTGAACATACCCTTTTCTTTTGTGTTCAAAGTAGATCGAAAATTTATCTCCATATCATTAATCCATAAATTAAAAAAAAAACATGTTTTTCTTATATCATGGTTTAAATCAATGATTTTGTTTTTTTATAAAAACTATGATTTATTCTAACCCTGATACAAACCCTACGTAACCCAGCCTATGGGAATGACATCGAAAATAATCTATAATATTAGGGTAATATCATATCATTATATGTGTAATAAGATCTATAGAGAACTGAAAGAAAGAACGAAAGTTTAAAAAAGAAAGATTAATGTAAATCTAAAGAACACAAGATAACTTACGCCTGGCGATGAGTTGAGTTGGGGTGGATTTTAAACCCATGGGAGTAATTCGGAAATAATTCTTTTCAAAAACGTGTTTTAAAAATTTATTAATCGCTATTCTTTAACTTCAAAAATGAATAAAATATCAGTATTTAAAATTCTCTTTTATATTAAAAGAAGTGTGGTATTTGCTAGATTGCATTTATCTCGAAAAAAGAAGCGGGAATATGGCTTATTTTTTTCCTATCTCTTCTAGTTTCCGAAATAGCATATAAAAACACCATAATTTACCCAACCTGTACATAGAGAAGAAGACACGAAAATTTTATGCTTATTATTATTTTTGGTGGTAAAAAAGGTATATTGTAAAAGAATCCAAAATATCGCACGCGAATTATAAATCATCCTGTATGTACTAGGGTTGTTAAGTTTTAAACAGTGTTTAAACCAAATTTGTTTTAAACAGTTTAGAAGCTGTTTTAAAACATGGGATGTTGCTTAAAAGAATAGTTTTGTTTAAAATTAGCATATTCTATATCTTTATGTATACCTGTATATATCTTTATGTACACCTAAACCTACAGTGATACTAAAACCTAATATGTGGTTAAGATAAAACTAATAAAAATCGTAACTTTAATAGCATCCAAAGAGTTAAAAAGCTTCCATGAGGCTAAGAGTTTGACATTATCTGTTAACTGTTTTGGAAAAAGTAAGACTTCTGAAGAATGATTTAGAAAATACTCCAACCAAGAATGACGACTCTCCAAAACAAAAAGAAGAAGAAGAAGTGAAAATTAGAAGAAGTGAAGATTAGAAGAAGTGAAGATTTTGTATTTTGTCAACAGTACAGGTTGTGTCGGTAGCATATTGGTTAGCAAAATTCTCATCAATAGATGACTTCTGGGAAAAGAACAAAAAATCAATGCTGGCTTACATGAATAGAAAATGTATTAAAAAACAAACAAAAAATATGATTGATTGATGAAATATTTTCATTGTGATTGGGCACCTCCATCATTTCAACAGAATGCATGTTTGAAATGCTAAGGACATCTCATTTGTCTTTCCATTTGTATATAGTAACAGTAACATTTTTTTATTGCCACCAGTATTGCAAGAAACTTTTCCGAAAAAAATAAGTTCACCAGCGTTTTTACAGTAAAATTTGACGTATCCAATATCACATCAACATTTTTTGGTAAATAAATAATTCACGTTTTTGTTGAATTTCTGTTCACAAATTATCATTCGCATTTGATGTTGTTGCTAGGAAATCATCGTCATTATCTTCATGTTCGAAGACGACTTCACTATCATTTGAATTTTCAGAAGATTCATAATCGCTACTGTCGTTTCCATCCTCGCCATAAATTTCATCAAATTCTGAATCACTTAGATTTGCACAGTACCCAATTTCATTTTGAGTCAGTGCTCTTTCTTATCCATATTGGGTTCTTGGAAATTTTATCATAATAATAATTATGAAACAACATACTCAAAAAAGACATAAATGCGATGGTCTCGACAGTTTCTAAGATATTAGTGACGAATATGAACGCTCAAGCGAAACTTATTCCTTGTTCTTTTTAATGATAACTATGCACTAGAATACGAGTTTTTAATAATACAATGTGATTAAACCAAATTGTCATTTAGGGCCAGATTTTTAAAAATTGCTATAGCAGTCAACGTGTTAAGAAGCAAAATCAAATATTATTAACAGTTACTTGTCTTTTGCAATAAAAATATCTTTTGTCAGCAGCATTTACTATTTAACAAACAGTTTTTGGACTACTTAAGTCAAAATTTTGCATTTTGTCTAATAGTATTTAATATTTTCGAAACAAACGCTACAGTTTATCGACAGTAACTTGTCTGCGTTCAAAACGTTTTCTGTCAGCAGAAAAGTTTTAAAAGTTGTATTAAACTTTGAGGAACCATTTCAAGTCTTTTAGAAGCAACATTAGCTCTTCTAGAAGCAGTATAAAGTCTTCTAGAGCAGTATCAAGTCTCTTGCAAGCAGAGTATTCTGGAAACAATATCAAATGTTCTAAAAGAAGTGTCAATTCTTCCAGGGGCAGTATCAAGCCTTCTAGAAGCATTTCAAATCTTCTACAATCGACATCAAGTCTTCTAAACGCACTTCAAGTCTACTGGGAGTAATATTAAGTCTTCTACATGGAGTATCAAATCTTCTGGAAGTCTTTCAAGGACAGTATCAAGTCTTTTAGAAGAAGTTCATGCCTTCCGGAGGCAGTAATCAAGTCTTTTGGAGCACCCAGCGAACCCACCTATTTTCGATAATTTAATTCCATATACTCCATTACAGTATTTAATTGTCCCTGATTGAGATTTGCTCCTCAAAATCGACCACATCTTAAACTTTCTATACATCCTTTCGTTAAAATCACCATTAATAAGTTCATCTTTAAATGATTTTAATAGTTTGAGTAATGATTTTTTAGGTTTATAATGAGCTTCCCGAAACCTGTTTATGTTAGAAATCAATATTATTTCTAACATAAACAGGTGTGCGGTTCCGAGTTTACAACACATATTTAAAACAAAAAAAAACAGTTTAAAACAATAAACATATTTGTTGTTTAAAATTTCAAAAAACATGTTTTTTTCAACCCTGATATGTACACATATAATAAATATTCATTTTTTCCAACAACATTTCATAATTAGAGTTAATATAACAAATGATTCGTTTATCTTTATTTAAAATAAATGTTTACGTGAAGAGATTAGATAAGTACTTAAAAAAGGTGCTACTTCTTGTTGATAATATTTACACAAAAAAATTTTAATCTCAATTTATATTTAATATTAATGACCTACATTTTAATACAACCAACTTTAACATAGTTTATATTGATCATTCAGATAATAATTTACAATCAAAATATGCCAGGAAAAGATAAATTGTTTGAAAGTATCGCGAAAGTACGAAGACAGTTTACAACCATTAATATAAAATTTTAGCTGCTGGTTAAAATTTCACTGGCTCGTCGGCAACATGTTACTTGAATATTTTCACGGAGGTGTATTGTAATTATTCCTCTTTCGGAATGCATTGACAGGTGGTGGCCAGACTTACGCAAGAGAAAAGTTACTGTACACGTTCAAGAAACCCAACAACATCAACAGTTATATTTTTTCGTATCGTTTCTTATAAATAATTTCTTTCATTATAAATATCTAATACGAATCTAAACGAGGAAATCGAAACGAGATCGTAAACTATCGTTTTATATGGGGATAATTTGGGTTTGAACACTTGAGCAGGAAGTGAACGTTAATTAAAACTACTAATTTTAGATCGTTCAAGAATACTGGGTAACCGTATTGCGTTGCTATTATTGGCGCCCCTTGACGACTTGAGAACGCATTAGTGAGAAAATAAGCGTTACAACTGAGTAAATAGAGGTTACATGAAAATATTTATATGCTTTCAATTTTGATGATACAGCCACAAATAATGGCAATTTCTATTGATGTTATCGTCTCAACTAAAAAAAAATCATAGCTTTATTTAGCTTTCACATCAGGTACAAACCATATCTGTATTTATATTGAAACCTCATAACACCAATTCAAACTAGAACGTTACAATAATGGTTTATAACAAACATATAACTGTAAAAATATTTCACCTTTTTCCACTCTATTTATAACAAAGGCAATCACTTAATTAATTAAGAAAACATCTAAATAAAATGTTGGTGAAATTATTAAACGATCACGAACTGTATCATTGCCCTCATGGAGATATACTGAAACAGTTTGAAAAAACAGGTGGGTTATATAAAGGCAACGTGATACCTTTAAAAAGCTCTTACAAAAGGTATAAAGCTGTAAAAAAGCCGTAAAGCGTCCAACCAGAAGTTCATTTAGTATTTATGGCGTCATCAAAGACGTGTTTACGGAAACAACGTGACTCACGTTGGTTTTGTTTTTAGGGAAACCGCATCCTTTCTTTTCAAACGTGAAAATGAAAGGAATACAGGTATAATGACTTTTGAAAGAAATTGTGATTTTTTATTGATTATAACGTAACATCCTGGAATAATTAAAAAGCAGTAATGTAAAAGTCGTAATACGACAGTAAAAAAATCGTCTTTAAAAGACAGGTTAAAATGGAAAAGAGAAATTCATCCCAATTTGGAAACTGCAACGAAGAGATCGATGAAGTAAGGTAAAGTGTGCATTAGAGAGATTTTCAACGAAGAATTTTAGCGCTTTCACACATCGTGTTAAGTTTGTTTAGGCTTAATGGTTAATTTTCCATTTACAATTATTTTTAAGAATAGATTCAATAGAAAATTGATAAATCGTCAATGCATCGATTAAGAAACTAGTTAAATGTGTGTTAAAGTGGGAAAGTAGTATATTTTAATGCAATGTCATTGATTTGCATAGACAGAAGGTGCTGGGATAAATAAGGACACGTTAGTGAAAAAAAGATTTTAATAAGGAATGTTTTATTATTCTTTTCAAACCTTATTTAGTTTTCTATAACTTTAATTAAATAGAAAGGAAATTTTTCTGTGTATACATATATCATTGAGAATCAAGTATATTGTGAGTAATGAGTGATAATGAGTACAAATGCGGTCTAATAAGTGTCACTATAAATGGAATATCCACAAGCGGTAGAATTTAAAATCGATGGAATACTAAGATAGCTTATATTTGCATAATTATATTAAAGGATATGTTCACACAATTACATTACGTGGACGTTAATAGACATTGACAACTTAAGTACTTTTAGCGAATTTATTTCGTATATTAAATGCGCATAATAAATACAGCATTTAAAAATAAATCTAAAAATACGGTATATTTCCATTTTCAAAAAAATGTTCATAAACGAAAATATAATTGTATATTTATTACGTTTGAAAATAACATGTTTTAGATGTTAGCTAAAAGACTATTCTATAACTGTTTTAACATTTTCAATTATACGATCGACTGTATCTCTGTTTCTTTCTAATTCAATTTCTCCTCCATTAAATTATTAATTCATCTAGCTCTATGGATAGGTACCATATGAGTAGATGATCATCGTTTCGCATTAAAGCGGAGATTCATATACCCAGTAACTTGCAGAGTTAGGAAGTAATAAATGTTTTTGATGAGTCTAATCACTTATCAATTTATTCCTCATCTTTACGTGTAATACTATTAAAGCTATAAGTGTTATAATCACAAGTTTAAAACGAGATGATGATTTCAGGATGTGTCCCATTGCGATATTATCGCTTTAATTGATGTTATCGATTAGACGCACTGATTGTAAACGTAAAATAACTCTTCTACTGAATCTAGGAAAATTTTGAAACTTGTTTTGATCTTTCAGGGTTTATCGAAATAAAATCTTTCTGTTCTTGTTAGGAAAAAAATGTGGGTTTACGTCATAACCATCTTCAAGGATCAGATTGGTATTACTTTATGATCAATTTTCAAAGAAAAATTGCGTATCTAATAAATATGATGATAAGTATTTTGAAAAAAGAATAATTACATATAAAGAAACTAAACATGAGTAAAAACAATGAAACTGCTTACTCTACACTTTTGGACTAAAGCTCCAACTATAAAAATTTAGTTACTTTCGAGTTATTTTTGAATGGTATAATCTATCCTGTTACTACACGACGTTGTACATAATGGTTCCGTTATTCCGTTTATATTTTTCTTCTTAAGCTATTCAATTTTGTTAATTATTCTCATTATTCTACTGTCATTCTTACGTTTCTTAAATACCTTAACTACATACAAAAGTCAATAGTCATAGAAGTAAATATAAAAATCCCTAATATTGCCGGTCAATTCTGTCGGAAGTTTTTGTTTCTCCCAAGTTGCCTCCGATTTCTTCTGGCACGATTTTATTCAGCAACATTAAGGTGACGTTTAGTAATGTTAATTAATATTAATTAATATATTAATAATGTTACTTAATTATGTTAGACCTGTATGGCGATAAATTACAAAGAAACGGGAAGCTGGTTATTACCATGATAAACATCTGAAACACTATTGTAACAAATAATTCACTGAAGCTGTTTCAAGAATAAAACGAAGAACATAAAAAAGATAAAATATAGGATAACTTTGCTGAGGGAGAAACCAGAAATGTAGAATATGTGTTTAGGTTCTTGATATACCTAATGAAATATTGAAGATTAATACTGATCAATGCAACACTCATGACTTTTCTGTTCGAACAATGACTCCTATATGATGCCTACAGACTCAAAAAGATGGAATAAAATACGTTAGGATATTAGAGTGGTATTTGCTAAAAATGTGGGTCGAAAGAGATCGACACAAAAACTAACTAAATCACTTACTCGTTTCTTTTATTTATTCAAAAAATGAGGTATTGGTTGCGGTTGTTGTTTATTTTACTGTGTTGAAAATGTTACTCACAAATATTGCAATTTGCACTTCCGTTTCTATGAGAATGCTTTACTCTTTAAGTATTGATGACTACTTACATCAATCAAGAATGGTTCATTACCAACAACAGAAATAAAATAATCATAGTATGAAATTGCTATTGTTAAGAAAGATAACAAATAAGAAAAGTACTTATGCATGCAATTTGCTATACAGGATGTCTCGGTAAGACTGTTCCCTTCTGTTAATTAGACCCTGGACAATTATTATCCGTTCAAGTTAAGAATTTTTTGAATATACAGTTCAAAAAATTCTCAACTTTAGTAATTGCTCTTCGACAGAAATGATGCAACAGACCAATTTAAAGTTTTGATTTATGATTTATTTACGGATTTTACGTTAGCCCTAGATATTGGTTAAAGACCTTAATTCAACCCAACTAACTAGTTAGCATAAAATATTAATTGGGTCGGATTGCGCCAACAACCTTAACTGATCTCAACCCAACCCGACTTGCTAGTTAGCATTAGATATCGATTGGGTTCAGTTGAGCTATTGACTTTAAATCAACCCACCCAACTAGTGAGGATTAAACATTAGTTGGGTTAGGTTAAACCAGCATGATTTATTTAGATACTTCACGTTAACACTAGACATTAGCTGAAGATAAAAGCACCATAGGACCATATTAGCATAAAATACTGTTGAGTTGGGTTGAGCCATCAACCTTATCTGATCCCAACTCAACTAGATAGTTAGCTTTAAATATTTATTGGGTTAGGTTGAATCATCACCTGATCCCAATTAGCTATTTAGCACTAGATGTAAGTCGTGTTGGGTTGAGATATCAAAATTAAAAATTGGATAGAGTGGCATTTAACATTTTATTGATTTTATTCCTTTCATCATAAACACACTGTATTATTATTGTTCAAAAATTGACTCATCTGCGCAATTTTTGGACAAACTCTAACTCAAACAACAAAAAAGGTTGAGAAACGGTGCATTAGATGTTTATGGAGTTCTGGCTAAAATAAAAATTTGAGTATTCATATTTAAATATAATCAATTGACAACTCTTCGACTAAAATATTATTAGATCTCCAGCACTTCCTCTTTTACCTGGAATTCCCTATACAGGCTGAGTCAATATTTTTATGCCATCATACTTCATCATACTGTATTAGCTTCAAAACTGCACAGATTAAAATTATTTTAGTCTTAAATACTATAAATACACATCTTGTTTTCAATTTTCACTGCAAGATTGCGAAGTTAATAATCATTGCGTGAACATTTTCGTAAAATCATGTAATTACTGAAAATTTGGTATCAGAATGATTACTAAGAAGATTGCAATTTGACGAATCGATAAATAAGATTTGGGCATTTCAAGTGTTTATCAGAATCTGTTAATTTACGCATTGTTTGGGAACCACAACTTTGTGGTTTTAAATAGAACAGCCTGTATTTTTCTAAGCCTTTGAAGGCCTTTCATTTTTGTAAGATAATTAGACTGTTTCAAAAATGTCGGAAAAATCTGATTTTTTACAAGAAATAAGCAATGAAAAAAAAAACAATTTTAAACAAATGTCAGTACATTTACTTCGTAAAAGATGAAAAAGTATACATATGGTACATTATGTATTAGATATACACAGCTGTTTAGATCGTTTGATCACTTAATTATGGATCGTAAACTTTTAAAATTTTTGAAGTACCATAACTTAATGTCTTTTAATGGCTCGTCCCATATTTTATTACTTAGATTAGTACCATATGTCCTCTACATAGAATTAATAGTTTGGGAGAATAAATTAAAGTTGTTTTTTGCAAAATGCACATATATCATACTATTAACTTAGCTGCCATGGAAAATAAACGTTTAATAAGTCATTAATGTCTTTAAACTTGAAAAAAAGCTATTGCATTAACTGGATTGAGCTTCTGCCCATTATATTTTGGAAATATCTCTGGGAAGTTTTCCGTGTCATACTAGGTAAAATCTATATATGTGTGCATTTTTTAAAAACTCATTTTTTTCCCAAACTGTTAATGTTAGGTCTAGGAGAATAGAGGCTCATATGAGGCATAATAGATGGAAAATGAAAAGCCGTATATGACTGAGTAATAAAATATGAGGGGTGCCATTTAAAAAAATAGAGTTACGTAAACCAAACGATTTAGACAGCTGTTCTCAGCACCAAAATATACTCCAATATGTTGCTTAAGAATATTCTGAATACTAAATTGATATCCCAAAACTAATGTGCTCTGATTTTTGAAACAAATATCAGCTACAATATTAAAGAAAATATAATATTAATATTAAATAATATAAATAATATTAAATAATATATTATTAAAGATCAAAGAAATTTTTCTTTGATTTCGAAAAATCAAATAAGTCGAAAACGATCGAACCAAGTTGCGCAAAGTAAAGTTATTCGTAAACCTAGAAAATACACAAATGCAAATATGTCAAAATAGATGAGGTGAGACAACCTGTATGTGGTGCACTTTCGTCAAGGTCATATGATAATAATAATAATCTTTATTCGATGTAAATACATAAGATATTACAGCTTGTCATAATATCACCTAACTTAATTGTGATATGGGCATATAAAACAAACCAAGAAAAGAAGACAAAATAATTCATTTATGCTGTATGTTGGTTTTCACGGTAGGTAATTCTTAAGGAACGAGTTCATTCTTCTAGAAGGCAATTGTCTAACTGACTGGGGTAAGTTATTGTAGAATTTTGTGCCCCAATATTTGGACTCATTTTGAATTGTTACTAGACGGTGGCGTGGACCTCGCAATTAGTCCCACCATCTTGTCGGATAATTGTGAATATCAAAATTTTTCGTGAGGTTGATCCATTGCTTTTTAGTTGCTTTAATGCAGCTGAATATGTACACAGACAGTATGGTGAGAATTTTGTGAATTGCAAAATATTTCCTACAAGTATCTCTACTCGTTAGATTGAGAAGTGCTCAAATTGCCCTCTTTTGTAATAGAAAAATTCACTCTGCTGCTAAAAACATGCCCCAGAACATATTGCTACGCTGTAGAAACTGATATAACATGTGAATTCAGCTGCTCTATGGTACTGATAGCTCTGATTCTCCGTACACAGTAAGCTGCGCTGTTTAGCTTCCTGGCAGTATTATCTATATGGGTGTACCATTTTCCTGGTGTAGATACATACCTAAAAATTTTAGGGATTTATTTTCGGTATTGTTAAGTCCGTTGTTGAAGGTAATACATTGCGTCCTTTCTTTGTTTACCGTTAAACCAATATCATTAAATCAGTCTTTTGCAACGTGCTTTGTTGCAAAATTGATTCGACCGTTGAAACGATAGTTGTATCGTATGAGATCTGTGTAGTACCAGATTTTCCTCCATTCACCACCACGATTTGCAACCTAGTATTCAAGTATGATCTCAGAATGTCGTGTGCAATATCTCGAATTCCATAGTAATACAGCTTATCTAGAAGTAGGGCATGGTTTACACAATCAAACGCTATTAATAGATCAATTGTAACCAACTCTACAAATTTTCTTTTATCTATTGCTTCCATTATTTTGTTTATGGTATCTTGTATAGCTATGTCTACAGATTTGAATTAAAACTTTTCACAAGTTAAAACTTTTTGAGTTCTGTAGTATCAGTCGGTCTTATATTACTTTTTTCATACATTACTTGTAGTTTAATTCTCTTTTATATTTATTGTATATTTGGTAAGCTTCTTCCATTTGTGTTTGTTGTAAATCCCAGAATTTGTACGATATTAATGTTCTTTCTGTAGTCGTAGATATTTTTACTTCTTACCCTTCTCTACTCAAAACATATGCACTTTTTCAGGGCAGCACTTGTCAAAGGTACTTTTCAAATGCTTGAAATAAGCAGAAAACGTTCCTGTTGGTGTATTTCCAGCACTTTTGGAGCAGATACATCTCTGCATTTCCGCTTCAAAATAGCACACATTCAAATCTTGCATGACCCTACGTTTAATAAATTGTTTTGTTTCAGTTTCCCCGTCTTTGTTATGCAACTTTAGCTTATGTGCATAATGATCTGACACGTGAGATTAAGTGTATTCTGTTCATCACAGATTTTGTAGGATTTATAAATTCTCTATTTTCAACCAGTCCTTTGCCTTCGCGAAAACGATAAAAATATTACGATCAAATACAAGAAAATAGAAAACCTCGATATGAAAATATTATATAGCATTAAATGTGCTATCCAATCAAGAAATATATTGAGATAACGAGTCGGTAATGAGTTTCCCCCCTTGTTAATTATATAATATATTGTATATGGTTATCGATTTATAAACACTACTGTATTTATTGCACGCTAAATCAGTTACAAGATCCAATAGCCATATCTGGGCAAAACGACTTATAACTTATATAGAATTTATTAGTATATAATTATTGAATCCAATTTTGAACCAACATCATTAGCCATTTGAAATTTACGACAAACAAGTTTGAACCCTTTATATTCCTCGTTGAATTTAGATTGTGAGATTTGAAATCGTGCGGATCATTGATACTAAAATTCAGCGAATAAATATAATACTAAGTTAAAACAGAATTGTACCTGAACATTGAGAATGCCGAGACAATATGACCTGTTTTAGACGTGAGCAAATGTAGTCACTACTTCTGCAATGACAAATAGAGATAGTCTACAAATAGGGCAAGTATTCGATGGTTGCATTGCAATTAAAATGTATGAGTGGAGTATTTATTGATTATCACATTTACAGACCTACATGACGTGAATAAAACCGTTATATATAGGCAATATAATTGTGATCCTTGATTTCATTTGGAATTAAAGAACTTGGGAGGTCGTGCCTCTTTAAAGCTAATTCCAGTTGTTTGTACTAGTTTTGATTCATTACGATCATAATCTAAGTAAAGGTTGTAATTTTGTTAATTAATTAATTAAAATGAAACGAAGAATAAATCAAAACGAAGAGAGCAAATACAATGGATACAAAGGATTTAAGGAACATCTAATTATAACTGAGATAGTCAAAAAGTTTACCTTTTATTTGTAGAAATCAACACTCAATTTTAATTGAAGACTTTCACTCAAAATGTACTTATTTATTAATTCAGAATCACTTGAATATTAAAAAGGATGCCCTTACACTTTCAAAGATTGTGCGTGAAAATCGAAAACTTACACGATGCTATTTATAAATTCCGTCTGTGCTGCGAGTATCTAGAACATTTAACGAACGTAACCCGTTACGTTTTATTTGAGTTTATTTAAGCGCTGCACACAAACAACCGACCGAATCAACGAAACGAAACACATTCAGCACGAGCGATTTTTTATCTTACAAAGATTCGAATTAATATTATGTGAAAATGAAGTAGAACCTGTTTTCATCTACGAGTTTCATGTCACACACATGGATCAATAAATTATACCACAGAAATTCCTTTTTATAATAACACAAAGGAAAGCTTGGTGGGCAACGTCCTGACCTGCGACCTCTTGCACGCAAGTCAGAAATTACACATTTACGATTTTATTTATTCATGTAAAAAATCTTTGAAATCTTAAGAAGCTACTATGAAAGTAGGGCGTATGGGATTTGTTAATTAAAGCTAAATTTTAAATGTTTAATTAACGATTTGAAGCATGAATATCGTAGTTTCAATAAGGAGTCTACGTATCTCGTGAATAAATAGATGGTTTTATCGTAATTTTTATCAATTAGCGACTTCAAAAGATATTATAGAAAGTGTGTTGTATTTAATTCTCTATTATGGGTTACCATATGTTATTGAATTTTTGAAATGCAAAATAACCAATTTGTAAGTTAAAACCCAGCTGTTTCAATTTTTTTAAAACGTAATTAAAGTTTAATACAAAGCTTTTAAAGTGATTCTTTGCACGAATTTGCGATGAAGGTTTATGGAAGCTAATTGAAATTCTGAAGTTAGTGTTCAGAATGTTTCAGTCATTCACCGTTCCAATAAGAATCTTAAATGGATTGATTTTAATTATTCAGTAAACGTTCACATTTTTTTACCATAAGCAGTTATCTTTGTTTATTTGAGAAGAATCTGTTATGAAATGGTTAAAGAATTCGTTCTTATATTATAAAAGCGACTTAATAGAAAATTGGGTTCCGATGAGTGAACAATTTGCAGAGAGCTCGACTGTAAAGTATTAATAAGGAAAAGTGTAATTAATATGTTACGTAGACGGAAAAATTGTTATTGCAGAAAATAAATTATAACAATAATTATTTTGATTTTATTTGAAAAGTGAAGTATTAATTAGGAAGAGTTTTTTCTGTAAGAGAATATCGACAAATAAATTAAACCAGTTGAAATCAATACTTTCTTTCTAATTCAACTGACCTGCCTCTAAAATGGTCCTTATGATAAGTAACGGGTATACAAGTTTCAGTAGAAGTCACGACGACCATCCTTTATCCATTTCGTATCATCATTATTGTGTCACTTCACCACCAACGAAAAGAAACGAACAAAAATAAAGAGGAAATATTTAAAGAGAACTTTAAACGTGTTTAGATCGTCACGAAAATCGAAACGGTTGTCGCAAAAGAAGGCGAAACACTGAAAGCTCCCGCTGGGTGCTGGTACGAAGCATGGTAAGCTGCCAAGATACCGTAAACCGCACGGTCGACACCGGTGCCGTGAAGCAATCAGAGAAGGCCCCCTTCGTATCGGACGAGTAGTGGCCGTAGTGACTTTGTTCCGGGAATGGAACGACCAAGAATCATTAACTTCTTTTAAGATAGCGAGGAGGCGAAGACGTAAAGACGATGAGCAAGGTCGATTTATGATGAGGCAGGTTTTTTAACTAAATTTACCATGTACAGATAATTATGTGGCAGAAAAAGAACATAAAATATTTAAAAAAATCTTGATATGCTAATTTCAAGATTTTGGATTAACTCCAAGCGAAATTTACATAATAACATAAATATCAGATACTGTAAACTTTATGAAATTAAGCACCTTTTCACTGGGTCTACTAATTAAAAAGCGCAAAAAATATGTCACTATTTAGTAGTTTAAATTTAATTAAATATAATTTTATTATTAAGTTATTAACTATCTTATCTTCTTAACATATATAAGAGATTATTTTTTGAAAATATAGTAACTTCTAAATGTAATTCTGACTTAATTTTAAAATAAAAATAAAGCCGAAAAGAATTTATTTCGAATAACTCATCTTTTGTTTAACTGACTTAATTGATTTTTCTTTGAGACATAACATAAGCGAGAATAACGTCATGTCGCGCATCAGGTGGCGACGTGCCATAAAATAAATCGCCTATCGGGGCGATTACCGTTTACAGACTCCAGAAATCTTGAGCGAAGAAACAGAAGAATTTCCTACAATTAAGGACAATTCACCATGTTATGGCAAAAGGAAAGACTCTACCGTACATGTAATCGTCTATAAATACATACAAAATAGCGAAAAGTTAAGGAAGACGGCAATAAATTTCATGGAATACTTGTATGTTAGAGAAAAATAAAAAATTATGTATTAAAACAGATGGTATGGTACTTCTTGTAAGTAAAGTAGGATGTATCAACAATACAGAGTCACATACCTTCGAACTAATTCGACGACATCGGAGAAGTCGTGATGTAGTGGTAAAAGGTCAAAACGTGGGTCACCGGTTAGAAATATAAACTAAGACAAGAATTTGGCATACATATAGTTTTTCCAAGTCATGTATTCAACAAAATAATTTAACAAAAAATGTTTAGTAAATTAGAATAAATATAGTAATAAACAAAATATAGTAATATAAAAATAAAAATGTTGTTAAAAATATGTTATATTGTCAAGATTCCTATATCGTAACTGTATTACTACGTCGATTGGAGTCTCGTAAATAAATGATTTTAAATGTACCCTAAGGAAGAAATATAGACTATTTAAGTCTGGGGCCTCCTCAACTAATAAATGATTATTGAAACTTTGATTTAGAAAATCCCTGACTTCCAAACTAAAATGGGCTGATATCATCCATTCAGCCTTGCTGGTAAGCAGGGCTGGGCTAACTGCTTAAAGAAGTAGTGGAGTATAACCACTAACTACTTTCACTATTTGGTAGTTAAACCACTTTTAGCTTATGGTACTTTTATTACTAATTGCTAAGTAGTTAGTAGTTAATTATCTAATATATTATATATAAAAAACCAATGCCGTACGTACAACAGTAAATGCATAGAAACGTATGTAGAATTACAAATAAATAAATGGAAAATAAAATAAACATTTATTTATTATACAATGTATCCGTACAGTAAATGATATAGGCCAGAGATAGCGGACCCATTACACGCGTGCCAGAAATGACACACCAATAGATTTTGAATGACACACATCCACTGAGACAAGATAACTTTTCTGTGATGATTTTTTAATAATAAACATACACGTCCTGGTCTATGAAAAAGGGCTTACAATCAAAAATAAGTTTTCGTTAAAACAGCTAATAAAGATAAACAAGCCGTATCGTCAGTTTCTACTTAGTTACTCTCATTTTTTTTGCATTGGCCGGTGTTGAAGGACGTCAGAGTATTGTTTCATATCCAAATGTTATCGTAGTTAATTGCATCAGTTGCTAGTTTCGGATTTCTAAATAAATAATACCGGCGAAGTGACTTTGTGAATATAATCATACTAGCCGTTTTTTACTATTGATTGCGGAAGTGAAGAACGATCTTAAGATTGAATGAGGACAGAAGCTGAATAAATGAAATCCACAAAGCTCGAAATCAAATAGTGAATTATCAAAAATTGTGTGGAAATACTGATGACTGAAACGGTTTATCGCTTTAACCACGTTGAGGGGTGATAGCAGGATATTTTTGATATGGGTTCCACGTCACTCTGGAGTTGCTGCCAATGAAATGGTAATTATAGCTTAATTACCATTTCGTAACGTGAAGGCAACGGTAATGCGTTTGTGAGGCCAGAGACAGCAGTTTGTGTAACATTTGTGATAGCCAAATAGAGGATTGGAAAAAATTTTGCGGTCGACTGATTTATCTTTAGAGCGTGGTATACCTAACACAATCTTCACAGATTCAGAGGCGCAGTTTTTTGGAAATAAGTATGGGTGCTGAAAAAACTCAATTGTGCCAAACAACGAATGACGGTGCTCATAAAAAGGGTAAAAAACGCCCATCTGTCTGGCGCCTATGGTTCGTTTGCAATGAAAATGCCTTCTCCCAGTAATGTTTACAGTTTTACAAGCAGTATATATTCTTGAATCGGTATTATTTAAACTTTTGACGTGAACATTTTGTATACCAACAGTAGTTGGTATTTTGGAAACAAAATCAAATCTTATTAAGAGTTTCTAGCCTTTTACTATAAAAATGTTTTCTACAAGATTTTGCATTTTGTCAAATAAACAACATTTTCTGTCAGCAGTTTTACAAATAGTATCAAGTCTTCTAGAAGCAGAATCAAGTCTTATAAAATCATTTCAAGTCTTCCAGAGGCAACATCAAGCCTTCTGGAAGTATTTTAGGTTTTCTAGAAGCAATATCTGGTTTGTTGTAGCACTGCAAGTTTTTTGGAAACATTTTAAGTCCTCTGGAAGCAATATCAATGCTTCTAGAAGCAGTATTAAGCCTTTCAGGGGTAGTATCAAATCTTTTGCAAGCACTTCAAGCCTTCTGAAAGCATATCAAGACTTCCCGAGGCAGTATCGAGTGCTCTGGAAGTAGTTCAAATTTTCTCAAAGCAGTATCAAGTCTGCTCGAGGCAGTATCGAGTGTTCTGGAAGCAGTTCAAATTTTCTTGAAACAGTTTCAAGTCTTCTAGAAGCAGTATCAAGTTTTCTGAAAGCATTCCAAGTCTTTTAAAAACAATATCAAGTCATCTAGAGGCAGTATCATGTCTGTTGGAAGCAGTATCAATCGTCGAAGGAACGAAAGGTGAAGTTTAGTAATATTCTCGATTCAGAAACGGGGCAACATCCATGTTTTTAACAACCAATATGTAAAATAGTTTCAAAGTAGATGACTATAAGGAAAAATACAAAAACTGCTTGATGTTGTCAAACGTATGTTTTTGGGTTTAGAATGCATTTTTTTGAGTGGATTTTTTACCTCATTATATATTTTCCTTTTAAATAATTTCTATTTCGTGTTTGTACGTACTCTTCTTTCTATTCGCTTTTTAGGGATCTTTTAAATAAGCTATAGGTTTTTGGTTTTCATCCTGTGAAAAATCGTCGCAAAGTCGTACTGAATCGGTAAAAAAGTGGAAACATTTTTAATATAAATAAGCTTCCTGGTCTGGTCTATGAAGGTCAGATAAGACAACACGGCAGCATGTTGTTTCTAACAGTTTTTAAAATTTTTACATGTTATATTATGTTGTTATATTAAACCATGAAAGGAGTCTACAGATTCAATTTTTTGCAACTTTTTGGAATAAGTTATGGAATAGTTATGACATCGTTGATATTTCTTTCAAATAACAATCCCTCATATTTATTATATGGAATATAAAAGAAGATTCTTTCTGAATCTAATACAGTAAATATTAATATTGGATACATAAGAAAATATAAAGTTTCTTATGAAGTAGGTATCAAAACTGAGATTATTTCAAAACTTAAAGTAGTTTAAAAATAAAAATATATAGTAAACAAATGAATGCAGAATCTTGTAGCGTTGAGAACGACTTTTAATTTAAGTTAGGTTTGCTTTTAAAAAAACAATTGTTCAAAAAGATTGTTAGAGATATGTCTTCTTGATGATTTAAGTCAGGTTGCAAAATTTTACATCCATACATTGGTGTTGTAATTCATCTCTAGCCTCCAAGTACTGTAATAAGTCTAATTTCAATATATTTCTTTCTAAATCTTTCTGTGATTCCAATATTTTTTGTATTTATCATATTTTTTTAATTATTAGTTTCTTTATCCTCTAAATACTGTAATAAGTCTAATTCCAATTTATTTTCACTAAATCCGTTTCTGATACGGATATTTTTTTGTATTTATCATGATTTTTTATATTTTTTAACTGTCTTAAAAGTAGTTAAATTACTCAAAAGAAATTAAAATAAACAAAAATTGTTAGAATACCTAAAGTAGTTAACAATGAAGAGTTAATTACTTTCACCGAATATTTTATGCCGGCAAAAAGTAACCGAGTATAACTACTAATAGAATAAAAGTAGTTAGAATACACAATACTAAACAAAAAACAGTAATTGACAAAAAAAATAAGGTTAACAAAAAAAGTTGTTGACTACGTATTAACTACTACCCAACTATGCTAGTAAGGAATATGGTCCTAATATTCCTTACTAGCATAGTTGGGTAGTAGTTAATACGTAGTCAACTACTTTTTTTGTTAACCTTTTAGGACCATACCATTAGGACCATATTCCTTACTAGCATAGTTGGGTAGTAGTTAATACGTAGTCAACTACTTTTTTTGTTAACCTTATTTTTTTTGTCTTCCTCAAGTAATCAATAACGCCGGTTTTCATGCATTCAAATGTGTTAATGAAAACTGAACTTAATCATTGGTTTCATTTACATTGTGGGAATTCCTATCGACTCAAAAATGGTTATTGTAAAAATTCCTGATGCATTTCTTGTAAAAATTGCCTTATCAATAAATTAAATTCTACCTCTAAATAATTTTTGACTCTTTGATATGGTACGGATAAAATAAGATCTCCACCAAAATCTACCAGAGAAGTGCAGATAAGAAATGTTAAATATTTGAGCTAATTTTCTAGTGCTTGTAATTCAACTTCATGAAGAACTGCTCCTCTATTTCAGAAGATCTTGCAGTTTTTTTGGCAGTTAAATGATTGAACTTTTTGAAGTTTAATCATTTAACTGGGTTTCACATAGACATTCAGAACCCGGTTTCACATAGACATTATGTACATAATGGGCTAAATAGGACACATTTAAAGGAAAACTTCTCTTTCGATAAGAAACTTCAGAGATGTAGGCTGTTTTTAAAAAATTGCATTTCCGAAACGTCGTCACAACTTTTTCTCTTATTGAAAAATTTAAAAAAAATAACTTTTTATATAAAATACGATGGAATAAATTAAGTTTCCCTCAAAGCTATGTTTTAGTAGTTATTGACATAAATATGATATATTTAAATAGAAGACCCTATATATTTTTGTACCTATATTGGCCGAGAAATCCTTTCCAAAATTTAGCACACTTGACATCTCGTTCAAGTTTTCTTTGAAATAAACAACTTGGAAACTTTTTAAAAGTTTCAATTGTGTACTTTAGATTAGTGGACTTTGACGGCGCTTTGATAAAACAAATTAATGGTGGTTTACGAGTATCTATCTGTCAAATTAACATTCAAATTGTAAGTGTAATATAAAATCATTTCAATCATCATTTCATATAATATAATAATATTATATGAAATGATGAAAAATGGGACATGATTGTTTTATACAATGTAAGGAGAATGCAGGAAGGTGGCAGCCTTTTAATGATAATTTTTTGGAGAAACGGTTTAGTAGAATCATGAAAGAAATGATAAAATTTGAAAGATCGTGGAGTTGGTATCAATTGACTGCTGAATCTTCCTCTTTCAAATGATGTATAGCTCGTTGTTTCAATTTGAAATAAAATTCACCTATGAAATATTAAAGGATGATGTGGTTTTAACGTTTTAGTAAAATCACGAATAAAGGGATAAAATTTTAAAGATACTGAATCGTAATTATGAAGATCGTAATTAAGGCCCTTTTCGTCAGTCACCGGAGCTAACATCTAGAGATTGTTTCCGTTGGGAAAAATTGAAAAAAGTCCTCTAAATTCCAAATTTATTATTAACGTTTTTGGCAAAACTTTTATAATTTCATAATAATTTTATTATTTACTTGTGGCTTAAATAACCAAAAATGTAATAAAGATTTTATCAGTTCTCTGAAAACAGCGTGGTTTTAAAACACGTATACACGTGTTTTAGCACGAAGATAAATGTTTAAATATTTTAAGAAATTACTTAATTAATCTGATGTCATATTTTTACACCTAATTTAGCTTATACAACGGAATCTCACGCTTTAAAAGAGTCATTCACGGCTTTAAATTAAGTCCTTTACATTAGCTTCTTCTCCCAATACGTCGTTTTGGGTTATGCAGTTTTCTCTAATAACATCCTAGACCATTGACGGTGAATATAACTTTAATTAATAGACTTTGTAATCTAACGTTAACTTTTCATAATTTTAATGATGTTTATCTCTTTTGTAACATTCTAGCCGTGCCCGTAGATGCCTTATTGACAAAACACATTTACATTTTGAACATTTTCTATAGAAAAGGGGTTTACTTTTGTTATTTATTTTTATTTTCTCTTGTTATTTGTTGGTGTTGCAATGAGTATACAATAATATCTGGAAGACATTTAAGTGTAAATGCATTTGGTGTACTCGATTCACGTCTATGTAAAGCTGGTTCGTTTATTTTAAAAAATTCGCATACTGATCACCACAGCACAATAAAAAAACTGTAAGAATAAATATTAAACTCGTCACAAGAAGGATCAACGTTCTTAGGAAATATTTAGTCCATGTTCAAAATTTTATTCACTTTTCTAGAGTAAATTTTGCAGCACAACATTAAATAAAGCATTAAAATTGCCATTCTTTTTGTTTAATGTTTGGCATAGAATTTATTTAACATTCGCGTAACCATTGTTTGCATGCACAATAGAGTTCCAAGTATTTTCATCATAACTAAATAGAGTAGTTGGATAAATACTTTCCAAACAGATGGGTTGTAACATATTTAAACATCATCAATTTGATCTCAAAACTATTAGTTACAATTTGAGTGTTATTAGGAGGGAAAAGTAAATGTTTTCAAAAGAGATAATCAATTTAAATAACGCGATTTTGACAAAATTTAATAAAGTTGAATAAATTAATGCTTAAAATAACTAATGAAGATAATCCTTTAACATCAAACATTTTAATTAAGCTGATATCTACAAAGAAAAAAAATACTAAATATAAAGTTTCGATAAAACCATATTTTTTACCATCTGTTAGTTCCATTCTTCAATTGACCTTGATCTAATAATAATAACAAAATGTCTTTCATTCAGAAAATAAACTTAATTACAATTGCATGTATAAATAAAATATATCAGACGTGTCAAGGTCTAGATGGCACATCAATAATATATCCCAGTTCATACCTAACCTATTCACAAACATTTTATTAGAAAAGTACAAGGCAAGAATGGTAAATGAAAACAGTTAAGGTTAAAGGTAAAAGATGGCAAACCATGATCAAATAAAAAATTGAAAGAAAGGGAAGTAAATAACAAAAGTATTAAGAGAATCAACCACTAATGCTCTCTCATTAGCAAGTTGAAAGGGGCAGACTTGAAGCAACTGGGAGATAACTAGGTCAGTATACAAATCCTAAACTACACAAATTTGGTACATGAATGATCTTATATTAATAAATAGTGTCAATTTATAATTAAATTTAACAATTTATACTTAGCAGGAACATTTTCGACATGGTTCTGACTGGTTAAAAGTTCAAGAAGATCACCACTTTTACTTCACCGCAACTAGATTCTAAAAATGTATTGAATACAATTTTTTTTATAATAAAATAATAAATTTTTTTAACAATAAATCGTATTATTATCATTTATTCCCATTTTTTATAGTAAATTAAAAAAGTCTGTTTTGTACTTTTTGAAACGGATTAATTTATTTTTAGTTAGCGGCGGTTTGGTGAAAAAGCATCCTATTTTAACATTACATTTAATGTTACAAACATCACTTTTTATATACAAAATGGTCCAGATTTAAATCGGTAAACAGTTCTGGGATATAACATAATACTTGTTGAAATAACATAATCTTTTTATATGAACTTATGGTGGAATAAAATGTAAATAAAAATGTCTTGTTCAATTTTACTCACACATAAAAACCATATATTATTTTGGCAAGACTACCTCTCAGTAAAATGTGCTGATTAAAATGTAAACCACCTTGCATAATCTCTATCATCTCCAAAATCCAAAATCGTTGCTTTAAATAGAATGCTATTTATAATTACATTTTCAACTTCACTATACAAAAATACAAATTGATTATTAAATTACGCAAACAAAAACAGTTTTAAACATTTATTAATTATGGCAAAATACAGAATGCTCCGCCGTTAGTGAAAAACAAGCTAATCCCACTAAATGGAGCAGCTATCATGCGGATGAGAAAAGGATTCTTCAATTCCGCCTAAAGGGACATAAGAGGGATGTTCGACTGAATAATATCTAACAGTTGGCAGTCGCAGAGCATTACCACAAAGGAGCACGCACACTATAGTTTTCGACAAGACCAAGTTAATATTCATCTAAATGAATACAGAAAGCGACTAGGACGCCGCATATGGAAGGTGTTAGTTAACCAAACCTCCTCCGCCCGGATTTGATAAAAAGAATGTTGTTGACAATTAAATACTAATTAGTGTAGAATTGATTATAAATCATCTTTTCATTCGTTCATAGTCAAACATTTATCAATTGTCACTTCGAAACATGTTTCTATAGAAGGATGTACCATAAAAAGGTCGTCTTTTTCAAAAGTCTGTGTATTATTATTATCGGATTCAAAAGATTTTACCTCTCACTTTGAAGGCAAATAACAAAGCAACTGCTACATAGAAAAAATTGGGACTGGTTTTGTTTCACGCGTAAATTAATTCTTTATAATGTGTGGTAATTCCAATTTTATACACCCACTCGTGTAGAAATTGTCGCAGGTATAATGAAAAAATGTACCCGATTTTGGTTGGACTGCGAACAAGCTCGACTTTGCGATTTTTTTCTTCTCAAAAACTATTTAGCGAAAAATTTTCAAATTTAAATTAGTAGTAACTTGATGCGTTCTTAATGACGAGTATATTTTATTTTATCAATATTTCATATATTTTCGAGAAAAATCGCGGTTAAATTGGTTGCGGTTATTTCATAAACGACCGGGCCGATTTCAACGCGGTTTTATTTGAAATATTTCAAATAATTTTGGTTATCGGATCCTGTTATAAGTTCTTCAAAATTATGTTTCCCTAATTATTATTGTTTCCCGTTATGTTTTTCTTTAGTTGATTATTTCACTAAATCGCTGATAAAAAATTAGGGACACGTAGTTTTGAAAATCTAATAACGGAATCCAATTACAGAAATTATTTGAGATATTTTGATTAAAACCGCATTGATATCCGCCCGATCATTTTTGAAATAACCGCAACCTATTTAGCTGCGATTTTCCGCGAAACTATACGAAATATTGATAAAATAATAATATAGCTCTCATTAAGAACACATCAAGTAACTACTAGTTCAAATTTGATTTTTTTTTGCCAAACGATTTTTGAGAAAAGAAATAGTAAAGTCGAGCTTCTTTTCAGATCGACCGAAATCAGGTAAATTTTTTCATTCCTGCGATAATTACTATACGAGTGAGAAAAAGAAATGAAATTTAAATACGGTATAAAGATTTAAATTACGCGTCAAACAAAACTAGTCCCAATTGTTTCTGTGGAGTAGTTTCTTTGTCATTGGCCTTTAAAGTGAGGGGTAAAAACTTTTAAATCCGACAATAGTTGTGATTATAATGCTAATTAATATTAAATCCAGTTTTTGTTTAAGAAGTTTTGTACAGGTAGTTCAAATTCGATATCCAAATAGAATATCGGAAACTATAAAAAATGAAAAAAAACAGCTTATGTCTCGTTATCTATTTTTAAATAAATTTCGTTGTCGAAAACTTCAAAGCGTTAACAAAAGATGACAGTTCTGTTTTCCCCCCAGACGGCAAAATTGAAAACATCGTAAAACCAGCAAATACAATTATCTTGGTTATCATTATAGGTGCAATATTATTACTAATTGTAAGACGTTATATGGATACATTTTTACAGGGAATTTAATGATATAGAAAAATTTTTTTCTGCTTAATATTCTCTCCTAAAATCGTTAGTTTGTCCATAGCTCTACAGGACTGTAACTTACAATTAGAATAGGAAGTATTGAACAAGAAGTTGTATAACAGACATTCGCATCAATTTAGAAACTTGCTGTATGTATACATATTATAGAAGATATTTCTGTAAGCCGTGATATAATTTTAATCACAAAAACTAGATTAAAAATGATGATGCAAAAACTGTAACAATTTTTGATCAATACTTAGAAATAACTAAGATATGGGCCTTTAAATTTAAGACATTTTTTAAACATTTTCTTAAATATTTTCAATGTGGTTTGTGTTAGAAAGATAGAATTTGGGGATTAGTGCAATGTTATCATGAGAAATCGTTTAAGATCATATATATCTATATATAATATCGTTTAAGTTCACAAAAGATAGTTACTTCGAATTTTTTGTTAGAAACAATTTTTACTTCTTACATTATCAATAAGTGTTATGGATGCAAATGCTATTCCTACATGATTCAAAGCATTAAGCCATACTTTTGGATATTCCAAGATATCTTCTTATGTCAGTATGAGTAGGAACACAATCTGCCACGTGGTCTAAAATATTGTAAACAAAAATTTATAAGAGTAAAAAAATTAGATAGAAATGGGCTTTTAAAATCAGTTGGAAAATTTATAAAAAAGTAACAATAAAAAAGTTGATTCCGTAGCCTCATATTTTGTGATTGAAACGAAAGTGATCTCATAACAGCGTTGCACTATTTACCACATTATATCTTTATATATATGAGAAACTCTATTGAAAGTGTTTGAGGATATTGTTAAAGACTTTTTAAATTTGAAGCCCTTAGCAATTTATGGCTGTAGACCAAAAGTTTTCACGGGATTTCGGCCGTCTTGTTTCTGATATTTTGAGAAGCCGACGTCTACGAAATCCACCAAGATTGTTTCTTTCTATAAACTTCATGCAGAGTAAGTTGCTTTTACGTTCTGAGTCTCGAGTAATACCATCAACTAATTTATGAAAGAAAAACCAACAAACCTCTGAATTTTCTTACATCACGGTATGACCGTGATGTAAGAAAACGGTCATAATCGACTACTTCTCCCCATTATAACTAACACATTTTAAACTACATTTATTAATATTATTAAGAGCAAAGTTAAAAACTTGGTACGGATACAACTGATACAACCTAATTGCTATAGTAAAATGTTTAACCTTTCGCTAAACATGCCGAACAGTCAGTATGGAATATTATTATAGTGCCCTCTGTTGTTACGTAGAAAATTCAATTATTGAATAAGTTACGAAAGAAAAACCGAAGAATATTATAAATTTGCCCATCATCTACGTGATATAATTAACGCTTGGCGTTTTACCAGGTTAAACTTCGATTTTGATTATGCCAGGCCAAAACATTTTCTTACTAAATTTGTCTATAAAAGTTCATAATTTGTTTTTTTATCTTGATGTATTAGTATAATTTTTGTCAGTTTATAAATCAGTGTATCGTTAAAGGTAGGTTATTTTTATTTTGTTATAATGTATTTTTTTTTTGTCAAAAGACGAACGTTTAAACTTTTTTATATTTCATTTTGTTTTCTGACTTTTGGGAATAAATACGCCTCGAATATTGCGTTTTGTTTCACCGAACTTGAAGCCTGTTGAAGCCTATTAGGGTATTTTTATAAATATCTTCTACACTTTACTAAATAAAAAGTTTGTCAACTGATATTACTGAGATGTAAAATTTTACAAAGTGCCCTTAAACAGTCATTATCTCGGGAACAAAACGTACTAGAGAAGATTAGTAGGTGTACAAAATGTATGTAAAAATGTCTGAGAAACTGTTTTAAGTTATGTGAGTTGTAGAAGTTTAAGGATGAAAAAAACGTGACTGCTTTAAGGGAGCCTTTTAAAGTAGGCAGCGCCATCTGGCCGATAAATCAAAACTAATTCCAAATTATTATTTATCGTCTTGAAAATGCTAATGCATCAATTTTCATGGGCATAATGTAAAAGAACGAATTATTCAAGAAAAACAAAAATAAAGTAATAACTTTAACCATCTGTGTCTTCGCTATTTTCATAATAACAATTGGACTAAATATATTGGGTTAAATCGCTATAATTCGATATAAGGCATTCACTCTTTCTCTGTGTACCGTTAGTAACGGACCCCACTGTATATAAGACTGAGTATTAGTGTCCAACCGAAACTCAATTTTGAGCTGAAACCGAAATTCATCCATAGACGCAGTTTCGGCCGAAAGCGAAACTTTTCTTTAAATGAAGAAATTAGTACAAAATTTATATATACAGGCTGTTCAGAAATTGGTGGATAATCTATACGTAGCGACAAGGATATAATTAGTACAAGATATATATCGGGTGTCCCATTTAACTTGAAAGCCGGAATATATCAAGATCGGTTTGAAGAGACATTTAATGATGATAAAGATGAACCCGTCTCAACCCCTAGTGGCGTAATGAAAAACAACTTACAAATTTTAAATATGAACCCTCTTTTTAATAGCAAAATCAGATTCTCCAAATAAAAAAAACGCGATTTGACCTGCTGCTTTTATGCTTTTCCAGGCTTACAAGGTGTCTCAACCCAACCTGGCAAAACGGAATATCTCAAAAAATGCATTGGACTAAAAAAAGTTTCAAATAAAATTTATTTACCACTAGTAGGAAATGAAATATTACCTAACTGAATATTAATTTGTTTTAGATGTTACTATGGATATTCCTAGCAACACTCAAGTAAATTCTTTTAAATTCTGTCTATTTAAATCTATTTGATACATAAGCGTTGTCAGATTTAAATTCGTATGATTTCGTTCAAGTCAGGATTGGATAAAATTTTGTACTTAACACGTCAAGAAACTGCTAAATACTATTAACTAACTAAATAACTAACAAAATAACTATTAAGTTCAATATGTGATATGTAACCATAGAAAGCATAAAATTAAGTTTTTCCATACAACATTAACTGTGAAAGAGAGAATTTATAACACTAGAACTAACACTAAAACTAGAATTAACATTAGACTTGTGCTAGTTCTAGTGTTAGCTTTAATGTTGATATTAGCTCTACTTTTAGCTGTTATTCAGTTTTAGATTATTCTATACTTGTATCGAACTAAAACTAGAACTAACACTAGACTTAAAACTAGAATGTTTTGGTGTAGATTTGAATCTTTCTAGTTCTAGGTGTAATGTTGGTTCTAGTTTTAATTCTTTTTTAGCTATAGATTGTTGTAAATTCTTCTGGAACTAAAAATATAACTAACAGTAGACCTACAACCTAAACCCTAACGTTTCTAGTTATCAAAACAGTGTTAGTTCTGAACCTAAGTTGGGTTCAGTCTTAAGAGAGGTACGACTAAACCGTAATATTTTTAGTTCTAGTTCTAGTGTTGGTATCAGCTCTACTTCTAGCTGTTGAAGTCGGTTTTAGATTATGCAGGTCTCACGACGCACGGCTAAACCGAAACTTTCCAGTTCTAAGTCAAGTATCAATTCTAGTTTTAGATTTTCTTTAAATGTAGATTATTTTAAATTCTTCTGGAACTAAAAGTATAACTGATACTAGCCCTACAACTTAGCTTCAGAACTAACACTAGACCTAGAACTAGAAACATTAGGGTTAAGCTGTATGTCTCTTGGTGGTGATGAAATAGTTTTCGGAAGCAAGGGTTGGTTCATGAGATTTACATCCCGAAGTAAGTGATCCCGAAGTGCAAATGTTACAGCTGCAGCTGCTTCTCCTAAGGAATTTCAGGTTTATGTAGAAGAAAGCAACTATTCCTTAGACTTAACCTTAATGTTGCCGAGACAGGTTTTTATTGGAAAATGTTACCAGCACGAACTTTTATTTCTGGAGAAGAGCAATCTGCTCCAAGTTTTAATGTTGCGAAAGAAAGAATAACTGTTTTGTTGGGAACAAATGTTTCGGGAACATTGAAACTTAAACCAATGTTAGTATACCATTCACGGATACCATGTGCTTTAAAAAGTATCAATAAAGACATATTAACAGTATATTAGAAATGGAACAAAAAGTTTGGGTAACACAAGCTATTTTCACAGATTGGTATACAAATTATTTTTGTCCTACTGTTCTTCGCTTTTGCGAAAAAAAAAATAAATTGACGCCCAAAGTACTTCTTTTCTTGGACAATGCTCCAGGACATCCTCAAAATCTGGATGAAATTAAAACACCATTGGCTGTCAAAGTTGTTTACATGATGAAGACCTAGAAGAATTGTATAAACACTTGGATCGTGAACGGTCAGATGATGAAGATAATGAACAAGAAATTCAAAAAATAATGAGAACGGCCGATCTAAAGCACATTCTTTTAAATATCGAAAGTTTGAGTGACGAACTGTATGCGTTAAACAAATGTTGGGAATAAAGTGCTAATATTCAGCATATATTTTGTGCTAATATTCAGTTTGAATTCTCAATGTAAGAGCCAAAAGTCTAAGCAATTAACCCTAGATCTATCATGTATACAGGGTGTCTCACGTAACTGGTTCATTTTTTTTTAATTTGGAACTTTTTTAGGTTACACTATTCGTAGAGGCTTGAAATTTTGGTAACATGGGTTGTTCATTCCGATCTATTAATCTAAAATATTTTCAAGATGGCCACCACTTCCGGTCTACCGGAAGTAGACCTCAACTTCGTTATTTTAAATGGAATGCTATAGTTTTTATTACACCATTCAATTATACATAAGAAAATATGTTGACTTTGATAACACTTGTTGGTACCTAGCGTTTTTTGTTTTCGAGTTATTCTGATTTTAAGTGCTTTTTGACAAATATCAATATGCTCTTTAAAAGCACATATCTTAGCCAACAGTAATTCAAAATCATCTTGCATTGGTGCAATAACTCGTCATATGCTGTCGAATAGATTGCCACTTGTTATATCAGTGTACCTTATACAGCGTGGTCAAAAATTCAATTATCGTTTCGCTGTATTCAATTGCGAGAAAGTAGAAAATTTTAAATGGGATGCCCCATATCTTTTTAGCCTATCAAAACGGGAATTTAATTCTCTACAAATTGTCTATAAACATTGCTATACTTACTTATTATAGTTTTCTTCATATTGAGTATTTTATCAAAATCCTACACAAAATGGTGAAAGCCGTTCGTGTTTTTATATGACATTTTGACAGTTTAACGTTTAATTTATTTAAATTATCATTGGTATTATTTCTAGAATGATCTGTGATTGAATAAACTTTAGTTTGTTAGCTTTTATTTGCCAAAAATAACCAGCAGAAGAACGCATAAATGAAACAAAGAAAAACAATAATATGGCGTAATATTGGACGTAATAATGGGCGAGATATTCCTAGAGTTCAGTTTATTTATTTACGGTGCTTTCTTGGAAAATATTATTCATCTAAATCGACCGAAGCACCTCTTACCGAAAAATTTGGTAAAGCAATAAAATATGACAAAACATTTATTCTATTATCTTAAGCTGCTGGTGATAGAAATTTATGGTTTGTTGTTATTTTGAACTTTTCAAAACTAAGAAGCAGATCCTATCCGAAACTTTATTACATCCGTCATGAATATAAGACGAATTTAAAATGTTGGCGTTAGAATAATTCGCCATGTTATTTAAAGATATTAACAGGAATGACACAACTAAGTCATAACATAAATGCAATAACATAAATGTGAATGAAAAGTTGTTAAAACTCCATAGCTTTCTAACATAAAAACAAGAAGCTTTCCAGCATTGCATACGTCCCTTAATTTCCAAATATGAGGGCAACTACAACAAATAGGCACAGGTAAGTATCTAAATAGTTTGTAGAGTATTAAATTCCCATAATCTATTTTTATAATTTTAAGTTTTTCATTCTTCTATGTTATTGATTTTAATTTTTGTCATTAAATTGTTGTTTTTCATTGTTTCATTTATTCGGTTTTCTTTTGGCTATTTTTGGTAAATATCAGCTAGCAATCTAAAGTTTATTCAATCATAATTCATTGTAGAAATAATACTAATAATAATTTAAATAAATTAAACAAAAAATAGTCAAAATGTCATGGCCTTCTAACAAAAACACAAACGGTTACTGGCATTTTACGTATGATTTTGATAAATTCGTCAATAGCAAGAAAACTATAATAAATAGGTATAGGAATATTTATAGATCATTTGTAGAGAATTAAATTCCCTTTCTGATAGTGTATGAAAATATGGGGTGTTCCATTTAAAATTTTCAACTGTCACGTAATTGAATACCGAGAAACGGTAACTCAATTTTTGACTAGTCTGTATAAGATATACGGATACAACAAATAAAAATCTATTTAACAGCATATGAAGAGTTATTGTACCAATGCAAAACGTTTTTGAATTAACGTTGGTTGAGATATGGGCTTGTACAGGGCATTAAATTAAAAATAACCAATGGTTTACGATGAGGAATGTTTATTCAATAAAACAAAATATTTCGGTGCAACAGTGTTTCAGCTGATATTTCAGCCTTTATCAAGCACGACTATGAAATAGAAAGAGAAAAAATATTTTACATAAAATTAGTAACAGGTGCCATTTTGTAATTTATTAAAAATTCTTTTTGAAAATATTTACCGTCAGCGAGAGTACTACAATTCGGGAGAGAACGATGTCAAACAAATCCTTAGGTATATTTCGGTTAACTTCAACATAATAGATTTAGATATAGTCGAAAATATAAATGAAAACGTTAGGCGCACGTGATTTATAACAAGTTTTGTTAAATTCAGAGAACTACAAAAGATAATAGATATATTAGTTGGAAATACACGAGGAATAAGACATATTCTTACCAATTATCATCGTAAAACGAAAAATATATTAAAACAAGATGTAAGAAGATAAAATGAAAAACTCTAAAAAAATAAAAGTAAAATTTCAAGGTTAAAGGTTGTTCTGGCGTGAAGCGCTAAGAACGACTAAAGTAAAGACTATAAAATTTTTTTAAAATTTAAATGAATTTAATGAAATGTCTAAAATTATTAATATCTGTATTGTCATTCATGATTAAATCCCCATCCTTTAGTTTACCGTCGTAAATGTAATATTCCTCATATAGGTCCATTTCCCTTGATTTTTTTAAGGTTTTTTAAAAATTTGACATTTTGAAAAGATATATTATGATTATGTGTTGAAATGTGTTTAAAAACAGCAGAAGATTCTTTAGTTTTATGTTCTCTAAATCTAATCTTAAGGTTCCTTCCTGTCTGTTCTATGTATATCATATCACAATCTGGGCAATGAATCTCGTAAACTCCACTCGATTGTTCGATACCGAATCTATGTTTAGTATTGTTAATAAGGTTACTGATTTTTAAGCCTGATGAAAACGCAGGTATAGTGTTGTATTTTTGAAGATTAAATTTAAATTTGGTTTCAAGAGAAGGCATATATGGAACTGAAATGAATTTAACTGGTGAATTGAAATGTGAGTATAATAATTTATTAATAAAAGAGTTAAGAGTTTTGTTATAAATTTGCTGAATATCAACTATTTTATAATCATTGTTTAAACCGATTTTTATAATGGTTTTTAGTTCTATATATAAAATTTTGTAATGTTTTGGCAATTTTACTGGAAATTTATATATAAAACATTCCAAAACCAATTTTCACATAACATCAAAACTCTTCACAACTTATTGAAGGACTAAAAACGATACACATTACCGATAAACACAGACTAATTTCACTAGACATAAAAAACTTATACACTAATATACCCATAGAAACTTCACTTCAAATCATTAAACATTACCTAATAAATAACCGTCATAATTTAAACCTAAGCTTCGTAGAAATTAATTGAATTCATCACCTTACTTGAAATTGTATGTCAACAAAATTTTTTCCTTTTTGAAAATCAATATTACCACATGAATCAGGGGCTACCCACGGGATCACCCATTTCTGGCATAATCTCTGAAATATATGTAAACTCATTGGAAGAAGAGCTTTTCTCTAACAAATATGATCTATTCACCGAAGACATCACTTTCTACGGGAGATATGTAGACGATATATTAATGGTTTATAGGGGTAATGATGCCTAACTGGTGGGACTCTTAAACATTTTTAACAATTTAAGTAATTTACAGTTTACAATAGAAATGGAAAAACAAAACAGCATCAACTTCTTGGATCTCATAATCACAAAAAACCTAAATGACAACATTCTCAATTTCAATATTTTCAGAAAACCCACTACAACCGACGCTATAATCTCAAAACATTCATTTAAATGCAAGCAACATAAAGAGGCCGCCTTTAGATACATGTTTAATAGGCTTTTTAACACTCCTCTTGATGAAAATAACTATAATTTAGAACTAAAAACCATTATAAAAATCGGTTTAAACAATGATTATAAAATAGTTGATATTCAGCAAATTTACAACAAAACTCTTAACTCTTTTATTAATAAATTATTATACCCACATTTCAATTCACCAGTTAAATTCATTTCAGTTCCATATATGCCTTCTCTTGAAACCAAATTTAAATTTAATCTTCAAAAATGCAACACTATACTTAAAAATCAGTAAGCTTATTAACAATACTAAACATAGATTTGGTATCGAACAATCGAGTGGAGTTTACAAGATTCATTGCCCAGATTGTGATATGATATACATAGGACAGACAGGAAGGAACCTTAAGATTAGATTTAGAGAACATAAAACTAAAGAATCTTCTGCTGTTTTTAAACACATTTCGACACATAATCATAATATATCTTTTCAAAATGTCAAACTTTTAAAAAACCTTAAAAAATCAAGGGAAATGGACATATATGAGGAATATTACATTTACGACGGTAAATTAAAGGACGGGGATTTAATCATGAATGACATTACAGATATTAATAATTTTAGACATTTCATTAAATTCATTTAAATTTTAAAAAATTTTTATAGATTACGTTTTTCACCCCTCCTTTTAATACATTCGGGTTCAATCCATGTTCAATACTCGTCTTTACTTTAGTCGCTCTTAGCGCTTCACGCCAGAACAACCTTTAACTTTGAAATTTTACTTTTATTTTTTAAGAGTTTTTCATTTTATCTTTTTACATCTTGTTTTAATATATTTTTAGTTTTACGATAATAATTGGTAAGAATATGTCTTATTCCTCGTGTATTTCCAACTAATATATCTATTATCTTTTGTAGTTCTCTGAATTTAACAAAATTTCAAACTTGACTTCCTTGACCGCTCCCATCGACTTGGTCCTAAGATTAAAACCAAAACGGACACTGCTTCCCGGCCTCGCCCTATAATAATTAAGTTTGAAGACTGCTTAAAGGGACTAAATTTCTGCTCACTGAGTCCCTTACTAAAAAGAGAATGAAGCTCTTTGCGTCTGCGAAAGAGGCAGTTGGTCACAGGAATTGTTGGACCTCGGATGGTAGAATTTTTGTCGCCCTTCCTAACAATAGGGTCAAGGGAATCTCTTCTTATGTAGACCTTGCCGATGTGACTGCTGAGAAGACTGTAAAGAGTCAACGAGAGCTCAGAACCAGGCGACAAGCTAACAGGAATTGACGACTTCAGATTTCACTTTTGTCTTTTGATTATTATTATTATTTTTTTTTTGCACCCAATTATCACTTTCAATTGATTATTTGCGCTGGTTACTTTATCTAACTATAAACATTATTTCCCTTTGCATTATATATTATAGTTTTAGTTGCATTCTCGTTTAGAAACCCATTCTATTGTGCCACCTACCATTTATTTTAATTCTTTTTTTTTGACGTTTAGATATAAGTATCTTTCTGTCTTGCCAATTTGACATTCTTTACTTTGTCGCTATTATTTCTATTTTATTTTGCTTACTGATTTCTCCGTTTATTTATTAATTATTAATTATCTATTTATTGTTACCTTGTTTACTCTTGCTGTCATGTGCTTCTCTAGATCTGCCTTTTTCACATGAAATTCGGTCATTTAAACGTTCGTTCATTGCCTGCGCATTTTCCAGCCATTAGGGATCAAATTATTGATGGCAATTTTGATGTATTTGCTATTACTGAAACTTGGATTTATACAAATATAGATGTTTCGTCATATTCAGTCAACGGCTATCGATGCTTTTTCGCCAGTCGTGCTCGCTTTCATAACCACACCAATGCGGGTGGTGGTGGTGGATTTGGCTTTTATATTAGATTGACTTTAAAATTCAATGTTTTACTTCAGGAGATATCTCCGGTTATCGAGCACCTGTGGTTAGAGGTTATTAATGCTCCTGTTACCATGATTATTGGCGTTGTTTACCGGCCTCACAATGGCTTCAGTGAATTTCTCTCCCATTTTGAGGATATTCTGTCTTCTCTTGCTCCGACTACGGAGTAACTTGTCTGCATGGGTGATTTTAACATTAATGGCTGGTATGGCAGTCGATTCATCCCAACTACTGAACAGTTTAGCCTTCAACAAATTATCTCGAGCCCGACTCGTATCACTGTCTCCTCCGCCACTTTGATTGACTTTGTGATTTTGAATATGGTTGCTCCTGTTCTTGAATCGGGTATGATTAGTATTCATAACATTGCTGATCACTCGCTTGTCTTGGTTACCTTGTCTTGATTTGCCTATTTCTACGGTTAAAAGCATTACTTACAGAGATTTCAGAAACTTTAATCTTGAAATTTTTCTGGATGAGTTGAAAGCACTTCCTTGGCAAGAATTTCTGCTCTTGTCGAATATTAACGAAAAAGTTGATTTTTTCAATTATCATATTATTAATCTTTTTGATGTTTATGCACCCATCAAGACATCGGTTCTACATAAGCATTATCGCCCTTGGGTTACGGACAACATTAAACTTCTTATGAGACTGAGAGATACAGCTTATAGGAGGTTTAAGTCCACTAAAACATCCTCTGACTTTACTCATTACAAGCAACTACGTAACTATACCAATAATATTCGGGCATAATAACTCAAAAAAACTTTGGAGTGCCTTTAGGTCATTGGGAGTCTGTACGAATAAGAATGGTGACGTTCCTGGTGACGTTGGCGACGCTAATTCTATCAACAATTTTTTCTTGTCTTCTCAGGTTAACAGCCCTGGTGACGCGGATCTTATACAGTTTTATAATAATAACATACTGCCGCAGGTCTCTAGTAGGCTATACTTTTCGCTCGCCTCGGAAGAGGAGGTCCTTGGTACGTTAAAATCTATTAAAACGAATGCAGTTGGCTGCGATGGTATCAGCGTAAAAATGTTGTTGCTGTGCTGCCCTGTTGTTGTTCCTTATATGTGTCATATCATCAATTGTTGTTTGGAATTTGGGGTCTATCCCGATAAATGGAAAACTGCATTGGTTTCTCCAATTCCAAAAAAAAAAAAAGAATCCGAATACTTTCGTTGATCTACGGCCTATCAGTATTTTAAATGTTACGTCGAAAGTTTTGGAAAGGATTGTGGCGGCGAGAATGTGGAACCATCTTAATACATTCAATATATTACCATCCAATCAGTCTGGGTTTCGCCCTGGTTTTAGTTGCAGCACGGCTTTTCTTGATGTTGCCGATGATATCTTGCGTGGGATGGATGATGGAATTGTCACTGCACTAGTTCTGATCGATTTCTCTAAGGCTTTTGACACGATCCATCATTTAACACTCCTATCTGTGCTCCATTATATCGGTCTCTCTCCGTTGGCTGTTGATTTCTTTAAAAATTATTTTTTGCAGCGCTCACAAATTGTAAAATTTCAGGATGTCTTATCGGAGAGTGACGATACACAAGTGTATTTCCGCTTTAATGGGGATAACTTTGGCGAGTCGCAATCTTTAATTAACAATGATTTGAAATTACTCGTTCACAACGCCACTCGCCATTGCTTGTCCATTAATGCTTCGAAATCGTCTATTATTATTTTTGGTACTGGTGCTCTTGCCGCTGAGGCTAGGCTATCTTTCAAAATTTTTATCAATGATGAACAAATAAAATTTACCCCTGCTGCACGCAATTTGGGTATTGCCATGGACGCTGACTTGAGATTCAGGGGACATGTCAGTAATCTCCTTCAGAGAGCCTATTCCACCCTTAAGCTATTGTATTCTAACAAAAATATTTTGCCTCAACAATTAAGAATTCATTTATGCGAATCACTTGTGTTATCCATCTTTAATTACGGGGATGCCCTTTACCTGCAGAATTCCTGTCTTCGCTTTATCTTTGGTATCAGGGGACGTGAGAAAATATCTCATACGCTCGATTGGGTCGGTTGGCTGAATATGTCACGACGTAGAATATTACACTCCGCTTGTCTGTATCACAAAATTCTTACTTTCAAAACTCCTCCGTATTTATACAACAAAATTAGCTATCGTACAGATATTCATAATATTAATGTTAGGCACCGTTATACATTAACAATACCGAAGCACCGACTTGAAGTATTCAAGCGATCCTACTCCTACTGTGTGCCTAACATTTATAACAATATCCCACTTTGTATAAAGCTGGAGAATGTGCGTGGCTTTAGCAAAAAACTAAAAATTGAACTACTGAGACAGCAGGTGGAGGCGAGCAATCATCATCACTAAGCATGTCATGAATATCAGGTTTGTAAATTGGCAATGCACTTGGGGTTGGTTTTGGAATGGGTTTTATGTTTAATTTTATTTATAATATTCGAGGGCCAATGAAAAACAGTTTGCGATTTCGCTAATTGACTTGGCTCTCTTTAACTCTTTAATTTCATGAATTACAATTTTTTTATTATTATTTTTTTATTATAAATGCAAATTTTTCGTTTCTTTGTATCTTTTATGTTTTTTTGGATATATGGGTTAATAAATATATATTATTATTATTTGTTATAAATCACGTGCGCCCACGTTTTCGTTTATATTTTCGACTATATCTAAATCTATTATGTTGAAGTTAACCGAAATATACCTAAGGATTTGTTTGACATCGTCCTCTCCCGAATTGTAGTACTCTCGCTGACGGTAAATATTTTCAAAAAGAATTTTTAATAAATTACAAAATGGCTACTAATTTTATGTAAAATATTTTTCCTCTTTCTATTTCATAGTCGTGCTTGATAAAGGCTGAAATATTAGCTGAAACACTGTTGCACCGAAATATTTTGTTTTATTGAATAAACATTCATCATCGTAAACCATTGGTTATTTTTAATTTAATACTTCTACGATGAACCTCGAATCACAAATTTCCAAATTGTACAGAGCATGGTGATATTTGACAAAAAACAATTAAAATCAAAATAACTCGAAAACAAAAAACGCTAGGTACCAACAACTGTTATCAAAGTCAATATATTTTCTTACGTATAATTGAATGGTGTAATAAAAACTATAACATTCCATTTAAAATAACGAAGTTGAGGTCAACTTCCGGTAGACCGGAAGTAGTGGCCGTCTTGAAAATATTTTAGATTAATAGATCGGAGTGAATAACCCATGTTGCCAAAATTTCAAGCCTTTATGAATAGTGGAACCTAAAAAAGTTCTTATGAACCAGTTACGTGAGACACCCTGTATATTTTTAAAATAATATTGAAATAAATAATTGAAAGAAATAATTGAAGAATTTTGTGCTAATATTCAGTTTAAATTCTCAATGAAAGAAACCAAAAGTTTAAGCAATTAGCCCTGGATACTTTCTTCCAAAAAGAATAAAACCTCAAAAAATTTAAAATTATAATTTATTTATCAAACCATTTTATTTTGAGCGTTTTTTATCTGACACTCTGTATAACAAAATATACCTACACTCAGCAGCAGAAGTCTGCGTACAAAAAACTTGTAATACTTTAATTGAAAAAATAAGAGTCATAATCTAATGTGATAAACTTGATTTTTTTTTTATTTTGTATATTAACTACATATAATTCTATTAACAAAATATGCTTCAACAAAACAGAAACAGTAGTTACAGAAAAAAATCAAAACTAAAAATTCTACAAATAACGGGTATGCAAAAATCAGCGTACAAATCAGGACAGTATTTATAAAATTAATTTATTAATATGAGGTCGGATAACCTTTACGTTTAATGACCTCCCTTAAACGTTTAGGCATGGAGTGCACTAATTTCTTCGTTTCGTCCGAACTGATTTTGGCCCATTCCTCAATCATAACATCTTTTAACGTTTCCTTCGACGTTATGTTGTGTTGCCGAATCCTGCGTTCCAGTAAATCCCAGAGGTGTTCGATGGGATTCAAGTCCGGCGATTGTGGAGGTGTTGTTTTAAGTTGCTTTGGGATATTGTATAGTAGCCAAAGCTTAGTGTGTGGGCGCAATGTTTGGGGTCATTATCTTGTTGAAAAAAGTATTCGGGCCCCAAGCCCAAGTTTTCGATGCTAGGCTTCAAATTTTCTTTTAAAATGTCTATATACATTTTATGGTCCATTGTCGATGTTATGAAAACCAACCTTCCCACCCCTTTTGTGCACATACACCCCCAAACCATAACTCCGCCACCTCCGTGTTTTACAGTCGCTTTCAAATTTTCGGGATTAAGGGCAGTATTAGGTTTTCTCCATACAAGCTGTTTACCCTTAATGCCGAAAATGCAAAATTTGCTCTCATCTGTAAAGAGAACTTTCTCCCAGAATTCAATGGGCTTGTCTAAGAGTTTTTTTGCAAAGGCGATCCGCTTCTGACGATTGACCTCTGACACAAATGGCTTTTTTCGTGCAACGCGACTGTGATTATTAGCTTTTTTTAACGTCCTTCTCACCATATCTTTGCTGATAGTTTTATGAAATTCTTCTTGTACATTTTCTACTATTTTTTTGCCGTCAGCCTAGGTTCTTTTCTAACCTGCTGTACAATTTTTCGCTTCTCTCGGTTTGTTAAAAGGGGTGGTCTACCAGATCGCGGACGTGAGAGGTAATCTTCAGTGTCTTTATAATTATTAATTACTCTTTGAATGGAAGAGTGTGACCTGCCGACAGTTTCTCCTATTTTTCGAAAAGATTTTCCCTCTTTCCATAACTTTACAATAATTTTCCTCTCTCCCAATTCAATTTCCTTTCCTTTCGTGTCCATTCTAACTTTCAGCTTCTAAGCCTCTGCTATTATAATTGACACCGATTATCTTTTATTTAAATCGGAAAGCGTACATCGCCAACTACGTATTTAAGTAAATAAGTATATTTTGGAGAAGGCGTCTTTATTTGTACGCAGATTTTTGCATACGCATTATTTGGAGAATTTTTAATTTTAATTTTTTTTGTAACTAATATTTCTGTTTTATTGATGCATATTTTGTTAATAGAATTATATGTAGTTAATACACAAAATAAAAAAAAAGTGAAGTTTATCACATTAAATCATGACCCTTATTTTTTCAGTTAAAGTGTTAGAAGTTTTTTGTACGCAGACTTCTGCTGCTAAGTGTAATTGAATGGTGTAATAAAAACTATAACATTCCATTTAAAATAACGAAGTTGAGGTCTACTTCCAGTAGACCGGAAGTAGTGGCCGTCTTGAAAATATTTTAGATTAATAGATCGGAGTGAATAACCCGATATGTTGCCAAAATTTCAAGCCTCTATGAATAGTGGAACCTAAAAAAGTTCTTATGAACCAGTTACGTGAGACACCCTGTATATTTTTAAAATAATATTGAAATAAATAATTGAAGAATTTTGTGCTAATATTCAGTTTAAATTCTCAATGAAAGAAACCAAAAGTCTAAGCAATTAGCCCTGGATACTTTCTTCCAAAAAGAATAAAACCTCAAAAAATTTAAAATTATAATTTATTTATCAAATCATTTCATTTTGGGCGTTTTTTATCTGACACTCTGTATAACGAAATATACCTACATGATAGGATTTAAATTATTTTATATTGTATTTTGCATTCAATTGATGATTTTAAAGTATAATAACTAACCGCATTTTTGCGTACCGATTATCGTGAAGACGCAGCTGTTACACCAGACTGAGTCTTACGGTACAATCCAAGAATTCTATGTAACATCAAGACAAATTGCTTTACTAGCTTGATTAATTAAATCAAAGAAGATTTTTAATTAATTCCTAAATTATCTAAATAATCTAAATAATAAATAATTATTATCGATATTTAAGCTGTAGAATTCGTAGGAAATATTTTTTGCAATCACAACACTTTACATATTCTAACAAACAAGTCCTTGTCTTCACTTTTTATTGACAAACAGCGTAGGTTTGAAACCGTTTGGTTACTCACCTTTAAACTGAACCTGTTTTCTCAGTTTTGCTTAGGTTTATTAATAAATAAAACTATTCCTATGACTGGATGTGTTTGAAAATACGCTTAGAATAACGACGATATTTTTAGACGTACGCTTAAATTATAAAACGCGATGATATCATTAAAAACATTAATTAGTAATGGCAATATAAAAGAGTTTAACATAATCGAAATGATCTAATCTATTGACTCCAATATTTAATAACCCGTACAAAATAAATGCTAAAAGATTTTTAAAATAACTCACCTATTTTACGCAAATACCCAAATAAAACTCGTTCATCTAAGAATTACTCCTTCCTTATTCATATTATAAACATCATTTTGACAAGAGGTTGACAAATCTCGATGAGCTTCGCACGCAAGTTTTAACAACGATCACCGGGAAAAAGTTAATTTTTTAATATTATAACCGTTTATAAATCCTTTAAAACACCCGTCACGCACCCAGGTACGTTAAAATTGCCGCTCCGAATACTGTATTTTAAAAACTAAACGTTTTTCCGTGACATATTTTAGGTTATGAGTTTATGTTCAAGACGTTAGCCACAAACCTGACGTTAGTTCACTCGATCGATACGCGGCCGATTTTGGCGGCAAATTCAAATCAAAAGGATGACCCTAAATTTAAACGTTGGACTTATGGGACATGTTGACGCCGGCAAAACGAGTTTAGCGAAAGCTTTAAGTCACGTTGCGAGCACCGGAGCTTTCGATAAAGACCCTCAGGCGCAAACGAGAGGAATCACTTTAGATTTAGGATTCAGTGCATGCAAATTTCCCATTCCTGAACATTTAAGGCAAGAAACTGATGCGAATGAAATCGCTTTTACTTTAGTTGATTGCCCCGGGCATGGTAGTTTATTAAAAACTATTATTGGAGGTGCAGGAATTATTGACTTAATTTTATTGGTGATTGATGTACAAAAAGGAATTCAAGCTCAAACTTCTGAATGTATTGTTATCGGGGAGATTATTGGATGTGGAATGATTGTTGTTTTGAATAAAATTGATTGTATTCAAGAGAATAAAAGGAGAGATGGTGTTGAGAAGGTTGCTAAAATCAAAATGAATTTATTTGAGATTATTTGATTTATTTTAGATGATTAGAAGAGTTAAAAAAACTTTAACTACAACAATTTTTAAGGATGTTCCAATAATTCCCATTGGGTTACCTCTTAAAGCTGATCCATTAGGAATTGACGATTTAATTAAAGTTCTTTTAAAAGAATCGTTTGTTCCAAAAAGAAATCCAAAGGGTTTGTGCAAATTTTCTGTTGATCATTGTTTTCCAATTAAAGGTAATGGATATGTATTAACTGGAACAATGTTGGAAGGAACTCTTCAAATCAATGATGTAATTTTGTTTTAAATTATTAAGTTCTTAAATTTGTACCTGAGAGGTAAAGGAGTGTAAGTCCACTTTTAACTAAAATGAACTAATGTTCAAGTAAAGATGCTCTACATGTCATTTTTAGTAACATTGTTTTAAAAAAGCCTTAATACTAGGAAAAGTGTTTCGATTATAGAGAAATAAGTCTGTATTTTTAGTGCAAAAAGTCAAAAATTAATACAGACTTCGAAATTGGGTAGGTTGCTACCCAATTTACTGTGTAGTGTCCACTTTGTATTCTTAAAACATCATATGTGGCCATAATTACACTAGTTTACAAATTTTAATCAATTTTTTCCTCAAAGTCTGAGATATTTCTTTTATAACGTAGAATGTTGTGCTGATTCTGAATCTGTCTTCAGTTTTTCGCCATCACGCCCAGTTTTCGAGATATACCCAAAAATGTGGAAAATCGTAAATTCATGTTCAGTACATTTGTTATTTTGTATAGTGTACTTCTGTAACTATATGGACATGAAAGTGAACATCCAAACGAACATTTTAAAATATCGACGGCATAAATCGGACTTTACGTTATTTTGCTACAGCCTAAAACAACTCAACAAAATCAAATTTTTTTACAGTTTTCCCATCTTCTTTTCACTTTATCGCACCGTAACAAAAAATAATTGTATATGAATAAAAAAGTTAGCTATTCTATCCAGTAGAACAGTAAATTCTCTAAATTTTGAAGCATTGGACACCATGATCGAACGTATATTATCAGAGATATCGTTAATTTACACAAATCGTGCAAAATTTCATTTTTTGCCATTTTTACTGTATTGTTTAAAAATTATTAAGAACAATTTTTTTAAATAAAGAGGTGTTTTAACTGTTACAGGCACTAATGGTGGGTTCATGCAACGTGTTTTAGTTTTAGTCATAGTCATAGTCTTAACCGTTTGCGTTAGCTTTAGTTGTAAGAAAGGCATTGGTTCATGCAATATTTAAGCAGAGTACATTAAAGCAACATTTTGACATATAAATAATCGTGCGAAATTAAAAATACAAAAAGAAGTCTGGAGTGAAACCGTTTTATTTATTAGAAATATTTTGTTTCTAACATAATTCAATGTGATTAATAAATTTGGAAAAGAAAATTGTTGTCACTGCTAGTGTAATGTGCTTGAATTAGGGATTACAATCCGTGTTAGCTTTTATATTAATCAGTTAACGATCCCGGGATCCCGAAAAATAAAAAGATGCAGAGAAAACATAATTCTCGAAACAAACCAAAATAATGTTGCCAACTATTAACATGTCGTTGATTAATGATGGTCAAATGTGCCAAAAATCTCCAACAGAAAACGATCTTCTTCAAAAATATGTGAAAGAAGAACGCGGAAAAGAACTGATACTTCAACTTGACTGCAAACCAATATGGAATAGCCTTTTAATCATGTCAAAGCGATATAACAGTCTGAAAAACTGTATTATAAAAGCAATGATTGATTTGCGAAGTTCCATTATTAGTGACAATGAATTCCAAATTATTAGGAGTTGCTTTGCCTGTTAGGTTCGATCAAAGTGGGTTGCATGCTTCAAGTAATTAAACTACCAGTAAAACTATTATTGGAGGTGCAGGAATTATTGACTTAATTTTATTGGTGATTGATGTACAAAAAGGAATTCAAGCTCAAACTTCTGAATGTATTGTTATCAGGGAGATTATTGGATGTGGAATGATAGTTGTTTTGAATAAAATTGATTGTATTGAGGAAAACAAAAGGAGAGATGTCGTTGAGAAGGTGTTGTTAAAATCAAAATGAATTTGTTTGAGATTATTTGATTTATTTTAGATGATTAGAAGAGTTAAAAAAACTTTTACTTCAACAATTTTTAAGGATGTTCCAATAATTCCCATTGGGTTACCTCTTAAAGCTGATCCATTAGGAATTGACGATTTAATTAAAGTTCTTTTGAAAGAATCGTTTGTTCCAAAAAGAAATCCAAAGGGTTTGTGCAAATTTTCTGTTGATCATTGTTTTCCAATTAAAGGTAATGGATATGTATTAACTGGAACAATGTTGGAAGGAACTCTTCAAATTAATGATGTAATTTGTTTTAAATTATTAAGTTCTTAAATTTGTACCTGAGAGGTAAAGGAGTGTAAGTCCACTTTTAACTAAAATGAACTAATATTCAAGTAAAGATGCTCTACATGTCATTTTTAGTAACATTGTTTTAAAAAAGCCTTAATACTAGGAAAAGTGTTTCGATTATAGAGAAATAAGTCTTTATTTTTAGTGCAAAAAGTCAAAAATTAATACAGACTTCGAAATTGGGTAGGTTGCTACCCAATTTACTGTGTAGTGTCTACTTTGTATTCTTAAAACATCATATGTGCCCATAATTACAGTAGTTTACAAATTTTAATCAATTTGTTCCTCAAAGTCTGAGATATTTCTTTTATAACGTAGAATGTTGTGCTGATTCTGAATCTGTCTTCAGTTTTTCGCCATCACGCCCAGTTTTCGAGATATACCCAAAAATGTGGAAAATCGTAAATTCATGTTCAGTACATTTGTTATTTTGCATAGTGTACTTCTGTAACTATATGGACATGAAAGTGAACATCCAAACGAACATTTTAAGATATCGACGGCATAAATCGGACTTTACGTTATTTTGCTACAGCCTAAAACAACTCAACAAAATCAAATTTTTTTAGTTTTCCCATCTTCTTTTCACTTTATCGCACCGTAACAAAAAATAATTATATATGAATAAAAAAGTTAGCTATTCTATCCAGTAGAACAGTAAATTCTCTAAATTTTGAAGCATTGGACACCATGATCGAACGTATATTATCAGAGATATCGTTAATTTACACAAATCGTGCAAAATTTCATTTTTTGCCATTTTTACTGTATTGTTTAAACATTATTAAGAACAATTTTTTAAAATAAAGAGGTGTTTTAACTGTTACAGGCACTAATGGTGGGTTCATGCTACGTGTTTTAGTTTTAGTCATAGTCTTAACCGTTTGCGTTAGCTTTAGTTGTAAGAAAGGCATTGGTTCATGCAATATTTAAGCAGAGTACATTAAAGCAACATTTTGACATATAAATAGTCGTGCGAAATTAAAAATACAAAAAGAAGTCTGGAGTAAAACTGTTTTATTTATTAGAAATATTTTGTTTCTAACATAATTCAATGTGATTAATAAATTTGGAAAAGAAAATTGTTGTCACTGCTAGTGTAATGTGCTTGAATTAGGGATTACAATCCGTGTTAGCTTTTATATTAATCAGTTAACGATCCCGGGATCCCGAAAAATAAAAAGATGCAGAGAAAACATAATTCTCGAAACAAACCAAAATAATGTTGCCAACTATTAACATGTCGTTGATTAATGATGGTCAAATGTGCCAAAAATCTCCAACAGAAAACGATCTTCTTCAAAAATATGTGAAAGAAGAACGCGGAAAAGAACTGATACTTCAACTTGACTGCAAACCAATATGGAATAGCCTTTTAATCATGTCAAAGCGATATAACAGTCTGAAAAACTGTATTATAAAAGCAATGATTGATTTGCGAAGTTCCATTATTAGTGACAGTGAATTTCAAATTATTAGGAGTTGCTTTGCCTGTTAGGTTCGATCAAAGTGGGATGCATGCTTCAAGTAATTAAACTACTAGTAAAACTATTATTGGAGGTGCAGGAATTATTGACTTAATTTCATTGGTGATTGATGTACAAAAAGGAATTCAAGCTCAAACTTCTGAATGTATTGTTATCGGGGAGATTATTGGATGTGGAATGATTGTTGTTTTGAATAAAATTGATTGTATTGAAGAGAATAAAAGGAGAGATGGTGTTGAGAAGGTTGCTAAAATCAAAATGAATTTATTTGAGATTATTTGATTTATTTTAGATGATTAGAAGAGTTAAAAAAACTTTAACTACAACAATTTTTAAGGATGTTCCAATAATTCCCATTGGGTTACCTCTTAAAGCTGATCCATTAGGAATTGACGATTCAATTAAAGTTCTTTTGAAAGAATCGTTTGTTCCAAAAAGAAATCCAAAGGGTTTGTGCAAATTTTCTGTTGATCATTGTTTTCCAATTAAAGGTAATGGATATGTATTAACTGGAACAATGTTGGAAGGAACTCTTCAAATTAATGATATAATTTTGTTTTAAATTATTGTTCTTAAATTTGTACCTGAGAGGTAAAGGAGTGTAAGTCCACTTTTAACTAAAATGAACTAATGTTCAAGTAAAGATGCTCTACATGTCATTTTTAGTAACATTGTTTTAAAAAAGCCTTAATACTAGGAAAAGTGTTTCGATTATAGAGAAATAAGGCTTTATTTTTAGTGCAAAAAGTCAAACATTAATACAGACTTCGAAATTGGGTAGGTTGCTACCCAATTTACTGTGTAGTGTCCACTTTGTATTCTTAAAACATCATATGTGCCCATAATTACACTAGTTTACAAATTTTAATCAATTTTTTCCTCAAAGTCTGAGATATTTCTTTTATAACGTAGAACGTCCAGTTTTCGAGATATACCCAAAAATGTGGAAAATCGTAAATTAAAAAACACAGTAACGGTTCATGTTCAGTATATTTATTATTTTGCATAGTGTACTTCTGTAACTATATGGACATGAAAGTGAACATCCAAACGAACATTTTAAGATATCGACGGCGTAAATCGGACTTTACGTTATTTTGCTACAGCCTAAAACAACTCAACAAAATCAAATTTTTTTACAGTTTTCCCATCTTCTTTTCACTTTATCGCACCGTAACAAAAAATAATTTATATGAATAAAAAAGTTTGCTATTCTATCCAGTAGAACAGTAAATTCTCTAAATTTTGAAGCATTTCATCACCATGATCGAACGTATATTATCAGAGATATCGTTAATTTACAACAATCGTGGAAAATTTAATTTTTTGCGATTTTCACTGTATTGTTTAAACATTATTAAAAACAATTTTACACTAATGGTGGGTTCATGCAACGTGTTTTAGTTTTAGTGGTAGTCATAGTCTTAACCGTTTGCGTTAGCTTTTGTTGTAAGGAAAGGCATTGGTTCATGCAATATTTAAGCAAAGTACATTAAAGCAACATTTTGACATATAAATAGTCGTGCGAAATTAAAAATACAAAAAGAAGTCTGGAGTGAAACCGTTTTATTTATTAGAAATATTTTGTTTCTAACATAATTCAATGTGATTAATAAAATTGGAAAAGAAAATTGTTGTCACTGCTAGTGTAATGTGCTTGAATTAGGGATTACAATCCGTGTTAGCTTTTATATTATGGTGGGTTCATGCAACGTGTTTTAGATTTAGTCGTAGTCATAGTCGTAAGAGTGAAAAGTTAAGGTATTGCGTTATAGTACTACTGTTCATGCAATATCTTACGACTAAAACGGTTTTTGTTGTAGCCCTAGAGTTGCCCAACTTTTAACTTCTTAAAGCTAAAACCTTCCATCGCAACTTGACGCATGCGCACAAATTGATCCAAAATTAATAAAATTGGTATAAGGGTACCAATATCTTTATGATCCAGATCGCAAAGATCATATAAATAATGTATGAAAATAACTTTACAGAAATTGAGGGTAAATTAGAAATGAATGGTTGGTAAATTTATTAACAAAAAAATTTAAAAAGTATGTAATAGTAAATATAATATAAAAATACAATAATATAAATATTTTAGCAAAATTGTGCCAGGAACGATAGAGTAATTTAAGGCAGAATGCTCGCTGTAAAAGGCAATTACCATCAGGGTCCGCTGCTCAACCAAAATGGGAGCACCATACATAATGCTTTTAGGCTTTTTAAACTCATTTGCAAAAAGGAGACAGAAAGTACTTTTCTGCAGATAAATCGGGTGTTATATGATCCTTATTAAAGAAATAGCTTATTCCTCACAGAAAATGAAGAAAAGATAATTAAGATATGAAGTGACTGCAGAAATTATTTTAGGAATAACTTCTTCCCTCAATTATAAAACATTTTAGCATTTTCGACCTTTTGAGTCTTATTAAAAAAGAACGACATTTTTAGGAGTAAGATACCTTGGGTTGTACATCAGATGCACCATCTAAAATTTTTGATATTTTGGATGTAACAAGCAATAGCGGAACATCATGTTCAACCACACCTTCAGTATTAATACCTTCAGTATCGTACCATGGTTATACATACATAGAAACAATAGAAAACGCAATACAGACATCAATAGACGCAACACTTCAATACCTTCCAGTAGCGTTGTTGCACTGACCATTTATAATATACCCTGACTTGTACTGTTTGGTATTACCATATCCTAGAGGACAGTACCTTTGGTTTTGCCGTTCAATGCTGAGAAAGCTTTGTAAGACTACTGTGGCTTTTACAATACCATCTGCTATGTCTACATTAGCTATGAATGGCTTCCGTAGAATTCGCTACCGCTAACAGAGTATACCAAAGACATTTTCTACGGTCCTCCTTGCCCCCTTAGGGCCTCCTTTTCTGGCCTTAAGTACTGTCTGGGATATGGTCTCATTATATTTTCCAGTAGAGGAAATGCAGCATCACCCACAACAAAATGTGGAAGTGTAATGTTTCTTTCAGGTAGTTTCTTGAGAATAGAGATATCTATGTTTCCATTTAAAAAAGCTCTCCCGAAAGAAGATTCTTTAAAGATAGTCCTGTCATGATATCTTCCACTAGCTCCAATATCTGTTATATTGAAATTATAATCCGCATCTACACATACCATTAGAACAAAGCTAAAGCTTTGCTTGTAAATAAAGAACTCACTTCACGATACTTTTGACGCTTGTATGTGGATGTGTTTCCCATCAACAGTCCCGATAAAATTGCGTATGTTTTAGTAAAACATATCTTCAACAGTGATTAATATGTCTCTTGTTAAGTCTGGTAGTTCCACAAAACAGTTATTGTTTCTTTAGTAATATAGCGAATAGTAGATTCTCCCATTCCAAAATTCCAAGATAGCTCTTGCATAGTACTTTTTTCCAACAAGTAACAATAATAATTTTATTTTTATAATAATAATTAAAAATTAATTAAATCTAATAATTAGATTTATTATTACTTTTATTTTGTGTTTTTGATAAAAAAGGTGCAACCAATTTTAACAATTATTTAAACTCTTCAAATGACATGCGGACATATTTAAAAAATTGTAAATCGTCCTCTTCCTTTTCTAACATATTTCTAATAAGAGTGGCATAATTCCCCTCTAATTCTCGATTTTTATTAATGGGTCTTCTGCCAAAACGTCGTCGCCTTCTATTCTTCAATCTTTGTGTAATTAATAAAGCTGCAGTCCAACACTAGCAGCGACAAAAATTTTATTTTTATTCATATTATTCATTTTATTCATATTAATTATTCACTCCTGATCTTCCAGATTTCTTTTTGTATTTTTAATTTGGCACGACAATGTATATGTCAAAATTTTGCTTTAATATACTGTGCTTAAATCTTGCATGAACCAATACTTTTCCTTACAACTACAGCTAACGCAAACGGTTAAGTCTAAAACTACGACTAAAACTAAAACACGTTGCATGAACCCACCATTAATCAGTTAACGATCCCGGGATCCCGAAAAATAAAAAGACGCAGAGAAAACATGATTCTCGAAACAAACCAAAATAATGATGCCAACTATTAACATGTCGTTGATTAATGATGGTCAAATGTGCCAAAAATCTCCAACAGAAAACGATCTTCTTCAAAAATATGTGAAAGAAGAACGCGGAAAAGAACTGATACTTCAACTTGACTGCAAACCAATATGGAATAGCCTTTTAATCATGTCAAAGCGATATAACAGTGTGAAAAACTGTATTATAAAAGCAATGATTGATTTGCGAAGTTCCATTATTAATGACAGTGAATTTCAAATTATTAGGAGTTGTTTTGCCTGTTAGGTTCGATCAAAGTGGGATTAAAAGCATGCTTCAAGTAATTAAATAAATTAATGCTGCTTTAAGAAAGTCCTTAGAGGATTGTTTGATTGTTCAACCTTTGTCGATATTGTCGACCCAAACTGGATTGCCAGTAACATTGAGCTTTTGCTCAATAAAAAGGAATAATAAGATTAAAGGAGACGTACTGTTGAAAGAGGTAAAATATATAATAAAATCACTTAGAGGAAATGATGGTGAAGATGACAAAGTCGATCATGAAGACGCAGGCGATATTTTATTTGCTGAGTTGCAGAAGAAAATTGACCAGGAGAAACCAAAGTCTTTTAAAAATACGCTTGAAATCGCATAAAACTATCCCGAAATCAATATCGGTATTGATTATCCCAAAATTCCCGTTATTGTGTATTTGCTTCAGGATTGTAATCCCTAGCTTAAATGCATTTTTTGTTAATCGCACAAAGATCGAAGAAAACATTAATTTAGAACTAACACTAGCACTAACACTAGAACTGTCACTAGAACTATCACTAGGACTAACACTAGATCTAAATCTAGAATCTTTCGGGTTTCGCCGTGCGTTTTTTGAAAAAATGTTTGACGTTTCGGATGCCATGTTGCAACCTGCTTCAGAAACTGGTTCTAACTGGTTCTAACATTAATTTAGTTTTATGATATTTGTATTTTGTATCATAAAGATATTGGTACGCTTGTACCATTAATTTCAAATCAATTTGATCTGGGTTTGATTCCATTGAAATTATTGTTATAATTATAATAAAATAAAATACAAAAGATAATCAATTTAACCACAATTTATAAAATAAAACAAAATATTGCCATTAAAGGTACGAAAACAAAAAGTGTGCGTGCGTTAAGTTGCGACCGACGGTTTTAGCTTTAATTAAGTTAAAAGTACCCAACTTCTCTTGTGACTAGGACGAAAACCGTTTTAGTCATAAGGTGTTGCATGAACAGTACTATTACAACACAATACCTTAACTTTTCACGCTTATGACTACGACTACAACTAAAACTAAAATACGTTGCATGAAGCCACCATAAGTATAAACATTAAATTCACTAAAATCAATATTATTTTAGCTGTTCTAAATATTGAACATTAAGCACAATTGTTCAGGAGGATTTGATTTTGGCAGTGTTGCACTATGTGCACTTGGGTGTTTGGCTGATCTTACAAGCGATACTTTTCTTTGTCTTTTATTTATATTGTCTAGGCTTATATAACAAATTATATTACAGAACTTTTATGCAATTAAATTTTATATTTAATGTATACTACTTTACTTATTATTAGTATAGTGCGAAATATGATTACTTCTCGACAATTTTTTGTATGTCTTTGGGTCGATTTCTCTAATAATACTCCAGAGATAATCTCCTATCATACCTGTGTCTCCCAGCAACCTTGATAACATATTTCCAACGTCATTAAATCTTGATGGAACCGCTCGCCTTGTTCGGCACTTTCCGCTCCAAGATTGCATGGAAAGAAATCTAAGTGCAAACAGAGAAAATGGATTTTGAGCAACATGTTTGCATATATAGCATGGTAATTGTGCAATAAGCTAGAAATTACAGAAATTATTTCGAGAATTCTCATCCTTATGGTTTTCTAAAAATCTAATCCATGCCTTGCTTCTTTTGTTATCAATATTGATATTGATTCGTTGTCATTTATTAATTTTTCTATTTGATGGCCAACAAATATGCCTTCTTTTAGTTTAGCGTACGATATTTGTGGAAAGAGCTGGGTGAGATATTTAAATACTGGGCCTTCTAGATTCAACGTTCTCACAAAGTTTTTCATCAAATCCAGTATGATGTGTAGTGGAGGTAACATGACAGATGCTGGTCTTACCAAAGGTTTATTTAATACATTGAAAGCATCAGCATCGTAATGTTCTCTAGAAGGCCAGTATTTGCCCACATAATGATACTCTCTCGCTCAGCTTCCCTCAAACAAAGAAAACAGCAATATTTTGTAAAATCGCCTTGTAAGTCTGTAACCACCGCAATTACTTGAAAGTCATAGAAATGTAAGACGATTCTTAAAAAGTAGAAGTTATTAAATTTCTTTACTACGGCAATTCCTTTTAATCTACAGAATCTTACCATTCAAATGCGTTATACTGAGTTAGTGTCAAAATAATTATATTGATTTTAATGAATTTGATGTTTATAGTCAGTGCCTAGAACAAAAAATGAAATTTTGCACGATTATCGTAAATTAACGATATCTCTGGTAATATACATTCGACTATGGTGTCCAATGCTTCAAAATTTAGAGAATTAAATGTTCTACTGGATAGAATAGCTATCTTTTTCATTCATATATAATTATTTTTTGTTACGGTACGATAAAGTGAAAAGAAGATGGGAAAACTGTAAAAAAATTTCATTTTGTTGAGTTGTTTTAGGCTGTAGCAAAATAACGGAAATTTCGATTTATGCCGTCAACAGGACGTGATGGTGAAAAACTGAAGACAGATTCAGAATCAGCACAGCATTCTACATTATAAAAAGAATATTACAGTCTTTGAGATTTTTCTTGTAAACTAGTGTTATCAAAGTGGTCTAAGTCATATATTCCTTAATTCGAGATATTTAATCAATTGCGTTTGAAGAAATTAAAAAGTATTTTCACATTATGCGACATTTTAACTTAAAGTTTTGTTAGTCTTAATTAATGAAATTTATTGTGAATATGAAATATTGTGTGAATTTCACACAAAAATGTTTTTAAAGTTTGAATTGACTTAGACCATTTTCAAAATTAACTGAATGTTCTTTAAATGACTTCGAGAGATAAAGAACGATGAATTTTATTTGAAACGACAACTTATAACGGAAATTAATTGATCAACATTTATTATTTTTAAAAAGCAATCCATTTTTATTATTTCGACTTTCTAAGATTCTTAAAATGTTCCTGAAAAACTGAAGGGATGTATGGTAGTAAAGACATAATATCTTTATGTTTTTCATCCGTTACTAGTCTTATAGTGGTGTATAACGGAAATAATTTAATATATCCGTATATTTTTGGTCTGCCTCTTTTAGGTGCAAGATTCAAAACGTGGAGTTGAGAACCAAATAAAGATGTTTTATAAAATATTTTATAAGGTTCGTTTTTTAAGAACCTCATCCACTGAATTTGTACCAAGAGAGATTCGTCTGCGGTATTTTTTACTCTTCTTGTTATTGATTCCTAAAGATTTCGTTGAAACTGCGACATTTGATTTATCAAAAATGTTGTCCTTTTTCTACATTTTTCTATCAATTCATAATAATGTTCAGGGTTGTACAAGTAATTTGTTTTTTTTTATTTTCATTTCTATCAACCCAAAATCACGGTCATTCGGTAGAAAGGAATGTCCAGATACTAAAAATTTGTGATCCATCGTTTCAATATTATTATTTTATGACTGAGCAATTTTCATCCATGTTAAAGCTACTTTAATATTACGATATTGGCCTGAACAAACATCACTGTAAGCTATTACGTGTTTTTGAGTAGTTATATCCTCCATATGCGCTAAAATGCATGATCCTACTTCCTGTGCACCTCGTGAAGCTATAGTTTCATCCCATACGTACATCTTGACATTGTCATCATGGAAATTATGAAAACTTGTAGGAAAGTTGTAGACGTACATATTTCGCTTATAATAGGCTAAGGATACAGATAATTTCGGATAAGGAAGTGCTTTTTGTAAATCAAATGAGAATCCATAATATTCCCTGAAATTTTCTTTTACATTTTTCTGGTCCTCTGCAAGCCAGTTCTCTTCCTCATTATTGCATGCTCCGATTTCTCCCCTAAGTAAATCGCATTTTTGTCATGTCTCTTTTCGAGGAGAATGGAAATTTAAGATAAATTCAGTATTAAATATTTTCCTGTTGATCCATTCCTTACCAAATGATCGATTATTTCCCACACATTTCTCTACATACAGGCTATACATTTTACGAATATCTAAATCAGGACTTAAATATTTTCGGCTGGGAGTATGACGATTTCTGGTGTAGTGAATCTTATATGCTGGGAAACTTAAAATATGCTCTCGTACAGCTTTTATCTTATTCTCATCTGTTTTTCGCGAAGATCCAGGCATCTTCCTACGGCGATCAGTTCCAGGTGTTACAGCATTCAGAGTGCGACTTAACCGACCTACAGAAATTTTATAGGTGTCCAAAAAAGTTCTTGCAAATCGACACTACTTCTGAACTATTATTTCTTTATAGAAAGTACTTGTAGCTGCATTTTCTCATAGGTCTTTCAAACGTTCTGGGGCGCCTTTGTTTTATTAACCGTTGATGAATTGTAGTACACAGATATAAATTTTGGGTTTTAAAATCTTTTAATTTCCAGAAATTATCAAAATTTCAGAGGATTTTAAATTTACAGTGAACTTTTGGTATGGTCATGGTATTTTCTATAGCTATCTTTATAACCTTTATAATTTCTTAAATTTTTAACTTATTGTTAGACCTTTGTCATAATTAACACTAAATGAATTACATTTAATGTTAAAATTACAACCAATGGTTCATTTTTGACGATATCGTAAAAATTATATTTCATAAATTTAGTCTAAAGTAATGTGATATCAAATAACTGAAAAACTCATTTTTTTAAATTTTTTGACTTAAACCACTATCATAATTATGGGCACATATAAAGGAGACTCTGCATTAATTTATATAGAGATCTTCTAAAACATAGCGAAAAGTTTGCCCCAACTAAGACATTCTAGAATATCTATAGATAAGAAAAGTCAAATATTAAAATCTTTTATCTCTTCAAAATTGGTTCCTGAAGAATATCAGAATTATCTTAAGAATTGATTTTACGCTAAATAGGTCCCATAATTTTCTAATGATGATTAATAAATTAATAGGTTTTAACAATTTCAATTTGTTCTAAAAAAATTATAATAATAAATTTGCAAAAGATGTGACTTATTTGAAATTCAAATAGAAAATACATAGTATATATTCTGGTTTACCATTCCACCCAAAGTATTATATGTTTTATTTAAGATATTTTTAGTAACATGGTTTTTACTAACATAATTTTGTATTTTGAAAATACAAAGTAGGATTAGTAGGGGCATGGATAATTAAAAAGCACAGATAATTCAAACATTTTTATATTTTGCACAATAACAGAATAGAATACAAAAACAGAACTCAATTAAGTTATTTGGCTCATATTTATCTATTCTATGTAAGTTATTCTTTCAAAAAGTGTCTGTCATTTTAGATTAAGTTACACATTTTCTATTTTTTAACGTTAACAATGTCTGAAAATTGCTGCTCAAAATAGTTTACTAGAACATTCCCAGATTTCTCAACCACCCGTTTCGTTACTCAGATTAATAAGATATTCTTCAACTATATCGACATTGTGGTGAAGCTGGATCCATTATTCCATCTCATTACCATCGGTTTCCTTGAACTCATTGGTTCATGAACTTATTGATACTAATGCAGTTAGTTCAGATTTAGTTGTCACCATATGCTAAAACAATGGTTTTATCTTTCCCCGGTGTCATTTTTTAAAATATCCTAGAAGAGAGCGAACCAAACGGAATTATATATTCAAAAATGTAAAAAAGAAACAACAGAATGTACAATGAAATTTTGTTGAAAATGATGCAAATAAGATAGATTTAGGTGATAATGAAAATAATCATCCCCCTTACGTTACGCATGGTTGTGCAAGCAATATTGATTTAAAAGTATAAATAAGTATTGTTTAAAACCAGATACTGCAAGAGAGAATGTGTCAGAGTATCTGGTCAATAAAAGTTTTAATGCCAAAATTGAACAACTTAAGGCCAAACATCCAGATCAGTATTCATCGTTTAAAGTTCCTATTCCGTTTGTGCAAGTGATGATATCATGAAACCAGAAATCTGGACAGAAAATGCAGAAAACATAGCAACCGTAACTAATTGTAAGACCAAATCAAATAAAATGTTAAATTCAAATGTTAAATCATTATCGGCCAAAATTGACGTTGTACAAAGAATACTGGACGTAAATATTATTCTTACTTTAAGGAACAGAAAGATATTCACTTATTATCATTGAAAAAGGATTTTGAAATTGCTGCAGTAGAAAGCGTACAAAATAATACTATTATAGCAGTAGTTTATCGATCAACATCAGATACTTTTGATATATTCATACACTCGCTGACTCAAATTTATATTACAAAACTTGTTAGTCAAGCAACAGTGGGGTGTGATTATTATGGGAGATTTTAATGTTAATTTCCTGGAAGCAAATAATAACTCTAATAATCTATTGAATTTATTCAGATTATAGAATTTTGAAATGTTATTTAATGAACCTTAAATAGTAATCACTGAATCTTCAACTTGCATTGACAACATTTTCTCGAATATCAGGCACAATTATACTGCTACAACATTAAATTTACACCATTTTGTTCACTCACAGTATGAAGTGTCATGCAAAAAACCTGAAATTAAAACAAAGACAAAAAGATGTTATTATAACACAAATGTATTAAAGTTCATAGACAAATTTACTGTGCTAAATTGGGCTATTCTATTCACAACAACAACTCAGGAAGCATCCATTATAGTTCATTCGAAATTAGTGGCTGAGTTTGATATCTGCTTTCCTAAAAAAGAGGTTACAAAAAATTTAGAAAGAGAATATTTTAAAAACCCACCGGAATTAAAATAACTACAAGGAACTCTTGATGCCTTATTTGTGATAGTTCAAACAATTAAATATCCTGAAGGCTTGTATTTAAAAGAATACATATATATAAAGAATATATGAACATGATTCTCCAAAATAAGAAACGAACCGTTGATGAGTATGTGTCAAATGCTAATAATAAAATCAAAGCCATATGAGATGTTATTAATAACGAGCGTCAAACCAACCATACAGCGAAGACTGCTTCTAATCTAAAAGCTGCGGATTTAGGTGGTTACTTTATCTGTTTTACTGATAATATCATGTAAGACATTTCTATATAGACTCAGATAAAATTTTTCAGAAAAAATAAAAATTGGTAATGTAAAATCTTTCTTCTTTGAACCAATTTCATTAGGTGAGACTACTGCAAAGGGTAGGGTTGGGTATTGTTGAATATTGACGACTGTTTCCCATCCATTTTTTAAAACTAATATTCAAAACCTAAACGCGAAAATACGAAAGAAATTTGTATTAATGAAATACGGAAAATAAAAAATAAAGAATGCAAAATGGAAGATGCGGTAAGAAATGCTGTTTGAGGATTCTTTAGATTCATCCATAACAAGTGATAGTAACAATAATTCCAGTAACGTTAATTAATAAATATCAACAAAAAAAGTTTTTATCAAATATAATCATATATAATAATAATATAGTTAGGTTGGGTTTGGCACAAGTTTGGGGATAGGGGAGAGAACTTTTGAAAGGGATGTGAGAAAAAGAAAGATTATGTTTGATGGTCTAGTGGAGCGTTTACCATTTACCAATATAAAAGTGAAATTATTTAAATCAGTTTTATAAATTAAAATTATATATTTTATAATTTAAAAAGGAAGCAGCATCAAGTATTTTGGAAGCATTCAAAGATTTCTGGAAGCAATATCAAGTCTTTTAAAAAAGTATCAAATCTTCTGGATGCTTTTCAAGCCTTCTGGAAGCATTTTAACTCTTCTGGAAATAATATCAAGTGTTCTAGAAGCAGTACAAGCCTTCCGGGAAGTATTAAGGTTTATGAAAGTAGTTTAAGCTTTCTTGAAGCATTTTAAGTCTTCTGAAACCATTTCAAGTTTTCTGAAAGCATTTCAAGTCTTTTAAAACCAGTATCAAGTCTTTCAGATAGAGTATCGGGACTTCTGGAAGCAGATTAAGTTTCTGAAAGCATTTGAATTCTTTTGGAAGCAGTATAAAGTCTCTTAGAGACAGTGTCAAAACTTGGGGAAGTAATATCAACTGTTCCAGAAGCAGTATCAAGTCTTCCAGGTTCAGTATCAAGTCGTATGGAAGCAGTTCAAGCGTAATTGACAAATTGACGTATTTCAAGTATTCTGACAGCATTTATAGTCTTTTAAAACCAGTATCAAGTCTTCCAGAGGCAGTATCGACTCTTCTGGAAGCAGTTTAGGTTTTTGAAAACATTTCAAGTTTCCTTGAAGCAGTAATAAGATTTGTGGAAGCAATATCAAGTCTTCTGGAAGCAGTTTAAGACTTCTGAAAACATTTCAAGTCTTTTGGAAACAGTATCAAGTCTCCTAGAAGCAGTATCAAGACTTGTGGAAGCAATATCAAATTTTCCGGAAGCGTATCAAGTTTTTTGGAAGCAGTATGAAGTCTTCCAGAGGCAGTATTTTGTCTTCCGGGAACACTTCATGTCTCGTGGAAACAGTATCAAGTCTCCTATAAGGTTTACAGAACAGACTGGAACTAAGTGGAAGACAAAGCTTAATAGTACCTTAAAATTATAAAAATAATTGAAGACGGTAACTTTAATCCAGATAGACCATTAAGAATTTCGTATGAATCTTTCAGCACCTAGATAACCTACGTATTAGGAGAAAATGTGTATGGTGTTCTACATCCATTACAAATTTTGTATGTGTGGTAGCACCCCGGATCACCCATGTATCCGCCGCATATGTATGACTTCTCTACTGACTCTACTACTGAAAAATGAAATGAGAAATCATCAATGGTTCTTGAGTTATAACTGAAAAACTAAACAAACCATCATCAGGATAAGGGAAAAAATATGAAAAGTTATAAATAAGAACTTTGACCTGAGAACGTCAAACCCTTTCGAAGTTCTTTTATATTGACCTAGTACTTTCACCATGACCTGGAATGTCTCGCTCCTAGAATGGTTGTTGCATTGTGTTATTATTGAATGTATTGTATTTTTGGTTAAAATGTTAAAAGTTTAGTATACAATAAACCGATTTATTTGATTAAAAACGTATTTAGAGTTTTTAAATATAAAATTTAATAAATTTTTATTTTTATAAATTTAATATTTTAATTTTTTTTTAATTTTAAGTCCAAATCAGAGCTGGGCCGGATACCGGATTTAAGGACTATTAATATTAAAAAATATCGATGTTTCTGAGTCAAGAGCATGAGTTAAAATCGGGCAGTTTTGGTTATTCTAACTGATTTTGGGCTTATGTCCTTTTAGCTCTCAGGTACAGAAATAATTTAGATTAAATCATATTTATTTTTTAGATAGTTTATATTGAACCAATTGATGATAATCGTAAAGTAAAATCAATACAAGTTTTTAAAAAAACAGTTGAAAAAATATCCCATGGTGATCGTGGCGCGATTTGTGTAACAAATATTGAGAATCATCAAGAAATAAATAGAGCGTTGGTTTGTTCCCCAGGTCTCGTTCGGCATGTAAAAGTCGGAGTGATCTCTTTACATCGAATCAAATACTTTAAATATCCTATTGAAGTGAACGGAAAGTATGAATTAATGATCGGACATTCAAACGCTTTAATTAAAATAATAGCTATTTTTACTGGATGTAGAAAAGATTTTAATATAACAGAAGAATACGAATACATCGACAATCTAAGTAGTACCAAAGACGATAAAAACGATGAAAACATAAATCATTTTGTATTGTTTGAATTTGTTAAGACTAAATCGATTATTGAAAACACTTGTGTAATTGCTTTTAAACCAGATTTACCCCCAAATGTCTGTCGAATTGCTTTTTGGGGAACCATAGTTAATTATTCTTTAGATTTAAACGAATTTAAAACAACGTATTTCCAAAAATTAAAGATTTATAGGTACAAATATAAAGAAGGTGTCATCGAGAGATTTTCAGACCCCAACGTTGCTATCGTTAAGAATATGTTTAAGAAAGAAACTGATTTAAGAATGTTCATTGGATTTTCTGTTACTGCTTCGGATGGAAGGCGAGGAAAAATTGATTGTGGATTTGGAAAAAGTGGAAAAGTTAAAGTTGTATTTGATGGGAGTCATGAAAATGATCAAAATGTGGATCATGAGGGAAAAGTGGTTGTTAAATTAGTGATGAAAAGGTTTATTTTTGATGATAAGAAACGACTGTATCAATAAGTAAGAAGTATTATTAATGTATTGGTGTAAATAATTGATTATAAAGCGAAACATAATAATTGTTTGAGTTAATGAAATAAATCATTAAAAAAGAAATTGATTTTTTGTTACAATTAATTGATGTTATGATCAAATAAAGCTATATTTATACCATTCATTCTAATCTGAATTATACTTTAGAATTAGAAATAAAAATAAATCTCTTTAATTTTCTCTATTTGCATCTCAAGAATTTGAATAACAAAATCTATTATGACACCTCTCGTATGTTCCTATCAGAATCCAACATGTTTCATTTCATCCATTGACGAACTTCCGTTTTTCATTCAATAGAGAACTTAAGTACCCTTTATCGTACGAAGATAGAACAAAATAAATCAAAGATACAACATGATTTACAAGACACTGAGCAAAGTGGAAGATATTTACTTAATTATGTTTTGATCACAACTTAGTAATCACAAAGATATAGAACGTTAAAGTTGAATTAATGGCCGAGCATTTTTGTGTTATACGATAATACATTCCATTTAAATTCATTTGTGTATTATCTAATCTGTTAAAACCCTCAAAACCTGGTTTTTATTATATAAATAATATATAATTTGTAATAATTTCCAAATTGATAGATGCTTTTAGAAAACACTTTTCGTCGGTTAATACAACGGGAAAGAGAGACAGGAAATTTGTAACCCAAGAAAAGAGTTGGTGGCTGTAAACAGAAAGTTAATGTAGAAGAAGAAATTCTAGAAATTGTTGATGTAGATCCAAGTACTTGTCAAATTTTTCACCAGTTCAAAATTTTCCGGATTTTTGCTTGGTGTACATTTAAAATAATTGTTTATACCTTTACAATTTTCAAAAAGTTGCAAGAATTGATTCCCGCTGTTTATCCGATGCGGCTATAGTCTTACAACCAGAACTGACTGACAATGAATTCTAAACTGTTCATTTAAACTAACAGTTCAGAAATGTCAGAGAATCAGATTTGGCGAACAGTGTACTGGTAACTAATGAATGCTATTTTACCAGAAATAGTGTTCAATATGTTCACAATTACTTTGTGTGGTCGGACGAAAACCCACTTGTAATTTGTTAGGAGTTTTCCAAGAGCGACTTAGAGTAAGATTATGGACAATACTTTACTTATTATACTTCAAATAAGTGAAATTATTATACTTTACTACTTACCAGAGCAAGAAAATCTATCAGAATTTTTAAAAGTGTCATTACTTATGCGACCTAATATGTGATTTATGAGGAGGTGGTGAAGCAGGGTAGCTATACTTTACTGTTAGTACAATAAGAATTGTAAACTTTTAGTACATAATAAAACATTTCATTATGTGGTTTATGCACGATACTTACCCTATACATTACCCTGATCTTAACCCATTAGACTTTTTTATAGAGATTCATGAAGATAATGGAATATGCCATCTATGTTAATAAAATCGGCTAATTACGACTTCGCATTAATTGCTACAGAGCATATACGTCCACGATTTTCAAGATTATCGGTAAATTGGATTCGTTGTGTACAATTATTCGTTGAAATGCGGAGACACCACTTTAGAAATATGTTGTAAATGTTTTTGTTTTAGAGATTTTTTTTTTTAATTTTACATTTAAAATATTACTATTAATGATAAATAATAGTAAATGATCATTTACAACAAATCAAATGAAATAATAAATTATTTAATTTTACAAAAATCCTTCAAAAATGAGAATATTTTAATTATTCTTTACTGAAAATCAGTTGTTCTCAAAAGTGAACCTATAATATTATAATATTCCTATAACATATAAATACCCTGAACCTAAGATTTACTAACCTATTCCTTTTAACAATATAGCAGTAAAAATTAGAGTCAGGGAATCGTTTCGTTTCGTTCGTCCAATCCAGCCCTGGGGCGCTGAATATCTTTGGACGGCTCCGGTTCAAACATACAGGGTTGGGTAGAATTGGGTTTAGCCGTGCATCTGAAGACATTCTTTTAACAAACTGATTTGGTAATCAGTTGTAAAGTACTCTATTTCAGAAACTATTCATCTTCTATATCTGTATCCTGTACATTCTTCTGTATATCTGAATTGAAGTGGAAAATTTTGGGTTTAAACCCAAAACATTCCACTAGGTTCAGTTTCTAGGTTAGTTCTCGTTTTGTATCATTAGATCTAACTTTAGATCTAGAAACATTCGGATTTTGCCGTACATCTCTCAAGACGGCTTCCTTAATATTTGGCAATTCTGTATTAAGGGGTTATTATTACTAAGAAAATCCAGTGACTTATTGAGGAATTTAGAAAGTTTATTAGTTGGACCGTTTATATTATTTATAATTGGTCTAAGTGGTTTCTCAAGTTTATGTGCTTTTATCAGACCATGTATTCTTGGGGTTATAAAATGTGTAGGGGACAGCCTATTTCTTCGCTTTTACTTATATACCCGCCTTTTTGTAATTGATCAAATAATTATTTATTTTGTCCACTAAAGTTGGTCTTGGGTCATTTCTATTACATTTATAAGTCTTTTTATCATTCAATAATGCATCCATTTTATTGTCATAATCATGTTTGAATAAGACACATAGTTGTTTTGTTTTGTCCGTCTTTATAACTATAATATTCTTAAGTTTCATAAAAAAATTGTTTTAATGAATTCAAGTCTCTATTAACTAATATATGAAAATGTAAGATCTCGTTTTCTTTTGAATACTCCTTTTTGTTCATGTCGGTTTAGTTTTTTGATAAAATTGGATATTTCATTAACAATAGTACCTCTAACTACGTTCGTATGGTTCTCGGTAGTTTCCGTTAAAATTAAAAAATTATTCAAGAAAATCACTACCAAATGATACTGAAATTGTATGGTCTATTTCTGACAGTTTAAGAGCAAGTTGAAAATAGTAAGAACAAAATAATTGAAAGAAAAATGAACGAAAAGGTGATGGTTAAAGAGACTTGACATTCCCTTTCAAGTTAATGGGGAGTTAAAATTACATTTTAACTACACAGATTATGTTTGAAATTTCAGTCAAACGCAATTGTTATTTCTTCAAGAAATTAGAACAGCTGTATACTTATTGTCTTCTTTTTGATTTAGGAATTCTGTAATAGAAGAAAGTTGATTGTAGGCGGTAATTTAAAATTGATAGCAGTAAATATTGACATGAGTCAAAAAGTAAAAGTGAAAAAATAATATTTATTTGTAACAAAACAAATTTACAAACTCATTTCACAAAATATATTGTAATTGTAATACAATACATTGGGTATAATTAAAATACATATAAAGTCATTAAAATAAAATTTAATTATATCTCACTGATAAAAACTTATTATTTTTAAAATTAACATTATCATTGTCTTCGATATTCTTAAAAGATGAACACAAGTTAACTCCTTTCGAATTTGAATAACAAGATAATCTTGCGCTTCTTCTAACCGGTGTAACCAATTTATTACCCACATCTTTCTTCTTATCCCTTTCTTGAACAGCAAATTGAATAATCGTTGATTTAAAAATATTTCTAGCATCCATAATCACCCTCCTTTTAGATTTCTCTTCTTTCGTATTTACAGAAGAAGTTATATTTAATAAACTAAACTTTTCTAAAAGCAAATCCAGAGAACCATTTACACTTTCAATTTCAGCCCCTTTAATAATTGCCGTTTTATAATATAAAATTGCATTTGAAAGGTTTTCATTTTGTTCCTCCAAGGCAGCTCGACATTCCCAATAAGTGGGTTCTTCTTCTACATTTTTACATTTATCTCGAATCATTGTAAGCCATTCGCTGCATTGTTCTGGTGAGTAACCATCTTGTATTAATTTATATAAATCGTTTAGAGCATCTTTGGCAATAAATTCGTAATCGATAAAAGGAGTTTGAATCTTGGAATCTGTGTTTGTTTTGTTTTCGGTTTCTTTAGGTGGTATTCCAAGTGCTTCATAGCTTTCCGATTTAGGTGGTTTTTGCTCAATATTTTCTTTTTCTTCTTCAATCTCATCGAGGGGAATACCAAAATATTTTAAATGATGATATGCTCCAGTGGATTTTCCACGCTTACTTAACCATTTATTTAGCTTTGTTTTTATATCAGGAGAGGGTGATACCAGATTTTTGTGGCATGTTTTTATTGTAGATGGGGTTGTGATTAAATATTTCTTGTTTTGAGGGGTTTTAAAAGTGAATAATTTACTTTCTAATTGATTGCTGGATAAATTTTCTTCTGAATATGTTCTGTTTAAGTCTCTCTCTTTTTTTCCACTTGATAAATGGTTCCTTTCATTAAAAGTTACTGCGGAAACTGATCGTCTCACAACATGGTTACTTTTATATTTATCTTCTCCTGTATTCTTTTTATGTACATTTAAGGACATTGTATTTTTTACCAACGGTATATGCCCCAGCCGTTTTAATTCTTCATCAGTAATCCTTAATTCCTTTTTTATTTTATCATCAATAGCTATCAAAGGGTTTGCTTTAATCATCCTTAATAGACTACCTTTGGTTTGTTTCACAACTGGCGCTTTTTTAGATAACTTTCTCGTTAAAGTCGTGTTTTTCACTTCCATGTTGTATATTCACTTTTCAAAATAACAAACAATATAAAACTTAATTGGAGCTGGTTGGGTTAAAAGATTTAAATTTCCGTTAACTTTTTAAAATAGTTGACAACAGACGGGTAAACTGTCAAGTGTAAGCGGCGCCATCTATAAGTGAAAGGTAGGTAACAATGATTAAAAAATTATTTTAACAGGACATTTTGATTTCTTTTGTAACTAATTATATTGATAATAATTAACCTTTCGATACACCCACCGGACTCTCACTCCGGGTTCTGCACCCTCTATTGTTTAACAGAAAAGGCAACTTTTTTACCGACATAATTATGTCATTTTAGTGCCAAAAATTTCTTAGTGTACAACACAGTAAAATACGGATATGAATACGATAGCGAAGAAAAATACTGTTTGAAGGTGAAGACTGAAGCTTTTCAAAAAATTTTGCAGACGGTAAGATGTTTTTTTTCCGTTCAAAATGGCTTCTTATCTGATTAGAAGAAACGAAGAAGATAATGAAAGCTGTAGAACATAAATGCCCCGAAAAATGTGCAGCGTATTCAACGCGGGCATTTATTTGCCTATCGCAAATTTTATGATATTAAAAAATTTTTTTTAATTATTGTCTTAAAAAGAATACAAATTAAAGTCCCTAGATTTATAAAGTACCGCGGTTTCCAGAAGACTGTTACTGCTTCTAGAGGATTTAAAATACTTCCAGACGACTTACAATGCTTTCAGATAACTTGATATAGCATCTAGAAAACTTAAAATGTTCCCAGAAGACTTGATGTTGTTACCTCTAGATGATTTGATACTGTTTTAAGAAAACTTTATATTGCTTTCAGAAGACTTGAATTTCTAGACTGATATTTCTAGAAGACTTAAAATGATGAATTTACAGATGTCTTACAATGCATCCAGACGACTTACAATGCTTACAGATGACTTACAACGCTTTTAGAAGCCTTGATATTGCATCTAGAGGACTTGAAGTGTGTCCAGACGACCTACAATGCTTCCAAAGTACTTTATGTCGCTGTTAGAAGACTGAAGATGCTTCCAGAAAACTTGATATTGTATCTAAGAAACTTGATATGGTTTCCAGAATACTACTTCCAGATGACTTACAATACTTCCAGACGATTTACAATGTTTCCAGAAGACCTTATACTTACTTTTAGAAGACTTGAAATACTTCAAAATTACTTGAAGTGCTTCCAAAAGACTGGATACTACTTCCAGAAGACTTGATACTGCTTCTAGATGTTTTAAAATTCCTCCTAAAGCTTTGATACTGCCCCTATAAAACTTTATACTGCTTCTAGACGATTTCAAATGCTTTCAGAAGAATTGAGAAGTTTCCAAAAGACTTGATACTGCTTCTAGAAAATTTTAATAATTAAGAATCGATACTGCTTCTAGATATTTTAAAATGCTTTCGAAAGATTAGATATAGCTCCTGTAAGACTTTATACTATTTCTGGAAGATTTGAAATGCTTTCAGAAGACTCGAGAAGATTCCAGAAGACTTGATACTGCTTCTAGATGTTTTAAAATGCTTCCTAAAGGCTTGATACTGTCCCTGTAAGACTTTATACTGCTTCCAGAAGATTTCAAATGCTTTCAGAAGACTTGAGAAGTTTCCAAAAGACTTGATACTGCTTCTAGAAGATTTTAATAATTAAGACATGATACTGCTTCTAGATATTTTAAAATGCTTCCAAAAGATTAGATATAGCCCCTGTAAGACTTTATACTGTTTCTGGAAGATTTGAAATGCTTTCAGAAGACTCGAGAAGATTCCAGAAGACTTGATACTACTTCTAGAAGATTTAAAATGGTTACAAAAGTCTCGATATTGGCTCAGGTAGGCTTAATATTGCTTCTAGAAGATCTAAATTACTTCCAAAACATTTGCAATGCTAACAAAAGATTTGATATTGCTGTCAGAATACTTAACATTGCGTCTATAAGGCTTGAAATGCTTCCAGAAAATTAATTTATTTGGTGCCAATCGTATTTTCATTGCAAATCTTTCTTAATGCTCCCAAACTTCTAAACGATAAATCTTCTTTCATGAAATCCCGGCATGAACCCGGAATATACTGGGACTGGACTGAAACTGAAATGTACAAGTATCTTAAAATTGAGATACCATTCCTAAGATGACTGTTTAATTGTTAAGATTTCAAGGCATTAAAGATGGTATTTGCACCTCCTAGCGGTCATCTCAGAATCCTGAAAATAATTTCCTGTATTTTCTCTTAGCTACTTTAGTCATAAAGTTTTTTCCTGCAAGTCTGCTGTCAAATAATTTCCAGTATTTTCTCTTAGCCACGATTTTATGATTAATAAAATCTTTTCCTGCAAGTTTAACTATCGACTTACAGAGTCTTTTAGCAATTTGCAACCGCTGGTTCGGCGGATCGCAACCATTCAAGTTAACATTTTTTTTTAATATATCCGTTCTTGTCTACGAAAAAAGGACTTACTTTCGAAAATAAGTTTTGGTGGAAACAGCTAATAAAGGTAAATAGGTCATTTCGTCAGTTTCTAGTTAGTTAATCCCTTTTTTCTGTATTTGCCGATGTTGAAGGACGTCAAAGTATTATTTCAGATCAGAATGTTGTCGTTGTTAATGGCGTTAGTTGCTAGTTTCAGATTTCTAAATATATGATACTGTAGAAGTGAGTTTGTAAATATAATTATATTGGACATTTTATTACTGATTGCGCAAGTGAGGAAAAATCTTGGGATTAAATGAGAACACAAGCTAAGTAACTCATCTCCACAAAGCTCGAAATCAAGTAGAGGATTATCAAAATTTATGTGGAAGTACAGATAGCTCAAACGGTTCGTCGTTTTAACTACACTGAGGTCACTCTGGAAGTGCTGCCAATGAAACGGCAGATGAGCTAGTGCTAAAGCGTTTTTAGGACAAGAACCAGCAATTTGTGTAAGATTTACGATGCCCAAATAGAGGATTCGAAGAATTCTGCAGCTAACTGATTTATCTTTAGATCGTCAGTGGTACATCTAACACAATCTTCGTAGCTTCATAAGCGCCGGTTTTTGAAAATAAGTATGGGTGCTGGATAGTGAAAAAACTGAATTGGGAAAAGATTCAAACGACGAATGACTGTTCTCAAAACAAAAGTGATATGAAAAACGTCCATGTATCTGGCGCCTATGGTTAATTTGCAATAGAAATGCCTTATATCAACAGTGCTTACACCTTCACAAGCAATATTTGGTCTACAATTGAAATTTTTGAACTTTTGAAATGAACATTTTGTATCCTAGCAGTATTTGGTATTTTGGAAGCAAAATCAAATTGTATTAACAATTTCGTGCCTTTTGCAATAAAAATGTCTTCTTTAAGACTTTGCATTTTCAACCATTTTTTTGCCAGTAGTTTTACAAACGGTATCAAGTCTTTTGGAATCATTCAAAATCTTCTAAAAATAGTATCAAGTCTTTCAGCTGCAGCATATAATCTTGTGGAAGCAGTTCAAGCCTTCTGAAAGCTATGTTAAGGCTTCTAGAAGCATTATCAAGTCTTCCAGAGGTAGTATCAACATTTTTGAAAGCAGTTCAAGGCTCCTGGTAGCTTATCAAGTTTGTTTTAAGCAGTATCAGCCACCGAAGAAACGAAAGGTGAAGTTGAATAATGGTCTCGAATCGGGGGCGAAGCAAAACGTTTTTCTCACACATAAATTCCCTATTCGTACACCTGGTCACTGACATGCTGTCAAATCACCATTTTGGCTCGAATCGTTTGAATACATAGATATCATGAACCGCGGTACTTTAGTAATCTATGGAGTTTAATACAAATTACACATCAGCGCCATCTCTTATTTGGCAAAGAAACCCGGACTCTCAGTCCGGTGCGAGCACTCACGTCAAAAAAAAATGCGCGTGTACTGGAGGGTTAAAAGCTTAAAATGTAATTATAAACAATGAATTATAATTAAATGTTGCAACCATTATTAATAAATACCTGTTCGTTAACCATCCTTATCGAGGCTGGTTAAAGACTGATTGAGGATATGATTACTAGATGGCAACAATTGCTGCGAAATTTAAAAATCATTAAAAAACTGCTTTTTATTTACAATTTAAAATAATTCTGTTATTTTAAAAATGATCTCTAATTAAATTAATTCTCTTATTATCTGATATTTTAAATATTAGAGGTCTTATATACAGGGTGAGTCAATAGTGCGAGGGCGGAAGATTGAGGCGATACTGTTGAAAATTAAAAAAAAAGTTTTTATGTCTCATATACACTTAGCAGCAGAAGTCTGCGTACAAAAAACTTCTAACACTTTAACTGAAAAAATAAGGGTCATGATTAAAGACGGGATTAAAAGGCACAAAAAAGACGGAAAAAGGCACTTAAAAAGGCATGAAATTTTGGCAACAAAAGCATTAAAAGGTATAAAAATTAGAAATCGAAAAAATTGGTATACCTAATTAATAATGTATTTTAATAACGTTTTCATTAAAAAATACATCGTTAAACTAAACATTCATATATAATTATTAAACCACTAATCACGAAAACAACTAATTGTTAAATGCTGTTCTAAATGTTCCATTGTGAAGTTGTGTCTTCTCTCACTTAACGTATTCTTGTAGGCCGAAAAACTTCTCTCCACGTCCACACTTGTAATTGGTGCATATTTGAACTTTGTAATTAATGCGGGATCCATAATAAATCCAGTAACAATTTCACCACTTAAAATTGATGCAATTTTTTGTAATATGGCAAATCCTTCATTTTTACACAGAACGTCATTAAATTTATTCGTAATTATTTGACCAATACGTCCTGGTACGCTATACGTGCTGTCTTGAAACTTTTTAATCATTTCTACTGCAATCACTAAACGTAAATCCTGTTTTTCAAGTGATTTTATAGATTCACTTATATAACTGTAATTGCTTTTTATAAATGCCAAATTATTTTATAGATCCACTTCTTTTAGGACGGCCTGGCTATCTTGTATTGCTTTACTACTTGTAGCCGGAAATTCATTTATTAATTGTTTAAAATGATCTAAGGCGTTTGTGTAGTATATAGCGGCATCTAGCCATGTTTCCCATCTTGTTAAAACTGGTTGTGGTGGTAATGTGGTATTTGGTAACCTCTCTCTAAACAATTCTACCCTTAATGGGGCTTTAACAAATATTTGTTTGCCGCTTTATATTAATTTATTAACTAATGGGAACTGTAACCTTATAGTTTCTGCTACTCGATTAAGCCCGTGTGCTAAGCAAGTACAATTAATTAAATTAGGGTAAAAAATCTTCATATTAGACGCAGCTTTTACCATGTATGTCGCTGCGTCTGACACCATCAGTAAAATTTTATCATTCGGTACAGGCTCCGGTAAGAAAAAATGTGTTAATTCGTCGTGAATAAATCTTGTTACCGTATTATTATTTGTTTTACTTAATTCTTTGGTACTTATTAGAAAACTTTTTGACGAATTTTCATCACTTAATACTCCAAGTATTAAATTTGCCACGTATCGTCCACATACAGCAGTTGTTTCGTCTACACTTATCCAAATATAATTATTTTCAATAATATTTTTTATTTCTTAAATAACTTCTTTGTAGACTGAAGTAATATAATTTTTGCGGAGATGGCTTTCATCGGGAATATGCATTGTACAATATGTTTGTAAAAAAGATTTGAAATATTTATTTGTCACTTTATGGATTAGTATGTTTGCTTTTATCAAACCTTTGCAAAGATCAAAATTGAATTTTGATTGTTCAGCGTAGCCGGATGTTGATGCCACAGATTGTATAGCTGTACCTATAGTTTGTTGTTTTTTGGATTAACTTTGTCAGTTTTAATTTTTCCTGATGCAATGATGTTTTGACACGCTGAATTATGTAGTATTTCTTGTCACAATTAATCTGTTAACAGTAATTGAATTTTATTTCTAGTGAATTTTGGGACATGCTATTCTTTATAATTTCCAATTTTTTCCGTAAAAAGATTTAAATTTCGGTTTTAAATATTTAAAAATCTTTGGTATTATACATAATTTAATCATTATTTAAAAATATAATTAATATAACTAATTGTTTTTACCCGATTAACTCCATCAATACTTACGATTTTTGAACAGGCTTGGCAAAATAAACGATTGCGTTCATATTTCAATTCCTTGTAATCTTTAATGCATTCTTTTACGGTTGGCTTTTGTTTCGGCATTGTACTACGTAAGAACTTCACACTGTCACTAGAGTAACATTAATACAACTAAATGAATTGAAGACTCGACCCAAGTCAAACCACATACGGGGAATCCCGTGTAAGACGACACGGCACAACGGGGAAATGTGCAGAGGCGCAGCGACATATTTTTTCATAATTCAACCAATTTTTGGGGAAAAGACGCCAAAAAGTTGGAAGAAGGCTTTAAATAGGCATAAAAAAATAATAGGCATGAAAATTCAAAAAAGGCAAAACGGGCATAACTAATCTGGTCTTATTTCACTTATTTTTAACTGATTCGTAAAGATATTTAAATATATTTGTAATGCTTTTAATTTTGAACATAAGCATATTTTCTATAAATCCGGTTTTTATTCATAATCATATAAGTGCATAAATCCCATTAAGTATCTAGCTGTATTTACACAGCTTTTTTGATTAGTAATATTGCCTTTCTTTGTTTACGAGACCAAACGTAGTGTATGAATAAAACTACGTAGATAATTTTCTACTATCATATATTCAACAACGACCTAATTCTATGACAACCGATTAACGAGTGCTGCGATCAGCGGGTACTTTAATATACTACATTTCCTCCTAATTAAAATTTTCTACTAATTAATAAAACTAACCTTAACAACATTTCTTTTAATTACATGCTAATCGATCGGGATTAGCATATAATGCGGATCGTAGAGACGGGATACCTTTGACGTATTGGACGATTATTACAGGATAAATTTTCCTCACGTTGTTCCAATGAAGGTGACGAATTAGTTTCTGTTAAATATTCATTAATTGATTGTGCCTTCATTTGAACATCTGAAGTTGCAGGTGAATGTATTAACATATCAAGGTAAAGATGACTGTTATTATTACTATTATTTTGTTTACATTCTAACATTTGATTCACATGTCTTTTACAGTAAGAATTTGAATCAGGTAAGTAAATGATATATACAAAATTTCCTAATTTTTTTGTTATTTCTCCATCAATCCAACCAAAATTTTTACCTTTATATTCTTTAATTAAAACCTTTTGTCAAACATGCCTAAATGTAAGTGTACATTTTTTTGAAACTTGAAGGGGGGTAAATAGAAAAACTGTAAACAATATTTATACAAAACCGAGCACATTGTTGGAAGAAGAACTAATAGGGATTGGCTTTGAAGCTCATAGTGTCCACAATGTAATTAAAACTGCCGATAGCTTACCGATTTAGAATGCATTATTGTCAAAATTTACTTTTTGAATATTTATAGTGTACGCATAGAAACTATAAAAGAATTCTATGACTTGATAGGTACAGAGTATAAAAGAATGTTGGGTTACAGTAAATCTAAATGGCCTGTACTTGAATAGTGCTTAAAATGTTTGTGAGATTAGAAAACTATTTTAGATTGCTAATCTAAGAAAATAGTCTTCGAATAGGCATTCGCTTTAAATAAAGAATGCCAAATATATCAGCAAAGGATGTGAATGTAACAAACCGTTTAAAAGATAACTTGTCTTTAGAAAAAATTCAGTTTTTATCCCACACGTTACACGAAATTTATTAGCAAAGTTGATCAAAATCAGGGCTTGGCTAACTGCTTGAAAAAAGTAGTCGAGTATATTTACTAACTATTTCCACGAAAATAGAAGCATAGAATAATTACAGCTACTACAATTAGTAGTTAAGTATCTAATTACAGTAAAGCTTCGCTAATCCGAATCAATGAAAATCTGTTGAATTTAAATGATGGAAGCATGCGGATTATAGAGTAAAATTGTATTAGATAATAACATTATCTACTGTTTATCTTGCAATGCATAATACACTAAAACGTTCACTAATTTCCTCACTTTTAATTCGGTTATCCCAACATCTTCATGGAGAAATTGCCTTATTTGCTGCAACATGATACATAAATTATTGAATGGACAGTGGAATGCCGCCATCAGATTCTTCTTCCTCAGCTGATTTTTTAAATACACACCTCTACCATTTTGCTAATAAATTACAAAGTTTTACAATCCTTAGAAAGTATGGACTCGGCATTTTTGATAGAAATGCTCTTCAGTGTTTTGGAATTAATCGTCTTTTTCTGCAGATAGAACGAATAGTTTTTTCCGATTAGCGAATCTCTTACTAATTCGGATTACAAGAGACATAACGCAAATTTTACGTTTTTCAATTTTGTTCAGATTACCAGGGAATTCGGATTTGGGGTTATACGAATTAGCAACGCTTTACTGTATTTTAATTGAGTGGACAATCTTGCACTAGGAGAGTGCAAGGTTGGCTTACACTCTCCAAAAAAAGTCTGATAAAACATGCAAAGTTTTACAAGCAGTATCTAGTCTTTAATCGACAGTTTTTAAACTTTTTTCAGTATTTTTGTCAGTATTTAGCTTTTAGCAGATATGATGATGTATTTTGCCAACAGTATTTGAAAAGGAAGGAAGGAAAATTAAATTATATTAACAGTCCTTCGCTTTGCACCATAAAAATGTCTTCTGCCAGCAGTATTTAACCTTTAATTAACAAATTATGGACTTCTTACGTAAAGATCAAGTCCTTTGGAAGTTTGGATTTCAAGTCTTCCAAGGGCAGTATCAAATTTTCTGGAAGTAGTATTAAGTCTCCTAAAAGCAATATCAAGACTTCCGGAAGCAGTATCAAGTTTTCTAAAAGCATTTCAAGTCCTTTGGAAGCAATAACAAGCCATCTAAAAGCAGTTCAAATCTTCTGGAAGCAATATAATGTCTTCTAGAAGCTTTTTAAGTCTTCGAGAAGCAATATCAAAACTTCTGGAAGTAGTATCAGGTTTTCTAGAAGTATTCCAAGTCTTCTAAAATCATTTCAAGTCTTCTGGCAGCATTTCAAGTCTTTTGAAAGTAACAACAAGCCATCTAGTAGTTCAAATATTCTGAAAGCAATATCAAGTTTTCTAGATGCATTTCAAGTCCTATGAAAGCAGTATCAAGTTTTCTAAAAACATCTCAAGTCTTTTGGAAGCTTTTCAAGTCTCGTTGAAGCAGTATTAAGTTTTCTATAAGCAATATTCAGTCCTCTGGAAGTAGTGTCAAGCTTTCTAGAAACATTCTAAGTCTTCTAAAAGTATTTCAAGTCGTCTGAGATCATTTCAAGTCTTTTGATAGCAATATCAAGACTTCTAGCAGTAATAACAAGTTTTCTGGAAGCATTGCAAGTCTTTAGGAAACTGTATCAAATTTTGTAGAAGCTGTATCAAGTCTAACTTAAAACCAAATTTTAATAATTTTAGACTGCACCTGATTATCGACAAAAGAACCTGGATTTGTCCCGTTTTCAGTTGAAATAAAAATGGTCACGTTAGGCATATATTAAGTTAGAAATAGCTAGAAATCCTAAATTTGGTGTTATGATCAATTTACTTCTAAGATAAAAAGGTTAATATTTCGTGCTATTTTGTTTAATTATAAAGTTGCTGTTGCAAAAGATTGTAAGGTATATACAAAGGCATTACGGATCTCCCTTCTAGCCTTTAAACTGTGTTGCATACTTTTGGATACTTTTGTATCAATATATTTGTTAGTCTTTCACCCATTTCTCAACATGTATTGACTGTTTTTGAGAGTTAACATAGTTGGAAAGGTGCTTTCGTTATTTTAAACACTGTCACTGCATTCATAATTCTAATTACACTAGTTTACAAGAAAAATCTCAAAGACTGTAATGTTTTTCTTATAATGTAGAATGTTGTGCTGATTTTGAATCTGTCTTCAGTTTTTTGAGATATACCCAAAAATGTGGAAAATCATAAATTAAAAAACACAGTAACGGTTCATGTTCAGTATATTTATTATTTTGCATAGTGTACTTCTGTAACTAGATGAACATGAAAGTGGACATCCAGACGAACATTTTAAGATATTGACGTCATAAATCGGATGTTCCGTTATTTTCCTACAGCCTAAAACAACTCAACAAAATCAAATGTTTTGACATTTTTCCCGTTTTCTTTTCACTTTTCTTTTGTAAATTCGTTTTACGTACATCTGATTCAAAGCAATCTGCTAATTAACGTTACAAAATGTGTTAATGTAATCGGAAAGGGTTTCTGTACACTGTTTGCTTTTGGTAAAGGCATTTCCCGACTGACTTGTGCCTTACTTCGTTTTTTATAACAACACAAACAAGACAAATTCACCAAATATTATACCCAACTTTTGCAGTTTTTTTGTTAACAATAACAACAATTTTGGTGATTGGTGAGTTTTAATCGAAAGCCTTATGTGTCTACTTTCACTCATACTAAAATTTTTACTTTAATTGCTTTCATGCGCCTTACAGTTTAGAACTGCTGTACCCATGTTTGTTACGAACTGTATTTTCATATTCTTTAACGCGATCTTAATCGCATCGTAACAAAAAAAAATTATATATGAACAAAAAAGTTTGCTATTCTATCCTGTAGAACATTTAATTCTCTAAATTTTGAAGCATTGGGTACCATGGTCGAATGTATATTACCAGAGATATCGTTAATTTACGGCAATCATGCAAAATTTCATTTTTTGCCATTTTCACTGTATTGCTGAAACTTTATTACAAACAATTTTTTTTAATAAAGAGGTATTTTAACTGTTACAAGCAGTAAGTATTAACATTAAATTCATTAAAATCAATATTACTTTAGCTATTCTAAATATTGAACATTAAGCATAATTGGTCAAGAGGATTTGATTTTGGCAGAGTTCCACTATGTGCACTTGGGTGTTGCACTTGGGTATCGCAGACTTTGAGGAAAAATTGTATTAAAATTTTTTAAACTAATGTTATATACTCAACATTCCAACTCGTCTTCTCTCAGATTAGTATCATTTGTCTCAAGTAGTTCTTCAATATCTGTCTGTTGAATATCACTAAAATCTTCTTCCATTAACGGCCGCTCTAAAGTTACTGTTGGGGTTAATTCTGCGGCAGTAGCGTCGGGGAATAGAGGTCCGCACTATTGATACATTTTAAGATTGTTTATACAAGGTATCCCAAAATGAACTACAGACATTGGTACCATGAGATTCTTTGGATCAAAAGATTAAGATTGGTTCAAAAAAGTAAATGGAAAAAGTGTCTCATTTAGAAGTTGATTTTTTTCAACTATTGGTTTGAATTTTTTGGAGAAACTACATCGTGTTAAAGAAAAACGGTTTTTACAATCGTTTCATATTTCACTGTCAAATAAATGTTTTCTATTTCTCATCCGAAATACTAATTTTCTACTACTGCGGTATGTATTTTAGTAGGCGTTAATGTAATTACATCTAAAATCTCTTAAAGTTAGTTTGACACCTAATAAGATAGAATAATCCTCTGCTAATTGTTAAGCGGTGTTAGTAAAGAATTTAAAACTTTCCTATTGCGGATGGACATAAATGTTACATCAAAACCTATCTATCACTAATAAATAAATGTAGTGTGAAATTCATAAAGTTTCATTCAAAAGTCTGTTAACATATTCTCCAAATATAGCAAAACATATTGTTTTTGTTATAACTTTGACGGTCAATAATTTTTTTCTGAGCCAAATAATCTCGTGGTACCATTTTTTGTACTTCATTTCTGGAAACCTGTATATTCATTGATATATCAAATGATGACGCTAGATATGCTTTCCTGAGTAATGTAAAAAACACTTTACATTAACATCACCTTATTATAAAACTAACTACAGTGGCTGTCAGTTTTTAAAGGCGAACAGAACATTTTTGCGGTCCTCCGTCTCCTTACGCGACTGATCATATAAGTATTTTTTTTTTCGTTTAGTCTCATTTTTCATAAGTCCATATTCACAATGGACGTAAAATGTAAAATATATGTACTGGACAGAATCCGTCACTGTATATGTTAAAAGGACTTTGGGAAACACACGTACACTTACTTGAAATATATTCAACTATTACGCAAATTTTTAAATTTTTATATAATGTTGGTAGATGCAATAATATTCTATGCCAGGTTAAAATAACCTTGTATTGTCATCTGCAGACCTTGATCTAATTGTTTTCTCCTTCAGTTTTCCTAGTATGCATTTCTAACATTTTATTTTTAGATAGAGCTTTTTATATGTTATCATATTTTTATGTTCTACGTGTATTTTGAACAAGGTATTGAAATAAGAGACGAAGCAAGCGGTATTGCATGTAGATATTATGTAGGAGCAGGCATGCTGGAAAATGCTGACTTTACGTGAGCTGGAAGATGTAGCAGCACATATGGGGAGTGCTGTCGAAGAAGATATTGTGGATTTTAGTGACGAAAGTGATGGTAAAGATGAAGTAATTCATAATAATTTTGACGAGAACAATCCCGAATAACCCTAAAATGAATTTGAGAATGAAGTTATGGAGGTAGATATGGACATAAGATTAAATCAGGTGGAAGATGAATACAACAGATTTTATGTGGGTAAAAATATGGCCACAATATGGAGTATTAAGAAGCTTTTTTTATATATTTTATATATTTGTTTACAATATTTTCCCTCATTTAGATATTATTTACCCTCTTATATTATTTACTCTCTTCCTCCATTTTCACATCCTCCACTCCTCGCCCTAATCACCGCCTATCCTATTATTCCTTAACTGTTACAGATACCCCAGCTGCCTTTTATCCTCTCAACCCCACCCCCTTTTCACCCATCGTTTCCTCTCTCCCCCTTCCCCAAGATCCGCTCTAGATCCACCTCCTCTAATAGCTCTCTACTCGTTTCCACATCGGAACCTAGCCACCAATTTCTTCCTTTTCTCATCTCCTTCCAATGCTAAGTATCTAGGCAGCCACTCTGTAATTAGGTCTTTATACCCTTCGTCATACCATCCCTCTTTTATTTGGGTCCTCTTTCCTGTCTCTGGACATCTCGGTCTTTCTCTCCCAACTCTCCCCATATCTTGTTACCCACGCTTCGTCTATTATTTATCTAAGTAACCGAATAGTCCATTCTCCTGTAATAATTGTTTCTGTCTCCTTCCCCATATCTGAATTTTCCTTCTCCAATTTCCCTCCAAGACCCTGCAATTTGGCCTCCCTTCTATTCCTTCTTCACATTCCTTTCCCACACCTCAGCCTCATACATTATTACACTGCTAACTAGATCTTCAAACATAATTTTCCTCATTGCCAGATTCTTTCCAAGACTCCCTCCCCCCAACCCCGTTTTTACATGCGACTCCTCCCTATTAACCTCCCTAAACACCTACTCCAAGTAAGTATACTCCCTAACTTTCTCGATCTCCTTTCTCCTCTATTTCTCCCGCCCTTACAATACTTGATCATCTTCGTCTTCCCTACATTCAAGGTCTTTATCATATTTTTCATCTTCACCGACTTCTTCGCCATGAGCACGATATCGACCGCGTACGCTAGCATATGCACGTTTCTACCTCCCACCTCCATAGCAAGAAACTTTTATCAGGTACTAAAACTAAATCTAAAAATGTTATCAAAATATCACCAGGGCAACTATGCAAGCGAAACAGACAAATTCAAAGATAGAGGCATTTTTAAAATTCGTTTTTGTTGATATGATTACAAATTCGTTAGTTGATAAAATTCGTTTAGTTGATTAAATTGTTATATTAGCTAACTTATTTATGTAGGAAAAAGTAGTTATCAAGTATTCAAGATAAGGAGACTGCAAACCTATCAATCGGTTTTTAATTTTTAAGTCAACGTTTTAAAGCAATAGAAGCAAGAAAAGGTCGAGCCTTAAATATGGTTGTCTTAAGAACAGAAAACTACAATTATTTGCGGTACCTATAACAACTTTATTTGTTGGGAACATTGCAAAAGAGTAGTAACTTGTTATACCTGCCTCGAAACAGAAACGGATCAAGATTACAAATTACAAATACTAAAGAATAATTTTGTTGGTGTATCCCAAGATGTTGAATTAATATATTTCGTTAATTTTGAATAAAATTGCTGCAAAGGTCCGTGTAAAAGTAAAGAACTGCTTATTGTGATACACAACAAAAGAACAAGTTATGCATAAGTACCAAGAAAAACAACACGCCACTTATTGATGGGTGACAACTATTGAGATAAGATAACCGTGGAATATATTATCCTAATAGTTACTATAGCCTGGTCTATCAACAACTGTTGATACTTTTTAAATATTGCTCTACTTTTGGTATAAAACAATTTTGTAACTGATCTATAAAAATAGATCAGGATTCAGGATACAGATTTGCTGCTTCATTATCATCTGAAACAGACTCTTCTATCAGCTTCAAATTGTGAAGGCTATGACAATTTATAAATTTTTATTTCATTCACTTTTAACAAATCTGTCATATAACGTTATAGGTTGGTCTTTAAGGAGTCTAGAGCTTAGAGTGATTATTTTTGAGTTTGATATTCAATCCATAAAATCAAAGAGTTTTCATTTTTTTTATAGATGTACTCCTAGATTACCTGGAAAACTGTGTCTCTCTGTAAATCCAGACTGAGTAATTGGAAGGATATCATATAGATTGGCAGATTTTGATCGCATATCATATAAATTGATACTGGATCACTGAATGATCCAAATTGAAGATGATAAGTTTGAGGACATTAAAATATGATGATTTTGAATTTTTGGATACAAGTTTGACTAACGCACATATTTAACAGTCTGAAAATGTTATCACTATTTTTCCATTTTCTGTAAACTCCTTTGTATTCCTATTCTTCGTAAAACTTCCTTCGCATTTTGCAAAAACCAGCAGTCATACCTGGCAGTCGCAATAATTATATTTTTTCTTTTTACAGAGACTTTATGTCGCCCTTGCAGTGGCAACTTAAAGTACTTCAACCAATAATTTTAAGGAAGTGAAGAATCGATCGAAATATAAGAATGTTGTTTAGTTTGGTGGTATATCATTCACTGAAAAGCTAAAGAATTGTTCTATTGGTGACAAAAAAAAAGACTAAAGTTGACTAGCACCATAAATTTAATCGACAACATTATAAGAAGTGGTATAGGCATGTATTGTCCATAATTACTGTAAGATCGGTCATGATAAACCAAAACCCATAATAAAAAAAGGAGGATATTATCAGGCAGCTTCAGGAAAGAAATGTGTCGGTACCTGAAGGTGTTATGTGCGAATTTGTGTTAACATACTTTTTTTTATTCACATGAGATTTCAAACCATTAGTTGTTGTTTGTTTGTTTGTGTCAGGCCAGCTCGGCAAACGATTACTCCTTTTTCTTCCCGATTTTCCCGACTTAATCTTTAAAATAATCCTCGAAATTCCCTGTTTTCTAATTTAATTTTAATTTTCGCCTTTCATTTGTAGAGGTCGGTAGAATTTTTGAAATGTTTATCATAGCGGAAATAATTTTGGGGGTTTCAATTATTTCGCGTATATAATTCTTTTTGAATGGGACGATTGAGATCAACGTTAACCCGAAAATCACTCTTTTGCGACGACCAGTTAAGTAACTGTACGTGTACGACGTTAGTATTAGGCGATATTTTGAAAAATAGTTATTTTGGGTTTTGGGTGATCGCTAATTCCGATTATTTGAAAAATTCCGAATTTTTTTAACTGGTTAAAACCTCACACTTACATTCACTTCATTTTTTTTAGTACTAATTGACCAAAGAGGTGGTCAATTAGTTATTACTTTTCTATTATTTCTATTACCCCAAGTAATTAGTTCATTAATTCTTTTTGTTTTGGTTGTGATGAACCTGAAAAGAAGTTTAGTTTTATTTGTCAGAATTTAAAATTATTTAAAGTCTTTTCATTTACATTTTTTTACTTACCTTTATTTATATTTACTTTTTTTATAATAAACATTATCTTTTGGTTTGAAAATGTCTGTGTTTATTTTGATATTTCTTGCGTGACGTGTATTCTGTTTTATTTCCTTTTAATTTGAATATCTTCTCATCGCAATTGATAAAGTAATTTTCGCTGAAAGGACGTTGTAACAAAAGTTATAATTCAGTTTTGCTTTTTACATCTGTCACTGTCTTATCATTATCGGTTAAATGCTTGCGTACAAGAAATTAGGGACGATGAGGTAATTTTACTAACGCAACTGAATTAATATGGCTTTTATTAAAAACAAAGTGACAAGATTATAGATCAACATAATCTATAAAATTAAGGACATTCTTAATTTGTGTTCCGATGCAGTTGCTTCAATTATGCCACAAATCTGGAGAAATTGTGTGACACATCTTAAGAAAACTAAAACATAAAAAACATCTTGTCCATATTGCCATGTACGAGGAATAATAGGAAAAATAGTAATGTGGGCAAATTTGCTAGTACTCTAAAAAAACGGGCACATTTTTCACTTACCCCGTGATAAGAAAAATCCAAATTAATTAGCAGAATTGTTCATTGATTAGAATAAACTTTGCCGTAATTTTTTTCATTTAACGGTTACGAAGATATCAATCTCTAAACTGAGGGGCCTTGACTTTTGGAACGAATAATAGATTAATTTAATAGGAAAACAATTTGAACAGGAAAATAAATAAAAGATTTTGAAATGTTTTCGTACCAATAATCAATTTATTAATTTGATATGTTACTTTGACAATTATTTGCGGAGAAATCACAACGATAAAAATATTGTTATTATTGAACATATTATTAAAAACAAAATGAAAACAAGAATAGCTTTAGTGCCTTTTTAGTCAAGAATATTTTGGAATGTTCTTCTAATGTACATAAATATATATTTACAAATTATTAATCAATAAGATAACTTAAAATTTTTACAGGCACTCTTATTTCGATTAATCAACTAAAATTAATAAAATAAAGAATATGTTTTAGAATGAAAATAACATTACAAATTTTAAGCCTTTTTTTCTTATTAAAAAATCGATGACAGTTTTACATAGGCGAATCAATTGACTAGTATAATAGTGTATATATAACATTTATCTTTTATTTAATAGCTATACATTGTCTCGTATTATTGTGCCAGTGTGAAAGTTTTTCATCATTTTCTTTTTCTTAAGAAATAAGCTTCGTTCGTTACACATTACGAGTGATAATCACAAAAAGTGCTCTATTATTATTTATTTTTCTCTAATCATTGTGATTATCATCGCTTTGAAAAGGTAGTGCTTGTAATTTTTACTTTTTTTTTTAACAAAACGTGCAAAAGAGTTGTACTAAAAGTGTGTTGACTCAATTCTATTTTGCGATTGAGGTAAAAGGTTAATTAATTAGTTACTTGATTAAATTCTAATACTATTTTTTACCTTTATTTTTCTTTCAATTTTATAAATATTAGATGAAAAATAGATGAGATTACTTTTTTTGTATTGCATGTTTTTTTTTTAGTTTTGGCACACAAAAATAATGGGAAATAAGGAATTTATTTCGTTATATTGTGGTTGAAAAAGCTTTGGTTTAATCAGCAACTAGCAAGCACTACCAGAAAATGTTAAAATAAATTATAAATATATGTATTTTTTTACAAATAAAAAATTATTTACAAGCGGAAAAGCTTTCAAATAAATTCTACAAAAGATACATTTTTATTATATCCTATGTTTTTTTGTTCGTAATAATCATCGAGGTTATATTTAAATATTTGAAGCAAATATTATATTATCTCATTCATTATAAGTAAATAGAAAATTATTATCAAAACAGTTACTTTATAAAGCTCATCAGGTTGTGACTAATTGTTTTGTGAGTTATTATGAATTATATTACATCACGGAATACGATAAAGGATGAGGTGAAAGATGTTGAGTTATTTGAAAAACAGTTTAACTCAAGTTGGAAACAATACATAAATTGTTTTGATTCAATTATTTCTTTTCCACAACATAGCAAAATACCTGCGGGATCCTGGGGAAATCAATTTGGATATTCTCAATACATTTGAGGAGTACAGTATCAGGATGAACAAATATTGGAGGGCGACGAAGGACAAATCCAATTTCGCCATATACAATGTAGAAATACTACAATAATAGTTTGTAATGAAAATTTGTAAGGTAAATAGGTCATAAGATTATTTATTCAACAACATACTTTATGTTATTGAATGAAAAAAATTTGATGGTATATAACTTTTAGCTCACAGTTAATAAATCGACACCTTACCAAATAATTTTAGTTTTCTCACAATATTTTGCAAACTATCCCTTGTAAATAATATTAGAATATAGGCAAGTTTAATAGAATGAAGAAGCTTTTTTTGCTATCGGGATTTGAGTTTGAGTCGAGAGTGAGAATAATAAATGCTATGTATTATTAGTACTGTTATATGTATTGTTGATATACTACGATTAGACATATGCAGAAGAGTAGAGAAAGAATCTGATGAACAAACACAGGAAATTATTATATATGAGTTGTGTCATAGTAGAGGGGAACAGTACCAAGTTTTGCAAAACGTTACAAAGGAACAATTCTAGGAAACAGGTGCTTAGGAAGGAGATGTAAATCCTGGCTGAAGATTCTTCAGGAGTGGTATGGTTCCTAGTGCAGAAGGTTGGTTGCTCCTGGCGAAAAAAAAATCATTCAAGTCCGTGATTACAAAAGTTAAAATTAACCTGATGATTACTAACTATCGAATCAAAGACGACACCCAAAATAGAACAACAATCTATTTTAATTATGACCCGAAGTATGGAAAATCAGTAAATGAAGTTTTACTTTCGCAGCATACGACCAGTTAATTTGTTCTTCATAAGTTTAATAAGTTACATTTGCAAACTGTGGCTAAAGAAAAATCAATATTTAATGCTTTGGATGAATTTCATAAATAAAAAGAAATACCTCTGAGTAATATGTTATCACTAGCTACCGATGGTCCTCCAGAGATGGGTTCTAACATCTAGTTACCAAAAATGTAAATGCATGCCTACATAACTCATTAGAATCTGTAATAAATGCTATCAACACAATCACAAGCAAATCATTGAATGACCGATTATTTGAGTGTTGTATAAAAACCGAATTTAATTTGTTGCAGTACATAAGTTCGTTGGTTGTTAAAGGGCTGGGTTGTGTTGGATAGCCTGTTTAGATAGGTTTTAGAAACTATTTAACTACGTGCTGGACAAGATAAAAATGATGCTTTATGATCTAATTTAATTTAATCCAAAAGTGACATCGCTTATTTCAAATACTTATTTCAAATATTTATTGAAACCACAATTTTTAACTTTGGGTTGAACTGAATTTAATAAAAACAAAATCTGTTATTTCTGGAATCGTGACAAAACTTCTTCCGTACAAACAAAATTTTAGATTCAGCCAGTTTCTAAATTATTAGGAGTAAAAAAGATGTACTCTATTCAGATTTTAATCAACGATTTGATAATATTTTGAAAACTGATTGAATTCTTAATTTTCCACGGCACATACAGAGAAGTTCTTGCAGTTACAAGAAGAACTGATGGAAGTAACTACAAATAATGAATTGAAATCTAAATTCAAAAGCAATTCTTGCTACAAAAGGAGATCTCTACAGCTTATCCTGAAATATGAGCTGTTATTCAAAAGTTGTTAATTGCATTTCCTTCATCATACAGCGTGGATTCAGTAAGGTAACCAATTTATTAACAAAAATTAAAAAATTAATTGCAAATAATCAATTGCGGTGATTTAAGATTACTGCACACCAGGTTCAACCTTCCCATTAAATGATTTCAAATGTTTTAACATTTTTTGTACTACCTTCCTATTCTGACTTCACTAAATTCTTTAATAATTTCAAACTTTAATCTACACCAACGAAAAATTTACTTTTGAAGATAAAATGAAATTAGCTGTAACAGAGAAGTAAAACACCTCAACAAATATATGGACGTCAAAGGAGTATCTCAAAAACATTGTTAACTCTAACAAAAACTCAACTGCAATTAAACAATTGCCTAGAGGATAATGCTTCAACATTTTAAGTTTGCCCAAATACAATACTGATGATATACCCACTCGTACGAAAACTATACTTCTCAAGGTAGATTAAAAGTAGCTGTAACAAGGAAATCAAATACCTAAAAAAATATATTGACGTCATATATTTCGACGTCGTATTGTTAAAGCATCATCTAATATACCATGTGAAACATTGTTAGATGAGAGCAAAAATATTACTATTTTGTATCTTTTGAATGCAAAACTGGATAACAAAAGTGTTCTGGAGTGGTTAAATATTGTCTAGAATGTGTTGGTTTATGAACAGATGGTAGATGAGAGATGAATGAAACCAATTGCTGGATCAAGCACACTGCAGAAGATACTGATGATAATGAGGTAGGGGGTAACACTTCAACATTTTGAGTTTGCCCAAATACAATGCTAATGATATATCCACTCGTACGAAAATGTATTTCTGAACATAAACTAAAATTAGCTGTAGCAGGGACGATATACAGACGTTAAACGACTACATCAAAAACCAGTAGTGCTTATTTTTACATCATTTTATCTACAATGTGAAACATTGTTTTCTGAAATTGAAAATATTTGTACAAAATAGAGTACAAAACAATAAACGGAGACCTAACGATTACGTCATTCACAGTAACTATAGACAATTTATTACTATAGGTGGGTTTGAAATTGGAAGCTCTCTAGAGTGCATCTCATCACTGTTAGCTATAATCATGGTGATATACATATAAGTACAAAGGTATTCACGGTCGCTGTTAATTATACTAACATTAACACCAGTGTTAGAACTATCGCCAGAACTAATACTAGTAATAAAATTAGAAGATTCTGAATTTTGTCGCGCGTCTTTTGAAAAGCTATTTAACGTTTCGGATGATATGTTGCAACCTTCTTCAGAAACTGGTCCGAAAAAGGGCCAGTTCCTGAAGAAGATTGCAATATGGCATCGACACGTTAAACACCTTTTGAGAAGAAGCATGGCAAACCCCAAAAGCTTCTCTTTCTAGTGATAGCTGTAGTGTTAGCCCTAGTAATGGTGCTAGGTTAGTTCTAGTTTTTGTTCAGTATGATAAGTCAGTCATAAGGTGCAATTTCTTAGTAATGGGAGACTACGAGAAAGGGAAGGCACATTTATATGCTTCTTTCTAGATGCGTAAGTTTATATAGAAATGTGCGCTTGATGATGAAATCGATACAAACGGTTCTGCAAGGATGGCGAAGAAAATGAAGTTATTTACTTAAGTTATTAAATTACGAATTGTAATAAACATATACAAAATAGGACAGGTAAGGACTAAGCAGAGAATATATTTCTGGTAAACGCAAAATTACCAACCAGCAATATAAAAGATCCGAACGACGATCTTCGAACGCGTGTACCGAAGGGGTAAGTGTTGATCCGAAAATGTTGGCCTATGAACACATGATAGATGAGAGTATAATAAAAAACTGAGGTAGAAGTTAACGCTTCAAAATCAGATTCTAAAATCAGCTGTAAAGAATTTTAATAGTTTATCAGTAAAATTTATTATAAAGAAGCTTGTTTTACGCCAGATTACTTACTCCCTTCATTATAAAGCGAGATTGAAAAGTCCCGCACATCCAATTAAATGTATGTTTAATAGTATTTCGATGAACTACATTACAGGTATTGCTGACATTTTACAATGGTATTGCAGTTTTCGCTGATTTGCGATGCCATTTCTCCATGAGTAACGACTTTTCTGAACGATATTTCTTTGAACCAATCATATGCACGTGTTGCAGATGAATTTCGTGCGATATATCTAGATGTTGGAGTACCTGATAATTCAACAATAACGAGATTATCAGTGGATCAGTTGCTAATAGATAGAAATTTGAGCGACGAGAAACTGAATGAAATTTGAAATGTGATGCTACTTTCGCCTTCATAAAGCTTAAGAACACACTCAGCACAAAATTCAGACTTCATATGGTAGTGCTCAAAGAGCGATGAAAAAAGTAATATTTTATGCACATCGTGTTTATCACTGCGAGTACAGGAATTGAGATCTAGATAAAGAATACCGCCTAGAATATCGTAGATTCCTAGTGGGTATGTAAATAGCCAAACCACAAGAATTTGGACAATTGAAAATTCTCACGTCTTTCATGATAACCTGTTGCAATCCCAGAAAATTGAAGTGTGGTGTGCTGTGTCTTATCGTCCAGAAGTAGACCCCATATTCTTTGATACAAAAGTTAACAGTATTGTATACCAAAACATCTTTAGACAATTTATTGCCTTGCGTGAAAACAATGTCAACTCTAAAGGATTATGGTTCTACGTGTTTCAGACTTAACCTTAACGGAAAGGATACCTTTGAAGAATACCTTAAATTTCCTTAAAGGAAATTGTTATAGAAACAGGCCGCATACACTGGATAAACTGAAGAGGAATATAAGAAAGAAGATTAATAAGATTAGTGTAAAGGTTAGCACCCTTACAATCATGATGAAACGTATTCGTGATTACATTACTGCACAAGGCAGCCATTTTGAGCATTTGATGTAAACAATATCGATTATAAGAAGTTAAAATAAAATATAATAATTATAAAAAGTTATAAAATACATATGTATGTTCATCTTGATGTGTATGGTTTTTTATTTGAAGTGGTCTTGGGAAAGTAACAAACTCATAAATTTGTGATTTATCACTGCCAGATAGTATTTAGCCTGATACTGTTAAATTTAGAACTACTACAATAGTGGTGACAAATTTAATTTATACGTTAAATTTGGCGTACATCCTATATATCAAAACATTTACTACGTAAACTGTTGGAAATAATTCACGAGCACACCTTGTATAATCTGAACGCGTGTGTACAGCGCAATGGAATTTGATATGGAAGTAGTGCTAAAGCAGTATAACATATCCTCATATGGCGACGTAACCTTGCTGGAAGGAGTGTAGTAATGATGAAAGTAGTAATGATGTCCTTCGTGAACGGCGTATACCATCACTACATGACATGACATGGAGTTGATATGTGGCAATATTGGCAACCATGCCGACTCAATTCATCAGTTGATCATAGAAGTACTCTTATAAAGTGCTCTTTCACCTAGGTCTGTACAACACGCTCGAGTATTGTTTTGCGCCTATAGAAGACTAAGGTGCCGCCGAAATTATTGAATTACAACAGGCTATAGGACCTCATCCAATTATCATTGACCCGTCATGGTCTGCTGTATACGCAGCTGATATGTATGTCCATCATGTTTAATTGTACCCTATACAAAAATGAGTGTCATCGATAGTCGCGTCATCAATAGTCAATTCTAATCTTGATTCGTCGGAATACAAAATGTTTCTTTACTCGACAACCTGCCAATGTCTAGCGTTGGCCCACTTGTGACGTATGAAACGGTGCTTTGGTGTTAGTGGAATCCGCTGGTGGTGTCGATTGCGATAACACATGGTGAATACACATGTCTGCTGCGTGTACAGCAAATGATGCACTACGGCCAATCATGTTGTACAACCATTTGTGAAAGAGCACCGTATAAGAATGCTTCCATGACCAACTCGTTCTCTGGATCTGAGTCCGATTGAACATGTTTAGGATGTAATTGATCAGAGACTGGGACTCGCTGCTCACGGCGGATAGCTTTCGCCATTTCTGCATCCCCTTCCAGTAGAACTACACCGATCTCAATACAAGGGTAAGTTTACTACTTTAGTACTACTCCCATTAAAAAGTTTCATTATGCTAAATATACGTATTCAGATTGTACAGAGTGTGCTCGTCTATTATTTCCAACAGGGTGTTTTGCAAATTTATCCGTGATAGTTTCGACTGCTCTAAAGCACTTTGATGTATTCAAGAACCTGATGGTATTTCACTAGTTATTGTCATTGTCTCATTTGTTAATCGTTCTTAGATTTGATTATGAAAGTCACGGTAGGACTTTTTCAGTCTAACAAATTATACAAGCCTTATCAACATAGGTGATTTATAATGAGAGTGATTATACAATCAATCGTTCACTGTCAACTCTAGAGCAGTAAAAAATCATTTGTAAGGGTATTTAAAAGAAGTGATAAAATGTTTCAGTAGAAGGAGAAATTTCGAAGGTATTGCTCCATAAATCATCAATAGATTCTTGTACTTAACTTCTGATATGCATCTAATCTATTGCAAACTTTGCTTTCAAACAGCAAGCAGGATTGGGGCATGCCCACTACAATCTTAATCTTCGAAAATATTACATTTGTCTACCCCTGTATACATCCATCGCATGAGATGACATTATACAAAAAATACAGCGGTAATGTTTCAGCTTAACGTTAATCACAACATACAATTTGTCCTCCCCTAACTGAATTTTGCACTAATTTTCAAATTATTATTACTTCAGGTATTTAAAATATAACCCCAATGCTCATAATACACGTTATCACCCTGTATTCTATATACATTAATCTTCATTAAAATAAATTTAAAAATAACTATTAGTGACTTTTATCATTAATCTTTAATAATAATACAGCTTTTTTTATAGAAAAAGGGTTCTTTTATATACAATTTATTAATTATTGCGTGTTTAAGCTTCACTTTTTCAGTTGAAACAAAAAAAATTATTGCAATTTAATAAAAGAAATACACATAATTGTAAAATAAAATAATTCATTCCCTGTTTTTCTTTAACATCAACAATAATCATACTCTTAAAAAAATCTTTCTCATCTAAAAATCTTAATCTTGATCCCACAAAATTTATCTTTTTAAAAAATGTTCTTACATCTACGTTGGAGCGTACCCTAAATTTTTTCTTTGCAAAAACAAATGTATTTCGGTAAAACTGGGTCTTTCGACGTCTTTTCGTCGCCAACATTCCAACATTAAGTCGTTTATATCCTTATGATTAACCGGCCTCGGTAAATACATGTATTGGCCGTCATCACAGTGCATATGTGCTAAATTTTCCATAACCAAAGGATCGTTTAATCCATCGTAAGGTTGTCTCCGACAAAATGTTAAAATCTCCCATAATGTTACTGCGAAAGCCCAAACATCACTTTTAGTTGTATATTTAGCTTGATAAACACTTTCCCAAGCCATCCATCTTATTGGAAGTGGAGTGTTTCCATCAACTTTATAATAATCATTAACATAAAGTTCATTGTATGTCCCAAAATCGCAAATTTTTATTTGATAAGCTTTACCAACTAAACAATTTCTCGTAGCTAAATCACGATGTACGAAATTTAAAGATTCTAAATACCGCATTCCGGAAGCAATTTGCGACCCCATGTATAATAAACAATTAAAACTAAGCGTTTTTACACCAAACGGTAATGTATTATTAGTTTCAGCGACGTGAGTCTTTAAAAATTGACACAAATCGCCGTGCTCTGTGTACTCCATAACGACACAAAGTGGTTCATCGTTTGTACAAATTCCTAAAACTCTAGCCATATTCGAATCTTCTAAAGCTGCTAAGATTCGGACATCGCGATGAAAATCTTTACGTTCTTTATCAGTGGCGGTTTCACCTAAAAATTTTATTGCAACGAGACGAGTACCTAAAGTTAAAGTTGATGAGTATTCAGCGATACCATCCGCTTCGGCGATGTAAACTGTGCCGAATGCACCTTCTGACAATTTTGATAACATTCGTAATCTATGTCTTGGAAATTCTGGTAAAGTTGATTCTTCTAATCGTTTCTTTAATGCTGCCAAAGCTTCTTGTTGTGCTCCATTCTTTAAACAAAAATAATAATTAAAGTTAAATCAAAATATATATTCTTTGAAATATAGTAAATTATATTAGATTATTATAGAGAGATTTGGATTATTATATTATTATTAGAGAAAACATGACTCGTATATCAGTTATGAAATTTTTAGGCTTTGTATTAAATCATTTTAATATGGTTTGTCTTAGAAAGATAAAATTCGGCTGTAAGTGTAATGTTATTATTAGAGTCCGGATTTTTATGCGATTCCATATTTTGCATATAAATGTATTTATCAATATACCCAGTGTACCATGTTTCCACATTTATTTGTCCATACTTCAGTCAGGGCCTCTAGGGTACACGAAAATTAGTTCAAAATCTGAAGACCAAAAAAAATCACATACGAATGTGTCAAGATAAAATCCCACTTAACACATCCCGGAGACTTTTCTTTTGGTCATCAGAACACGAACTAACATTATTCAATGTTCAATTGAATTGTATTTTTATCATTCTTGTCTATGCAAGTACGTATTTTTTTTGTTTGTACTGCAAATTTTACTACATATTTCGACCAATTTCAACCGCTTTTAAATGTAAAAGAATTTATATTGCTTATTTTTATCACATATAAATCCGGACCTTAGTTATTTAACAATCTACTATTGGCGCAAGATATCAAGGCCCCTCACTTTAGAGATCTATATCTTCGTATCCGCATGACGAAAAAAATTGTGGAATAGTTTATTTCAATCAGTGAACATTTCTGCGTATTATATGTTATTTGGATATTCTCGTTCTCGCGGTTTTTCTTTTATTTATTATTATTTGTTATTTATCGCGAGTTAAGTGAAAAAAGTACCCGAGAGTTGCTTTGTTTTTGAGAGTGCCAGTAACTTTCCACTTTGCTGTTTATTATTTATGAAAAACTATTTAAAAGAAAATTTCCAACTTGGTCAGGTAGAAACACGATACGTTCTAAATGTAGACCATATCTTATTTTATCGATATTCCATATAGTTTTGCGGAAAATCGCGGTTTCGTAGAATGCGATTATTTCAAAAACGTTCGGGTTTGTAGAATGTAGTTTGTAGAATTCAGGAAACAATTCTTCAAAGTTAGGCTTCCATACATTTTTAAGAGCCATTTAATGGAACTACAAATTAAAGCAGAACAGAAATAGGACATTCCGGGAAAAGATGGTTCTGGCCCACGCTACAGGCGGAGGGATGGCGTCTTTTTGTCTACGTAGATAGGTAAAATGTTATTTAAAATTTTAGACAAAATTGTTTAATCTCGAAGAAATATAATATGCCCTACATTAAGAACTGATCGAGTGATCACCAATTCTAATTTGAAACTTTTTCGTCAAACAGTTTTTGAAACAATAATCGCAAAGTAGACAAAGTTGCCGGCACTCTAAAAAATTAGGAATTCTGTTGTCTTAAGTTGAGATAATGAGAATCCGAAAACGTTCAAATGAACATATGATAGGCAGAAATGTTTACTGATTTAGTGAACCAAACAACAAGTGAACAAAAAATGTTACCACAATTTATTTCATCGAGCGGTCTTACGATCTTAACAATCTTAGTAGTTTATCGATATCTAAAGTGAAGGGCCTTGACTTTTTGCATCGACTATTGTTTAACACTATTGAGGCCACTTTTGAAAACATGCAACCACGGCAATAATGCTATGAAGGCTGTTCACAATTATTTTAACTCTTCAATTTTTCGCGATTTTTCACAAATTGTTATTTTAATGAAATGCTGATCTCGGAAAAGTACTTTCCTTTATAAATCAGTGAATATTTCAATATATCTTAAGAATTCCATTTTCTTCGAACGTTCAAGAATGATTAAGGAAATATTTCATTTTATAAAGCGCAATAAATTTAGATTGAGTTCAAAAATTAATACTTCCAAAACAAATTAAGATATTGTAGCGTGGTTTGGTACCTATAAGGGCATATACTTTTCTTTTTAATCCACAAAAGAATTCATCAAGATATCTTAAGAGTTTGATTCTCTACGATTTTTTAAGAATGATGAAGGAAATCGTTATTTTTATACTATAAATAAACGTTGAGTTCAAAACTTAATGTCTCAAAAACGAATTAAGTTGCTAACGCATAGTTTTGTACTCGGAAAATTGCATACATTCCTTTATAAATCACAATAAATTTCGACAAGATATCTTAAGAATTTGATTTTTAAGAATTAAAAAAAAAAATGAGCAAGTTAATTGTAATTTTTATGAAATGCTATAAATTTAGATTCAGTTAAAACTTGATATCTCAAAAACAAATATGATTTTTGTTTGATATTTCAAAAACGAATTGGGATACTCATGCATGGTTTTGTTCTCGGAAAATTGCATACAAATATAAAAATTGCAATAAATTTTAGTAAGTTATTTTAAGAATTCGATTTTTTACGATTTCTCAAATGTTATTTCTATAATTATATAGTTATTTCTCTAAAATAAAGTTTGAGTTCAAAACTTGACATCTAAAAAATC